>CM046876.1:457665797-458969547 GCA_025667525.1 Glebionis coronaria | reverse complement strand
TGACTTGGTCGAGGTCGTCCATTGAAGGGACTTCCCCATCAAAGTAGTGCTTAAGCCTATGACCATTCACCTTAAAGTTAGGACCATCATTTTGAGCTAGCTTGATGGTCCTATATGGAAACACTTGGGTGATGGTGAACTATCCGGACCAACGGTATTTCAACTTATCGGAAAATATTTTTAATCTTGAATTAAAAAGCAACACTTGATCTTCAATGTTAAAAACCCGGGTTATAATTTTAGAATTGTGAAACTTTTTAGTCTTTTCTTTAAAAATAAATGAATTTTCATAAGCAATGTCTCTCAATTCATCTAATTCATTAAGTTGCATTTATGGTGTTTTCCCGCGGTCTCCATGTCATCATTACAATATCTAAGGGCCCAATATGCCTTGTGTTGGGTCAGTATTTACTGACCCTGAAGCAACTCTGGGATTTGAATATAAAATTCCCTAAGTGTTTCATGTTCAGCAGAAAGGTGACTCTGCTAAGGCATGACCAGAGGAACAAACATTCCTACTGAAGAATGATTTGCTGAAGGATGTTCATCTTTCCTCTTTCAGAGAACTTAGAAGAAAAAGGAGTCTTTGCTTCAAAGACTAGGCAGTCTAGTTGCTGAAGAACAAGTCCTGAAGAAGAGCTTTCAGTTTAGTTTGGCTTGACAAATATAAAACAAAATGATGTCGATCTCCTTTAAAATGCTGAAGACACTTCAGTATTCTGAAGGTTTGCATTAGGCGAGAAAAGATTACTTTAAGTGAAAGTAGGTTGCTTGTATAGTTATCTATAAGTACAACCTTTATCTTTTCCTAGAATAGTTTATTAGTACTTTGTATTGTTTATCCAGCATGGGCATCAACCACCCACTGGATAAACTTATGCATGTGAACATGCGAAATGCAAACCCTAGTTTTTGCACTGCCTATTTAAGGAGTGCATATTGGGAGAGAAAAGGTTAACCATTACAAGAGTAAAAAATCTGGAAAAACCTTCTCTCTCAATACCAACTAAACCATATAGCCAAAGAGCATATGAACGTTTAGATTGGAGCTTAGACTATTAAATTTGGTTGAAAGTTTAAGTAGAGGAGATCACCCCACATTTTCATTCAACCACTTTGTTATTCCGCAAACAAAGTGGGTTATAGATTCTTCATTTGAATTTTAATAAAAGTCTATACGTTGAAAAGTTAAACCGATATTGTTGTTTTAATTGTTCTTAGTTCTTATTAATTGTTAAAACAACACACTTGAGTCTTGCTAATGAGTTATTACTTAAGGTTGATAAGTAATAACGAGTTACAAGGGACCAAAAAGTGGTATCAGAGTAGTTTGATTAGCTAAACTCTTATTTTCATTAAACTGCTCATTTTAAGGTTATCAAATCAAGATCCAACATTGCTCAAGTAATACCACAAACCCTAGAATATTGGGGTGGCCAACTCAATGTTGCTCCTGTTCTAGAGGTAGCTGATGGATCGAGGATATGTAGATGTATTTTAATTAGATACGGTATAGGACAAATTTAGGAAATTACCCTTAGGAAAAGGTAATAATCCATAAATAAATCGAAGACGGATTTAATTAAACACGTTGATGAACCAAGTTCATTGTACACGAAGATCAAGTGAATTTGAGACGTTTTGTTTCGATTTGGACAATTGATTTGAATGGGTTTTCGGTTTTTAAACTAAAATTACTCCTACAATTTTTAAACTAATTAAATAAATCCTAAAGTGCATGAATCGCTCCCCATTTAAATTCTAAAAGACAATTATTTAAACTATTTAAAATTTAAACTATTTAATTGAAAACACTTTTACACTATTTAAAATCTATTTAAACAATTTTCTAAAAAAAAACTATTTAAACTAATTTAATCCACTTAAAAATTTACTTTTACTTTTAATTCATAAAATCTATTAAAACTATTTTTATTTAAAACAAATTAATTAAAATCTAATTATTTAAAAACTAATTTATTTAAAAACTAATTTTAAATTTCTAAAAATAAAAAATATATTTTTATTATTTATTTATTTATTTATTTAAACTTCATAACATTTATTTAAAACAAATTATTTAATATTAATAAATGACAACTTTGTATTAAAATCTATTAAAAAGATGACAGTTAAAATTTATGAGGCTATATTAAAGAATAAAGCTGTAAGTAAACACAAAAAGGTAGCTAGTATAGATGGTTAAGACGTTGGGTTGTTACCCGTGAGGTCACCGGTACGAGTCCCATGGGGGACTCATTTTTGTGAAATATTTTTTTTTGGATAGTGGAACTAAAAGAATCATAGGAGTGACTATTGTGAAATTAATTTTGGAACTGATTTGGATCAATACAAACCAATCAGACCAAGAGAGTCTGATGGCCAATATTACACAACAACAACAGTCTAAACTAGCAATTCATAAACAAACCATTAACAGGTAAATAATCTAAGTAATAGATTCAATTAGAGGTACATAAATTAAATATCAAACAGCCAATTCAGCAAACGTTACTAACATATCAGGCAACCTAATTAATCTGACTAAATTATATAAGCATATTTAAGAGGAACTATTAAACAAATATCAAAACCAAAACTCTAATTAAATCATCCCTATTATATATCAGCAGGCTAAAAAGAAAACAGCAATGGCAACCCAAATTCTTATCAGCAAACTAAGTAATTTGTTTGGACCAAACTCACAACAATATCAACTAAAAAAACTTGCATAACCAACTTCAGCAACCTATAGGTCACTATATAACTTGGCCTCAAAAGCATAAAAATCACAAAACACATGAGAAACTATCACAATAAGAGTAATACAGTAACTATGATCAAATCAGTGTACTAAATTCTACTTAATAACCAAGTCTAAATATCTATTCAGCCATACTAAAACTCACAAACATAAATCAGTTTAGTCTAAAAATTTATAATACTGAAAACTTCAAAGTATTTAAAGCAGATCCTCAGTTCATTTACCAGACGCAATTAACTAACATCAAAGCAGATTCAAACACTCTTAACAACATAATTTGCAACCTATAAACGAGTATCTAAGCAAACTAAAAGCACATAAACCTAACATTAATACAAAATAATAAAACGAGCTTAACCTTATGAAGAAAACCTTTGATGAAGAGGCGCAGCGCTGAGCTGGCCTTTTAACCTGAATCAACACACCCTATTAAACATCAAACACCATCGAACCATAACCACGAGCAAACAGTTATACTTGTACATCTTCTTGAACCAGTATTTATCAAAAGCTAAACAGTAGGTTTAAATTTCTTCCCAAATCTTATCAAATCATCCCATTAAGCTATTGATAAGCTAATGGAATAATTTTATAAAAATAATATCAAGATAGAATAAAAGTAGAATAATGCAGTTATATTTAACAATAAAATTAAAAAACCAGATTGAAATAAAATTCTCTTTTATTAATATCCAAAATTGAGAACAATACTGTAAAAAGGAAAATAGATAAATCCTACACCTAAATTGACATTATAACATTAATAAAAAATGGGATACCAATTTACAGGAAATATGGGGGTTTTTATAGCCAAACCCCCAAGGCTCTTGGTGAAGTTTGTTGAGAAGAATCTTGAATCACAGCCGTCCATCTCTTCTCTTTATTCTCTTTATTTGATCTTGTGGCTATGATTAGCCAACTAGCACACGGATTGCCAACGTGGCAATCAGGTGTGCTAGTTTTGCTTCTTGAATGTTGAGGTGTCATCTTTTCATTGGAGGATTGGTGATGAGTGAAGTGTTTAATCCAATCACAGAGGGGTAAAGGGCCACGTCACAAACTCCTTCGCATCTTCATGATCCGGAAAACTAGTTATTTAATTTAAGGGCGTGTAGACCACGCGCTTTTAAAACCAAAAGACCCAATATTGATTGTAAATTAGGGTTAGGGAAATAGTTACTCTGGTTATTTGGTTTTTGGGAGAGATGGGAGAGGTGAACTTTGGTTTCATCGAAAACGTTTGACCAATAGTCACGTTATATATAACTTATCCGTCCAAAATTACTTGTTTTAACCTAATGGGTTTTAAAACCCATTTTCACCGTCTAAAAGTTGCTAAGTTGGGCTTTTGATTTACTAAATAAACTTCCCATGTTTCATTGTGGGCTCTTGTACCCCAATTGTAACATACTCCGTCGTCTAATAATGGGTTTGGGCCCGTTTTATGAGTTAATCCACCCGTCTCAAAAGATAATGTAAATTGGGCCAAGGTTTTGAACATATTAAGTTATAGATGGGCTTTCAGGCACATTTAACTCAAGTGGGACCCATATGACAAAAATCCTTTAGAAACTCGAATCCGCGAACAAAATCGAACTTGATTTTCGGCTTCCTCGATTTCTCTTCAATCTCGTGTCGTTTTCGCCGGTTTTCGTGAACTTGGTACCTACACACACGAAACAAAAAAAACATGCATATCAAACTCCCCCTTGCTAAGCAATTGTCGTGTCCTCACGGAATGATAAAGTAAAACACTAACTATACTTTTATTCAACTTTTGAAACTTTTATTTTGCAAACACATAATGTAAAGCTTTCATTATTGAAAAATAACTTTTAGGATCATAAAACTCAAATAGATTCATCGTCCTCGAGTTTTCAATTTTCCATGCCAAGTTTAAAAACAAGACCATTGTCAATCATAAGTCCCAAAATTAAGACAACTCGCACAAGTAATTTGTGTTAAACTCAATCTCCTTTTATTTTTAATTGTATCTCTAGATTTTAATTGTCATTCACCCAAAGGCTCATTTGACTTATTTAATAATTATTAATCCAAAAATGAAGGCAGAAACGGTTTAAACTCAACACTCAAAACCTAACCTCGACTTCAAAAACTGTTGTCACTAAAGAAAGCCCACATCAAGGATAACTTAACACGATTTGAGGGATAAATCCCCTGACCCGAAATTTGGCTAATAGGTCTACTTAAAGCAACAATAAAACCTCCGAAGTCAATTATGACATTATTAATGGAGTTAGCAACAATTACATCATATCACCTTTTGGCTCTTTAAGATGCAATCGTGCTACTTATTTAAAATCCACACCCGAAGGCTCCTTGGACAAAAATAAGGGAATTGACATTCACCATCCCACCTTAAGGCTCATGATGATGAAGCAATTTTTATTAAACACGTCCCCATGCCATACACCCTAAGGCTCTAATGACAAGGTTAGTGCTACATGACTCCCACCCGAAGGATCATAGAGAACATGTTTTTATTTATTCTTCTTATTATTATGATATTTATAGTAAGCCAAATTTCCGCAATCTTATGATCAAAAGTCCATGACGCTGACACCCTTAATGTGTTCTCTCTTTAATTACAAGGGAAGAAAAAGAAGGATTTACGAGTTAAGTTATCAAGCCTAAACCGCTAAAACTTCATTTATTAAGCAATTATTATTCAAGCGTGAAAAATAAATACGAGAGATTAAATCAAACACAAAAATACTTACACAAGGAAGAATTAACTTTAAAAACTTATGATTAAACTATATCATCTCTTGTTTTCCATATTGTAAAATTTCAAAAATATGAAATCAATGGATATTTAGCCTATTAAATCAAAGTTTTGGGTTTACAAGTCATCTATACGATCTTGCATCTTCTTATACTTTTTCAAGTTTTAGAATTTGCGTTTTAAAGTTCCCTTGATAAACGACTTTCTAGGATCAATTATAGGAACTTGCAAAAAGTTCTCGTTCTTAAACCCGTATGAGTTAAGACTTCCGCGTTTTAAAGTTCCCTATATAAAAGCCTAGAAAAACTTGATTCAAACACGTTAAGGAAAAAGCTAAGGTAAAAACCGAGTCGAGTCAAAAACTATTTTTATTTTCACCAACGGAAAGCCTACATTTGTATCAAAAGCACTTATTTTATTATTTAAAACTTTAAAATAACACTAAAATTTTAAAATTATGAAAAACGAGAAAAACGATTACGTTTAGACACGACAAAAGCAATTGCAAACGATTACATATATTGACTCACCCATGCTAAAACCAAACATTGTCCTCAATGTTTCCTAGCTCAAGAGTTACACCCCCTTGCTAAAACACGAAGAGTCTAATGAAAAATCCTAACATGGAAAGAGCACGCAAATCTATAAGCCGTTTATTAATTATGCCTCAAGATAAAACGTTAGTCGATAAAAATCAAGGGATAGAGAGTGTGCCCCTTTTGACAATCAAAGTACGGAAGATCAAGTGGACCGGCAAAAACCGAACACGAGAGTCTTCAATGATTAGGGTCATACCTAAGATTCACAACACAACAAAACACGAACACGAACTTGAAAGATCAAGCCATATTAGTGTTAGAAAATAGAAAGAAGATAGAATGTATGGGACTCCCCCACAAGGCACCTCGTTTTTGTTAACCGAGTCATGAGATCGACTCGATCCCCGCATTCATTGGTCCTTAGGGAAAAAGGTGAAAACCGGCATAATGGAATAAAATCCAACATAAAGCACGATGTCGGGGTTAAAGATCACATCCTCGTTGTCGGATGACAAACGAAAGGATAAAACTCCAACATAAATCTCCAAAAAGAGATAGTAGTCACAAATCACGAAATGAATATAGCATGCTCCCTGAGATAAACTCGCACCAAGATGATCGAAAAGTCTTCCAATTATTGCATCGGTGAAAGGCCGAGATTTCCCTAAATCAACGATTCCAGGTTCGAATACCTCGTCATCGGGAGAGAAAGGAATAGACAACACGGTGTCGTCCCCCTATGCTAATCCAAGATCATATAAAGCACATGGTTATGGTGGGTTAAAAGTCTCAACACTTGTGGTATCAACTTGCATGACTTTGTTGACCTTATCACTCTTATGGATGTGGATAAATGGGTCATGGTACTCAAAATGAGTCGTATGAAAAACCCGCACATTAAGATCAAAGCGAGTGGGAAAGAGAATTGGAGTAAAAGTAATTTCTCCGTCTAGATCAACATTATCATCATCATAAATCGGGTGATCAAACCAAGGATTTTCATCACCGTCATTAGACTCTTCCTCAAATTCCGAAGGAATGTATATGGAAAGTAACTTATCAAACTCCTTAATGAAAACTCATCATCACAAAGGTTGTGAGATGAAGGAGGTATGCTGCTCTCAAAATCCTCTTGAAACAATAGATTATTGTGCATTGAAGCTTCAAAGAGATGATTTGAGTAAGTCACTAAAGTGTCATCAATCTTGTCATCACAAGAAAATTCCGACAAAGTATCAAGTGTGTCACACTTGGATACAAGATCGTCATTCTCATTAGAAGGAAATCCATCGGAGAATTCCTCGAGAATGATAGGTAAAACATGAGGATCACGCTCGATCTTGAGGTCGGAAACGTCTTCACTTCCCCGTGGAAGTGGATCAACAAGTTCATCGACGAACTTATCTAACGAATAGTCACTAACCTCACTCGGTGTGAAGTTAGGAATCAAAGGCTCTTCAAATGAAGATTGTGCCTTAGGATCATCAATTTGGTCCTTCAAATAGAGTGAAAATGAGTTCATTTTCAATGATTTTTCAATTAAAGCAATATCTCTCTCGGGATCGAAATTCTCACAATTAAACTCACTAGCATCAAATAGTGTGCTAAGGTAATCATCAATTTCCTTTTCAATCTTAGAACTATCATCCTCGTATGGAGTGATTGGAGATGAGGTAAGATTACAACATGATTCAACCAAACAAGCATCTCTCTTTGAATTTAACTTTTCTTCTTCACAAAATGAGGTTTCCAAAATTGGCAAAACACCTTAGTAAACGAGAGATCTCTCATTACTTTCAATAGTTTTAACAAGTTTCACACTTTCCACTTTCTTAGAAACAATTCTTGGAATTTTTTCCGGTTTGAAAATAATATTTTTATCCCCATAAAACAATTTAATCTCCTCTTTCCTCATATCAACTTGAACGTGAGTCGTGCACAAAAATGGTCGTTCTAAAATGATAGGCACACGAGGATTGGTCTCATAATCAACGATTGCAAAATCGGCTAGGTACAAAAACTTCCCCACTTTAACAATGACATTTTCCGCTATACCAACCGGATGCGTGGTGGTACCATTAGCAAGCTCAATAATCATTCGAGTGGTACTAAGTTGTGCATAGTCAAGAGTTTTCCAAATGGCTAAGGGCATTACGTTAATGCTAGATCCTAGATCGGCTAGAGCTTTGCATTCCCCAAGATCATTAAAAACACAAGGTATCAAGAATTGACCCGAATCTTTATATTTCTCGGGAAAGAGATCAAAGAAAACCGAGGTACTAATCTCATTTAAAGTAGCCTTGGTAACATCAAGAAAGGTCTCTTTAGGTGGAGGATCAAACTCAATCACCTCTTCTAAATTATCACAATCATCATAAACGGTGATGGCCTTAAGTTCTCCCTTCGGGTTTGGAATGGTATTGCTAGGTAAGCAACCCAAAAAAGAAGATGGTTTGGATATAAATCCCTCAAACATCGAAAACAATTTATTTTGACTTTGTTCTAAACTTTGTTGCATACGATTTTGACTTTGCTCTAATTTTTGCTCAAAATGGTTTTTGTTTTGCTCAAGTCTTTGTTGATTAAGATCAATCTTGTTATTTTGCCCCTTAATCGTATTTTGAAACTCATTTTTCAAAGTTGCCATTTGTCCTTGAATATTGTTTTGGAAAGCTTTCAAATTTTCCTCATTCGTTTTGATATAGCTTGACAAATCATTTTGATTATTGTGAAAACCTTTATTGTTTTGATTAGCATGAAATCATTTCCTTGATTGAAATTCCCTTGGTTACCACGGTTAAAATTATTCCCATTGTTTCCATTGTTGTACCTATTTTGAACCGGTGGAAAACCCGGTGGAGCAACATGATTTTGACGAGGAACTTGACCGTTAGGGCCATAAGTTCCCGTCGCGGCAAAAGCACTAGCTTGATCAAACCCCATGGTTGAATAAGCATATTTCGGATGTGCTCCACCACATGATACACAAAAATTCTCAACCATATTAGTCGTTCCATGAGGATTCTTCCTAATCTCATTCAACAATGTAGCAAATCCATTATCAATCTTAGTGTCTAATCTAGCAATCTCGGTATTAGATGAATTCACATTGGAAACAACCGGTGTGTTTCGTGAATATTGCTCTCTAGACTTATTCTCAATTATACCCCACGCGTCTCTCGGAGTTTTTCTTAAAATATTACCACCCGCGGAGGCATTTAAAGAATCTTGTTCAACCATATTAAGTCCATTATAAAAATTATTGATTTGGTGCAATTCCGAGAAACCGTGGTATGGACATTGTCTTAACAAATCTTTAAACCTTTCCCAAGCAACTCCAAACGACTCATGCACTTTTTGTTCAAATCTAGTGATCTCGTTCTTAAAGTGTGTTGTTTTGGATGATGGAAAGAAGTAATTCATAAACTTAGACATTAAATCATCACATGTTAAAATCGAACCCGATGGTTTTTTTTCATACCAAGTCTTAGCGTTACCCTCGAGCGAGTACGGAAAAAGCACGAGTTTAATCGCGTCATTCGGAACATCTCTAAACTTGAGAGTCGAGGTAATACGATGAAAATTCCGAATGTGAGAGTGCGGGTTATCGGTCTCATTGCCACGAAATTGGTCGGCACGAATGAGTGATAAAATACCCGTCGTAATCTCATAATGATCCGCCAAAATAGTCGGCACAACGATTGTTCGGTTATCGGCCATCTCTACAACAATAGGTGGAAGCTCGGGTTCCACTATTCGTTGTTGACAATTTCTATTTCTACGAGGAATATTTTCAAGCCTATTGTAATCAGACTAAAGTCGAGAAGATCGTAATTACATAAACCAAAGTGACGAGAATTTTAGAGGGTTGAAGAAAAGAAATTAGACAAGAAGAAGATTATTTTTGGTATTTTTATTTGGTATTGCTCAATCAAAAAGATCGATAAAAACAAGGAATAAGGATAATTACTATGGAAGTAATCTATCCTCGGTCGACTTTGAAGCGATAGGTGAAAACCTAAACGTCTCGAGGTTCAATAAGTAAACTACAAAAATAAGATTTAATACTACTTGAGTCGGCAAACCAATAATCGGTGGTCCCTCTCAATATACGAACAAGCAAGCGGGGAAACGAGGTGGCACAAAGCACTTTAAAACCTTTTTCCTTAGACGACCTTTTATAGCACGTCGCTTTATACCCACCTTATAGTTTGTATAAATCGAGTTCAAACTTTTTATTAGTATTTATCTATTTTGCCTTTTTTTCGTTTTGGATTCGAATACAATAGCTAGGTGATGAAATCCCAACTAAGGTCTTATTTGGAAGTAGGTAAATTTATTGTTCTACGTAATACAATATAGTAATCACAAAAAACACGAAAAACGGTACATACTATAATAATAGAAAAATAACAAAACTTTCCGAGGACGGAAAGGGTCTTCAAATCAATGATCAACAAATCTCAACAAAACGAATCGTACACTAAATCCCCGGCAGCGGCGCCAAAATTTTTGATGTGTCGAGGATACGTCGATGTATTTTAATTAGATACGGTATAGGAGAAATTTAGGAAATTACCCTTAGGAAAAGATAATAATCCATAAATAAATCGAAGGCGGATTTAATTAAACACGTTGATGAACCAAGTTCGTTATACACGAAGATCAAGTGAATTTGAGACGTTTTGTTTCGATTTGGACAATTGATTTGAATGGGTTTTCGGTTTTTAAACTAAAATTACTTCTACAATTTTTAAACTAATTAAATAAATCCTAAAGTGCATGAATCGCTACCCATTTAAATTCTAAAAGAAAATTATTTAAATTATTTAAAATTTAAACTATTTAATTGAAAACACTTTTACACTATTTAAAATCTATTTAAATAATTTTCTAAAAAAACTATTTAAACTAATTTAATCCACTTAAAAATGTACTTTTAATTTTAATTCATAAAATGTATTAAAACTACTTTTATTTAAAACAAAATTAACTAAAATCTAATTATTTAGAAACTAATTTATTTAAAAACTAATTTTAAATTTCTAAAAATAATAAAATATATTTTTATTTTTTATTTATTTAAACTTCATAACATTTATTTACAACAAATTATTTAATATAAATAAATGACAACTTTGAATTAAAATCTATTAAAAAGCTGACAGTTAAAATTTATGAGGCTATATTAAAGAATAAAGCAGTAAGTAAACACAAAAAGTTAGCTAGTATTACACAACAACAACAGTCTAAACTAGCAATTCATAAACAAACCATTAACAGGTAAATACTCCAAGTAACAGATTCAATTAGAGGTACATAAATTAAATATCAAACAGCCAATTAAGCAAACGTTACTAACATATCAGGCAACCTAATTAATCTGACTAAATTATATAGGCAGATTTAAGAGGAACTATTAAACAAATATCAAAACCAAAACTCTAATTAAATCATCCCTATTATATATCAGCAGGCTAAAAAGAAAACTGCAATGGCAACCCAAATTCTTATGAGCAAACTAAGTAATCTGTCTGGACCAAACTCACAACAATATCAACTAAAAAAACTTGCATAACCAACTTCAGCAACCTAGAGGTCACAATATAACTTGGCCTCAAAAGCATAAAAATCACAAAACACATGAGAAACTATCACAATAAGAGCAATACAGCAACTATGATCAAATCAGTGTACCAAATTCTACTTAATAACCACGTCCAAATATCTAATCAGCTATACTAAAACTCACAAACATAAATCAGTTTAGTCTAAAAAATTATAACACTGAAAACTTCAAAGTATTTAAAGCAGATCCTCAATTCATTTACCAGACGCAATTAACTAACATCAAAGCAGATTCAAACACTCTTAACAACATAATTTCCAACCTATAAACGAGTATCTAAGCAAACTAAAAGCACATAAACCTAACATTAATACAAAATTAATAAAAAGAGCTTAACCTTATGAAGAAAACCTTTGATGAAGAGGCGCAGCGCTGAGCTGGCCTTTTAACCTGAATCAACACACCCTATTAAACATCAAACACCATCGAACCATAACCACGAGCAAACAGGTATACTTGTACCTCTTCTCGAACGAGTATTTATCAAAAGCTAAACAGTAGGTTTAACTTTCTTCCCAAATCTTATCAAATCATCCCATTAAGCTATTGATAAGCTTAATGGAATAATTTTATAAAAATAATATCAAGATAGAATAAAAGTAGAATAAATGCAGTTATATTTAACAGTAAAATTAAAAAACCAGATTGAAATAAAATTCACTTTTATTAATATCCAAAATTGAGTACAATACTTTAAAAAGGAAAATACATAAATCCTAAACCTAAATTGACATTATAACATTAATAAAAAATGGGATACCAAATTACAGGAAATATGGGGGTTTTTATAGCCAAACCCCCAAGTCTCTTGGTGGAGTTTGTTGAGAATAATCTCGAATCACAGCCGTCCATCTCTTCTCTTTCTTCTTTTTATTTGATCTTGTGGTTATAATTAGACAACTAGCACCCGGATTGCCAACGTGGCAATCAGGTGTGCTAGTTGTGCTTCTTGAATGATGAGGTGTCGTCTTTTCATTGGAGGATTTGTGATGAGTGAAGTGTTTAATCCAATCAAGTGGGGTAAAGGGCCATGTCACAAACTCCTTCCCATCTTCATGATCCGGAAAACTAGTTATTTAATTTAAGGGTGTGTAGACCATGCGCTTTTAAAACCAAAAGCCCCAATATTGATTGTAAATTAGGGTTAGGGAAATAGTTACTCTAGTTATTTGGTTTTTGGGAGAGATGGGAGAGGTGAACTTTGGTTTCATCGAAAACGTTTGACCAATAGTCACGTTATATATACTTATTCGTCCAAAATTACTTGTTTTAACCTAACGAGTTTTAAAACCCATTTGCTCCACCGTCTAAAAGTGGTTAAGTTGGTCTTTTGATTGACTAAATAAACTTCCCATGTTTCATTGTGGGCTCTTGGACCCCAATTGTAACATACTCCACCGTCTCATAATGGGTTTGGGCCCGTTTTATGAGTTAATCCACCCGTCTCAAAAGATAATGTAAATTGGGCCAAGATTTTGAACATATTAAGTTATAGATGGGCTTTCAGGCCCATTTAACTCAAGTGAGACCCATATGACAAAAATCCTTTAAAAACTCGAACCGTGAACAAAATCAAACTTGATTTTCGGCTTCCTCGATTTCTCTTCAATCTCGTGTCGTTTTTGCCGGTTTTCGTGAACTTGGTGCCTACACACATGAAACAAACAAAACATGCATATACATTGCGATTTTCATATTTTTTATGCATTTATTGTTTGATTATAGATATAAATGATATGAGTAAAATCACTCATATCAGTAGCAAATTTCACTAATTGGAAGAAAAGGTTCCTTGTCCACACGGTTGGAATTGAACCCCGATTCCTTAGAATCATTGAAAATGGTCCATTTGTTCCCATGGTTGGGGACAATAAAAAACCTGAAGTACAATGGATTGCTGATGAGAGAAAAGCTGCTAACCTAGATCAGCGTCTCAAAAGTCTCATCATGTCTGTACTCCCAGATAACCAAATGAATTATGTTGTGAATTGTAAAACAGCCAAATCTACATGGGAGGACCTTATATTATATCATGAGGTACCCTCTGATGTGAAGGAAACAAGGGTGATGGACTTAAAGCTTCAGTATATGTAACACCCCCATTTTACCTTTACGCAATAGAACATTGATCTGGGGTATTACTTCATAGTTCACAAGTCATAATAATAGAAAACAACTCAAAAGAGTGACAAAATAAACTTTCTTTATATATCGTTGAAAAATCAGAGTTTTATAATATAAGGTTCCCAAAATATAGAATAATTTCAGTCTTGTGCCTCTTCATGCCATTCTCATGCTGCACCATTCTAACAATCTTTAAAACCTAAGATATATGCTTAAAATCAACACAATGGTTAAGTGAATTCATAGGTTTAAAATCATTTTGAATACAAGATCCTTTTCTTGAGCTACGTTACTATTCGCTCACATAAAATATTCAATTATTATTGCACTAGCTCATGCATCGCTACTTGACATACCGGAACCCAACAAAATGCCCTTAAGCAGGCAGTCTGCCAAACTCCTATATAAGCAAAATAAAGTGTATTCGTCTAGCCTAGGACAGAGCCATCAGCATTCCAGCAAGTGCGACTTGCCCAGATAGGGGAAATGTCAGGCCCCAAATAGTATTATTCACAATATTAGCGTTCATTAAATGATTAACAGTCACGATTAAAAAGGGACTTAATGGCAGAGTAAACATAGTGGAAATAATCATATCTAAGAAGCATACCAAAATACTTGTATTCCAGTTTAGCATATATCCCCCTCCCGGGTTTTCAAATCATTATACAGTAGTAATTTAGTGAGGGTATGAACTCACCTGGGATCCATAGAGTCTGAGCTATATCAGATATATTTCATTCACAGTTAAACTGTAACACCCCACTTGGATAAGTGGACCGTTACGTGTATTTATGGCGTGTCATCAAAGCATAAGGTAAATGTCCTAAAACATTAACCGACCATAACGGAAATACCGGAATCAAACATCGGTAATCCAACCTAAGCTCAAAACATGAAAATAAAATACTGAATGAAAGGAGTAAACAATATGCAAATAAGCAGAATAATGAAAAAAGTGCATAAAGTAAGAAGTCCGGATAGCTTCCATTCAATGCACATGCTCTCAGAATCCTAAGAACGTCCTGGTGTACCTGTGGTTAGAACATGAAAGAACTACGACTGAGCATAACGCTCAGTGAACGAATATAAAACATGATAAGGAATTTCTGAAATGAAACAGATGATAAAATTCTGAAGCTGTAAGACTGATAAGTAAAGTTGCAGCAGAAATCTGTGTATAATCTGTAAAGCCTGATTTATAAATAATAAAGCTGAACTGTTATTTGTTAAATCTGAAAACATGCATTTACTGTATTTTAATTGCCAGAGCTTATATAGGTCATGTGCTGTAACAACCGTGCATGAATAACTGGAGGGGTGACCTCGTCATGCTGTAGAGGGGTGAACTCTAAATAACTGTAGAGGGGTGACCTCTAAATACTGTGTTGGGTGGAGGGATCAGCTCCAATGTGAAGGATGTAGAGCACACACCACATTCACCCTGATAACTTGTAAACTGATAAGCCTAGGATGCATCCATACGCCCCACTAAACATACATATAAAAATGGCCAAACTGAACATGAGTGGGACGATGCAGGATATCACTCTCCTGCATGTGAGTCACGACACCGGTGCCTCTAGTGTCATGGTTACGGTACCTCCGTAACTAGTACATAAACTGGTCGTGCTTGTATATAATGATTAGGCAACTTATTTCGTTATTAATCATGATTACTGATAAGCTTAAACATATATACTGGGGAAAACATTTGGCTGAAGACGGGGAATCCTAATCATGCATAGAAAAGAAGTCCTTAAGGAAAGGACGAAAACTCCGTACCTCGTGTCCAGTAATGAAATAGAAACGAAAGCTGAAAGATCTACTCCGACTTCATGGTTACTACATAAATAGCGTACGCGAAAATAAGTTAACTGATTACTGTTTACTATTATCGGTTTTCATCTGTTCTTAGTTTAATTTATTTTATTCTTACTACTATTTATGTATAATCTGATTAATCTGCTTGTCTGGTGTATTTCTGATTACCCGACTGATCTTTAAATGTTTATTGATTAGTATATACTTATTTATGGTTACTGTGTATTATATTGTGTTCTAATAATACTGATATTACTATAAATAGTAACCTGTTGTAAACAGAAAGTTTCCTAAAATAGAAAGATTTCCAATTTAGTTTTCTTGAAATAAATCGTTAATTTAAATCATAAATTAAATCTGACTTTTAACTAGTTAAGATGACAAAGTTAAAATCAATTTAGTCTTACTAATTAAATAATAAAAATAACAATATATTTAACTTTATTTTTAAAACTTATTTATAAACTGATTTAACCAACTTAAATAATTTCCACCGTTAGTTTTAAGTTCCCACTGCTTGCATTTATTCCCACTGCTTTCATTATATTCCCACCGTTAGTTTTAAGTTCCCACTGCTTGCATTTATTCCCACTGCTTGTAGTCCCAAACACCCCTTATGAAGACACAGACCCAAACACCCCCTTATTTCACAGCTTTACACCCGAATGGGTTTTTGACTGCTTTTGGTTCGGTCACAGCCCGAGCCGCCCCTGTGTGGGTCACGACTGGGCAAAAAGTAAGGTTGACGAGACCTCAGTTCTCGGTTTCATTAACCCTAAACAAACCCGATCCTCATAAGCTAAACAAACACCCCCAGTTTGGCCTTTTTGGGACTGCGAATCTAATCAAACACACCACACACCCATATATGGGTCGTGGCCGATCAAACAAAGCACCACCGAGACCTGCGGTCACGACTTCTCGTGAAATCAACATAACCCGACACCCTTTTCTCTCTATTTATGATCTATTTATTTTTTATTTTTTTAAACTGCTTTTGATTAGGAAGATAATTCGTGAATAAGAGAAAGGATCACATACTTACCGTTATTGGATTAAGGAGCAACGATTTTTGGTACCCGAATCAAAGATCAGCAACAACAAAAAAACGATCCCTCTTTGTATTTTTTTTGGCACCTCAATAAACTTCCGTGTATTTTTCCTTGGGGTGGGCTGGGCTCCAAGGCCCAATACTCCTTCCTTTGTTAAATAATAAAACGCAACCCATATACAAATATACACGCTTTTCTGTTTTGTCTCGTTTATAACTTTAACTAGCGTGTTCGTGTCTTAAATCCCGTGATCTACTTATTTATTTTTCCTGAATAAATAATACTTACGTGATACATTAAAATTAATTATTATTCTGAATAATTAATTACGTAACATTTTTAAATAAAACTAGAACTGCGTGAAGTTAATACTTGTGGGTTTAAAACATTGTGTACGTGTTCGTATATTAATTCTCGTGATATGCTCTGACAATTATTCATTTATTTTACTGAATGAATGATAACAACTATAATACTTACGTAAATCTTTTCTGAAGTTTAATAATTATATCTGAAAAAATTAGTTTCGTAGCATTTAATTTAAAGCTGAGACCGCGTACATTTAATATTCCTGGATTGTAAATTGCGGTTTTTACAATTCTTCCCCTCTAAAAAAAAAATTTGTCCTCGAATTAAAGGTGATTTAAGCTGATGAAGTTCAAATAAGCTGAAAGACACATAGACTGAAAGGACATGAAAGCTGAAAAGACATATAAGCTGAAAGGTAATTCAGCCTCGCACAATACATAATACTGCCGAAAGAGTATAACATGACCTGACTGAAGAGAACGTGGAACATAACATGACTGAAAGAACTTAACTGAATTATTGAAGGAAAAGGGTGAGAGGTCCGGATGGACTCCTCCGTTTCGAGTGGCCTCCTGCTCGAAACGATTCCTTCAAAGGTCTAAACATAATAAAAGAAATCTTGGTCCTGATGACATTGTCCTGATGATGATGAATAGTTTCTAGTTCCATACTTAAAATGGATTTTATGAATCTGATAGAATGAATAAGTTATAGCATGTAAGGTACATGAAACGGTACGTACAATAATCCTGAAAAGATAACATTTATATCTCTGAGCAAGGTGTTGAAAACGTATAGGGACGAACTACGTGAATCAATTGTGAACGTGCTACGTGAGCAATTGTGAACGTAGTTCGTGATCATCTGATGAACGCTGGCATGGAATATGTCGTGAACGTGATACTAGACATATCATGAACGTATGCTGACTGAGGAAGGAAATGCCAACCGATATGGCCTGAGACTGAAACATCTGCCTGAGTATGGAAAAGTTGTGTTAAACTTGAGTCTGGTTTCTCGAGCTTTTTGTAACCGTATTCGGTAATAAACTGTGAAACGTGTATCTCTAAATGGCACACGAACTTGAACGTGAACAATGTTATGAACGCTAACGTGAGCTTAAATTATGAGATAGCACAAGACATAAACTGAAACAGCATCATACTACGAATGAGACGTAATCGTGGAAGTGAAAATAAACATGAGCTTACAGTGGACGTAAACATACACATGATCGTGAACAAGAATTCTGTTTGATATGATGGTCGATGGAATGCCTTGAAATCATACGATTTACTGCTGAATTTTCCGCAGTCTGCTACCGCGTAATCCTTCCAGATGAAAGTAAACACGTAGGTTGGTTACATGGTCGACAATGACTCAGATAGTATTATACTTTTTCTGAGTCTGTGGTAGATGATAGCAATCTCCATGGAGTCTTGCCTCCTTTCGGTCTAGAATTTCTACTGGTGATAATAACTTGATAGCATGACGGCGTTCTATCTTAAACCTGCTGGAATGGCAGGCATTAGGTATGAACATAGCTGCCTCAACGTGTTATACTGTTTCTATCAAAATCCTGCCTGGAATTTTTGGTACATTCTGGTGGAACCTGAGTGAATATTCATCAAAAGGTATGAGCCCCGATAACTAGACCTTTAATAGTGTAGGGTCTTGTGGAATACATAATTTGGTGTAGGTACCTTCCTTTATGCGTAATCTTAGTCATGGAAGGCTGATCGTAAGAACTGTCAGGAATTTCTGCGGTAGTAGTTTTCTGAGGTAGTAGTTTTCTGAGTTGTGGAAATTTTGTATGTTTATCGCCGACGTCAGTCTTGACCATTTGGTGATGGCCTTCACCTTCGCAGCATTGTCTAAAGTCCCTTCCTGCTGAAATAGGATGGCGCAGAACCGCCACTTTGTTTAATTAAAATATATATCTGGAAAGTTGTGTATAAAAATTACTCCTATTGAAGATTAGGTACAACTGTGAGAAGATGATTCTCGTGTTCTTCTCTAGAATTTAACATATCAGAATGTGATCAATGAATATACTGACATTTTGTCTAAGAGTCACGAAAAAATTTATTTCCTAATTTCATAATATAGCTGGAGCATTAGGGAGCTCAGAAGTATAAAATCAAAATTTTTAGAGAGTCTGTAATATGAGCAACAGCAGTCTGGAGACGTGATGTACTTTCTCTCACCACTGATGGTAGCATGATCGGAAATTTGTTCTAGAAAATTTTTAAGACATCGTAGCAGATCAGATAAACCTGCTACTTATGGGATGAACATTGATTAAGAATGGTGATCTTGTCAAAACTTATAGTGGTCGATACATGATCTCATGATACCGGCCTTCTTCCTGATAGACATAAGCGGTGCACTTCCTGATTGTGCACTAGGGCGAATAAAGCCTCATTCCGGTAATTCTTGCGGAAATTGCTGCAACTCTTTTGACTTAGCTGAAGCCCTGGAATAAAAAAATTTAAAACAAATTCTGTTTTTGAAACAAGCTTAATGTTAAATTCTGTCTCGTGGTTAGGAAGGAATTTCTGAAAAACTTCCTGAGATTACGTCTGGAAGCACTAGAGTAATCTGCTGGTCATGAGTTTAAGGAATTTCAGAAGTGCATTTATAACTGGTGGCTAGAAAGTCTTCGTAGCTATGGACTGCTAAGTCATGCGCTTGTAAGGCAGAAACAATTTGTACTGATTTTTTCTGGCAGAAATATAATGAATATATATTTGGGATTTAGTAAGACGGATCTTGTCGTTAACTGAAAGGATAACTTTAATAACCATGGTTGGTACTGTGGAGTCTTTTCTGGCTGAGAAACAAGTAACTACCTGATTTAAAATAAAGCTGACATAGGAACATGTGAATTAAACATGGCGATTTTTTTTTGAATGTGTTCGTCTGTAACCTCAAAGAATGAATACTCCGTGTTTAACCTGAATAATACTCTAGTAGTGGTAGATGAATTGTAAAGGTCTGATTGATGCGTGGCATCACAGAACGGGTATACCCCTTTCTGAAGGGTACCCTGAATTACTGAGGGCCTGATTTAGGAGGCATAGCGTAGTCGTACGTCTTGTCTCGTGCATTGAGAAAATATTCTCATAACATGTATACTGACTGATGTCGTGACATGTATCTCCCAAGATGGTACTTGGATCTTGTGTCTTGACTGATGTCGTAACACGTGTTTTTAGTAGGTGAGCCTGAATAAGGTTAATAGTTTCTGAAAACTGTTAAGATTGGCTGACCGGTTAGACTACTGACCTTTGTAATTCTGGTCACGTCCGTTCCGGAGATCCGATGGTGGTTGAATATTACGACGGTGGTTGTCATTACCGCTTTATCTGTCGGTTTCATGACAGTCATTGCTACAACAGTGATTTCTATAAATATTCCGCTGAGTGGTCAGCGGGTTACCAGTGTCCACTCCTCTGAACGAAAGTTAGCCGAGTGAAGTGTGACATCTAGTTGAGAAAATAAAACATGGAATAGAATGGTAGTGTCTGGTTTGTCAGAAATTTCAAGTTTATATTTGTCGTCTGTGTTTAGAAGAGTCTTCATATAATAAACATCATCAGCATCTTGCAAAATCTTCACTCACGAGCAACATCAGCACTTGGTTGAATATCGACAAGTGGAATCGTTTGAGATGATTGAGGATCGATTAGCAATATCCATGGAGTAGGGTACGTGGAATGCACCTAGACCACGATACATGAAGTACAAATGAATACTGCACATGGAGAATGTTTGAGACACTGTACATAGAGTACGCCTGAAGTATTGTCCATGATACTGGTGGAAATTTTATGGGTTGATCGATACTGGTGTTAATTGTCTGACATGATCAAAGAGATAAATGATTTCAATCGGTAGTAAACCAAACTGAAATGAGTAACATGATGGGTTAACAATTCATGCGTAGACTTAATGCTGGTTGTATAGAGGTTTAAAGAATATGATTAAACCGAACTTCAACAATGATTAGCATGAAGACATGATTGATGAAGACCAAACATGATTTATCATGTAATAGGATTTCACTGAAATCCTTCCGTGTTTGAGCATAAAAACAACGTCATCCTGCTGATAACTTAATCTTCATAAGGAGACATGAAACTGAATCATCAATAAAACGACATCAATGTGAGATTGAAAACTGGATTGTTACAAAGAACATGGGGATATAATCAACTGAGGTTTAATATCAACTGATGCGGATGGTTATGGTTCAATCCGCATATTTTCAAAAGAAAACATGTGACTAAGTATGGACGATTCTGGTTCGATTCATACTTGTCAAAATCTTATGAGAACTGTCATGTATAAGAATTCATAATCTGGGACTAAATATGGACGGCTGTAGTCCAAACCATACTAGTCAAAATTTTAATCAAGGATCATAATATGAATAAAGGTGAACGCTTTTGGGTCGGTTCACAAAACAATTTTCGGCTGAAACATGAATTTTGACCTGAACTCTGGTGAATGTTTATGGTTGGTTCACCAATTCATATTTGACTGAAACCAGAAATCTGACCTGAGTAAGGATGAACTCCTATGAGTCGGTTCATCAATACAAAAGTTTCAAGTAAAAGCACATACGACTAATTATGGATAGTATTGTACCAACCTTTTCTTAGTAAAAAACTTTAAGAAAACCGACTGAAAATGAAGAAAACCGATTTGTAATTGCATGAGAAACATGAAAGATAACAGCGCCAATGTCTAGGAAGTTCCTGGTGACTACCCACTAGTCACAGGTCACATTTTAGAGCCTATAGGTCGAACCTATATCTCTGATACCATAATTGTAACACCCCACTTGGATAAGTGGACCGTTACGTGTATTTATGGCGTGTCATCAAAGCATAAGGTAAATGTCCTAAAACATTAACCGACCATAACGGAAATACCGGAATCAAACATCGGTAATCCAACCTAAGCTCAAAACATGAAAATAAAATACTGAATGAAAGGACTAAACAATGTCCAAATAAGCAGAATAATGTAAGAAGTGCATAAAGTAAGAAGTCCGGATAGCTTCCATTCAATGCACATGCTCTCAGAATCCTAAGAGCGTCCTGGTGTACCTGCGGTTAGAACATGAAAGAACTACGGCTGAGCATAATGCTCAGTGAACGGATATAAAACATGATAAGGAATTTCTAAAATGAAACAGATGATAAAATACTGAAGCTGTAAGACTGATAAGTAAAATTGCAGCAGAAATCTGTGTATAATCTGTAAAGCCTGATTTATAAATAATAAAGCTGAACTGTTACCTGTTAAATCTGAAAACATGCATTTACTGTATTTTAATTGCCAGAGCTTATATAGGTCACGTGTTGTAACAACCGTGCATGAATAACTGAAGGGGTGACCTCGTCATGCTGTAGAGGGGTGACCTCTAAATAACTGTAGAGGGGTGACCTCTAAATACTGTGCTGGGTGGAGGGATCAGCTCCAATGTGAAGGATGTAGAGCACACACCACATTCACCCTGATAACTTGTAAACTGATAAGCCTAGGATGCATCCATACGGCCACTAAACATACATATAAAAATGGCCAAACTGAACATGAGTGGGACGATGCAGGATATCACTCTCCTGCATGTGAGTCACGACACCGGTGCCTCTAGTGCCGTGGTTACGGTACCTCCGTAACTAGTACATAAACTGGTCGTGCTTGTATATAATGCTCATGCAACTTATTTCGTTATTAATCATGATTACTGATAAGCTTAAACATATACTGGGGAAAACATTTGGCTGAAGATGGGGAATCCTAATCATGCATAGAAAAGAAGTCCTTACAGAAAGGACGAAAACTCCGTACCTCGTGTCCAGTAATGAAATAGAAACGAAACTGAAAGATCTACTCCGACTTCATGGTTACTACATAAATAGCGTATGCGAAAATAAGTTAACCGATTACTGTTTACTATTATAGGTTTTCATCTGTTCTTAGTTTAATTTGTTTTATTCTTACTACTGTTTATGTATAATCTGATTAATCTACTTGTCTGGTGTATTTCTGATAACCCGACTGATCTTTAAATGTTTACTGATTAGTATATACTTATTTATGGTTACTGTGTATTATATTGTGTTCTAATAATCGTGATATTACTATAAATAGTAACCTGGTGTAAACAGTAAGTTTCCTAAAATAGAAAGATTTCCAATTTAGTTTTCTTGAAATAAATCATTAATTTAAATCATAAATTAAATCTGACTTTTAACTAGTTAAGATGACAAAGTTAAAATCAATTTAGTCTTACTAATTAAATAATAAAAATAACAATATATTTAACTTTATTTTTAAAACTTATTTATAAACTGATTTAACCAACTTAAATAATTTCCATCGTTAGTTTTAAGTTCCCACTGCTTGCATTTATTCCCACTGCTTTCATTATATTCCCACCGTTAGTTTTAAGTTCCCACTGCTTGCATTTATTCCCACTGCTTGTAGTCCCAAACACCCCCTTATGAAGACACAGACCCAAACACCCCCTTATTTCACAGCTTTACACCCGAATGGGTTTTTGACTACTTTTGGTTCGGTCACAGCCCGAGCCGCCCCTGTGTGGGTCACGGCTGGGCAAAAAGTAAGGTTGACGAGACCTCAGTTCTCGGTTTCATTAACCCCAAACAAACCCGATCCTCATAAGCTAAACAAACACCCCCAGTTTGGCCTTTTTGGTGCTGCGAATCCAATCAAACACACCACACATCCATATATGGGTCGTGGCCGATCAAACAAAGCACCACTGATACCTGTGGTCACGACTTCTCGTGAAATCAACATAACCCGACACCCTTTTCTCTCTATTTATGATCTATTTTTTTTTAAACTGCTTTTGATTAGGAAGATAATTCGTGAATAAGAGAAAGGATCACATACTTACCGTTATTGGATTAAGGAGCAACTATTTTTGGTACCCGAATCAAAGATCCGCAACAAAAAAAAAGGATCCCTCTTTGTATTTTTTTTTTGCCTGGCGGCACCTCAACTCTCAAACCCTACGTTTCATTTTTTTTTGTTATTGTTTGGACAGGGTAATAAACTTCCGTGCATTTTTCCTTGGGGTGGGCTGGGCTCCAGGGCCCAATACTCCTTCCTTTGTTAAATAATAAAACGCAACCCATATAAAGATATACACGCTTTTCTGTTTCGTCTCGTTTATAACTTTAACTAGCGTGTTCGTGTCTTAAATCCTGTCATATACTTATTTATTTTTCCTGAATAAATAATACTTACGTGATACATTAAAATTAATTTTTATTCTGAATAATTAATTACGTAACATATTTAAATAAAACTGGAACTGCGTGACGTTAATACTTGTGGGTTTAAAACATTGTGTACGTGTTCGTATATTAATTCTCGTGATATGTTCTGACAATTATTCATTTATTTTACTGAATGAATGATAACAACTGTAATACTTACGTAAATCTTTTCTGAAGTTTAATAATTATATCTAAAAAAATTATTTTCGTAGCATTTAATTTAAAGCTGAGACCGCGTACATTTAATATTCCTGGATTGTAAATTGTGGGTTTTACATAAACAGTTTGATCTCACACAAATCTGGATTAACACATTTTGTATAGTATCAAGTATTTAATCTTTTATTCAATTTTTCTAAGTATTTGGTTATATATTATTATTTGTGGTAATTCTAGCACCATTGTTCGGGCCATCATACTCAGAAGGCATTCTATAAACGTTTGAGGAGCGAGGGCACTTTAAATCGTAAACCCAACCACTCAGTCAGAACGTAATATCGAGATGGAACATCTTTGTACAAAGCTCCCTAATAACATGATACTTTCATTACTTTCTCATATTTATAAATTAATCTTCTGTAGTTTCAAAATTGGCAAAAATAGCCCTTTTAGTTATTCTTTGGTATAGTTACACTTTTAACCCCTTAAGTATATAGTTTTAGTATTTGCATTTTAAACATTCAATATTTAACCTTAGGACCTCAACATTTCCACCATTTATTCTTATATATTTAAGTTTCACAAAATGACACTTTTGGCACAAAATGTTAAATAGTTTCAAAAATGATAGTTTTAGTCCCTATTCTTGTAAAAATCACATAACAACCTCAAAAATGGACCAAATGATCTAGGATTTTAAAACAAAGTTTCAAATCATGTTTATAATCATAATAACAACATTTCTTCATAATTATAGCTTTTGAAATGGGTTTTTGCTTATTATTTCATGTAAAATACAAAATTAGGGTTTTAAGACATCTTTAACTTATAACTTTCATTTAAAATGACCAAATGACTTAATTATTTTTAGATTAATCTTTTTAACATAATTATGGCATTATAACAAGCCTAATATATCATTATACCAAGATCAAAGCATAGCTAACTTAGAAATTACCTTAGGATGCTCCAAAATGGCTCCTTATGGCTTCCTATGAACACTACTTGCTATCAAAGCTTCAAGAGATTCAATGGATACCTTCTAGACCTGGTTTCTTGTCTTGGGGGATGTTCTAAGACGTATATAGAAGTGGAAATGGATAATGGCTAGGAGATACAAAGGAAACGGGGTGCAAGTCTCTATGTTGTTCATACGCCCCTATTTATAGGTTTTCAACCCTTAGGCTCCAAGTTAAGGATTAGGACGTGTAACTCAGCTAGGGTACTGACTAAGGGAGGCTAGTGAAGGTCTATGCATGTTTGTAGAGTCTAGCTTCAATCCTATCCATGGTTTGTGGTCTAAAATTTACACGGCATGATAAGGATAAGAATGGTGATGTGTAGCAAGCAAGGAGGTGATGCACCTACTTGTCACCCCTTGTAAAATATCTTAGAATATTTAAATATCTGGTTTCTAAACTTTGAGTGGAGGGAAACGGTTTAAAATAGGTTTTGGACGGAAAATACAAAACCGGGTCCTAAATTAGGGCTTGTAACTTGTAACTTTGTAATTTTGGTCATTAAGGGTTTAGGAATGTGATTATTGATGGATTAGGGTTTAATTAGGGTATATACATTGCAATTAAGAAGTTTGGGTCTTTGTTTTGAAGTTTAACAAAGGTTTGATGTGAAAATGGGAAGAAAACTTAGGCGGGTTAGGGTTTCTAATGATCTAGGGCTTAATCATTGTAAAACTCATTATCCTTAGTTTAGCTACTGATGTAAACTCATTTTATACTTCCTACATTGCCCTTAATGTGTTCATGAAGTCCCTATATTGGTTTTACTAAGTTATTCTAAGTAAACATGTCTAAAGGGTGAAAATACTCATTTTGACCTAATTTGCAAGTCATGCATTGAAATCTTGTACCTTGTGTTGATCCCAAACTTAGATCGATTAGATTTGTGTTAACGAGAATGAATCAAGATTAACACGTAGAGAAACTTTGTTTCAACAACAATCTAAGTGTTATGCGGAATTAACACATAGAACAAAAAACAATGTTAAACACAAAATAAACCAAATTTCACTTCGACTGATAAAAAATACGTACAATGAAAGTGTAGAAAACGTATATCAAACCCTAACCTAAAGGCCTCCTTTTATAGGCATAAGGAGCCTTGTACAATAATAAAACGTGTCAACTATTCTAGGAAGATATATTGAGATAAACATAGAAAATACAATATACATGCATATCTTCCTAACATATAAAAACGTGTTGACTTCATAAACCTTGGCAGCGGCTTAATTTCTCTTGTCTGGGCCTAAGCTGTCGGGGTCTTGATAACACTGTGTCAGCGGCTACACATCTCTTGTCAGCGGCTAGTAGACTTAGTCAATTTTATTCCCAACAATCCTCCCCTAAACTTGATATTACCCATAAGCATCAAGTTTCTGAATAAAAATAAACATGAAGAGGATTCTTACAAATAAAACCTAATCTGACAATTGAGAAATGGGAAATCTCATTAAATCAACTGCTATATCACTAGTGTAGTCTACTTTAAACTTGATACTCATCATCTTCTTGAAAACTTCTTGAGACCATGGATACTTCCTATCAACAAGCAAGAATTCTGAAAACTTTGTTGTGCAGAGATGAAATATACCAACAGCTGAAAACAAGTGCCACTTCGAAGTGCTCAAATCATCTAAATCTAGCCATACTGGATCTGCTTCATCATGGTCAAACATTCTTTTAAATGTTGTCCATATCTTTATTCCATTCCGAGAAGTAGGTGCTTCAACCTCATACTTCTCCTTCAACAGACTCCAAAGAGTCTCTAAATCTTCTCTATCAATACTGCCAAATAGGGACACAAAAGATGTAAACATATGAGTCTTGTCCCCATACCTTGTGATCACCCAGAAACCTGTTGTAGGATCTTCCTCATATTTAACAATAAGATTCTTGAAATCAAGTTGAATCACTACAACAAGATCTCTAGCTTCCAATCTTGAAAGCTCTATTTTCTTCTTCAATAGACCCTCATTGAATCTTGGGTCAAAAGAGCTAAACTCAGGGAATCGAAACTTGACTCCCTTCTTCACAGGCCAAGGATCAATAGATGCTTTCTTTATTTTCAAATCCTCTTTAATTTTTTCCTGTCTCTCAACAGAAAGCAACCTGTATGTATTAGCTTCACAAACATATTCCCAAATAGGATAATCCAAACACTCCAACTACTCAAAAGATAGCTTCTTAAGCTTTGTGTATGTCCACCCAGTCTGGTGACATCTAAGAAGCATATTATACAACTCCCTTCTAGCAGTCTTGTTCTTTGAAAGTACCTTGATTGCCCTGTGCTCCAAAATAACTTCGTAATCATTTTGGACTCTCAATAAAATCTCCAGACCCCGGAATCTGCTCTGACAATGTCATGTATGGATTCTCTATACAGGCTTCTTCCCATTTGAAATACATGGTAGACATATGAGGCATATCAAAATCTACCTGTTTCTTCAACTCTCTGAGCTTTTCATTAGCCAACTCATCCTCTCCATACTCCAATTTTTCTGGTTCTTCCAAAATATTAGAACCATGATCACTCTCTTCTTCTTCATCACCAGAATCAACCTTTTCATCACTCTCAAATTCAGATCCAATATGAGCTTTAATTTCTCCCTTTCCCAATGCCCTTCTTCTTTCTTGTTCACCCAATTGTTGGGCTATCACAACATCAAATTCTACTTGTGCAGCATTCTTGTGAACTTCTCCCTCTACCATTTTACCTTTCCCTTTATCCATTAGATCTATAACAGGTAGAGTAGATAGAGATACCTTTGATGTAACATCCTTAATCAGCAAAGGTGGTTGGGATACACCTTTTAATGTGTCAGCGACTGCTATTGAAGTGTTTGGTGCAAATTTTGTTTTGTTAGCGGCTGAACCAGATTCTTGTTGCTTCATCATTTCCAAAAAATACAGCTGTGTTGGTGTCACCAGAGACACCTTAGATGAATCAAACCCTCCCTCTTGATTCTTCATACCTGTTAAAGTAGTAACTATCTCTGTTTCACCCAATGACCCTTCTTTTGAACTTCTATCATTGGCAATAAAGGGTCCAGTTAGTGGTTCTTCTTCCCCTTTGGAAGAATCCTCTTTCCTTGCTTCCAATAAAATAATCCTTTCCCTCAACGCATTGATTTCAAGGTCTTGAGCGGTTAATTTCTGTATAAACTCTGCATTTTGCTTTTGCAAGCTCATGTAGAGTATCGTCAATTCCAAGTTAGTGAGTGGTTGCATACTGCCCTCATCCACATGTGGGAACTGAATCCCAATAGTGGAATCATGGGGCATGGTGATGGTCTTAGCTACAAAGGGCCTAACTTGACTTGTAATAGGGTTAATAAGTCCAGCCATCTCCATATCACCAATCACACTTGTGGTGGTGGTTCTCTCTGCTTCATGGCTAGGACCACCAAAGGATAATGCTCTGGTGGTCCTTTGTCTTTTGGTTAGATGAAATTGAGGTGATGGTGAGTTTGATGAGGTGTTGGGGTTTGTTTGAGTGGTGTCGAGGCTATGACTGAAGTGTCAGCAGCTGACAAAGAAATGTCAGCGGCTACAGGTTCTGGTTTAAAATGGGGTTGGGAATGAGGTGATGGTGGTTGTTCATCATGTGTGGTTTCTGGTAGGGGATCTGGTTGAGGTTCTGGTGCAGGTGGCTGCAAGGCTGCTTGAATAACAACCAGCATAGGTGGGGTCAAGGGAATAGGAGCATAAGGTTCAGTGTTCAGGGTAAGGAAAAGCATTTTTATTTTGGGTAGTGATCTCATAATAGTTTTTATGATCCCTACCACAGTCACCTTAGATATCAAAAATCATTTGTAAAAATCTAGGGTAAGCAAGAGTCATCTTGCTACCCTTGTTCTGTAACATGCCCTTGAAAATCATTTTAGAAAAACTAAAAATTTGCCTAGTTGCCAAACATACAAGAGCACTCCCAATAGATTGGTTGATTTCATTGAACGAGGAGCATTTGGGACTAAGACATTGTAAAAGGACATGTATCAAAAACTTCCAGGCTGGGGGAAATTGACCTTTAGCATATTTATTAAGTTTTCCCTCTGGGGGTAGTCTATATCCCAAGCCTCCAAGTCCCTCATGTAGTTCTTCCTTGGGAAGGAGGATCACACCATCAACATCATTAAGATGCAGAGCTTGGCGAACCAAGTACTCAGTGACCACCCATTGTTTCCCATGGATGATACCTTCTATTCTAGTCACTCCATCAACTATTGTGGAACTGGAACTGTTCCAAAACTGTTTGATGTGTGTGACTGGGATGATAGGACCATGAGTTAAAGCATAACTGAGTGAAGAAGCCAATAAATACTCTATCATTTGAGTATATTGAGTATTAGAAGTGTCTGACCTCAAATAAGAAATCATGTTATGTTGGTCTTTAAATTCCAACACATCATTCTTGGAGTTAAACTTTGGCGCCATTGATGAAAAGATAAAAGCTTTAAGTGAAGGTTAAGGTTAATAGTGAAAAGATAAAACAAATAAGCAAGTTGCCCTGTTACACAATATGGTTAGCCGAATATATGGTGAAAATAGAAGAGATGTGATTGGTTGAAAAATGAGGTAAGTGAGAAAATTTCTCAAAAGTAATGATTAAAATTTTTGAAATTTTTACAACTTATCTCATAGCAATTAAAGAAAATAACCACTCCCAAAAATTACGGCTCAAAATATCACAAAAGTTACAACTAGGTAGGACCCAGTGTGTTTAACGGTCAAAAATTTTGTCAGCAGCAATGGATATACTTGTCAGCGGATAAACTATGCTTTGTCGGGGGTGAAATGTGATTTATCAGTGGATAAATTTTTATTAATAAAAAAGGTCAAAAATAAAAGAAAAGTAAAAAAAGACCTAACAAAGATTATTAATCTTAAGAGAGGTATCTTATCCCCAAAGAAACAGAGTTTTTGCAAGCACTGTACAATCACACACACTTGCTTACACAACATAGATATGAGTATCCTCAAGTGTTCCTTGCTTAACATGTCATCCTTAAGAATTAAGACAGCTCATATAATATCTTTGTAACTCCTAGGTAATCCCATTGAAATGTAACCAAGGACTCCCAGACCAACCATCCCAATTCTAGGTCAAAATTTCTTGGCAGCATGCATGCAAAATAAACTACGTGCACGCACAGTGCCTCAAGGATCAAAAATTCCACCACATTTATAAAAAGATGGCATCATAACTTTAAACCCCTACTCACCTGTGGACACAATACAGAATTGTGATAAGAGTATTCTAAGAATACCCAAGATCCTAAAGGTTATCCTAAACCTCCCCTTAAACTATGAAGAGTATACTTTATAAAAAATAAATATGAAAAAAATATTTATTTCAAGATAGAGATGTAAAAATCTCAACCATCATAAATAAACCTTGTTGTCACACTCCTTAAGCCCATAAGCAACTCTGTATCCAATGTACAGTTTCCTAGATACCTGCAATGTTAGATGAAAAACCACAAAAACTACCATATAAGTTGTCAACGGCTTCTTTCCACTATGTCAGCGGATAGAATGCACTGTGTCAGCGGATAGAAAAATAATGTGGAAATACAACTTTTTACAAAGACAAATAATAGCACACATCCTATATATACTGTACATCTATTTCAAAAACCACATATTTTATGGATTGATCATTCCAATACTTGTTACCAAGTACTGGAACCTCCCAACAACAAAAGGTTTAGTTAAAAGTTCAGCCACGTTATTCTATGTGTCTACTCTATCTGGATGTATTAAACCTTTTTTAAAACAATCCCTTATAAAATGATGCTTGATTTTTATATGTTTGGTTTTAGAATGATGTACAAGATTCTTAATTATGCACAATATACTATTATTATATACAAAGATATTAGTATGCATAAAATTGTACCCATAATCCAAAAGCTGATTTTGAATCCGTAGCACTTGCCCACAACATGCAGCTGCTGCTACATACTCAGCCTCAGTTGTTGAATTGGCTACCATGGTTTCCTTCTTGCATTGCCAAGATATAAGCCTGCTCCCAAGAAATTGGCATCCACCAGTTGTGGATTTTCTATCATGATTATCACCTCCATAATCACTATTTGAATACCCAATAAGTTCCAAAGGAGACTCTCTAGGATACCACAATCCCAATGTGGGAAAGCATCTAAGGTACCTAAAAATCATTTTTACTGCATGAAGGTGACATTCCTTAGGAGTTACTTGATGACGTGCACATGCACACACTGTAAACATGATATCAGGTCTTGAAGCTGTAAGATACATCAATGAACCAATCATTGATCTATAATGCCTGACATCCACCTCTTTACCATCTCCAACCTTTCCCCATGGGTGTTCCCTATCCATGAGAGTGCTAGCCCATTTTTCATGTGGTGAAAAACCAAATTTCTTCAAAATCTCAGCCACATACTTATCTTGAGAGATGAAGATACCATCCATTTTCTGCTGAACTTGTAGACCCAGAAAGAAGGTCATCTCTCCCATAGCACTCATCTTAAACTTATCAGTCATAAGTTTGGAGAATTCATCACTCATTCTTTGGTTACATGAGCCAAAGATGATGTCATCTACATAAACCTGGACATGAAGAAAGTCCTTCCCTTCCTTCTTTATAAACAAGGTCTGGTCTACGATACCCCTCTTGAAGCCATTATCCACCAAGTAGGTGGAAAGTGTTCCATACCAAGCTCTAGGGCCTGATGAAGGCCATACATTGCCTTCTTTACTCTATAAACTTTATCTGGATGCTCAGAATCTTCAAAACCAGGAGGCTGCATGACATATACTTCTTCTTTGATTGTGCCATACAAAAATGCACTCTTCACGTCCATTTGGTAGACTTTGAAACCCATGCAGGAAGCATAGGCTAGGAAAATCCTTATTGCCTCAATTCTAGCAACATGTGCAAAAACGTCTTCATAATCAATACCTTCTGCATGTGTATATCCCTGAGCAACAAATCGTGCCTTGTTTCTAATAACAATGCCTCACTCATCCTTATTGTTTCTTAGAACCCATCTTGTCTTAATAGGCCTGACATACCTTGGACAATCTACAAGCTCCCAAACATCTTCAATAGCAAACTGATGAAGCTCATCCTACATTGCTTCAACCCAGCTTTCTTTTTTAAGAGCATTAAAAATCTTCTTTGGTTCTAACTGAGAGAGGAAACAGGTAAACAAACATTCTTGAACAAAAGGATTATCTTCCTTCTTGTGTATATTATCAATGAATCCACCTTGAGTCTTCTTAGTTCTCCTTGTTTGAATAGGAGTCTGAATATCACCAATTATTTGGGTGGGAGGATGATCTTTGGCCACCTTTGTAAGTATTCCTGCCCCAAATAACGAGTTGTCTATTGAGAATAAAATAAGCTAAGTCACTGAGACGCTGACAATATTAATTTGGACGCTGACAAAAGGAAATGAAGCGCTGACAGATCAAAAACTGACAAGAAATATACAAGCGCTGACAAGAAGAAGCCCAACCACTGATAGGAATACTTAGTCAACACGTTTAATATTTGAGGTAAAGATATGCTCAATATTGTATTTTCTATATTTATCTTTACTAGAATAGTTGATGAGTAATCCTTTGTACACGACTCCTTATGTTATAAAAGGAGGTCGTAGGGTTTGTAGTTTATATACATTATTCATTTTTCACAACTTTCATTGTAAGCAAGTTCGTTTATCAATATAAAGTGAAAGTTTGGTTTACTTGTTTGCATGTTATTTATTCTAAGTGTTAATTCCGCATAACACTTGGATTGTTCATTACAAAAAATTTTCTCTAAGTATTAATCTTGATTCAATCTCGTTTAATATAAAGCTAGTCGATCTAGGTTTGGGATCAACAAGTGGTATTAGAGCTTGTTGAGGAACTTTGATCTAAAAGAACAATAAACCCTAAAAACACCAGAAACCCTAAAACCAGACAAGATGTCTGCTACAGAATCCTCTTCCTCATCAAATCACAACCTAAAAACCCCTATGCTCGACCCTGACAACTTTGAACAATGGAAGTTCAATTTTGAACAATACCTTCAAATTCATGATCATACTCTCTGGGAAATTATTGAATTTGGAAATCAATTTGATAAAACAGCTAGGATTACTGCTGCTATTGCAGCAAGAACCACAGCTAGTTCCACTATTGAAGAGCTAAGAGAAAGACCTGAAGATGGAAGAGCTATCTCAACTACAGATATAGCCGCAAGAAGGAATGACATGAAGACCTTAAGCATTCTTAAACTCTCGTTGGGTCCAAAGAATCAACATAATTACAGAAGTTTTGAGTCTGCTAAAGAAATTTGGGTAGCTCTTCAAGTCACCTATGGTGGTAATGAAGATACTACCAAATAAAGGAAGAAGCAACTTTTGCATGAATATGTTGTGTTTAAAGCTCTTCCCAATGAGAAGCTAAGTGAGGTAAGAAGCAGGCTTCTAGACATCACTAGCAAGTTGTCCTTTATGGGAACAGAACATGATGATGCTGATATCATTAGTACTTTCCTTAGAGGTCTTGGTGATGCATGGAAAATTAAGGCTAGGTCAATCATTGCTACCAATGCCCATAAGAGTTCTTCCTTTGATGACGTCTAATAAGTTAAAGATTGTAGAGAGTGAGATCTTACTTGATCATGGAAGCAAGTCAACATCTGGAAACATAGATTTCATCTCACATAGTAAAGCTCAAACCAGTGAAAAAGATTCATACGTACATCCTGTTACTGGATCAACTTGTGTCAGCGGTGGATCAACCTTTATCAGCGACTCAAATTTTAACGCTGACACATACAATGTTGACTCACCAAAGCTTAAACCTGCTATTATTGATTTGGATACAGTATGTGCATACATTGATGCATTGCCTAATGTTTCCTTAATTACTTATGAGGATCTTGAGCAAATCAGTGATGAGAATTTGGAAGAAATGGATATCAAGTGGAATATGGCACTTGCAAGCATAAGGGCCAACAGATGGAATAGGAGATTTGGAAGAAAGATGACCTTCAATGCTAAAGACACAGCTGGATTTGATAAATCCAAGGTTGAGTGTTATAAGTGTCACAGGATGGGTCACTTTATGAGGGAGTGCAGATCTCCAAGAAGATCTGATGCTGGAAAGACTTCAAGCCAAATCATCAAGGTTGAAGATGCTAAGCCAACGGTTATGGTTGCCATGCAAGACATTGATGGTGTTAGATGGGACTGGAGCTTTATGGCAAAGGATGTGGAAGAGAATCAGGCTTTGATTGCTGAGAAGGAAGAAGAAGAGCATGTTCACATTGCTCTCATGGCCAACTCCTCATCTTCATCAGATAATGAGGTATATGATGATTCTTTCTGTAGTAAAGGGTGTCGATTAAACACTGAAAAACTTAACAAAGATAATTTAAAGTTAAAATCAGATGTGTTTGATGTAGAATGCAGGCTAGCAATTTATAAAATGGCACTTGCACAAACTGAAGGGACTATAGAGGAATATAAGAAAATGGAATTTGACCTAAAAGATCAAATTAATGTTTTGTCTCATGATCTTAGAGTTAGTGTTGAACTTAGGGACACTCTTATGAGATCCAGAATAGATGTGAAACTTAAGTTAGATAAAGCCATTAAAGATAAAGAAAATGTAGGGCCTAAGATTGAAAAGTTTGATAAAGCTAGTCAAACCCTAGAAAAGTGTGTTAGTGAACAAAGAGACCCTAGGGACATGTCTGGGATTGGGATGAATGAATATGTTGTTGTTCCTCCACCTGGTGGGAACTTTTATGGTGTTCAGAGAAAAGATCTATCTTGGACTGGTATTCCAGAACTCCAAGAAGAGGAATTTATTCCTCCACCTAGAGTGCTCATCTCAGTTGAGGAATATCACCAAAAGGTGACTGATCTTGAGCAATGGAAAGCAGCCAACCCTTTTCTTTTTGTTAAGGGTGGAATGCTTAGTGAGAGTCCATTTGTGCCTACACCTATTACTATGACCAACCCTACCACTGGAAAACCCGTTGATCTTTGCTCACCAACTAAGAGGAAACCTAGTGTTAAATATGTTGAAATGTATAGAAAACCTAGGTCACCACAAAGCCAATCTAGTGTTAATGAGACAGGATTCTTTCAATCTAGACCTAAGGTTATGTCTAGAAAAGCTTGTTACACATGTGGGAGTTTTTCTCACTTGGCTTATAAGTGTGTCAGTGCCTCTAATTTCACCGCTAACAATAGGTCAATCGTGGTCAAACCCAGACCTTTTGTCCAACCAAGCCCACAAGTCACTAGACCAGCTCCCTTATTTACTAAAGGAGAAAATACACATGGACAAAGGCCCTTTCAAAAGACCAACACTTGGTCTAACAGACAATGGGTTCCTGTAGCAAACCCTAATTTGGGTGCTGACAAGAACAAATTCAACGCCAACAGTAACAAATTCAACGTTGACAGGAACAATTTCAACGCTGACAACTCTTGGTTTGGTATGAAAATGCCACAACAAGCTACTGTTAGACCTTTTGTTAGACCAAGTAACAATAGGTATTTACAACCTAAGGGAAAGGGGTCTAAAGTTTCATCTAGTTTGACATGGAGACCTAAAAAAGACCAAAACCCTAGATCTGATGGAATCTCTATGACCTACAACAGATTTAATTATCTTTCAAAGGTCATTACTAAAACAAATGGGGTAAACTGGGTGTTCAGGCCACAAAGGGATGAACAAGGGTTTGTTACAAGGACTAAGTTTGTTCTTGTTGAACAACCTCATGAATCAAAGTCTGCTCAGGCTTGGGTTCCCAAAGAAAACTAATTTGTTTTCTTTATGTGCAGGGCATTCAAAAGAAGGTCAATGATCATGGATATTGGGACAGTGGATGCTCTAGGCACATGACGGGGAAGGAAGATTATTTGTCAGATTTTACCCCCAATAAAGATGGTGACAAAGTGTACTTTGGAGGAGGATATGGAACTATATCTGGCAAAGGCACTTATCACCAACAATTTACATTTTGAAAACGTTTTTCTGGTAAAGGAACTTGACTATAACTTGTTTAGTGTGTCACAAGTTTGTGACAACAAAAATAAAGTTCTTTTCATTGATACTGAATGCTTGGTGTTAAGTAAAGACTTTAAGATGCCTGATGAGAAGGTTATTGAATATAGAACACCTAGGCATAAGAAAATTTATAATGTTAATCTAAAAGGGATTAAAATGAACAAATATATGTCATGTCTTTATGCTAAAGCATCAGTTGATGAAAGTAATTTATGGCACAGAAGGTTAGGGTACATAAATTTTAAGAATATTAATAGACTTGTGAGACATGATCTAGTTGATGGTTTGCTTTCAAAGGCTTTCCAAAATGATCACTCTTGTGTTGCATGCCTTAAAGGCAAACAACATAAGGTCTCCTTTAAGTCTAAAAGTGTGCATTACAGTTCTAAACCACTTCACTTGCTACATATGGACTTATTTGGCCCAACTAATATAGGAAGTCTTAATGGTAAATCTTACTGTTTTGTTATAACTGATGACTTTTCTAGGTTTACTTAGACTTTCTTTTTGGTCTTAAAAAGTGATACTACCAAGGTTTTGATTAACTTTTTTACCCAAATTGAAAAGAAAACGGGTAATAAGGCTAAAATTCTTAGAAGTAGTAATGGTGGTGAGTTTAGAAATACACTGTTAGATACCTTCTGTGTTGATAAAGGGATTACTAGAGATTTTAGCATAGCTAGAACTCTACAGCAGAATGGAGTAGCTGACAGAAAGAATAGAACCCTAATAGAAGCAGCTAGGACAATGTTGGTCGATGCTAAGTTTCCCATTGCTTTTTGGGCTGAGGCTGTGAACACGGCTTGTTATGTACAAAATAGAGCCTTGGTCAACAAGATCCAGAATAAGAAACCTTATGAGCTATTTTGGAATAGAAAGCCTAATATAGGATTTCTTAAACATTTTGGATGTCATGTAGTGATACTTGATACTAGTGATGCCCTAGGTAAGTTTAATGCAAAACATGATGAAGGATATTTTGTGGGTTATTCTATGAATAGCAGATGGTATAGGTTTTACAACAAGAAATAAAAACGCATCCTTGAAAAGGTGCATGTAAAGGGTTTAGAAAGTAAGCCCAGTGATCCTGAGAATGGACCAGTTTGGTTATTTGAATTAGAACCATTATCTGGGACCTTGAACTATATACATGTTACTAATCCAGACATTGTGAAGAAGGATTCAAATGTCTTGGAAGAACCTACTATTGAGATTTCAGGTACACAGGTTGCTAAAGAAGAAGGATCACATGCAGTTGAGCCAAACCCCGTACTTGATTATGTTACCATTCCTATATGGATTGATGGGTTTATGCAAGCCTCTGCTGCTGCTGAAAATGAGGGAGAAGGGCCACAAGAAAAGCCAACTGATGAAACCATGCATGCATCTTCAAGCGTTGACAAAGCTAATTCAGACACTGACAGGTTGAATTCAGACGCTGATACAGACGCTGACAACTTGTTGGAAATATATTCTCTTCTTCCAACAGACACACTGTTGAACATGATGAACCTCCTATACTCAATCAAGAGGACCATTCAAGTGTAGATGGGAATGGAAATGAGGATGATATTAGACACATGAAATCTGTTATAGAAGATAATTCACTATTTTGGGGAGGAATACTTACAAAAGTGGCCAAAGATCATCCTCCTTCCAAAATAATTGGTGATGTTCAGACTCCCGTTCAAACAAGGAGATCTCATCAGAATCAAGGTGGTTTCATTTCCAATATACACAAGAAGGAAGATACCCCTCTTGTACAGGCATGTTTGTTTGCCTGTTTTCTATCACAAAAGGAACCCAAGAAGATTTTTGATGCTCTTAAAGAATCAAGCTGGGTGGAAGCAATGCAGGATGAGCTTCACCGGTTTGCCATTCAATATATGTGGGAGCTAGTGGATTGTCCAAAGTATGTTAGACCTATTGGGACACATTGGGTTCTAAGGAACAAAAAGGATGAAAGAGGAATTGTGGTCAGAAACAAGGCGCGTTTAATTGCTCAAGGATATAGATAAGAAGAGGGAATAGACTATGAAGAGGTTTTTGCACATGTTGCAAGGATTGAAGCAATAAGGATTTTCCTAGCCTATGCTTCTTGCATGGATTTCACAATTTATCAAATGGATGTGAAAAATGCTTTCCTATATGGCATAATTGAGGAGGAAGTGTATGTAATACAACCTCCTAGTTTTGAAGATTCAGAGCATCCAGACAAGGTGTATAGAGTCAAGAAAGCAATGTATGGACTTCATCAAGCCCCAAGAGCATGGTATGGTACATTGTCTACCTACCTGGTGGAAAATAGGTTTAAGAGGGGCACCATAGACCATGCATTATTTACCAAGAAGATTGGTAAGGATTTTCTTCTTGTTCAGGTCTATGTGGATGATATTATCTTTCGATCATCGAATCTAAAGACGAGTGATGACTTTTCTAAGCTCATGACAGACAAATTCAAGATGAGTGCAATGGGAGAGATGAACTTCTTTCTAGGTTTACAAGTACAACAAAAAGAAGATGGTATCTTTATCTCTCAAGACAAGTATGTAGCAGAGATCTTGAAGAAGTTTGGTTTTTCTCCACATGAAAAATGGGCTAGCACACCCATGGATAGGGAACACTCTTGGGGAAAGACTGAAGATGGAAAAGATGTGGATGTCAGGCATTATAGATTAATGATTGGTTCATTGATGTATCTTACAGCCTCTAGACCTAACATCATGTTTGTTGTGTGTGCATGTGCATGCCATCAAGTGACTCCCAAAGAGTGTCATCTTCATGTTGTCAAAAGGATCTTTAGATACCTTAGGTGTTATCCCACCTTGGGATTATGGTATCCTAAAGATTCTCCATTGGAGCTTATTGGCTATTCAGACAGTGACTATGGAGGTGATAAGTTTGATAGAAAATCCACAACTGGTGGATGCCAATTTCTTGGGAGCAGATTGATATCTTGGCAATGCAAGGAACAAACAGTGGTGGCCAACTCTACAACTGAAGCAGAATATGTTGTTGCAGCTGCTTGTTGTGGACAAGTTCCATGGATACAAAACCAGCTGTTGGATTATGGGTATAATTTTATGCATACCAAGATATTTGTAGATAATAACAGTATATTATGCATTATTAAGAATACTTTACATCATTCTAAAACAAAACACATAGAAATTAGGCATCATTTTATAAGAGATTGCTTTGAAAAATGTTTAATACATCCAGATAGGGTAGACATAGAGGAAAATGTGGCTGATCTTTTAACTAAACCTTTTGATGTTGGGAGGTTCCAGTACTTGGTGACAAGTATTGGAATGATCAGTCTCACCTAAATGTGTTTTTGAAATTATTTTATAGTTTGTACAGGATGTGTACTGTTATTAGTCTTTGTAAAAGATTAGGTTTTTCACTTTATTTTTCTAACGCTGACAAAGGTTATTTGAACGCTGACAAGTATTAAAATGGCCGCTGACAACAATATGTTAGTTTTGTGGTTTTTGATCTAATCATGCAGGCATTATGAGCATTGTACAAATTGATATAGAGTTGCTTATGGATCTTTGGAGCTTATAAGGAATGTGGTAAAGTTTATGTATGATGGTTGGAATGTTTACATTCCTATCTTGACATAAATTTTTGCCATATACCTTTTATTTTGCAAACTTTGTATATCATAGTTTAAGGGGAGGTTTAGGAAACCTTTAGGATTTTGGGTATTCTTAGAATTTCCTTATCATAATTCTAGACTGTGTCCACTGGTGAGTACGATTTAGATTTTCTAATTCGTGAGGCACTGTAGCATGCAAAGTTGATATACTGTGCACGTTGCCAAGACATTTTGGCCTAGAATTGGGTTTGGTCGGTTGGGAGACTTGGTGACGTTTTCTTTGGGCTTACCTGGGAAGTTACAAAGGGTTTATATGAGGTGACTTCGCTGTTAAGAACTTTGGTTAGCAAAGGACACTTGAGGAAAATTATGTCTATCTTGCTTAAGCAAGTGTGCATGATTGGACAGTGCTTGCCATCCTATAGTCATTTTCAATCTAAGAGTTATCTTCACTAGGGTACACTTCTTTGTTAAGGTCCTTTTATTTTTAATTATTTTTATTTTTGGACGCTGACATGCTTTCTTTCCAAACGCTGATAAGACCAATTTAAACGCTGACATGGCAAAATTTCAACGCTAATAAGAATATAGCCGTTAGACGCTGATGTTTGGTCCTACCCAGTTTTTATTTTTGACGAAAATATGGGCCGTAATTTTAGCGAGTTGGTAACTTTTAATTAATGTATGAGATAAGTTTAACACCCCCAATTTACATTGCGCAGCGGAAATACACAATTGGGTGTTATTCACAAACATCATTTCACAAACTCTTTATACGACCTAAAAACAGTATATTTTGGAATAAATAAGGATATAATTTAAATCAGTGTCTAAAACCTTCAATCCCAAGTAAAATCAGTTTAAAAATATATCAGAGTAGCGTACAGGTTCCCCAAAGATCTTAACAAAACGACAAACCTTTTACCAAAATATTGGACCAAATACTATATGAATATGACAAATAGGAAAGAAATCTGTTTTAGACCAAATTACTACAAAAGCAATTCCGCAATCTTTCTCCAGCAAGCTCCGCAACTCAAAAACTTCAGTACCTGAAATACATGCTTAAAATCATCAACACAAAGGTTGAGCAAGTCTATACGTTTAACAAAACATAGTTGAACACATCGTAAAAATCATTCACAATTGTTTAATAGAATTGTGGCCATACAATCTATTAATCAGGTATATCATCTTATAGCAATAGCTAATGAATTGTGTTAAGCTCATGACACCGACCCCTTAACTTAGTCACCCACGCCAAATGCCAGCATGACTAGAAGAATTCCAGTGCCCCTACTAGGTTATCAATTGCAAGAATACCAATTCTCATTCTCGTAAAATTATCCTTCCCAGAGGTTACTTGGCGTAATGTCGTGGTCTCAGATAGGGTTGTCAGCCCAATAGTACTATTATTAGAATAAGCGGCTATTCCCAACTCCCAACATCAAGTCAGAAGATAGTTAACGGCTCATGAATTTAGGGACTTTTGCAATATAGGTACTTATACAATTCAATTCATCAAAGGCAACAAAGGCAACATTCGGGTCCAACAATTACTCATGACATGTGTTCATTTTTCTTCAAATAGCATGTATCCCCCTCGCGGGTTTTAAAATCATTAAAACAAGTAGAAAGCAAGGCAATAGACTCACCTGGAGTATTAACAGTAGTATGATGACTTTCAACGATCGATGATGCCCGGCAAACTCGAAATTCACAATCTATCAAAACAAAACGCGTGCCTTTAATAATTCATCCAAGTAATATTTCATACTTAATAAAATGAAATAAATATCTCAAAGTCAAAATCAAACCCACACCATACTCAATTTAATACATCCTTCTTACGTACACTTTTATACTTTTATTCTTTCAAAAACTGTCGATATATATATGTTAATCGTCCAAACTGTTTTTCGTACTTAAACACGTTAATAGCTTACGGTAATAATCAGAAACTTCACTTACTTTATATAGAAAGACCTCCCAAAATTTGGTTAAAATATTTTACTTTTAAAGTTCCCTGCCCGACTCATCTTCGAACTACAAAAACCAGACAGTTTTACGTCTACAACTCATATAGTCTTTTTAACTTATTTATTTAACTCCGTTAACAAAAACGACACTCGACTTTGAAAATAAACTCAACATCCTCATGATTATCATTTAACATCAGTACTTGACACATTTCAAAATCCTTTTTATAGTCCCCGAGATTCGATCCAAATATCGACAACAATTATATATTGTGACGATACTCGTCTCCGGGTACACGAATATTCAAACTAACGTAACTTTTCACTCTTTTCGAGCTAGAAGCTCTACCTTATACTAAATCGAAGCTTAAGACATCCTCTACAACAATATCTAGTTAGTTCATACCAAACTCAAACTCATATTTTCTGAAAATTAAGTTTAATAATCTGTTTAAAAATACATCTTTAAAAATCATTCAAAATCAAATTTTCACCACACTTTTACATCATTTTTACCATTATAAACATCCAAATACTACTACATTCTATCATAACACACTAAATCATCCTAGATGATCAAATCATAAAAACCCAACTAAAAATTTTCAACATGCAATCATCAAAATTAATATATAATCACCTAAACACTGATAGGTGTGTAAACACCCATCCTTTTACCACTTAATTCTGGCTAAAACGAGACCAAAACGCGTATTTAATATCATTTGTTTGGAATTATGCGTTGTTTTTGTGTTTATTGTGTTTTCAGAGCCAACCGGATGGATAATGGAGAAAACATGGGATTGCACGGGATTTATCGAAGAAAAAGACTCAAGATGAAGTCTATTGTCCAAGAGATGCAAAAGATTTGAAGTCACTGGGCCTATTCGAAGATTTATCGAAGAAAAGGACCAAAGATGGAAGATTTACAAAAGTCGAAGAAACTCAAGTCTATTAAACGAAGAAATTAAAAGACGAGTTGAATTTAATCGACGACAAATCCCGAATCAGAATCGAAAACGTCAACTTTTCTGAAAAGACGAGAAGACAAGAAGAACGGGAGAAAAGCCCACTCACCAACCAAAGGGAACACCTATATAAAGGGTTCCCCTCACACTTTGCATCCAGTTTTTTAGTGTTTTCCTTTCCCATCTTTTTCTCCCTTTTTGTTCGTAGCATCACCAACACCACTAGGGTGTTTGGTGATTTTGATTCTTGTTTTTCAATCTTGTAATTTAATCTTTATCTTTTGTTTGTTAAAACCCTAATCATTCAATACATCAATCTTTCCATTTCATCTTGTTCATCTCCATTTATTTGGTTAAAAGTTAAAGTTCTTATTTGGTTGATTTGATCTTCAAAAGTTGTTGGGTTTTATGTTTTTATTGATGGGATTTGTAGTTTATGGTTAGTATATGATTCGTGGTTAGTTTTATTTAAGATTTAGTGAAAAACTTGTTGATTTTTGGCTCGAAATCTATTTCCCATGTTTTTCGGTAAAGTTACTGTTCTTGAGTATTTCCCAGGTTCCGGATGAACAAAGAAAGTTCCGAATGAGTTTATGTTAAAAAAGTTCCGAGTGAGTCTAGAAGTTCCGAATGAATTTTCCTTTCAAAAGTTCCGAATGAACTTAAACTTCCGGATGAACACAAAGTTCCGCATGAGTTTAAGAAGTTCCGAATGAATTTGCTTTTCAAAAGTTTCGAATGAGTTTTTAAAGTTCCGAATGTATTTTCCCTTAAAAAGTTCTGAATCAATTTCAAAGTTCCGAATGAATGTATTTTCCAAATCTTCTGAATAAACTTCCGAGCCAAAAGTTCCGAACCAAATTCCGGATCAAAAGTTCCGAGTGAACTTCCGGATCTACAACTTCCGAATCAACTTCCGAAGAAAGTTCCGGATCAACAACTTCCGAACGTAGTTCCGGGTGAACTTCCGAACAAAGTTCCGGATCAAGGGTTCCGAGTGAAGTTCCGAATCAAGGTGACTTCCGAATCAAATTTCTTTTGAGTATTTCTAAGGGTTACTTACTGTTTCTTCAGTTCATACTTATACTTTAATTTTAATTTTAATTTTAATTTTAATTCAAGTTTTATTAATTGTTATTAATTTAATTGCTTTTAAATTTAAGTTTACATTTTAATGCATTTAAAACTTTTAGTAGACTAGAAAATCAATCCCCTTTTTAGTAACCAAGAACAATCATTCCACTTAGAACCAAGATCAATTCGAGAGGATATCGAGAGAATAATTTAGAGAACCCATATAAAAACCTTAATATCAAATGGCGCCGCTGCCGGCTCTTCTCGTTAAGATCAAAAGTTTTTTGTGAGAACTTGAATTTTGGGATCCGTTCCCCGTGAACGTTACTTTTTCATAAAAATTTTCAAAAACACTAAAAAAATATAAAATTTTCAAACTCCTAAAAAAGTAAAAAACATAAAAAACCAAAAATATTTTGCCTTGTTTTTCTCTTGTTAGTTCTTTTGCAGGTGTATGCGCACTTGATCCACGTCTTATCAAGAGCCCGAGCCTCTCGATCACTTAGACATGGCCGGTGTACAAAACAACAACAACATACCACCTCCAAACAACAATAATAACAACAACAACCCACCTTTCAACAACATGAATAATAACAACAACAATGAGCCTCTACCGGATAATCGCCCGATGATTGAACTGCTGCAAGCTCATGTAGATGGCAACACTGATCCAATTGTTATACCAGCGATTGCAGCCAACAATTTTGACCTCAAATCCGGCTTTATCCAGATGGTCTCTGCTCAACCATTCTTGGGGCGTACCATTGATGATCCACATGACCATATCAAGAGATTCTTGCAACTCACCAACACGGTCAAATTCAATGGTGTTCCACAAGAGGTTATCCGGTTACAACTTTTTCCCTTTTCTTTAGAGGGACAAGCCCGGCATTGGCTTGCTAAGGAACCGCCACAGAGTATTCTCTCGTGGACGGATTTGGAGACCAAGTTTATCAATTACTTTTTCCCACCCTCTCGTACTACCGCTTTGCGGAATGAAATCATAAATTTTGAACAAAAGTACGATGAGTCGTTCAGTGAATCTTGGGATCGTTTTAAAGATCTTTTAAGAAAATGCCCACAACATGGTTTTACCAAAGTGCATCAAATTAATACTTTTTACAATGGTTTAAGCATGAGTGACCAAGATTCACTAAACAGTGCCTCGGGGGGTAATCTTTTGGCTAAGACTTCCAATGCTGCTTGGGATATCATTGAGAATAAGTCTCGTGTGCAAACCAAGAGTGTTCGGACCAATGTCGCTAGTGCTAGCACTAGTGACAGCGACAAGCGACTGGACAAAATCACTGTGCTTCTTGAATCGCTTGCTACCCAAACCGCCAGCAACACCAACAGCATCAACGCTAGAAACGCTAAAGACGCTCAAGTCAATGCTGTCAGCCAACCATGCGAGATATGCGGGGGTCCTCACTCTTACACCACTTGTACCGCCACCCAAGACTACCCTTCTGAAAATGTGAATGCTGCTTATGGCACCTATCCTCAACCTGCTTATCAAGCTAGACCTCAAGGTGACCGTAATTTGCTTAGCTACCGCTCTAACAACTACCTCTCACCACCCGGTTTTCCTCCAAACAACCCAAACCAACAACAAAACCTCAATCGCCCTCCTCAACAACAACAACAACCTTGTACACCATACATTCCACCTCACAAGCAGCAACAACCACCTCAACGAAACAACCAAGTATACCAGCAACCTGCTTATCAACCACCCGCATACAATGCTCCTCCCAACCAACCCACCGCTTTACACCAAGAAGTGGAAACTTATATGAGGACTAACGATGTGATCGTGGGAAACCTTCAGCGTGAAGTGCTCAACTTGAAAGCAGACCTAGTCAAACAAGGGAACGATCTGAGAGCTGACATGAGAAACACGTTGGATAGCCAAACAAATGACTTGAAGAACATGATGGCTAGTTTCTTCCAAGGTAATCAACCCCCTTCTTCGGGTACTCTTCCGAGTAACACCGTTGCGAATCCAAGAGGGGAGATGAAAGCAATCACCACTCGCAGTGGCAAAGGTACCAAGGAACTCGAGCTTCCTATACCTCCACCGGTGATTGTGACTAAGGAGAACGAGTCACCTGCTCCTATTCCTCATCCTTCTCCATCCCCAATTTCTCCACCTCTTCCTTCTACCCCTCCTCCACCCATGGATGTGAGTGATCCTATTCTCCCAAAGCCTTCCTCTTCTTCCAATATACCTTACCCATCTAGGTTGAGGAAAGAGAAGCTCAAAAGCAAGGACGATATTCAGGTTTCGAACTTTCTTAAAATGTTCAAACAATTGAATTTTAACATCTCCTTCGCTGAGGCTCTCGCTCACATGCCTAAGTACGCTAAAATGTTTAAAGATCTTCTGAGCGACAAGGAAAAGCTGCTCGATATTGCCAACACCCAACTTAATGAGAATTGCTCTGCAGTGCTCTTAAGGAAATTTCCAACCAAGCTTGGTGATCCGGGTCGTTTCTTAATCCCTTGCAATTTCCCGGGAGTAGAGAATTGCATGGCCCTAGCCGATCTAGGTGCCAGTATTAATCTAATGCCTCTAAACGTTTGGAAGCAATTATCTCTCCCTGAGCTAGTCCCCACCAAAATGACTTTGGAATTAACTAACCGTACGGTTGTTTATCCAGTGGGGATAGCCGAAGACGTCTTTGTAGGAGTCGACAAATTCACTTTTCCTTCCGATTTCGTTGTCGTCGACTACGAGATGGACCCTCGTGTTCCCTTGATCGTGGGTCGTCCATTCCTGAGGACCGGTCGCACTCTCATCGATGTTGAAGCCGGTGAGCTTATCATGAGAGTGGGTGACGATAAAATTGTCTTCAATATGGGAAAGTTGTCTAAACAACCTTATTCATACGAGAGTGTTAATTGTATTGACGTTCTGGACGAGGCTTGTGAAGAACACTTCAAAGATGCTTGTAAGAGTATTCCTACCTCTCTTCCCAATGTTGCAACCGTTTCCTCTATTGATTCATCATTGTCTCTATTTGGAGATAGTGATTTGTTTTGGAACTATCTTGAAACCACCATGGGAGATGTGAACTTAGCTAATGATGATTCTCCCACCGATGGGGATGACGACATGCATTTCTTTGATAACCTTCTCAACGAAGACAACCTTTCTCCACCATCTCCCACGGTTATTGCTATCGATACTCCGACTTCGAATACGCCTCCCGTCGAAAATCCTCCGGATTTAGAACTTAAGGAGTTGCCGCCCCATCTCGAGTACGTGTTTCTCGAAGAAAAGAAGAAGTCGCCCGTCATTATCGCGAAGGACTTGAAGGAAGAAGAAAAATCTCGCCTCATCGCCGTGCTTAAAGATCACAAGATGGCTATTGCTTGGAAAATCTCTGATATTCGTGGAATTGATCCTCACTTCTACACACACAAAATTCTCATGGAGGACGACTTTAAGCCCACAATTCAAAGCCAACGAAGGGTGAATCCAAAAATACATGAAGTCATCAAAACAGAGGTTATCAAACTTCTTGATGCGGGTATGATTTACCCTATTTCGGATTCACCATGGGTTAGTCCAATCCATTGTGTGCCCAAGAAGGGCGGAATAACCGTTGTTCCCAATGAACACAACGAGTTGATTTCCACTCGCCTCGTTACTAGGTGGAGAGTTTCTATAGACTACCGCAAACTCAATGATGCCACGAGAAAGGATCATTTCCCTCTACCTTTTATGGACCAAATGCTTGAACGTTTAGCGGGTAATGAATATTACTGCTTTCTTGATGGTTTCTCGGGTTATTTCCAAATACCCATCGATCCCCAAGATCAAGAGAAGACAACATTCACTTGTCCCTATGGCACATTTGCGTACAAAAGGATGCCTTTTGGCTTATGTAATGCCCCCGGGACTTTCCAAAGGTGCATGTTAGCTATCTTCCATGACATGGTTGAACAAACCATGGAAGTCTTCATGGATGATTTCTCGGTCTTCGGGGATTCCTTCTCTTCTTGCCTTGCCAATTTGGAACGTATGCTTAAGCGGTGCGAAGACACTCGCCTTGTTCTGAATTGGGAAAAATGCCATTTTATGATAAAAGAAGGCATCGTGCTAGGACACAAGATTTCCAAAGCCGGTCTTGAAGTAGTGCTAAAGTCGATGTTATCGCTAAGTTGCCTCCACCTTCAATCGTGAAGGGTGTGAGAAGTTTCCTGGGTCATGCGGCTTCTACCGTCGATTCATCAAAGATTTTTCTCAAATCGCTCGCCCGATGACTCACCTCTTGGAGAAAGATACTCCTTTTATCTTTTCCAAAGAGTGCCTTGAAGCCTTCATCTTGCTTAAGGATAAGCTTACTAAGGCACCTGTCTTGGTTACCCCTAATTGGGAGCTTCCTTTCGAGTTGATGTGCGATGCTAGTGATTTTGCTATTGGAGCGGTTCTGGGACAAAGAGTGAACAAACACTTCCAACCGATCCATTACGCTAGCAAGACAATGACTGGGGCTCAATTACATTACACGACAGCCGAAAAAGAGCTTTTAGCTGTTGTCTATGCTTTTGAAAATTTCCGCCCCTATCTTGTCTTTTCTACAACAATTGTGTATACCGATCATTCCGCGTTGAAGTACTTGTTGACAAAGCAAGATTCTAAACCAAGACTTCTTCGCTGGGTTTTGCTTCTCCAAGAATTTAAAATCGAAATTCGCGATAAAAAAGGAGCTGAAAACCTAGCCGCGGATCATCTCAGCAGACTTGAGGATCCTTACCAGGGGGATCATCCGAACAAAGAAATCAATGATTCTTTTCCCTTGGAGACCTTAATGTCTATTAACTCGACTTCTGATGAAACCCCGTGGTTTGCGGACATTGCAAACTACTTAGCGGGTGGAATTCTCAAGGAAGGATTAACATCCCAACAAAAGAAAAAGTTCTTCAACGACATTAAGAATTACTTTTGGGATGACCCTTACCTATTCAAACAATGTGCCGACTTGATTATTCGCTGATGTGTTGATGGACCGGCAGCTTTAGAAATTCTTGACGCTTGCCACAAAGGACCCACCGGTGGTCACTTTGGTCCCAACTACACCGCCAAAAAAGTGTTTGACTCGGGATTTTATTGGCCCTCCATATATCGTGACGCTCACAATATGGTTAAACGATGTGATGTTTGCCAAAAACAAGGCACAACTCAAAATTTCATTCAAGAGTGTGAAATCTTTGATGTTTAGGGTATCGACTTTATGGGGCCATTCCCTTCTTCTAAAGGAAACAGATACATCCTTGTTGCCGTTGACTACGTCTCCAAATGGGTTGAAGCCAAAGCTTTACCCACTAATGACGCAAGGGTGGTTTGTAAATTTTTGAAATCTCTATTCGCTAGATTCGGTGTGCCTCGTGCCATTATTAGTGATCGTGGGACTCATTTTTGCAATGACCAATTTGCTAGAGTCATGGATAAGTATGGTGTAAATCATCGTCTTTCCACAGCCTACCACCCACAAACTAATGGCCAGGCTGAAATATCCAACCGAGGATTAAAGCGAATTCTGGAAAGAACCGTGGGAGAGCATCGTGCCTCATGGGCTGATAAACTTGATGATGCTTTGTGGGCTTTTCGTACTGCATACAAGACTCCGATTGGTTGCACACCATATCGTCTCGTGTACGGGAAAGCGTGCCACCTCCCCATTGAGTTGGAGCACAAGGCTTACGGGGCCTTGAAGTGGGCTAATTTTTATATAAACAAAGTCGGTGACCTACGCAAGATCCAACTCAATGAGCTCAATGAACTCTGTAATGAGGCTTATGAAAATTCTTTGATCTATAAGGAGAAGACTAAGCTCATTCACGACTCTAAGATTAAAAACCGAGAGTTCCATGTTGGAGACCAAGTTTTACTCTTTAACTCTCGGTTGAAAATCTTTTCGGGCAAGCTGAAATCTCGTTGGTCCGGCCCATTCACCATTGCCCAATTTTTTCCATATGGTACTCTCGAGCTCGCTCAACCTAATGGACCTAATTTTAAGGTGAATGGCCAACGAGTGAAGTTGTACTTTGGTGAGGACACCTCTCAGGAGATGATTCCATCCCTCACCACGTTCCCCATGAACTAATTTTGGGTCGAGTCAGGCTCGTGACTCGGTTATCAAAAACAAGCGCTCCTCGGGAGGCAACCCGAGTATCTATCCTTTTATGTTTTAACCTCCTAAGTGTAGGGGGACCTCTATCGGTGTTTGTATTTGTGTGGTGATGTGATTACAGGGATAAGTGCACTCTTGGAATCTCTGAAGAACCGTGCTCCCGTGTTATCCGAAATCCGGTTCTATCTCTCAACTATCGTGATTCAATTTTCTTCATACTCACATTTGAAATTGATCACTTTAGTCGTCTCTTCCTTAACTTGATTTAACCAACGTGCACAATGTCATAAGTGTAGGGGAGACTTTTCCCACATGCTTAAACATTGAGGACAATGTTTATCTTAAGTGTAGGGGGACTTCTATCGAAGTTTTAAGTGGACTTTTCCATGAAAATGCCTTCAATTAACCGGAAAATCATCTTTTTCAACATTTTTCAAATTTTTAATTAACTTTGGCCATTTAGTCGTAATTTTCAAATTTTTATCGTTACTTTCATATGTATATATCCCGCAATAAAGTCAAAAATATTAATCAAGTGGTGTAGCTAGTTTAGAAATCTTTTGACATATTAGGCCGGTTGCGTTTATTTTAACTCAACCCGAATAGACTTATCCAAGTTTATTCTAGCTAGTATCCTTAACCATGTAGACCTTAATTGGTTTATTAGGCTAAGTATCCACGAATCTCATTACTTGAGATTTTAAATTATGGAGGACGAGAAATGATAGAGTCAATTATAAGTCGGTATTCTTGCACAAGCTCACTTGGTGTAATTATTTGCATATTCTCCCATCACTCGCTAATAATTTATCTGCAATAAGTAAGGTCGTACGATTTGGAAAGTTACTTAGCTTCTAGCCCAAGATCGTTTAAAAGTTTCTCGGTAATGATAAGAGTTCATAGCCAAGGCATAACTTATGAAGCGGGGCGCGAAGATTGGCGAGTCCGAAAAGGCCCTAACAAGGCATGAGGATTCCGTTTTATTGCTAAAGATCCAAAGTGATGTGAAAAGCATTATTCCCAAAGTCAATATGAAGTATCAAGACTCACGACGAAAAGCAATCAACTCCCATAAAGATGATGGAGAAGTCTATCCGAAAAGACCCTAACAAGGTATGAGGATAAATAGATCCAAGTCCGAAAAGGAGGCGGATCGTTGTATCTCAAAATCCCAAATAGAGATTGAAGAAATAATCATGAAGTCGTGGTCAACAAAGTTGGAGTACCCCTCAAAAGTCTCCAAGTGAAGAAACTCCATTAACGATGAGAAGACCATTATCTCAAGCACGTCTCTCAAGATATGAAGTATGAAGTACATGCCAAATATCGGCCCGAGAAAGGTCTCAAATCGTGAACCGAGTTATGCCAAGATATGAACTTTTTGATATCCCGAGAAGCAGTTTTAAGAGATTTTTTCCTTTAGCTAACTATTGATCAAATCGTCCTACTTTGCTTTTAGCCTAAATAAACTATCGAAATAAGTCCAAAAATGCATCTTCATGATCATTCTAAGACAAAAATAAAATATAAGAGATACACCTAGGAATAAGGGAGTTTAAGCATATAATTAAGCCATGTGTGTAAGTGTTTGATTTACTAACTTATAATAACAATGATCTCGTTTTTAAGCTTAGTTTGGGGAACGTGAAACTTGAGGATGATAAATCTTCGCAACACCAAAGCCCTAATGTAAGTCCTTTATCTCTTTGCAAGTTATTTCCATGTAGCTATTTTCAAGTGAAAATGGTTTTCTATCCTTTTGTTTCCGTTTAAGTTTTAATTTCTTTTAGTACCTTAATTTTTGTTTAAGTAGTATTTTAATAAGGCCAAGGTTGATTAATTATGAGAAAAGTGTAAAATTGCTTTATCACTAAGCATTGCATGAGGGCATGGTAATGGTTAAGTGTAGGGGATTTGATAGGTGCATTTGTTTGGAATTATGCGTTGTTTTTGTGTTTATTGTGTTTTCAGAGCCAACCGGATGGATAATGGAGAAAACATGGGATTGCACGGGATTTATCGAAGAAAAAGACTCAAGATGAAGTCTATTGTCCAAGAGATGCAAAAGATTTGAAGTCACTGGGCCTATTCGAAGATTTATCGAAGAAAAGGACCAAAGATGGAAGATTTACAAAAGTCGAAGAAACTCAAGTCTATTAAACGAAGAAATTAAAAGACGAGTTGAATTTAATCGACGACAAATCCCGAATCAGAATCGAAAACGTCAACTTTTCTGAAAAGACGAGAAGACAAGAAGAACGGGAGAAAAACCCACTCACCAACCAAAGGGAACACCTATATAAAGGGTTCCCCTCACACTTTGCATCCAGTTTTTTAGTTTTTTCCTTTCCCATCTTTTTCTCCCTTTTTGTTCGTAGCATCACCAACACCACTAGGGTGTTTGGTGATTTTGATTCTTGTTTTTCAATCTTGTAATTTAATCTTTATCTTTTGTTTGTTAAAACCTTAATCATTCAATACATCAATCTTTCCATTTCATCTTGTTCATCTCCATTTATTTGGTTAAAAGTTAAAGTTCTTATTTGGTTGATTTGATCTTCAAAAGTTGTTGGGTTTTATGTTTTTATTGATGGGATTTGTAGGTTATGGTTAGTATATGATTCGTGGTTAGTTTTATTTAAGATTTAGTGAAAAACTTGTTGATTTTTGGCTCGAAATCTATTTCCCCTGTTTTTCGGTAAAGTTACTGTTCTTGAGTATTTCCCAGGTTCCGGATGAACAAAGAAAGTTCTGAATGAGTTTATGTTAAAAAAGTTCCGAGTGAGTCTAGAAGTTCCGAATGAATTTTCCTTTCAAAAGTTCCGAATGAACTTAAACTTCCGGATGAACACAAAGTTCCGCATGAGTTTAAGAAGTTCCGAATGAATTTGCTTTTCAAAAGTTCCGAATGAGTTTTTAAAGTTCCGAATGAATTTTCCCTTAAAAAGTTCCGAATCAATTTCAAAGTTCCGAATGAATGTATTTTCCAAATCTTCCGAATAAACTTCCGAGCCAAAAGTTCCGAACCAACTTCCGGATCAAAAGTTCCGAGTGAACTTCCGGATCAACAACTTCCGAATCAACTTCCGAATCAACTTCCGAAGAAAGTTCCGGATCAACAACTTCCGAACGTAGTTCCGGGTGAACTTCCGAACAAAGTTCCGGATCAAGGGTTCCGAGTGAAGTTCCGAATCAAGGTGACTTCCGAATCAAATTTCTTTTGAGTATTTCTAAGGGTTACTTACTGTTTCTTCAGTTCATACTTATACTTTAATTTTAATTTTAATTTTAATTTTAATTCAACTTTTATTAATTGTTATTAATTTAATTGCTTTTAAATTTAAGTTTACATTTTAATGCATTTAAAACTTTTAGTAGACTAGAAAATCACTCCCCTTTTTAGTAACCAAGAACAATCATTCCACTTAGAACCAAGATCAATTCGAGAGGATATCGAGAGAATAATTTAGAGAACCCATATAAAAACCTTAATATCAAACACCTACATACAACAAGAATTTAAGATCAAAACATATGATTTTTCACCAAAAATGGGTTTTACAAAAATGTTCTTGCATGTAAGAAATTTTCATACCAATGTGTAGAAAATCAAGAAACTAAGATGGGTCTTTGATTAGATTTAAGCGATTCAATCTCAAAATCAAAATTTTTGGGGTGTTTGTGTGGTGTGGAGGTGACGGAAACAAGGGGAGGCAGGGAGAGAGAGAGAAATTTTTTGGGTGGAAGTGTTTGTATGTTTTATTTGTTTAGATTTTTCCTTTTATATGGGGAAAGTTTAGGGTAGTTTTTGCCAATTGTGATTCTTGTGGACTAAAATGCAAATACTTGGTTAAAAAGCGGGAAATGACTATTAGTCACTTTTGAAAATATTTACGGGTCACGGGTTTCATAAAAATACTTCTCAAAACATAAAACGCACACAGAATATGATATTATATAGTCTCGGCACGACTTAATACGACATTAAAATAAAAACGTCAAAATATTAAACATCGACATGTCTAAAATAAAACGTAAAATTTTTGGGCATCCATTGATATCGTCATTACTAATAATCCTCGCAACTCGTCAAAACGTAAAAATATAACTTCCAACATTCATCCAAATCAAATCACCGATCATCATAACGATCAATCTCGTCAAAATTTCAAAAATATACGTAAAAATATAATTAAATAATGACCACGGATTTGGGTTGTCACATCCTACCCTCCTAAAAGAGAGCGACGTCCCGGCGCTCAACCCGCCTCACACTCGCACTTCCTCACTTCTAGAGTTATCGTGACCTCTTATCCTCAAGAGATACTCACGTCTTTCACACCAGTTCAACTCAATTCTTATGATATCACCATATCCACAATATTACTACACTTCAACTTCCATATTTCATCTTCTATTATGATAATATTCCTTCTTCATTCATACTCCTTCTGCATCACTGTCTTAGTTCCATTCGGTTGTATGGTGGTCTTACGACTATGCAAGTCCTCAAATTACACCTCTTAACTACTGATATGACGATTATCATCGCATAAAGATTTCATCTTCACTAGGTTCTATTATTCCTCATAGTGAAATATTAAAGATATCATCATCCCAAGTTTCAATTATATGTTGATGCGATTGAAATCAAATTCAGTTACCATCGTTCAATTAATCCTTTCACCCTGTCAGTTACTTCCCGAAAATACGCAATATTCCTTCTTGACTCAATTCTTTTCACTTTCTATAAAGATCTCTAATACTCAAAAGTCAATCTCAATCTCTGGGTTACATATAATATGTTCAAACCTTAATCAATACTCATACATTATCACAACGATTTCCAATATTCAAAAATTACGCTGTCTCTATGTCCCGAGGTTACACTCAAACTAAACACAATGAGATTATCAATAATTCTGACCAGTCACTTATATACCTCCTATACTCATCTTCCACTTTCATTCATTCTAACAATCTCTATGTCCCGAGTGTAGTGATTGTTAGATCACTGAATTACTATACCTTCCATAGTACATTATTACATCTTCCTCGTATCATATATTGTTTAAATAACTCCGTTAGCCTCATATATTCAAATCTGAAATGTATAATGGTCAGATCACTTCCTGATATCGTAATACATTTGATTTACCCCAAGTTCTATAACTTGTAGTCTGATTGGAATAAGCCCAGACTGTATCAATACTTCAACTTGTGAAATTCCTTCAATACTACATGCGACACTCTCAGCACTCTAAGAATAACTAAATTCTCTTTGATCTGCAAAATTTATTCACCACTGGTCCTTTCATTCTTAATACTTTCTCTGATCTAATAGAAGAAAAATTAGATGATCACATTTACCGTTTTTGTCCCACAAAAACATACATTTCAACTCTCTCATTTCTATTACCATCCTATTCCAAAATTTCCGACAATCTGTTGATCTTCTTTCTTTGGCATTCCTTTTCCATTAGTTTATCAATTCGATCCTAAATTTCTTTCCATTCCATCCATTATGCTTATTGTTACCAATATTCTAAAATCTCAAGACGTAAGAGTCAATTCTCAATTACTTTAGAAATCTTATAAACCCTTTTTCCTTCTACTCCTTACTAACTACTCACTAGTTGATAGTGAAAGTATCCACACTCATCCTTCATAATCTGAAACACACCTCGTATTACAGAACTATAACATATCCCATCTATAATTTACTGATTATTATTTCCCAGTCATCATTAGGTAATCCTTAACTCCTTCCTTTTAAAATCCCCTAATGGCATATATAAACAAGTCCATCTTATTCTTATTTTCTTCATACTTGATTCCATACAAGTAATACTTTACAATCCCAAAATAAATACCATAATGTCAAATCACATGACTATATAAATCCCGTTATACTTCTTTATTTAAGTCAACACACTACTATTACTTCCCTTCCCATTTGATATTATCCATATATCATCACTGCAGCTCTATAATTCCTTCAGACTCCTCCAATACTAACTATACAACACAGAACTTCAATCTATCCTCAGCGTTCGTAAAAAACTTCCTCAACTACAAAAATCAGATCTCAAAACTACAACTCAGATACATGAATGGATTTCACACATTTGGTATGGATAGAATACATCTAAGTTCTTCTTTGTCAGCTTTATCATTGGTTCATCAATCAGTGAAAACCTTTCGATAAACCTCCGATAATACTCAGCTTACACAAAGGAATTGACAAGCTTCAGTCGGTTTTGTCAGTATCGACAAAGCCTTAATCGTTTCAATCTAGTCAGATTTTCACGATCACTTCAGCCATAGATCGCACATTCTAAAACATCTATATTACTCCAACTAAAACTCATATCTAAAGGATTTCACACACCATTCCTCCTTTCCTAACAATTTTCCAATTGTTAATAAATACTCCCCTTTCCTTCAATCATTTATTCATCACACCAAACATTCACAATCAGTAATGGATACCGATTTCTGGTACTCAGTTTGTTCGACCTCACATCAATCATCTTATTCCCAAAACATCTAGCTTCTTTCCTTACTTCTATTATTACTTCTCTGATGACTTACCTTTCCAGTCAAATCAGATTATCCTCATTGTCTCATCTCCCAACCCTTACAATCAATCATATTACCATTCTCAACTTCCTGACAATGCCATATAACAAAATATACAATCAGATTACCTAACTCCTATCACTAAGCTAACACAAAGCTTCTTCTTCCCAAGACGACAGTGAACTCTACGATTCCGCAGAACAATCACAAAATACCCTTAAATACTAACTCATCTTCTCATTCCTTTTCGACTACTACTGCTAAAGCGCGCAGAAAATTCGATCTATTACTGTTTCCTCCTACATACCTTCTCATCATTGACCAATAAAATCATTCAAATAGATATTCCACTGATTACTTCCTGAAATCAGTACTCAATGCTAAACAACATTCCAATTTAATTCTCTCCACCTTTATTTATCATATCTTATGACATTCATCCTTATCCCGGTTAACTTTCTCACAACTCTACTTTAGTTAATTGCGCGATACCTCTTAATTCCAGAAGCTCAGAAAAATATTCCCTTAATATATCTCTATATTATATAGGTATAACTATGAATTGATACCACACCCCCTAATCCATGTCATATGTGACATGGCACCTCTAGACCAATACAATTTATTTTTTAGCTAAAAAAACTCTAAAACTTTCCTAAATTAGTGTCCGCAAACGCAATTCCAGAAAACCGGCCCGCAGTTTTTCCAAATCTGCGTTTTCATATCGCACATATATATACTAGGTTTCGAAAAGAAAAAAACCCTATTTTTTATGTTTTCATTACAACTCACTGACGGGGAAACACACACATCATGGGGAAACCACACACAGTAGCAACTCCAGATCCATTCTCCCCAATCCAACACCCATGAAATTGTTTGAATCGTAACCCTTTTAAACCTTCGATCAAACAACTGATCTATCATCAAAAAAACATAAACCCTAATCACATGTAACCATAATTGGTTGTTTTTCAGTTTGTTTTTTCAGTTTCTTATTAGGGTTTATGTTTATAAACCGTTTATGACACAATTAAACATCAACCCTAATCCGATTGGTTATGAAACATTAACCCTAATCAGATTTAACTTGGTCCGATTGATGATGTATAAGAAGACTCAGATGAATGTGTGATTCGTGTTTTAACAAATTGAGCTTGGTGAGCCGTTTGCAAACTGTGATTTTCTAATATTTTTCCTAGAAAACCATCTTTCCTAATTACTTCTTGAGTTTCCATCTACTAACAAAATTGAAAATTCAATTTACTTGGTCCGATTGATGATGTATAAGAAGTTCAAGGTCCACAACCACCTCGAGCAATAGTCCTGGTACGCCTTCAAAGTTTGTCAAACATGGAGCAATAGTACTGGAATCAGTGTTGATTTCAATTATCGGTTGCGATTTTTATAATGCACTACGCCTACCTGGTATGCCAATACATCAGACATATATTCAAGCCAATCATATATGTAATCGTGAAGTGATAGATGGGGCACATCTTGATGTTTGTACAAGAGGTGTACTCATCCGCTGAAGGGACAAAGTGATTGAATGTTGAGGAAAGAAGAATGATTTGTGGTCGATTCAAGGAGCAGGGATTGTATGACACTTACAGTGACTGAGCATTAATGTGGTTACCAAGGATTGTGAGTTGATAATGGTGCCATGTAAAAGTACAAGCGATTATTTGTATAGTTCGTAAGGGAAACTAAAACAAGCGCAAGATGAAGAAAGGTATAAGAGAGCATTTGTTGCTGAAAGGTGCAGTGATGAATATCCTAAAAAGCCACCAAGTGTGAAATTTCAATCATGAATAAACATGACTTGTGTAGATCAAGAGACCGGTGTGGTCTGTACTACTCTCCTTGATGAACTTACTATATGTCTTGATATGCTAATTTGCTTATATATAGTTTTATGGTGGTGTCAATTTGCCAGGTTGAACCCAATGGAAGACATATTGACTCAGCTCAAGAAAGAAATGGGCTTTCCACGAAACAAAAAACTCACTCAGCCTCCTGAAGGTGCGTTGATTTTTTACTCAACTGCAATTGCATCCATGTTATGTCTATTCCATTATTTATGACATCGTGATATAAAATATTGTACTTTTTTAGCTTTCCTTTCGTATTTTAAATGAATTTGAGGACACATGAAATCAAGTGTTTAGTAGGCCAACTACTATTGTGATTCTACCATGTGGATTTGGTTTTTATGTGAAACCTTTTTCTTTAGTTGATCATCATAATTGAATTACAGTTAGATTACTTTTTTACCCGTGAGTTGTGCATTATTGATAAGATCTTTTTGATGAAGTTTACTTCTACATTGTAGATAGTCGATGAGAGAAGAATGTGTTGCATGACTTGAGAGCTATTTTATCTGCTGCTTTGGAGGCTCCTAGGTTTAACCATGAGACAGTAACAGACTTTCAATAGTTTGCAGAGAGGTTTGGAGCAACCCGCTTAAAGTAAGAATCCTTGACATCCAATTGCTAAATTTATGTATTTGTATATTGTAAGGCTTTGTTTTTTATGAAGTTTACTTGTACATTGTAGCATACGTTATAGCAGACCTGATAGGTGTAAAAGAGATGATCAAACAAACACTTGCAGGCTGATGTGGCTCTAATTGATGTTGATCGTGAGGCTGGACTTCTGTGGTTACCAAAGAATCATAAAAGCTCCGCGAAAGTAAAGTGTGTATTATATATACAACCAAAATGATAATGTCAATACGGGTATAATTAGTAGATATTTAACACGGCTCACCAATGGTGGGGAGGATCAATGAAGCGCTAATGACAATGGCGTATCTGATTCTCACTTCATTGTTTGTGTACCCTTTTTATCTTAAAGTTGGTTTATTTATTTCCACTTTATTGTTTCTCACTTTTTTGTTTCTTTTTGAATCCACGTCGAGTGTTAGCTGCGGCATCTCATCTGAACTAGAATTATGCAGAGATGAAAAGGCTGGTCTTATCCTTAAGTTCATAGCTATCGCCTTTAAAGCCGGAGTTGCTGGAGTTGATATCCCATTAATTTGCAAGAACGTTGCAATAATTGTATAAAATTACACTTTGTTTCAAGTAAGTTATGTATTTTACAACTTGAAAAGTATTTACATAGTAGTATGTTTGTTGCTACAGTATCATACCATTGGCAAATAGCACTCAATATCAGTTATATAATATCATAATGCAAGTGATTCGTCAAATTAGAAATGAATTTGTACTATTCCCTATATTTTAGATTATTATGTAAACACGATGTATATGCAGGACTGTAGAAGTAGGCAAGCACATGGTTATTTTATATGTAAGGTGTAAGAAGTGAGACTGTTTGCTTATCTGCAACACTCGTAATGAGTACCGAGAAAAAATACATAACAGTAAATATTCATTCAAAATAGCTTATTTCACTTGCAACAAATCACATCTCTGTTTAATCACTTATAGGCTTAATTTAAGCAAGTCACTAGCTAGAAGTGGTTAGATCATCCAAATTTATTTCAAATTAACAAAAAATGAAGCTATTCAAATCTACACATTAGTTATCCAGTATCACCTATAAGGAAAGTCAAAAAACTTCTCAGCTTAAGTGTGCTGTTTTATGTAGTTTCAAAAGCAATCGCAAGTTAGTGTCGTACTTGCTCATTGATTAAATGCATTTGTTGGTTCTGTTGAGAAAGATGGATCTAATGTTTTTGTGATATTTTTCCTAGAAAACCATATTTCCTAATTACTTCTTGATTTGCCATCTACTAACAGAATTGAAAATTCAATTTACTTGGTCCGATTGATGATGTATAAGAAGAGTCAGATGAATGTGTGATTCATGTTTTAACAAATTGAGGTTGGTGATTTTATTATATTAGTTGCTGTTGACATGGTTTGAACCACTGATATGATTTTAACCATCTTCAGGCTCCATAGAACTCCAGATCATAAACGATTGATGCAAGCGTTTGATGGATTGAGGAATGTTGGTATTTAGTATAGCTCAACTTAATGGTGAATCGGATGGAGGTTTGATCAAGGAGCCATTATGTGCTATTGGAGAAGCTTCTGACCGTAGCGTTGCGTGCTACTAGAGAAGTACGTATAGGTCTTTTGAGGATTGTGATTTGATCAGCTTGCAGTAGGTATCATAATGTCATTTTTGTTTTTCATTCTCATTTATTCTTTCATAATAAACACACCCCTGGTATAGGCATATGAAATAACAGACTTAAGAATTGTAGAAGGACATTACAAATGTAATTGTTACTTCTGAATTTTATGGTGAGGTGAATGTATCAAAATATACTCCCACTCACCTTTTGGTTTTAACGCAATGTATCTTATATTAGATTTTTGTGGTGAGATGATGCTTCTTTTTTATATATGCAGGTTTTGAAGCCTGCCTTTGCGATTATCCGTGATAAAAACTCTCAAATTTTTTTTCCTCCACACTGCATAGATGTGATACTTCAACGTAAAGACTGCATACATGCATTTGTTGGTTCTGTTGAGAAAGATGGATCTAATGTTTTTGTGAATTGGGTGAAAACACACCATATCGAAAGTGTAAGTTTTCTGTGGATATGTATAAATTAAGTAATGGATTTAAACAAACAATTGAATCTTTCAAGTATCCATATTATTTTTCAGATATTGGTTGTAGGGATATGCACAGACGTATGTGTACTGGATTTTGTGTCTTCTGCACTGTCTGAAAAAAACTGTGGTCATGTTACACCTTTAAAGGACGTGATTGTATTTGTTGAAGCTTGATCTTGGAGCTCCAACGAACACACCCGACAGCTTAACTCTCAGACACTTGAATGAGAAATTTAGTGCAGCATTCAAACAGCAGCAGTCTTGGTGTTTATGGTCTGTTATAGGTGGCTCCCGATGAACATGGTTTTTTTTGCTCAGATGAAAGAAGATCATCAGCTAAAAAACATCCCACTTAGTTTGAAGTCGATAAACAGCTGCAACCCTTCGATAAGGTTATATGATAGATTTGAAGTGCGGAGACATACTTCAGCTAAAGAGATAAGCCAACTTTAGGTGTGGTGTTCCTTTCATCACACCTTCAACTGCAGATGGGATTCTTCGATTAAGAATGGTGGGTGTACGACACCTGTTGATGTGTCTGTTTCTTTGCAATCGGCCCCAGGTGTACCATGATTGGTTTCAGAAGGATAGCCATTTCCAGAGAAGGTTATAGCAAAGAAATTTGAAACCTTGGATTTTAAGATGTATTTAAATGAAGAGATTAGTACTATCTGGTCTACAGATTGGATTTTGATTTTGTAGATGATTACATTTCTATGCATTTTGGCAGGGTATGTAAGTCGCCGATTTTGTCCCAAACTGAACAGTATGGGGGACCAGAAGGCCAAACATTAAGTGAGGAGGATGATCTCTTACCGAAATCTCATTATGTTTCTACTACAGTACCAGCAGTTGCATCATCTTCATTGTTTGATTATGATAATTATAATGAAGACGAGGAGGAAGAATCTAGGCAGGTGGATACAGATAACGAACTACAAAGTTTATCTTTATCTGGTTTAAGGATTTGCATAATCTTGTGTTTTACTTTTGTCTGTTTATGTTTATTTAAATTAACTTGTGTCGATAAGAACTACTTAACTTGGAACCTGATGTAATGGAAATTCAGAAGGTTAATACATTACAAATGTCGTGTCAATACACCCGACAAAGTTATAGAGAATGAGATGACAAAGCTTAAAATACATTTACAGTGAAGTGAGTTTGTAAGTATTTTTAAAAAAATCATATTCATAATGATTCTATATAGAAAGGTACTGTAATTGTCACTTTATGTAATCAACATTTTAGTCCAAGACTTATGTCTCATTTTAGTCACTGGATTTCACATATTCTAATAAAACCATGAGATCAAATTAAATGTGAGGTAGAAATGTCTTAATATATAACTTTAGTATGTATACGTAGTTCAAGCTGCGTTTTCTTTGGTCTTTTACATTCTGAACCTAGGGAGTAGTTTGGTCATAGTAGCTTGCCCGTTACCGAAACTAAAACCAAGTCCTGAATTTTCATTATTTGTAATGATAGAGATTTGGAGTTGGGTTTTGAGGAAGAAGACCGAAAGATCTTCAAAAATAAAATTCCCTTTATTTTCGAAGAAGCAAAATGACGACCCCTGTTCTTTCAGGCAACTACAACATCAAGACGAACTCAACTCTGAGCTTGGTTTCCCATCTCTATTGTGGTATGCAGATGTTTATTAAAACAATTAAAGGAATACCATAACGGCAAATTAGCAGTAGTCAAATGGCACAAAGATAAAAACAATGGAGTATTACAGAACGTAATCCCACAATTGTGAAACAACAAAAATACATTCACATTTTACTGATATTAAAAGTAGGTAATATGAATGTATATATTCATAACCAACTGGTTTTCATGTTAAAAGAACAATCTTGAAAGTACATAGCAAATAAAAGACAACCCAAAATCCAAAGACCAAATATTTATGATTGAAACAAGTCATACTTGAAACAAGAACCAATATTCATATCTCAAAAGTCATACTTGAATCCAGTGAAACAAGTCATACTTGAATTTGTTGGTGCGTGGGTGTTTGGCTTTTTTCCATTTTAGTCACGTTGAACACCAAAGCTTCATGAGCGGAGATATTCCCACTTTCTAATTCAAAACACATTTTTTCACCAACATTTAACGACAAAATATCTTTCAAACGATGCATTTCCCCCACCAAGTGGACATTAATACTATGCTTTGATTTAAACCGCGGATCAACAAACGTTTTAATGACCATATAGAATCTTCTTCCACCTGCATTCAGCCACACCTCGCGATGCCCACCTGGCATCTTGTGAGAATGAAATTTAGATGGCACAGTCTGTTTACAAAACAAGAGTAACATCAAAAAGTTTAGTAAAATTAAAAAAATAGTCATTAAAATTTAAAATAAATTATGTTTAAAATATTTTAAAAATACATTAAAAAATGAAATAAACTTTACCAAATATCCTTTTGAACACATTATTAGTAAAGAAAACATCAAAGGATTTCTTAACAAACCCCACAGAAGTTGAACATTCACCTAATCAAGAAAATAGATATATTTAAGTTAGAAATTTTAAATAATTTTTAGATAAGAATAGAGAATAAGTTACATGGTTGAGAATGAGATATATGATCAGAAAATGGAAGAAAGCCATCCATTATCTTTGCTTTGTACACCTCATCTTCAGCTTCATCTATTTGTGATACAACAATGACTTTGGTGGAACTAAATCCAACAGCCTTACAAACATCCTCCCACTCAGAACCAGTAAAAGCCACTCCAATAATTTCTGTGTTTTTTTAAATGTAGTGTACGTAATACCAACTTCCGCTAAAACACCATTAATTTGAAGTTGTACCCTCTTACTAACCCTTATCGAACATGTAGAAATAAGCATTGTATGAGGTATTAGTTGTTTTTATATTTCAGAAAACCCAAAAAATTTAAACAATAGCGAATAACTAAAAAACCAATCAATAATTAATAAAAATGTGAAATAATTAAACTAATGAAGCATACCTGATACAGTGTTGGGTCTTCACAACCTACAATAATACACTTCTCAATATGATCATTGCACATATGACCATACTCAATCTCTTCACCATTTTTGTTATAAAAATTGACTAGAAATTTTTTACTCCCAACTTGATCAAAATGAATAATATGAGGATCTAGATGAATAAATTTTCCAATAAATTCTATCCATTTATCTCCCGTAATCGACCATATAGAAGAGTAAACGCCTTTTTCCATTTTAACCAAGTGAGTTGTACCTTGCGCGTCTATTAACTTTACAATATTTGAATCATTAAACAAACTTGGTGGCCAAGTATGTAGAGGCAAGTCCTATTTTTTTTTTTAAATAAAGTAAATAACATTCAAAAAGAAAATGAAACACATAAATAAAATATATTTGAAAAGAAATATTTTATAACTAATCATACCACATGTTCGTTAAAATGAACTGGTAAAAAGGTGATCAACTTGATAAATCCGGACTCCTTCTTCTCAACTAACATGAAAAATAAAATAAATTTATGTAAAAATATAAAGTAATCTATTCTATATACACATTGAATCAATCTTGGTACCATATGTTCTATTTGCTATGGTCACACCTACTGAATCAATCTTGGTACCATATGTTCTATTTGCTATGGTCACACCTTCTGAATAATTTTACATTTTATCCAGTATGATTCTTCCTTCCTCCATTGTTTCTTCCTAAAAGATGTTGCAGATTTAACTTTTTTTTTATAAATACATTTTTTGAATAAATAACGTTGTCTGATTCTGATTCTTTAAGTGCAATAATCTGTCTGAAAAACCATACTCTTACACCACTGTAATTACCACACATCTTTTAACACAAATCAAGCACATTTAATTTAGTCGTAGCATGGAAAAATGGAAAGAGTGATGCCTCTGAGAAAGTGAGACACCATCTTACAAACTGGTCATTCCTCCAAACATAATATCTAAAGATCAAAATTAAACGATTGTAGAAAAAATGTAGTTGTTGTCTGATCAGAAATTATTGTTTCTATGAGCTGTTATCTGCAGAATATATGTTAGTCATAGTAGCCTTTTATCGCAGACTAATTGAAGTTTATGTTTGCTATGATAAAGTATCATTTAAAAAAATGCTTTTGGATGATTTTTTGTACTGCAAGTTGTAACTAAGTAATTAGACAAGGAAAACAAACCCAACTATTTATTCAGTCAAAAGGACTATCAGATTTTTATGACAACTGATATGGTTTAGACCCTGATGGAAAAGGACCAAAAATATTCTACGACAAGGCCATCAACTCGACGGAATATGCGATCATGGATTATGATGCAGCCGCAAAGTTTGTGAAAAGCAAAAAATTCACAGTTGTGGTGTTCGGAAATACAGATCTTGACATTGCAAGGGAAATATCTATGATTAAAGGTCGTGAATATATGCTATCTTTTTTATATATTAATGACAGTGTCAATTATTTTCAGGCGAAGAAATCCATATAAGATAGTACTCTAAAGGGGTGTTTGGCAACACGTTTAACAGCAACACATATAGTGTATTGTTGTTAAACACAGTGCCAAATACCCCTACGTATTTTTTGAGTTATGGTTAGTTATGAGATAGTCTTAAAATGTTTAACCAATCGTTGTACATATATTTTATTGCTCTGATAAGGGTTGTTTGGCAATACGTTTAACAGCAAAACATATAGTGATTATCAAAAAAACCTAAAAAACAGAAACATGATTATCAAAATAAGAAGCTATTTGTTAAAATTTAAAATAAAACTTACTTACAAAAACACTTCAAATCTTTATAATCCATTCAATAGTCTGCACATAAAAAAAGTAATCAAAATTAAACATTATAATTTAATATAAACATACCTAATCAACGTTTAATCTTTGTACATGTTATGAAATGTTTATAATTTTAAATATTTAATCCCAACCTGGAAAATATTTAATACTAAGCTTATACAAATAATATCTTATAAAACCCCCAACCTAATTATCTTTTTCCATATTTGTAAATCTATGAAGCCTATTTTTTTTCTTTTTGATTTAAGATTTTTCTAATTAATTGTAAAATATTGTTCATCATTAACAATTGAACATAATTTTTACTTACCTTAACAGAGAATATTTCGACTGATTAGATTTATGTTGGGTTTTTATTTTCTGAACAGGGTTTTATGGATAGTTGTAAAGAGAACGAAAGGTTATAATCATTTGTGGACATTAAAAAGGAAGTTATATTGTTTAATAACTGTATTTACTATTTATGAGTTTTGGTCCTTATACTTTCAAGAATAAGGTAGTGAAAAAACATAATTTGTTTTCGGCAATAAATGTTCCAATGAAGACCCTTACATAATTGCAGGAATCACAAACTATTTTTGGTGATTACTTTGTGCATTTTTGAGTATTGTCTTTGACATTCATACAAATGAGGTATTGTCGTTCAGTAGATCATATATCAACACAACGTACCACTTATAACAACATCCTAAAACATTATGTGAAGTACACACCCAAATGTCTTTCCTATATCTATTTTATCTCCAACAATTTCATTATTATAAGCTCGACGTTGTTTAAGATTTTTATTTGGATAGCTTAAAACATATGCAGTATTAACTCATGAGGCAGCTTATGCACAAGTTTACATGTAGTCAAATAAGGTCAAACTATTAAAAATTCTAAGCAAACACTTCTAGCATCGTATAGAAGTGCAACAGGGACCAACTTCAGTATTTTTTACTTTAATTATTGTTTGATTATTGCCATTTTTTATTAATCTTGGAAGGATTTTTCGGTTTATTTAAGGTTTCATTTTTTTTCCAGAATAACCTAAGGAGGGTTCATAAATTTTAACTCCCTTAAATATGCAATTAGTTCCATGAATGGAATGGTAAGATTCAAAACTCGATTAACTAAAAATGAGTTTATGTATGATCTATTTTAGTTCATAACTAGATTAACTAACATCCCGTGAATATTATATATGGTATAATTAGATATGGTATAATTACCTGAATAACGCATCAACAATAGGCCCGCAACGTAGAACCGTCACTCTATTTTACTTCTACTCTGAAATAAACAACCACGAACCAGAATCAAAATAACCATACCACCGCCATACCTTTAGCACCCTTGTAATCACATCCATCACCGTCATCACACTATCATCATCAAAAAACAAACAAATTAAAAAAACACAAAACAAATAATCATTCAACCAAAAACATATCTAAATAAAATAAAAACTAATCATTACAAAAATTGAAACATGATCAATACAAAAACAAACAAATGAATAAAAAATTAACATTATCTTCAATATGTAACTCATGATATATTAACATCATTCCTAATTTACGGTCGTGCCTGCGTCATTTGGGAGAACAAACGATGGTGGTTTTAAGTAGGTAGATTAGGATAAGTAGTGAAACAAATTAGGGATTTGATGGATATAATATCTAAATTCGCTCGGATCGGGTCGGCTTAACAAGGATATCTCATGATATTCGGACCAAATAAAAAAATAAATGAAACAAATTATGTGTAACTTAAATCAATATTAATCAAATAGACAATTACCCGCGCACAGTCAAACCCGTGACCCAAAAATTGCCTAACGACTAATACTTAACGATATTCTAATTCACAAGGTGGTCAAACCAGTAAATCGGTGACTCAGCCAGATTTAGTTGCTGGTCGAACCCGTGCACAGTCACTCGGTCGAACCCGTGACTCAACCAGATTGACACAGTAGTCAAACCACTGCTCAGATGACTCAACCGGATTTACCCGATGGTCGAACCCGTGACCCGATGCTCCAACCCCTAACCCGATAGTCGAACCCTGACCCAATGACTTAACCAAGTTCACCTGATGGTAGAACTCATGACCCGATATAACAATCGGATTAACCCGCTGATTCAACACGTTGCAATATATTAAATGTTTAACTTCATAATTACTACATTCTAATATATAAGGAATTTAAATTTTAAACTATTTCCTTAATTATTATATTTTCCACTTTCAATAATTGGAAATACACCATTTATATATTAGTATAGAACTATAGATAATTAAAATAATTAAATATTATATATAAAAAACAATTCAGATATAAAGTTTTTTAAAAAAATTATTAATATAAATTTAAAAAAAAACAAAAACAAAACATTCATAAACCAGTTGAGTTATAACATGATCGATCCTCTTAATTATACATAAAATTCATACGTAACATATTTAAAAATTTATTTTAAATCTTATAAATTTAAAAAAATATTATATAAAATAAACAAAAATATTTAAAGTCAAACATTTAAAAGAAAGACAAAAAAATAAAAATTAAACTATAATTTTAAAACATACAGCCTACAAATAAAAACAATAAGAAAAACATACAACATTAGTGATGCAACCATCATACACAATACCATTCAGTAACAATTAGCAATAAAAAAAATTACAAAAAAAAATTACATTCATAAGTCTTTTAATTAATACAGTAACAAAAGTTTTATTCATTCGGTCCTTCGTAATAGTCAATTTGGACCAATAACTGGTAAAATAATTCTTCTTAATACTGAGTGTCATGACAAGCATACCAGTACTCGAGACTAGGCTCTGACGACTTATCTTCTTTAGACAAAATGGCAGAAACGAAATCTTCATATTCCATTTTTCCTTCAAAGTTACTGGTGAACTTTCTTGGTACCTTGCATACGAAACAAAACATATTCAATGATATGAACACTGAATAGATAAAGCATTTTTCCTAAATTAAAGAAAGTAATATTACAAACATGGGAAAATATTTTGGTTGTAGGTAGTTAAAACATGATAAAATACTTGTGTTTCGATTGTCAAACTATTTATTTTAATAATATATATAATTAATAAATATATAGGAAAAAAATTATATATACCTAATTTTCACTATTTATTTTAATACTATATATAATTAATAAATATATATGAAAAAAATTATATATACCTAATTTTCAGATCGTTTTTTGTTTCGATTGTCAAACTTATATCTAGCCCCAAAATCGAATTTGTATATCGGTTTGGTTCGGTTTTAGCAAATCGGTTCAGTGTAAAAACTAATAATATCAAACATATATATATATAAGAAACAAAACACGACCACTGGGTGGCCATGTGCTCAGAAAAAGCGGAAAACCAAACTATAACTGTAAATACATAAAACTAACACACAAACGTACTCTTAGAAACGTTTTATAAAACGACTCCGCCCATTGGGCGGGTTACGACGCTAGTATATATATATATATATATATATATATATATATATATATATATATATATATATATATATATATATATATATATATATATATATATATATATATATATATATATATATATATATATATATATATATATATATATATATATATATATATATATATATATATATATATATATATATATATATATATATATATATATATATATATATATATATATATATATATATATATATATATATATATATATATATATATATATATATATATATATATATATATATATATATATATATATATATATATATATATATATATAGTTATTAACAATCCTTCCATCGATTAATTTCTCATTTCAAACAATCGCTAATCCTTGTTGATTTCTTGTTCTCAGGTCAACTAAAATCTAACATCTTCAAATCTCAATATGTCCTCAATAACACCTTCAGAATTTAAATACACCATCAATAACACTTTTAGAATTCTAATAAAATTCTAACCCAATGATTACCAGATAAGAATATACAAATTACTACATCTAAATCTCAAAGGTTATCAGCATTTCTGAAATATAGGCTGTGTTAGAAGCAACATTCCTTTCATAATGATTTTCCATTATCTGAATAATTCCTTTATTCAAACTCCTTTACCGAAATGAAAACATCTCATTACTACAGAAATATAATTCCTATACCATACTCCTTGCTAATCCTTCAGCAGCCCGACCTCCAGCTAGTCCGTACTTACGTCAAATAAATAGATAATTACTTAAGTGGTATAAAATATATGTGATCTACACATCATACTTCCTCCTGTTTACCCAATTTATAGTAACCGCTTGAATACCATCTTTTCTTATCTTAGACTGTTAAATTCCAAGTTTACCTTCTGTTGGAGGAAATAAATTCCTATTCCTTATTGTCATTCGCATCATTATAATTCCTTTACCCTTTTCTGCCACACTAAATTTCGAATCAGGATCAATCTTTAAATTACTATCTCTTTTCGTCTAGTTGAACATTCCCAAATGACTATTGATGTATCTCAAAACATCCATCAGCTACTCGAACTTATCCATGTAGTTACACCTTTCTAATTACCATTGATATCCGTACGACACTCTTCACCGCACCTCCTCTCATTACTAGAAATCTAACACTCAGACATCCTTTAAAAATCTTGCAGAATAGCAGCAGCATCTCCAACTGGAATAGCAGCATCTTCAACTAGAACAGCAGGATCTTCAATCTCAGCACCTCGTCTCCTCGCAGCACTATCGGCTTCAAACAATCTACAACTATTCCCACGATCATATAATCTACCCTAATGGTTAACAACCTTTGGAGACATATTTCAAGATACTCAATCACACAGGAATCCTTTCTAATGACAGAAACATATCTCACTCAACTCTTTCTATGCGATAACAGTAGAAAGAAACTTAATAAGTATACACATCCAGATAGAAAGAATAGGATCTTTTCATCAAGATATATCATGAATACTACATGCGCCAACAACACAATACTACCTCCATTCCACAATCATCTCACAAAAGAGAAGATAACAAAAACACATCAAATACTAAGGGGTAATAGTAGATTTCCTCCATAAATCTGAGAAAATCGCAACAAAATCTTGTCACTAATGTCACTTACCCTTATCATCCTAAACAACAACAATAATAATCTATCACAATACTACCTCACAACATCTAAATAATCCAAATACAACACAACAATACATAAACTGAAATACAACAAAATCCATCCCTACATCACTCCATCGGATGTGGTCCATCATTTTCTTCAACTTGGCTCGTCCCTGCTTCATCTTCATTTGGTCCTAACTTGCAGCACCTTCATTTTGGATCAAAGCACGGTGGACTCTCAAATCCATACCTCAAATGCGCTCCTTGACACGGCGGATCTATCATATAATGCGAATCAGCATACACTTCACTATCCTGAAACTTCCAATGCGGTCCAAGATACGGCCCAAGATTAGCTACATATTCACTTAACCTGCGAACCCTATCTATCTCTTTCTGATATTTCTCAAAATCAGTTCCATAACTTCTCACTTCAGCCCTAACCTCAGTTATTCCAACTTCACTTTCAGTCCTATAATTATCACTATCAGATTCTACAACATTCTTCTTATCATCCGTATCATCCTCATAATCTAACCATCCACCTGAATTCTTATGATCACCTACTTGCTGATACTGCAAACTTCGTTGACCTATAGCAAATCCTCCCTTATTGGTGTAATAGGGTATGTCGGACATTTTCTGAAATCACAGAAAATTCAAAGATACATAAGGTCATTATTCAAAAATATATATGCAATGCATAGTCATGCAAATGCAAACGATTTACGTATGCCAAATATATATGTATGCGATGCAATGCAATGCAATGCAAATGATAATTATACAATACTCATAAAAATGAAATTATGATGAAAGCACTCTACGTCCTTTCATTAATACCAATACCTTATCGTAGTATTTACTTAATAAATACTCAGGAATTCAGAACAATTTTATGGGATACATCTATAATAATAAAACATAACAAAAATAAATAATCTTACCGGAGCCTCGCGGAGAAGTTGCGTTGCTTTTATAAAATTCTTTTGACACCAAGGTTATAGTTTAGGACATTTTCAAAAATCGACCTAATTCGCTATAACTAAAAAGCTCTGGTTACCAATCTTCAACACCCCCAATTTACATTGCGCAGCGGAAATACACAATTGGGTGTTATTCACAAACTTCATTTCACAAACTCTTTATACGACCTAAAAACAGTATATTTAGGAATAAATAAGGAAATAATTTAAATCAGTGTCTAAAACCTTCAATCCCAAGTAAAATCAGTTTAAAAATATATCAGAGTAGCGTACAGGTTCCCCAAGAATCTTAACAAAACGACAAACCTTTTACCAAAATATTGGACCAAATACTATATGTTTATGACAAATGGGAAAGAAATCTGTTTTAGACCAAATTACTACAAAAGCAATTCCGCAATCCTTCTCCAGCAAGCTCCGCAACTCAACAACTTCAGTACCTGAAATACATGCTTAAAATCATCAACACAAAGGTTGAGCAAGTCTATAGGTTTAACAAAACATAGTTGAACACATCGTAAAAATCATTCACAATTGTTTAATAGAATTGTGGCCATACAATCTATTAATCAGGTATATCATCTTATAGCAATAGCTAATGAATTGTATTAAGCTCATGACACCGACCCCTTAACTTAGTCACTCACGCCAAATGCCAGCATGACTAGAAGAATTCCAGTGCCCCTACTAGGGTATCAATTGCAAGAATATCAATTCTCATTCTCGTAAAATTATCCTTCCCAGAGGTTACTCAGCGTAATGCACTGGTCTCGGATAGGGTTGTCATCCCAATAGTACTATTATTAGAATAAGCGGCTATTCCCAACTAATAACATCAAGTCAGAAGATAGTTAACGACTCATGAATTTAGGGACTTTTGCAATATAGGTACTTATACAATTCAATTCATCAAAGACAACAAAGGCAACATTCGGGTCTAACAATTACTCATGACATGTGTTCATTTTTCTTCAAATAGCATGTATCCCCCTCGCGGGTTTTAAAATCATTAAAACAAGTAGAAAGCGAGGCTATAGACACACCTGAAGTATTAACAGTAGTATGACGACTCTCAACGATCGATGATGCCCGGCGAACTCGAAATTCACAATCTATCAAAACAAAACGCGTGCCTTTAATAATTCATCCAAGTAATATTTCATACTTAATAAAATGAAATAAATATATCAAAGTCAAAATCAAACTCACACCATACTCAATTTAATACATCCTTCTTACGTACACTTTTATACTTTTATTCTTTCAAAAACTGTCGATATATATATATGTTAATCGTCCAAACTGTTTTACGTACTTAAACACGTCAATAGCTTACGGTACTAATCAGAAACTTCACTTACTATATATAGAAAGACCTCCCAAAAGTTGGTTAAAATATTTTACTTTTAAAGTTCCCTGCCCGACTCATCTTCGAACTACAAAAACCGGACAGTTTTACGTCTACAACTCATATAGTCTTATTAACTTATTTATTTAACTCCGTTAACAAAAATGACACACGACTTTGAAAATAAACTCAACATCCTCATGATTATCATTTAACATCAGTACTTGACACATTTCAAAATCCTTTTTATAGTCCCCGAGATTCGATCCAAATATCGACAACAATTATATATTGTGACCATACTCGTCTCCCGGTACACGAATATTCAAAACGTAACTTTTCGCTCTTTTGGAGCTAGAAGCTCTACCTTATACCAAATCGAAGCTTAAGACATCCTCTACAACAATATCTAGTTAGTTCATACCAAACTCAAACTCATATTTTCTGAAAATTAAGTTTAATAATCTATTTAAAAATACATCTTTAAAAATCATTCAAAATCAAATTTTCACCATATTTTTACATCATTTTTACTACTATAAACATCCAAATACTACTACATTCAATCATAACACACTAAGTCATCCTAGATGATCAAATCATAAAAACTCAACTAAAAATTTTCAACATGCAATCATCAAAATTAATATATAATCACATAAACACCTACATACAACAAGAATTTAAAATCAAAACATATGATTTTTCACCAAAAATGGGTTTTACAAAAGTGTTCTTGCATGTAAGAAATTTTCATACCAATGTGTAGAGAATCAAGAAACTAAGATGGGTCTTTGATTAGATTTAAGAGATTCAATCTCAAAATCAAAATTTTTGGGGTGTTTGTGTGGTGTGGAGGTGACAGAAACAAGGGGAGGAGGGGAGAGAGAGAGAAAAAAAAATTTGGTGGAAGTGTTTGTATATTTTATTGATGGTTGAGTTTTTGTATACCCTTTAGGAAAAAGGTACCAAAATAGGGTAAGCACGACGATTTAGGAAAACCGTGTGTAAATGACCCTAAAGTGAGTTCGTTCTCAAGGAGGCTAGTGCGTTGTGTAATGAAATGATTATCTTTTGTGATTATATGATTATGAGAAAGAAAATAGAAATGAGATAAGAAGAGAATGACGGTTATGAAGACTGGTTAAACTACGACCATTTGACGTAAAAACGCGAACGTAAATACGAAAAACGCGACAAAATTAAAAATTAAACTTAAAAATTGATTAAAATATTAAACTAAGTCTAAAATAATATAAATAAGAATAAAAATTCAACAAAAATATTTTAAAACCTTTTATTAATTAAATATTCAATTTTTAATGCTAATTAAAGCCCTAAAATTAAATATAATTAACAAAATGTCCAAAATATTATTTTATTGAACTAATAAGTTACTTATATTATTTAAAGACTAAAAAGTATTTTTTTCTAAATTTTAAAATCTATTTTTCTATTTTTAAATCACTAAAAACTATTTTTAAACTAAAATAATCATAAAAAATAATAAAATAATGCCAAAAATAATTTGACAATTTTAAAAATCCTAATTTATACTAAAGAACAGTAGAAAAATGAAAAAGTTTGAAAAATATAAAATTTTTCACTAAAAGACAAAACTGATTATAATTAAAACCCTAATTAAGCTAAATTAATTCTAAAAAATAACTAAAAAATGAACAGTGAAATAATTTTTAACTAAAAATCTTAAACTATTTTTTCTAAATATAAGAAAAATTTTAAAACTGAAAAATATTTAATTTTACCACTAAAAGACAAAAATAGAAAGTTAAAAAGTTAATTAAAATAGCTATTTAATCTAAAAAATACCAGATGAACAGTAACATAAAAATTAATTGAACTGAAAAATCAAAAATAAAATAAGAAAATAATGAAACTTGTTTCAAGTCCTAAAACCTATTTTGACCCACAAAAGACAAAAAAACTTGAAAACTGACAATGACATGTTGACTCTTTTTGTCCAGTAGCAAAGCAGGGGAAACTTTAATACTAGCAGTGGGAACTTAGTTCCCACTGTCTTCACAAAAATCTAGAACTGAGCACGTTTTGAGCTACAATTTGCTTGTTACTTAGTTTTGTGGATAATGATTGGCACCCCCACAACCAGTTGGGTTGTGGGGAGTCACAAAAATTATAAAAAACATAAGTACTTCACAGATTAAGCACACAAATTCCAAAACTCAGTCACTGTATATGCTCCTATGGGGCTGTGAACAGTTTGCTGGTGCAATGTGCACAAGAGTGGATTTCTAATGCTCAAATCTTGCTTAATCTATAACCAAACTACAAGAAAGCTACCCACAACCCTAAGCTAACAACATTTCTACTGATTACCAAGATTATAGAAAATAAGATTCAAATTCTAACCCTTAAATGCCCCTACTGATTTTCTAGCAGATTTTATTACTTTTGAGCATGCAATTGCTTTAAAATCCTTCTTAATCTAGAACCTATACTACTGATAACTACCTAAACAAATAACCAAAGTGTTTCTAAGCAGTATTAAGCTAAAAGCTTGTCACACCTTGAGCTTAAACCCAAATCCAAACACTACCTTAAATTTCTGAAAATGAATTTTACCAAGAACTTTTTGAACTAAATCACTTAAAGCTGATATTTATCTACTCAAACATGTAAAACAGTCATGAACAAACATCAACCAATACTTAACTAGCAATTAAACAACCAATCACCAAATCACATGTAATCATTCAAGCTCTTAAGACCCAGGCAACAGATACAAGCAAAAAGGAGGGTTCAAGCCCTGGTAGTACCTTGTGGGACCCACATCCGGGCCCCACTATGGCTGAAAAGCCATCTCCTTTCAGGCTCGGGCCTGAGCTGAACTAATTGGGCTGCTAATGTGAAGATGATGGTGAGTGGATTGTTTAAAATCCACCACCCAATATACCTTGGAAACTGAATAAAGCAACCCTTGTGTACCTGCACACAATAAACAACCAGGAGAAAAGCTACAAGTAGAAAAGGCTACAAGCTTTTGGCTTGTAGCTTTAGCTACAGTGAGTTGTTAACAAAAAATAGATGAAAGATTTTTGATAAAATCTTAAAAAAAACAGCAACTTTTTGAACCACCAAACTTCTTGAAATCTTTCTGAAAATCTTTTTCTTACAATCAAACTTCTCAATAAATCATTTCAATGAATGAAACTCATAAAAAAACAAACAAACAAAAAAATTTAGAACCAATTAACAAAACACCAACTTTTTATATAACATAAAAAGGAATTACATTTGCCAAAAGAACTCAAATGATGAATAAGGATTATGGAACACAGATTTATGTTTTAAACACACTACCAACTTTTAAATAAATAAAAAGGGATTATAGTCTTCAACACACAATACCAACTTTCATTAAAATATTAAAAAGGAATTACAATGAGTAAAACATAAAATCTGGAACAATGATAATGAGACACATACGTCTCATTATATACTCCCACTTAGAACTATCTAGAAAGTTGAATAAAATATTACAAGAAAATCAAACCCTAAACCCTAAATGAAAACTTTCTAGTCATGCCCTTGTGGAATCTTGGTCAAAAGCAGCTACATGTGACTTGACAACTGTGTTATATGATCTTGAACGTTTATCCATCCTTTGGGAGCACGAAATTCTTGTGGGACATTGATCATGTCCCCTCTTGGGGTTTTGTGTGAAAGAGACGGGGCAGGGGAAGCCACGTGGGGGACCCAGGGGTAGTGTGAAGGGAATCTGGGTGTGGGGTTGTGTTTAAGCCAAGGTCAATTGCTAATCTGGATAAAATGGGGGAAAACCCCTTTGGTTTGTGCTTAATTGATCCTGGGCGAAATTAGGGTTTATATTGGGATGGTTAATCTGATTTGGGGAAAATTAAGTTTAAATGTGTGTTTTGGTGGGAATTAATAACTGATTAAGTTATTAAGAAGATGGGTGAGTGGGATTCATACGTGGAGGAGAGTGATGAGGTGGTGGGACGTGAGTGGTGGAGTGGTGACGTGGCAGTAGGTGATTGGTGGTGGGGTGTTAGTTTGTCTGGGCAGATATGGCCCCCCAATGTTTCATAACTTGCTACTTTTCATCAAACAGCTAAAAAGTTCTTTTTCCCTTATAACAAGTTTGGACAATTGCCAAATTCAGTCCTTTCAAGTTTAATATGATGATCATAAGGGCTAAACTAGTAATCTTTGAGATCTTTAGGGGCCATACTTGTATATTCTTGGTAATTTAGGGACCCCAATGCAATTTATGAGTTTTACAAGGGTATAAATTGCCAAGTCTTCCAAAGTTGATGGACCATTCTTGTCAATCTTCAATTCTTCAAGGGTAATTTTGGAATTTCCATATTTGGGCCCGGTTCTTTGTGCGACTTCGTTTCCCGTGTTCGTTATTGATTGATTCTTGTGATCTTTTTGTATTTTCCTCAATATCCGTACCTAAAATACACAAGCAACAAACACGAGCATATATTTGGCATTTTTAATGATATTTAATGCATTTTAAGCCCATTTTGGACGATGAGACTATGTATAAAAGCAGTCTCATCACTCCCCTATACTAAACCATTGCCGTGCCCTCACGCAATGCTAGAATAAAGTATCAAAGCACCTCCAAAATTTATTTTTATTCACTTTATTGAATGATAAACTAGCTACACTACTATTATTGCTACTACTTGCGTTTTAGACATAATGTATGATTTTCATCGCAAAATGGGATGTTTAGGTTCATAGAATAAGAACACGTGAATGCTTCGTTAGAAATAATTTCATCGTCCTTGATTTTCACCCCAATTCCATGCCAAGCGTGCAACGAGATCATTGTCATTATAAGTTAGTAATGCTAACACTACTCATATGCCCTAATCCCGTACTTATCCTCCCATTATTCCTAAGTTGTATCTCTTATATTTTATTTTATCTTGAATGTTTTACGAGGATACATTGTTTGACTTATGCGATAATAGAGATTTAGGTCTAAAAATAGAGTCCTAACGGTGTAACCAAGACCATCAAATCAATAACCCCTCCCAATAGACAACGATGTTAAAAAATTAAGTCAACAAGAAGAATCGATAAACACGGTTTTATAACGGTTTTGAACATGAGACTTATTACCAAGACTTTTATACGCCCCCTAACGGAAGGGCCTTATTATCTTTGGTTTACCTCCATCTTTTATTCAACTTCGCCATGAAGCTTTTATTATGACTTCGGTCTTGCCTTGCCTTTTATTATCCGCCTCATCGGTGGTTTTATTAGCCAAAGACGTATATCCTCACGCTAAAGTGAATTTTGGATCTTTAAAGCTTCGAAGATTAAGGCTTGATTCACTTTCAATTTTGCATAGATTTTTAGGCCTTGTGGGGCTTCAAATTGTTTGCTTGATTTAGGTGAGCACTTGAAATCTTATTATTGGGTGAAGCTTTTGATTATTAGGGTGCCAATACTTCAAAACCGTGACGCTGGCGATACCTTAATGTCTTCCCAATTTAATTACACGGAAGCTACGTACTAGAAAAGACTAGAAACCCAACAATCCTAACTAAACCGCTAAGTCAATATTTATTAAGCAAAAAATATTTACATGCGAAGGGAGAATAAGCAAACAACAAGAACACATGAGTTTTTGAAAGAATACGAGTACTCTACGTTTAGCATAGTAACTTATAATTAACCCTATCATTTCTCGTCCTCATTTAAGAGACTTAGCCTAATGTGTAGTTAAGGAATCAAAGCTAAGTGCTCAACACGCACGGTCGAGTCAAAATTACTCTTATTCTCGCCATCGGAAAATCTACATTCGTGTCTTCAAACACTTATAAAACATGAGAAAAATTTTAAAATTTGGCCATTTTTAGCCTTATTTTGCAACAAAAAAAATAAACAAAAAGATAAACTTTGGAAAGCGTGAAGGTTTGGCAAGGCAAGTATCTATTAACCCCCCATACTAAAGTTAAACCTTGTCCTCAACGTTTCGAGTCTAGGGGTGCAAACACCCCCATACTAGAGACGTAGTCGAATGCCTAATCTAGCATGGAAAGGGTGTAACCAATAAATTAATAGCCGTTTATGAAGTGTTCTAAAAACCTAAGGTTAGAACATCAAAGGATATATCATTTGGATATTGAGAAAGTCTTCAAAGCAACCGATCGAGTGCTCCCATAAAACGAACACGAGAGGCTCCAATCGTGAAGATCATGATCTAAAAACCACAATTCATAAACAACCACGAAACAAAGGTTGGAAGGGCACAAATCCCCTCACATTAAACTAATTAGAAAGTAATAAATATGTACATGGATAAGCATGGGTTTCCCCCACGAGGCACTTTGTTTTTGATACCCGAGTCAAAAGCTCGACTCGAATCCCCCATAAATGTGATCATTTAGGGAATATCTTGGTATGGTCAATTTTTGGTGGGGCTTACATGATAAACAAGGCCCAAAAACAACCGGTATTAAGGACTAAGTCCTTTGATGGTGCAAAATACCGGGATCGAAGATGGCGTTCTCGTTTTCATTGGAAAAACGAATCACCGCCGCTTCATCATGTGTCAACACAAACCCAAAGGGTTTCAAGAAAATAGATGAGAAGAAATAGAAGGGTGGGACAATGGGTAAGTCATAAAAACCATGAGCTACTCGAGGTAGACTCGCACCAATCAAATAGAAAGATTTTCCATTTATTGCATCGGTGGAAGACCGAGATTTCCCTTTATAAGAAATTCCGGGATCAAATATCTCGTCCTCGGTGTAGAAAAGGGAGGGAACATAAGGGGCTTCCCCCACACTAAGTCCACACAAAGCATCGTCAAAAGGAGAAGACGAGCTTGTAGCACTCAAAACACGAGGTGATGACGGAATTAGCATTGTAGAAAAATCTTTTAAATCCAATTTAAAATCTTTCCCTTTTTCATCTTTTAAACTCTCCTTATGAAAACCCGATTTGATTATGTCAAAAATATTTGGTGTTTCTAAAGCAATGTTAGTCACACTAAAAATTCTCACATTTGAAAACCGTTTTGGTTTAGGTGGTGGTAAGTTCTCAAAACGTTTGTCAACAAAGAAAACTTCCCCATCGGGATCAACATATTCATCATCCGAAGAATCATTCGTGATTGGAAACGTAGGCTTAACACTCTTAACCTCCACCGGCGGAGGGGACGGAAAATCGTTTTTATCATCAACTCCTAAAACTCTTTTTGAAATCCTTTTACAAATGTTTTTGATGGGACTAACATTGTTCAAAGACGTGATAGAATACACATGAGAAAGTGTGGAATTTTGAGTTGCATTTATGACGAGTTCTTCCTCATTGAAACGAAGAGTGATTTTCCTAGCATGCACATCGATAAGTGCTCTCGAGGTATCCAAAAATGATCGACCTAAAATTAGAGGAACTTTAGTATCGATGGGGATGTCAACAACAATAAAGTCCACGGGATAGTAGAACTTTCCAACTTTCACGAAGACGTCCTCGGCTACTCCACAAGCTAGAATCGTAGAATGATCGGCCATCTCGATTGACATTCTTGAAGGAGTGAGATTGGGAAGATTGAGCGACTTAAAAATCTCAAGAGGCATCAAATTTATACTAGCACCAAGATCGTCCAAGGCGTAGCATTCCTCCATATCATGTATTGCACATGGGATTAAAAATTTACCGGGATCATCGACTTTTTGAGGTATGCGCCTAAGAAAAACCGAAGAACAACTAGACGAATTTTGCAATTTCTCTTTGTTATTCAACATACTTTTAAAGTTCGCGGCAAATCGAGGCATCATAACCAAGGCGTCGGCAAAACTTATATTAAAATGCAAGTCACGAAACATTTTCATAAAAAGTTCAAATTGATAATTATTTCATTCTTGTGCCTTTTCCTTGTTTCGTCTTGAAGGGTAAGGTAAGGGTGGTGTGGGTTGGGGCATAGGCAAAGGCCTTGGAATCTCGGGTTCCACTATTGGTGTTGGTTCAACCGTAGGTGTGGTTTGAACGGTACTTCGTGGGCTTGGAATTTGCTCCTTTTCTACCACCACCTCGGGTTCTTTCTCTTTTTCCTTCTCCATAGAAGTACTTGGACGAGAAATGGGTTCTTTGAAAGTTTTACCACTACGAGTAGTAATAACCTTCAATTCTCCTTTCGGGTTTACGATGGTATCACTAGGAAGACCACCCGAAGAAGAAGGTTTACACATGATAGCTTCAAACATTTTTCCCATTCGGTCTTTAAACTTAGATTTCCTAGCATCCGCTTTTAACAATTCTTGCTTAATCTCATGTTGACCTTGCTCCATTTTTTGTTGATTTTGTTGGAGACGTTGAAAATTTCCTTCCATTTTATTAGCATGAGTCTTAAGTTCATTAGAAAGTTCTTTTTTAAGCTCGTTTTTCAACTCGGATCTTAAGCTAACCATTTTACGTTGCATATTATCAAACTTAGCATCGTTTGCTTTAGCATAATTCAAAAATTCTCCTTGAAGATTTTTGGTGTGATCATTTTGAAAACCTTGTGTGGTAGTTTGAAAATCATGGTTTTGGTTTTGGTTTGAAATTTGCCCATTTCCACTTTGATAATTACCCTTGTTGTAGTTACGTTGATTTCCTTGATAAGCACCACTTTGATTGTTGTTTCGATAGTTGTTAGCATTTTGATTTTGTGGAGCTTGATTTTGGCGGGAACCTTGACCGTTTTGGTTATAAGTTCCCATGGCTACATAAGCATTCGAAGTGTTACCATCCGCGGTAAGGCACTCGGAAAAATCATGAGCTCCACCACACGAAATACAACTCTTGACAACCGCCTTAACCGATGCGGAATTCAAAGCATCTTGTGCTTTCCAATGAGTCATAAGAGTCGAAAACCTATCGAAAAACCGATTCTCCTCATTTGCTTCATCTTGCAAGGCATTAATGCTACGAGACGATGGCGAACCCAAATTGGCAACACTCGGTGTGTTACGAGGGCTATAAACTTTGGGCCTATTTTCAATGATTTTCAAAGCTTCATCGGTCGTTTTGCACAAAAAATTACCACCCGCGGTGGCATTTAAGTAAGCTCGTTCATGATCATTAAGCCCATTATAAAAAGTGTCAATTTGATGCAATTCGGAAAAATCATGGTGTGGACATTCATGTAACATTTCTTTAAACCTTTCCCAAGCCATTGAAAAACTTTCATTAGACCTTTGAGTAAATCGTGAAATCTCGTTTTTTAAATGTGTTGTTTTAGATGGTGGAAAAAATTGATTCACAAATTTCGAAACGAGATCACCCCACGTCAAAATCGAATTTGGGGGTTCTTTCTCGAGCCATATCTTGGCGGGTCCATCTAACGAGTATGGAAACAACATCATCTTAATGGCATCGTGTGGTACATCCTTAAACTTGCTTGTCGCGGTGAGACGATTAAATTGCCTAATGTGATAATGTGGGTTGTCTTTCTCGTGTCCGTGAAATTTGTTGGCTTGAAGCATAGACATTAAACCCGTCTTGATCTCGAAGTTCTCCGCAAGGATGGCGGGAATCACAATGGCCTCTCCAAAACCCTCGGTGGGTGCTTGAAGCAACTCCATCATAGTACGATTAGCTATGATAGCTTCTTGTTCTACAATAGGTTCCTCACTTGGAGTCTCTTCACTAGAAAGATTAGGAGTAGGTGTTGCCTCCTTTTTGTTTTTTCGTTTACGTGCACGTCTTGCTTGATTACGAGTAAGCATAAATGTCACGTACAACGTGGGGATAAGCAAAGAAGATTCTTTTTGGTGTTTTTAACTTTTTCAATTTTTTTGGATTTTTGATTGTTTTTACTTTTTTGGATTTTGGAATTGTATTAAGTAGACAAAAATCTACAAATCTCCTCCTTAATCAAATCTCTTGATTAAAGAAGCCTCAAGGAATGAAAACGATCACGTGAAGTGAATGCCTTCGATGACTTTAGAACGTTGGTGGAACACCAAAACGTTCAAGAGGGTTTAATCAAATAAAACCAAGAAAGTATATATGATACTTAATAATACTTTGGGCGGCAAAACCCTTGATTAGCTCTCAAAATCAAATACTCACAAGCAAGCGGGGAAACGAGGCGGCGCGAAGCACTTAAGAGCCTTTTTCCTTAGGATATATTTTATAATATCTGCCTTATACCCATCTTATAGTTTGTATTTTTTAAAATCGAGCTTCTCGAAAGTATTTATCTATTTTTGCCTTTTTTCTTTGGTTTGAGATTCGAATACAATGATTGGGTAATGACCTCCCAAGTCAAGGTTGTGATTTCTCACGTATTTGGAGTACTTGTGAATTTATTGTTCTACATATACAATATAGTAATAGTATTCACAAAAAACGAAAAACCGATAATACGTATTAGTAGAGTGCTACTAATACAAATACTTATTATGGCTATATAAAAACAACAATTGTTCAAGTCAAAACACAACACGCCTCCCCGGCAGCGGCGCCAAAAATTGATGGTTGAGTTTTTGTACACCCATTAGGAAAAAGGTACCAAAATAGGGTAAGCACGACGATTTAGGAAAACCGTGTGTAAATGACCCTAAAGTTAGTTCGTTCTCAAGGAGGCTAGTGCATTGTGTAATGAAATGATTATCTTTTGTGATTATATGATTATGAGAAAGAAAATAGAAATGAGATAAGAAGAGAATGACGGTTATGAAGACGGGTTAAACTACGACGATTTGACGTAAAAACGCGAACGTAAATACGAAAAACGCGACAAAATTAAAAATTAAACTTAAAAATTGATTAAAATATTAAACTAAGTCTAAAGTAATATAAATAAGAATAAAAATTCAACAAAAATATTTTAAAACCTTTTATTAATTAAATATTCAATTTTTAATGCTAATTAAAGCCCTAAAATTAAATATAATTAACAAAATGTCCAAAATATTATTTTATTGAACTAATAAGTTACTTATATTATTTAAAGACCAAAAAGTATTTTTCCTAAATTTTAAAAATTATTTTTCTATTTTTAAATCACTAAAAACTATTTTTAAACTAAAATAATCATAAAAAATAATAAAATAATACCAAAAATAATTTGACAATTTTAAAAATCCTAATTTATACTAAAGAACAGTAGAAAAATGAAAAAGTTTGAAAAATATAAAAAATTTCACTAAAAGACAAAACTGATTATAATTAAAACCCTAATTAAGCTAGATTAATTCTAAAAAATAATTAAAAATTGAACAGTGAAATAATTTTTAACTAAAAATCTTAAACTATTTTTTCTAAATATAAGAAAAATTTTAAAACTAAAAAATATTTAATTTTACCACTAAAAGACAAAAACAAAAAGTTAAAAAGTTAATTAAAATAGCTATTTAATCTAAAAAATACCAGATGAACAGTAACATAAAAATTAATTAAACTAAAAAATCAAAAAATAAAATAAGAAAAATAATGAAACTTGTTTCAAGTCCTAAAACCTATTTTGACCCACAAAAGACAAAAAAACTTGAAAACTGACAATGACATGTTGACTCTTTTTGTCCAGTAGCAAAGCAGGGGAACCTTTAATACTAGCAGTGGGAACTTAGTTCCCACTGTCTTCACAAAAATCGAGAACTGAGCACGTTTTGAGCTAAAATTTGCTTGTTACTTAGTTTTGTGGACAATGATTGGCACCCCCACAACCAGTTGGGTTGTGGGGAGTCACAAAAAATATAAAAAACACAAGTACTTCACAGATTAAGCACACAAATTCCAAAACTCAGTCACTATATATGCTCCTATGGGGATGTGAACAGTTTGCTGGTGCAATGTGCACAAGAGTGGATTTCTAATGCTCAAATTTTGCTTAATCTATAACCAAACTACAAGAAAGCTACCCACAACCCTAAGCTAACAACATTTCTACTGATTACCAAGATTATAGAAAATAAGATTCAAATTCCAACCCTTAAATGCCCCTACTGATTTTCTAGCAGATTTTATTACTTTTGAGCATGCAATTGCTTTAAAATCCTTCTTAATCTAGAACCTATACTACTGACAACTACCTAAACCAATAACCAAAGTGTTTCTAAGCAGTATTAAGCTAAAAGCTTGTCACACCTTGAGCTTAAACCCAAATCCAAACACTACCTTAAATTTTTGAAAATGAATTTTACCAAGAACTTTTTGAACTAAATCACTTAAAGCTGATATTTATCTACTCAAACATCTAAAACAGTCATGAACAAACATCAAGCAATACTTAACTAGCAATTAAACAACCAATCACCAAATCACATGTACTCATTCAAGCTCTTAAGACCCAGGCAACAGATACAAGCAAAAAGGAGGGTTCAAGCCCTGGTAGTACCTTGTGGGACCCACATCCGGGCCCTACTATGGCTGAAAAGCCATCTCCTTTCAGGCTCGGGCCTGAGCTGAACTAATTGGGTTGCTGATGTGAAGATGATGGTGAGTGGATTGTTTAAAATCCACCACCCAATATACCTTGGAAACTGAATAAAGCAACCCTTGTGTACCTGCACACAATAAACAACCAGGAGAAAAGCTACAAGTAGCAAAGGCTACAAGCTTTTGGCTTGTAGCTTTTGCTACAGTGAGTTGTTAACAAAAAATAGATGAAAGATTTTTGATAAAATCTTAAAAAAAAAACAGCAACTTTTTGAACCACCAAACTTCTTGAAATCTTTCTGAAAATCTTTTTCTTACAATCAAACTTCTCAATAAATCATTTCAATGAATGAAACTCATAAAACAAACAAACAAACAAAAAAAATTAGAACCAATTAACAAAACACCAACTTTTTATATAACATAAAAAGGAATTGCATTTGCCAAAAGAACTCAAATGATGAATAAGGATTATGGAACACAGATTTATGTTTTAAACACACTACCAACTTTTAAATAAATAAAAAGGGATTATAGTCTTCAACACACAATACCAACTTTCATTAAAATATTAAAAAGGAATTACAATGAGTAAAACATAAAATCTGGAACAATGATAATGAGACACATACGTCTCATTATATACTCCCACTTAGAACTATCTAGAAAGTTGAATAAAATATTACAAGAAAATCAAACCCTAAACCCTAAATGAAAACTTTCCAGTCATGCCCTTGTGGAATCTTGGTCAAAAGCAGCTACATGTAACTTGACAGCTGTGTTATATGATCTTGAGCGTTTATCCATCCTTTGGGAGCACGAAATCCTTGTGGGACATTGATCATGTCCCCTCTTGAGGTTTTGTGTGAAAGAGACGGGGCAGGGGAAGTGTAGTAACCTGAACATTAAAATCGATATTTAGACCGAGTTTCAATACTATTACTAATATTAAGACCAATATTTATTGATTGACTTTTATTTGTCATGATCGTTTTTGAGAACAATATTGAATTCTCGGCTAACCAGAAAGGTTGAGGCTTTAACTTATTGAGTACATGTCATTTATTATTAATGGACAAAGTCTATGTCCGTCATCAACCGTGAATATCCTCGTTATAAAATAAAAATATTTTTATTGTCATCGTTTTAATTTCTCATTTTACGAGCATTCTTCGTAATTGACGCTAAACCTGTAAACGTCGTTCGTTTATATAAAGTGTTAATATATTTATTAACATATTTTAAATAATAAGCCACATTTATTTATCGAAATATTAATCTTCTCCGAATGTCGAAGTTTTTATTTTATATCGAGCGTTTATTTTTCGTGTTTTACCGCGTATCTTTCAAATCGCCTAACTTTTAAAATATCGGGGTTCGATAATACCCGCTTTAACAAATGTGGGGCAAGATTTATAAAAACCTCACCCCACATTCACACTACACATTTACATTACACGTTTCATCTACACAACCGATTCTAAAGACACGTAGTATACTAAATTGCATGTAAACTTAATATAGTACATCTAACCTACATTTCATTTTAGTTAAAAACAAGAAAACTCATAAACTCACTTTTGCTCCCATTTTTGCCGTGTGATTCAACAGCCCGAGTCACCATTTCATTTCAAAATTTATTGCTAAAATATCTTGTTACACATGAAGGTTGGTTAATTAGTTTATCTTCTTGGTATAAAACAAAGTTCTATCATAAGGATTTTCTTAAAGTTGAATGGGCTGAAGTAAAAAGAGTTATTATATGGTTTTCAAAGCTTGATCAAAAGGTCATTTGAATGATGGTTTTGAAGCAAAGATTCAAGACTTGTTGATCATCACTAGTTGTTATTCTTCATTTATGAAGGTTTAAATCGTTATTATTTGTAATTTAAAAGTATGTACTGATTTGTGAATATGTAAACATCATGTTTTCTACTGATCTTAATTATATAATAGTGGATTTAGGGGTCTTGGACATTTTATATGGATTTTAAACAAACATATGCGAGCTAGACAAGCCTTCGGCTAAGTTGTAATAACTAGCGATTTGGGTAGTGGCTAATTCGTGTAGTATAGTTAAAATCAGTATGTTATAAACCTTGGGTACTCATATAGATGCATAGATATATATTTTGTGGTGATTTCGCCGGGTGGCTTGTCCCGTGGCGGTTCTCGGAGAGTAAGTTACGACCGACTTAGTAAACTCGGTCAGAAACTGATCTGCTAGAAAGATGGACTGTTTACTCATATATTTCGTATACCAACATATGAATAGGTAAAACTAAACGTTGTAGATAAAATCATAAAGAGTTGGAATCAGTTAGATAGTTTATCAATTCATTACGGTTTGGAAATGGCGGTCGAAACGGTGGAAACGAAGTCGGCTGCCTAAAACAGCCAACGTTTCTAATGTAAAATTTGGTAATTAGGCTATGATAAATGATCGCTAAAGTCAAATGAACTTATGAACAGTAGACTAAATAAGGTTATGGTAATTTATATGTAAAGGACTCGTTTAGACGACTTGCAATTTAGGAGAGACGGACTAATTAGCGGGACATGCCGGGAAATTGACAAAATTGAACCGTATTGATATAACGTCAAACTTGCTCATTTTTATAAAAACCAAAGTGGTAGGATTCACTTATCGAGAACTCGAGACCTATTTATTTAATGAGTTATATGAAATCCGATACCCGATCATCGGAAAATATTAAGTCAATATCGTTTCAAGGCGTTTTAGAACCCGAAAAGCATATAAAGTGGATATGGGCCACAAAAGCCCAACATACACTTATAATGGCTATTGAGCCATTATTGGACTTTAGATTCATAATAAGTTTGATATTGATATTGATTTTGAAATGGACTTAACTCACATGAATATGCAATTAGCCACTAATGAGCTTTAATGGGCTTAATTGTCAAAATGGTAAAATAGATGGTAAATTCTTATCAAAAGTGTTATGAAAAATTTTATAAAACTTATACAATGTCCAAACCTACTAAAATGAACTATTTACATATATGTACAATTTATTTCTCGTCTCGAGCCTAAGACGCGTCTCGTCATTGTAGGTCTTGTTCGGTCATATGTTGACTGTTGGGCATCTCGCTCTCGATCAACGAGCAATTGGTATCTCGTGAAGTCGTGTATCGACTATTGGACGTCTGTTCCTTGATCTACGTGTAATAGCTATATCAGGTGAGTTCATAGCCTCGCTTTTACTACTTTATATGTGTTTATAAACCCGCGGGGGGAATACATGCTCTTGGTATAACGATATGATGTTTATATATATGGTTTCGAGAGAATACATGTTTATGAATAAACATGTGGTTTGCTATATGCTTGGAACGAATACAAGTTGTTGTAACTAAATGTAAGATTGTTGATTAAATGCTTTTGAAAGATGAACACAAGCGTTGATTGTATTGATTGTGAACCGCTATTTGCTAAGTGCTGTATTGCCAAAATTTGAAAGTCCCTAAAACCCATGAACCGTTAACTACCTATGATTGGTAGGCGCTGGTACAGACGGATGGATCCATCGGGGATGGCCCCCACCTGGGCAGGTCGCACCTGTGGGTTGGAGGCTCAGCCAGGTGTGTTGTATTAGAAGTAAGGGGGTATTCGGCAAAATACCTGACTAGGGCATTATTATACTTAAGGCTTCGGTGTCATGGCTTAGTAGAATAGCGCGGACTTTGAGTATTGTGTGTGTTACAATATTGACAGTGGATGATATTCTTGTGTTCAAAAGCTTTATGGTTTATTTAAAAACCCATTATTATTTATTAAAAACCTATGAATTCACTCAACCGTTGTGTTGACATGTTAGCATGTATTCTCAGGTGTGTAGGTTTAAGAGCAGCTGGAGCATGGAGCCGCGCAGGATAAAGTAAAGGCAAAACAAACAATTTCCATTCGATACATTTGACAAATCTTTATTTTTTTTCTTAAGGTTTGTATAAATTGGTGGGACCTCTTTTTAGTTAACTCTGATTTAATAAAATTATCGAATGGTTTATTTTATAAAACGTCTCTTTTGAGGTCGTTTTCTATGACTGTGTGTGATGTGCTATGAAGTAACGCCCAATGTTGATATTCCGCTGCATTGTAAAACTGGGGGTGTTACAGATTGGTATCAGAGCACTAGTTATAGCGAACTAGGTCATTTTTAAAACATAGACTATAACTGCTCTTTCGTAAAATTGTTTGGTTGCCTTACAAAGTATCCGCGCGCTCATGGCTCCTTGAAACCAAAGCTTTGTTGTGATATTGTGATCATGTGTGTATGTAGAAATGTTTGTATGTATATTGAATGTATACACTATGGTATTTAAGGGCATTGTGCATGAAGCAATGAGCCTTACGTGATTATCGTACATTTTATGATACGGTTTTATAGAGAGTTTGGCCTCGCCGCCAATCACTTTTCTTGATAATTAATTTATTATCCGAATACGAGTATGGACCTCGTTTGTTATTTTGGGTACATATATATTGTTTCATAATCTATCGCATGTCGACTAATTTAAGCTCGATTTTTGTCATCGCATCGTGATGTGCCATTTTAGGACATCTCCTTTTGAAACGTAATTGATAAGCGTATTATTATATTTCTACACTCCTTATGATTTTGGAGAATCATTTCTTCAAGGAGAGATCTTCTACGTAATATAACGTTTAATTTAATTGTGTTTGATTACGTTTTGTGGCGAAAAGGAGGATGCCAATGTTGGACCTAAAATATATATACCCAAATCATCATATAATTTGGGTACAACAAAGATATGCTCATAGTAGTCATTAGTTGAGCAATTTAATACCTTATATTTAAATGGAATGGGACATTTAAATATAGAGAATTTAAGTCGTCCAACTATGTGTCGTTTAAGGTTATCTTATTGAAATGGATTGGGACATTTGAATAAGAAAGTTTTAAACCACTGGACCTTAGATTGTTTATGGTTTCTTTATTCAGATGGAATGGGACGTTTGAATACAGAAATCATGGAGTAAGTTTGACACCATGTACTTTTCTTGGCATTTAATTTGATTATGTTATCGTGTTTTGTGACGGTATTACTGAGTAGGACGATTTATAATCATCTTGTTGAAATAAATTGGGACGCCTTTTTATTTGAACAAGATAGTTATAAGTTCCCGAACCATAAATTTATAGATTCTTGTTTACATGGATTGGGACGCCTTTTTGATGTAAACAAGAAATTATAAATAAGTGGGCTCAAGAGTACTTGACTTGGTTTGTGACTATTTTTGTATACGGATGTATTTCTTCGACTCATGTTTCGTTGGTACGAATCGTTCGTTTCGTCGTCATTATGGTTATTATTGATTATCGTCTATGTATGAGTAACCCTGTAAGTCTTCTCTCGAGTTATAATTTGTTTCTATGGACCATTTCTAATGTGTCATAACTATCACGAGCTTTATAAGCTAATTGTTAAGAACCATTACCTGTCCCGAGAACAGATGACTTGTTTAATCGAGATTAGTTGTGTACTTGTGGATTGACTGAGGATTAAGTTATCAACACAACTCATCGTGATTGAAAAGATCTTGAGATTCTTTCCTGTTATTATGGATGGTTCATCGAAGAATTTTTCAAACATAACGAGAAAATATTTTGTGTATGGATCCGTTTGTGAGCACCGTGAAATGTCATTTGGGTATGGATCCATGTGTGAGCACCATCTGATGACGAAAATATTGATCTATATGCATCTATGGAATAAATATCGTGAACATCCTTTAACTTGCAAACTTTCCTTTGACTGGACTCATCTGAAAATCCTATAAGATATTCATTTTATCATGTCTTGACTATTTAGCAAGCATGAGTTAACGTGATTGAATTTATTGATTTGGCATGGCTTGGCTATTCTGCAAGCATGTCGTAATACGATTATACGTGCCTAGTGATGGCTTTTGTATTTGATTTGGATCGTAGTTCCTTGGATAGAGTATTGTATACTCCGAACGATTTATGTGTCGATAAATTTGATTTTGAAGAAATAGGTTTGCATGTTTGAGATCATGCAACTAGATGATTTTGTGCGACTCGTAATAATTGCCTCGTCGTGAATATTCTGTAACAGGTTTTCGAGGGAGTTATGTGTGATCCATGCGATTTTCTTTTATGAGCTAATTTTGTTATGGAACATGTGGAACATATGTGTTTCGATTTGATCGATGTGATCATCGATAGTTTTGAATTGATTCTCGCATTGAAAATTTTTCAATGCACCTACTTCTTTCAACTCTTCACTTGTCATGTGGAATTTTTCGAACTTATATCGACCGCCACATGCTTGATAAGCTAGTAGTAATGTACCTTGAATCACTTTCAAAATTTGACGGCTTGTTAATTTTTCGCTTCCAGTGGCTTTCTATTCGAGTTATGGATTCATCTTTCCTTATAAGGATTGAAGCTACTATCAAACCGTTCATTTGTGCCCGTTATGTATACTAGTTGCTTTGACTTTTGTTCATCCAACCTTCGTTAGGAACCTCGGCGATGACTTGTCTATTCCTCACCTCTCCGCCATTATATCGATGACTATTGAAATGAATTAAGCGCCGGGACGTCGCTTCCTAAAGGGGTAGCTAATGTAGTAACCCGAACATTAAAATCGATATTTAGACCGAGTTTCAATACTATTACTAATATTAAGACCAATATTTATTGATTGACTTTTATTTGTCATGATCGTTTTTGAGAACAATATTGAATTCTCGGCTAACCAGAAAGGTTGAGGCTTTAACTTATTGAGTACATGTCATTTATTATTAATGGACAAAGTCTATGTCCGTCATCAACCGTGAATATCCTCGTTATAAAATAAAAATATTTTTATTGTCATCGTTTTAATTTCTCATTTTACAAGCATTCTTCGTAATTGACGCTAAACTTGTAAACGTCGTTCGTTTATATAAAGTGTTAATATATTTATTAACATATTTTAAATAATAAGCCACATTTATTTATCGAAATATTAATCTTCTCCGAATGTCGAAGTTTTTATTTTATATCGAGCGTTTATTTTTCGTGTTTTACCGCGTATCTTTCAAATCGCCTAACTTTTAAAATATCGGGGTTCGATAATACCCGCTTTAACAAATGTGGGGCAAGATTTATAAAAACCTCACCCCACATTCACACTACACATTTACATTACACGTTTCATCTACACAACCGATTCTAAAGACACGTAGTATACTAAATTGCATGTAAACTTAATATAGTACATCTAACCTACATTTCATTTTAGTTAAAAACAAGAAAACTCATACACTCACTTTTGCTCCCATTTTTGCCGTGTGATTCAACAGCCCGAGTCACCATTTCATTTCAAAATTTATTGCTAAAATATCTTGTTACACATGAAGGTTGGTTAATTAGTTTATCTTCTTGGTATAAAACAAAGTTCTATCATAAGGATTTTCTTAAAGTTGAATGGGCTGAAGTAAAAAGAGTTATTATATGGTTTTCAAAGCTTGATCAAAAGGTCATTTGAATGATGGTTTTGAAGCAAAGATTCAAGACTTGTTGATCATCACTAGTTGTTATTCTTCATTTATGAAGGTTTAAATCGTTATTATTTGTAATTTAAAAGTATGTACTGATTTGTGAATATGTAAACATCATGTTTTCTACTGATCTTAATTATATAATAGTGGATTTAGGGGTCTTGGACATTTTATATGGATTTTAAACAAACATATGCGAGCTAGACAAGCCTTCGGCTAAGTTGTAATAACTAGCGATTTGGGTAGTGGCTAATTCGTGTAGTATAGTTAAAATCAGTATGTTATAAACCTTGGGTACTCATATAGATGCATAGATATATATTTTGTGGTGATTTCGCCGGGTGGCTTGTCCCGTGGCGGTTCTCGGAGAGTAAGTTACGACCGACTTAGTAAACTCGGTCAGAAACTGATCTGCTAGAAAGATGGACTGTTTACTCATATATTTCGTATACCAACATATGAATAGGTAAAACTAAACGTTGTAGATAAAATCATAAAGAGTTGGAATCAGTTAGATAGTTTATCAATTCATTACGGTTTGGAAATGGCGGTCGAAACGGTGGAAACGAAGTCGGCTGCCTAAAACAGCCAACGTTTCTAATGTAAAATTTGGTAATTAGGCTATGATAAATGATCGCTAAAGTCAAATGAACTTATGAACAGTAGACTAAATAAGGTTATGGTAATTTATATGTAAAGGACTCGTTTAGACGACTTGCAATTTAGGAGAGACGGACTAATTAGCGGGACATGCCGGGAAATTGACAAAATTGAACCGTATTGATATAACGTCAAACTTGCTCATTTTTATAAAAACCAAAGTGGTAGGATTCACTTATCGAGAACTCGAGACCTATTTATTTAATGAGTTATATGAAATCCGATACCCGATCATCGGAAAATATTAAGTCAATATCGTTTCAAGGCGTTTTAGAACCCGAAAAGCATATAAAGTGGATATGGGCCACAAAAGCCCAACATACACTTATAATGGCTATTGAGCCATTATTGGACTTTAGATTCATAATAAGTTTGATATTGATATTGATTTTGAAATGGACTTAACTCACATGAATATGCAATTAGCCACTAATGAGCTTTAATGGGCTTAATTGTCAAAATGGTAAAATAGATGGTAAATTCTTATCAAAAGTGTTATGAAAAATTTTATAAAACTTATACAATGTCCAAACCTACTAAAATGAACTATTTACATATATGTACAATTTATTTCTCGTCTCGAGCCTAAGACGCGTCTCGTCATTGTAGGTCTTGTTCGGTCATATGTTGACTGTTGGGCATCTCGCTCTCGATCAACGAGCAATTGGTATCTCGTGAAGTCGTGTATCGACTATTGGACGTCTGTTCCTTGATCTACGTGTAATAGCTATATCAGGTGAGTTCATAGCCTCGCTTTTACTACTTTATATGTGTTTATAAACCCGCGGGGGGAATACATGCTCTTGGTATAACGATATGATGTTTATATATATGGTTTCGAGAGAATACATGTTTATGAATAAACATGTGGTTTGCTATATGCTTGGAACGAATACAAGTTGTTGTAACTAAATGTAAGATTGTTGATTAAATGCTTTTGAAAGATGAACACAAGCGTTGATTGTATTGATTGTGAACCGCTATTTGCTAAGTGCTGTATTGCCAAAATTTGAAAGTCCCTAAAACCCATGAACCGTTAACTACCTATGATTGGTAGGCGCTGGTACAGACGGATGGATCCATCGGGGATGGCCCCCACCTGGGCAGGTCGCACTTGTGGGTTGGAGGCTCAGCCAGGTGTGTTGTATTAGAAGTAAGGGGGTATTCGGCAAAATACCTGACTAGGGCATTATTATACTTAAGGCTTCGGTGTCATGGCTTAGTAGAATAGCGCGGACTTTGAGTATTGTGTGTGTTACAATATTGACAGTGGATGATATTCTTGTGTTCAAAAGCTTTATGGTTTATTTAAAAACCCATTATTATTTATTAAAAACCTATGAATTCACTCAACCGTTGTGTTGACATGTTAGCATGTATTCTCAGGTGTGTAGGTTTAAGAGCAGCTGGAGCATGGAGCCGCGCAGGATAAAGTAAAGGCAAAACAAACAATTTCCATTCGATACATTTGACAAATCTTTATTTTTTTTCTTAAGGTTTGTATAAATTGGTGGGACCTCTTTTTAGTTAACTCTGATTTAATAAAATTATCGAATGGTTTATTTTATAAAACGTCTCTTTTGAGGTCGTTTTCTATGACTGTGTGTGATGTGCTATGAAGTAACGCCCAATGTTGATATTCCGTTGCATTGTAAAACTGGGGGCGCACCTGTGGGTTGGAGGCTCAGCCAGGTGTGTTGTATTAGAAGTAAGGGGGTATTCGGCAAAATACCTGACTAGGGCATTATTATACTTAAGGCTTCGGTGTCATGGCTTAGTAGAATAGCGCGGACTTTGAGTATTGTGTGTGTTACAATATTGACAGTGGATGATATTCTTGTGTTCAAAAGCTTTATGGTTTATTTAAAAACCCATTATTATTTATTAAAAACCTATGAATTCACTCAACCGTTGTGTTGACATGTTAGCATGTATTCTCAGGTGTGTAGGTTTAAGAGCAGCTGGAGCATGGAGCCGCGCAGGATAAAGTAAAGGCAAAACAAACAATTTCCATTCGATACATTTGACAAATCTTTATTTTTTTTCTTAAGGTTTGTATAAATTGGTGGGACCTCTTTTTAGTTAACTCTGATTTAATAAAATTATCGAATGGTTTATTTTATAAAACGTCTCTTTTGAGGTCGTTTTCTATGACTGTGTGTGATGTGCTATGAAGTAACGCCCAATGTTGATATTCCGTTGCATTGTAAAACTGGGGGTGTTACAGGAAGCCACGTGGGGGACGACCCAGGGGTAGTGTGAAGGGAATCTGGGTGTGGGGTTGTGTTTAAACCAAGGTCAATTGCTAATCTGGATAAAATGGGGGAAAACCCCTTTGGTTTGTGCTTAATTGATCCTGGGCGAAATTAGGGTTTATGTTGGGATGGTTAATCTGATTTGGGGAAAATTAAGTTTAAATGTGTGTTTTGGTGGGAATTAATAACTGATTAAGTTATTAAGAAGATGGGTGAGTGGGATTCATACGTGGAGGAGAGTGATGAGGTGGTGGGACGTGAGTGGTGGAGTGGTGACGTGGCAGTAGGTGATTGGTGGTGGGGTGTTAGTTTGTCTGGGCAGATATGGCCCCCCAATGTTTCACAACTTGCTACTTTTCATCAAACAACTAAAAAGTTCTTTTTCCCTTATAACAAGTTTGGACAATTGGCAAATTCAGTCCTTTCAAGTTTAATATGATGATCATAAGGGCTAAACTTGTAATCTTTGAGATCTTCAAGGGCCATACTTGTATATTCTTGGTAATTTAGGGACCCTAATGTAATTTATGAGTTTTACAAGGGTATAAATTGCCAAGTCTTCCAAAGTTGAGGGACCATTCTTGTCAATCTTCAATTCTTCAAGGGTAAATTTGGAATTTCCATATTTGGGTCCGGTTCTTTGTGCGACTTCGTTTCCCGTGTTCGTTATTGATTGATTCTTGTGATCTTTTTGTCTTTTCCTCAATATTCGTACCTAAAATACAAAAGCAACAAACACGAGCATATATTTGGCATTTTTAATGATATTTAATGCATTTTAAACCCATTTTGGACGATGAGACTATTTATAAAAGCAGTCTCATCATTTATTTGTTTAGATTTTTCCTTTTATATGGGGAAAGTTTAGGGTAGTTTTTGCCAATTGTGATTCTTGTGGACCAAAATGCAAATACTTTGTTAAAAAGCGAGAAATGACTATTAGTCACTTTTGAAAGTATGTACGGGTCTCGAGTTTCATAAAAATACTTCTCAAAACTTAAAACGCACACAAAATATGATATTATATAGTCCCGGCAGGACTTAATACGAAATTAAAATAAAAACGTCAAAATATTAAACATCGACATGTCTAAAATAAAACGTAAAATTTTTGGGCATCCGTTGATATCGTCATTACTAATAATCCTCGCAACTCGTCAAAACGTAAAAATATAACTTCCAACATTCATCCAAATCAAATCACCGATCATCATAACGATCAATCTCATCAAAATTTCAAAAATATACGTAAAAATATAATTATATAATGACCACGGGTTTGGGTTGTCATAATAAGTTATATATTTTTCAAGATTGTGATGATTACTTTTTGAATATAACTGCCTCCTTTTTCAACCAATCGTATGTTTTTACCTCTCCTATAAATTTGGCTATTTTCTTTCAAACAGGGTAACTACTATTTCTTGTCTGCTAAAATCTCTTAAACCTTCATATCTCCATTATTTTCATATCTCAGTTTTCTCAAATCAATCTTCATAGCACCAAAGTTTAAACTTGCTCAAGTGTAATTGTGGTTCAGAAGCCAACACAACATTGTGGCTTACTTAGAAGAGGATAATACTTTGCATCCCCAGTACACTCAGATGATTACGTATTTGAATGTGTCCCCTTTAAGGTATGCACTTTCACATACTCCACTCGTCCCTATCACACACATTAAGCAGTTTTGGAACACTGTTAGTTCCAGAACAGTTAATGGAGTGATTACATTAACTGCTATTGTTCATGGGGCTCCATGGGTGGTTACTGAAGCTTTGGTTCTCCAAGTTTTGAATCTTGATAATGCTGATGGTATAACTACCCTTCCTTTGACAGAGCTAGAGTTAGGACTTCAAGGCTTGGTTTATGCTTTGCCCCCAGTGGGCCATTTAAACAAATATACCAAACAACAATTTCCCCCATCCTGGAAGTTCCTTATACATGTCATCCTACAATGTTTGAGTCCCAAATGCTCCTCATTCAATGAAATTAACCGTTCAATCGGGAGTGCCAGTGTTTGTATTGCAACTAGGCAAATGTATAATTTTTCAAAATTGATTTTTTATGGTATGTGTTACAATAAGGATAACAAGATGACTCTTGCTTACCCTACGTTTTTGCAAATGGTTTTTGATATGCAAGGATATTACAATAGGGACTATGACCACTTTTATGAGGTCCATGTTCAAAAGAAAACTATTTTTGGGAATATGAATTCACCACCCTATAGAGACCTACCACTCACCCCAGCCATGTTAGCTGTCATTGAGGCAGCTGCACATCCTCAACCTCAACCAGACCCCCTACCAGAACACCCTCCATCAGCTCAACACATGGACCTCGACCCTCAACCATCAGGCGCTGACACTCAAAATGTGGGCGCTGACACATCAAACCCAAACGCTGACACCAGTATTCCTCACACCTAAACACACCCCCGCACCCAAACAGACCCTCACTCCACTTCCTCTTCAGAACAACCAGATTTTAGGTTTGAAAAATGCCAAAGGACTGCTAGAGTGTTCTCCTCTAGTGGTCCTAGCCATGTAGCAGAGAGAACCACCACCACAAGTGTGGCTGGTGAAATGGGTGGGGCTAGGACTATTGACTCTGGCTTAGTAGCAGGTCAAGGCAGTCCCAACATCCTTAAGACCCCATCCATGCCCGATGAATCTCTTTTGGGAGGTCACATTCCCATCATAGAGGAGGGAAGATTGGAACCTTTATCACTTTTGGAATTGACGGTGGTTTGCATTAGCTTGCAAAAGCAAAATGCATACCTTGTATAAGTTGTCACATGTCAAGGCCTCGAACTCACATCTTTGAGGGAGAAGATCATTGTTTTGCAAGCTGCCAATGCTAGGAGAAGGCAAGCTCGATTCCTTTCATCAGGAGAGGATTCTTACAAAGGGGAGGAGGATGCACCTACTGAGCCATTAACTTTGAGTGACAAGGGCTCGCAAGAAGAAGGTGGTTCTATTGGAAGTAAACAGGTGGAGATAGCTGAAGCACTGACTAGTTTGAAGGAGAAACCAGTTCTTGATGTTTCTTCAAATACTCCAAAGAAGCTATCGTTTGTAGAGATGATGATGCAGGTTTCTGAATCAGCCGCTGACATTCAGAGTTTGAGCGCTGACAAGAGCAAATCAAGCACTGACAGACCTACAGGTATGATTGGTGTATCCCAACCACCAGTTATCATTAGGGATGTTACTACACATGTGCCAACCATGACTTTACCAGCTACTAGAGCTAAGGACAAGGGTAAAGGGATTTTGGAAGAGGTTCAGGTACCAAAGAATGCAGCTCAGGTACATTTTGATTCAGTTTTGGCTGCACGATTGCAAGAACAAGATAGGATGGAAACTACCCTTGAAGATAACGATGGTAGTGATGGTGATGAGAGCTCTGATTCTAGTGTTATGATTATAGAAGAGCCAGAGAGGTTGGAGTATGGGGAGGATGACTTAGCTAAGGAAAGGCTGAGAGAGTTCAAGATGAAAGTAGATTTTGATATGCCTGAAGTGATGGAAATATATTTTGCATGGGAATCTACTATTGAGAAGAATCCAGACATGTCAATCACTGGACAAATTTGGGGTTTGGAGATCTTGTTGAGAGTTCAGGAAGATTGCAAGGTGATTTTGAATCACAAGGCTAGTAAGGTGGTTTCTGAGCTCAAAAGAGATAGGAGAGAGCTCTATTTTATGCTGCTTAGGTGTCATCAAGGTGGATGGACCTATGAAAGATTGAGGAAACTATCCTTTGAAGAATTGGAGTTTCATGCTTATCTAATTTAGGAAAGAGTTTGTGAGGAAAACACTATAAGGCTTCTCTCAGATGAAAGGAGAGAAGAAATTGAGGAGAATATGCAGATCAAGAGGGCTTCTATTGTACCAAGGCCAGTGAAGAAGGGAATTCCCATTGAGTTCCCAGTCCTTGATAAATTGAATCCTAGTGAAGTAGTGATCAGAAAGTGTATAAAGCTTTTACCTTTGGAGGCTTCAGATGTTGCAGAGGTATTGCCCTTGGATTTCAGATCCCAATAATCAATTATGAAGAAGATGCAAGTGGGTTCTGAATGATTACCAGATATGATAAAAAGGTACATACTTTTACTTCCTTGATCTTATTATTTGCAAGCATGGATAGAGAAGACTTGGTAGATCTGTGGAATCTGATGAAGAACAAGTATGAGGCTGAAGAACCTACTTCAGTAAATGGAATAAAGATCTGTACAGCATTCAAGAGGATGATTGCACCAGATGAAGCTGATCCAATTTGGTTGGATCTTGATGATATCAATGGTTTAAAGTGGCGTCTACATTAGGCTGTTGGTGTTTACCATCTAAGTACTACAAAGTTTTTAGAGTATCTTCTGGTTGATGCTCAATATCTTATGTCTAAGGATGTTTTGAAGAAGATGGTGTCTACACAACTAGAAGTTGATTATACTAGTGATGTTAGCAAGGATTTAATTAGATTTGTTTATTTTCTAATTAACAAGTAGTTTGTATTTGTAAGAATCCTCCTTGTACTTACTTTTTATTTAGAAACTTGATTACTAGAGTAGATATCAAGTTTAGGGGAGGATTGTTGGGAATAAAATGAGCTAAATCACTGAGACGCTGACAAGAGTAATTTGGACGCTGACAGGAGGAAATGAAGCGCTGACAGATCAAACACTGACAAGAAATATACAAGCGCTGATAAGAAGAAGTCCAACCACTGATAGGAATACTTTGTCAACACGTTTAATATTTGAAGTAAAGATATGCTCAATATTGTATTTTCTATATTTATCTTTACCTAGAATAGTTGATAGGTAATCCTTTGTACACGACTCCTTATGTTATAAAAGGAGGTCATAGGGTTTGTAGTTTATATACATTATTCAATTTTCACAACTTTCATCGTAAGCAAGTTCGTTTATCAATCTAAAGTGAAAGTTTGGTTTACTTGTTTGCTTGTTCTTTATTCTAAGTGTTAATTCTGTATAACACTTGGATTGTTCATTACAACAAAGTTTCTCTAAGTATTAATCTTGATTCAATCTCGTTTAATACAAAGCTAGTCAATCTAGGTTTGGGATCAACATTGTCATGAACAGTAGACTCCATATTGCCAATATTATCTTCATTGCTACTCCCATGCCCACATGAACATGGAGATATGTTGTCAGCGGCTGGAAGTGGTCCACTGACATCTTCATTGGGTATGGGATCTTCAATATGTTCAAAAATATTTATGTTGGTGAAAGAGAATAAATTGCCAAACAGATTGTCAGCGGCTGAATCCCATGTGTCAGCGTCTGAATTGGCTTTGTCAGCGGATGAAGATGCATGCATTGATTCATCAAATGGTTTCTCTTGTTGTTTTTCTTCCTCCTTTCCAGTAGCAGTAGATGCTTGCATAAACTCTTCACTCCATATAGGTATGGTGACATAATCAAACATGGGACTAGGTTCAACCGCATGTGATCCTTCTTCTTTATCAACACGTATACCTGCATTGTTAACAATAGGTGCTTCCAAGACAACTGGATTAGTCACAGGCATATAATTCATAGACCTTGATAATGGCTCTAAATCAAATAGCCAATTAGGTCCAGACTCAGGATCACTTGGTTTACTTTCCAAGAAGTCAACATGAATATTTTCTGTCAGAATCTTAGACTTCTTGTTATAAACCCTATACCCCTTGCTATTTGTGGAATATTCCATAAAAAGTCCCTCATCACCTTTAGAGTGAAATTTCCCTAGGTTATCACTAGTATTCAAAATCACTACATGACATCCAAAAGGCCTAAAGAAACCTATATTAGGCATCCTATTCCAAAGTAATTCATATGGAGTCTTATTATGAAACTTATTGACTAAGACCCTATTCTGAACATAGCAAGCAGTGTTCACAACCTCAGCCCAAAAAGCAATGGGTAGAGTTGCATCTGCTAACATGGTTCTAGCTGCTTCAATGAGAGTTCTATTCCTTCTTTCAGCTACACGATTCTGCTGTGGAGTTCTAGCTATGCTAAACTCCCTAGAAATTCCTTTATTGACACAAAAGGTATCTAGAAGGTTGTTCCTAAATTCATCACCATTATCACTTCTAAGAATTTTAACCACATTACCTGTTTTCTTTTCAATTTGAGTAATGAAATTGATTAAAGTCTTAGCATTATCACTCTTTAATGCCAAAAAGAAGGTCTAAGTAAACCTATAATAATCATGAGTGATAACAAAACAATATGATTTACCATTAAGACTTTCTATATTGGTTGGGCCAAATAAATCCATGTGTAATAAGTGAAGTGGTTTAGAACTAGTATGAACAAGCTTAGACTTAAATGAGGCCTTATGATGCTTTCCTTTAAGACATGCAACACAATTATGATCATTGTGGAATGCTTTTGAAGGTAATCCTCTTACAAGACTATGTCTCACAAGTCTATTCATATTTTTGAAGTTAATATGCCCTAACCTTTTGTGCCATAACTTACTCTCATCCACTGATGCCTTAGCATAAGGACATGACAAGTTGTTATTCATTTTAATGCCATTTAGATTCACATTTTAAACATCTTTATGTCTAGGTGTTCTAAACTCTATGAATTTGTCAGCTGGAATCTCAAAGTCTTTACTTAACACTAAGCACTCAGTATCAGTAAAAAGAAGCTTATTCTTCTTGTCACATACTTATGACACACTAAACAGATTATAATCAAGTTCTTTTACTAGGAAGACTTCCTCAAACCTCAAATTATTGGTGATGAGTGTTCCTTTACCAGAAATGTTGTCATAACTGCCACCAAAATACACCTTATCACCATCTTTAATAGGGGTGAAATCAGTAAGGTAATCGTCCTTTCGTGTCATGTGCCTTGAGCATCCACTGTCCCAATATCCAAAATCATTGACCTGCTTGTGAATACCCTACACATGAAGAAAACTAATTAGTTTTCTTTGGGAACCCAAGCCTTTGCAGACTTGGATTCATCTGGTTGTTCAACAAGAATTGATTTATTCCTTGTAACAACCCCCTGTTCATCCCTTTGTGCCCTAAACACCCAATTTACCCCAATGGGTTTAATGATGACCTTTTCAAGAAATTTAAATATGTTGCAGGTCATAGAAATTCCATTTGAATTAGGGTTTTGATCTTGTTTAGGTCTCCATGGTAAACAGGATCAAGCTTTAGACCCTTGTCCCTTAGGTTTTAAGTACCTATTACTTGGTTTAACATAAGGTCTGGAAGTAGCTAGTTGTGGCATTTTCATGCCAATCCTAGATTTATCAGCGGCTGATTTGGTCTTGTCAACGGCTGAACTGTTCCTGTCAGCGAGTAAACTAGGGTTTGCTACAGGAACCCATTGTCTGTTAGACCAAGTATTTTTCTTTTGAAAGGGTCTTTGTCCATGGGTATTAGTCCCTCTAGAAAAGAAAGGAGCTGGTCTAGTGACCTAAGGACTTGTTTGGACAAAGGGTCTAGGTTTGACCATGGTTGACCTATTGTCAGCGGGCAAATTGTATCCGCTGACACAGTTATAGGCCAAATGTGAGAAGCTCCCAAATGTGTAACAAGCCTTTTTAGACACAAATTTAGGCTTGGACTGATAAAACCCTGTCTCATTAACACTCACTTAGCTCTGAGGTTACCTTGGTTTTCTATACATTTCAGCATACTTGACACTAGGTTTACTTTTTGGTGTTGAGCCAAGATCAATAGTTTTACAAGTGGTGGGGTTCGTCACAACAATGGTTTTAATTTCAACTGGTTTATCATTAAGCAGTCCATCCTTAACAAATAGAAAAGGGTTAGCTGCTTTCCATTATTCTAGGTCAGTCACCTTTTTCCTATATTCCTTAACTAGACTAAGCACACAAGGTGGAGGAATGAATTCCTCCTCTTGTAGTTCATGTATGCCAGTCCAAGGGAGATCCTTTTTAAGGACACCATAAAAGTTTCTAGCAGGTGGTGGGATAGTAGCATACTCTTTCATCCGAATCCCAGACATGTCCCCATGTTGTCTTTGCTCACTTACACATTTTTCTAGGGTTTGGCTAGCTTTTCAAACTTTTCAATTTTTAACCCTACATTTTCTTTAGACCTGATGGCTTCATCTAACTTAAGTTGTAAGTCTGCTCTGTTGGGAATAAAATGTAGCCAGTACACTTGGACGCTGACAAGAAGAAAACAAGCGTTGATAAGAAGAAAACAAACGTTGACAGATCAAGCGTTGACAGGAAGATGTCAAGTGTTGATAGGATGAAGTCAAGCACTGATAGAAGACTTAGTCTACACGTAGTAAAGATATAATCAACAATGTATTTTCTATGTTTATCTTTACCTAAAATAGCTGATACGTAGACTCTTGTACAAGGCTTCTTATGTCTATAAAAGAAGACCTTTAGGTTTTGTTTCATATAAGTTTTCATTCGTTAAACACTTTCATTGTAAGCAAGTTTGTTCTAATCAATCAAAGTGAAAGTTTAGTTTACATTGTTTGTGTGTTCTTGTTTGAGTATTAATTCCGCATAATACTTGAATAGTTTTATACACAACAAAGTTTCTCTACGTGTTAAACTTGATTCAATCTCGTTTACACAAGCTAAATCGATCTAAGTTTGGGATCAACAAGTGGTATCCGAGCTTGTTGAGAAACTTTGTTCTAAAGAACACAAGAACCCTAAACTGCAAAAAAAAACCCTAATTTTCACAAAACCCTAAAAACATCATGTCTACCCTAGAAGCAAACTCCTCCTCCTCCTCAACCCACAACATCAAGATTCCCATACTAGACCCAGACAATTTTGAGCTGTGGAAGTTTAACTTTGAGCAATATCTACAAATCCATTACTACACCCTATGGGAAATTATTGAATATGGAAACACATTCAATAAGGCTCAAAAGATTGCAGATGCCATCCAACAAAGAACAGCTGTTCAAGGTTCTACTGAAGAGGATCGAAGAGAAAAACCTGAAGATGGTATAGCTGTCTCAACTGAGGATATAGAAAAGAGAAGGGTTGATATGAAAACCCTAAGCATTCTGAAACTCTCTTTTGGACAAGAAAATCAGCACAAATACAGAAGCTATGAGTCTACAAAAGATCTTTGGGCAGCTCTTGAAGTTGCTTATGGTGGTAATGCTGATACTGTGCAAGAGAAAAAGAAGCAACTCTTGCATGAGTATGCTGTTTTTAAGGCTCAACCCAATGAGAAGCTAAGTAGTGTGAAAAGCAGACTTCTTGACATTACAAGCAAGCTGTCCTTCATGGGAACAGTGCTTGGTGATGTTGATATTATCTCCACTTTCCTTAAAAGCCTTGGTGATGCATGGAAGATTGAAGCAAGGTCTATAATTGCTAATAACACTCACAAAAGTTCTACTTTTGATGATGTTTACAATAAACTAAGGCTGGTAGAGAATGAAATTCTTCTGGATCATGGAAGCAAGTCTACCAATGGAAACATGGCCTTCTTCTCACATAGTGAAGGTCAATTTGATCAAAAGGAGTCATACATGCACCCCGTTACTGGATCAACTTGTGTCAACGTTGGATCATATCCTGTCAACGCCTCACATTTAGACACTGACACATACAAAATTGACTCACCAAGAGTTAAGCCTGCTGGTATTGATCTAGATACTGTGTGTGCATACATTGCTTCATTTCCCAATGGTCTAGTGATTACATATGAGGACCTTGAGCAAATTAGTGATGAGAATTTGGAGGAGATGGGCATAAAGTGGAATATGGCTCTTGCAAGTATAAGAGCAAATAGATGGAATAGAAGATTCAAGAAGAAGATGACTTTTAATGCTAAGGACACTGCTGGATTTGATAAATCCAAGGTTGAGTGTTACAATTGTCATCGTATGGGACACTTTATGAAAGAATGCAGATCTCCAAGAAGATCTGATGCTGGAAAACCCTCAAGCCAAATCATTAAGGCTCAGGATCCTAAAGCCATGGTTGCAATGTAAGAAATTGATGGTGTTGGATGGGATTGGAGCTATTTGGATAAGGATGAGGAAGAGAATAAAGCTTTGGTTGCTGAGATGGAAGAAGAAGAGCATGTTCACTATGCTCTCATGGCACACTCCTCATCTTCATCAGACAATAAGGTATATGATGATGCTTTTTGTAGTAAGGGTTGTCGTCTAAATACTGAAAGACTTAACAAAGAAGTTTTAAAATTGTCAACAGATGTGGGTAATGAAAGATGCAAGTTGTCTAACTATCAACTTGCTCTTACTCAAACTGAAAAGACTGTAGCTGGGTATAAGAAAATGGAGCTTGACCTAAAAGATAAAATCAATATCTTAAAACATGATTTAAATGCTAGTACTGATATTAAAAACATCATGGAGAGGGTCAATGTGGAATTACAGGCTAAGTTAGATGAGGCTATCAAGAATAAGGATAATGTAGATCTTAAAATTCATAGATTTGATAAACCCTCACAAACCCTAGGAGAATGTGTTAGTAAACAAAGGGATTCTAGGGATATGACTGGGATTGAGATGAAAGAGTATGTTGGTGTTCCACCACCAGCTGGGGACTTCTATTGTGTCCAAAGAAAGGACTTATCTTAGACTGGTTTACTAGAACTCCAAGAAGAGGAATTTATTCCTCCACCAAGAGTCTTACCCCAGTTGAGGAATATAGGCAGAAGTTGACTGATTTGGACCAATGGAAGAAAGCCAACCCTACCTTGTTTGTTAAGGGTGGCATGCTTAGTGATAGCCCAAATGAGTCTACACCTATCAAAGTAACAAACCCAATCACTGGCAAGACTGTTGAACTTGGCTTAAACGTTGTTAGAAAACCTAGTATTAAATATACAGAAATGTATAGAAAAACTAGGTCACCAAAAAGCCAAATTAGTGATGATGGAACAGGCTTCTTTTCTTCTAGACCTAGAATTATGTCTAGAAAATCCTGTTATACTTGTGGTAGTTTTTCACATTTAGCCTATAAGTGGTCAACGCTTCAAAGGTCAACGCTGACAAAAAGTCAAACACTGTCAAACCCAAAACTTTTGTTCAGCAAAGTCTACAAGTTGTTAGACCAGCCCCATTCTTTACTAAAGGGTCTAATACTTATGGACAAAGACCTTTTCAGAAGACCAATACATGGTCTAATAGACAATGGTTTCCTGTAGCAAACCCTAGGTTCAACGCTGATAAGGGTAATTTCAGCGTTGACAAGACCAAATCAAACGCTGACAGAAACGTTGCCAGACCAAATAACGGTAAATATTTGCAACCAAAGGGAAAGGGGTCTAAAGCTTCTTCTAGCTTGACATGGAGACCTAAGCAAGATCAAAATCCTAATTCGGATGGGATTTCTATGACCTGTAACAGATTTAATTATATTTCAAAGGCCATCACAAAACCAATTGGGGTTAACTGGGTGTTTAATCCAAGAAGGAATGAACAAGGGGTTGTTATGAGGACTAAGTCTGTTCTTGTTGAACAACCAAATGAATCCAAGTCTGCTCAAGCTTGGGTTCCCAAAGAAAACTAATTTGTTTTCTTTATGTGCAGGGCTTTCAAAAGCAGGTTAATGATTATGGCTATTGGGATAGTGGATGCTCTAGGCACATGACTGGGAAGGAAGATTATCTCACAAACTTCACTCCCATTAAGGATGGTGATAAAGTTTACTTTGGAGGCAGATATGGAACTATCACAGGCAAAGGAACTCTTCTCACCAACAATTTGCGTTTTGAAAACGTGTTTCTGGTAAAAGAACTTGACTATAATCTGTTTAGTGTATCACAAGTTTGTGATAACAAAAATAAGGTTCTTTACACTGATACTAAATGCTTGGTGTTGAGCAAGGATTTTAAAATACCAGATGAGAAATTCATTGATTATAGAACACCTAGGCATAAGGACATTTATAATGTGAATCGTAATGGAATTAGGATGAATAATAACTTGTCATGTCTTTATGCTAAGACTTCAGTTGATGAGAGTAATCTTTGGCACAGGAGATTAGGGCACATTAAATTTAAAAATAAAAACAGACTTGTGAGACATGGCTTGGTTGATGGTTTGCCTGAAAAGGCTTTCCACAATGACCACTCTTGTGTTGCATGCCTTAAAGGCAAACAGCACAAGGTCTCATTCAAGTCTAAACAGGTGCACTCTAGTTCTAAACCACTTCACTTGCTACATATGGACCTGTTTGGTCCAACTAATATAGAAAGTTTGAATGGTAAATCTTACTGTTTTGTCATCACTGATGATTTTTCTAGGTTTACTTGGACTTTCTTTTTAGCTTTGAAAAATGACACTGCTGATACTTTAATTAACTTTATTAACCAAATTGAGAAGAAGTCTGGTAATGAAGTTAAGATGCTTAGAAGTGACAATGGTGGTGAGTTTAGAAATAAGCTGTTGGATGATTTTTGTGCCAAGAAAGGGATTACTAGACAGTTTAGTATAGCCAAAACCCCACAACAAAATGGGGTTGCTGAGAGAAAGAATAGAACCCTCATAGAAGCAGCCAGAACTATGTTGGCTGATGCTTACTTTCCCATTGTTTTTTGGGCTGAGGCTATGAATACAGCTTGTTATGTTCAGAATAGAGAATTAGTCAACAAGATTCATAACAAAACACCTTATGAGTTACTTTGGGGAAGGAAACCTAATATTGGTTTTCTTAAACCTTTTGGTTGTCATGTAGTTGTGTTGGATACTAGTGACGCCTTACGTAAATTTAGTGCTAAAGGTGATGAAGGCTACTTCATGGGTTATTCAGTGCAAAGTAAAGGATATAGGGTTTACATTAAGAAGGAAAATGTATACTTGAAAAGGTACATGTTAGGTTTTTAGAAAGTAAACCCAGTGATCCTAAAAGTGGTCCAAATTGGTTATTTTACTTGGAACCTCTATCTAGGACTTTGATTTATATGCCTGTTACTAATCCAAACATTGTGAAGGTAACTTCAAATGTTGTGGAAGAACCAGTTGTTGATGTTTCAGGTACACAGATTAATGAAGAGGTTGGATCACAAGCAGAAAAATCATCACCCATACTTGAGTATGTCACTATTCCCATATGGATAGATGCATTTGTTGTTGGTGCTGCTGCTGGAAAGGAAAATGGTGGTCCCCAAGTATCACCAGTTGACAACATGCATGATCTTTCACGCGCTGACAAAGGAAAATCTGGCGCTGACAAGACAACTTCAGACGTTGATGGCTCAAACGTTGACAGCCATGATTCAGGCGTTGACAGCTCTCTTGATCATATTTTCTCTTCCAATTTTGAACAAGGTGAACCTTCAAACAGAAATGGAGAGGTTCATTCAGATATTGAGGGAAGAGAGTCTGAAGAAGATATTGGTGACATGGAATATGAGATTGAAGACAACACACTTTTTACGGTAGGATTGATTACTTCTACAATCAAAAATCACCCCTCTTCTCTAATTATTGGTGATGTGATGTCTCCTGTTCAAACTAGAAGATCTCATCATAATCTTGGAGGATTTATTGCCAATATTCACAAGAAGGTTGATACCCCTCTTGTTCAAGCATGTTTGTTTGCCTGTTTTCTGTCACAACAAGAACCCAAGAAGATTTTTGATGCTCTCAAAGAACCAAGTTGGGTGGAAGCAATGCAGGATGAGCTTCACCAATTTGCTATCCAGGATGTTTGGGAGTTGGTTGATTGTCCCAGACATGTCAAACCTATTGGGACAAGATGGGTTCTTAGAAACAAGAAGGATGAAAGAGGCATTGTGGTCAGGAACAAGGCACGTTTAGTGGCTCAAGGATATACACAAGAGGAAGGGATAGACTATGAGGAGGTCTTTGCACCAGTTGCAAGGATTGAGGCTATAAGGATATTTCTAGCCTATGCTTCCTGCATGGGCTTTACTGTCTATCAAATGGATGTGAATAGTGCTTTTCTTTATGGCACAATTGTAGAGTAGGTTTATGTAATGCAGCCTCCTAGTTTTGAAGATTCAGAGCATCCAGACAAGGTATATAGAGTCAAGAAAGCTATGTATGGACTTCATCAAGCCCCAAGAGCATGGTATGGCACATTGTCCACCTATCTGGTGGAAAATGGATTCAAAAGGGGCACCATAGACCATACCTTATTTACAATGAAGACTGGTAAGGATTTCTTACTTGTCTAGGTTTATGTGGATGATATCATCTTTGGCTCATCAAGCCCAAAGATGAGTGAAGACTTTTCCAAGCTCATGACAGAGAAATTCAAGATGAGTGCAATGGGGGAGATGAACTTCTTTCTAGGGTTACAAGTTCAGCAGAAAGAAGATGGTATCTTCATCTCTCAAGATAAATATGTAGCAGAAATCTTGAAGAAGTTTAGATTTTCTCCACATGAGAAAAGGGCTAGCACTCCTATGGATAGAGAACACCCTTAGGGGAAAGTTGGTGATGGAAAAGATGTGGATGTCAGGCACTATAGATCAATGATTGGTTCATTGATGTATCTCACAGCTTCAAGACCTGACATTATGTTTGTTGTGTGTGCATGTGCACGCCATCAAGTGACTCCCAAAGAGTGTCATCTTCATGCTGTCAAGAGAATCTTTAGATACCTTAGATGTTATCCAGACCTGGGATTATGGTATCCAAAAGATTCACCATTGGAGCTTATTGCATATTCAAACAGTGACTATGGTGGTGACAAATTTGATAGAAAATCCACAACTGGTGGATGTCAGTTTCTTGGGAGTAGGTTGATATCTTTGCAATGCAAGAAACATACAGTGGTGGCAATTTCTACAACTGAAGCAGAGTATGTTGCAGCAGCTGCTTGTTGTGGACAAGTCTTATGGATTCAGAACCAGCTGTTGGATTATGGGTATAATTTCATGCATACCAAGATTTTTGTAGACAATAACAACACTTTATGAATTATTAAAAATCATGTACATCACTCTAAAACAAAACACATAGAAATTAGACATCATTTTATAAGAGATTGTTTTGAAAAAGGTTTAATACAACCAGATAGGGTTGATACAGAAGAAAATGTGTCTGATTTATTAACTAAACCTTTTGATACTTGAAGATTTCAATACTTGGTAACAAGTATTGGAATGATCAATCTCACTTAATATGTGTTTTCGGGTCTTAGTGTAAAAGTATGTACAGGATATGCATTGTTATTGGTCTATTTGTGACTTTAGATTTTCCACTTTATTTGTCTAACGCTGACAAAGGTTATCTTAACGCTGATAAGTGTTATCGTGACGTTGTCAGCAACATGTTAGTTTTGTGGTTTTTGATCTAAGTGTGCAGGCGTTGTTAGCATTGTACCATTGGATACATAGTTGGTTATGGATCCTTGGAGAATCATTGGAGCATGTTTCAATTTATGGATGATGGTTGGAATATTTATATTCTTATCTTGACATAAATTTTTATTTACATGCATATTATTTGGCAACTTATGTATCACAGTTTAAGAGGAGGTTTTAGGAACCTTTAGGACTTTTGGATATTCTTATGATACTCTTATCACAATTCTAGATTGTGTCCATTGGTGAGTATGAGTTAGTTTTCTATCTCATGAGGCACTGTAGCATGCAAAGTTGATATACTATGCATGCTGCCAAGACCTTTTTGGCCTAGAATTGGATGTGGTCTGTTGGGAGACTTGGGTAAGATTTATATTGGGTTTACCTGGGAGTTACAAGGGATTTTATGAGATAACTTAATTGTTAAGAATTTTTGTTAGCAAGGGACACTAGAGGACTGTTATGTCTATCTTGCATAACAAAGTGTGCATAACTGGACAGTGCTTGTCGCCCTATATTAATTTTCAGTTTATAGGTTATCTTCACTAGGATATATTACTTTGTTAAGGTCCTTTTTAATTTTTATTACTTTTATTTTTGGACGCTGACAAATATATTTCCAAGCGTTGTTGTGACTAAATTAGACGTTGACATGGCCTTTGCAAACGTTGACAAGAATATAGCCGTTTGGGCGTTGATGGGTTATTTTTGACCGTTGACACTCATTGGGTCCTACCCAGTTGTTATTTTTGACGAAAATTGAGGCCGTAATTTTGGGAGTAGATAACTTTTAATTAATGCACGAGATAACTTATTTTCTTTTCATTATTTTCATCATTATATTTTGAAAATACTTGCCTTATTTTTGACAAATCACATGTGCCTATCACTCCTATATATTTGGCTCCTACTTTTTAAAACAGGGTACTTATATTCTTGTCTAACAACTTTTCTCCTATAATTCATCTTTTACAATCTTTCATAAACAGCTTTCTACATCTATGGCGCCTAAGTTTAAACCAAGTGACTTGGTATTGGGATTCAGGAGTCAGCACAATATGATTGCTTATTTGGAGGCTGATTGTAACACCCCATTTTGGAAATGGAATATTACGCATAATCATGGCGTGTCATCAAATCATACAAGGATAAATGTCTAAGCATTATTCGACCATAAAAGGGAAATACCGGAATCAAGCATCGGTAACCCCAAAGTAAAGCTCATCACACACAAACATAAATACTGTAAAAGGAAAGGACGAAACAATGTCCATAGCAACTGTATCAAAGTAAAGGAACTGCATAAAGTAAAGAAAGACAGTAAAGCTTCCAATCCATATGCACGTACGTTTGAGATCTACGAGCGTCCCTGAGTACCTGCCGTTTTGGGAACATGAAAAAGAAAACGGCTGAGCAAGACGCTCAGTGCACGGATGTACAATATAGCATGAAATAGGATAAACATGTAACATATAACAGCGGAAGACTAAGTTCTGAGTAAACTGGTTAAGTATTAAGAAAACTGGTTTTATAGTTTGAAAAGCCTTATGTTTATCTTATGAAAACTGTTTTAACATAAATATACCATAGCCCATATAGGTCATGAAAAGGTCACGTGCATGAATACTTGGAGGGGTGACCTCATCATGCTGATTAGAGGGGATGCCTATAATTAATATACTGGTTTGGGTAGGAGGGATCAACTCCTTGTGAAGGGTGCAAGGCACACACCATATTCACCATGATAAACTGAATAAAACATGTAACTAGGATGCACCCATACGCCCCACCCGATATAATAATATGGCCAAAACTGAAAAGGGACGCCACGAGCAATCACTCCGCCGTGGGGAAGTCATAACATTGGTGCCTCTAATGTTATGGTTATGGTACCTCCATAACTAGGTGAAACTGGTCATGCTTGTATATGGCTATAGATTATGCTAATTAAACATAAGCAGTTCAAAACAATAAAACAAATACTGGGGAAAACAGTTGGCTGCATACGGGGAAATCCTAATAAGGAAAGAATGTCCATACTGAAAGGACGGAAATCCGTACCTCAAGTCTAGTGAATGAACGGAAGAAAGACTCCTACTTCTGGATCACTAAAGCTACATGAATACACACGTGTATAAGTATCGATTCACTGATTACGTACTTGGTTTTATGCCACGTCTTAGCTTACTTTGTATGTTTTAGGTCATGATTTACTGTTTTAAAGCCTTAAACTGTGTTTATCTTGTATTCTGATTAATCTGATTAAGTATTACTGGTATTTCATGTATTATTATACTTACTGTGTAATAATAAGTAACTTTCCAAAAATAGCAGGTTTCCAAAAATAGAAAGTTTCCAAAAATAGAAAGTTCCCAAAAATAGAAAGTTACCAAAAATAGAAAGTTTCCAAAAATAGAAAGTTTCCAAAAATAGAAAGTTTCCAAAAATAGAAAGTTTCCAAAAATAGAAAGTTTCCAAAAATAGAAAGTTTCCTAAAATAGAATTTACTGCTTAAAATAGATTAGTTTCTAAAAATAGAAAGTTTCCAAAAATAGATCAGCTGCCTTAATTAAATAAGTTTCCATATATAGAAGGTTTCATGATTAGATTAGCTGCCTGAATTAGATAGATTTACATATATAGAAGGTTTCCATTAATAGATTAGTTGCCCTATTTAATTAAGTTTCTATAAATAGAAGTTTCCATATTTAGAATTAAGCTGGTTACATAAGCTAACATTTAAGCCTACGTGTTTATACGCTGATTTCTTAAGTCATATGATATAGTATATAGTTTAATTATTATTTCATGTATTTTAATTAAACTATAGGTTAAGCATTTTAATTAAAGTATAACATGTTTTAATTAAAATGAAATGAAATACTTAGGTTAAAATATGTATTATTATTATTAATAATATAACCTAAGTCATGTCTAAATTAATTAATTATAGGCATGTTTTAAATAATTAATTAATTATAACTTATAACATAAAATACTTAGGTTAAATTAATATCATGCTAAATTAATAATTAGAATAACCTAAGTCATGATTTAATTAATATCTCATGTTATTAATTAATTTATATCCTAAGTTCATGATTCATAAAAATTAACATGTAACATAGATGATGATTTAACCAACGAACCATGAATTGGGCATGAATTCGACACCGTACCCCGAGCCAAACTCGGGGCACGTGTGCCCCCTTGCTGCCGTGACCTAAAATGGTCTTGGTGGTGGCGGCAATAAGCAAACCAAACCCCCCTCGGGTTTGTTTTGCTAGGCGGCTAAAAACAAACACCCCTTTTAAATCATTCTTTGATTTTAATTAATACCAAAACATGTTAGATCAATGTTTAATTATCATGTTTAAATAAGAAAAACAATAACATATTCATGAACATAAACAAAGATTCAAAAGAATTAAAAAGAAGGGTTTAAAAAGGTATACCACTATGTAGCTTGGAAAAGGATGAACAAACACTGATTATAGCAATAGTTTTTAAGATCAAAATCAACCAATCACCCTCCTATGGTGATGTTAAGGTGGCGGCACAAAGAGAGAACAAAGAGGAGGAGAGAAAACTCTTTTAGGGTTTTTGTGTTTATTTCTTGAAAGTGAAAAATGAAAACTAGTTTTACTCTTTACCCCCTTTTACTTGTAAAAGTCCATGGGCTAAGCCCACCTTGGTATATGTGCCGTGGGTATGGGGGCCCCACATGGGGTACCCGTACCTTTCTCGTGTCCCGATGTTTCGTGTTCGTTCGTGGTTAAACGTGCTCGTGTTTAAAGTGTTTCTGTTTATTTTATCATGTCGTTTATCGTAATCTTAACGCTCGTAACTATATTATATGTATTTACGTAATTATTCTAGTTCGTATTTTAAATGGTGATCATGATTTAGTTATGTTCACGTGACATATTTATTAACTGTTTATCATGAGTTCGTACGTAATCGATACTTGTCATGTCATACACGTATGCACTTGCTTGATTATTAGCACATGAATGTGATCGATACTAAATGAGGTGAGTTTTAATCTAGGACGTACGATCTTAAAGGCACTATTCATGGTAAAAGCATGCGGGTTTTACAATTCTTCCCCCCTAAAAAGAATAATTCGTCCCCGAATTATAGATAAAGTAAGCTGAAAAGAAGTAACATACCCGAACTCAAAATATGAAGTGAGGGTAAGAAGCCCGGATAGACTCCTCCGTTTCCCAAGTGGCTTCCCGCTCGGTATGGTCCCTCCAAAGAATTTTGACGAATGGAATCGTCTTCCTTCTCATGACTCGTTCTTGCCTGTCGAGTACTCGTTCGGGTTCTTCTATAAAAGTGAGATCTTCACGTATCTGTTCCAGTGGATACTGAACCATGTGAAGGGGATGATAATTGTACCCTCTGAGTAAGGACACATGGAACACGTTATGCACGTGCGAAAGCTGGGGAGGTAACGCCAATCGGTAAGATACTTCACCGATTCGTTCAATGATATCAAAAGGTCCGATGAAACGAGGACTGAGTTTCCCTTTGATCCCGAAGCGTTTAACACCACGTGCCGGCGAAACCTTGAGGAAGACGTGATCTCCCACATTAAAATGTATGTCCCTACGATGCTTATCGGCGTAACTCTTCTGACGTGACCGTGTTTCTTGCAACTTCTGTTTAGCTACCTCAATCTTCTCATTGGTCATTTCTATAATCTCTGGTCCTTCGAGTGTTCGCTCTCCCACTTGATCCCAACAAGTTGGAGCGCGACACTTTCTGCCATACAACATTTCGAAAGGAGCACATTTGATACTTGCGTGCCAGCTGTTGTTGTATGCAAACTCGACCAAACAGATGTAATCGTCCCAATCACCTGTCCATTCCAACGCACACGACCTTAACATATCTTCCAATGTCTGAATTGTTCGCTCCGATTGTCCGTCCGTTTGAGGATGGAAGGCTGTACTCAGCTTAAGTTGTGTACCCCAAGCTTTTTGCAGACCTTTCCAGAATCGCGACATGAAACGAGGATCTCTGTCTGAGACGATGCTGGAGGGAGTGCCGTGGAGTCTCATGATCTCCCTCCTGTAAGTATCTGCGAGTTTACTTACCGGATCTTCCTTGCGTATCGGTAAGAAATGAGCTGATTTGGTGAGTCGATCAACAATGACCCAAATAGCATCGTGCTTCTTCTTGGTAGGCGGAAGACCGGTAACAAAATCCATGGTGATTTTGTCCCACTTTCACTCTGGAATATCCAGCGGTTGAAGGAGACCGCCCGATCGCTGATGTTCGATCTTAACCTGCTGGCAGGTAAGACATTTGGAGACATAAGTGGCTACATCCTGTTTCATACCACTCCACCAAAAGTGCTGTCTGATGTCATGGTACATTTTTGTCGACCCAGGATGTATAGAAAATGGGGAGCTGTGAGCTTCAGCTAACACTGCTTCCCGGAGTTCTTGATTGTCAGGAACACAAAGTCTCGTGCCCTGCCAAACGATACCGTCTGCGTCCATTCTGAATTCTGTCTGCTTCTCCAAATTCTGAATTATCGCCCAAATCTCTCCATCATCCTTCTGCGCTTCCTTGATCCTAGTCAGTAACTCAGGTTCTACTCTAAGATTCGCCCAGTATCCGTGCTGCCCACGTACCATGATTTCGATGTCTAGCCGCTCCAAGTCTCTTATGTTTTGTTCCTTGATCTCAATGCCGTTGATCATTCCGGACTTTCTGCTGAGTGCATCTGCTACTACATTAGCTTTCCCGGGATGATACTGTAGATTAATATCGTAATCCTTCAACAGTTCCAACCATCTCCTTTGTCTCATGTTCAATTCTCGCTGTGTGAAGATATACTTCAAGCTCTTGTGATCCGTGAAAATGTCGCATGATTCTCCATATAAGTAATGCCTCCATATCTTCAATGCGAACACCACTGCAGCAAGTTCCAAGTCATGCGTAGGGTAGTTTTCTTCATAGGGCTTAAGCTGCCGTGAAGCATACGCGGTCACTTTCCCATGTTGCATGAGAACACAGCCCAGTCCCTTCCCCGATGCATCGCTATAGATCTGAAATCCACCTGTACCAGATGGGAGAGTAAGAATAGGTGCAGATACTAACTTCTGTTTTAGGTCTTCGAAGCTCTTCTCTCGATCTTCCATCCAGACGAATTTCTCTCCTTTTCGCATCAGTTTGGTGAGAGGTAGTGCCAAGCGGGAAAAGTTCTCCACGAATCTGCGATAATATCCAGCTAAGCCTAAGAAACTGCGGACTTCTGTCGCCGACGTTGGTCTTGGCCATTTAGTGATAGCCTCAACCTTCGCTGGGTCCATAGTGATCCCTTCTGCTGATACAATGTGACCTAAGAATGCCACCTTGTTTAACCAGAACTCACACTTGGAGAATTTCGCATACAACTGTTTTTGACGTAGAATCTGTAGTACCGTACGAAGATGGTCTTCGTGTTCCTCCGTGGACTTTGAGAAAATCAGGATGTCATCGATGAATACAATGACAAATTTATCAAGGAATTCATGGAAGATTCTGTTCATCAGATCCATGAATACTGCTGGAGCGTTAGTCAGGCCGAATGGCATGACCACAAACTCATAATGGCCATAACGGGTACGAAAAGCAGTCTTAGCAATGTCCTGCTCTTTAACCCTCAGCTGATGATAGCCTGACCTTAGATCGATCTTTGAGAAGTGTTTGGCTCCTTGAAGTTGGTCAAATAGATCGTCTATACGTGGCAGTGGATATCTATTGCAGATGGTAATCTTATTAAGTTCACGGTAGTCAATGCAAAGTCGCATGCTGCCGTCTTTCTTCTTAACGAACAAGACCGGTGCGCCCCATGGAGATGCGCTTGGTCTAATGAACCCTCGTTCAAGAAGTTCCTGCAGTTGGTCCTTTAGTTCTTTTAGCTCTATGGGAGCCATACGATACAGAGCCTTAGAGATTGGCTCGGCTCCTGGAACAAGGTCGATGTTGAACTCCACTTCTCTTGCAGGTGGTATGCCTGGAAGTTCATCTGGGAAGACGTCTTGAAATTCCGAAACTACTGGTTGATCCTGAATCGATGGGGATTCAGCATCCATGTCGTGAACCGTAGCTAGATAACCTTCGCAGCCATGTGACAGTAATGCACGTGCTTACAAGGTAGATATCACTTGTACAGACCGTCCGGGTATGAACCCGTTATGAATGTACTCAGGTGCATTAATGTCGCCGAAGATCACCCGATATGAGTGGCATTCTATGGTAGCATGGTGCTTGGATAGCCAGTCCATGCCGAGAATCATATCGAACTCAATCATGTCTAGGGGAAGTGCATCTACTGCACGAACTTTATCGTCAAACTCTAGAGGAAGACTCTTGTATACCTGAGTTATTAATACAGAGTCCCTCAAGGGCGTGGAAATGGTAAGCCTATTTTCTAATGGCAAGGGAAGTGTCCTGATGTTCTTAGCATAAGTAGTGGAAATAACTGAATGATTGGCACCCGTGTCGAAAAGAACACATGCAGCCTGGCCGTACATATACAAAATTCCAGTAATGGTACCTGTAGATTTGTTTGCCTGATCGCGCGATGTCGTGTAGACACGCCCAGTGGTAGGAGGCGGTTTAGTATCAGCATGACCCGAAGTACCCTCCATTTCACCCTTACGGCAATCTCTCATACGATGGCTAGGGAGGCCGCACTTGTAGCACGCGTCGAAATCACGACGACATGGGCCAGGGTGTCTGCGATGGCAAGTACTGCAAAGAGGATGAGTGAATCCTCCAGCAGGAGTCCTTGCTTGCTGAGGGCCTGCTGATGACAAAACGTGTTAAGAATAAAGTATATGCACAACTATAGGACGTAGGCGTCATAAGATGTTTACCAGTGTTAGCTGAACGGTTAGGCTGAGAACCCCTGTGGTTCTGGTCCTTCCCGTTACCGTGGTTCCTGGTAGAGGTTAATATAGTGTCAGCATTAGAGATATAACATGAAATCATAATAAGATGCGTAAATAGTAGGACCTGCTGTTGTTGGAGTGTCCCGCATTGTTACGGTAATTATCATTACCGTTGCGCCTTTCCACAACAGAACGGTCGTTATTGTGACCGTTTCCTTTGGGCTGATGAGGCTGCTGCTGGGTAGCCGGCTGGGACCGGTCCCCAGTTTTCTGCCTGGAAGATACAGTTTAAGAGATGATTATAGAACATATAATGATAGGATGCGGTCTGGTTAACGCTAGAACACGAAATGTTTTACCTCTTGTCGGGTCTTTCAGCTTCCCCGAACTCATCTCGTTCCTGCAACATCTCAAGCTTCCTTGCTGCGTCGGCCACTTGTGCTACTGTATTGAACGTAGCACATACTAGATTGTTCGCGACCGAGGTGCGAAGTGCCCACCTAAAGTGGTGTGCCTGTTCCTCAGGAGTACCAGCTGCTGCCCCTAGAAAACCAGCTAAGCGAAGAAAGCGCTGCATGAATTCATTGCTATTCTCGCCCGCTCTCTGACGTATCCCATGGTATTCTCGCTTGAGTTTGTCCTGCTCTGCCTTAGGAAAGAACTGCTCCATCACTCTCTCCTTGAATTGGGCCCATGTCAAACCAGCGACCCATTCATCACCTCCTTCTGACTGCGTCAAAGCTAGCCACCAGTTGAGTACATCGCCTTCAAACCGGTAGCATGCCAATCTCGCCTTGAAGGCGGGGTCACATCCCATAGCATTGAAGATTTTCTCAATGTGAGTCAACCAGCTTTCAGCATCGCTGGGGCTATCAGTCTTTTCAAAAGCTCTAGGACGGAGCTTGTTAAATCTTTCCAACCATACTGCTAGTGTCACTGGGGGAGGAGGAGGAGGAGGTGCCTGATTCTGCTGCTGCTGATTGTTGGCAGCTTGGACTTCAGCACGAATGTCGTTCCTCAGTTGAGGAAGTAAGGCTTGCATGGCAGCCTGAATCGCAGCATTGAGCTGCTCTTGCTCGCGTGTGAGAACCATCTGACAGTATAACATAACATATGATTAACAGTTCAAACATAAAATATAACTTGTATATATACATAAAAAAAAATTTATGCTAAAAAAAATTTTCACGAGAAAAATTTTATGCAAGAAAATCTTTGTATGAATGCATGATGCAGTTTTATGAAAACTTTTGATGCTCGAGAGTGAACGCCTCTGGTCGGTTCACTCAAAACAAAAGACTTATCGAGGGGACGCCTATGGGTCGGTCCCAAATTTAAAAGTTTCGATAAAACACATGCGACTAAATAGGGCCAGTCCTGTACCAACCATTACTTAGTCAAAAACCCTGTAACAATGACATGTATATGTATACTTAAAATGATGAATGCATGAAAACAACTGTCAGTTCTAGGAAGACCGTAGTGACTACCCACTAATCACAGGTCATATTTGAGAGCCTACAGGTCGAAACCTTGGCTCTGATACCATAATTATAACACCCCATTTTGGAAATGGAATATTACGCATAATCATGGCGTGTCATCAAAGCATACAAGGATAAATGTCTAAGCATTATTCGACCATAAAAGGGAAATACCGGAATCAAGCATCGGTAACCCCAAAGTAAAGCTCATCACACACAAACATAAATACTGTAAAAGGAAAGGACGAAACAATGTCCATAGCAACTGTATCAAAGTAAAGGAACTGCATAAAGTAAAGAAAGACAGTAAAGCTTCCAATCCATATGCACGTACGTTTGAGATCTACGAGCGTCCCTGAGTACCTGCCGTTTTGGGAACATGAAAAGGAAAACGGCTGAGCAAGACGCTCAGTGCACGGATGTACAATATAGCATGAAATAGGATAAACATGTAACATATAACAGCGGAAGACTAAGTTCTGAGTAAACTGGTTAAGTATTAAGAAAACTGGTTTTATAGTTTGAAAAGCCTTATGTTTATCTTATGAAAACTGTTTTAACATAAATATACCATAGCCCATATAGGTCATGAAAAGGTCACGTGCATGAATACTTGGAGGGGTGACCTCATCATGCTGATTAGAGGGGATGCCTCTAATTAATATACTGGTTTGGGTAGGAGGGATCAACTCCTTGTGAAGGGTGCAAGGCACACAACACATTCACCATGATAAACTGAATAAAACATGTAACTAGGATGCACCCATACGCCCCACCTGATATAATAATATGGCCAAAACTGAAAAGGGACACCACGAGCAATCACTCCGCCGTGGGGAAGTCATAACATTGGTGCCTCCAATGTTATGGTTATGGTACCTCCATAACTAGGTGAAACTGGTCATGCTTGTATATGGCTATAGATTATGCTAATTAAACATAAGCAGTTCAAAACAATAAAACAAATACTGGGGAAAACAGTTGGCTGCATACGGGGAAATCCTAATAAGGAAAGAATGTCCATACTGAAAGGACGGAAATCCGTACCTCAAGTCCAGTGAATGAACGGAAGAAAGACTCCTACTTCTGGATCACTAAAGCTACATGAATACACACGTGTATAAGTATTGATTCACTGATTACGTACTTGGTTTTATGCCACGTCTTAGCTTACTTTGTATGTTTTAGGTCATGATTTACTGTTTTAAAGCCTTAAACTGTGTTTATCTTGTATTCTGATTAATCTGATTAAGTATTACTGGTATTTCATGTATTATTATACTTACTGTGTAATAATAAGTAACTTTCTAAAAATAGCAGGTTTCCAAAAATAGAAAGTTTCCAAAAATAGAAAGTTTCCAAAAATAGAAAGTTACCAAAAATAGAAAGTTTCCAAAAATAGAAAGTTTCCAAAAATAGAAAGTTTCCAAAAATAGAAAGTTTCCAAAAATAGAAAGTTTCCAAAAATAGAAAGTTTCCTAAAATATAATTTACTGCTTAAAATAGATTAGTTTCTAAAAATAGAAAGTTTCCAAAAATAGATCAGCTGCCTTAATTAAATAAGTTTCCATATATAGAAGGTTTCCATGATTAGATTAGCTGCCTGAATTAGATAGATTTCCATATATAGAAGGTTTCCATTAATAGATTAGTTGCCCTATTTAATTAAGTTTCTATAAATAGAAGTTTCCATATTTAGAATTAAGCTGGTTACATAAGCTAACATTTAAGCCTACATGTTTATACGCTGATTTCTTAAGTCATATGATATAGTATATAGTTTAATTATTATTTCATGTATTTTAATTAAACTATAGGTTAAGGATTTTAATTAAAGTATAACATGTTTTAATTAAAATGAAATGAAATACTTAGGTTAAAATATGTATTATTATTATTAATAATATAACCTAAGTCATGTCTAAATTAATTAATTATAGGCATGTTTTAAATAATTAATTAATTATAACTTATAACATAAAATACTTAGGTTAAATTAATATCATGCTAAATTAATAATTAGAATAACCTAAGTCATGATTTAATTAATATCTCATGTTATTAATTAATTTATATCCTAAGTTCATGATTCATAAAAATTAACATGTAACATAGATCATGATTTAACCAACGAACCATGAATCGGGCATGAATTCGACACCGTACCCCGAGCCAAACTCGGGGCACGTGTGCCCCCTTGCTGCCATGGTCCCACATGAGCCAACCAAGACCTAAAATGGTCTTGGTGGTGGCGGCAATAAGCAAACCAAACCCCCCTCGGGTTTGTTTTGCTAGGCGGCTAAAAACAAACACCCCTTTTAAATCATTCTTTGATTTTAATTAATACCAAAACATGTTAGATCAATGTTTAATTATCATGTTTAAATAAGAAAAACAATAACATATTCATGAACATAAACAAAGATTCAAAAGAATTAAAAAGAAGGGTTTAAAAAGGTATACCACTATGTAGCTTGGAAAAGGATGAACAAGCACTGATTATAGCAATAGTTTTTAAGATCAAAATCAACCAATCACCCTCCTATGGTGATGTTAAGGTGGCGGCACAAAGAGAGAACAAAGAGGAGGAGAGAAAACTCTTTTAGGGTTTTTGTGTTTATTTCTTGAAAGTGAAAAATGAAAACTAGTTTTACTCTTTACCCCCTTTTACTTGTAAAAGTCCATGGGCTAAGCCCACCTTGGTATATGTGTCGTGGGTATGGGGGCCCCACATGGGGTACCCGTACCTTTCTCGTGTCCCAATGTTTCGTGTTCGTTCGTGGTTAAACGTGCTCGTGTTTAAAGTGTTTCTGTTTATTTTATCATGTCGTTTATCGTAATCTTAACGCTCGTAACTATATTATATGTATTTACGTAATTATTCTAATTCGTATTTTAAATGGTGATCATGATTTAGTTATGTTCACGTGACATATTTATTAACTGTTTATCATGAGTTCGTACGTAATCGATACTTGTCATGTCATACACGTATGCACTTGCTTGATTATTAGCACATGAATGTGATCGATACTAAATGAGGTGAGTTTTAATCTAGGACGTACGATCTTAAGGGCACTATTCATGGTAAAAGCATGCGGGTTTTACACTGATGATACTTTGTTTCCACAATACACCCAGATTGTGGCGTATTTGAATGCATATCCACTTAGGTATGCACTCTCTCATGCTCCTCTTATCCATGTCACTCATATTAAACAGTTTTGGAACACTGTTAGTTCCTCAATGCTTAATAATGTGACTACATTAACAGCTATTGTTCATGGGCGTACTTGGGTGGTTACTGAAGCCTTGGTTCGCCAGGCTTTGCATCTTGATGATGCAGATGGTATAACCACTCTCCCCATTAATGAGATAGAACAAGGACTTCAGGCTTTGGGGTATCCTTTCCCTGAAGAGGGTACTTTAAATAAATATCATAAACAAGAATTTCCCCCAGCCTGGAAGTACTTAATACATGTCATCCTTCAATGTTTGAGTCCCAAATGTACTGCACATAATGAAATTAACAGATCAATTGCTAGTGCAATTGTGTGCATTACAAATGGGAAAAGTATAATTTTTCTAAACTGATTTTTGATGGCATGTGTAAAAAGGGGATTAAGATGACTTTGGCTTATCCCAGATTTTTTCAAATGGTTTTTGATGAACAAAGGTACTGCATAAGGGATCATGATGATTTTTATGAGATCCCTATGTAAAAGAAAGCTATTTTCAGTAAGATGAACTCACCCCCTCACAAAGACTTACCCCTCACCCAAGCTATGCTTGCTGTTATTGCAGCAGCACAACCTCAACCAGACCCACACCCACAACTTGACCCAATACCAGATCCCTTACCTTCACCTCAACACATGGAACTTGACCAAGAAGTCTTCAACGCTGGCATATTAAATGTTGGCGTTGACACTAGTAATCTAAACGTTGACACCTTTCCTTCACAGACCCAAACACCCCTTAACCTTCAAACTGCCACCCAATCCACATCATCTTCTACACCCCTTAAATATAGGTTGATAAAACGCCCAAGGACTACTGGAGTGTTCTCCTCTGGTGGTCCTAGCCATGTTGCAGAGAGAACCACCACCACAAGTGTGGTTGGTGCTATGGATGAGGCTGGGACTATTGGCACTCGCTTAGATGCAAGCCAAGCCAGTCCTAACATCTTTAAGACCTCATCCATGCCCCATGACTCTACTTTGGGAGGTCAAATACCCATTCTAGAGGAGGGCAGATTAGAACCATACACAATGTTGGAATTGACGGCTATCTGCATTAGCTTGCAAAAGCAAAATGCAAACCTAGTACAAACAGTCAGTACACAAGGCCTTGAACTCAAGCAATTGAGGGAGAGGATTGTTCTTTTGGAGGATGCTAACACTAGGCGTGGTATGGAGGATTCTTCCAAAGGGGAGGATGAGCAGATTCATGTGAGTGACAAAGGCTCACATGATGGAGAATATTTGGGTGTTGCTGAAGCCCTTACGGAATTGAAGAAACAACCAGGTTTTGATACATCTTTGGTTACTCATACAAACCTGAACTTGTCCTTTACAGCTATGATGGAGCAGTTCACAATAGGCGCTGAGACGAGTAAGGTGAGCGTTGACAAGCAAACTTTGGACGCTGACACACCAAGCGCTGACAAGAGTAAGTTGGGCGCTGACACACAGAATTTGAGCGTTGACAGACCTGCAGATATGGTTGATGTATTCTAGTCATCAGCTACCATCAAGGAAGTGTCTTCACAAGTACCATCATCATCTTTACCCATCATTGATCCATTAGATAGGGGTAAAGGAATCATGGTAGAAACAGAAGTTCCAAAGGATGCAGCTCAAGTAGAGTTTGATTCAAAGTTGGTTGCACAACTTGTGGAACAAGAAATGAAGAAGGTTGGTGAATCACCATTTATTGTTACTTCTGAGGAACAAGAAGAAAGTGATGAAGGGAGTTCAGATTCAAGTGTTATAGTAATTGAACAACCAGAAAGACTTGAATATGGTGATGAGTCGGCAAGGGAGAAGCTTAGAGAGTTAAAGTTGCAAGTAGACTATGATATGCCAGAAGTTGCTCAGATGTATCATGCTTGGGAAGATAAGGTGATGGAGAATCCAGATATGACAGTTTCAGATCAAATTTGGGGATTGGAGATTCTTCTAAGAGTCCAAAGAGACTGCAAGGTAATTCTGAAGCATAAGGCTAGCAATGTTCTCTCACTACTGAAGAGAGATAGAAGGGAGCTTTACTACATGTTACTCATATGTCATGGAACAGGATGGACCTTTAAGAAATTGCAGGTATTATCTTTTGAAGAATTGGAGTATAAGGCTTATCCCATTTAGGCAAGAGTGCAAGATATGAACACTATCAGACTTCTTTCAGATGAAAGGAAAGAAGAACTTGCAGAAGAGATGGAGATTCAAAAGGCAATGATTGTTCCAAGGCCTTTGAAGAAGGGAGTTCCACTTGAGTTCCCTAAAGGTTTAAATAAAGTGACTCCCAGTGAAGCTGTTCTTAGAATGAGCATTAAGCTCTCACCCATAGAAGCTTCAGATATGGTACAAGTGTTACCTCTTGATGCCAGAAATCCTATCATTAGCTATGAAGAAGATGCAAGTGGGTTTTGGATGATTGGCAGATATGGAAAAGAGGTACACACATTTACTACTCTTATATCTCTCTTTGCAAGTATGGATAGGGAAGACTTGGCAGACCTTTAGAGGTTATTGCTGGCCAAGTATGAGACTGAAGCACCTACTTCAGTCAATGGAATAAAGCTTTGGTCAACATTCAAAAGAATGTGTGCACCAGAAGAAGAAGATCCTGTTTGGAAGGATCTTGAGGATGATATCAGTGGACTTCAACGGTGTTTCTATTCAGCTGCTGGTGTGTATTATTTAAGTTCTACAAAGTTTGCTGAGTATCTTCTTGTAGATGTTGAGTATCCCATATCCAAAGAAGTTTTGGACAAGATGAAGACAACACAGCTAGAGATTGACTATTCAAGTGACGTGGCCAAATATTTGATTAGGCATGTTTATTACCAATATGATATGATTTGTAAGATTCCTCCTAGTTCTTAATTTTTTTTCAGAAACTTGATTACTAGAGTAGATATCAAGTTTAGGGGAGGATTGTTGGGAATAAAATGTAGCCAGTACACTTGGACGCTGACAAGAAGAAAACAAGCGTTGATAAGAAGAAAACAAACGTTGACAGATCAAGCGTTGACATGAAGATGTCAAGCGTTGATAGGATGAAGTCAAGCACTGATAGAAGACTTAGTCTACACGTAGTAAAGATATGATCAACAATGTATTTTCTATGTTTATCTTTACCTAGAATAGCTGATACGTAGACTCTTGTACAAGGCTTCTTATGTCTATAAAAGAAGACCTTTAGGTTTTGTTTCATATAAGTTTTCATTCGTTAAACACTTTCATTGTAAGCAAGTTTGTTCTAATCAATCAAAGTGAAAGTTTAGTTTACATTGTTTGTGTGTTCTTGTTTGAGTATTAATTTCGCATAATACTTGAATTGTTTTATACACAACAAAGTTTCTCTACGTGTTAAACTTGATTCAATCTCGTTTACACAAGCTAAATTGATCTAAGTTTGGGATCAACAAGCTATAGATTTCATTAAAGAATCCCTAGCTTCATTACTAACTTTCAGATCTCTGGTTAAAACATTTATTTGATCTTTATGGTCGAATTCCCTTTTCTTATGCTCCTCAACCATCCAATCAGATTGAGCAAGTCCCTTTTTTATAGTTTGCTAGTCTAATTTCTACATCAAAAACATCTGATTTATATTCTAAAATTTCTTTGTTAAGCGTTTCAGTGTTTAACCTACAATCCTTACTACAAAAGACATCATCATATACCTCATTACCTGATGAAGAGGAAGAATTGGCCATGAGAGCATATTGCACATGCTCTTCTTCCTTGTTAGCTATCAAAGCTTAATTCTGTTCCACTTCATCAGCCATGAAACTCTAGTCCCATCCAAGTCCATCAATCCCATGCATGGCTACCATAGCCTTTGATCCAGCATCTTCAACCTTGATGATTTGGCTTGAGTTCTTTCCAGCATCAGTTCTATGTGGAGATCTACATCATGAAGTGTCCCATCCTATGGCAGTTATAGCATTCAACCTGGATTTATCAAATCCAGGAGTTTCCTTGCCTTTGAAAGTCATTCTCCTTCCAAACCTTTTGTTCCATCTATTGGCCTATGACAACCCATAAAATTTTCAAGTGTAATATATGTTATGTTTGAATAGAAGTGGAAAAGCCACTAGAAATTTTTGCTTTTTGTGTATTACTTGGTAGAATGAATTGTTTCTCACACCATAAACTATTATAACCACGCATTCCTATGATACTGAAAGACACAAGTCTAAACTATAAAAGAGATCTAATAAGTTCAAATATTAATAAGAACATTTCAAATATAACCATAATACCCTAAATTCCCTTAGAAGCCCTAGAATTCCTATAAATGAATTGTAAACACAAGAATGATACAACATGAATGGAGAACACTTATGAGTAAGTCATTATCAAACATAAACAAGTTATAAAGTATACTCTAAAGACATAATAATACCTAATAATGGCAAGAACAAACCATACAAAGCTAAGTACAAGTAATTGTACATAATAGTCTAGATCACCACCTAGAAACTTTGATAAATAATATTCAAGCAATATAACTACTTAAAATCCATGTACTATTATCAAAATCAATATAATAATTGTATTCTATCATCTAAAGGAAAGTTAATTGATCACAAATTACTAATATTCACTAATCCAAGGCTAATTACAAGTTAAGACCTAGTAACCAAGATTAGCATATAAAATCCATTATACATTGAATTAGAGTCTAATCTTTTACCAAAAATTATAAAACTCAACTACATATCATATTAAGATTATATATTCATTTCAAGTCAAGTTACAAGTTGGTAAAGCATAAGGTACAAGTTATCAAAACATAGGATCTTAAATTCCCTTAATTAACCCTAGAACATGATCAATCTATATAAACCCTCAAACTAAGAATGTAGAACCCATGTAGAACCCATAGAAGACATAACATATCATATAAGCCCTATAATAATCCTACATAAGTATATAAACCCTAATTACCCAAGTTAGAAAATCCTTAGGATTAATGACCTAAAAACCCTAATATTAAGAAACCTACATGAAATCACTACCTAGTTGTTTTTGGACAAGTCTACAAATACTTATAGGACTTCATTAAGTTTATAAGCTTATGTTAAGACAATTTACAAGTATCCTAATGCACAAGGTACAAGATTTCAATGCATGACTTGTCAATTAGGTCAAATTAGGTATTTTCACTCTTTAGACATGTTTACCCTAACTAAACCCTTAAACCAAGTATGAGGACTCATTGAAAACCTAAAACACAATTTATAGGACCTAAATTAAGTTTACATAAGTAACCAATTAAAGGATAAAGTCTTTTACTAAGATTAAACCCTAGATCATTAGAAAACCTTAATCTACAAATGTATACTTCCCATTTTCACATCAAACCTTTGTTAAACTTCAAACCAAGGACCCAAATCTCTTAAATATAATTTCTAAACCCTAATCAAGCCCTAATAATTTACTAATCACTTTCCCAAGCCCTTAATCTCCAAAAACACAAAGCATAAGTTACAAGCCCTAGAAATAGAATCCAGTTTTGTAAATTCCCTCCAAAACTCATTTTCAAACCATTTCCATCCATTCCAAGTTTAAAAATCTGATATTTATCCATCCTAAGATATTTTAGGAGTGTGACAAGTAGGTGGATCACCTCCTTGCTTGCTACACATCACCATTCTTATCTATATGTTGCCGTGACTCAATTCTAGCCGCAAGGAAGGGTTAGGATAAAGCTATAAGCTATAAACTTGTGTAGATCTTCACTAGCCTTCATTAGTAAACCCTATATCTATATTACACGTTTAGATGCATAACTTGGAGGCTAAGGGTGAAAACAAGTATAAATAGGGCGTATGTGCTTCATTTAAACTTGCACCCCGTTTCCTTTGTATCTCATACCCATTCTCCATTTCCACCTCTGTATACATCTTAGGACATCCCACAAGACCAAAAAACAGGTCTAGAAGCTAGCCGTTGAAGCTCTTGAAGCTTTGATAGCAAGTTGTGTTCATAAGAATCCATAAGGAGCCATTTTGGAGCTACCTAGGTAATTTCTATATTAGCTAATCTTTGATCTTGTTATAATGCTTATTTAGAGTTTTTATAATGCCAAAATTATGTTAGAAAGATAATATAAAAGAAACTATGCCATTTCATCATTTTAAATGAAAGTTATAAGTTAAACATGTCTTAAAACCCTAGTTTTGTAATATACATAAAATAATGAGCAAAAACCCATTTCAAAAGCTATAATTCTGAAGAAATGTTAATATTATGATTATAAATGTATTTAGAAACTTTTTTCAAATCCTAGATCATTTCAATCATTTTTTAGCTTGTTATATGATTTTTACAAATATAGGGACTAAAACTGTCATTTTTGAAACTATTTATCATTTTGGGCCAAAAATGTGATTTTATGATAGTAAAAGATATAAGAATAAATGTTGGAAAGTTTGAGACCCTAAGGTTAAATAATGAAGCTTTAAATTGTAATTTATGAAACTATATACTTTAGGGGTTAAAAGTGTAATTATGCCAAAGTGTAACCAAAAGGACTATTTTTGTCTTCTTTGAAACTAAAGAAGATTATTCATGAATATGTGGAGGTAATTAAAGTATCATGTTAGTAGGGAGCTTTGTACAAAGATGTTCCATCTAGATATTACGTTCTGACTGTGTGGTTGGGTTTACGATTTAAAGTGCCCTCGCTCCTCAAACGTTTATAGAATGGCTTCTGAGTCTGATGGCCCGAACAATGGTGCTAGAATTACAATCAAATTATAATTAAAGAAAATACAACCAAATGCTTAAGATATTGATCAAAAGATTAAAAACTTAATACCATACCAATTATGTTAAAACAGGTTGGTGTGAGACTACGTTCTTGTTTATTAGCTCAAGTTGATCTGTGTGACATAAACCCGACAAGATTACTGGACATAAGGTGAGTTCATAGCCTCACTAAAGTGTACTACTTTCAAATGATTTCAAAACCCGTGAGGGGATATATGCTAAAAATGGAATACAAGTGTTTTTGGTATGCTTTCCAAATATGATTCATTGACACTATGTTTATAGCTGCCTATGAAAATCCCTTTTTAATTGTGAACCGCTAATCATTTCTCCGAATAAGCACTAATATCGTAAATAGTACTATTGGAGACTGACATCTCCTGTCTGGGCAAGTCGCACTTGCTAGCACCTCAGTGGTTAAACAGGCATACTTTATTTTGCAAACAAGGATAGTTTGGCAGACTTCCTCACAAGGGCAAACTATTGATTCCTATGTCTAGTCGCAGTATCATGAGCTTAGTGCAATTAAATCATCATTTTATTCAAACTTACGAGAAAATAACAACATAGCTCAGGAAAAAGGTCTTGTATTCAAACTGATTTTAAAACCTATGAATTCACTCAACCTTTGTTTTATAAAAGCTGATGAAGTTATAAAAGCTGAAGAGACACATTCTAACACCCCATTTTGGAAATGGGAATATCACAGAAATTATGGCGTATCATCAAAGCATACAAGGAAAAATGTCTAAACATTACTTGACCATAAAAGGAAAATACCGGAATCAAACATCGGTAGTCGACAAGTAAAGCTCATCACACACAAACATAGTATAATAAAGGAAAGGACTAAACAATGTCCAAAGCATAAGTATCATAAGAAAGGGAAATGCATAATGTAAAGAAGGCTAGACAGCTTCCAGTCCATATGCACGTACTCTTAGTGTCAACGAGCGTCCCTGAGTACCTGCCGTTTTGGGAACATAGAAAAGGAAAACAGCTGAGCAAATACGCTCAGTGCACGGATGTACAATAAAGCATGAATAGGATAAACATATAACATAATAACAGCGGAAGAAAACTAAGTCCCGAGTAACCTGGTTAAGTCTTAAATAAACTGGTTTAATAGTTTGAAAGTCTTACGTTTATCTTATAAAAACTGTTTGTCATATTTTACCATTAGCCAATATAGGTCATGAAAATCCACCGTGCATGAATACTTGGAGGGGTGACCTCATCATGTAAATTAGAGGGGCTGCCTCTAATTTAATATACTGGTTTTTGGGTAGGAGGGATCAGCTCCTTATGAAGGATGCAAGGCACACACCACATTCACCATGAAATCCTGAATAAAAACATGTAACTAGGATGCACCCATACGCCCCACATGATAAATATAATATAAATGGCCAAAAGCTGAAGGGACGCCACGAGCAATCACTCCGCCGTGGTGAAGTCATAACATCAGTGCCTCTAATGTTATGGTTATGGTACCTCCATAACTAGGTGAAACTGGTCATGCATGTATATGGCTATAGGTAATCTTAATTAAACATAAGCAATCAAACACGTAACTTATACTACGAGAAAACAGTTGGCTGCATACGGGGAATCCTAATAAGGAAAGAATGTCCATACTGAAAGGACGGGAATCCGTACCTTATGTCCAGTGAACGAAGAAGACGAACTGAGAGGAATCCTACTTCCGAATCACTAGTGCTACATAAATACATACATGAATAAGTATCTGCTTACTAAATACGTAGCTGGTTTTATGTCATGTCTTAGCTTATTTTATGTGTTCTTACCATATTTTACTATTTAAAACCTTAACTGTGTTTTATCTTATATTCTGTTTAATCTGATTAAGTATTTCTGGTATTTCAGGTGTTATTATACTTACTGTGTAATAATAATTAACTTTCCAAAAATATCAGGTTTCCCAAAGTAGAAAGTTTACAAAAATAGAAAGTTTCCAAAAATAGAAAGTTACCAAAAATAGAAAGTTTCCAAAAATAGAAAGTTTCCAAAAATAGAAAGTTTCCAAAAATAGAAAGTTTCCAAAAATAGATTTACTGCTTAAAATAGATAAGTTTCTAAAAATTGAAAGTTTCCATAAATAGATTAGCTGCCTTAATTAAATAAGTTTCCATAAATAGATTAGCTGCCTGAAACAAATAAGTTTCTGACAATAGAAGGTTTCCAAAATCATGTCGAAGTCATTCATGTCCAGCGGAAGTGCGTCGACAGGTCGAACCTTATCATCAAATTCTAGGGGAAGACTCTTGTATACATGGGTGATTAATACAGAGTCCCTCAAAGGCGTGGAAATAGTAAGCCTAGTTTCTAGTGGCAAGGGAGGCATCCTAATGTTCTTAGCATAAGCAGTAGAAATAACCGAGTGAGTAGCACCCGTATCGAAAAGAACACATGCAGCTTGACCATACATATACAAGATTCCAGTGATGGTACCTATAGACTTGTTGGCCTCGTCTCGAGATGTCGTGTAGACACGCCCGACAGTAGGAGGCGGCTTGGTATCAGCATGTCCCGATGTACCCTCCATCTTGCCCTTACGGCAATCGTTCATAATATGGCCAGGAAGACCACACTTGAAGCACGCATCAGTATTACGGCGACATGGTCCTGGGTGCCTACGATGGCAAGTAGAGCAAAGAGGATGAGTGTATCCTCCAGCAGGTGCTCTAGCTGGCTTGGAACCTGATAAAACATTTTACATAACACATGGTAATCGGGTATAAAGGACAAAGCGGATAATCGTAAGATTGAATACCAGTGATAGCTGGACAGCTAGGCTGGAACCTCTCTGGTTCTGGTCCCTACCGTTTCCATGGTTCCTGGTAGAAGTTTTTTGCTAAGTGTCAGAATATGAGTTATAACATAAAACATAAGGAATTGTGTAAGTATTAGGACCTGCTGCTGTTGGAGTGCCCAGCGTTGTTACGGTAATTGTCATTACCGCCACGCCTATCCGTAGCAGAACGGTCGTTAGTCTCACTGTTTCCCTTGGGCTGATGAGGCTGCTGCTGAGTAGCCGGCTGAGACCGGTCCCCAGTTTTCTGCCTGGAAGATACATTTAAGAGATGAATAATTGACATATGGAAAGTATACGGATTGGTCACCTCTTGAATACGAATGTTTACCTCTTGTCGGGCCTTTCAGCTTCCCCGAACTCATCTCTTTCCTGTCGCATCTCCAGCTTTCGTGCTGCATCGGCCACTTGTGCTACAGTGTTGAACGTAGCACACACCAGATTGTTTGCGACCGATGTGTGAAGAGCCCATCTAAAGTGATGTGCCTCCTCTTCAGGAGTACCTGCTGCCGCACCAAGGAAACCAGCCAAGCGAAGAAATTGCTGCATAAACTCGTTGCTATTCTCCCCAGCTCTCTGTCGGATCCCATGGTACTCTCTCTTGAGCTTGTCCTGCTCAGCCTTGGGAAAGAACTACTCCATCACCCTGTCCTTGAACTGAGCCCAAGTCAAACCAGCAACCCACTCATCACCACCTTTAGATTGCATCAATGCTAACCACCAGTTGAGTACATCGCCTTCGAACCGATAGCATTCCAACCTCGCCTTGTATGCGGGGTCACAGCCCATAGCGTTGAAAATCTTCTCGATGTGAGCCAACCAGCTTTCAGCATCGATGGGGCTATCTGTCTTCTCAAAAGCTCGAGGGCGGAGCTTGTTGAATCTCTCCAGCCATACTGCTAATGTCACTGGAGGAGGAGGAGGAGGTGGCTGATTATGCTGCTGATTGTTGGTAGCTTGAACTTCAGCCCTGATGTCATTCCTCAGTTGAGGAAGCAAGGCTTGCATGGCAGCCTGAATTGCAGCATTGAGCTGCTCCTGTTCGCGTGTGAGAACCATCTAACAGTATAACATAAAACATATGATTAAACAGATCAAAACATAAAATCTATATATACATGAAAAAAATTTATACAGAAATTTCACGAGAAAAAATTTATGCAAGAAAATTTTGTGTATGAATATATGATGCAGTTTTATGAAAACTTTTGTATGCTCGAGAGTGAACGCCTCTGGTCAGTTCACCCAAAACAAAAGACATAGCGAGGGGACGCCTATGGGTCGGTCCCAAATCTAAAAGTTTCGATAAAACACATGCGACTAAATAGGGCCAGTCCTGTACCAACCATTACTTAGTCAAAAACCCTGCAACAATGACATGTATATGTATGCTTAAAAATGATGGATGCATGAAAACAACTGTCAGTTCTAGGAAGACCGTAGTGACTACCCACTAATCACAGGTCATATTTGAGAGCCTACAGGTCGAAGCCTTGGCTCTGATACCATAATTGTAACACCCCATTTTGGAAATGGAAATATCACAGAAATTATGGCGTGTCATCAAAGCATACAAGGAAAAATGCCTAAACATTACTTGACCATAAAAGGAAAATACCGGAATCAAACATCGGTAGTCCACAAATAAAGCTCATCACACACAAACATAGTATAATAAAGGAAAGGACTAAACAATGTCCAAAGCATAAGTATCATAAGAAAAGGAAATGCATAATGTAAAGAAGGCTAGACAGCTTCCAGTCCATATGCACGTACTCTTAGTGTCAACGAGCGTCCCTGAGTACCTTCCGTTTTGGGAACATAGAAAAGTAAAACGGCTGAGCAAATACGCTCAGTGCACGGATGTACAATAAAGCATGAATAGGATAAGCATATAACATAATAACAGCGGAAGAAAACTAAGTCCCGAGTAACTTGGTTAAGTCTTAAATAAACTGGTTTAATAGTTTGAAAGTCTTATGTTTAACTTATAAAAACTGTTTGTCATATTTTACCATTAGCCAATATAGGTCATGAAAATCCACCGTGCATGAATACTTGGAGGGGTGACCTCATCATGCAAATTAGAGGGGCTGCCTCTAATTTAATATACTGGTTTTTGGGTAGGAGGGATCAGCTCCTTGTGAAGGATGCAAGGCACACACCACATTCACCATGAAATCCTAAATAAAAACATGTAACTAGGATGCACCCATACGCCCCACATGATAAATATAATATAAATGGCCAAAAGCTGAAGGGACGCCACGAGCAATCACTCCGCCGTGGTGAAGTCATAACATCAGTGCCTCTAATGTTATGGTTATGGTACCTCCATAACTAGGTGAAACTGGTCATGCATGTATATGGCTATAGGTAATCTTAATTAAACATAAGCAATCAAACACGTAACTTATACTACGGGAAAACAGTTGGCTGCATACAGGGAATCCTAATAAGGAAAGAATGTCCATACTGAAAGGACGGGAATCTGTACCTTATGTCCAGTGAACGAAGAAGACGAACTGAGAGGAATCCTATTTCCGAATCACTAGTGCTACATAAATACATACATGAATAAGTATCTGCTTACTAAATACGTAGCTGGTTTTATGTCATGTCTTAGCTTATTTTATGTGTTCTTACCATATTTTACTGTTTAAAAGCCTTAACTGTGTTTTATCTTATATTCTGTTTAATCTGATTAAGTATTTCTGGTATTTCATGTGTTATTATACTTACTGTATATTAATAAGTAACTTTCCAAAAATAGCAGGTTTCCCAAAGTAGAAAGTTTCCAAAAATAGAAAGTTTCCAAAAATAGAAAGTATCCAAAAACAGAAAGTTTCCAAAAATAGATTTACTGCTTAAAATAGATAAGTTTCTAAAAATTGAAAGTTTCCATAAATAGATTAGCTGCCTTAATTAAATAAGTTTCCATAAATAGATTAACTGTCTGAAACAAATAAGTTTCTAAAAATAGAAGGTTTCCATAAATAGATTAGCTGCCTTATTTAATTAAGTTTCTAAAAATAGAAAGTTTCCATAATAAGAAATAAGCTGGTTAAATAAGCTAAGTATATAAGTCTAAGTGTTTTCATGATTATTTTCTAAGTCATATGATATAATGTATAGTTTAATAATTATTTCATGTAATTAAATTAAACTATATGTTAAAATATTTAATTAAAGTATAACATGTTTTTAATTAAATAAGTTAAATACTTAGGTTAAAATATGTATTATTATATATTAATAATATAACCTAAGTCATGTTAATTAATTAATTATATCCATGGTGTTAAAATAATTAATTAATTATAAGTCTTAAATATACAAATACTTAGGTTAATTAATTTCATGATTATAATAATTAAAATAACCTAAATCATGTTATTAAATTAATCATATCATTCTATTAATTTAATTTTAACATAAGATCATAAACATAAAAAAAACTAAACATACACCATGAACCGGATCCAAACTAAAAACAATGAACCGGACATGAAATCGACACCGTACCCCGAACCAACTCGGGGTACCCCATGTTTTACTGCTGCCGTGGGACCCACAAGCACCAACCAAGACCGTATGGTCTTGGTGGTGGTCGGCTTGGCCAAACCGAGACCCCTTCGGGTTCGGTGCAGCCTGCGGCCAAAAACAAACACCCCTTAAAACACCCTTTTGATTTTATTTAACACCAAATCATGTTAGATCCATGTTTAATTATTATGTTTTTGTAAAAACATTACATGTTCTTGATTTATAAAAATATTAAATCAAAAGAAAAGGTTTAAAAAGGATTTACCGAATTCGTAGATCAAAAGGACGAAGAACCAACACGATCAATCACTAAAATTCCAAGATCCAAGATCACAAACCACCTCTTGTGGTGGTTGTAGGGTGGCGGCACAAAGGAGACAAGGGAAAGGAGGTTTTTAGATTTTCTTAAAAATCTTCTGTAAAGATTAAAATGAGTAGTGAAAAGATATTAACCCCCCTTTAGTAAATTTGACAAATGGGCTTGGCCCATTGCCCTTGTTGCCGTGGGTAGGGACCCCACTTGGGGTACCCGTACCTTTTTCCGTGTCTCGTTGTTAAGTTAAACTTTTGTGATTATTTGTGTTCGTGTTTTAAATGTTCTCGTTACGTAAATACCGTGATCTAATATATTTAATTACGCTCGTAATAAATATATATACGTAATTAATAATAGTTCGTGTTTTAATTACGTTCATGATTTCATGATCGCATGTTCGTGATTAATTATCGTCAAATAATTATTACATGATCGTGCGTAGAAAATACTTATCGTGTTCTAACACGTAGGTAATACGTAAACTTCTAACACGTAATCGTAATCATGCTATATTAGGAAAGTTTTTATCTAGTACGTACGATCCTAATGGTACTATGCATGGTAAAAGCATGCGGGTTTTACAACTCTTCCCCCCTAAAAAGAATAATTCGTCCCCGAATTATAGATAAAGTAAACTAGAAAAGAAGAACATACCCGAATTCAAAATATGAAATGAGGGTAAGAAGCATGGATAGACTCCTCTGTTTCCCAAGTGGCTTCCCGCTCGGTATGATCCCTCCATAGAATTTTGACGAATGGAATCATCTTCTTTCTCATGACTCGTTCTTATCTGTCAAGAACTCGTTCGGGTTCTTCTATAAAAGTGAGATCTTCACGTATCTGTTCCAGTGGATACTGAACCATGTGAAGGGGATGATACTGGTACCCTCTGAGTAAGGAGACATGAAACACATTGTGCACATGCAAAAGTTGCGGAGGTAACGCCAATCGGTAAGATACTTCACCGACTCGTTCGATGATATCAAACGGTCCGATGAAACGAGGACTGAGCTTCCCTTTAATCCCGAAGCGTCTAACACCACGTGCCGGCGAAACCTTAAGGAAGACGTGATCTCCTACGTTAAAGTGTATATCCCTACGATGCTTACCGGCGTAACTCTTCTGACGTGACCGTGCCTCCTGAATTTTCTGCTTAGCTACTGCGATCTTCTCATTGGTCATCTCTATGATTTCTGGTCCTTCGAGTGTTCGCTCGCCAACCTGATCCCAGCAAATTGGGGCGCGACACTTTCTGCCATACAACATCTCAAATGGAGCACACTTGATGCTTGCGTGCCAACTGTTGTTGTATGAAAACTCCACCAAACAGATGTATTCGTCCCAATCACCCGTCCATTCCAACGCACATGACCTCAACATATCCTCCAATGTCTGAATGGTTCGCTCCGACTGTCCGTCCGTTTGAGGATGAAAAGCCGTGCTAAGCTTAAGTTGTGTACCCAAGCTTTCTACAGACTTTTCCAAAAGCGCGAAGTGAATCGAGGATCTCTGTCTGAGACGATGCTGGATGGTGCACCGTGGAGTCTCATGATCTCTCGTCTGTACGTATCTGCGAGTTTACTTACCGGATCTTCCTTGCGGATCGGTAAGAAATGAGCTGATTTGGTAAGTCGATCAACGATAACCCAAATTGCATCGTGCTTCCTTTTGGTAGGTCGAAGACCGGTAACAAAATACATGGTGATTTTGTCCCACTTCCACTCTGGAATATCTAACGGTTGAAGGAGACCGCCAGATCGCTGATGCTCGATCTTACCCTACTGGCAGGTAAGACATTTGGAGACGTAAGTGGCCACATCCTGTTTCATACCACTCCACCAAAACTACTGTTTGATGTCATGGTACATATTAGTCGAACCAGGATGTATCGAGAATGGGGAGCTATGAGCTTCAGCTAACAAAGCTTCCCGGAGTTCTTGGTCATCAGGAACACAAAGTCTCGTGCCCTGCCATACGATACCATCTACATCTATTCTGAATTCTGTCTGCTTCTCCAAATTATGTACTATCGCCCAGATTTCTCTGTCATCCTTCTGAGCTTCCTTGATCTTAGATAGCAACTCGGGTTCTACTCTAAGATTAGCCCAGTAACCGTGTTGTCCACGTACCATGATCTTGATGTCTAGTCGCTCTAAGTCTCTAATGATTTCCTCTTTGATTTTAATGCTGTTGATCATTCCGGACTTCCTGCTAAGAGCATCTGCTACTACATTTGCCTTTCCGGGGTGATACTGTAGATTAATGTCATAATCCTTCAACAGCTCTAACCATCTCCTTTGCCTCATGTTCAATTCACGCTGAGTGAAGATATACTTCAAGCTCTTGTGGTCCGTGAAAATATCACATGATTCTCCATATAAGTAGTGCCTCCATATCTTTAATGCAAACACGACTACAGTAAGTTCCAGGTTGTGCGTGGGGTAATTTTCTTCATAAGGCTTAAGCTGTCGTGAAGCGTACGCGATCACTTTCCCATGTTGCATGAGAACACAGCCAAGTCCCTTTTCCGATGCATCGCTGTAGATTTGAAATCCACCCGTACCATATGGTAGAGTAAGAATAGGTGCAGATACTAGCTTCTGCTTCAGGTCTTCAAAGCTCTTCTCTCGATCTTCAGTCCAGACGAATTTCTCCCCTTTCCGCATCAGTTTGGTCAATGGTAGTGCTAGGCGGGAAAAGTTCTCCACGAACCTACGGTAATAGCCAGCTAAGCCTAAGAAACTGCGGACTTCCGTCGCTGATGTCAGCCTTGGCCACTTAGTAATGGCCTCAACCTTCGCTAGATCCATAGTGATTCCTTCTGCTGATACAATGTGACCTAAGAATGCCACCTTGTCTAACCAGAACTCATACTTGGAGAATTTAGCATACAACTGCTTCTGGCGAAGAATCTATAGTATTGTACGAAGATGGTCTTCGTGTTCCTCCTTGGACTTTGAGAAAATCAGGATGTCATCGATAAAGACAATGACGAACTTGTCCAGAAATTCATGGAAGATTTTGTTCATCAAATCCATGAACACTGTTGGAGCATTTGTCAGACCAAATGGCATAACTACAAACTCGTAGTGGCCATAGCGGGTACGAAAAGCAGTCTTAGCGATGGCCTGCTCCTTGACCCGTAGCTGATGATAGCCTGACCTAAGATCGATCTTGGAGAAGTGTTTGGCCCCTTGGAGTTGGTCAAACAAATCGTCAATGCGTGACAGCGGATACCTATTCCGAATGCTAATCTTGTTGAGCTCGCGATAGTCTATGCAAAGACGCATATTGCCGTCCTTCTTCTTAACAAACAAGACCGGTGCGCCCCATGGAGATGCGCTCGGTCGAATGAAACCTCGTTCAAGAAGTTCTTGCAGTTGATCCTTCAGCTCCTTCAGCTCTATGGGAGCCATGCGATAAGGAGCCTTGGTGATTGGTTCAGCTCCTGGAACCAGCTCGATACTGAATTCCACTTCTCGTGCAGGTGGTATGCCCGGAAGTTCTGCTGGAAACACATCTTGGAATTCCGACACTATAGGTTGATCCTGAATCGATGGAGATTCAGCATCCATGTCATGAACCGTAGCTAGATAACCCTCGCAGCCATGTGACAGTAGTGCACGCGCTTGCAGGGTGGATATGACTTTTACAGACCGTCCGGGTATGAACCCATTATGAATGTACTCTGGTGCATTAATATCACCGAAGATAACTCGATATGAATGGCAGTCTATGGTAGCATGATGCTTGGATTGCCAATCCATGCCCAAAATCATGTCGAAGTCATTCATGTCCAGCGGAAGTGCGTCGATAGGTCGAACCTTATCATCAAATTCTAGGGGAAGACTCTTGTATACATGGGTGATTAATACAGAGTCCCTCAAAGGCGTGGAAATAGTAAGCCTATTTTCTAGTGGCAAGGGAGGCATCCTAATGTTCTTAGCATAAGCAGTAGAAATAACCGAGTGAGTAGCACCCGTATCGAAAAGAACACATGTAGCTTGACCATACATATACAAGATTCCAGTGATGGTACCTATAGACTTGTTGGCCTGGTCTCGAGATGTCGTGTAGACATGCCCGGTAGTAGGAGGCGGCTTTGTATCAGCATGTCCCGATGTACCCTCCATCTCGTCCTTACGGCAATCCTTCATAATATGGCCAGGAAGACCACACTTGAAGCACGCATCAGTATTACGGCGACATGGTCATGGGTGCCTACGATGGCAAGTAGAGCAAAGAGGATGAGTGTATCCTCCAGTAGGTGCTCTAGCTGGCTGGGAACCTGATAAAACATTTTACATAAGACATGGTAATTGGGTATAAAGGACAAAGCGGATAATCGTAAGATTGAATACCAGTGATAGCTGGACAGCTAGGTTGCGAACCTCTCTGGTTCTGGTCCCTACCGTTTCCATGGTTCCTGGTAGAAGTTTTTTTGCTAAGTGTCAGAATATGAGTTATAACATAAAACATAAGGAATTACGTAAGTATTAGGACCTGCTGCTGTTGGAGTGCCCAGCGTTGTTACGGTAATTGTCATTACCGCCACGCCTATCCGTAGCAGAACGGTCGTTAGTCTCACCGTTTCCCTTGGGCTGATGAGGCTGCTGCTGAGTAGCCGGCTGAGACCGGTCCCTAGTTTTCTGCCTGGAAGATACATTTAAGAGATGAATAATTGACATATGGAATGTATACGGATTGGTCACCGCTTGAATACGAATGTTTACCTCTTGTCGGGCCTTTCAACTTCCTCGAACTCATCTCTTTCCTGCAGCATCTCCAGCTTTCGTGTTGCATCGGCCACTTGTGCTACAGTGTTAAACGTAGCACACACCAGATTGTTTGCAACCGATGTGCGAAGAGCCCATCTAAAGTGATGTGCCTGCTCTTCAGGAGTACCTGCTGCCGCACCAAGGAAACCAGCCAAGCGAAGAAAGCGCTGCATAAACTCGTTGCTATTCTCCCCAGCTCTCTGTCGGATCCCATGGTACTCTCTCTTGAGCTTGTCCTGCTCAGCCTTGGGAAAGAACTGCTCCATCACCCTGTCCTTGAACTGAGCCCAAGTCAAACCAGCAACCCACTCATCACCACCTTCAGATTGCATCAATGCTAACCACCAGTTGAGTACATCGCCTTCGAACCGATAGCATGCCAACCTCGCCTTGTATGCGGGGTCACAGCCCATAGCGTTGAAAATCTTCTCGATGTGAGCCAACCAGCTTTCAGCATCGCTGGGGCTATATGTATTCTCAAAAGCTCGAGGGCGGAGCTTGTTGAATCTCTCCAGCCATACTGCTAATGTCATTGGAGGAGGAGGAGGTGGCTGATTATGCTGCTGATTGTTGGCAGCTTAAACTTCAGCCCTGATGTCATTCCTCAGTTGAGAAAGCAAGGCTTGCATGGCAGCCTGAATTGCAGCATTGAGCTGCTCCTGTTCGCGTGTGAGAACCATCTGACAGTATAACATAAAACATATGATTAAACAGATCAAAACATAAAATCTATATATACATGAAAAAAATTTATACTAAAATTTCACGAGAAAAATTTTATGCAAGAAAATTTTGTGTATGAATGCATGATGTAGTTTTATGAAAACTTTTATATGCTCGAGAGTGAACGCCTCTGGTCAGTTCACCCAAAACAAAAGACATAGCGAGGGGACGCCTATGGGTCGGTCCCAAATCTAAAAGTTTCGATAAAACATATGCGACTAAATAGGGCCAGTCCTGTACCAACCATTACTTAGTCAAAAACCCTGCAACAATGACATGTATATGTATGCTTAAAAATGATGGATGCATGAAAACAACTGTCAGTTCTAGGAAGACCGTAGTGACTACCCACTAATCACAGGTCATATTTGAGAGCCTACAGGTCGAAGCCTTGGCTCTGATATCATAATTGTAACACCCCATTTTGGAAATGGAAATATCACATAAATTATGGCGTATCATCAAAGCATACAAGGAAAAATGTCTAAACATTACTTGACCATAAAAGGAAAATACCGGAATCAAACATCGGTAGTCCACAAGTAAAGCTCATCACAAACAAACATAGTATAATAAAGGAAAGGGATAAACAATGTCCAAAGCATAAGTATCATAAGAAAGGGAAATGCATAATGTAAAGAAGGCTAGACAGCTTCCAGTCCATATGCACGTACTCTTAGTGTCAACGAGCGTCCCTGAGTACCTGCCGTTTTGAGAACATAGAAAAGGAAAACGGCTGAGCAAATACGCTCAGTGCACGGATGTACAATAAAGCATGAATAGGATAAGCATATAACATAATAATAGCGGAAGAAAACTAAGTCCCGAGTAACCTGGTTAAGTCTTAAATAAACTGGTTTAATAGTTTGAAAGTCTTATGTTTATCTTATAAAAACTGTTTGTCATATTTTACCATTAGCCAATATAGGTCATGAAAATCCACCGTGCATGAATACTTGGAGGGGTGACCTCATCATGCAAATTAGAGGGGCTGCCTCTAATTTAATATACTAGTTTTTGGGTAGGAGGGATCAGCTCCTTGTGAAGGATGCAAGGCACACACCACATTCACCATGAAATCCTGAATAAAAACATGTAACAAGGATACACCCATACGCCCCACATGATAAATATAATATAAATGGCCAAAAGCTGAAGGGACGCCACGAGCAATCACTCCGCCATGGTGAAGTCATAACATTAGTGCCTCTAATGTTATGGTTATGGTACCTCCATAACTAGGTGAAACTGGTCATGCATGTATATGGCTATAGGTAATCTTAATTAAACATAAGCAATCAAACACGTAACTTATACTACGGGAAAACAGTTGGCTGCATACGGAGAATCCTAATAAGGAAAGAATGTCCATACTGAAAGGACGGGAATCCGTACCTTATGTCCAGTGAACGAAGAAGACGAACTGAGAGGAATCCTACTTCCGAATCACTAGTGCTACATAAATACATACATGAATAAGTATCTGCTTACTAAATACGTAGCTGGTTTTATGTCATGTCTTAGCTTATTTTATGTGTTCTTACCATATTTTACTGTTTAAAAGCCTTAACTGTGTTTTATCTTATATTCTGTTTAATCTGATTAAGTATTTCTGGTATTTCATGTGTTATTATACTTACTGTGTAATAATAAGTAACTTTCCAAAAATAGCAGGTTTCCCAAAATAGAAAGTTTCCAAAAATAGAAAGTTTCCAAAAATAGAAAGTTACCAAAAATAGAAAGTTTTCAAAAATAGAAAGTTTCCAAAAATAGAAAGTTTCCAATAATAGAAAGTTTCCAAAAATAGATTTACTGCTTAAAATAGATAAGTTTCTAAAAATAGAAAGTTTCCATAAATAGATTAGATGCCTTAATTAAATAAGTTTCCATAAATAGATTAGCTACCTGAAAATAAATAAGTTTCTAAAAATAGAAGGTTTCCATAAATAGATTAGCTTCCTTATTTAATTAAGTTTCTAAAAATAGAAAGTTTCCATAATTAGAAATAAGCTGGTTAAATAAGCTAAGTATATAAGCCTAAGTGTTTTCATGATTATTTTCTAAGTCATATGATATAATGTATAGTTTAATAATTATTTCATGTAATTAAATTAAACTATATGTTAAAATATTTAATTAAAGTATAACATATTTTTAATTAAATAAGTTAAATACTTAGGTTAAAATATGTATTATTATATATTATAATATAACATAAGTCATGTTAATTAATTAATTATATCCATGGTTTTAAAATAATTAATTAATTATAAGTCTTAAATATACAAATACTTAGGTTAATTAATTTCAAGATTATAATAATTAAAATAACCTAAGTCATGTTATTAAATTAATCATATCATTTTATTAATTTAATTTTAACATAAGATCATAAACATAAAAAAAAACTAAACATACACCATGAACCGGATCCAAACTAAAAACAATGAACCGGACATGAAATCGACACCGTACCCCGAACCAACTCGGGCTACCCCGTGTTTTACTGTTGTCGTGGGACCCACATGCACCAACCAAGACCGTATGGTCTTGGTGGTGGTCGGCTTGGCCAAACCGAGACCCCTTCGGGTTCGGTGCAGCCTGCGGCCAAAAACAAACACCCCTTAAAACACCCTTTTGATTTTATTTAACACCAAATCATGTTAGATCCATGTTTAATTATTATGTTTTTGTAAAAACATTACATGTTCTTGATTTATAAAAAGATTAAATCAAAAGAAAAGGTTTAAAAAGGATTTACCGAATTCGTGGATCAAAAGGACGAAGAACCAACACGATCAATCACTAAAATTCCAAGATCCAAGATCACAAACCACCTCTTGTGGTGGTTGTAGGGTGGCGGCACAAAGGAGACAAGGGAAAGGAGGTTTTTAGGTTTTCTTAAAAATCTTTTGTAAAGATTAAAATGAGTAGTGAAAAGATATTAACCCCCCTTTAGTAAATTTGACAAATGGGCTTGGCCTATTTGCCCTTGTTGCCGCGGGTAGGGACCCCACTTGGGGTACCCGTACCTTTTTCCGTGTCTCGTTGTTAAGTTAAAAGTTTGTGATTATTTGTGTTCGTGTTTTAAATGTTCTCGTTACGTAAATACCGTGATCTAATATATTTAATTACGCTCGTAATAAATATATATACGTAATTAATAATAGTTCGTGTTTTAATTACGTTCATGATTTCATGATCGCATGTTCGTGATTAATTATCGTCAAATAATTATTACATGATCGTGCGTAGAAAATACTTATCGTGTTCTAACACGTACGTAATACGTAAACTCCTAACACGTAATCGTAATCATGCTATATTAGGAAAGTTTTTATCTAGTACGTACGATCCTAAGGGTACTATGCATGGTAAAAGCATGCGAGTTTTACACACATAGACTGAAAGAATATGAAGGCTTAAAACACATATAAGCTGAAGATAATTTGTCCTTGATTTAAGACATAATGATGCTGAAAGAGTATGGCATGACCTGACTGAAGAGAACGTGGGACATAACATGACTGAAAGAACTTAACTGAATTATTGAAGGAAAAGGATGAGAGGTCCGGATGGACTTCTCCGTTCCGAGTGCCCGCTCGAAACGACTCCTTCAAGGTCTAAACACAATGAAAATCTTGGTCCTGATGACTCTGTCCTGACGATGCTGAATAGCTTCTTGTTCCATACTTAAGATGGATTTTCTGAATCTGATAGAATGAATAAGCTATAGCATGTAGTATACATGAAACGGTACGTACAAATATCCTGAAAAGATAACATTTATATCTCTGAACAAGCTGCTGAAACATATAGGGACGAACTACGTGAACAATTGTGAACATGCTACGCGAGCAATTGTGAACGTGGTTCGCGGTCATCTGATGAACGATGGGCAAGGAATATGTCATGAACGTGATCTGTGGAACATACTGTAAACATAATACTAAACATATCATGAACGTATGCTGACTGAGGGAGGAATGCCAGACGATACGGCCTGAGACTGAAACATCTGCATGGGTATGGAAAAGTTGTGCTAAACTTGAGTTTGGTTTCTTAAGCTTCTATAACCGTATTCAGTAGTAAACTGTGAAACATGTATCGCGAAATGGCACACGAACTTGAACGTGAACAAAGTTATGAACGCTAACGTGAGCTTAATCATGAGATGGCACGAAACATGAAGGGAATCAACATCATACTGCGAATGAGACGTAAACGTGAAAGTGAAAGTAAACGTATACGTGAATATGAATGTACACGTGATCGTGAACATGAACGTGAGCGTGATTCGCCACCCTAATTTCTATCTAACAAGATTGTTGATGGAATACCTTGGAATCATACAATCTATTGCTGAATTTCCTGCAGATTTTGTTACTACGTAATCATTTCAGATAAAAGAAGACGTGTAGGCTGGGTTAACTGGTTAACAATGACTTAGATAGCATCATGCTTCGTCTAAGTCTATGATAACTGACAGTAACCTCCATGGAGTCTTATCTCATTTTTGTTCAGAAATTTCTAATGGTTGTACTAACCCATTAGCATGTCGGTGTCCTATCTTGAACCTGAGGTATGTCAGGCATCTAGATATGAACATAGCTGTATCAATTGTGTTATACTGCTTCTATCAAAATTATGCATGGGATTATGGTACATTCTGGTGGACTCTATCTAGGTGAATAGTCATGAAAGAATCTTGAGTCTGGGTAAAAAATGATCTCTCCTAGCGTAGGATCTTATGTGATACAAAATTTTAGTGTAGGTTCTCTACTTTACGCGTAAGCTTAATCATGGAAGGATAATCGTGGGAACTATTCGCACTTTCTACGGTATCAGTCAACTGAGTTGTAGAAAATTTTGTACTTTAGTCACCGGCGTCGATCTTGGCCATATGGTGATGGCCTTCATCTTCGCAGGACTGTCTGAAATTTCTTTCTGCTGAAATAAGGTGGTTCAGAAATGCCACCTTGTTCATCTGGAACTCACATCTGGAAAGCTGCATATATAATTTTCTCCTATCGGAGAATCTGCAGGGTCGTGAAAAGATGATTCTCATGTTCTTCTCTAGGATTTAGGAGATCAGGATGTTATCAAAGAACATACTGACGATTTTGTCTGTGAAGTCATGAAAAAAATTATTCATAAATTTTATACTATAGTAGGAGCATTGGGGAGCTCAGTAGTATAAATCAATATTTTAGAAAGACTATAACGTGTTCAACAGCAATCTGGAAAACATCATGTTCTTCTCTCACCACTGTTGGTGGCATGGTCACGAATTTTTCTGGAAAATATTTAAGACCTCGTAACCGGTCAGGTAACCTTCTATTCGTGGAATGAGTATCATTTATGAATGGCGATCTTGTAAATTTCTGGTGATTGATACATGATCTCATGTTATCGGCCTTCTTTCTGATAGACAGAAATGGTACATTTCTTGGTGGTGCGCTAGGGCGAATAAAGCCTCGTTCCGGTAACTCTTGCAGCAATTGCTACAACTCTTTTAATTTAGCTGAAGCCCTGGGATAAAGAGTTTTGGAAACAGGTTCTATTCTTGAGACAAGCTTGATGTTACATCTTGTCTCGTGGTTAGGAAGAAATTTCTAGAACACCTTCTCAATTACTTCTGGAAATGCTGAAGAAAGAAAATCTACGGACCATAAATTTTACGAACTTCAGAAGTGGATCATAACTGGTGGCCAGAAAGTCTTCGTAGCTGGACTGATAAGTCACGCGCTTGTAAGGCAGAAACAATTTGTACTAATTTTTCGGGCGGAAACATAATGAATAAATTTAGGATTTAGTAAGACGAATCTCGTCGTTAACTGAAAATAAAATTTTAGTAAGTATGGGTGATACTGTGGAGTCTTTTCAGCTGAGAGGTAGGTAAATACCTGAGTTAAACAAAGCTGACATAGAAATACATGGAGTAACGTGGCGACTTTTCACTTAATGTGTTCGTTTGTAACCTCACAGAATGAATACTACATGTCTAGCTTGAATAATACTCCAGTGGTGGTAACTGAATTTTTAATGGTCTTATTTATGCGTTTCATGATAAAACGGGTATACTCCCTTGGAGGGTACCCTGAATTTCTGAGGGTCTGGTTTAGAAGATATACTAAAATTATGAGTCTTGAATCGTACCTAGAGACGATACTCTTATGACATGTACCGTGACTGGTGTCCTAACAAATGTCTTCAGAAAGGGTACCGGAGGTCTGTGTCTTGACTGGTGTCTTGACATGTGTTTTAGTAGATGAATCTGAACAAGGCTGAAAATTTTGGTAACTGCTAGGATTGGTGGTCCGGTTAGACTACTAACCTCTGTATTTCTGGTCACGTCCGTTCTGGAGTTTCAATGGCTACTGGCTGATTAAGATAAGCACGGTGGTTGTCATTACCTCCTTGTCTGTTAGTATCCTGACGGTCATTATCATGACCGTGATTCATGTAACTATTTCGTCTGAGTGGCCGACTGGGTACCGTTCCCTATTCTTCTGACTGAAAAGTAGCTGTGTGAAGTGTGACATCTAACTGAAGAAGTAAAAGCATGGAATGGAATGGTAGCGTCTGATGATTGAAGTATACTCTTGTTAGAAATTTCAAATTTTTAGTTTTCGTCCTTGCTCTTGAAGAGTCTTCATAGTATAAACAGCATCAGCATCTTGGGGAATCTCCAAAGTATCAGTAGTATCAGCATTCGTGAGGTCTCCAAAATATTAGCAGCAACGGTATCTGGTAAAATCTTCAACTCTCGAGCATCATCAGCATCTGGTAGAATATCGACAAGTGGAAACGCCTGAGATGATTCAGGATTGTTTAACGGTACACATGGTATAAGGTACATGGAGTACACCTGAAATAATGCACGTAAAGTACACGATGAATACTATTTATGTAGTACTGGTGAAGGTTTGTTGATATGATCGATACTGGTGTCAACCGTCTGTCATGGTCAACGGAAGATAACTTGATTAACTAGTTAGCAAACTGAACTGCAACAGTTATCATGATAGCATGATAATTTCTGTGTAGACTTAATGCTGGTTGTATAGAGGCTGAAAAGTATGATTAAACGGAGTTTCATCAATGTTCAGTATGAAGACATGATTGATGAAGACCAGAACATGATTTATGAAATAGAATTTTACTGTAATCCTTCTGTATTTTAGCCTAAAAGCATCATCACCTTGTTGAAAACATAATTAGCATTAGAAGACATGAGACTTACTCAGCATGAAAACGACGTCCACGTGAGAGTATAAAACTTGACTGATACAAAGAACATGGAAGGATAATCTACTGAGGTGTAACATCAACTGATGTGGATGGCTATGGTTCAATCCATAGAATTCAAGGAACAAAACATGTGACTAAGTATGGGCGATTCTGGTTCGATCCATACTTGTCAAAATTTTCTGAGAACTGTCATGTATATAAATTTACAATCTGGGACTAAATATGGATGGTTGTAGTCCAATCTATACTTGTCAAAATTTTATAAAATGTCATGATGTGAGCAAAGGTGAACGTCTATGTTTTAGTTCACAAGACAATATTCGACTGAAAGCATGAAAATTTGACCTAAATAATGGTGAACGTTTTTTGTTGGTTCACCAAGTAATATTTGACTAAAAACATGAATCTGACATGAGTAAGGGTAAACGCCTATGGGTCGGTTTACCAATACAAAATCTGAACGGGCAAGTGTGAACGCCTATGGGTCGGTTTACCAAAACAAAATTCGAATGAAAAGCACATGCGACTAAATATGGCCAGTCTTGTACCAACCTTTTACTTAGTCAAAAACTTTAAGAAAACTGACTGATAAATGAAGAAAACTAACAAATAAATGCATGAGAAATATGAAAGATAACAACGCTAAAATCTGGGAAGTTCTTGGTGACTACCCACTAGTCACAGGTCAAGTTTTAGAGCCTACAGGTCGAACCTATATCTCTGATACCATAATTGTAACACCCCACTTGGATAAGTGGACCGTTACGTGTATTTATGGCGTGTCATCAAAGCATAAGGTAAATGTCCTAAAACATTAACTGGCCATAAAAGAAATACCGGAATCAAACATCGGTAATCCAAACATTAGCTCAAAACATGAAAATTAAATACTGAAGGAAAGGACTAAACAATGTCCAAATAAGCAGAATAATGTAAGAAGTGCATAGAGTAAGAAGTCTGGATAGCTTCCATCCAAATGCACATGCTCTCAGAGTCCTAAGAGCGTCCTGGTGTACCTTCTATCAGAACATGAAAGGAACTACGGCTGAGCATAACGCTCAGTGAACGAATATAAAGCATGATAAGAAATACTGAAATGAAGCAGATGATAAAATACTGAAGCTGTAAGACTGATAAGTAAAGTTGCTGCGGAAACCTGTGTATAATCTAAAAAGTTTGATTTATAAATAATAAAGCTGAACGGTTATCTGTTAAATCTGAAAACATGTATTTACTGTATTTTAATTGCCAAGAGCTTATATAGGTCATGTGCTGTAACAACTTCTGCATGAATAAATTGAGGGGTGACCTCGTCATGCTGTAGAGGGGTGACCTCTAAATAATGTGTCGGGTGGAGGGATCAACTCCAATGTGAAGGATGTAGAGCACATATCACATTCACCTGATAACTGTAACCTGATAGCCTAGGATGCACCCATATGCCCCGCTAATAATACTGATAAAATGGCCAAGCTGAAATAAATGGGACGCTGCGATAAATCACTCCCTCGTTGAGGAGTCATGACACTGGTGCCTCTAGTGTCATGGTTACGGTACCTCCGTAACTAGTACATAAACTGGTCATGCTTGTATATAAAGCTCAGGCAATTTATTTAGTTATTAAAATGATTACTGATAAGCTTAAAACATATACTAGGGAAAACATTTGGATGCAGACGGGAATCCTAATCATGCATAGAAGGAAGTCCTTACTGAAGGAAGGGAAATCCGTACCTTGTGTCCAGTAACTGACTGCAAGGAAAAGCTTATTAGACTCCTACTCTGATTTCACGGGAGCTACATAAATAACGGACGCGAATAAGTGAACTGATATCTGTTTAGTTTACTGATTTTTAGTTGTTCTTAGTTTGATTTTATTCTTGTATTATTGTTTGTATATAAACTAATAATATCTAGCTATTCGATAATATTACTGACAATATCTGACAATTCAATAACATTACTGATTAACGTATTTTCCGTATAATGTGCAATATATCCGATATAATTATTATTACTATAATTAGAAATATGATATAATAAAAAGGTTTATAAATGCGTTCCTTTGAAAAAGTATAAATTAAATCACGCGTTTCAAAATAATTTAAAGGTAAAACAATATTGATCTAATTTAACAAATTAATAAAATTTTACAATTTAATTAATTTATTATACAACACTATGTAACAAATATTTAATTAGTATAATTATTTTCCTCGCGCGTTAATAAAATACTAGTGAACCCGAACCCGAGCTAAAACTAACCCCCGAGACGTCCACGTCTCGGTTTAACCAAACCGGCCCCACAACTGTCGATGTGGTCCCCACTATTTTATGCAGTGGTTGCCACTGCCCTTGATTTGTTCCCCCTGTCTTTGTATTATAACCCATTGTTGGTTGTTTGTTTCCCACTGCTAGTCCTAAGTTTTCCACTGCTAGTTGTTGGTTCCCACTGTTTAACATTCCCAAACACCCCCTTTCTGCGAGTTAGACCCAAACACACCCTGTGAATCCAACTAACCCCCTGCTTGTGTTATATACCCACTGTGCATCCAAAACAAACACCCCCTGTAGCCCGTTACCCCCCTGTGTGGTTGTTTATTTGAGGCTGTCAAACAGAAGGACCACTGAGACCTTAAAGGTCTCGGCTGTGTGCACTCAAACCCACCGAGAGCTTACTGACTCTCGGTTTTTTCGTGATCAAAACCCAAAACTTGACTAAATAATTAATTAACTCTCACGTTTACATAAAGACTCGCGAATTCAAACCTGGTTTAAGATGGATTCGGATTAAAAATAAAAGAAATACGGATGTGAATACCTCTTCATGATTAGGATCAATTATGAATACACAGCCAATCAACTACAAGAAAGATCGAATCTTCCCTTTTTGTTTTCTGTCTTTTTTTGTCGGCAACCATAAAGAACAACCCTAGTTCTTTCTTCTTCTTTTTTTGTTCGACTACTGTTATGTGAAAGAGGGGGAAATACCCCGTTTTTTTATTTTTGCCAAAAAGGCCTGCCCATCTTCTTTTTTTTAAATGGACCAAAGCCCACCATATACATGTTGTATACATTTTGGTTTTTGCTTCGTTTATACATTTTACTTGCGTTTTCGTGTTTTAAAAATCCTGTCATGTATTTGTTTATTTTTCCCTGAATAAATAATACTTACGTGATACATATATAGTTCTAATTAATTATTATTCTGAATAATTACGTAACATTTTTATATAAAACTGAGACTGCGTGAACTTAATACTTGTGGGTTTACAAATATTTTGTACGTGTTCGTATATTAATTCTCGTGATATGTTCTGACAATTAGTATTTGTTTCCTAAATAATTAATAATTGTGTAATACTCGAATTACTCCTGTCATTTATTATCTGAAATAAATAGTTACGCAATGTTTTATTTAAAGCTATGACTGTACGTAATTAATGTTCGTGGACTTTTAAAGCGGGTTTTACATCTAGTCTAATGTCATCATCTCTTTTTCTTAAGTTCTTTGATAGCATAAAAAAGACTTCGTATATTGGCTCGATGTCTAATTTGAATGTCCTCAATGATTAACTGTAGAGTAGAAATCTTTAGTCGAGCTTGAATAATTTCTTCATCTTGTATCATTTATCTTCTCTGCAACTTGGTCTTGGATTCTTCAAAATTCTCTTCTAACTTCTCAAAATCTTGTTGTATAATTCTTCGCCTTTCCTAAGTCCTTCAACTTTGTCTTCAAGATCTTCAATACGTTTGGGAGGAATTTTTTTTAAATAGGGTAGGCTATCTTTAAATTGTTGTTCATATGTATTTTTAGGAGAATTTTCAAATATAGGTGATGGTGTATTAATAGGGTAAGGTGATGGATATATTTTTTTAAGTGCAGGTGTAAAATCTATTTCTTCATTATATGCTCGTATAATTTGCATATATGGGTCATCATAAAACGTCAAAACGACTTTTGGTATTTTCTGATCTTTGGATGGATTTTTTGAGGTATCATAAGGATTATTCGTTGGAAGATTGGAAATATATTTTGGGAATTCGTTAGGAATACTTGCAGAATACGCATCTTGAGAATCCGATAAGATGATAATAGGAGGAAGATAGGAATACATATTTCTGGAGACGTCGATAAATAAATTATTTATAATAGTCACATTACGTACACATAAACACAATATCATTTACAGCTAAACATAATAACCATAATATAACTTACACATAAGTATAATCTTTAAACTTACACATAATTCTGGAGAGTAGCAGTACAGACATTTACATCATTCTTGTAGAAGCATTGGCTTGGCACGGAGGACTTTCTCGAAATTATTTTAAAAGTAGTTATAGTCAAGATTTTAATTCTTGTTCTCTATAACCATGGCTCTGAGTTGCAATCTGTAACACCCCAATTTTTACCTTAACGCAACGAAACATTATTTTGGGTATTACTTCATAGAAAACAAGTCATAATGATAGAAAACAACTAAAAAGGTGATTTAATCAACTTTCTTTATATATCATTAAAATATGAGGTTCCCAAAATCTAGAATAATGATTTCAAGTTTGTGCATCTTCATGTCATCCTCATGTTGCTCCATGCTATCAATCTTTAATACCTGAGATATATGCTTAAAATCAACACAATGGTTGAGTGAATTCCTAGGTTTAAAATCATTTTGAATACAAGATCCTTTTTTCGAGCTACGTTGTTATTCCCCATTATTTTATATTCATCTATTCTTATTGCACTAGCTCATGCACCGGGTCTAGACATTATCAGAAAACCAACAAATTTCCCTTATGCAGGTACTTTGCCGGACTATTAGCCTAGGTAGGAACCTGTCAGCATTCTAGCAAGTGCGACTTGCTCAGATAGGGGATGTCAGTCCCCAAATAGTACTATTCACAATATTAGCGCTCATTTTCTACAATGATTAGCAGTCATGATTAAAAAGGTACTTAATGGCAAAAAGTAAACGTAGTGTCAATAATCATATCAAGCAGCATACAAAAATACTTGTATTCCAATTTTAGCATATATCCCCTTACGGGTTTTTCAATTCATTTACAAACTTTTAAAAGTAAGGCTATGAACTCACATGATGTCCATAGATTCTGAGTTGCATAAGATATATTTCATTCACATAGAACAACTTGGTCTCACAAACAACAACTTGGTCTCACAAACCACAACTTGGTCTCACACAAACCTAGATTAACACATTTTGTATAGTATCAAGTATTTGATCTTTAGTTCAAGTTTTAAGTATTTCCTTTTGATATTTGCCTTAGCTTTATAGGTTATTTATAATATCACATCATTGTTCGGGCCATCATACTCAGAAGCCATTCTATAAATGTTTGAGGAGCGAGGGCACTTTAAATCTTAAACTCAACCACTCAGTCAGAACGTAATATCGAGATGGAACATCTTTGTACAAAGATCACTACTAAAATGACATGTTTATTAGGTTAGTAAAATGACACTTTTGGCCCAGAATGTTTATAGTTTCAAAAATGACAATTTTAGTCCCTATACTTGCTGAAAATTACATAACAACCTCAAAATTTTACCAAATGATCTAGGAGCTTAAAATAAAGTTTACAAACAAATTTATAATCATAATAACATTAATTTTCCAGATCTATAGCTTTTGAAATGGATTTTATCTCATTATTTCATGTAAATTACAAAACTAGGCTTTTATTACACCTTTAGCTTATAACTTCCATTTTAGCTTATTATATGAAGTAACCTTACTAGATTAGCTTGTTAACATCTTATTAACATTATAACAAGTCTTATAAAAGCATTATAACAAGATCTAAGATTAGATAACATAGTGATTACCTAGGTAGCTCTAGAATGACTTATAGAGCTCCTTATGAACTTATTTTGCTTCTAAAGCTTCAAGAACTTTAATGGATACTTTTTAGACCTAGTTTGTGGTCTCAAGGCATCCTTATAACTTTGTTAGAAGTGGAAAATCATAATGAATACGGAGGTAAAGGAGATTGGGGTGCAAGTTTACAATTAAAGGGTATACGCCCTATTTATAGTGTTTTCAACCCTTATCATTCAAGTAAAGCTTTAACACTTATATCCTAGGCTTCTTACACGTCCATTTTGACTATGGTAAGCTATGGTATGATTCATACAAGTTAGATTCTAAGTTATCTAAGGTTTAGGACCATAATAAGCCACACAATTTTAAAGATAGGAATGCCATGTTTCATCTACAAGTAGGTGATGCACCTACTTGGAATATATCTCAAAATATCTGGTTTTGCAAATGAAACAGGAGGGAAACTCATTTGAATTGGTTTTGGTGGGAAAACCTGGCCGGATGCAAATCTAGGGCTTGTAACTTTGTAATTCGTGTAATTAAGGGTTTATGAATGTGATTAGTGATGGATTAGGGTATAAGAAAGAAAAGGAGTTATTCTTTCTTTTAAATTAGGGTTTATACATTGTAATTAAGAAGTTTGGGTCCTTGGTTTCAAGTTTAACAAAGGTTTGAAGTGAAATTAGGAAAAAAAAACCTAGCCGGATTAGGGTTTCTAGTGATCTAGGGTTCAATCCTTGTTAAATCCATTGTTATTGATTTAGCTACTAATGTAAGCTCAATTTATACATCCTACATCGTCCTCAATGTGTTCATGAAGTCTCTACATTGGTTTTACTAAGTTATTCCAAGTAAAAATGTCCAAAGGGCGAAAATACCTATTTTGACCTAATTTATAAGCCATGCATTGAAATATTGTGCATTGTGAATTAGGGTACTTTTACCTTGTCTTATGATGATATTATAACCTAAGTATGATGCTATTGAAGTTTGTACATGTCACACCCCACCATGGCGGAATATGAGGCGCGACGTATGGATATCATCACAACAATAACGTGTCTATAGAGTTAACTAAATGAAATAGAAATGTCATAAAAATGTGACACAATGTCATGACAATATCTCAAACAATGCAGGCATCTAGGTAAGTAGGTAACAGGCCTACCTCTTACCAAAGACATACAAATAAACAAACATCGAACATATAGGTACCATAAAGTCTACTTAATCAAAAGACAAAATAAAATCTAAGAGGAAAGGAATTCCTCCAAATGCTGTTCTAGCAGCCTCTAAACTCTAGCCACTTCTAATAGCATCCTTCTCAACTACCTCACTTGAAAATGACACTAAAATCTGTCAACATAAAGTTGGTGAGAACATAGGTTTAAGTTACCGAAAACATCTTAAGAACCCTTAACAACCGCTGTAAATAGTTGAAGAAAACAATTTATAGTAATTGACCATAATGTGATAATCATGCTACATGCATCCACAAGAAAACTCAAGCCAAGTACAAATCACATCTACAATTCACAAAGCACACTATAACAATCAAGAAGTATCCCGTCACACACATAAGAACACACACCACACTATCCAGATCTTTCCCACACCACCTATGGAAGATGAACTATATCCCCGTCGAGATATCTTGCCTCCGAAGAGACGATGCACAAGTACTCAGGACGGATCGTGCCCCACGAACCAAGAACTCAGGACGGATCGTGCCCTACGAACCAAGAACTCAGAACCAAGAACTCAGAACGGATCGTGCCCCACGAACCAAACACATCACAACTGGTCCCATAGACGCCCATACATCTATGTACCAATCCCAATCATAACACAATCAAGATTCACATATCAGAACACATATCAAAGCACATATGAGAACACATAAGCACGCAAGTCATACAATAGCACATTTATGTCCACACATTTTAAAACATAGTACTAAATCATGTTAAAGAACATTGCAAGTGTCATCTCCATCCCATACTAGAACAACATTTAAAAACGTAGCAAAAATGGGACTATGAACTCACCTGATAAAGCTCCTCTAAGTTTCCGCACACTAGCAAAACTAACACACAATACATACAATCAAGACAAGAACTAATGAAAATTCATAATGACTCATCAATCTATGATGGATATATAACCTTATCCTACAACTTAACCCGTTTATATGCCATATGCATCTTATTACATCCCTCTATAAATCCCTTAACTTAGTTTAGTTCATAACTCGCCCCGTTAACATTTAACCCAAAACAGTCTCGTTTTTCATACTTCATACTATGGGTCAAACACCCCCTTAACCAAAATAACATGCCCTGTAAAAGAAATCATATGCCCTTACATGTGTTAGCTAACTCTCCCATTTGGACGCAACCTTAAAGCTACTGTTAAGGCCTCCATATATATATATATATATATATATATATATATATATATATATATATATCAACTTTTACCTATCCAGAATTTACTGATTTTGAACATACGAAACGTTTGTTATGATCAGAGGGTCTTCCACTATCCCACTTGATTAGCCCTCTTACAGATCTCTTATTTAATATATGAACTAACTCTCATGTTCGTTTGAAGGTCCAATTGTACTCCTAAGTACCCTAACCATCTTAAAACATTAATTTAAACCCGAATGATTTATAACTGTTTTGACCTCCGACTGTTGTAAACTGTTTTTGACCCACTTCCCGACCTCAAATTTAGTTCTCGTTTCTTGCATTCAAAATCCAACTCAAATACCTTTCCAGGACTACTTTTATCGCATCATGAAAGTATCTATAACTCTAGATATGATCTAAACAAGTTACCTAAAATTCTGCCCAGTTTTTAAAAACGATTTTAACACAATTAACCTAATTAATTACCATCACCGTATATATTTATTAACCCTAATTATTCTAATCATGTTCATATCATTAAATTACAGATTTCATAATTAACCTAACCCTAAATCCATCATGCATTGATTAAGTACATGTAAATAACAATTAAATTAAATAGGTGAACATGGGTTTTACCTTAAAATTAATAGAAGACAAAAATTATGAAAATCCTAATTTTCTCTTGTAGATTTAGACTCCTTCTTGATCTCCAGGGATTTTATGAAGTGTTTTGATAAATAAAATCCTTATATAATCAATTCTAACAAGTCCTAGCCCAAGTACAAAAGCCCGGTTCCCTTTTTCCTTTTTTTTCTTTTCTTGCGTCACATAACCGACCAAACACCACATAAATTTCGTTTTTATATATTTTATTATTAATTAATATCTTATTAATATTACCTTAATTTTTCTTAATTTATTTCAGCTCCTAAAGCCTCCAGAACCTCAAAACCGTAAAACTAGTCAGTTTTTACGTGTATACCGTAAAAGACGTAAAAATATACAGTTTTATAAAACTCTTAAAATATGAAATAAACTAAATAACTAAGTCCTACATGACTTAAAACCATCCCGAAAAATATTCCCGTGACTAATTACCTTATCCGAGACCTCCAAATGCTAAACCCTAAATCGTAAAAATACGATTTACTATAATACATATACGTACACATAAAATATTAAAATAACACCGCATTCTATCATAGTCACATCCATGTGAACTAATGAGCACGAACTGTCCCCTTCGTAACATCATATAACGTATCACGCGATACACGAACTATGACTAACATCCAATCAAAGGCTCAAATATAAACATATAGCACATAAACGCACACTAAACACATAATCTACATCAAACAATCAAAAGTGACAAATCCAAAATCTAGGGTTGTCACAGTACACTTGTCCTAAAAGACTAGCTATTGATTCTAAGTAAAATGCTTAATATAAGGGTTTTTAGGTCATTAAGCCTAATGACTTTGTACTTTGGGTAATTCGTATTTATCTCATCATAAAAACTTATTCTAGGTATTATAGGTTAAGTTTATGACTTCTAAAGATTCTACACACTTAGTTTATTAAGTTTCATAGGTTAATCATATGCTAGGAGGTAATAGTTTTAATTAGAATTTTATGCTTTAAAAACTTGTACTTTGTTCTTTAATTATTTTTACATTAACTTGAAGTGAAAATATAGTCTTAGTATGATACTTAGTTGAGTTTCATAATTGGTTGCAAAAGATTAGGCTCTAATTCATTGTGAAATGGATTTTAGGTGCTAATTTTGGTTACTATGTCTTAACTCTTGTACTTAGCTTTAAATGACTTGTACTTTGTATTCTAGGATGAAATTATATTTCTAAATGATATTTATAACTTTTTCATAATCCTTGATTACTTATTTATATGTACTGTACATTCATAATTCACTATTCTTGAGTTTACAACTCATTTATATGGGTTCTAAGGGAATTTAAGGCATCATAGTTATTTTTGAGATGTTCTTATTCATAGTATACTTATTAGATGACTTTTAGAACTCAGACTTAATATATATACATTGTGTTTGCAACATATAGAAATATGTTGGTATGGCAGTTCAGGTTGTGAGGACCCAATCATCTTATCAAGTAAGGCATATAAGCAAAAATTTCTAGTGAATTTTCATGTGCATTCAATCATAACATATAACACAGATGTAAATTTTATGGGTTGTCATATGTGACCCTAGTAATTTTACAAGAAGTACTCGTACTATTAATATTAAAACTTTTGAAGAATTTTTTGTCATATACAAATTGTTTAATCTTCATAATATCAAAGAGTAGATTATGCATACTCTTTGGTAGTCATTTAGAGTTCCTTCTTAGACTTAGTAAGATTTATTCTACTTAGTATAGATCTAGAATCTAGACTTAACAAGATCATTGATTGTAGCTTTTTGTATACCCTTTTAGGAAAAAGAGCAACAAAGTAGTGGTAAGCGTTAAGTGTCGGTTTAGGAAAACCGAGCACTAATGACCAAACAAGTTCGTTCTCGAGGAGGCAAGTGCGTTGTGTTAAGAGTTGATTAATGTTTGTGATTATATTGATTGAAAAAGAAATGGGATTAGAAGAGAAAGACGGTTACAAAGACGGATTAAACTACGACGAAAAAGGCGAACACGTAAAACCGTAAATAGTGCCAAAATTAAGATTTTAACCTAAAAATTCCTAAAAATTACTAAAAATCCCCAATAATATTCTAAGAGTTTACAAAAAATCCAAACTTGCTAAAACCTTTTAATTAATTCAATAATCACTTTTTAATGCTAATTAAAGCCCAAAAAATCACAATTAAATATTAAAAAGCTTTAAACAAGATCTATTAGTTTGTAAACCTCAAAAATGACCTAATTAAGCTAAAAACTATTTTTAAAAATTTTAAAACCAAATTAAACTATTTTTAAACACTTAAAAACTATTAAAAACAATTAAATCTTAAATTAATTCAAGAAATTAAATGAAAAGTCCTAAAAATATTTGGAAAGTGACAAAACTCCTAATTAAGTGTCCTTAACCTAGGAAAAATGTAAAAACTAAAAAAAAAACTTTAATTTTTAATAATAAAATAATATTAAAATAATCAAAAAAATAAAAAGTTTGTAAATAAATTCTAAAAAATTACCAAAAATCCTAAATAATGTAACTAAAACAAAAATGCAATCCAAATTTTCTGAAACCTATTTAATAATTTTATATTAAATTTTAAAGTTGCTTAAAAACCCTAAAATCTTATAAAATCAAAAATAAGCTAAATTGAAAACCTAAATAGCTGAAAACCTCAAAAACATGATTAAAAACCTAAAAACTATTTTTTCAGATTTTTAAATTACTTTTTACTATTTTTTAATGACCTTTTAAAATTAAAACTTAAAATAATCCTAATAAATTAATGAATAAAGGGAAAATTTTACTTTTTGCTCAGAAAAGTCAACAATCCTAATAATATCCTAGGAAAAATGCTAAACATGAAAAAGCTACAAGAAATAAGCTAGAAACAGCTTATTTAAAAGCTGTTATCCAAATAAGCTATAAAACAAACACTACTTAAATAAGTAATGAAATGAAATGTAAACGTAAAAAGCCATCTGGATCACTGGTTAACACGTTAGTCCTTGGAAAGCAAGGTCGCGTGTTCGAGCCCAGGCAAGGTGAGCTTTTTACAAAGTTTTTCTTTTTTTTTTCTTTTAAAACTTAATCCAGTAGCCTTGTTAAGCTCAAAAACACAATTCAAATCCAATAACAAGCTATAATTAAGCTGCTAGAAACCAAAACGTGCCCAGATTTGGCAAAGTTTCTGATGAACACAAGAGAAGTCTTCACAAGTGAAGATATGAATCAAGAGGGCTTGATTCTGCTTTTTTGTGGATGTTTGTGATGGACAAAGGCACCCTTATACTCTTTGGAGTATAAGGAGTCAATAATAACACAAATACAAGCACACTCTTAGCCAAAAATCACACCAAAATAACAAATACAAGCACACTCTTAGCCAAAAATCACAAACCTAGAACAACCCTACTTCTAGCAGATTGTTAAGACTTGATGCACAAACTTCACAAAATAAGCAAAAAAAGGCAGTGACTGAATTTTGTTAAGTTTTCAACAATTTTCACATGCAAATGCTCTAAAACCTTACCAAACTGCAATAAACAACTAGCATACACCTTATCCTACCCTAATAAGTGATTTTAAATAAGATTTAACTCACAAACTTATCACAAAGTCAGCTTAAATCTCAAATCCAAACACCCCTTAAACTATGAAAATGAAAAATTAACAAAGCAAATCTTATCAAAACTCAATCAAACTGAATCAAACTCAAACTAACATGCATATAATCAAACAAGGAAGAAATAACAAGCACAATAACAATCACTTAACAACTTTCATGCAATAATCACTTAAACACATAATATTTTCAGAAAACTAAAAATTGAAATAAGAAGCAAGGAGCTACCTTAAGGGTCCTACATCCAGGACCCTTAGTGGTTGAAAAACCACCTCCAAACAAGCCCGGGCTTGTGTTGAACTTTGTTGAGGTTCTGATGAAGTTTTCTTAGCAAAAAAAATGAATAAGATTGGTTCCTTTTTTTGAATCTGCTAAGAGAGAAAAGGGAAAAGCTGTGTAAAAAGCTTAAGGCTTGCTCCTAGCTTATAGATTAAGCTAGAAGAGAGCTTTAGCTTTTGGGTAAGGATATGATAAGCTAAAAATAGGAAATGACCAAACCAATGGCTATTTTAAACTTAGGTACCCACTACACCAGAACAAGCCATTGTGTTATGGACATACACAAGCTCAAATACCATCACTCCAACACACTTAATCACCATTGTATCAGGTTTGTATGAAAATTTAAGATATAAGAAAACTTTGTAAAAGAAACAGAAACTTTGAATTTTGAAAACCTTTGCTGAAACTTAAACCAAACTCAAACAATGAACTTAAATTAACATGAAATGTAACAGGAACTTGTTTTCATCACCAACTCTTAACTTAGTTTCTCATTAGAACAAAAAGATTTACAAGGTTGTGAAAACAGGAAAACAAGAACAGGTTTCTACTATGTCCTACAAGGCCTTTATATAGAGGCTACAATGTGATTCTAGAAATGATAAGAAGCTAAAAACCCTAACACTTGAACTTCCAATCTTGCCCTTGGACGATTTTGAATTTTTCAGTCAAAACAAAGCCATGTGAAGATCTTTGGCAGTTTGTGGGATGCCAGCATTGAAAAAGAAATCTTGGACGTCCATTTAGCCTTTGGGAACACGAAATTGTTGTGGGTTGTTGATTTGCTGTCCTCATTTTGTTTGAGAGTGAATAGTGGGGCAGGAAAGGGTTGCACAAACATGTGAGGTGATGGTGATGGGAGTTTAAGGGTGGTTTTAGGTTTAGATGATGGTTAATCATGGATCTGGAAAGAATGACCCAAAAACCCCTTGTTTTAATTGATGTTCTTCCTGGAAATATTTAGGGTTTAAGGGAGGATTAAGGGGGTTTTAATCCGTTTGTGGATTAATGACTTTTTGAAAATGTGTTTAGGAGGGAAAGGTTTATTAAATGGGTTTAATAGCTGGTGGAATGGTGACGTGGTGAAGGGAAGAGTGGGGATTGGTGGGATTTTTGGGTGGGGTGACGTGGCAAGCAGGGAGTGGAGGGTGAGGGTGAGAGATTGTTTGTCTGGCAGGTTTGCCCCCTCTCTTTTCAAACTTGTTTCACTTTGTATTAAAACAGCAAATAAGTCATTTCCTTTGAAAAACATCTTTGGCAAGTTGGCAGTTTTGGCACAAAAACTTCATAAGCTTGAAACAAGGACTAAACATGCAATTTCTTCATTCTTCAAGGACTGATTTTGACATGTCTTCATACTTCAAGGCTTTGACTTGTTTGTTGACTTCTTGGAGGACCAATATTGACAATTTAGATTTGTTGAGGGACTAAATTTTCCAATTCTTCAAAGTTAAGGGTCCTTTTTGTAATTTTGACAAACTTTAGGGACCAAACTTGTAATTATGAAGATACAAGGGTATGAAGTGTCAATTCTTCAAACTTGGAGGACCAATCTTCATAATTCTTCAAATCTTCAAGGGTTTTCTTTGGAAAATTCTTCATTAGGGCTTGGTTCATCGGGCGGCTTCGTTTCCCGTGTTCGTTTTTTACTGATTCTTGTGATCTTTTGTCATTTTCTCAATATCCGTACCTAAAATACACAAGCAACAAACACAAGCATATATTTGGGTATTTTGATGATATTTAATGCATTTTAAGCCCAATTTGGATGATGAGACTATGTATAAAAGCAGTCTCATCACTCCCCCATACTAAACCATTGCCGTGCCCTCACGCAATGCTAGAATAAAGTATCGTAGCATCTCCAAAATTCATTTTATTTACTTTATTGGAATGATAAACTAGCTACACAACTACTATTACTACTACATATGTTTTAGACATAATGTATGATTTTCATCGCAAAATGGGACGTTTAGGTTCATAGAATAAGAACACGTGAATGCTTCGTTAGAAATAATTTCGTCGTCCTCGATTTTCACTCCAAGTCCATGCCAAGCGTTCAACGAGATCATTGTCATTACAAGTTAGTAATGCTAACACTACTCATATGCCCTAATCACGTACTTATCCTCCCATTATTCCTAAGTTGTATCTCTTATATTTTATTATGTCTTGAATGTTTCACGAGGATACATTGTTGACTTATGCGATAATAGAGATTTAGGTCTAAAAATAGAGTCCTAACGGTGTAACTAAGACCATCAAATCAATAACCCCTCCTAATAGACAACGATGTCAAAAAATTGAGTTGACAAGAAGAATCGATAAACACGGTTTTATAACGGTTTTGAACATGAGACTTATTACCAAGACTTTTATACGCCCCCTAACGGAAGGGCCTTATTATCTTTGGTTTACCTCCATCTTTTATTCAACTTCGCCATGAAGCTTTTATTATGACTTCGGTCTTGCCTTGCCTTTTATTATCCGCCTCATCGGTGGTTTTATTAGCCAAAGACGTATATCCTCACGCTAAAGCGAATTTTGGATCTTTAAAGCTTCGAAGATTAAGGCTTGATTCACTTTCAATTTTTGCATAGATTTTAGGCCTTGTGGGGCTTCAAATTGTTTGCTAGATTTAGGTGAGCACTTGAAATCTTATTATTAGGTGAAGCTTTCGATTATTCGGGTGCCAATACTTCAAAACCGTGACGCTGGCGATACCTTAATGTCTTCCCAATTTAATTACACGGAAGCTACTAGAAAAGACTAGAAACCCAACAATCCTAACTAAACCGCTAAGTCAATATTTATTAAGCAGAAAATATTTACATGCGAAGGGAGAATAAGCAAACAACGAGAACACATGAGTTTTTGAAAGAATACGAGTACTCTACGTTTAGCATAGTAACTTATAATTAACTCTATCATTTCTCGTCCTCATTTAAGAGACTTAGCCTAATGTGTAGTTAAGGAATCAAAGCTAAGTGCTCAACACGCACGGTCGAGTCAAAAATTACTCTTATTCTCGCCATCGGAAAACCTACATTCGTGTCTTCAAACACTTATAAAACATGAGAAAAATTTTAAAATTTGGCCATTTTTAGCCTTATTTTTATCAAAACGATAAACAAAAAGATAAACTTTGGAAAGCGTGAAGGTTTGTCAAGGCAAGTATCTATTCACCCCCCATACTAAAGTTAAACATTGTCCTTAATGTTTCGAGTCTAGGGGTGCAAAACACCCCCATACTAGAGACGTAGTCGAATGCCTAATCTAGCATGGAAAGGGTGTAACCATTAAATTTAAAGCCGTTTATGAAGTGTGCTAAAAACCTAAGGTTAGAACATCAAAGGATATATCATGGATATTGAGAAATGTCTCCAAAGCAAACGATCGAGTGCTCCCATAAAACGAATACGAGAGGCTCCAATCGTGAAGATCATGATCTAAAGTTCACAATTCACAAACAACCACGGAACAAAGGTTGGAAGGGCACGAATCCCCACACGTAAGCTACATTAGAAAGCGATAATATGTACATAGGATAAGCATGGGACTCCCCCACGAGGCACCTCGTTTTTGATTACCGAGTCATGAGCTCGACTCGATCCCCTCAATACTAATTATCATTGGGGAAGGTGACTTGGTCGAGGTAGTTCAAGGATGGAACTTCCCCGCCAAAGTAGTGCTTTAACCTATGTCCATTCACCTTGAAGTTAGGACCATCATCTTGAGCTAGCTCAATGGTCCCATACCGAAATACTTGAGTCACGGTGAATGGACCGGACCAACGGGATTTCAATTTACCGGAAAAGATTTTCAATCTTGAATTAAAAAGTAAAACTTGATCCCCAATGTTAAAAACCCGGTTTTTAATTTTAGAATCATGCAACTTTTTAGTTTTCTCTATAAATCAATGAATTTTCATAAGCAATATCCCTCAATTCATCCAATTCATTTAATTGTATTTTCTGGTGTTTTCCGGCGGTCTCCATATCATCATTACAATGCTTTAGGGCCCAATAAGCCTTGTGTTCTAACTCGATAGGCAAATGACAATTCTTTCCATACACAAGCTTATAGGGAGTGCACCCAATGGGCGTCTTATGAGCGGTCCTAAAGGCCCATAAAGCATCGTCTAACTTATCTGACCAAGATTGTCGGTTTTCCCCAACGGATCTCTCCAAGATCCTCTTCAACGCTCGGTTTGAAACCTCGACTTGCCCACTCGTTTGTGGGTGATAAGCCGTAGAAAGACGATGTGTAACCCCATATTTCCTTAAGACTCTTTCAAATTGGTCGTTACAAAAATGGGTTCCACGATCGCTTATGATAGCACGAGGGGTTCCAAACCGAGAAAACAATTGCTTCAAAAACTTGACTACCACACGAGCATCATTCGTGGGCAAGGCCTTGGCCTCCACCCATTTAGAAAGGTAGTCAACCGCAACAAGGATGTACTTATTACCACGAGATGATGGGAACGGCCCCATAAAGTCTATACCCCAAACGTCAAAGATCTCACACACTTGGATGATATTTTGTGGCATTTCATCTTTTTGTGAGGCTTTGCCTTGTCGTTGGCATGCATCACACGACTTCACAAGATCTTGTGCATCTCGGTAAATAGTAGGCCAAAAGAAGCCGGCATCAAACACCTTTTTAGCCGTGAGATTAGCACCGTGGTGACCACCCGTGGGTCCCTCATGGCAAGCTCTAAGGATGTTAGAAGCTTCGGTGCCAAATACACAACGTCGGATGATTTGATCCGCACAAGTTCGAAACAAGTAAGGGTCGTTCCAAAAGTAGAACTTGACGTCACGAAAGAATTTTCGTTTTTCTTGAGTCGTCATACCCTTAATGATGAAGTTACCCGTATGGTAATTTGCAAAATCCGCAAACCATGGGGTAGAAGAATCAAGCTTAGAATTTACTACACCAAGTGTCTCGAGCGGAAATGTTTCGGTGATTTCCTTAGGCTCGTAAACACTTTGGTGAGGATCTTCCAAACGAGAGAGATGATCGGCCGCTAGATTCTCGGCTCCTTTTTTGTCAACGATTTTGTGATCAAATTCTTGAAGGAGGAGAATCCAACGAAGTAATCTCGGCTTAGCATCTTGCTTTGCCATGAGATACTTAATAGCCGAATGGTCCGTATACACTATGCATTTCGTCAAGACGAGATAAGGTCAGAATTTCTCAAATGCATACACCACGGTAAGGAACTCCTTTTCCGTTGTAGTGCATTTAAGTTGAGCTTCGGTCATCGTCTTGCTAGCATAGTGAATAGGCAAGAAGTGTTTATCATGAGTTGCCCCAAAACGGCCCCAATAGCGTAATCACTAGCATCACACATAAGATCAAAGGGGAGGTTCCAATTGGGAGAAACAAGAATGGGAGCTTCGGTAAGTTTCCTCTTAAGGATCTCAAAGGCTCGTACACAATCTTCGTCAAAGACAAAACGTGCCTCTTTTTCAAGAAGATGTGTAATGGGTCGAGAAATCTTTGAAAAATCCTTGATGAATCGACGATAAAAGCCCGCGTGGCCTAGGAAACTCCTAACTCCCTTGGCGGTTTTGGGATGAGGTAATTTGGCGATGACGTCTACCTTAGCTTGATCTACCTCAATCCCCGCTTTCGAGACCTTGTGCCCTAAGACGATTCCACTCTTAACCATAAAATGACACTTTTCCCAATTGAGCACAAGGTTGGTTTCCTCACAACGTTTTAACATTCTCTCTAGGTTCGACAAACACGAAAAGTGAAAGAATCACCAAACACGGAAAAGTCATCCATGAAGACTTCCATCGTCTTCTCGATCATATCATGAAAAATAGCCATCATGCATCGTTGAAAAGTTCCCGGTGCATTACAAAGTCCGAATGGCATTCTACGATAGGCAAACGTTCCATATGGACACGTAAACGTAGTTTTTTCTTGATCACGAGGATCGATGAGAATTTGGAAGTAACCGGAAAAACCATCTAGAAAGCAATAGAAATCGTTTCCCGCAAGACGCTCCAACATTTGGTCCATGAAGGGCAAGGGAAAATGGTCTTTTCGAGTGGCTTCATTCAACTTTCGATAGTCAATGCACACTCTCCATCCGGTCACGAGTCTAGTGGGAATCAACTCGTTGGCATCGTTTGGCACAACGGTCATCCCTCCCTTTTTAGGGACACAATGAATAGGACTCACCCAAGGGCTATCGGAAATAGGGTAAATCATTCCCGCGTCAAGGAGTTTAAGGACCTCCTTTTTGATGACGTCGTGAATTTTGGGGTTCACCCTCCTTTGACTTTGGATTGTGGGCTTGAAATCTTCCTCCATTAAGATTTTTTGGGTACAAAACTTGGGATCGATCCCCTTAATGTCGGATAACTTCCACGCAATCGCCCCTTTGTGGTCCTTAAGAACATCGACAAGTGCGGTTTTTTCATCATTCGAAAGGTCTTTCGCAATAATAACCGGCAACTTGTCGTCCTCCTCCAAATAGACATATTCGAGGTGAGGAGGTAAATCTTTCAACTCGAGGATAGGTGGTTCCTCAAGTGAAGATTTGGGCTCGATACTCATAACCTCCTCGGGTGGAGGAAATGGGAAATCGTTGAGAAAATCCTTGATAATCGAGAAGTCCTCATCGTTGTCGAGGTCTTCGTCACAAGTACGTGGAACATCGAATTCTTCCAACGTAAAACCACCACCTTCGAAAGGAGTGAAGGTTGGTGTCGAATTATCAAGAATTGGATCTAGCATAGTGGGATTGCCACTAGTTTCTTCATCACCAAACCCTAAAACTTCTTGTGAAAATTCCTCGCAAACCACGTCGATCATATCAACGAGGTTTATGGTAGCAACGGAATAAACATGAGAAAGTTGAGAATTTTGAGTTGCGTTTATAACAAGTTCCTCGTCGTTGAAACGTAAGGTGATCTTTCTAGCATGCACATCAATTAAAGCCATAGACGTATCTAAAAACGAACGACCTAAAATAAGAGGAACTTGAGGATCCGTGGGGATATCAACAACGATAAAGTCTACGGGATAGTAGAACTTCCCCACTTTCACAAAAACGTCTTCCGCCAAACCACATGCAAGAATCGTGGAATGGTCGGCCAACTCAATAGACATTCGTGAAGGAGTAAGATTAGGAAGATTGAGCGACTTGAAGATTGCAAGTGGCATCAAATTAATGCTAGCACCAAGATCGGCCAAGGCATAGCATTCTTCCATATCTTGAATGGCACAAGGGATCAAAAATTTACCGGGATCACCGACTTTTTGAGGTATGCGATTAAGATAAACCGACGAACAACTAGACATTTGGTGCAATTTCTCCTTGTTGTTCAACATACTCTTAAAGTTAGCGGCAAATCGAGGCATCATGACCAAAGCATCGGCGAAACTTACATTAAGGTGCAACTCACGAAACATTTTCATAAAAAGCTCAAATTGGTAGTTATCGCGCTCTTGTCGTTTCTCCTTCCTAAGTCTCGATGGGTAAGGCAAGGGTGGTGTGGGTTGGGGCGTAGGCATAGCCTTTGGAATCTAGGGTTCCAATGTTGGTAAAGGGTCGACCGTAGGTGTGGCATGAGCGGTACTTTGTGGGCTTGAAATATGCTCCTTTTCGACCACCACCTCGGGTTCTTCCTCAATTTCCTCCACCGTTGGAGTAATTGGTTGAGGTGTCGGTTCTTTAAGTGTCTTACCACTTCGTGTGGTAATCAATTTCATCTCTCCCTTCGGGTTTGAAACGGTGTTACTAGGTAGACCACTCGAAGTAGAGGCTTTGTTCCCCATGACGGCTTCTAAAATTGCATTAAGCTTAGCATCTTGACTATTAAACTTCAAATCTTGACTAGCGGCTTTTTGGTCAATTCTTTGTTCAAGCCTAGCATGACTTTGTTCAATCTTATTGTTTTGACCTCGAATTTGATTAGCAAAATCATTTTTCAACTCATTCCTCATGTTAAGATTTTCTTTCACAAAGTTAGCCAACTCCTTAGTGTTTTTAGCCGTGTCCCTAGCTTGACTAGCCAATTGCTCTTGAATGTTTTCCAAAATCTTATCATTTGCCGTGGCGTAATTCAAAAAGTCCATCGGAAATTCTTTAGTGAAACATTTTGAAGACCTTGACTTGTGTTTTGAAAATTACGGTTTTGATTTTGATTTTGCAATTGGCTACTAGTTCCTTGATTCCCATAGTTGTTATTACCCTTAAAATTGTTCCTTTGATTGCTTTGGTAACCAACTTGATTGTTTCGATAATTGTTAGCATTTTGATTTGGTGGAAAACCCGGTGGAGTCAATTGATTAGTGCGAGGAACTTGACCGTTTTGGTTATAAGTTCCCGCGGCCGCGAAAGCACTTGAAGTGTTACCACCGTTGGTAATGCACTCGGAATAATCGTGAGCTCCACCACCATACATACAAGAAACCTCAACCGCTTTAATCGTAGCGGGAGCGGGTTGTTCACCAACTTTAAACTCAATTAACAATCCTTTCAATTTATCAAAAATTTTGTTCTCCAAATTAGCCTCGATTTGACAAGCATCAACGGTGTGTGACAATGAAGGCGAAGACGAAGACGAAGTCTTACGAACACTCGACGTGCTACGAGGACTATACACCTTAGACCTATTCTCAATGATTAACAATGCTTCCTCGACCGTTTTACACAAAAAATTACCACCCGCGGCGGCATTAAGATAATCACGCTCATGATCGTTCAAGCCATTGTAAAACATGTCTACTTGATGCAAGTCGGAAAAACCATGATGAGGACATCCGTGCAACATTTCCTTAAACCTATTCCAAGCCGTTGAAAAACTCTCATTATACTCTTGTGAAAACTTTGAAATCTCGTTTTTCAAGTGCGTAGTCTTAGAGGGCGGAAAAAATTGGTTCACGAATTTTGAAACGAGATCCTTCCACGTCAATATAGAATTGGGTGGCTCTTTCTCTAACCAAATCTTTGCGGGCCCCGCTAAGGAATACGGAAAAAGCATCATCTTAATCGAGTCGTTTGAGACGTCCTTAAACTTGCATGTGGCGGTGAGACGATTAAATTGGCGAATGTGGTTATGAGGGTTGTCCTTTTCGTCACCTCGAAACTTGTTGTTTTGAATCATGGACAACAAACCCGTCTTAACCTCAAAATTCTCCGCAAGGATAGCAGGAATCACAATCGCTTCTCCATAACCCTGGGTGGGTGCTTGAAGCAACTCCATCATAGTTCGATTAGCCATGGGTGCTTCTTTCACTACAATGGGTTCGTCAATAGGAGACTCCTCACTAGAAGGAGTGATTGATTTATTTCTTCGTTTACGAGCACGTCTTGCTTTAGAGCGAGTTTGCATAAACGTCACGTACAACGAGAAGGCGAGCAAAGAAGATTCTTTTTGGTGTTTTTACTTTTTCAATTTTTTTGTGGTTTTTGATTGTTTTTAACTTTTTTGGATTTTTGGAATGTATTAGTAGACACAAATCTACAAATCTCCTCCTTAATCAAATCTCTCGATTAAAGAAGCCTCAAGGAATGAAAACGATCACGTGAAGTGAACGCCTTCGATGACTTTAGACGATGGTGGAACACCAAATCGTTCAAGAGGGTTTAATCAATAGAAACCAAGAAAATATATATGATACTTAGTAATACTTTGGGCGGAAAAACCCTCGATTAGCTTTCAAAATCAAAATACGCACAAGCAAGCGGAGGAAACGAGGCGGCTCGAAGCACTTAAGAGCCTTTTTCCTTTAGGTCGTGAAATACAACCGCCTTATACCCACCTTATAGTTTGTATTTCTCAAAATCGAGCTTCACGAAAGTATTTATCTATTTTTGCCTTTTTCTTTGGTTTGAGATTCGAATACAATGATTGGGTAATGACCTCCCAAGTCAAGGTTGTGATTTCTCACATATTTGGAGTACTTGTAAATTTATTGTTCTACGTATACAATATAGTAATAGTATTCACAAAAAACGAAAAACCGATAATACGTATTAGTAGAGTGCTACTAATACAATTAGCTATTTATGGCTATATAAAAACAACAATGGTTCAACCAAAACACAACACGCCTCCCCGGCAGTGGCGCCAAAAATGATTGTAGCTTTTTGTATACCCTTTTAGGAAAAAGAGCAACAAAGTAGTGGTAAGCGTTAAGTGTCGGTTTAGGAAAACCGAGCACTAATGACCAAACAAGTTCGTTCTCGAGGAGGCAAGTGCGTTGTGTTAAGAGTTGATTAATGTTTGTGATTATATTGATTGAAAAAGAAATGGGATTAGAAGAGAAAGAAGGTTACAAAGACGGATTAAACTACGACGAAAAAGGCGAACACGTAAAACCGTAAATAGTGCAAAAATTAAAATTTTAACCTAAAAATTCCTAAAAATTACTAAAAATCCCCAATAATATTCTAAGAGTTTACAAAAAATCCAAACTTGCTAAAACCTTTTAATTAATTCAATAATGACTTTTTAATGCTAATTAAAGCCCTAAAAATCACAATTAAATATTAAAAAGCTTTAAACAAGATCTATTAGTTTGTAAACCTCAAAAATGACCTAATTAAGCTAAAAACTATTTTTTAAAATTTTAAAACCAAATTAAACTATTTTTAAACACTTAAAAACTATTAAAAACAATTAAATCTTAAATTAATTCTAGAAATTAAATGAAAAGTCCTAAAAATATTTGGAAAGTGATAAAACTCCTAATTAAGTGTCCTTAACCTAGGAAAAATGTAAAAACTAAAAAAATAAAACTTTAATTTTTAATAATAAAATAATATTAAAATAATCAAAAAAATAAAAAGTTTGTAAATAAATTCTAAAAAATTTCCAAAAATCCTAGATAATGTAACTAAAACAAAAATGCAATCCAAATTTTCTGAAACCTATTTAATAGTTTTATATTAAATTTTAAAGTTGCTTAAAAACCCTAAAATCTTATAAAATCAAAAATAAGCTAAATTGAAAACCTAAATAGCTGAAAACCTCAAAAACATGATTAAAAACCTAAAAACTATTTTTTCAGATTTTTAAATTACTTTTTACTATTTTTTAATGACCTTTTAAAATTAAAACTTAAAATAATCCTAATAAATTAATGAATAAAGGGAAAAATTTACTTTTTGCTCAGAAAAGTCAACAATCCTAATAATATCCTAGGAAAAATGCTAAATAGGAAAAAGCTACAAGAAATAAGCTAGAAACAGCTTATTTAAAAGCTTTTATCCAAATAAGCTATAAAACAAACACTACTTAAATAAGTAATGAAATGAAATGTAAACGTAAAAAGCCATCTGGATCACTGGTTAACACGTTAGTCCTTGGAAAGCAAGGTCGCGTGTTCGAGCCCAGGCAACGTGAGCTTTTTACAAAGTTTTTCTTTTTTTTTTCTTTTAAAACTTAATCCAGTAGCCTTGTTAAGCTCAAAAACACAATTCAAATTCAATAACAAGTTATAATTAAGCTGCTAGAAACCAAAACGTGCCCAGATTTGGCAAAGTTTCTGATGAACACAAGAGAAGTCTTCACAAGTGAAGATATGAATCAAGAGGGCTTGATTCTGCTTTTTTGTGGATGTTTGTGATGGACAAAGGCACCCTTATACTCTTTGGAGTATAAGGAGTCAATAATAACACAAATACAAGCACACTCTTAGCCAAAAATCACACCAAAATAAGCATACAAGTTACTGATATTGCATATATGTGTCTGAATGTATTTTGCTGATACACTTGGCACTCAAATGGATTTCAAAGGCTCAAATCATGCATACAAGTCAAACAACTAGCAAATAAACAATACACAAACCTAGAACAACCCTACTTCTAGCAGATTGTTAAGACTTGATGCACAAACTTCACAAAATAAGCAAAAAAAGGCAGTGACTGAATTTTGCTAAGTTTTCAACAATTTTCACATGCAAATGCTCTAAAACCTTACCAAACTGCAATAAACAACTAGCATACACCTTATCCTACCCTAATAAGTGATTTTAAATAAGATTTAACTCACAAACTTATCACAAAGTCAACTTAAATCTCAAATCCAAACACCCCTTAAACTATGAAAATGAAAAATTAACAAAGCAAATCTTATCAAAACTCAATCAAACTGAATCAAACTCAAACTAACATGCATATAATCAAACAAGGAAGCAATAACAAGCACAATAACAATCACTTAACAACTTTCATGCAATAATCACTTAAACACATAATATTTTCAGAAAACTAAAAATTGAAATAAGAAGTAAGGAGCTACCTTAAGGGTCCTACATCCAGGACCCTTAGTGGTTGAAAAACCACCTCCAAACAAGCCCGGGCTTGTGCTGAACTTTGTTGAGGTTCTGATGAAGTTTGCTTAACAAAAAAAATGAATAAGATTGGTTCCTTTTTTTGAATCTGCTAAGAGAGAAAAGGGAAAAGTTGTGTAAAAAGCTTAAGGCTTGCTCCTAGCTTATAGATTAAGCTAGAAGAGAGCTTTAGCTTGTGGGTAAGGATATGATAAGCTAAAAATAGGAAATGACCAAACCAATGGCTATTTTAAACTTGGGTACCCACTACACCAGAACAAGCCATGGTGTTATGGACATACACAAGCTCAAATACCATCACTCCAACACACTTAATCACCATTGTATCAGGTTTGTATGAAAGTTTAAGATATAAGAAAACTTTGAAAAAGAAACAGAAACTTTGAATTTTGAAAACCTTTGCTGAAACTTAAACCAAACTCAAACAATGAACTTAAATTAACATGAAATGTAACAGGAACTTGTTTTCATCACTAATACTTTGATTTTGCTTGGGTTCAACTATAGTCTCGGAATCTCTCGAATTGATCTCGGCCTTAAGTGGAATGATTGTTTTTGGTGACAAAAAGGAGTTTGGTTTTCTAATCTACTAAACAGGGAAATGAGTAAATTAAAGAAAGATTAAAACTTAAAACAATTAAATAAAACTCGAACTTGAATAAGAAATTAAATCAAACAGTAACTGGAAAAATACCCTAACAGAAAATACCTTATTCGGAATAAAAATCTATACTGAATAAATGACCTATTCGGAATATAACTTATGCGGAATAAATGACCCTATGCTGAATAATTGCTATTCGGAATAAACCTCCTATACGGAATAAATATGCAATTCGGAATAAAATCTCTATTCGGAAAATATCCTATGCGGAATATTGCTATTCGGAAAAACAGGCTATTCGGAAAAACATGTGCTATTCGGAAAGAAGGTCCTATTCGGAATAACTGCAAAATTCGGAATGTCAAAACATTCCGAATAAGGACAAAGTAAAATGCTTAATTCGGAATATACAAAATATTCCGAGTAAGGGAAAATCTAAGGAAGTAATTCGGAATATTGGGACTATTCGGAATATGTAAAATATTCCGAATAAGGATGAAACAAACAAGCAAAACGGAAAGAATGAAATGTTCCGAATAAGAGAAAAGGGAATAGGCCTATTCGGAATAATTTTTGGCTGAAGAACAGTAACAGTTACGACAAAAACGATTTTTAATCCAAATCACCAAAATACTCAAAAAGGTTTTACCAAATTAACCAATAATCATTTAAGTACCATAAATAACAAATCCCAACAATAAAAACACAAAATCAACAACTTTCAAAAGAATAAAATCAATCAACAAGAACTTTAGAACTTGAAATAAAAGATGAAGATGAACAAGAGTAATGAAGAGATTGAATTGAAAGATTAATGTAAAGGTAAACAAGAGTAATGATTAAACACTTACAAGATTGAAAGAAAAATTAAAAATCACCAAACACCCTAGTGGTGTTGGTGAGGCTACGAACCAAAGAAAACTGGGAAAGAAAAATGGAAAACTAACTCCCTAATTGTGTGAAGGAAAAATCCTTTTATAGTCCTAGTGGTTGGTTGGTGAGTGGGCTATCTCCCTTTCTTCTTGTCTTCTCGTCTTTTCAGAAAAGTTGACGTTTTCGATTCTGATCCGGGATTTGTCGACGATTAAATTCAACTCGTCTTTTAATTTCTTCGTTTAATAGACTTGAGTTTCTTCGACATATGTAAATCTTCCATCTTTGGTCCTTTTCTTCGATAAATCTTCAAATAGGCCCATTGACTTCAAATCTTTTGCATCTCTTGGACAATAGACTTCGTCTTGAGTCTTTTTCCTTGATAAAACCCGTGCAATCCCATGTTTCCTTTAATATTCATCCAGTTAGCTCTGAAAACACAATAAACACAAAAACCACGCAAAATTCCAAACAAATGATATTAAATACGTGTTTTGGTCTTGTTTTAGCCAGAATTAAGTGGTAAAAGGATGGGTGTTTACACACCTATCAAATCCCCTACACTTAACCATTGCCATGCCCTCATGCAATGCTTAGTGATAAAGCAAATTTACACTTTTCTCATAATCAATCAACCTTGGCCTTATTAACATACTACTAAACAAAAAATAAAGTACTAAGAGGAATTTAAACTTTAAAGCAAACAAAAGGATAGAAAACCATTTTCACTTGAAAATAGCTATATGGAAATAACTTGCCAAGAGATCAAGGACTTACATTAGGGCTTTGGTGCTGCGAAGATTTATCACCCTCAAGTTTCACTTTCCCCAAACTAAGCTTGAAAACGAGATCATTGTTATTATAAGGTAGCAAATCAAACACTTACACACATGGCTTAATTATATGCTTAAACTCCCTTATTCCTAGGTGTATCTCTTATATTTTATTTTTGTCTTAGAATGATCATGAAGATGCATTTTTGGACTTATTTCGATAGTTTATTAAGGCTGAAAGCAAAGTAGGACGATTTGATCAATAGTTAGCTAAAGGACAAAATCTCTTAAAACTGCTTCTCGGGATATCAAAAAGTTCATATCTTGGCATAACTCGGTTCACAATTTGAGACCTTTCTCAGGCCGATATTTGGCATGTACTTCATACTTCATATCTTGAGAGACGTTCTTGAGATAATGGTCTTCTCATCATAATAGAGTTTCTTCACTTGGAGACTTTTGAGGGGTACTCCAACTTTGTTGACCATGACTTCATGATTATTTCTTCAATCTCTAATTGGGATTTTGAGATACAACGATCCGTCTCCTTTTTGGACTTGGATCTATTTATCCTCATACCTTGTTAGGGTCTTTTCGGATAGACTTCTCCATGATCTTTATGGGAGTTGATTGCTTTTCGTTGTGAGTCTTGATCCTTCATATTGATTTTAGGAATAATGCTTTTCACATCACCTTGGATCTTTAGCAATAAAATGGAATCCTCATGCCTTGTTAGGGCCTTTTTGGACTCGCCAATCTTCGCGCCCCGCTTCATAAGTTATGCCTTGGCTATGAACTCTTATCATTACCGAGCAACTTTTAAACGATCTTGGGCTAGAAGCTAAGTAACTTTTCAAATCGTACGACCTTACTTATTGCAGATAAATTATTAGCAAGTGATGGGAGAATAGGCAAATAATTACACCAAATGAGCTTGTGCAAGAATGCTGACTTATAATTGACTCTATCATTTCTCGTCCTCCACAATTTAAAATCTCAAGTAATGAGACTCGTGGATGCTTAGCCTAATAAACCAATTAAGGTCTACATGGTTAAGGATACTAGCTAGAATAAACTTGGATAAGTCTATTCGGGTTGAGTCAAAATAAACACAGCGGGCCTAATATGTCAAAGATTTCTAAACTAGCTACACCACTTTATTAATATTTTTGACTTTATTGTGGAATATATACATATGAAAGCAACGATAAAAATTTAAAAATTACAACTAAATGGCCAAAGTTAATAAAAAATTTGAAAAATGTTGAAAAATATGATTTTCCGGTTAAATGAAGGCATTTTCATGGAAAAGTCCACTTAAAACTTCGATAGAAGTCCCCCTACACTTAAGATAAACATTGTCCTCAATGTTTAAGCATGTGGGAAAAGTCTCCCCTACACTTATGACATTGTGCACGTTGGTTAACTCAAGTTAAGGAAGAGACGACTAAAGTGATCAATTTCAAATGTGAGTATGAAGAAAATTGAATCACGATAGTTGAGAGATAGAACCGGATTTCGGATAACACGGGAGAACGGTTCTTCAGAGATTCCAGGAGTGCACTTATCCCTGTAATCACATCACCACACAAAAACAAAGACCTATAGAGGCTCCCCTACACTTAGGGGGTTAAACGGTAAAAGGATAGATACTCGGGTTGCCTCCCGAGGAGCGCTTGTTTTTGATAACCGAGTCACGAGCCTGACTCGACCCAAATTTAGTTCATGGGGAACGGGGTGAGGGATGGAATCACCTCCTGAGAGGTGTCCTCACCAAAGTACAACTTCACTCGTTGGCCATTCACCTTAAAATTAGGTCCATTAGGTTGAGCGAGCTCGAGAGTACCATATGGAAAAATTTGGGCAATGGTGAATGGGCCGGACCAACGAGATTTGAGCTTGCCCGAGAAGATTTTCAACCGAGAGTTAAAAAGTAAGACTTTGTCTCCAACATGGAACTCTCGGTTCTTAATCTTAGAGTCGTGAATGAGCTTAGTCCTTTCCTTATAGATTAAAGAATTTTCATAAGCCTCATTACGGAGTTCATTCAGCTCATTGAGTTGGATCTTGCGTAGGTCACCGGCTTTGTTGATATCAAAATTGGCCCACTTCAAGGCCCAGTAAGCCTTGTGCTCCAACTCAATGGGGAGGTGGCACGCTTTCCCGTACACAAGACGATAAGGCGTACAGCCGATCGGGGTCTTGTAAGCAGTACGGAAAGCCCACAAAGCATCATCAAGTTTATCAGCCCATGAGGCACGATGCTCTCCCACGGTTCTTTCCAGAATTCGCTTAAGTCCTCGGTTGGATATTTCAGCCTGGCCATTAGTTTGTGGGTGGTAGGCTGTGGAAAGACGATGATTTACACCGTACTTAGCCATGACTCTTATGAATTGGTCATTGCAAAAATGAGTCCCACGATCACTAATAATGGCGCGAGGCACACCGAATCTAGCGAATAGAGCTTTCAAAAAGTTACAAACCACCCTTGCGCCATTAGTGGGTAAAGCTTTGGCTTCAACCCACTTTGAAACGTAGTCAACGGCTACAAGGATGTATTTGTTTCCTTTAGAAGAAGGGAATGGCCCCATAAAGTCGATACCCCAAACATCAAAGATTTCACACTCTTAAATGAAATTCTGAGGCATCTCGTCTTTATGTGTGATCGTGCCTTGTTTTTGGCAAACATCACATCTTTTAACCATATCGTGAGCGTCACGATATATGGAGGGCCAATAAAATCCCGAATCAAACACTTTTTTGGCGGTGTAGTTGGGACCAAAGTGACCACCGGTGGGTCCTTTGTGGCAAGCATCAAGGATTTCTGACGCTGCCGGTCCGTCAACACATCGGTGGATAATCAGGTCGGCACATTGTTTGAATAGGTAAGGGTCGTCACAAAAGTAAGTCTTAATGTCGGTGAAGAACTTTTTCTTTTGTTGGGACGTCAACCCTTCCTTGAGAATTCCACCCGCCAAGTAGTTTGCAAAGTCCGCAAACCACGGGGTTTCATCAGATTTCGAATTTATAGACATTAAGGTCTCCAAGGGAAAAGAATCATTGATTTCTTTGTTTGGATGATCCCCTTGGTAAGGATCCTCAAGTCTGCTGAGATGATCCGCGGCTAGGTTTTCAGCTCCTTTTTTATCGCGAATTTCGATTTTAAATTCCTGGAGCAGCAAAACCCAGCGAAGAAGTCTTGGTTTGGAATCTTGCTTTGTCAACAAGTACTTCAGCGCGGAATGATCGGTATACACGATTGTTGTAGAAAGGACAAGATAGGGGCGAAATTTTTCAAAGGCATAGACAACAGCTAAAAGCTCTTTTTCAGTTGTCGTATAATGTAATTGTGCCCCTGTCATTGTCTTGCTAGCGTAATGGATTGGTTGGAAGTGTTTATTCACTCTTTGTCCCAGAACCGCTCCAATAGCAAAATCACTAGCATCGCACATCAGCTCGAAGGGAAGCTCCCAATTAGGGGTAACCAAGACGGGTGCCTTAGTTAGCTTATCCTTAAGCGAGTTGAAGGCTTCAAGACACTCTTTGGAAAAGATAAAAGGAGTATCTTTTTCCAAGAGGTGGGTCATCGGGCGAGCGATTTGAGAAAAATCCTTAATGAATCGACGGTAGAAGCCCGCATGACCCAGAAAACTTCTCACACCCTTCACGGTTGAAGGTGGAGGCAACTTGGCGATAACATCGACTTTAGCACGGTCTACTTCAAGACCGGCTTTGGAAATTTTGTGTCCCAGCACGATGCCTTCTTTTATCATAAAATGGCATTTTTCCCAATTCATAACAAGGCGAGTGTCTTCGCATCGCTTAAGCATACGTTCCAAATTGGCAAGGCAAGAAGAGAAGGAATCCCCAAAGACCGAGAAGTCATCCATGAAGACTTCCATGGTTTGTTCAACCATGTCATGGAAGATAGCTAACATGCACCTTTGGAAAGTCCCGGGGGCATTACATAAGCCAAAAGGCATTCTTTTGTAAGCAAATGTGCCATAGGGACAAGTGAATGTTGTCTTCTCTTGATCTTGGGAATCAATGGGTATTTGGAAATAACCCGAGAAACCATCAAGAAAGCAATAATATTCATTACCCGCTAAACGTTCAAGCATTTGGTCCATAAAAGGTAGAGGGAAATGATCCTTTCTCGTGGCATCATTGAGTTTGCGGTAGTCTATACAAACTCTCCACCCATTAACGAGACGAGTGGGAATCAACTCGTTGCGTTCATTGGGAACAACGGTTATTCCACCCTTCTTGGGCACACAATGAATTGGACTAACCCATGGTGAATCTGAAATAGGGTAAATCATACCCGCATCAAGGAGTTTGATAACCTCTGTTTTGATGACTTCATGGATTTTTGGATTCACCCTTCGTTGGCTTTGAATTGTGGGCTTAAAGTCGTCCTCCATGAGAATTTTGTGTGTGTAGAAGTGAGGATCAATTCCACGAATATCAGAAATCTTCCAAGCAATAGCTTTCTTATGATCTTTCAACACGGTGATAAGTCGGGCTTTTTCTTCTTCCTTTAGGTCCTTAGCAATGATGACTGGCGACTTCTTCTCTTCTTCAAGGAATACATACTCGAGATGGGGCGGCAATTCCTTAAGTTCTAAATCCGGAGGATTTTCGACGGGAGGCGTATTCGAAGTCGGAGTATCGATAGCAATGACCGTGGGAGATGGAGGCGAAGGATTGTCTTCGTTGAGAAGACTGTCAAAGAAATTCATGTCTTCCTCCCCATCGGTGGGAGAATCATTAGTAGCTAAGTTAACATCTCCCATGTTATCTTCAAGATTGTTCCAAAATAAATCACTATTTCCAAATAGAGACAACGATGAATCAATAGAGGACACGGTCTCAACATTGGGAAGAGAGGTAGGAATACTTTTGCAAGCATCATTAAAGTGTTCTTCACAAGCCTCATCAAGAACGTCAATACAATTAACACTCTCATATGAATAAGGCTGTTTAGACAACTTTCCCATGTTGAAGACTACTTTATCGTCACCCACTCTCATGATAAGCTCACCGGCTTCAACATCAATGAGAGTGCGACCGGTCCTCAAGAATGGACGACCAATAATTAGTGGCACACGAGGGTCCATCTCGTAGTCGACGACAACAAAATCAGCAGGAAAGGTGAATTTGTCGACTCCTACAATGACGTCTTCGGCTATCCCCACTGGATAAGCAACCGTACGGTTAGCTAATTCCAAAGTCATTTTGGTGGGGACTAGCTCTGGGAGAGATAATTGCTTTCAAACACTTAGAGGCATGAGATTAATACTGGCACCTAGATCGGCTAAGGCCATGCAATTCTCTACTCCCGGGAAATTGCAAGGAATTAAGAAACGACCCGGATCACCAAGCTTGGTTGGCAATTTCCTTAAGAGCACTGCAGAGCAATTCTCATTAAGTTGGGTGTTGGCAATATCGAGGAGCTTTTCCTTGTCGCTCAGAAGATCTTTAAACATGTTCGCATATTTAGGCATGTGAGCGAGAGCCTCAACGAAGGAGATATTGAAATTCAGTTGTTTAAACATTTTAAGAAAGTTAGAAACCTGAATATCGTCCTTGCTTTTGAGCTTCTCTTTCCTCAACCTAGATGGATAAGGTATATTGGAAGAAGAGGAAGGCTTTGGTAGAATAGGATCACTCACATCCTTGGGTGGGGGAGGGGTATAAGGAAGAGGTGGGGAAATTGGGGAAGGAGAAGGATGAGGAATAGGAGCAGGTGACTCGTTCTCCTTAGTCACAATCACCGGTGGAGGTATAGGAAGCTCGGGTTCCTTGGTACCTTTGCCACTTCGAGTGGTGATTGCTTTCATCTCCCCTCTTGGATTCGCAACGGTGTTACTCGGGAGAGTACCCGAAGAAGAGGGTTGATTACCTTGGAAGAAACTAGCCATCATGTTCTTCAAGTCATTAGTTTGACTATCCAACGTATTTCTCATGTCGGCTCTCAAATCGTTTCCTTGCTTGACCAAGTCCGCTTTCAGGTTGAGCACTTCTCTCTGAAGATTTCCCACTATCACATCGTTAGTCCTCATATAAGTTTCCACTTCTTGGTGAAGAGCGGTGGGTTGGTTGGGAGGAGCATTGTATGCGGGTGGTTGGTAAGCAGGTTGTTGGTAGACTTGGTTGTTTCGTTGAGGTGGTTGTTGCTGCTTGTGAGGAGGTATGTATGGTTTTCGAGGTTGTTGTTGTTGTTGAGGAGGGCGATTAAGGTTTTGTTGTTGGTTTGGGTTGGTAGGAGGAAAACCGGGTGGTGAGAGGTAGTTGTTGGAGCGGTAGCTAAGCAAATTACGGTCACCTTGAGGTCTAGCTTGATAAGCAGGTTGAGGATAGGTGCCATATGCCGCATTTACATTCTCAGCAGGGTAGTCTTGGGTGGCAGTACAAGTAGTGTAAGAGTGAGGACCACCGCATATCTCACAAGGTTGGCTGACAGCACTAACTTGAGCGTTTTTAGCGTTGTTGCTGTTGTTGTTGCTGACGGTGTGGGTGACAAGCGATTCAAGAAGCGTAGTGATTTTGTCCAACCGCTTGTCGCTGTCACTAGTGCTAGCACTAGCGACATTGGTCCGAACACTCTTGGTTTGCACACGAGACTTATTCTCAATGATATCCCAAGCAGCATTGGAAGTCTTAGCCAAAAGATTACCCCCCGAGGCACTGTTTAGTGAATCTTGGTCACTCATGCTTAAACCATTGTAAAAAGTATTGATTTGATGTACTTTGGTAAAACCATGTTGTGGGCATTTTCTTAAAAGATCTTTAAAACGATCCCAAGATTCACTGAACGACTCATCGTACTTTTGTTCAAAATTTATGATTTCATTCCGCAAAGCGGTAGTACGAGAGGGTGGGAAAAAATAATTGATAAACTTGGTTTCCAAATCTGTCCACGAGAGAATACTCTGTGGCGGTTCCTTAGCAAGCCAATGCCGGGCTTGTCCCTCTAAAGAAAAGGGAAAAAGTTGTAACCTGATAACTTCTTGTGGAACACCATTGAACTTGACCGTGTTAGTGAGTTGCAAGAATCTCTTGATATGGTCGTGTGGATCATCAATGGTACGTCCCAAGAATGGTTGAGCGGAGACCATCTGGATAAAGCCTGATTTTAGCTCAAAGTTGTTGGCGGCAATTGGAGGTATGACAATTGGATCAGTGTTGCCATCTACATGAGCTTGTAGCAGTTCAATCATCGGGCGATTATCCAGTTGAGGCTCATTGTTGTTATTATTCATGTTGTTGAAGGGTGGGTTGTTGTTGTTATTATTGTTTGGAGGTGGTACACCGGCCATGTCTAAGTGATCGAGAGGCTCGGGCTCTTGATAAGACGTGGATCGAGTGCGCATACACCTGCAAAAGAACGAACACAGAAAAACAAAACAAAAATATTTTTGGTTTTTATGTTTTTTAATTTTTTTGTATTTTTGAAAATTTTATATTTTTTTATGATTTTTTGAAATTTTTTATGAAAAAGTAACGTTCACGGGGAACGGATCCCAAAATCCAAGTTCTCACAAAAAACTTTTGATCTTAACGAGAAGAGCCGACAGCGGCGCCATTTAATACTAATGATTTTGCTTGGGTTCAACTATAGTCTCGGAATCTCTCGAATTGATCTCGGCCTTAAGTGGAATGATTGTTCTTGGTGACAAAAAGGAGTTTGGTTATCTAATCTACTAAACAGGGAAATGAGTAAATTAAAGAAAGATTAAAACTTAAAACAATTAAATAAAACTCGAACTTGAATAAGAAATTAAATCAAACAGTAACTGGAAAAATACCCTAACAGAAAATACCTTATTCGGAATAAAAATCTATACTGAATAAATGACCTATTCGGAATATAACTTATGCGGAATAAATGACCCTATGCTGAATAATTGCTATTCGGAATAAACCTCCTATACGGAATAAATATGCAATTCGGAATAAAATCTCTATTCGGAAAATATCCTATGCGGAATATTGCTATTCGGAAAAACAGGCTATTCGGAAAAACATGTGCTATTCGGAAAGAAGGTCCTATTCGGAATAACTGCAAAATTCGGAATGTCGAAACATTCCGAATAAGGACAAAGTAAAATGCTTAATTCGGAATATACAAAATATTCCGAGTAAGGGAAAATCTAAGGAAGCAATTCGGAATATTGGGACTATTCAGAATATGTAAAATATTCCGAATAAGGATCAAACAAACAAGCAAAACGGAAAGAATGAAATGTTCCGAATAAGAGAAAAGGGAATAGGCCTATTCGGAATAATTTTTGGCTGAAGAACAGTAACAGTTACGGCAAAAACGATTTTTAATCCAAATCACCAAAATACTCAAAAAGGTTTTACCAAATTAACCAATAATCATTTAAGTACCATAAATAACAAATCCCAACAATAAAAACACAAAATCAACAACTTTCAAAAGAATAAAATCAATCAACAAGAACTTTAGAACTTGAAATAAAAGATGAAGATGAACAAGAGTAATGAAGAGATTGAATTGAAAGATTAATGTAAAGGTAAACAAGAGTAATGATTAAACACTTACAAGATTGAAAGAAAAATTAAAAATCACCAAACACCCTAGTGGTGTTGGTGAGGCTACGAACCAAAGAAAACTGGGAAAGAAAAATGGAAAACTAACTCCCTAATTGTGTGAAGGAAAAATCCTTTTATAGTCCTAGTGGTTGGTTGGTGAGTGGGCTATCTCCCTTTCTTCTTGTCTTCTCGTCTTTTCAGAAAAGTTGACGTTTTCGATTCTGATCCGGGATTTGTCGACGATTAAATTCAACTCGTCTTTTAATTTCTTCGTTTAATAGACTTGAGTTTCTTCGACATATGTAAATCTTCCATCTTTGGTCCTTTTTTTCGATAAATCTTCAAATAGGCCCATTGACTTCAAATCTTTTGCATCTCTTGGACAATAGACTTCGTCTTGAGTCTTTTTCCTTGATAAAAACCGTGCAATCCCATGTTTTCTTTAATATTCATCCGGTTAGCTCTGAAAACACAATAAACACAAAAACCACGCATAATTCCAAATAAATGATATTAAATACGTGTTTTGGTCTTGTTTTAGCCAGAATTAAGTGGTAAAAGGATGGGTGTTTACACACCTATCAATCACCAACTCTTAACTTAGTTTCTCATTAGAACAAAAAGATTTACAAGGTTGTGAAAACAGGAAAACAAGAACAGGTTTCTACTATGTCCTACACGGCCTTTATATAGAGGCTACAATGTGATTCTAGAACTGATAAGAAGCTAAAAACCCTAACACTTGAACTTCCAATCTTGCCCTTGGACGATTTTGAATTTTCAGTCAAAACAAAGCCATGTGAAGATCTTTGGCAGTTTGTGGGATGCCAGCAGTGAAAAAGAAATCTTGGACGTCCATTTAGCCTTTGGGAACACAAAATTGTTGTGGGTTGTTGATTTGTTGTCCTCATTTTGTTTGAGAGTGAATAGTGGGGCAGGGGAGGGTTGCACAAACATGTGAGGTGATGGTGATGGGAGTTTAAGGGTGGTTTTAGGTTTAGATGATGGTTAATCATGGATCTGGAAAGAATTACCCAAAAACCCCTTGTTTTAATTGATGTTCTTCCTGGAAATATTTAGGGTTTAAGGGAGGATTAAGGGGGTTTTAATCCGTTTGTGGATTAATGACTTTTTGAAAATGTGTTTAGGAGGGAAAGGTTTATTAAATGGGTTTAATAGCTGGTGGAATGGTGACGTGGTGAAGGGAAGAGTGGGGGTTGGTGGGATTTTTGGGTGGGGTGACGTGGCAAGCAGGGAGTGGAGGGTGAGAGATTGTTTGTCTGGCAGGTTTGCCCCCTCTCTTTTCAAACTTGTTTCACTTTGTATTAAAACAGCAAATAAGTCATTTCCTTTGAAAAACATCTTTGGCAAGTTGGCAGTTTTGGCACAAAAACTTCATAAGCTTAAAACAAGGACTAAACATGAAATTTATTCATTCTTCAAGGACTGATTTTGACATGTCTTCATACTTCAAGGCTTTGACTTGTTTGTTGACTTCTTGGAGGACCAATATTGACAATTTAGATTTGTTGAGGGACTAAATTTGCCAATTCTTCAAAGTTAAGGGTCCTTTTTGTAATTTTGACAAACTTTAGGGACCAAACTTGTAATTATGAAGATACAAGGGTATGAAGTGTCAATTCTTCAAACTTGGAGGACCAATCTTCATAATTCTTCAAATCTTCAAGGGTTTTCTTTGGAAAATTCTTCATTAGGGCTTGGTTCATCGTGCGGCTTCGTTTCCCGTGTTCGTTTTTGACTAATTCTTGTAATCTTTTGTCATTTTCTCAATATCCGTACCTAAAATACACAAGCAACAAACACAAGCATATATTTGGGTATTTTGATGATATTTAATGCATTTTAAGCCCAATTTGGACGATGAGACTATGTATAAAAGCAGTCTCATCAATCATAAGGGATCAACAAATATTTATCAAGTATAGCAGATAACAAGTTCTTATGCAAGGAGGAACCGGATCAAGAGACACTATGGACCAAGCGAGAACCGAGAAAAGTTAACATGTTCATTTGGCAGGCTCATCAAAGAAGACTTCCAATTAGATTTGAACTTGATTAGAGAGGCGTTGATTTGTATAGTATTTTATGTCCCGGTTGTCAGGATGGGTTAGAAACGTTAATCATTCTTTGTTGTTATGCAAAATGGCATCTCATATTTGGGAGAAGATATTTGGGTGGTGGAAAATTGGTTTGGTTAACACATTCACTACTAACGAAATACTCCTTCATAATGGTTGTGTTATGGTGTCGAATCACTTAAGATCCCTATGGAAAAGGGTAACTTGGGTAACCATATGTCACATTCGGAAAGAAAGGAATATCGTAGTGCTTAGAGCCAAGACATCAAGTATAAACAAAATAGTGCAAGACATTAAACTCCAAAGCTTTGAGTGTGTTGTTAGAAGGTCGAAAAAGACAGTTTATGCTGACAACAATGTTAAAATGACCCTCTATCATGTGGTGTATCAACTGATGGTTTGTGATAGACCACGTTAATGTTTTGGTGTTTTAAAATTCATCTATGGCGACAATGAATATCGAAGCGTCTAATTCCAGGGAAAAGGTTTTTATGGTTATAAATGCAAGCGAGGTTCCATAAATCAAGTGATGGTTTTGTATATTTTGTGTCGATCTCTGTATAAAGTGTGCTTTTGGCTAACCTTGATTTGGTATTATGAGGCATGAGACATGGAAGACACATCTCTTAATAATAAGTCAACAACGTAGTTGTGTGTCATGTAACACTGTGGTGCACTTTATAGTTATAGTGTTTGAGCGAAATCTCGTTTGTTTCTTATTTTTTGTTATTTGTGATGTTCTTTTAGGTTGTTCAAAATCTTTTAGGTTTTAGTTGTTTGTGTTTTTTATCTGTTTTATTTCTATACTTTGTTTTGCTTTATAATAAAGTTGATGTTTTATTTATTAAGGGCAATTGCATATATATCCAATGAAACTTTTATATTTACATATTTTTTCAAATTATATTTAAACAACATTATAATTATGCATTAAAACTTTATACTTTAAATTGTACAAATATAACATTGTAAATTCATTGTAATTAAGTTTCATTGAATGTATGTGCAAATCCCTTATCTGTTACCTTAATGCTAGCTAGCTAGCGTACCTTTTCTCGAAACCAGAAAAGTCGTATTTAATGAAAATGGCATGCTTGTTCATGTTATGTATGAACATGATTTCACCAATTTACCGGGTATTATTAAAACAAACAAATTTGCACTCTTTTGGTTTTATAGTAATTCGAACTACAATACAAATTTAACAATGTGTCCAAATTAGGTAGTGGTGCCTCAAAACGAGGGAATTATTGGAAGAAATGGTGGAAAGTGCAAAGTAAATCAATACTAACTACATCCATATATTATAATGGCAACCTTTACCTTATTATAGAAAACGTTACGTTATTTAAAGTTATAAAAACCACCTCTACCTCAATTAGTCATTGTAATTATTTTTCAATGTAATATAATTTTTCAGCATTAATAAAAAATTCTAATGAAGGTAAAATCATTTTCAATTTTACAAAATTTCAGTTATTTCTAACAAAACAAAATTATTGATCTAACGCTAAAATGACGAAAGGAAATGAGCTAGCATAAGTGGTGCTCTAAAGAGCTTGGTTAAGAATGTAAAATCAAATACACTTTAAACTTAAATGCAACTAATATACAAAAAGAACTAAAATCAAGCACATTTTTAAACATAATAAATATCAGTTACTACTAACCACCACTTAGTCTCTACTACATTATAAAGCATTTATCCTTTTGGTTGAAAATGCTATATTTAGAAATGTTGAAAAGTTAAAAACGACTATATTTAGAAATGTTTGAAAAATTAAATGCCACAACCTTACCCCATATCTCTCGGTCGCCTCTCTCTCTCTAAACAAAATCCCTGCCCCCCTTCAGCCGCCACCAAAACTTTACACCATACCACCACCATCAAACCATACCACCACCAAATACCACCCTCTACCAAAATCCTTCACCAAAACCCACACCTTTGTCGAAAGCTCAACCACCACAAACCACGACCATCAAGAAAACCGCCCACGAAAAGGTTTTTGTTAAGTTTTGTGAAACTTTTTTTTAGTTTTTTGTAGATCTATGACTATTAATTAAGCTTTAAAGGTTTTTTTATAGATCTGTATATTTATAAGCTTTTTTGGTGGCAAAATTACGGGTTTTAGTTCTATGAATCAATTATCTTAATGATAATTATTGATTGGTTGGTATTGATTTAACCACTCAATGATGTTAAAGTTGCTTCTTTAAATTGCAGTGAAAAATTGAGAAACGCTGCACATAAGGAGTGTGAGGATTAAGGTGCCACCAATAGATTCGAATTGAAACACGGATGGTTCACATATCCAGGTTTATCTTCCACTTGCATTCTTATAGTTACATGTCTTTTTTATTAACTCTGAATATTGAAAATAGTTGAATTAGAGTTTAAAAAAAATAACTAGGTTTTGCGTTAAATGAACTTGATTTGGAACATTTTTGTTTTGATTGGTTTGTTTGGATGTGACTCAGGTTTTAATACTTACTATTGACTAGAAAACCTTCTGAGATTTTTTTAGAGTAAAACACATTACTAATATGGAAGTCCAAAAGTTTGCCATAAGGTAAATATAAAGAACACTACTGTTATATAACCTTAAATGCCTCAAGTATATAAGAAGTTGACTGTTATAGATTATGATAAAAGATATATTTAGCAGACAGAATGTTACCCGCCACCCATTCTATAATTTTGTAACTACCATAGATATAGTCACTTTATAGCATTAATAGACGTAGGTGTGCTAAATTCGTTGAATTTTGACTAAAAAGTGGTTCATATATTTTAAATCTTGGAAAGTAATTAATTTAATTAGAGAATGAGTTTGACAGACATCATTTGTGGTGGCGCAAGTTAGGACAATATGGGGGTACCAAGCTCTTCATAAAGTACGATGTATCTCCTGATGCTTATTCTAACTTGGAAAACTATTTATCCTTTCACTTATGGCTTTTGGGTATCGGGATCTTATGTTTATTTTGCTACATCTTTTGTGAATAAGAATCACCTTTATTTATATTTGTGTCTTGTAAACTTAAGATGAATGATAGACAATGAATGATTATATATGCCTCGGTTGGGTTGTTGCTGAGAGTGTACCATTTCTTGTAATATGATGAGTCGAAACTTGGTGAGGCTATTTGAATAAATTTGAGTTTTGTGTCGAAAAAAACCTTACTTTTCTGAAAATCTGAATTTTTTGCAGTCGAAAGCTTCAGGTTTAGATTCCAATGGAACCAAGTTTGGTCCAGAACCTTAAATATTACATTCCTTTAAAATGGTAAAACTATCTACATGCTACTGTATTTATTTACTTTATGGCATATTAAAAATAACCTTACTTGCTGCGACTAAAAATAACCTAACTCGCAATTCTAAACATTTCTGTTGTTTTCGAATACTAATAAAAGGGAGCAACTGAGTTTTGTTAATAAGGTTGTTAGTTTTCCATAAGATTGAAAGCCTTCAATGAATAGTTTGATTAAGTACATATATTTCTTCAACAATGGATCCGTGGAGGTTTTTTTATCCTCTCGAGTCTTCATTTACTCTCTAGAAATATATATATTCCGTCAATAAGGATATTTGAATGAAAATCGCTAAAAGTTATACTATACTCCGCTTACTACTTTTAATTGAAACTGTATTCATTTGTTTATGTTAAAGGCTTGAGCGTTTAACTGGCCTTTTTTATGTGTGGCTTTTAATTGAAACTGTATTCCTGTTGTATGTGACTGTGCAGCCGAGGCAACCTGCAGGAGTGCATTTAGGCCCGCATTTAGGCCCGATCGCAGAGGAGAAGCCTTTAACGAATCAGCAGCAGGGAATCCAAAAATTAGTTCCAACACACGCTAGAAAGCACACACTATGGCAGGCTACGTCAGACTTCACAGGTGGGCAAGCCAGCCTACACAGGTACAATGTCCATCTGTTCCTTGGGATTCAGTTTTACGACGTGTCTACATATTGTATCATTCGTGTAATTGTTTTTTCGTATAAGATTCGGTTTGCAACGTAAATGTAAACCCGTGATCTATAGTTCTATACCCGTAACCATTTAAAAGTAGCTAACAAGTTTGCCACTCTTCAAATTTCGACCACACTTAGACTTGGGATAGGGAAGATAAAGAACAACTAAAGTAGTAGTGACGACACGAAAAGATATATACTGGGTTACTACTACTTTAATAATGGGAAAGGTAGATTGTATACAAATGAATATGACGTCTTTAAGCATAAGTTGATCGCATCACTAGGGATGTTCTATTGTGTCTTATAAACTGAAGATATTTTGAAAAGTTGGAGACTTTTAACAGTCTTCCGCTTGTACAAAACTGACATCAATAGTATATGTGCCACTTGGATATGACCAAGTTTGTAAGCATGAGTATGGTTCAACACATGACCAAGTTTGTAAGCATGAGTGTGGTTCAACACTCGGTGTAACATAGGTGTCTATTATAGCTTTTAGCCTTTCCTTGTAGAAAACAATAGTGCAACTTAGCACCTGATTAAAGATTCTTGAAGTACATGGAGAACTCTCCTGAAACAAAACTAAAAAAACAAAAATACGCGGCCACAACATTTGAAGGATCGATAAATTATACAATGGAGTATGAAACAAAGTTAATTGTGTTTCATTTCCTGTCAGAATTTTTAATATTCATCTACTGTGATTAAAATGTTCAATTACTGAATTATGTGAGATACTATAGTAAGCGCTTGAACTTTACCACATTATAAGATCTAGGGGTGTTTGTTTTAGCTTATATAGTGAGCTTATAAGCTTATTAGCTTATTAGCTTATATAAGCTTATTAGCTTATATAAGCTTATTAGCTTATATAAGCTTATTAGCTTATATAAGCTTATTAGCTTATATTAGCTTATAATCCAAAACCAAGTGTTTGGTTAAGCTTATATAAGTGGGCTTATAAGCTTATATAAGGGGGGTTTGGTAAGCCAAAATTTTGTGGCTTATATAAGGGTAGGTGGGCTCATATAAGAATATTAACGCGAAATTTTGAGTACAGTAACGCAACATTTTGTTGAATTTTTTTTCAACTTATGCTATTTTTTTAGTCTGCTGAACCTTATTGATGGATTGAGGTCACCTGAGATGCCTCTTTGTCCCTCAATCCCGTTAGACCTGTTTTCCCTTTGACTTGAAGTTCTTGTATACTTTAAAACACACATTGAACACCTTTGGACCATCAATCTCGTATTCTCGTGTAACCTGATTCCTCTATAATTAGTTAATTATTTACAGGTGTCATCCATTGAACTGTTAAGAGATAAAAAGGACACAAGTAAACCGTAAAAGGGTCAAAACGTTTTTATTCAGGTTATCGTTCTTCTGTAAATTGTTCATATATGTTTCTCTGGGCAATAACATATCGACTGTTTATCCAGTGATGGACACATCACCAAGTGAAGAAATGAGAATTGCCGAGATGAAAGAGCTAAAGGGACTAGGCTCTTGGGATCAGAAGCAAGTTCCAGGGTTGCACCCATCTATGTCAATGAGTGATTTGGTAAATCACATTGAAAACAGAATTACAAAAAACAGAACATCTGGTGACGACCATCCTCTTTCCCATGAAGAACAAGACAACCTAAAAATTCTTGAAGACATCAGCCGATGCTTATTCAACGATGCTCAGTATGGATCGTCCACGTCTGATGAGAAATCCATAATGTCAAGAGTAGATTCTCTTTGCTGTCTTTTGCAAAAGGACCCTGCAACACTTCATGATTCAAAGGGCGAAAAGACAACTGATGTTGGCAACAGAAAACCAATAGCAGGAAAGGGTATTTTTGAAGCAACCCATTTTGTTGAATCAATTAGCGGGAACAATGTTCCAGAAGATTCTCCCATACCCGAGGACGACGATAAGACACCTGACATGCCCATGAATGATTCTGTTGGGGAATTGCTGCTGAATCTCCCTCGGATAGCATCTCTACCTCAATTCTTCTTTAACCCCTGAGATGATTATAGCAATAAAAGTAGATAGTTTTATAAATCATATTCTTCCTGTAGCTTTGTGCAAATGGCACTAGCACCGTATACAACTTGTGACGTCGTTTTATGGCTTCTTTAAAGTATTGGTGATTCAAAATGATGAATTTATCAGATGGATGAGTATATGCAGATGCAGCTTGTTTGTAATCTTATATGTGTTGCTTTTTCCTGAGTTTGAAGTAGAGGTAGCAAAGTGTGTTGAACAACTTACTGAGTTTGTAATCTTAATTTGAGATATCGCGTATTACGACACTTTGTAATTACAATTTTATCTTATCACGATATATTGTATCGTTAATTTTCTGCCGCCAGGTAATTCCGCCGCTATGCGCGGGTACTCGCCTAGTTTAATATAAGATACTCATTATATTCCAATAATTTCAATAAATCCCCCAAATCATAATTCCTTAAACAACACATAACTCCTAGCTTAACTTTAGTAATTACAACAGAACCATATATTTGTCTTTTTTTTCTTGTTTGCAATGTAGGCCCAACTTCCACTTTTTCAGCAGCAAAACCTTTTAACTAGGATTTTCTGACACAAACACATTTCACACTAGAATGAAGGAACCATCAAACTCTCATGCCATTGAAGGTGTGAACTCTTTATTCATTCTCATATATATTTCATTTTTAACAAAATATATGTGTCACAAATTTATTTCACATTTCTAAGAACAACTTGCATGGAAACAGTTTTATATCTTTCTCTAACGCGAAAGTAAAGAGACTGCTTTTAGAAACCGTACGGTGTTTTTTTTATATAAAAATATAGGTGGTGAGAGGAGGATGATGAATACGGAGCTATGGCAAGCGTGTGCTGGACCGTTAGTGAATTTACCAGCAGCTGGTACACATGTTGTTTACTTTCCTCAAGGACATAGTGAGCAGGTTTGTGTTCTTGTTTATTTGCTAATATGCGCTACCTCGAACTATATATATGCTAAAGTGCGCTGTTGTAGTGGTGTTTGTACAGTACAAGTGTTTATGCATCTGCCTAGCTAATATGTGTATATCTCTACTACATTATAAAGCATTTATCCTTTTGGTTGAAAATGCTATATTTAGAAATGTTGAAAAGTTAAAAACGACTATATTTAGAAATGTTTGAAAAATTAAATGCCACAACCTTACCCCATATCTCTCGGTCGCCTCTCTCTCTCTAAACAAAATCCCTGCCCCCCTTCAGCCGCCACCAAAACTTTACACCATACCACCACCATCAAACCATACCACCACCAAATACCACCCTCTACCAAAATCCTTCACCAAAACCCACACCTTTGTCGAAAGCTCAACCACCACAAACCACGACCATCAAGAAAACCGCCCACGAAAAGGTTTTTGTTAAGTTTTGTGAAACTTTTTTTTAGTTTTTTGTAGATCTATGACTATTAATTAAGCTTTAAAGGTTTTTTTATAGATCTGTATATTTATAAGCTTTTTTGGTGGCAAAATTACGGGTTTTAGTTCTATGAATCAATTATCTTAATGATAATTATTGATTGGTTGGTATTGATTTAACCACTCAATGATGTTAAAGTTGCTTCTTTAAATTGCAGTGAAAAATTGAGAAACGCTGCACATAAGGAGTGTGAGGATTAAGGTGCCACCAATAGATTCGAATTGAAACACGGATGGTTCACATATCCAGGTTTATCTTCCACTTGCATTCTTATAGTTACATGTCTTTTTTATTAACTCTGAATATTGAAAATAGTTGAATTAGAGTTTAAAAAAAATAACTAGGTTTTGCGTTAAATGAACTTGATTTGGAACATTTTTGTTTTGATTGGTTTGTTTGGATGTGACTCAGGTTTTAATACTTACTATTGACTAGAAAACCTTCTGAGATTTTTTTAGAGTAAAACACATTACTAATATGGAAGTCCAAAAGTTTGCCATAAGGTAAATATAAAGAACACTACTGTTATATAACCTTAAATGCCTCAAGTATATAAGAAGTTGACTGTTATAGATTATGATAAAAGATATATTTAGCAGACAGAATGTTACCCGCCACCCATTCTATAATTTTGTAACTACCATAGATATAGTCACTTTATAGCATTAATAGACGTAGGTGTGCTAAATTCGTTGAATTTTGACTAAAAAGTGGTTCATATATTTTAAATCTTGGAAAGTAATTAATTTAATTAGAGAATGAGTTTGACAGACATCATTTGTGGTGGCGCAAGTTAGGACAATATGGGGGTACCAAGCTCTTCATAAAGTACGATGTATCTCCTGATGCTTATTCTAACTTGGAAAACTATTTATCCTTTCACTTATGGCTTTTGGGTATCGGGATCTTATGTTTATTTTGCTACATCTTTTGTGAATAAGAATCACCTTTATTTATATTTGTGTCTTGTAAACTTAAGATGAATGATAGACAATGAATGATTATATATGCCTCGGTTGGGTTGTTGCTGAGAGTGTACCATTTCTTGTAATATGATGAGTCGAAACTTGGTGAGGCTATTTGAATAAATTTGAGTTTTGTGTCGAAAAAAACCTTACTTTTCTGAAAATCTGAATTTTTTGCAGTCGAAAGCTTCAGGTTTAGATTCCAATGGAACCAAGTTTGGTCCAGAACCTTAAATATTACATTCCTTTAAAATGGTAAAACTATCTACATGCTACTGTATTTATTTACTTTATGGCATATTAAAAATAACCTTACTTGCTGCGACTAAAAATAACCTAACTCGCAATTCTAAACATTTCTGTTGTTTTCGAATACTAATAAAAGGGAGCAACTGAGTTTTGTTAATAAGGTTGTTAGTTTTCCATAAGATTGAAAGCCTTCAATGAATAGTTTGATTAAGTACATATATTTCTTCAACAATGGATCCGTGGAGGTTTTTTTATCCTCTCGAGTCTTCATTTACTCTCTAGAAATATATATATTCCGTCAATAAGGATATTTGAATGAAAATCGCTAAAAGTTATACTATACTCCGCTTACTACTTTTAATTGAAACTGTATTCATTTGTTTATGTTAAAGGCTTGAGCGTTTAACTGGCCTTTTTTATGTGTGGCTTTTAATTGAAACTGTATTCCTGTTGTATGTGACTGTGCAGCCGAGGCAACCTGCAGGAGTGCATTTAGGCCCGCATTTAGGCCCGATCGCAGAGGAGAAGCCTTTAACGAATCAGCAGCAGGGAATCCAAAAATTAGTTCCAACACACGCTAGAAAGCACACACTATGGCAGGCTACGTCAGACTTCACAGGTGGGCAAGCCAGCCTACACAGGTACAATGTCCATCTGTTCCTTGGGATTCAGTTTTACGACGTGTCTACATATTGTATCATTCGTGTAATTGTTTTTTCGTATAAGATTCGGTTTGCAACGTAAATGTAAACCCGTGATCTATAGTTCTATACCCGTAACCATTTAAAAGTAGCTAACAAGTTTGCCACTCTTCAAATTTCGACCACACTTAGACTTGGGATAGGGAAGATAAAGAACAACTAAAGTAGTAGTGACGACACGAAAAGATATATACTGGGTTACTACTACTTTAATAATGGAAAAGGTAGATTGTATACAAATGAATATGACGTCTTTAAGCATAAGTTGATCGCATCACTAGGGATGTTCTATTGTGTCTTATAAACTGAAGATATTTTGAAAAGTTGGAGACTTTTAACAGTCTTCCGCTTGTACAAAACTGACATCAATAGTATATGTGCCACTTGGATATGACCAAGTTTGTAAGCATGAGTATGGTTCAACACATGACCAAGTTTGTAAGCATGAGTGTGGTTCAACACTCGGTGTAACATAGGTGTCTATTATAGCTTTTAGCCTTTCCTTGTAGAAAACAATAGTGCAACTTAGCACCTGATTAAAGATTCTTGAAGTACATGGAGAACTCTCCTGAAACAAAACTAAAAAAACAAAAATACGCGGCCACAACATTTGAAGGATCGATAAATTATACAATGGAGTATGAAACAAAGTTAATTGTGTTTCATTTCCTGTCAGAATTTTTAATATTCATCTACTGTGATTAAAATGTTCAATTACTGAATTATGTGAGATACTATAGTAAGCGCTTGAACTTTACCACATTATAAGATCTAGGGGTGTTTGTTTTAGCTTATATAGTGAGCTTATAAGCTTATTAGCTTATTAGCTTATATAAGCTTATTAGCTTATATAAGCTTATTAGCTTATATAAGCTTATTAGCTTATATAAGCTTATTAGCTTATATTAGCTTATAATCCAAAACCAAGTGTTTGGTTAAGCTTATATAAGTGGGCTTATAAGCTTATATAAGGGGGGTTTGGTAAGCCAAAATTTTGTGGCTTATATAAGGGTAGGTGGGCTCATATAAGAATATTAACGCGAAATTTTGAGTACAGTAACGCAACATTTTGTTGAATTTTTTTTCAACTTATGCTATTTTTTTAGTCTGCTGAACCTTATTGATGGATTGAGGTCACCTGAGATGCCTCTTTGTCCCTCAATCCCGTTAGACCTGTTTTCCCTTTGACTTGAAGTTCTTGTATACTTTAAAACACACATTGAACACCTTTGGACCATCAATCTCGTATTCTCGTGTAACCTGATTCCTCTATAATTAGTTAATTATTTACAGGTGTCATCCATTGAACTGTTAAGAGATAAAAAGGACACAAGTAAACCGTAAAAGGGTCAAAACGTTTTTATTCAGGTTATCGTTCTTCTGTAAATTGTTCATATATGTTTCTCTGGGCAATAACATATCGACTGTTTATCCAGTGATGGACACATCACCAAGTGAAGAAATGAGAATTGCCGAGATGAAAGAGCTAAAGGGACTAGGCTCTTGGGATCAGAAGCAAGTTCCAGGGTTGCACCCATCTATGTCAATGAGTGATTTGGTAAATCACATTGAAAACAGAATTACAAAAAACAGAACATCTGGTGACGACCATCCTCTTTCCCATGAAGAACAAGACAACCTAAAAATTCTTGAAGACATCAGCCGATGCTTATTCAACGATGCTCAGTATGGATCGTCCACGTCTGATGAGAAATCCATAATGTCAAGAGTAGATTCTCTTTGCTGTCTTTTGCAAAAGGACCCTGCAACACTTCATGATTCAAAGGGCGAAAAGACAACTGATGTTGGCAACAGAAAACCAATAGCAGGAAAGGGTATTTTTGAAGCAACCCATTTTGTTGAATCAATTAGCGGGAACAATGTTCCAGAAGATTCTCCCATACCCGAGGACGACGATAAGACACCTGACATGCCCATGAATGATTCTGTTGGGGAATTGCTGCTGAATCTCCCTCGGATAGCATCTCTACCTCAATTCTTCTTTAACCCCTGAGATGATTATAGCAATAAAAGTAGATAGTTTTATAAATCATATTCTTCCTGTAGCTTTGTGCAAATGGCACTAGCACCGTATACAACTTGTGACGTCGTTTTATGGCTTCTTTAAAGTATTGGTGATTCAAAATGATGAATTTATCAGATGGATGAGTATATGCAGATGCAGCTTGTTTGTAATCTTATATGTGTTGCTTTTTCCTGAGTTTGAAGTAGAGGTAGCAAAGTGTGTTGAACAACTTACTGAGTTTGTAATCTTAATTTGAGATATCGCGTATTACGACACTTTGTAATTACAATTTTATCTTATCACGATATATTGTATCGTTAATTTTCTGCCGCCAGGTAATTCCGCCGCTATGCGCGGGTACTCGCCTAGTAGGTTTATAAATGGTGTATTATGAGGAATTGAGGATCATAGGTGAGCTTTTGTTCTTTGGTAACTTTAACTTGGAGTGTTTGCTTAGGCTTATGAAATGGGCTCATGTTTATATTGTTTATGCAGCTTATAGCTTATATATCGTAAGCTCATAATTGAGATCATGTTTTGAATGTTTGGATTAGCTTATGTTTGATAAGTTGATTAGCTCAAGTGTGTCGTAAGGTAAATGACAAAAAGGACATGGGTTAATAAGCTAATAAGCTAAAGTGCTTGGATTGGGTCATATTTAAAGGTAAATTCGGAATATATAATGGAAAATGTCATATAAGCCTAGCCCACTTGAAAAAGCAAGGATTTTTAGGCTTATCAGAAACCGCTTATGTAAGCTCATAAGCTCACTCATATGATCTTAGTCAGAAACCGCGTATCAGAAACCCCCTTACTAGCTTATCGACTTAACTTATGATCTTTTAAAGTAACTAAATTATGTGAGATGTTGATGGTGGTGACCACCCAGTTGCGAGACACAAAAACAAACCCAAAAATTAATTAATACGGGTGTTTGGTGGTGGATTTAAAAGCCGGTGGTGATGTTGGTTATTACATCGGGTCTTATAGTAAAAGACTTTATATGTGCAGTTTACTGTTTAATTATCTTCTAATTAACTTTAATAAGCTAACGCAAATACAAAATAAGGCTCCATGAGCTTATTATTTATAAGGCATAAGCTGATATCGGCTGAGGTAGAGTAGAATATTCTTCACATTATAGACTTTGTATTTTAATGAAAAGCAGATAAGTTAGAATCATGTTCTTGTTGCAACATTTAAAGTTTCCTGGTAGACTATGATTCATAAATAACATAGATATGTTTGTAAGACTTAGTCAATGTCGAGTTACTAAGCCAAGGTGGTACATAGTAATCAACCGAAAATTCCCTTTTAGTAACTTTGTTTTGTGACTTAAATAATGCTAATGAATTGTTAGGCATTTAAACAATAGAACTAAATTGGTTGAAAGAAGAAAAGAAAGTTTACTAAAATTACCAAACCAATCGAAATTTTAAAGCACTGTGCTTATTTTGTTTTTTTATGATCAATTTTGAGTTTTGTAAGTGGTGGAAGGGAGTTAAATGATGTTAACAAAATCCATATGATCGTATCCATGCTTTTTGTAGGACCAACCCCGAATTTCCCATTTTGAGCTGATTTCTGCACTCTTTGATAATCTGATAATGAACTATGAGGTAGTTATAACTTAAGAAGTACAGCTTTTAATAGAGGAGTAGCAAGTATGATCTTCCAAATTTGCTAGTAGGGACTACCATACTTATCCAATACTATTGTATATCTTGTAAATATGTGAAAATTTTCAATATGATGTGCAGTTTCTGTTATCGTCATCACCATACTTATGGTATGGTAACCCCCACAAACGAATAAGGTTGTTATGCATCGTGATTTACTACCTACTAAAATGTGGTTTGGTGAATTGTATTTATGTACCAAGTGTCTTGACACATGTAGGCTTATTCGTGTAAGAAGCTTTAACCTTGTACAGTTTCATCTTTTATATGGATAGTTTTGTACCTATGTAAATATTGACAGTTAGACACATTTAAAGGTTTATGATAGGTTAAGATAAACTCAGATATGAATCATCTCTTACGAAAAACGGAAAATGTTTTCTCATAAGTTTTATGTTATAATATATGGTTTTAGGTTGCTGCATCTATGAAGAAGGGTACCGATGCTCAGATTCCAAGTTATCCTAATCTTCAGTCGAAGTTGTTATGCATCGTTCGCAATGTCACATTGCATGTATGCCGGTTTGTTATTGAATAGATTGTTGCCTAAAAAATTCAGGATTCAGATGTATATAATAGATAAATTTTTTTGACGTTTATTATGATGCTTGCTGATTTAGGCAGATCCCGAGACAGATGAAGTATACGCTAAGATGACACTTCAACCTGTTCCTGCGGTATGAAAGTTTTTTGAAGACACAAAAAATTCTCAATATTTTCTTTTATGGAATCTGTTCAAGTTAGAATAATGATTTTCCCTAATAACACTGCAAAATGACTTGATGGTATTGCCGTATAAGATCAGGTCACATAAAGATTTTATTTCTATTGAAAGGTATTGGATATTAAGAATACGTGAACACTGCTTTTACCTAATGTGTCAAGTCAAATGCTGTAATTTCAGTAAGTGATTTTCAGAATATGAGCCAACCCATAACTAGGATACATCTGTATTATGTAGTTTGAGAAGGAAGCATTATTGCGGTCTGATCTGTCAATGAAAGCTTATAAGCCACAAACAGAGTTCTTTTGCAAGAATCTGACAGCAAGTGACACAAGCACACATGGAGGATTTTCTGTACCTCGCCGAGCAGCCGAGAAAATCTTTCCGCCTCTGGTAATCAAAATATTCTTTTTCGGTTCTAGATTGGGTACTTGGTGTATAGTTGATGATACATGAAATCTCTAATGAATATATGCAAATAGGATTTCGCAATGCAACCACCTGCACAAGAACTTGTGGCACGAGATTTACATGATTGTCAATGGACATTTCGCCATATCTTTCGTGGTATGTTGATCTTACTTTTCCTGAGCCAATAGTTCCATCACAGGCCCTTTAAAATCCAACATGTTTGAAAATTCAGGGCAGCCAAAACGACACTTGCTCACAACTGGATGGAGCCTATTTGTTAGTGGAAAGAGGCTTTCTGCCGGAGATTCTGTCTTGTTTATTAGGTAATCCTTACCTATCATATCAAAGCTCATGCGCTAATATAAGCTCTCAATACAGTTCATCATATTACATGTTCATTTTCTTGGTCCCATATGTGTGACATAGAAGTGAGATTTTGAATCGTATTCAGTTTTAACCAACATTGTCTTTAGTGTATAAATTCCCGCATATGCATTTAAATCAATTTTCTGTACATATTATATGTCGTTATACAGGGATCATAAGCAGCAGCTTTTACTCGGGATTAGACGAGCTACCACGCTACAAGCCAATTTATCATCATCTGTTTTGACCAGTGATAGCATGCACATTGGAGTCTTGGCTGCTGCCGCCCATGCGGCTGCCAACAACAGTCCTTTCACCGTATTTTATAATCCAAGGCATATCACTATTTCCTATAAATATTAAACTGTTACAACTATTTAGCTACAAAAAAAAAAGGATTCTATACCTTAGAGAAAATTTAACTTAAATGCAGGACTAGTCCATCAGAATTTGTTATTCCGTTAGCTAAGTACTACAAAGCAGTGTCTAATAACCAACTATCCCTTGGCATGCGTTTCCGTATGACGTTTGAGACTGAAGAGTCAGGAACAAGAAGGTAAGAACTTCTAGCCCGATATAAGTTTCCTCTTCTAATCAAAGTATCTGTGGTTCTTACTTCAGTTATTACATGATGCAGGTTCATGGGTACAATTACAGGTATCAGCGATCTGGATGGTTTGAGATGGAAGAACTCACAGTGGCGTAACGTACAGGTATTCAAATCAGAACACACTGTCACACACATACATATAGAGGTTGGATTCTCGTCCCAGATACTTATGAATGAGTCGATTGCATGAAATATGGTTTATCCCTAATGAGTCAAATTATAACATAGCTAATAGCTTAATACATCAAGTCGGTCGGATGTGTCAAACAGGTTTAAAAGTCGCTTAAAGCGTATTAACATAGTTTTGAAACCATATTTAACACGTTGACTATTTATAGAAGGGGCAAAATGTTTATCGGCCAACCTGACCGGAAGCATAGTATACACACTATTTTTAGCAGAACTCACTTGACCAGTTACCAACCCATCCATTTTGACACCTCTATATATTTACGTAACCATATTATCTTCCTGAGTAGGTAGGCTGGGACGAGTCAACTACCGGTGAAAAGCCCAACCGAGTTTCAGTTTGGGAGATCGAACCTGTGACGGCTCCGTTTTACATATGCCCCACTCCTTTTTACGGGTTCAACAATCCAAGACAACCTGGAATTTCAGGTATATAGATTAACTTTACAATTAGACATGTCACGATGCTGATAGCACCGAGGTAGTAAAACAAGTTTCCTAAAATTAATCTTGTTGCCCATTTCTGTGGACCTTTTACTTGCAAAGGTCTTTCAGTATTGTCAGCACATGTCATGCAAGAAGAACCTCATAATGATTAACAAATCTGATTTCGTAATGTACAGAAGATCAATATGCAGGCCAAGATCATTTGTACAAAAGACCAAGGACTTCGCTTGGTGAAGATACGTCAATGAAGGATGGTGGTCTAAGCTTAATCCAATGTATGAATATGCAACAAAGCTCGATACAGCCCTACATGAACCTATCGCCTGGACCTGTTCTGCAGAACTATGGTGGACCAGACATTTCACGACAGATGACACATGACAGCTTGCAGTTTAATTCTCAAAGGTCAACAACACAGCTTGATCAGGTACCAAAGCTAACTATGCCTTCCACCATGAACCCGTTAGTCTCCATGATGCAACCGCAACAACAGATGCCTGGTTTGAGTCCACAAACTATTAGAAAAAGTGAGATCAATCAATCACTGCCTCAGAATCAAGGTCAGTCCCAAATCCAATTTCAGAACGTTCTTCAGCAGCAGTCATCAGTACAAAACCATCAGCCACAATTCAGCCAAAGTCAATGTGAACAGAAAAGCTCATTGCAAGCGCAGTTTCCTGATCAACAACAGTTACAGGTGCCCGAGAACCAAGTTCGACCTTTACAGAAGCTTCATCACCAACAACAATCACTTTTAGCTCACCAAGATCACCAAAAACCAATGGAAATGACAAGAAATGATAGACAACCTAATATGTGGTTTCCTCATGTTTCTCAGAAACCAAAGCTTCACCATCAGGCACCAACGGATCAATTCATGACATATGATGGCGGTTTATTGACTGCAGGCACAGGACATCAGTCTGGGGTAACCAATGATGGTCCATCGTGTTCCAACTCACCATCAGAAAATGATGTCCCGTTCATGCTTCCATCAGTAGTTGATGGAAGATCCTACAGGAGCGCTAGTATAGGTGTTGAGGGGATGGCTCAAGCTTCCACTCACTTGTTAAATACCAGTGGTTTCGAAACCGTATCACCAAAAATTGACTTGGTTAACGATTTGCAGCCAAAAGCTGATCTGAAGCCTTTGACCAATACCTTAGAGAGTCAAAGCAAAGGATTTATATCCCCACAATCATACTTAAATCATGTTGGAACCGAGGTTGATTACTTAGACAGTTCGTCTTCAGGAAATTCAGTTTGTGTTTCGCAAAATGATCATTTAGTACATCCAAACTCCATTCACCAGTCTTTCAACACAATCCAAGGTGATCCTGAAACACATATGCTGTTTGGGTACAACAACGAAAACCATTTGGGTCTGTCACCAATGATACCCAATCCTTCAAACACAGAAAGAATGATGGACTCTGGTCAGGATTTCCAACCTAATCTCGGTTATGAAAATCCCACGAAGGACAATCAACAAGAACTCTCATCATCCACGTCATTTGGAGTTCCAGATATGACTTTCAACACCATTGATTCCACAATGAATGGTCACGATTTGTTAAATAGTGATGTCTGGGCTCCAATGTCACAACCTTTTCAACGTATGCGTACATATACAAAGGTACATTGTCAAATTTCAGCAACATCTGTATAATAATCTCCCATTTTTGAAAATCCTGGGAGTTTACTTATGGTTTTTTTGCATGTAGGTACACAAGCGTGGAGCAGTTGGAAGATCTATTGACATTGCTGCCTATTCAGGCTACCGGGAACTCAAAGATGACCTGGCTCGACGATTTGGTATAGAGGGACAACTGGAGGATCGGCAAAGGATAGGCTGGAAACTTGTCTATGTTGATCATGAGAACGATGTTCTCCTGGTTGGAGATGACCCTTGGGAGTAAGTCCACATTTTTCTTATATTGAGATTGTCTAGAGTGTTGCAAGATGGGAAGGGCGAGTGGTTTGCGTAACGGGTCAATGTGGGTTAAAATGCGGATATTCTTTAGTACGGTCAAAGGAGGCCGGGATGGTTTCTTGGTAGACTTAGGACGACGTTCAACCCGTCCTACCCATTTGACCCATTCCCTTTTGGCCAAGTTGACCCATTTTCATAAGTCAATTGGTCGAAATTTCCATCTCTTATGCTATGATTGTCGAACTTGTAAAAACTATAGCAAATTTATCAGTAAACATTGTTAACGCCTTTTGTGTTATTATGATCATGAATATAGGGAGTTTGTAAGCTGCGTAAAATGCATCAAGATTTTATCACCTCAAGAAGTACAACAAATAAGCTTGGATGGAGACTTTGGCAGGAGCAGTGTCCTCCCAAATCAAGCCTGCAGCAGCACGGACTTGTAAAAAGGTTTAGCCTCTAGAAAACGAGTCATATCTCCGTTAGAACTTTATTTGTATAGTCACACATGTTACCCATCTATTAGTATCTTAGCCGGCTTTTATTTAGCCTGAGAGGGTTCTTTCTTCCACAGATATGTTTGGAGTCGACATTGAATCATATTTTGGTTAAAGGAAATGCAACCTTATTCTGGAAACTACAATATTACTTTGTCATGCACTCGAAGACATATTAGAACATAACTAGTCGCCCTTCCTTCAGAAATAAGTTCATCCATTACATGGTCAGCTTATAATGTGTTTCTCGTCGTGGAATATACATGTTCCACTACGAGTAACTTAACAAATTCGGAATTGAACCAGTTCATTTTTCTCTGGACCACGATAGATCAAAGTCCTCGTGGAAAGGTAACTTGCCAAAATCACCTGTTATTTATCAAATATAGTGCGTTTGATTACCCTATGTACGGGTAACACAAACGGGATTCGTCAACCTCGATACATCTATCAATAATATTCGTGTTCACACGGATGTAATTCATGCTTCATGATACTTAAATAATTAACTTAAGGTACTCGTCTAATAATCTATATCAAAATAACATATAGTTCTAAAAATTACTTACATTCATTTTATAGTATGTATAGTTTAACAAAAATAGATAAAATATTAAAAGTGAGGCATTAACTCTTAGTGAAATCTGATTGATGTCAAAAGTGACTTGGTTGTGATTTGACTGCTTCGACACACAACCTGGGTTATGTCAAGTCTTTAGTTTATGTTGTCTATGTTTCAAAACTTTAATTTATAAAATATAGAGTATTATGTTTACGTAATTATGATAATACTGTATCACTGTTCGGGCTATCATAATACATGAGGTCACATATTGAACATATGAGAAGCCAAGATACTTCATATCCCGTCATATGAAATTCCCTAGGTAACGTGATACATTAATATTTATATTTCTCCAAAAGTTAGCGGACGATAAGTTATGTAAAAATAATTTATATATTATAGAATTGAATATTATTTCATTTAAGGTATTTTTATAATAAATATACAAATATTACATTTTATACCTTTAAGTATTTCAAAATAACTTTATATACCCTTTTACATATTTCTTATAAAATATTAACCTTTAGGTTTAGAAAATCGCAAAAATGGTCTTTAGAGTTTATTATCATAGGATATCTACAACTTTTATAATTTAGGTTAATTACACTTTTAGCCTAAAAAATATATTAGTTTTAAATATTATACTTTTAATTCTTTAAGTATATAAAATAGTTATCCTTTAGGTTTCAAACTTTGAAAAATCAGTCCTTATAATTATAAGTTTAAGAATATGACATTTTCAGCCCACATAGTTTATATCTTTTTGAATTTGGCAAGAATTACCCTTGTAGTTTATAGAATTTAGAAAACTATTCTTTTACATATATAGAGAGAATTGCAAAAATTGTCCCTAACGTTTAGACAAATTGCAGAAATCGTCCTAAAAGTTACGAAAGTGCAAGGATTGTCCCTATTAAGAAACTAAAGTGCAAATGTCGTCCTTCGCTTCTAACGCCGTTAGCTGTATGTTATTTTCTACAACACATGCTATGCACATGTGGGTCTTGTTGATGTTAAAGATTAATACACCCTTTATCTTTTTCACTATTTTTTTTCACATTATTTGTATACGTAGTATATTAAATTCATTATAATATATATGTTTCGAATTTATTTTTTAACACAAATTCATATATGTCCATTGTGTTACTATATTAAATTCATTTTAAAAAACTTTGCCCAGATTTTTTTAACACAAATTCATACAATACTGTAGTTGTCAATCCATGTTCACACACTAAAACCACATCACATATGCATACATAATCCATTCTTTAACCTCTTTCTCTTTCACTGTCACACATCACACGCATTTAATCATATTATTAATACCGTAAATCAAATCCAAAACACAAAATTCTGGAAATCAATATTAATACCCGTAGATCTTTCAACGTGCAGCGACGACGTTGATTTAGATTTTGAAGCAATATTTGATGATTGCCAGCCGACGATAGACGGCCAACCAAACTACAAAGACTAACACAATCATAAATCTAAGACTTCTTTCAGTCTAAAACATCATAAGGATGTGGCGATGACAACGAAGCAACGATGGTCACGGGTTTTATGAGCGGGTTGGTTAGTCAATCGATTTCACATACGATCTTGACGTTGGTGATTAAGTTGAAAAAACAAGATAAAATGGTAAACCTCAAACTGGGTTAAACATTACTTGTCATGTACCGATACCTCTTAGAAGCTTTCTTTAAATTTCAAGAAACATTAAGAGCTTGGCATTTACTAAGCACGAATGGTTTATCACTTTATCCCAATCAATGATTTAAATTTTAAATGAAGGAACTGGTGGATCTAGAGGGGATGGTAGTGGAAGTTGAAGTTTTTAATAATTCTAGGATGGGATTAAAAAATTATTGGGTGGTGGATATTATAGAAGGGTGGGTAGGGTATTAATGTGGTTGAGTTTGTAAAAAGACTAGAAAGCCTATGAGTGCGAGGCACGTGAGCAAGAAATTAACCATTTGTTAACGGCGTTAGAAGCGAGGGACGATATTTTCACTTTAGTTTCTAAACAGGGACAATCCTTGCACTTTTGTAATTATTAGGACGATTTCTACCATTTGTCCAAACTTTAAGGACGACTTTTTCAATTCACTCACATATATATAACTTGAAATCATTAATCCTTTAACTTTAAAACATGACAAAACAAGTCCTTGTTGTTTTATAACTTTAGGATCATTATAATTTTGGCCTAAAGAGTTTACTACTTTCAATATTTACAATATATACCTTTTTACTTGGTAATATTTTCAAAACAAGTCTAAAACTTAAGTAATTAATCTTTTAACTTAGGAAAGAGTTTTGCAACTTATTCTTATCATATTAAGTTATGTTTTATAAACTTATAGCTTATGAAAAAGCTTTTAGCTTATTATTTCATGTGAAATACAAAACTAGGGTTTTTAGGGTTTTCTAGTACACATTTGGTTTAGGGAAACAGTGAATGCTTATTTTGACTTAAGGATTATTAGAGGAGCTTATTAAGAGCTTATAAAATATACAAAACAAGGCTTAAGCATATTGATTGTTGGGAATAAATGCATGAGTCAAAGTTCCCCCTAATGGTTGGTCAAGATCCCTCCTGCTAGAGTAAGTTCCCCCTGTTGATTAATGAAGACAGTGGGATCAGTTCCCACTGCTTGAAGTCAATGACCCTGCTGCATGGATAAACTTGGAAGAGATATTGACGCGTTTCTGTTACTACTCCAGAATATCTTCCTAGTTTGTTTAGTAGTTATCTTGTACATGAGTCCTTATGCTATAAAAGGACTCATTAGGTTTTGTGTTTGATATACTTTTCCTATCTTCATTTTATGCTTTAAGTTTGTATAACCCTAATACCATCCTTGGGTATTCGTATATTATCAATATTTTAAAGTTTAACGTTTGATTCAATACTTGTTCTTGTGCTAAACATTACTTTCCGCATCTTGTTTAGTTACTTTGTGTATTGCAAAGTTTCTCTTGTATTAGTTTAAATTCTTTCTTTCTACTATAACCCTTAAACAAGCTAAGGTTTAAGATCTGAGTTTGGGATCAACAAGTGGTATCAGAGCTTGTTGAGAAACTTTGATTAAACCAAGAACAACACACCTATCATCAATCATGTATACTGACTCTCTTTCATCCTCAAACAACAATGCACTCAAACTTCCAATCTTAGATCCTGAAAACTTTGAAATATGGGAATTAAGAATTCAACAGTATCTCAAGATGGAACACTATGTCCTATGAGAGGTCATAGAGCTTGGTGATCAATTCACCAAAACAGTAGATATAGTAGATGATGGTAAGAACAAAGAAACAGATGGTGAAAGCTCCAAAGGTAGTGCTAAGAAAATCAAGTCTGTTGTTGTCTCAGACAAAGAGATCCAAGCAAGAAGGCATGATGTCAGAGCTCACAGCTCTTTGCTGTTAGCCCTACCTGATAGACATCAGCTAAGGTTTAGGAAGCATAAGACGGCTAAGGAACTTTAAGAAGCCATTGGGAAAACATTTGGAGGAAATGAAGCTACCAAGAAGAAAAAGAAAAATCAAATGATAGACCACTTTGCTTCTTTTAAAGCAAAAGGTGATGAAACAATTGGTTCTATCTATAACAGGCTTTAAGATCTTGTTGCACAACTGGAGTTATTTGACATAGAAGTTTCTCTGAGAGCAGGTCAATGCAAGATTTCTCAATAGCCTTCAGAAAGAATGGTTTGTTTACATATCCATTTGGCAAAATAGAGATGACATTGATGACAAAAACATTGATGACATCTACAACAACTTGAAGGTTTTTGAGCTAGTTTTCAATGAAATGATTGTTTTAGGAACTATTCCCACCAATTCAAGTGGACTCGCTGATCCACCTGCTAATATGGCTTTCATTTCCCAAAACACTGGAAACTCCAAAAGCAGTGGGATTGAAGTTTCCCCTGTTACAAATTCCACTGTTTCAAATTTCGGACCATCAAATGGAAAAGAAAGGCCTGCAACATTTAGTCTTGACACTACTTGTGCTTTCATTGCATGTGACAAGCATGGTTTTGGGGTTCGTCACTTAGACTATAGTTTAGGGTGTTTTGTGCAAATATGTGCTTTTATGTGCTTATGTGTTTATTTTGTGTGTTTGAAGTGAGGTTTTGATATCGTTTATGGGTAAATAGTACTCATAAGTAAATAGATGAACAATTATTTCATGTTCATGAGCTCACAAGGTAGTGACTATGAAATGAGATGGTGTTATTTCGTGGCTTTACGTATACGTGTATGTATTATAGAAAATAGTATATTTATGATACGAGGATCTAGCGTTTAGAGGTCTCGAGATTAAGATTTTGGGTGGGTAATGGTTTTAGTATTTATTATAAGTCATGTAAACTTAGTTTTGATAATTTGAAATGGATTTAAGAATATAAGCAAAAATCTTATTTTTGCGTATTTTACGGTAATCGTGTAAAAAGTCGAAAAATTTACGTAAGGCTTTCAGGTTTTGGTTCGGATGCAACCCAAGAGTACCATTTAGTTTAGTAATGGTTTAATAACAGAAATATAGTAAAAAAGTCGACCATATGGTGTTTGGGCTTGGATTTGGGCTGACTTAAACTTAAGGAAGGGAAAGGGGAGCCCAATTTGAGTCCAAATAGGAAGCCTTTTTAATTTTAACCATAAATAAGCCACCATAAGCCCCAAAACGATTGTAGCTTTCTACAAACCTAATTTCAGTTGTTTCTATCAATTGACGAGCAATAAAACCCAATAATTTAATTAGGGTTTAAGGTACATACTAAAACTATGACAATTAACGTTTAATTTACGTATATGTAACCTAATACTATGATGGATTAGGGTTGAGATTCATAATTTTTTTATTGGGGTTTGTTAATGACCTGTACTTAGTGATGTAATTAATGGGTTTTTATCATTGAAAATCATTTTTAGGTTTTAATTAGGGTTTATGTATGATTAATTAGGTTAATCATATTAAATTCGTCATTAAAAACTGGGCAGAATTTTTGGGTCATTGTTTTGATCATATCTAGAATTTAAAAACTTTTAAATTTCGATATTGGTACCCCTGGAAAGGTAATTGATTTGTATTTCAAATGCAAGAAACGAGAACTAAATTGGAGGTCGGAAAGTGGGTCAAAAACAGGTTACAACAGTCGGAGGTCAAAGCAGTTTTGAAATCAGTCGGGTTTAAATTAATGTTTTAAGATGGTTAGGGTACTTAGGAGTATAATTGGACCTTGAAACGAACATGAGACTTAGATTATATATTATATAAAAGATATGGAGGAGGGCTAAACAAATGGGTTAGGGTAAGACCCTCTGATCATAACAAAATTTTCATATGTTCAAAATGAGTAAATTCTAGATAGGTAAAAGTATATATATATATATATATATATATATATATATATATATATATATATATATATATATATATATATATATATATATATATATATATATATATATATATATATATATATATATATATATATATACATACAGTTAGGATCAAATGAGAAGAAAGTTTATAATAAGAAGAATAAGAAGAGATTAGAATCAATTATTTAACAAAGGTATGGAAGGACATTTGTGTCTTTTTATTATTAGTTGGCAGTTTTTGAAATTCTGCAATTCCGAAAGGTGCGGAGGATTTTTTCTTTTATTTAATTATTGAATTATCACATACTTCTTAGTTCGAGTATACGAATCCAATTATTCTTTCTTGACGCTATTTCTGAACCAATAAAATAGATGCAAGTGTTCTTTATTATAGATTGAATCAATGAATTTAGTGTACCTTTTTAGAATCACATGCATCGTTGATATTATTCTCATAGTTTAATTAGATGTGCATGCAGGTGCATCATAGCATCGTTAATTAATACAATATACCGTCATTAAGAACACAAACTTGATGCATCCTTTAAGTGCATTTAATGGTTGCTTTTAAATTTAATTGCATCTACGGTTGTTTTTTTGTCACTTTTAAAGAATTTATTAGATGCATAATAATTTGCGAGAACACATTTCGTTCGACATACATGCATCGAAGTTTAAATGCATAACATTCCTAACATTCAGATGCATTTAATGTTGTTTTAATATGCATCTATAATTAATTTTAAGAATACAAGAAAAATAAGATGCATGCAAATGTGATATTTTAAAAGCATCTATAATTCATGTCAGTATTTATATGGATTTAGTTCGAAGTCTTAGACAATTCAAGGTATACCATTTGTTATTTTATTCAATTGACTAATGTAATTGTTGTAGTCAAGGTTTTTCCGTATTAAATTGAAAATGTAAAAACATGATTTACGTTTTTACCCTTACAGCAATTAACAAAACAAATTTAATTTCATTTTAATTACCATTATGCCACTATTTGATCCTACCATTGATGCAAGATCTAATGGTTAAAATACCTTCTTATTCTTCTTATTTTAACTAATATTCTTACTGGATCCTTACTCTATATATATATATATATATATATATATATATATATATATATATATATATATATATATATATATATATATATATATATATATATATATATATATATATATATATATATATATATATATATATATATATATATATATATATATATATATATATATATATATATATATATATATATATATATATATATATATATATATATATATAGTGTAGTGCTATATGCAGAATCATATTTTTGGTACAGAACCTACAGAACCCATATGGACCAATCAAATTTTAGCAAGCATATTTTTTCATTTATTAATTAATCTGTTAACAAAAGGCTATATATGGTATTTTGCAAATTCACGAATTTTATGGGATCCAATATTTTAGGATTTGCCAGTTACTATGATATGATTATTTTTTTCAAATCTTTCATCATAATTATCAAAACGAAAGAACAAAACCCTAGCCGTATAGCTTAAACATGCATGTTCAAAAAGAAGTTGGTGAGTGTTCGTCTGCGATGGAAATGTCTAACGATAATACAATGGTTTTGTTACCTCAACATGATGAAAACTACGGTAAATTTTATATCAATAGTTTCTGGAACTTTTTTTTTCTGTGTATCCTGTATATGATTAGAATTCATATTTTTTGTTTGGGAAAAAAATATATCATTCGGCTTATTTTTCATGTCCATCATTGTATTCATAACGTATCATACATGTATGTAATTCTTATGTACAAAATTTATTCAAAAATAGGATTCAGATGTATTTATTTTTTGTATAACATGTATGTAGTGTACTAAACATACAGGTGTTTGATTCGTATGTTAATTTTATTCCATTTTTTATAGATGATTCGGATGTTGAAGTATATGAAATCGATCCTGAGTTTCAACCAAGTCCAAAAGGGACACATTATTGGATACCAGAAGTCCCTTTAGAAGAAAAACCTAAGAAAAACGATTTCTTTGATTCTTTCGACGATGCGTATAACATGTATAAGGTTTATGCAGAAAAGGCTAGGTTCAACATAAGGAAGTCAGGTATTACGTATAAAAAGGGTCAAATTGTTTATCGGAATATTGAATGCAACAGAGCTGGGAAGCCGAGAAAGACGAAAGAAGTCAATACACTTACTGAATCCGCTGACAAAGATGCTGAAAATGTTGAGAACAAAAAGAAAAAACGTTGGACAACCTCTCAAGCTTGTAAGTGTCCTGCAAGGTTAGGTTTAAAACGAATCGCTGGGACAGAGACGTATAAAGTTTATGAGTTTGTGGAATATCACAATCATAAACTGATAAACGTTAATAACATGGACCTTTCAAAAGCTAGAGGCCAATTGGAATATGGAGATTATGTTTTTATTCATCGTGCGTCAATGACAAGTATAGGTCCTACAGTAGCTCATAGAATAAAAGTTGCTCTTGTTGGTGGGTATGATAATATGCGTGGGACAACCACGCAGTATCAAAATTTTAGGACGAAGGTTAATCTGTTTATCGGAGATAGGGATGCCCAAATGTTAGTTGATAAAATGATGAAGAGGAAAAAACATGTTCCTCAATTTTCATTTGAGTATCACACCCTTCCTTCTAAAGAGTTAGTCAGATTATTCTGGGCCGACGAAACCATGAAATGCAATTATGTTGCATTTGGTGATGTTGTCTCATTTGACGCAACATTCGACACAAATAAGTAAGTACTTTTTGTGATTTTAAATATATATCTTTATTACTTTAGTATATGACCTTTGTCCATTTTCTTACTGTTTGCAATCTTCAGGTATGCATACTAGTTTGTACCATTTACCGGGATTGACCACAATCAGAGGTGTGTGACGTTCGGTGCGGCTTTACTATCCGATGAAACTAAGGAATCATTTGCTTGGATGCTTCGGGCATTCTTGAAAACTCATAAGAAACAACCACCTTTTGCCGTAACGGATCAAGACGGTGCATTAAGGAATGCAGTTCTTGAAGTATTTCCTGATTTCCACCATCGATTGTGCATGTGGCACATCACTCAGAAATTACCCACTAAGGTATATAGTTTATATAAATTTTCCATTCAATTATGTTTCAGTTAATTTACAATTTTGTAATATTTTAAAATTTATTATAGGTATTAGGAGATCTCGAAGCTAATTCTGATTTTAGGAAAGATTTTAATAAATTAGTTTGGAATGTGTACATTAGTCGTGATCTTTTTGAGCAACGTTGGGATGATATGATTACTTGGTATGATTTGCACAACAACAAATGGCTCGCTGACATGTACCAGATTAGAGATAGGTGGATACCAGGGTATTTTAGTGACGTGCCTATGTGTGGCTTGATGAAAACCACGTCAAGATCAGAGAGTTGCAATTCTTTCTTTCAGATTTATTCACATCCGGGTAACACACTTGTTCAATTTATGTTGTGTTTTGAGTCTGGCATGGAGAAGCAAAGATACAACCAACGTGTCATAGATAATGATTCCGATGGTACCATTCCGACCATGTTTACTGACTTACCAATTGAGAAACATGCATGTGAGTTGTATACACCTTCAATATTCAGGGAAGTTCAACATGAGATATACAAAGGGTTTACTGCATGTTCGCAGACTAGTTCTATTACTGAAGGTAGTATTGAGACATGCACCATACGCCACAGGGACAAGAGACAAAACACGGTTATATTTGCCAAGGTAATTTTCTTTTGATAATTACATATATGATATTTCTTTTTTAATTAAAAAGTTTATTTTTGCTACATCAGTTGAACACATTTGTTATTTATGACTAGGTGGTTTTAAATCAAGCCGATGGTAGTGTCAATTGTTCATGTGGCCATTACAATCGACATGGGTATTTGTGTCGTCATGTCTTCAATGTATTTCAGATAAATGGTGTCGACAAAATACCAGATATGTACATTAACCGTCGTTGGACTAGGCATGTGCTTCCTTCTCATTTGCTAGATAAGAGACATAGATACGGTCCTTGCATTGAAGAGACTGATCGGTTAGCATCTCAAATTCATTCAACAATTGAAGACTGTATTAATCTTATTAGGAACGACAGTGAAAAGTTGACAGGATTTCTTTCAACGGTAAAAGAGTATAAGAAGCAGTTAGAAGCCGAGATACCACAACATAATGTTGCAACAGATAAGGAAGCTTTAATTGCAGAATTGTTTGACGTTACTGTTCCGGATAAGCTCGATATCTTGAATCCTCAATCATTATTTGCAAGTAAAGGTACGCGTACAAGAATTAAAAGTGCAGCTGAGAAAGGCAAAGAAAAAGCAAAAAGTGCAGCTCAAAAAGGCAATGCAAGGACAACAAGGCCTTTCAGGTCAAACCGGAAAAGACCTTTCAAACAACGTGAATGCAGCATATGTGGTGATTTAGGTCACAACAAAGTTACATGTCCTGATAGATTTCAAGAAGATGCGGCTGAAGGTGGATCACAGGCTGCTAAAGGTAGGTCAAAAAAAAGAAAGGTAAACAAAAAACGAGGACCACAAGTTGCTGAAAGTATGTTCAAGTAGATCAAGATGATGATGAAGCCGTAGTCATTGAAGAAACCGAAGGCGATGAGTTACAAACTGGCACGGAAGTTCGATCAGGTCCGGATGTGAACCTTACACAGAAACATCAACTGAACCCGATGATGATAACGATTCAGACTATTAATTTAATTATTAGTGCTTTACATGTTTTCTAATTGTTAGACTTGTTTAATGTTAGTTTCATTTAATAAATAATGTTTGTTTCAATATTTTCTGTGTGAATCATTTTAAATTTATGTTTTCTTAATAAATAGTTTTTTACTTTACAGTAGGTTTCATATTTGTGTTTGTTGTTACATACATGTGTAGCTGCATACTTATTCATTAGGCATATAATTTTTTTTTGTTACATACATTCTTCATCACCTGGTACACAACTACATAACATATATGTACAGACCTGCATTATTTTATATGTACAACTAAATAACACATACTGTTATTTTTATGCATATCGATATAACACACTGATAAAAAACATCAAAGATTGTTCCATTTCAATTTAAAATAAACCACCCCGACTATCAGGTTCATAACATAAACTAAATAATACATACTGTTATTTAGGTACGAACATATATGTACAGACTGCATGCTTGTATATGTACAACTAAATAACACATACTGTTATTTTTATGCATATGGATATAACACACTGATAAAAAACATCAAAGATTGTTCCATTTCAATTTAAAATAAACCACCCCGATTATCAGGTTCATAACATAAACAAAAACACAAAATAAGCATCTACTAAAACACAAGGAAAGTCTTTTAGAAATCAAAATACTAAAAACATAAATGTTCCAACTAGCATGATTTAAAACCTTCACTCCAGCTATTTGGTGGTCTTCATTCGCTTCAACTCTGAACGTATCATGTCTTGATGCTTGTTGCAGTCTGCTAGTAGTATACTCGCTGCATACTTGTTCCTTAAGCGTCTCAATTGTGTGTTTTGTTTATTGCCTTCTATTGCTAACCCACTTTGCCATTTACCAAGCTCTTCCCCCATATATGTTTCCATATGACGCATTAAAAATACCCCACAATCCAACAATCTCCGATCAGTTTCCCAGGAAAACCGACCACGAACAAGTTGTGCATTAACAATTGACACAGATTTTCTATTACCAGTCCGAAGTAGGTATTGAGAAAAATCATGTTTCTGCAATTGATATTGCATTATTACATTAGTATACTGTTATCTAATAAAGATTATTATCGCATTAATATACGGATGAGTAATAACCATAACGTACCAGAATTGTTGCAATTTTAGTTGCATCGACATTTTTTCCCTTTTTCCTTTTCAAGTTTGTTTCCACGTCAGAATGCTTCTTTATATCTATCAAACACACCTCTGTTCTCTTCATGTTGAAACACACAAGGAACTTATGTTCTGCATGACTTACCGGTAGGAAAACCTTCAAATATAGTATACGTATTAAACTGAATTGTCACATATTGGATTTACTAAATTTTCAATATTCATTTATTTTTATTAAACTTACAAGTTCGGCATCCACAAGCATCTGCTCAACACCGTATTTTGCATTTGCAGCCGCAACATACGAAATGAATTTGTCAATTCTAGCATTTACAGCATAATCATCCATGAAAACCTTTTTATCCTGTGTAAAATTCATTAATCAAATTATACTGTTTTTAACAAATATGTTAAACTAAACATGCATGAAATCAAATCAACATACCACTACATAGATTGGAAAAAACACTCTGGCCAATGATTTTTCGTCTCTTTTCGTCTCCATAAAGTTTAAATATGCAGACCATGCGTTTATGACGTTGTTTTCCACGGCCTCCTGTGGACCTAAAGACTCTATTTGCAACCTCGATGTTCTATGCCCATAGCCGGTCTCAAAAATAACATAACTGTTTCAAACACATTAACCAAATTAATATTTATAAATTAATAACAATCATGAAATTATTAGGAAAAATATCAAACTTAGTTATATTGCCACTTACTTATCGCTCGACCGATATCTGAATAGGAAATCTGCCAACCGTTTCTCTTCAACATTCTCAGCCCTTTCTATTTTAACAATTCTGTCAAAAAACGGCGATTTCATCCTACTGGTCAAAGTAGAAGCCCTTTTTTGCCGATCCATCATAGTACCAACGTTCGTTTGAATAGGAGTTTCAAAATCAATAGGAATTACATCCAACACATCGTCTTCGAACGTACCTGATCTGAGTATGCTATCTCTACCTGTTCCCATATTATGCCTAGTTGACCACGATGCCTCAACTGCTTCAGCAACTGTTATAGCTTCTGCTTGTGTTTCCGGGCCCAAAAAATTTTCAGTTAAATCGAACGGGGTATCAAAACCAAGGTCAAAACTAGGGATATCATACTCAAGTAATCTTTGAACACGTGCTTGTTCTACTTCTCTTTCAACCTTTTCAGCACTTTCTATCGCTTCCTTTTGGGTTTGTTCACCCATTTTGTATGGGTCTGGGACAATGTAAGCATTTCCAATTTTTTCTTTTCGTTTACCAACACTAACAGAATTATCTACTTTCTGTTTATCAACAACCTTATTTTTAACCAAATACGTATCAACATTCACGGTTTCAACCGAATGATGCATACCTGCATTACTGGAACTCGCGCCATTCAAGCCTTTTGACATTGGGCTGTTTTCTTGAACACGTTTCCCACTTTTAACTGTTTGGTCATCATGATTCATGCCTTCACTGTATACACCCTCACCATGTTTTTTTCATATCTCAACGAAGCAATGTAATTCTCACATATGTCAGTCAACACCGCGTTTTCTGGAAAGAGCACCTTAGCCGTATCAAATGTTTTCTCAAAAACAATTCGTTCATTATTAATCCTTTCCACAGTTTTTGACAGCTTCCAAATGAGCTCCTACATAAGAATTTTGTAAAATGTTACCATTCTATATAAAAAATTATTCCAAATTCTTTTAAACAAACATTTATTTTATTTTTAACTTGCCTCCAATTTATCGGGCATTGGTTCTCCCTGATCTTCTACATAGGGTCCTTCAATTTCAACCGTCCCAATTCCACCAGCTTTTATTTCTTCATTCTCACGATCTCTAAGCAACTCCTTTGTCCAAGATCTTGTAGGTGGTCTTTTCCTAGCAACTCTAACATTCGGACATACCGTCCCATCAACATACCTCATCTGTAACATAATGTACAATTATGTAAAATCCATCAAAATATAAAGTGGCTGTTATACAACATAAGGTACACCTATGTAACATAAGTTACACTTATGTAAAATCCATCAAAAATATAAGGTACACTTATGTAAAATCCATCAAAATGTAAAGCAAAAAAAAAAAAAAAACATATACTATAATACTTACAAGTAGAAATGTGGTTGGACCTAAAAAGTGGCTGTTAGTCATTTCAATATTCCAACCCTTTTTACATGTCTTCAAGCACTTCCAAATGAAGCTGCACCAATTGATATTCGCCAAATCGGTTGCCTTAGTTATATGATCTAGTATTCCAAGATCACATATACCCCTTTGTTTGACAGCACCCATAATAGAAGCAAATAGAACTACTGTGGAAACCTTGGTTTCCGGATCTTTTAAGCAACTAGGAATGATCATTGTTCATATGATTATACAATCAAAGCGGAATTAGAACAACAACCATTAACAAGGTGTTTAGGCACAATAACATGAATTAAAACACATGGATTGCTCATTATATTAATAACGAACAACCACTAGACGTGTATACATTGAATCCCACGTCTAGTCGACACACACTTTAGGTTTACATTGTGAATGGATTATATGATTAAAACCTAAGACCCTTGGTTCCTTTTATAGTGTAAGGATTAGGGTTTACAAGAGATAATGATGAATAAACAAGTAAATCTTCTATTTAAATAAACTTATGCAGAATATCTTTTGCATGTTTATCTAAATAGAAGCTTCCATAAGCTTCTTTGTCTACGTTTTGTCAATGCTTGAATTGCATGTGACAATGCTTGGATTGCACACGACAATGCTTGATTCCATCAACGCCTAAATTGTACATGTCAACGCCTGGAATGCTCTTGTCAACGCCTAGACAAATACCTTCATGTTTTCTTCGTTTTTGAGTTTCTGCCACATCAACTTTTTGACCCAACAATCTTCCCCTAGTTGATAGTGGCAAAACTCTATGTGTATCTCTTGTAAGTTGTACATGATCTTCAAATTGCTTCCCCTCAAGTATAGCATGTATTTCTTCCCCTTTTTGTCACATCAACAAGGAAGTAAACAATGTTGCAATGTTGAAGATTCTCCGTATGTAGCTCTATGTAATGATCTTGAAGAATAATTAATAAAGTATTCTTGATGTAGAAGTAGAGTAACCCAAACCTATGTTCCATGTCTTGTTTTAATCCATGTGATGAAGAACTTATACTCATGGCACAAAGTATAAGTAGACCTCGATCCCTTGTCAATATTCTCATCCTTTGTGAGACACTGAGCACGATAATGTAACTCCTTCAAGTGTTATGACAAGTCTTCGTCAACAACCATGTAAAGCACGAACAAGTTACCTTTAAAGTCTATGGAACTTTAAGATATAATAGAACACAAACTCGCGAAAATCTTCTTCAATCATCAAACTTACCATAAGAATTCTTCCCCTTAAGTTAACACCTCTTTATGACGAATTTTAATCTTCATATCATATGTAAAAGTTTTTAGACGGATAACTCTTTTGCAAGGCTACCTCGATTACATAATCAAATCCAATAAATTTCCTCACGAATTGTTGCTAACTCGCTTTAAGATCATTAATTCCGTTTAAAAATATCCGAGCCATAAATATCATCATGATATTCTAAATTAAACGGAGATTCCATGTACCTTCGTGTGTATAATCCTCCTTTTTGTGTGCTTAAAACGTCCAATTTTCTCAAACAGCAGCAAACCTTGTGTTGTCCAATATCCTCTTCTGTCCAATATCTTTGGCAGTTGTATTCTCCAATATCAGACAATACTTATCAGCGTTGAAGTTCATATATCGGACGACACTGTCAACGCTGTCAGCGTTGACTTATTCTGTCGGCGTCAAAATTCCTCCTGTCAGCGTCTAACCATGCCCTTGTCAGCGTCCACGTCTCCTTTTTATGCTGATGTCATTTAGAGCTTGATAGCTTGATAACAGTATCTCATTCTTTAGCAGCGTCCACGTCTCCTTTGTCCCACGATCAAGGCAAGATATATATTTGAATAGCCAATCAAGACTGTTGGAAGATGAAACTCTTTCAGCACATGGAAGCAAAGCCAACACCAACAACATGGCCTTCTTCTCTCATAGTGAAGGCCAATTCAATCAGAAGGACTCCTTTATGCATCCAGTTACTGGATCATCATTTGTCAGCGCTGGAACAAGTCCTGTCAACGTCTCCTTTTCAGACGCTGACACATTCATGAATGACTGCCCAAGAGTTAAACCTGCTGGTTTGGATTTGGATACTGTGTGTGCTTACATTGCTTCTTTGCCCAATGGTTCAGTGATTACATATGAGGACCTTGAGCAGATAAGTGATGAACACTTGGAAGAGATGGACATCAAGTGGAACATGGCTCTTGCTAGTATAAGAGCAAATAGGTGGAATAGAAGGTTCAAGAAGAACATGACCTTCAATACTAAAGACACTGCTGGATTTGATAAATCCAAAGTTGAGTGCTACAACTGTCATCGCATGAGGCACTTCATGAGGGAATGCAGATCTCCTAGAAGATCTGATGCTGGTAAACCCTCAAGTCAGGTTGTTAAAGCTCAAGATTCCAAAGCCATGGTTGCAGTTCAAGGAATTGATGGTACTGGATGGGATTGGAGCTATCTGGCTAAGGATGCTGAAGAGGACAAAGCTTTGATTGCTGATATTGAAGAAGAAGAGCATGTTGAATATGCTCTCATGGCACACTCCTCCTCTTCATCTGATAATGAGGTATATGATGATGCTTTTTGTAGCAAAGGTTGTAGGTTAAACACTGATAGACTTAACAAAGAGGTGTTAAAACTAAAAGATGATATGAGCACTGAAAGGTGTAAATTGTCCAATTACCAACTAGCTCTTACTGAAACTGAGAAAACCGTTTCTGAATACAAGAAAATGGAATTTGATTTAAAAGATAAGATAAATATCTTAAAACATGAGCTAGAGGGTAGTATGGATATTAGAAATATCATGACAAAGGTCAATAGAGACCTACAAGCTAAGTTAGATGAGGCCATTAAGAATAAAGATAATGTTGACCTCAAGATTCAAAGATTTGATAGAGCCACCCAAGCCCTAGGAGACTGTGTAGCTAAACAAAGGGATCCTAAGGACATGACTGGGATTGGGATGAATGATTACTCTCTGGTTCCACCACCAGCTGGTGACTTCTATGGTGTCCTTAGAAAGGATTTGTCTTGGACTGGTATACCAGAATGCCAAGAAGAGGAATTCTCTCCTCCACCAAGAGTTGTCACTCCAGTAGAAGAGTATCAACAAAAACTGACTGACCTAAATGAGTGGAAGAAAGCTAACCCTACTTTATTTGTTAAGGGAGGTTTGCTATGTGAAAGTCCCAATGAATCACCACCCATTAAGGTTACTCACCCAGTTACTGGCAAAGCTGTTGACCTAGGCTCCAACACTGTTAGAAGACCTACCATTAAATATGCAGAGATGTATATAAATAATAGGTCACCCAAGAGCCAAGTTAACAATCATGGAACAGGTTTCTTCGCTTCTAGACCTAAGAGTGTGTCTAAGAAAGCCTGTTATACTTGTGGTAGCTTTTCACATTTGGCATACAAGTGTGTCAACGCTCCCAAAGCCAGCGCTGATAGGAACAATTTCAGCGCTGATAGGAAGAAAGTCAACGTTGTTAGGAAGTAAAACGTTGTCAGACCCAAACCTTGTGTGCAGCAAAGTCCACAAGTGATTAGACCTGCCCCATTCTTCTCTAGAAGGTCTAACACTCATGGACAAAGACCTTTTCAAAAGACAAACACCTGGTCAAATAGGCAATGGGTTCCTGTAGCAAACCCTAGGTTCAACGCTGACAAGGGTAATTTCAGCGTTGACAGGACAAAATCCAACGCTAACAGAAACGTGACCAGACCTAAATATTTGCAGCCACAAGGTAAGGGGTCTAAAGCTTCTTCAAGCTTAACATGGAGACCCAAGAAAGATCAAAACCCTAATAATAATGGAATTTCAATGACTTGCAATAGATTTAATTACATTTCAAAGGTCATTACAAAACCAATTGGGGTTAACTGGGTATTTCATCCTAAAAAGGATGAGAATGGGGTTGTTGTGAGAACTAAGTCTGTTCTTATTGAACAACCAGATGAATCCAAGTCTTCTGAGACTTGGGTTCCCAAAGAAAACTAATTTGTTTTCTTTATGTGCAGGGCATTCAAAAGCAGATCAATGATTATGGATATTGGGATAGTGGATGCTCAAGGCACATGACAGGAAAGGAAGACTATCTGACGAACTTCACTCCTATTAAAGATGGTGATAAGGTATACTTTGGAGGGGGCTACGGCACCATTACAGGCAAAGGAACCCTCCTCACCAATAATCTACGTTTTGAGAACGTCTTCCTGGTAAAAGAACTGGATTATAATCTGTTTAGTGTATCACAAGTTTGTGATAACAAAAATAAGGTTCTTTTCACTGATACTTTAACACCCCCAAATTTACACGCATCGGAATACATCTTTGGGTGCTAAACAATGATACTACAACACATAATTTATAAAGAACGACTCAAAAAGAGACGTTTGAGATTTATCGTTCCAAAAACATTTGTCAGAGTAGCGTAGTCCCAAGACATCGTAACCAAAGTACAACCAAAACAAAAGATTTAAATTGTTTTGAACAAAAGGAAGGACAAATATTCAAAGAGTTTATATTGCAAAGTAGTGCACAACATTCATTCCCGTGGCTTCCAAGCTTCACCCTTCCTGATTACCTGAAATACATGTGAGTAAAACATCAGCAAAAATGCCGAGTGAATCTATAGGTTTATGAAATCAATTTGAACACAAGCAAAGATTATAAGTTTGTGGCATGCTTATAAGCATCAAACTAATAATTTGCATCAACAATGATAATTGTATATAACATAAATTGCAATAAGCTCATGGAACCGAGCCCTTAGACACTCCCATATCAGTCTAATAAGACGAGAGATTTATTAATTGTCGGTTACCTCCAGATTATTGGTACATTGCCGTATACCTGAATTCTCAATACAATATGTTCAAACAGTGTGGAGGTCGGGCCTAAGCTTCTATGACAAGTCCACAAAAACTGAACCGGGGCGGCTTCCCCCATAGATCTATTAATTGTACTAGCGGTTAACCCATCATAGGTTAATTAACGGTCCATAATTGAGGTTTTAACAAAGGCAATCACTTAATGCAATTTAAAGGCAACCACGGGTCCATTCATAGAGGGACAAAGCATACCATAAAAATCTTGTGTTCTAAGTTTATAAAACATGTATTCCCCCTCGCGGGTTTAAAATCATTTAATAACTAGTATAAAGCGAGGCTATAGACTCACCTTAGTACTTATAGTAGTTGAAGACGATCGCCGACGATAGTAGATGCCCGAAAAATACGACAACCGCAACCTAGAAAATAAGGTGCGTACATTAATAATAGACTCGAGAAATAAATGATACTTAATAAAATCAAACTCAAGTATAAAATCACGACAACTCGAGAGAAAACATTGCAAGTGGTTCTATTATACTCTCCTATGTATTCATTTTATTGTTCTATGCCTTTAATAAAAATCTGCCGGAACATACCGAATGTCCAAGCCGTTTTCCCATACTTAAACATTTCAAAATTTTATGATACTACTCAGAGAACTTACTTACTATATATAGAAAGTCCTCTCCAAAGCCCATTAAAAGATTTTACTTCTAAAGTTCCCTGCCCGACTCATCTTTGAATCACAAAATCCGGACAGTTTAGCGACCTTGACTTACGAAACCATTTTGACCATTCTAAACAACTCCATTTGTAAAACCGCCACTTGATTCTAAAAATAGACTCAAAATACTAAACTTGGAGCCTGAGAACAGCCCTTGAATCATTTTGAAACTCATTTTATAGTCCCCGAGATTCGATCCAAATATCGACAATAATTTTCGGATTGTGTCGACACTCGCCTCCCGGTACACGAAAATCAAACTAGTGTATCTTCCACCTCGTTTGGAGTTGGAAGGCCTACTTTAAATGAAATCGAAGCTAGCGAAATTCTATACAACCCTATCCAATTAGTTAAGTGACTATCAAACAGTAAGACCCCCCAAAACGGCCTCAAACCTACTGCCCAAAATCACCTTTCAAAATCTCCCACAAAATCATGTTTTTGATCAATTCTAACAATTTTCCTCATCATCCTACACCCCTAATATCATCATGAACCATCCCTAACACTTGCATCATCATCAAAATCAAAAACCCAAAAATTAAAAATCAACTTTTTAATAAAAACATAGCATGAAAATCTTTTGATCATCACTACTAACACATGCATACAACAAATTTGGATCAAACATAACCAACTTTTCTTGAAAAATTTATATGGTTGCATGTATGAAAATTTTATACCATATTGTAGCCCTTTGAAAATGAAGGATGGGACTTGTTTTAGTTTCTCTTGGATCAAGCTAGAAAAATTTTGATCATGGTGTTTTTTGTGTTAATGGTGGATGGCTAAAACAAAGGGAGAAGAAGAAGTTGGTTGATGTTTTTGTTAAATGAATTTATTAAAAGAAAAGTGTTAGTGGAAGTGTTAGTTATAGTGTGGAGTTAGGGTAGTTTTTACCAATTTGTGATAGTTTTGGTCCAAAATGTAAATATTAGTTAAAAAGCGGGAAATGACTAAAGTCAATTTTACAAATATTTACGGGACTCGGGTTTCGTAAAAATACTTAAAAGTTTAAACGCACACAAAAAATAATAATATAACGACTCGATACGTAATTAAAACGATATCGTCGAAAATATTAAATATCGAAACGAATGATAATAAAATATAAAATTTTAGGCATCCGTCGGTATCGCGATCACTAGTAGTCCTCGTTACTCGTCAAAATATTAAAATATAATATTTAATATCGGTTTCAACTTAAACCGCTAAACATAATAATATTTAACGTTATAAAATACTTCAAAATAATTGAAAATAGAATTAAATTATGACCTTATTTTTACGGGTTTTACATCCTCACCACCTTAAGGGAGCGACGTCCCGGCGCTCAACTCGCCTCATACACGAGTTGTTCACTACCCGGAAGGATGAGGGCATTCCTTATAAATAAGTCTTCACGTTCCCACGTGAATCTCGATCCACGATCTCCACTGGTTCTTTTACAAAACACAACTTGTTGTCAAGTTGTATCTCACCATAAAGGAATAAATAAATCCTTATCCACCAGTCACCCGTCAAGCTCGACACATGAAAATTTTATGAATCACACGAAGCTCATTCGACGACAAGAATAGATGACAGGGTTTACGGGTAAGTCGAGTTAAAAAGAATGTTGCAAATTAAAGGATATCCATCGGCCGGATAGTCATGGACACACATAAAAAAGAACTAACAAAAAAAACATTTTCGTCATCGGAGGGTGCTCACACGCGGGTCCCAACTCAAAAGATAATAAAAAGACACCATCTCACTTTCGCCAACGCGCATTAAAGTCTCAATAAACATCGTTGTTGAAAGAAAAAAAGATATTACATAATATATGTTCTACATGATCGGACGTCATCGGCTGATGCCGTCTCAAGTTCTCACAACTTACGATCATTTGACTAGATCACATACCACATAAGTACATAGAAATAAAAGGTCGAACAATAACATCAAATATAGATTTCCATCGTTAATCATTGAGAAAACCTTGAACGAACCCTTGATAATAACCACTTGGTCACAATAGTCTTTCCACTTGCGGTGTCGGCTTCAAAATGCTCCTCGAGGTTGTAACAAATTTATTAACTCCATTCATTAAGAGATTCGGTCCTCAATCATTCCACAAGTACACGCATAAATCCTGGTGACACTTATCGTTTCTTCTTATACACTGCTTCCCGAGATTCATTTTAAACTCAGAATAAAATAGTAATCTTCAATACGAGGAACAGAACGAGATAAAAATAACTTCAATAAACGCATAAACGAACAAGATGTGGTAAAATGATTTAAGGTTGACGATCGACGAGGGATCTCGACTCACGTAACCGTAAAACATAATAAATCACAATACTAGAAAAATGAGAGCGAAGAATAAATTATACATTAAAATAAAATTTGTCACAATTATCCGTCCCGGATTTGGTATTACCTTAAAACTCAGTTGAGGTACTTTCTTGATAAAGATGATACATCAAAAATAGAAGTAAAATAGTTTCAAAATTTATTTGGTCGTCTTAAGAAACTTTGAAAGAATGACGTAAATTTATTAATTATACTCATATTGATGGTTACGATTTAGAAAATATAATTTCCAAATTAAATCATTGTTAGGAACATAAATTAAACCGGTAATTTCATTACATTAAAAATAAAGTATGATAAGTCAATTAGTTCAAAAGGTAGAACATAATTTTATTTTTAACATTAGTTTTAGTTATACAAAATATGATGTATAAATTTAACCTTTTTCTTGTAATGGTTATTTCGATAACTGAAAATCATTGGAAAATGTATACAAGTTCCATAAATTTTTTATAATATGTTGTAGAAATACATAAAGGTGTTTATCATTCCAAAATAAATATGGGTTACATTCGGGTTTCGAAATGTGACAAGATAACAAACGAATACGAATGGAAATAATAATCAACAATTAGTACGAAATCAATGGTACAAAAGAGAACGAAACAAATGTCGTATGAATTCTTAAAGAGAATGATAAAATAAAGGTGTTGATAGTAAGACGATAAAAAAAATAATGGATTAAACAAGTTGTCAATTTTGTTAGTGCGGTCGGTGGTTCACCAATATCAACTCGTTAACTTAGCGGTGATCGATACATGATCGGAAATAAGATCCATACAAAAATTTTAATAAAATAAAATTCTTAATAATCTCTTGTAATTAAAACAAATCAGATGAACGATGTTAGTGTTTAAAGGGAGAAGTCAAAGCACAGTTCACAAGGGTGGATTTCGAGACAAACGAGAGTGACAGACGTCATCCCGGATATACAGAAATCACTCTAGTGATAATTCATTATTCACGTGCAGAGACATTCCAAAGATCTACCCAGTCGCATAAAGAAGATTGGACGAGAAGGAAGGATAAAATATCGAGACTTTCAAGTCATTTACCAACAGTCAGTAATTAGACGAATAGTCAAAAGAAATCAGTTACAAGACAAAATGAAGTAACAAGTGAAAAAGCGATCGTCGAGTAAAAACGTATTCGTAAGCGTGTAATTCGTCCAAGAGAAGGTAAGAAAACATATGCGGATGCATAAAAATTGCGCTACTTGCATAAAATATAAAGGTTTTCAAAACTTCTTTTCACTTTATTTCATTTTATTTATCTTTATCATAAATACAAGTAAAAAGTTGATTATTATCAAGATTTTTAAGTGGACTAATATTTAGTCTAGCATGGCTCCTTCTAAATTAGACATAGGTGATCAGGCCATGTATAATTTAGGAATAGCAATGCAGTGCTCAGTTTCGTCGAAAAGTATTACGTTTCTTATGTTTATATATAAACCATGCCATTTGTAAAATGGAATTTAAAAATAGTTTATAAATTTATAGGATACAAGTAATTTGTGAGATACTTAATAAGCAACTTTTAATCTTACGAAAAGTATTTTATAAGACCGAAGTAAAAATAATTGGTGAAAATAATCGTAAAACAATATCAGATTTATATATAATATGACATTATGACAACGTATAAAGTAGTCAAAGTTTTGCAAAAAGTGGCAAATAATAGCTCATAAAACAATCAATGAAATGGTTACAAGTCGTTAAGGTTTCAAAAGGTTATAAGGTTTAGACGAAAACGCCATGAGATACGCGATAAGAATGTCAACGAAGAATGTGAAGACAAAACTTCAAAACTCATCCCAAGTCAGTGGAAGGTTAGAAGAAAATGAAAATAAAATAACATCGTATGACAAATGAGTCATATATATAAAAAGAATAAATCAATCCATATGTGTGTTCTATGTAAGATACTCGACACAACATGCCTTTAAGAAAATATATTTTTCATTTTCAAATTACACCATTAATCCGGTAATTGCTAATCCTGTAATGTTTCTATTTTTAAACATTTTCACATGCAACTAGTATTAATATTTGTTAAAATTTTACGATCTCAAATGAAATCAAAACAGCTTAGAAACATTTAAAACTCATGTTCTGAATTTTTCTATCAGATTTAACTTTTAAATATGAGCCGATTAATTGACCCGATAAACGACATCTCCAAGACTCAGAGTCTAAAACATTTTGATGCAAAACGACTTTCAGACGACTTTCTAGTTTTACCCAAGACCTGAAAACCAATGTAAAATGACCAAAATACCCCTGCAAGTTCTGTGCAGGTTTGACTATTTTATTTTAAAAACGCAGGTTTTACTTTTAAGTTTTGACCTGTTTATACTGCCCCTACAGTTTCTGCATAAAATGTATTTTTTGACACTTCTTAACGGCTCAAAATATATACATATATACACACATGTCTTGTGGATTTTATAACAACGAAATATTAAATCTCGTAATGAGCATCAAATAAAATATAGCATGATGAATGACAGAAAATGCTTCAAGGTATTCAACACGAAATTTAGGAAGCAAGACGGTGAAAAACGTTCGTAATTTAGATTTCAAAATGCAATGTAGGCAAATCTCCTTGGTGCCACAATTGTCAAAAACACAAAACATAACAAGAAAAGAATGGAACATTAACATGCTACACTCCGGGAGCGAGAAGGTTAATAAAAAACAAATGATACAATTTTATATAAGTAAAATCGTATTCCAATTCTAGTGCCATAATCTAGACGATGATTTATAAAATAACGATGACGTTACCGAGATATAAGTGAACAATACACTTCGGAGTCGATACATATAAATGTCAACGAATTAAATCTTCGCATGTCGTGTAAAACGATGATAAAAATCAACAAAATATTATGAAAAAACCATGGTATTATTCAACACTAGTTTAAGAAATGTTTCAAAATGTATGACTCACACGATAGCGGTTAGTCTATTCCAAGGACACATTGCTACACAATGGTCTAGATATTACGTTAAAAGACGTCCAAGCACAAATAGCCGGAAGACGATTTGAATATCTATATAGATATCACAGAGGGTTAAACAATGAAAGTAACGCGCGCAGATGAAGGTATGTAAGGTCATAATATAAAATATTTGCAATAAAAGCAATTTAAATACTTCAAAAATAAATACAGAAAGATCTTAAAAATTCATTGTATTTATTTAAGTTAATCATTAATAAATGATAAACTTTTATCGAAAAGTTTAACGACATAAATATATATCGATAAAGGGATCCTAGATATAAATATATATCAATAAAGGGATCATAGTATTTATTTATAAATACTTGGCAATAAAAGGATACGTAATAACGTATACTAAAGTTGTAATCCCAGAAGTAGCTTAAACCTGAAGTCACGCGAAGTTATGTGCACCGACTCTTTGAAAAATAAAAACTGACAGTTATAGTTTAGGTTTTTAAAATAAAGACCTAGTTCTCTATAACTCATGGCTCTGGTACCAATCTTTAACACCCCCAAATTTACACGCAGCGGAATACATCTTTGGGTGCTAAACAATGATACTACAACACATAATTTATAAAGAACGACTCAAAAAGAGACGTTTGAGATTTATCGTTCCTAACACATTTGTCAGAGTAGCGTAGTCCCAAGACATCGTAACCAAAGTACAACCAAAACAAAAGATTTAAATTGTTTTGAACAAAAGCAACGACAAATATTCAAAGAGTTTATATTGCAAAGTAGTGCACAACATTCATTCCCGTGGCTTCCAAGCTTCACCCTTCCTGATTACCTGAAATACATGTGAGTAAAACATCAGCAAAAATGCCGAGTGAATCTATAGGTTTATGAAATCAATTTGAACACAAGCAAAGATTATAAGTTTGTGGCATGCTTATAAGCATCAAATTAATAATTTACATCAACAATGATAATTGTATATAGCATAAATTGCAATAAGCTCATGGAACCGAGCCCTTAGACACTCCCATATCAGTCTAATAAGACGAGAGATTTATTAATTGTCGGTTACCTCCAGATTATTGGTACATTGCCGTATACCTGACTTCTCAATACAATATGTTCAAACAGTGTGGAGGTCGGGCCTAAGCTTCTATGACAAGTCCACAAAAACTGAACCGGGGCGGCTTCCCCCATAGATCTATTAATTTTACTAGCGGTTAACCCATCATAGGTTAATTAACGGTCCATAATTGAGGTTTTAACAAAGGCAATCACTTAATGCAATTTAAAGGCAACCACGGGTCCATTCATAGAGGGACAAAGCATACCATAAAAATCTTGTGTTCTAAGTTTATGAAACATGTATTCCCCCTCGCGGGTTTAAAATCATTTAATAACTAGTATAAAGCGAGGCTATAGACTCACCTTAGTACTTATAGTAGTTGAAGACGATCGCCGACGATAGTAGATGCCCGAAAAACACGACAACCGCAACCTAGCAAATAAGGTGCGTACATTAATAATAGACTCGAGAAATAAATGATACTTAATAAAATCAAACTCAAGTATAAAATCACGACAACTCGAGAGAAAACGATGCAAGTGGTTCTATTATACTCTCCTATGTATTCATTTTATTGTTCTATGCCTTTAATAAAAATCTGCCGGAACATACCGAATGTCCAAGCCGTTTTCCCATACTTAAACATTTCAAAATTTTATGATACTACTCAGAGAACTTACTTACTATATATAGAAAGTCCTCTCCAAAGCCCATTAAAAGATTTTACTTCTAAAGTTCCCTGCCCGACTCATCTTTGAATCACAAAATCCGGACAGTTTAGCGACCTTGACTTACGAAACCATTTTGACCATTCTAAACAACTCCATTTGTAAAACCGCCACTTGATTCTAAAAATAGACTCAAAATACTAAACTTGGAGCCTGAGAACAGCCCTTGAATCATTTTGAAACTCATTTTATAGTCCCCGAGATTCGATCCAAATATCGACAACAATTTTCGGATTGTGTCGACACTCGCCTCCCGGTACACGAAAATCAAACTAGTGTATCTTCCACCTCGTTTGGAGTTGGAAGGCCTACTTTATATGAAATCGAAGCTAACGAAATTCTCTACAACCCTATCCAATTAGTTAAGTGACTATCAAACAGTAAGACCCCCAAAAACGGCCTCAAACCTACTGCCCAAAATCACCTTTCAAAACCTCCCACAAAATCATGTTTTTGATCAATTCTAACAATTTTCCTCATCATCCTACACCCCTAATATCATCATGAACCATCCCTAACACTTGCATCATCATCAAAATCAAAAACCCAAAAATTAAAAATCAACTTTTTAATAAAAACATAGCATGAAAATCTTTTGATCATCACTACTAACATATGCATACAATAAATTTGGATCAAACATAACCAACTTTTCTTGAAAAATTTATATGGTTGCATGTATGAAAATTTTATACCATATTGTAGCCCTTTGAAAATGGAGGATGGGACTTGTTTTAGTTTCTCTTGGATCAAGCTAGAAAAATTTTGATCATGGTGTTTTTTGTGTTAATGGTGGATGGCTAAAACAAAGGGAGAAGAAGAAGTTGGTTGATGTTTTTGTTAAATGAATTTATTAAAAGAAAAGTGTTAGTGGAATTGTTAGTTATAGTGTGGAGTTAGGGTAGTTTTTACCAATTTGTGATAGTTTTGGTCCAAAATGTAAATATTAGTTAAAAAGCGGGAAATGACTAAAAGTCAATTTTACAAATATTTACGGGACTCGGGTTTCGTAAAAATACTTAAAAGTTTAAACGCACACAAAAAATAATAATATAACGACTCGATACGTAATTAAAACGATATCGTCGAAAATATTAAATATCGAAACGATTGATAATAAAATATAAAATTTTAGGCATCCATCGGTATCGCGATCACTAGTAGTCCTCGTTACTCGTCAAAATATTAAAATATAATATTTAATATCGGTTTCAACTTAAACCGCTAAACATAATAATATTTAACGTTATAAAATACTTCAAAATAATTGAAAATAGAATTAAATTATGACCTTATTTTTACGGGTTTTACAGATACTGAGTGTTTGGTGTTAAGCAAGGATTTTAAGATCCCTGATGAGAAGTATATTGAGTATAGAACACCTAGGCATAAGGACATATATAATGTGAATTTAAATGGGATTAAAGTGAATGCAAATATGTCTTGTTTTTATGCTAAGGCCTCAGTAGATGAAAGTAATTTGTGGCACAGGAGACTAGGGCACATAAATTTTAAAAATATAAATAGACTTGTGAGGCTTGGTTTAGTTGATGGTTTGCCTGAGAAGGCCTTCCACAATGACCACTCTTGTGTTTCATGTCTTAAAGGCAAGCAACACAAGGTCTCATTCAAGTCCAAACAGGTGCATACTAGTTCCAGACCTCTTCATATGCTTCACATGGACCTCTTTGGTCCAACAAATATAGAAAGTTTGAATGGTAAGTCATATTGTTTTGTTGTCACTGATGACTTTTCTAGGTTTACTTGGACATTCTTTCTAGCTATGAAGAGTGACACAGCTGATGTTCTTATTGAATTTATCACTCAAATTGAGAAAAGGTCTGGCAGTGAGGTTAAAATGCTTAGGAGTGATAATGGTGGGGAATTTAAGAACAAAAAGCTTGATGATTTTTGTGCCAGGAAGGGAATTACTAGGCAGTTTAGTATTGCTAGAACCCCACAACAAAATGGGGTTGCTGAAAGGAAAAATAGAACCCTAATTGAAGCAGCCAAAACAATGTTGGCTGATGCTCACTTTCCCATAGCCTTTTGGGCTGAGGCTGTTAATACAGCATGCTATGTGCAAAATAGAGCATTGGTTAACAAAATTCAGAACAAAACACCTTATGAGTTACTTTGGGGAAGAAAACCTAATATTGGTTTTCTCAGACCTTTTGGTTGTCATGTAGTAGTTTTAGATACTAGTGATGCCTTAGGAAAATTTAGTGCAAAAGGTGATGAAGGTTACTTCATGGGGTATTCAGTGCAGAGCAAGGGTTATAGGGTTTATCTTAAGGAGGACAAACGTATTGTTGAGAGAGTACATGTTAGGTTCTTAGAGAATAAACCTAGTGATCCTGAAAGTGGTCCTAATTGGTTGTTTGATTTGGAACCCTTATCTAGAACTTTAAATTATATGCCTGTCACTAATCCAGACATTGTGAAGGTAACTTCAAATGTTGTGGAGGAACAAGTTGTTAATGTTTCAGGTACACAGGTTGATGAGAGGGTTGGATCACAAGCAGAAAAGGCATCTCCTACATTTGAATATGTCACAATTCCCATTTGGACTGATGCTTTTACTGCTGCTGCTGCTGCTGGACAAGATAATGGTGGTTTCCAAATACCACCAGATACAAACATGCATGGTTCTTCAGGCGCTGACAAAGGCAAATCTAGCGCTGACAAGACCAATTCAGACGTTGACAACAACATTTCAGGCGCTGTCAGCCCTGACGCTGACAACCAAGATTCAAACGTTGACAACACTTATGGGCATCTTTTCTCTTCCAGTTTTGAACAAGGTAGACCTTCCAATGTTCATGAAGAGATTCCTGTTGCTCAAAGAGAGTCTGATGAAGAAGATATTGGCAACATGGAGCATGAGGTTGAGGACACCAGACTTTTTGAAGGAGGGGTTCTCACTTCCACAATGAAGAATCACCCCCCATCTCAGATCATTGGTGATGTTATGACTCCAGTTCAGACAAGAAGATCCCATCAAGGTCTTAGTGGATTTATTGCCAATATACACAAGAAGGTTGATACCCCTCTTGTGCAAGCATGTTTGTTTGCATGTTTTCTGTCACAAGAAGAACCCAAGAAGATATTTGATGCTCTCAAAGAACCAAGTTGGGTGGAAGCAATGCAGGATGAGCTTCACCAATTTGCAATTCAGGATGTTTGGGAGCTGGTTGATTGTCCTAGATATGTCAGACCTATAGGGACAAGATGGGTTCTCAGGAACAAAAGAGATGAAAGAGGTATTGTGGTCAGAAACAAGGCAAGGTTAGTGGCTCAAGGTTATACACAAGAGGAGGGGATAGACTATGAGGAAGTCTTTGCACCAGTTGCAAGGATTGAAGCTATTAGGATTTTTCTAGCCTATGCATCTTGCATGGGCTTCACAGTCTATCAAATGGATGTGAAGAGTGCATTCTTGTATGGCACCATTGTTGAGGAAGTTTATGTCATGCAACCTCCTGGTTTTGAGGATCCAGAGCATCCAGATAAAGTGTATAGAGTCAAAAAGGCTATGTATGGCCTTCATCAAGCCCCTAGAGCATGGTATGGTACTTTGTCCACTTATTTGGTGGACAATGGATTCAAGAGGGGCACCATAGATCAGACACTATTTACAAAGAAGAAAGGCAAAGATGTGTTGCTTGTGCAGGTCTATGTTGATGATATCATTTTTGGGTCTACTGATCCAAAGATGAGTGAGGATTTCTCCAAGCTTATGACAGACAAATTCAAGATGAGTGCTATGGGGGAGATGAACTTCTTTCTTGGTTTACAAGTTCAGCAGAAAGAAGATGGTATCTTCATCTCCCAGGACAAATATGTTGCTGAAATCTTGAAGAAGTTTGGCTTTTCTCCACATGAAAAGAGGGCTACTACTCCTATGGATAGATAACACCCTTGGGGAAAGATTGGAGATGGGAAAGATGTTGATGTCAGGCATTATAGATCCATGATTGGATCCTTGATGTATCTTACTGCTTCCAGACCTGATATCATGTTTGCTGTATGTGCTTGTGCACGTCATCAAGTGACTCCCAAAGAATGTCACCTTTATGCTGTGAAGAGGATCTTTAGGTACCTAAGATGTTTCCCTAATCTTGGTTTGTGGTACCCAAAGGATTCACCATTGGAGCTGATTGCATATTCAGATAGTGATTATGGAGGTGATAAGTTTGATAGGAAATCCACAACTGGTGGATGTCAATTTCTTGGGAGCAGATTAATATCTTGGCAATGCAAGAAACAAACAGTGGTGGCTAATTCTACAACTGAAGCAGAGTATGTGGCTGCAGCAGCATGTTGTGGTCAAGTGTTGTGGATTCAGAACCAGCTGTTGGATTATGGGTATAATTTCATGCATACTAAGATATTTGTTGACAATAATAGTACTTTATGCATCATTAAGAATCCTGTGCATCATTCTAAAACTAAACACATAGAAATTAGACACCATTTTATAAGAGATTGCTTTGAGAAAGGTTTAATACAACCAGATAGGGTTGACACTGAGGAAAATGTGTCAGATTTATTAACTAAACCTTTTGATACTGGAAGATTTCAGTACTTGGTAACAAGTATTGGAATGGTTAATCTCACTTAATATGTGTTTTGGATTCTTTTTGTAAAAGTATGTACAGGATGATGCATTATTATTATTGGTCTTATTGCTGATTTAGATTTTCCACTATATTTTTCTAACACTGACAAAGGTTGTTTGAACACTGATAAGTGTTTTTGCAACGTTGTCAGCAATATAATTGTCTAACGCTGACAAAGCTTCCTTCAACGCTGTTATGTGTTATCGGGGCGTTGTCAGCAACAATGTTAGTTTTGTGGTTTTCAATCTAAATGTGCAGATGGTGTTAGCAGTATACCATTGGATACAGAGTTGCTTATGGATCAAAGGAGAAGCATTTGGACAACTTTTTATTTATGGATGATGGTTGGAATGTTTCATTCCTATATTGACATAAATTTTTATGTTCATGCATGATTTTAGCAAACTTTTTGTATCATAGTTTAAGGGGAGGTTTTAGGAACCTTTAGGATTTTTGGGTATCCATATGATACTCTTATCACAATTCTAGATTGTGTCCACAGGTGAGTATGGGTTAGTTTTACTAAACCATGAGGTACTGTAGCATGCATAGTATATCAACTTTGCATGCTGCCAAGACATTTTTGGCCTAGAATTGGTTGTGGTCTGTTGGGGACTTGCGAATGATTTTGATATGGGATTTACCTGGGAGTAACAAGGATTTTATAAGGTAACTTGGTTGTTAAGAATTTTGGTTAGCAAGGGACACTAGAGGACTGTTATGTCTATCTTGCTTATGCAAGTGTGCATACCTGGACAGTGCTTGCCGCCCTATAATAATTATCAGCTTTTGGTTATTTTCTCTAGGATAAATTACTTGTTAAGGTCATTTTTCACTTTTTAAAACAATTTTATTTTTGGACGCTGACAAGATTTTTCCAAGCGTTGTTGTGACCAAATTGGACGCTGACATGGCTTTAGGCGAACGTTGACAAGATTATAGCCGTTGGGCGTTGATGGGTTATTTTTGACCGTTGACAATCAATGGGACCTACCCAGTTGTTACTTTTTGACATATTTTCAAGCCGTAATTTTAGGAGTTGTTACTTTCATTAAATGCATGAGATAACTTATAACTTTTTCAATATTTTCATGATTAGTTTTTGAAAATCTTTGCCTATTTTTGGGCCAATCACATGCATTCTTTATCTCCTATAAATTTGGCTCCTATTTTTAAATAGGGTATCTATAATTCTTGTCTAACACTTTTCTCTTATCAACCTTCATCTTCTACACTTCAAATTAACAGCTTTCATCAATGGCACCAAAGTTTAACTCAGCAGAATTGGAATTGGGGTTCAAGTCTCAACACAACATGATTGCTTATCTTGTTGCTGATAATGATTTGTTTCCTCAATACACACAAATGGTGGCGTATTTGAACGCATCCCCATTAAGGTATGCTCTTTCTCATGCACCACTCATTCCAGTCACACACATTAAGCAGTTTTGGAACACTGTCAGTTCCTCAACAGTTAATGGAGTGACCACATTAACTTCTATTGTTCATGGGAGATCTTGGGTGGTTACTGAGGCCTTGGTACGCCAGGCCTTGCATCTTGATGATGCTGATGGTATAACCATTCTTCCCATAAATGAAATAGAACAAGGGCTTAGGGCTTTGGGATATCCTATTCCTGATGAAGGTACTCTTAATAAGTACCATAAGCAGGAATTTCCCCCAGCCTGGAAGTACCTCATTCACATTCTCCTTCAATGTTTGAGTCCCAAATGTATTGCACACAATGAGATCAATAGATCCATTGCAAGTGCTATTGTGTGCATTGGAACAGGGCAAAAATATAACTATTCTAAAATGATTTTTGAAGGGATGTGTAAAAACAAGGGGACAAAAATGACTTTAGCTTATCCCCGTTTTCTGCAAATGATTTTTGATGATCAAAGATATTGTTCAAGGGATCACAATGATTTTTATAAAATCCCTGAACAAAAGAAAGCTATTTTTACAAAGATGGATTCACCACCTCATAGAGACTTACCTTTAACCCCAGCCATGCTTGCTGTTATTGCAGCAGCACAACCCCAACCAGACCCCCAACCTCATATTGACCCTCAACCACAACTTGAACCCATTCCTGAACCTTTACCCTCACCTGCACAAATGCAAATAGACCAAGAACCCTTTGACGCTGACACATCCAATGTTGGCGTTGATGTGCCTATTTCCAACGCTGACACACAACCATCACAATCCCAAACACCCCTTAACCAACCCTCATCTACCCATTCTTCCACACCATCTTCCACACCCCCTGAATATAGGTTGATCAAATGCCAAAGGACTACTGGAGTGTTCTCCTCTGGTGGTCCTAGCCATGAAGCAGAGAGAACCACCACCACAAGTGTGGCTGGTGACCTGGATGAGGCTGGGACTATTGGTTCTGGCTTAGAAGCTGGCCAAGGCAGTCCCACCATAATTAAGTCCTCATCCATGCCCAATGAATCTGACTTGGGAGGTCAAATCCCTATTTTAGAAGAGGGCAGACTGGAACCAATGACTCTTTTGGAATTGACGGCTGTCTGCATTAGCTTGCAAAAGCAAAATGCAGACTTAGTACAAATTGTCAGCTCACAAGGCCTTGAACTCAAGGAATTGAGGGAGAGGATTGTTGTTTTGGAGAGTGATCATGCTAGGAGGGGTATGGAGGAGTCTTCCAAAGGGGAGGAAGATCAAAGAAATCTGAGTGATAAGAGCAGTCAAGATGGTCAATCAATGGATGTTGCTGAAGCTCTTACAACTTTGAAGGAACAAACAGGTTTTGATACGTCCTTAATCTCTCCAACCAATCTAAATTTATCATTTACAGCTATGTTGAGAGAGGTTACACAAGGCGCTGAGGGAAAATATTTGAGCGTTGACAAGACAAATTTGGACGCTGATAGAAGTATTTTGGGCGCTGATAGAGGAAATTTGGGCGTTGACAGACCTGCACATGAAGGTGATGTATTCCAGTCATCACCTATCATCAAAGAAGTTTCTACTCAGGTATTACCATCTACCTTACCAACCATTGCACCATCAGATAAGGGTAAGGGTAAATTGGTAGAAGAAATTGTTCTAAAGAATGCAGCCCAAGTTAAATTTGATAGAAGGTTGGCTGAACAAATGATGGAACAAGGTGAAAAGGAAAAGTCACCATTTGTTGTGACTTCTGAAGAAGAAAGTGATGGAGCTAGCTCAGACTCAAGTGTGATGATTATAGAACCAGAAAGGCTTGAGTATGGTGATGAGCTTGCTAGGGAAAAGTTGAGAGATTTAAAGTTGCAGGTTGACTTTGACATGCCAGAGGTGGTTCAGATGTACAATTCTTGGGAAGAAAGCTGCATGGATAATCCAGACTTGACCATTTCAGATCAAATATGGGGTTTGGAGCTTCTTCTTAGAGTTCAGAAGGATTGTAAGGTGATTTTGAAGCACAAGGCAAGCAATATTCTCTCTGAGTTGAAAAGGGATAGAAGGGAGCTCTACTTTATGTTGCTCAGATGTCATGGAGTTGGATGGACACATCAGAAGCTGAAGGCTTTGACATTTGATGAGTTGGAACATAGGGCTTATCCTATTTGGGTGAAAGTGCAGGAAGAGAACACTTACAGACTTCTTTCAGATGAAAGAAAGGAGCAACTTGCAGAAGAGATGGAAATCAAGAAAGCTATGATGATTCCCAGGCCAGTGAAGAAGGGATTTACACTTGAGTTTCCAAAAGATATGAATCCACTATATCCAAGTGAAGCAGTTATTAGAAAGAGCATCAAGCTCTCCCCATTAGAAGCTTCAGATATGGTGCAAGTGTTACCATTAGATTCCAGGAATCCAATTGTGAGTTATGATGAGGATGAATGTGGATTCTGGAAGATTGGCAGATTTGGCAAGGAGGTACACACTTTTACTACTCTCATATCTTTATTTGCAAGTTGTGATAGAGAAGACTTGGTGGACCTTTGGAGGTTGCTGGAGACCAAGTATGAGGCTGAAGCACCAACTTCAGCTAATGGAATAAAACTTTGGACCACATTCAAAAGAATGTGTGGGACAAATGAGGAAGATCCTGAAATATGGAAGGATCTTGAAGATGACCTCAGTGGTCTTCAATGGAGGTTATATTCAGCTGCTGGTGTATACCATTTGAGTTCTACAAAGTTTGCTGAGTATCTACTTGTGGATGCTCAGTATTTCATATCCAAGGCTGTTTTGGAAAAGATGAAGGACACCCAGCTGGAGATAGATTATACAAGTGACGTGGCAAAGAATTTGATCAGATTTATTTATTACCAATATGAGAAGGTTTGTCAGACTCCTCCAAGTTCTTAATGATTATTCAGAAACTTGATCATAAGAGTGGATATCAAGTTTAGGGGAGGATTGTTGGGAATAAATTAAGGCCAGATCACTTGAGCGCTGACAAGAACAACTCAAGCGTTGACAAGAACAAAGTGAGCGCTGACAGCTCAAGCGTGGACAAGTTAAAGTCAAGCGTTGACAGATTGAAGACAAGCACTGATGGAAGATATAAGCTACACGTTTATTATATTCTAGAATACTTCTAGTAAGGATAGAAACGACAATGTATTTTCTATGTTTATCTTTACCTAGAATAGTTGATATGTAGCTTATTGTACAAGGCTTCTTGGTCTATAAAAGAAGGCCTTTAGGTTAATGTTTAGTATCAAGTTTTATATAAGTTTTCATTCGTAAACATCTTTCATTGTAAGCAAGTTCGACATTCATAATCAAAGTGAAAGTTTTGTTTACATCTTGTGTTCTTGTTTAAGTGTTAAATTCCGCATAACACTTAGATTCACAAAACATATAACAAAGGTTTCTCTACGTGTTATACTTGATCTAATCTCGTATACACAAAGCTAATCGATCTAAGTTTGGGATCAACAACTACAAAGTTCAATTTGAAGTTCAAATCCGCAACATCTGATTGTCGAATCCGCTTGCTGATCTTACATGGTGTGATGGTTTCACCAACTAAATACTATGATTTCCAATTATCTATCAGCGCTTCGTCTTTAACAACCTTTTGTTCTAATATGTCAAACCCTCTGTTTGCAACCCCAATCATATCAGAAATGGTGTCCTTAGTAATTTCCAAACGCCCTTTTTTCAATACCATTTCCATATTATCTGAATCAAACGTGTCTACGGCGTAAAACGCTATCTTTGAGGGGACTCCATCTAGAGTAAATTCTAATAAATTCCCAAAACCTAATTGTTCTAGACATGCTTTCTGAATAGGCGAAAGAGTTTTCAGCACATTGAATAACGCGGTTGGGCTTGTCCTCGTATTGAACATATACCCATTCACATTTTCAGGATCATCAGGGCTGTAGTCCAAGCCTTCTGATTTTGGTGTTTTTATATTCCTAGGTTGTTTAACCATTTTTTCAACTACATTACCTGAAATCCATAACAATTAACCGATTACATAACATATTACGCACATGTTATATTACCACTACATTTTCAATTAGATTACGTATGTACCTTGTTTCTTTTCTAACTTTCTCCTTTTTGTTGCAGGTGCTTTGTATAATTCAGCTTTAACTTTTTTCAAACCTGTTAAAAATAATCAGAATATCCACAAATTATTGTACGTTATTAAAAAAAATTCGACACATACATACGTTATAAGTTGAAAAAAATATATATATATTACATACCCCTTGTCCCCGCTCCTGATGAACCAGCATATTTTTTTGCACAATTTTTTTCAGAAACATAGTCCGTGACATCTTCTTCAGATGAGCTATTTTCTTCATCCAGTTCTTCATAGTCAACTTCCGTCATTGGTTGTTTACCCTTAGACCTTTGACTTCTACGCAAGCCTGTAATAATCACCCAAGTTTAAGTTCAGTCTTACAAAACGAGTAACACTAAATGGTAAACGTTGCATATTTCTAAAAAAACATTTATGTTTTTTAAAAACATTTATGTTTTTTAAAAACATTTATGTTTTAAAAAAACAGGTATGTTAAAAAATTTATTAAACCTATGCTCATGAAATTTTTTTAAAAAACATACATGTTTTGTTAAAAAACATAAATGTTATTAAGATCTGTGTATGTTTAAAATTTTATTAAACTTTTTTCAAAAACAATGACCAAAAAACATACATGTTTTTGATAAAAATACATACATGTTTTTTAAAAACATACATGTTTTTTTAAAAAAAACATACATGTTTTTTAAAAACATAACTGTTTTTTTGAAAAAAATATATATGTTTTTTACAACAACATACATTACTTTTCAAATAAATAAAAAATATTATTAAGGTTTATATACATTTTCAAACAGTACGATATACACTTGTGATTTCTAACAATGACCATCTTTTCTATTGAAAATGAATATCTATTTTTTATGATGCTAGACAACTAATACTAACACTAAAAGTACGCTATACATGTGCATCATACATGTACCAATATCGATTTTTTTAATTTTACCTGATAATGATGAACCACCTTCCATTTTCCCGTCATCGAATCCAATGATTTCATCATAATCAGATGAGCTTAAGTAGTCATCGACGTCAATCGCTTCATCTATTGTATTTTCTTCAATTACCGGTAATTTGTTCCTATATCGAGGACTTCGCCGCACTCCTAAAACCATTATACATTTATACATCATCAGTAAGTACATTACACATTTATGTAATCATAACATAATCGAACAAACATATTTGATTTAATACGGTGATAGTGTTAATGCAGTCTATGTTTTTTTACCAAAATTTACTAAACAGGTTGGCTTATATCAATTATTGTAAAAAGGATTTACTGATTTTCGAACATTGCAATCTGGGGATATACAAAACTGTATATTGGGGGGCGCTTTGTCAATTTACATATATGTTAACATAATGTTAGTATATGGGGGGCGCTATGTAATCTTAACATAATCGAATTTAAGAGAAAAGTGCCAAACTGAGTTACCCTGAAATTTAAGAGAAAAGTACATTACACATTTATGTAATCTTAACATAATCGAACAATCATAATACATGAATAACTACGTACTGTTTATGCGTGCTATTTGATTTACATGTTGGCTTAAATCAAATAGCACCTAAAACATGTTGGCTTAAATCAACTAGCACCTAAAACATGTTGGCTTAAATCAAATAGCACCTAAAACAGGTTGGATTAAATCAAATAGCACCTAAAACAGGTTGGAGTAAATCAAATAGCACCTAAAACAGGTTGGCTTAAATCAAATAGCACCTAAAACAGGTTGGCTTAAATCAAATAGCACCTAAAACAGGTTGTATGTTTGTTCGATTATGTTAAGAAAACATCTATGTTACACAACATCTATGTTAAGAAAATATACTACATCTATGTTTACAAAACATCTATGTTACACCTAAAACAGGTTGGCTTATCTACTAAGGTGTTGTTTGGTTCACTAATTTTCATGGGTTTTAACGGGTTTTGTATTTTAAAAACAATTAAATATCATGTTTGGTAGTCAAAACAACAGGATTTAAAAAACTTCAAAATGTGGAAAGTGACGTTTTTACAAACCTCTCAACATGGAATGAATTGTTAAACCAGTGGGCCAGGAACTTTACAAAAGATATTAAAAGACAAAATTACATTTTTTTAATCTTATTAATTATGGTCTTTATTACTCACCATCATATAAACAATAGAAAAATATTACAGAGATCTTTTTTCTACCATTAATAAAATCTACTAGTGCTCAATTATATCTGAAAATCATAGGTCTGATCTTATATGAAAATCATAGGTACGTTTCAGATAAAATGGGTTGTTTCTTGTTAAGTGATAATCGTTCATCTTACTCCTATCTTTTGCGAATCACAGGTTGTGTTTATACTAACTTCTATAGTTATCCATTTAAGTAAGAAAAATATATGCTTATGGATTTTCAAGTTTAAAATGTATCATCTTCTCGTCTTTTTTTCTTTTCCGAATGAACATGTGTATATGATAAAAAAAGGTAGGTGAGTTACTATTTTCAAGTTGTGCATTAACAATTGACACAGATTTTCTATTACCAGTCCGAAGTAGGTATTGAGAAAAATCATGTTTCTGCAATTGATATTGCATTATTACATTAGTATACTGTTATCTAATAAAGATTATTATCGCATTAATATACGGATGAGTAATAACCATAACGTACCAGAATTGTTGCAATTTTAGTTGCATCGACATTTTTTCCCTTCTTCCTTTTCAAGTTTGTTTCCACGTCAGAATGCTTCTTTATATCTATCAAACACACCTCTGTTCTCTTCATGTTGAAACACACAAGGAACTTATGTTCTGCATGACTTACCGGTAGGAAAACCTTCAAATATAGTATACGTATTAAACTGAATTGTCACATATTGGATTTACTAAATTTTCAATATTCATTTATTTTTATTAAACTTACAAGTTCGGCATCCACAAGCATCTGCTCAACACCGTATTTTGCATTTGCAGCCGCAACATACGAAATGAATTTGTCAATTCTAGCATTTACAACATAATCATCCATGAAAACCTTTTTATCCTGTGTAAAATTCATTAATCAAATTATACTGTTTTTAACAAATATGTTAAACTAAACATGCATGAAATCAAATCAACATACCACTACATAGATTGGAAAAAACACTCTGGCCAATGATTTTTCGTCTCTTTTCGTCTCCATGAAGTTTAAATATGCAGACCATGCGTTTATGACGTTGTTTTCCACGGCCTCCTGTGGACCTAAAGACTCTATTTGCAACCTCGATGTTCTATGCCCATAGCCGGTCTCAAAAATAACATAACTGTTTCAAACACATTAACCAAATTAATATTTATAAATTAATAACAATCATGAAATTATTAGGAAAAATATCAAACTTAGTTATATTGCCACTTACTTATCGCTCGACCGATATCTGAATAGGAAATCTGCCAACCGTTTCTCTTCAACATTCTCAGCCCTTTCTATTTTAACAATTCTGTCCAAAAACGGCGATTTCATCCTACTGGTCAAAGTAGAAGCCCTTTTTTGCCGATCCATCATAGTACCAACGTTCGTTTGAATAGGAGTTTCAAAATCAATAGGAATTACATCCAACACATCGTCTTCGAACGTACCTGATCTGAGTATGCTATCTCTACCTGTTCCCATATTATGCCTAGTTGACCACGATGCCTCAACTGCTTCAGCAACTGTTACAGCTTCTGCTTGTGTTTCCGGGCCCAAAATTTTTTCAGTTAAATCGAACGGGGTATCAAAACCAAGGTCAAAACTAGGGATATCATACTCAAGTAATCTTTGAACACGTGCTTGTTCTACTTCTCTTTCAACCTTTTCAGCACTTTCTATCGCTTCCTTTTGGGTTTGTTCACCCATTTTGTATGGGTCTGGGACAATGTAAGCATTTCCAATTTTTTCTTTTCATTTACCAACACTAACAGAATTATCTACTTTCTGTTTATCAACAACCTTATTTTTAACCAAATACGTATCAACATTCACAGTTTCAACCGAATGATGCATACCTGCATTACTGGAACTCGCGCCATTCAAGCCTTTTGACATTGGGCTGTTTTGTTGAACACGTTTCCCACTTTTAACTGTTTGGTCATCATGATTCATGCCTTCACTGTATACACCCTCACCATGTTTTTTTTCATATCTCAGCGAAGCAATGTAATTCTCACATATGTCAGTCAACACCGCGTTTTCTGGAAAGAGCACCTTAGCCGTATCAAATGTTTTCTCAAAAACAATTCGTTCATTATTGATCCTTTCCACAGTTTTTGACAGCTTCCAAATGAGCTCCTACATAAGAATTTTGTAAAATGTTACCATTCTATATAAAAAATTATTCCAAATTCTTTTAAACAAACAGTTATTTTATTTTTAACTTGCCTCCAATTTATCGGGCATTGGTTCTCCCTGATCTTCTACATAGGGTCCTTCAATTTCAACCGTCCCAATTCCACCAGCTTTTATTTCTTCATTCTCACGATCTCTAAGCAACTCCTTTGTCCAAGATCTTGTAGGTGGTCTTTTCCTAGCAACTCTAACATTCGGACATACCGTCCCATCAACATACCTCATCTGTAACATAATGTACAATTATGTAAAATCCATCAAAATATAAAGTGGCTGTTATGCAACATAAGGTACACCTATGTAACATAAGTTACACTTATGTAAAATCCATCAAAAATATAAGGTACACTTATGTAAAATCCATCAAAATGTAAAGCAAAAAAAAAAACAAAAACAAAAAACATATACTATAATACTTACAAGTAGAAATGTGGTTGGACCTAAAAAGTGGCTGTTAGTCATTTCACGATTCCAGCCCTTTTTACATGTCTTCAAGCACTTCCAAATGAAGCTGCACCAATTGATATTCGCCAAATCGGTTGCCTTAGTTATATGATCTAGTATTCCAAGATCACATATACCCCTTTGTTTGACAGCACCCATAACAGAAGCAAATAGAACTACAAAGTTCAATTTGAAGTTCAAATCCGCAACATCTGATTGTCGAATCCGCTTGCTGATCTTACATGGTGTGATGGTTTCACCAACTAAATACTGTGATTTCCAATTATCTATCAGCGCTTCGTCTTTAACAACCTTTTGTTCTAATATGTCAAACCCTCTGTTTGCAACCCCAATCATATCAGATGGTGTCCTTAGTAATTTCCAAACGCCCTTTTTTCAATACCATTTCCATATTATCTGAATCAAACGTGTCTACGGCGTAAAACGCTATCTTTGAGGGGACTCCATCTAGAGTAAATTCTAATAAATTCCCAAAACCTAATTGTTCTAGACATGCTTTCTGAATAGGCGAAAGAGTTTTCAGCGCATTGAATAACGCGGTTGGGCTTGTCCTCGTATTGAACATATACCCATTCACATTTTCAGGATCATCAGGGCTGTAGTCTAAGCCTTCTGATTTTGGTGTTTTTATATTCCTAGGTTGTTTAACCATTTTTTCAACTACATTACCTGAAATCCATAACAATTAACCGATTACATAACATATTACGCACATGTTATATTACCACTACATTTTCAATTAGATTACGTATGTACCTTGTTTCTTTTCTAACTTTCTCCTTTTTGTTGCAGGTGCTTTGTCTAATTCAGCTTTAACTTTTTGCAAACCTGTTAAAAATAATCAGAATATCCACAAATTATTGTACGTTATTAAAAAAAATTCGACACATACATACGTTATAAGTTGAAAAAAATATATATATATTACATACCCCTTGTCCCCGCTCCTGATGAACCAGCATATTTTTTTGCACAATTTTTTTCAGAAACATAGTCCGTGACATCTTCTTCAGATGAGCTATTTTCTTCATCCAGTTCTTCATAGTCAACTTCCGTCATTGGTTGTTTACCCTTAGACCTTTGACTTCTACGCAAGCCTGTAATAATCACCCAAGTTTAAGTTCAGTCTTACAAAACGAGTAACACTAAATGGTAAACGTTGCATATTTCTAAAAAACATTTATGTTTTTTAAAAACATTTATGTTTTTTAAAACATTTATGTTTTAAAAAAACAGGTATGTTAAAAAATTTATTAAACCTATGCTCATGAAAATTTTTTAAAAAACATACATGTTTTGTTAAAAAACATAAATGTTTTTATGATCTGTGTATGTTTAAAATTTGATTAAACTTTTTTCAAAAACAATGACCAAAAAACATACATGTTTTTGATAAAAAATACATACATGTTTTTTAAAAACATACATGTTTTTAAAAAAAACATACATGTTTTTTAAAAACATAACTGTTTTTTTGAAAAAATATATATGTTTTTTACAACAACATACATTACTTTTCAAATAAATAAAAAATATTATTAAGGTTTATATACATTTTCAAACAGTACGATATACACTTGTGATTTCTAACAATGACCATCTTTTCTATTGAAAATGAATATCTTTTTTTTATGATGCTAGACAACTAATACTAACACTAAAAGTACGCTATACATGTGCATCATACATGTACCAATATCGATTTTTTTAATTTTACCTGATAATGATGAACCACCTTCCGTTTTCCCGTCATCGAATCCCATGATTTCATCATAATCAGATGAGCTTAAGTAGTCATCGACGTCAATCGCTTCATCTATTGTATTTTCTTCAATTACCGGTAATTTGTTCCTATATCGAGGACTTCGCCGCACTCCTAAAACCATTATACATTTATACATCATCAGTAAGTACATTACACATTTATGTAATCATAACATAATCGAACAAACATGTTTGATTTAATACGGTGATAGTGTTAATGCAGTCTATGTTTTTTACCAAAATTTACTAAACAGGTTGGCTTATATCAATTATTGTAAAAAGGATTTACTGATTTTCGAACATTGCAATCTGGGGATATACTAAACTGTATATTGGGGGGCGCTTTGTCAATTTACATATATGTTAACATAATGTTAGTATATGGGGGATGCTATGTAATCTTAACATAATCGAATTTAAGAGAAAAGTGCCAAACTGAGTTACCCTGTAATTTAAGAGAAAAGTACATTACACATTTATGTAATCTTAACATAATCGAACAATCATAATACATGAATAACTACGTACTGTTTATGCGTGCTATTTGATTTACATGTTGGCTTAAATCAAATAGCACCTAAAACATGTTGGCTTAAATCAAATAGCACCTAAAACATGTTGGCTTAAATCAAATAGCACCTAAAACAGGTTAGATTAAATCAAATAGCACCTAAAACAGGTTGGAATAAATCAAATAGCACCTAAAACAGGTTGGCTTAAATCAAATAGCACCTAAAACAGGTTGGCTTAAATCAAATAGCACCTAAAACAGGTTGTATGTTTGTTCGATTATGTTAAGAAAACATCTATGTTACACAACATCTATGTTAAGAAAACATACTACATCTATGTTTACAAAACATCTATGTTACACCTAAAACAGGTTGGCTTATCTACTAAGGTGCTGTTTGGTTCACTAATTTTCATGGGTTTTAACGGGTTTGGTATTTTAAAAACAATTAAATATCATGTTTGGTAGTCAAAACAACAGGATTTAAAAAACTACAAAATGTGGAAAGTGACGTTTTTACAAACCTCTCAACATGGAATGAATTGTTAAACCAGTGGGCCAGGAACTTTACAAAAGATATTAAAAGACAAAATTACATTTTTTTAATCTTTTTAATTATGGTCTTTATTACTCACCATCATATAAACAATAGAAAAATATTACAGAGATCTTTTTTCTACCATTAATAAAATCTGCTAGTGCTCAATTATATCTGAAAATCATAGGTCTGATCTTATATGAAAATCATAGGTACGTTTCAGATAAGATGGGTTGTTTCTTGTTAAGTGATAATCGTTCATCTTACTCCTATCTTTTGCGAATCACAGGTTGTGTTTATACTAACTTCTATAGTTATCCATTTAAGTAAGAAAAATATATGCTTATGGATTTTCAAGTTTAAAATGTATCATCTTCTCGTCTTTTTTTCTTTTCCGAATGAACATGTGTATATGATAAAAAAAGGTAGGTGAGTTACTATTTCAGATGTTTAAACAAAAATGTGCCAACCAAACACATTGATGTTTTCTAATACTTGGTATTATAAAACTCAAATACCTCCCAAATTCAAACTCCTCGTTTTTAAAATCACGAACCAAACGCCCCCTAAAAGCTTGGTAAAACAGGTTGGCTTATCATTTTTGGTAAATCAAATAGCACCTAAAACATGTTGGCTTAAATCAAATAGCACCTAAAACAGGTTGGCTTAAATCAAATAGCACCTAAAACAGGTTGTATGTTTGTTCGATTATGTTACGAAAACATCTATGTTACACAACATGAACAAACATACTACATCTATGCTAACAAAACATCTATGTTACACCTTATCTACTAAAAGCTTGGTAAAAAACAAATATATTGAATTTCTATAGTTTAAAAGCTAATTATACAAAAACTTTAAAAAAAAATATCGGATTTTATATATCATACATTAAAATAATTTTTTTTTACAAAATTTATAAATTTCGTATATAATCATCATGTTAGTTTACGCAGTCACAATTAAATTAGTTAACAATATAAAAATAAATATAATCAATCGAAAAAAAAAAGTCAAACCTAAGCCTTCCATTGATAATCCGATTATTAGATTAAGATAAATGGTTTTTTTTTTAAAATTGGGGATTTCGTTTACAAGAATCATAATATTAAAATCCTTTACAATTAATTTACTTATCCATATCAAAATCATGTTAATCAATTAAAAAAAATGAAAAAAATGAAAAAGTAAAAAACATACCTTCCATTGATGAACCGAATGATGAAGATGAGGTTTTGATCCAATGATCCGTACTTATAATACAGATATGTATTATAAAATCGTAGGATAATCCGGATTTTATTTAATACCGTGATAGTGTTAGGTGGATTTGATTTATCAAGGATTTCATCTACCGGATTTTTTGTTTTTTTAAAATGTTTTTGAGAGAATAGTGGAGTGAGTAGAGTCATAGTGAGTAGAGTCATTGCATAAAGGTAATGTACACCATGCTTTAATATTTATACAAAACAGGGTTCTGTAGGTTCTGTATATAGCCCACCTATATATATATATATATATATATATATATATATATATATATATATATATATATATATATATATATATATATATATATATATATATATATATGGAGGCCTTAACAATAGCTTTAAGGTTGCGTCCAAATGGGAGAGTTAGCTAACGCATGTAAGGGAATATGGTTTCTTTTACAGGGCATGTTATTTTGGTTAAGGGGGTGTTCGACCCATAGTTTGAAGTATGAAAAACGAGACTGTTTTGGGTTAAATGTTAACGAGGCGAGTTATGAACTAAACTAAGTTAAGGGCTTTATAGAGGGATGTAATAAGATGCATATGGCATATAAATGGGGTTAAGTGGTAGGTGATGTATCGTGGATGGTATAGTGATAATTAGATTACGTTATAGGGTAAATTAGAAGATTACCTTTAGGAAAAAGTAATAAACTAATAATACCAATGACGAATTCAATTAAACACGTGAGTGAGTCGAGTTCGTTGTACACGAAGATCTTATGAATTTGAGACGTTTTGCTTTGATTTGGACAATTGATTTGAATTGGTTTTCGGTTTTTAAACTATGATTAAAATCTACTAATTTTAAACTATTTAAAATAAACCTAAAGTGCATGAATCGTAAACCCCGCCTATTTAAAAATAAAACAAACAATTAATTACTTAAAAATTAAAACACTATTTAAGAATTAAACTAATTAAAAAACTTAAAAATTTAATCTATTTAATAATCTATTAATCTATTTAATTAAAACAACTTTAAAACTATTTTACTATTAAAATTCACCTAAAACAAATTTATTTAAGAACTAATTTTATTTTAAACTAAAGTTATAAAAATCTATTTAATTAAACTTTTTAAGTAAATAAAAACATTTTTTTATTATACTTTTTTTTTTAATTTACTGAAACTACTTTTTATTAAAAAAATTAACTTTAATTAAATTTAAAAGAAATAAAACGTGACAAAGTTAATTAATGTAAAACAAAACCTGCCAGCTAGATTTACACTATATTAATGAAGGAAAGGGAAATAAAATCAAAAAGGGCAATAGCCCAGATGGTTATCACTCTATACCTGTGACCAGGAGGTCACAGGTTCGAACCCCACATGAGACATATTTTTTTTTGAATTTAAACTTTTTAGACAGATTACTAAAAGCAGTCTTAGGAAAGACTTTCGACAAGCTTATTGGCTTAAGCTGAGAGGACAACAGCTTATTGAGCTAATCAGTCAATTGGACTGATCAGCTTATAAACGATATATATGTTTCAGCAAGATAAAAGCAATCAGAACCAAGCAGTACAAGATCTATTTAAGCAGCAATAAAAAAAATCTTAACAACTTATCCAACTTTTATATAAGAACAGATAAAGTAAACATGAATCAAATAAGCTAAGAATAGCTGAATAAAACTAAGATTAGAATACAACAACGACAAAACATAAGAAGATTACCATTAAACATCAACACTTAATCTAAAATCAGTATATAAAAGAAAAATGTTTGATCAGACTATAATTTTGTTAACCAAAAACGACCTAAAAGCATATGACATATAAATCAGATCCCATTTAAACAACTTAGTTTATATGCACTTTTGGCAACCCAAAATCTCATCAGCATATACAAATCTGAACAATCTAACAGATTCAACGTATCATCAGCAGAATATTCAGCAGTCTCAAACAAAACTCATAGCAGGAATACCTTATCAGCTAAAACTAGATTATTACATCAAACATCCATATGCAACAACCAGCAAACAATCAATTAGTAAAAATCGACTTCAGAAAATCTGTCTAAACAATCAGCAAGAACAGTACCACTCACATCATCCACTCTACTAAATCTTATAAAAATATAACACTTAAACAGTAACAATCTTATAACATTTAACTATAAAATCAAATAAGGTCAAGCAGTATGCATACGTTTTACCCAATCAATCATCTAAAACAGATAATTATTAAAACAAAATTCCTTCTATAAAACATATAAACCAAAAGAAGATAAACACCTTTTTGAAGACAACCTCTGAGAAGTAGGACAGCGCTGAGCTGCCTATGAACCAAGACCAAAACCGCCATCAAAAACCATCATCTTATGACCACCAATAATCAACCTACGAACCATCTAATCTCAAACGAGCCAAGCAGATTCTTATCACTTTTCCAGTGGGGAAAAGTGTTATCCAAATTTTAACTTTAAGAATTAATTATATAAAAATAGTAATAAGATTAATCCGCATAACAGTTTTAAAAAAAATAGATTAACGAGACAAGATGGAAAAGAAACAACTGATATTTTATTAATTTCCAACAAGATTACAAGATTTAAAAGAAAAGAAATACAAATTAAATCTACAACTATTTCTACAGCATAATTTTTAAAGTAAAAAGAAGGATGAATTACAAGTAAAAATTGGGGGTATTTATAGCCCCCCAAGGGCTGTTGGTGAGCGAATATCCGAATAATTGAAGAATATTCCACTTGATTTTGTAGCCCTTGATCTTCCTTCTTCTCTCCCTTTATCAAACGGATGGCTGTGATGATTCCAAATAGCACACGGATCGCCAACGTGGCATCCGTGTGCTAGTTGTGCTTCTTCTTTGGGTTTTGATTGGTGGAATAGGCTGGATGAGGTGTCATATCTAATAATAAGATGCCACGTTACTCCTTATCTGCAATCCTTCTCTTCCTTAAACTATGGGGGTTTTATTCCCCATGGTATGAATTAACCGAATATATCAAAAGCCCTTTGGTTAATTCACTTTTTACTGGCTAGGGTTAATGGGAACAGTGACATGGGTGACTAGTTTTAGGGTGGGGAAGAAGGGTTACATAGAAAACATCAAAAGTAATATTTATTTTGTGTGTGGGATATTGTGTGATTGAAACGGTTTAATAAATGTGAGAAACGAGTGGATGTGAGGTGAGTGGGTGAAAAACAAGTGGGTTTATTAATTTATTGAGGGTAAAGTTGTGTGGGTGACGCAAGTAAAATCGTGTGAATTTTATAAAACGTTTTACTTGAACAAAAACCTAAAAAGCCCATAACAGTTTACTTCATTCGTTTATTTCTTTGAAGCTATTGGGCTTTTGGCCCAATCTCCATTACTTTCATCCGATTCTTTTCAAATTGGGCCTGGCCAAACGAATTCCATCCGTGTGCTCACTACACTTTTGGGCCTTATGGGCTATCAACCACCTTTTATTAACTTTGAAAATCTAAATGGGCCTTTGAGCCCATTTACCCCATTGTGGGGACCACTTGGCCCGTTTACTCGATAAATGATTAAATCTACTCGTGTCGAGCTCAATTTTGGCTTCCTCGATCTTTTTCATCAATCTCGTGTCGATTATTGCTGGTTTTCGCGAACTTGGTACCTACACACATGAAAACAAGAAACAAGCATTTTCAAGGCATATTTGATATAAATCATGCATAATTTCATTGTTTTAAGCTACAAATGATATGAGTAAAAACACTCATATCAAATTCCCCCATGCTAAGCAATTGCCGTGTCCTCACGCAATGATAAATTAAAACTATAACTACACCATTATGACATTTTATTTTGTAAAGACATAAAATAATTTTATGGATCATAAAAACTCAAATAGATTCATCGTCCTCGACTTTTCACTTTTCCATGCCAAGTGCAAAAACAAGATCATTGTTATTATAAGTTGGTAGACTAACACGAACTCATGTGGGCCAATTATTCACTTAGACTCCCTTATTCCTAGGTGTTTCTCTTATATTTTATTGTTGTCTTGAATGATCACGAGGATGCATTGTTGACTTATTTCGATAATTTATTAGGCCGAAAATAAAGTGAACGATTTAATCAATAGTTAGCTAAAGGACAAAATCTTTTAAAACTGCTTCTCGGGATCTCATAAAGTTCATATCTTGGCATAACTTGTTTCACGATTTGAGACCTTTCTCGGACCGATATTTGGCAATGACTTTATACTTCCAACCTTGAGAGACGTTCACGAAATAATGGTCTTCTCTTCATAATATTTCTTCATTTGAAGTTCTGAGAGATTCATACTTGGACCACGACTTCTTCATTTTTCTCCAATCTTTATTTGGGATTTTGATTTACAACGATCCGCCTCCTTTTTGGACTTGGCTTCATTTATCCTCATACCTTATTTTTGGTCTTTTTGGATAGACTTCTCCATGACTTTTTGGGAGTATTTTGCTTTTCCTCGTGTGTCTCGATCCTTCATATTGATTTTTGATAAATGAATCTTCACATCACTTGAGATCTTTAGCAATAAAACATAGCCCTCATGTCTTGTTAGGACCTTTTTGGACTCGCCAATCTTCGCATCCCGCTTCAATAAGTTATGCCTTGGCTATGAACTCTAATCCATACCGAGCAACTTTTAAACGATCTTGGGCTAGAAGCTAAGTAACTTTTCAAATCGTTCAACCTTATTTATTGCAATTAAAATTTATTAACAAGCGATGGGAGAATAGGCTCATAATTAACTCACATAAATTCCCGAAAGAATACCGAACTTATAATTGGCTCTATCATCTCTTGTTCTCCATATTGTAAAATTCCAAAAATGAAATCAATGGATACTTAGCCTATTAAATCAAAGTTTTGGGTTTTCAAGTCATCTATAGGATCTTGCATCTTCTTATACTTTTGCAAGTTTAGAATTTGCGTTTTAAAGTTCCCTTGATAAACGACTTTCTAGGATCAATTATAGGAGCTTGCGAAAAGTTCTTGTTCTTAACTCGTATGAATTAAGACTTTCGCGTTTTAAAGCTCCCTATATAATAGCCTAGCAAAACTTAATTCAAATACGTTAAGGAAAAGCTAAGGTTAAAAACCAAGTCGAGTCAAAAACTATTCTTATTGAAAGCCTACATTTGTGTCAAAAACACTTATTTTATTTATTAAAACTTAAAAATAACACAAAAATTTTAAAATTTTATTGAAAAATGAGAAAAACAACTACGTATGGACACGACAAAAGCAATTGCAAGCGATTATATCGATTGACTCCCCCATGCTAAAACCAAACATGGTCCTCAATGTTTCTTAGCTCAAGAGTAAGACCCCCTTGCTAAGACACGAAGAGTCTAATGCAAATTCCTAGCATGGAAAGAGCACGCAAATCTATAAGCCGTTTATTAATTATGCCTCAAGAAAAACGTTAGTCGATAAAAATCAAGGGATAGAAAGTGTGCCCCTTTTTGGTATTCAAAGAATGGAAGATCAAGTGGACCGGCAAAAACCGAACACGAGAGTCTTCAAATGATAGGGTCATACCTATGATCACAACACAACAAATCACGAACACGAGCTTGAAAGATCAAGCCTTATTAGGTGTTAGAAAATAGAAAGAAGATAGAATGAACTCGTTTTTGTTCACCGAGTCATGAGCTCGACTCGATCCCCGCATTCATTGGTCCTTAGGTAAAGATGGTGAAAACCGGCATATTGGAGTAAAAACCAACACAAAGCACGATGCCGGGGTCAAAGATCTCATCCTCGTTGTCGGATGACAAACAAAAGGATAAAACTCCAACACAAATATCTAAAAAGAGATGGTAGTCACAAAAAATAGTATGGATGTAGCATGCTCCACGAGATAAACTCGCACCAAGATGATCAAAAAGTCTTTCAATTATTGCATCGGTGAAAGTCCGAGATTTCCGTAAATCAACAATTCCGGGGTCGAATACCTCTTCCTCGGTGGAGAAAGGAATAGACAACAAGGTGTCGTCCCCCCATTCTAATCCTAAGTCATATGAAGCACATGATAGAGGTGGTACAAAAGTCTCAACACTAGTGGTTTCAACTTGCATGACTTTGTCGACTTTTTCACTCTTATGAATGTGAATAAAGGGGTCATGGTACTCAATATGAGACACATGAAAAACCCACACATTAAGATCAACGCGAGTGGGAGGGAGATTGGGAATAATGTAAATTTCTCCATCCGAGTCGACATACTCATCATCACAAAAGGTGTGATCATCATCACAAACCTCATCAACCTCCTTCATAAGAAGATCATCATCACAAAGGTTGTGAGATGTAAGAGGTATGATGCTCTCAAAATCCTCTTGAAACAATGGATTATTGTTCAATGAAGCTTCAAATAGAGGATTTGAGTAAGTCACGAAAGTGTCGTCATTCTTGTCATCACAAGAAATATCCGACAAAGTATCGAGTGTGTCACACTCGGATACTAGATCATCATTCTCATTAGAAGGCAATTCATCGGCGAATTCCTCGAGAATGGTAGCTAAAAAACAAGAATCACGTTCGATCTCGAGATCGGAAACGTCTTCACTTCCCCGTGGAAGTGGATCAATGATAGCAAAACGTTCATCGACGAACTTATCCAACGAATAGTCACTAACCTCACTCGGTGTGAAGCTAGGAATCAAAGGCTCTTCAATTGAAGATTGTGCCTTAGGAACATCAAAATGATCCATAGAAGAGAGTGAAAATGAGTTCATTTTCAAAGATTGTTCAATTAAAGCAATATCACTCTCGGGATCAAAATTCTCATTAACAAACTCACTAGCATCAAATGGCTCACTTAAGTAATCATCTATTTGTTTTCCAATTTTATCATCCTCGTGTGGAATGAGTATAGATGAGGTAACATTACAACATGATTCAACAAAATTAGGTTTATCAATTTCTACACTTTCCAATTTCTTAGGAACCAATCTTGAAATTTTTTCCGGTTTGAAAATCATATGTTTATCCCCATGAAACAATTTAAGCTCCCCTTCTTTCATATCAACTAAAACACCGGCCGTACACAAAAATGGTCGTCCTAAAATTATAGGCACACGAGGATTCGGCTCATAATCAATGATAGCAAAATCGGCTAGGTAAACGAACTCCCCCACTTTAACAATGACATTTTCCGCTATACCAACCGGTCGAGTGGTGGTTCCATTAGCAAGCTCAATGATCATTCGAGTGGGAATAAGTCGTAAATAGTCAAGAGTTTTCCAAATGGCTAGGGGCATAACGTTAATACTAGCTCCTAGATCTGCTAGAGCTTTGTATTCCCCAAGCTCATCGAAAACACAAGGTATCAAGAAGTGACCCGGATCATTATATTTCTTAGGAAAGAGATCAATGAAATCCAAGGTACTAATCACATTTAAAGTAGCCTTGGTGACATTCCAAAAGGTTTCTTTAGGTGGCACAATAAGCTCAAGCTTTCTTTCTAAATTATCATAAGCGGTGATAGCCTTAAGCTCTCCCCTCGGGTTAGGAATGGTATTACTAGGTAAGCAACCCGAAGAAGATGACGGTTTAGACATGAATCCCTCAAGCATCGAAAGCAATTTATTTTGACCTTGTTCCAAACTTTGTTGCATACGATTTTGGTTTTGCTCTAGCCTTTGTTCAAAACGGGTTTGGTTTTGTTCAAGTCTTTGTTGATTAAGCTCAATCTTGTTATTTTGCCCTTTAATCGTATTTTGAAACTCATTTTTCAAAGTTGCCATTTGTCCTTGAATGTTATTTTGCAAAGCTTTCAAATTTGCCTCATTCGATTTATTGTAACTTGACAAATCATTTTGATTATTCCCTTGAAAACCTTGATTGTTTTGAATAGCATTAAACCCATTTCCTTGATTAAAATTCCCTTGGTTACCACGGTTAAAATTGTTCCCATTATTCCCATTGTTGTACCTATTTTGAACCGGTGGAAAACCCGGTGGAGCAACATGATTTTGACGAGGAACTTGACCGTTGGAGCCATAAGTTCCCGTCGCGGCAAAAACACTAGCTTGATCAAACCCCGCGTTTAAACAAGCATAATTAGGATGTGCTCCACCACATGATACACAAACATTCCCAACCATATTAATCGATCCATGAGGATTCTTCCTAATCTCACTCAACAAAGTCGCAAATTCACTATCAATCTTAGAGTCCAATCTAGAAATCTCGTGATTAGATGAATTCACATTGGAAACAACCGGTGTGTTTCGTGAATATTGTGCTCTAGACTTATCCTCAATTATTCTCCACGCGTCTCTCGGTGTTTTTCTTAAAAGATTACCACCCGCGGCGGCATTTAAAGAATCTTGTTCAATCATATTAAGCCCATTATAAAAAGTATTTATTTGATGCAATTCCGAGAAACCGTGGTGTGGACATTGTCTTAACAAATCTTTAAATCTTTCCCAAGCAACCCCAAACGATTCATGCACTTTTTGTTTAAATCTAGTGATCTCATTCTTAAAGTGTGTTGTCTTGGACGGTGGAAAGAAATAATTCATAAACTTTGACACTAAATCATCCCAAGTTAAAATCGAACCCGGCGGTTCTTTCTCATACCAAAGCTTAGCATTACCCTCGAGCGAGTACGGAAAAATCATGAGCTTAATCACGTCATTCGGCACATCTCTAAACTTGAGAGTCGAGGTAATTCGATTAAAATTCCGAATGTGAGAATGCGGGCTATCGGTCTCATTGCCACGAAATTGGTCGACACGAATGAGCGATAGAAGACCCGTCTTAATCTCAAAATGATCCGCCAAAATAGCCGGCACAATGATTGCTTCCCCATACCCTTCGGTGGGTGCACGGAGCAATTCCTCCATTGTTCGGTTATCGGCCATCTCTACAACAATAGGTGGAATCTCGGGTTCCACTATTCGTTGTTGACGATTTCTATTTCTACGAGGAATATTTTCAAGCCTATTAAAATCAATCACAAGACGAGAAGAACGTAATTGCATACACTACAAAGACGAGAATTTAGAAGATTGAAGAAAAGAAATTAGACAAGAAGAAGATTATTTTTGGTATTTTATTTGGTATTGCTCAATCAATAATGATCGATAAAAAACAAGGAATAAGGATAACTACTATGGAAGTAAATTACCCTCGGTCGACTTTGAAACGATAGGTGAAAACCTAAACGTCTCGAGGTTCAATAAGTAAACAACAAAAATAAGATTTATTACTACTTGAGTCGGCAAACCAATAATAGGTTGTCCCTCTCAATATACGCACAAGCAAGCGGGGAAACGAGGTGGCACAAAGCACTTAAAAACCTTTTTCCTTAGACGGCCTTTTATAGCACGTCGCCTTATACCCACCTTATAGTTTGTATAAATCGAGTTCAAACTTCTTATTAGTATTTATCTATTTTGCCTTTATTTTAATTTTGGGTTCGAATACAATAGCTAGGTAATGAAATCCCAACTAAGGCTTATTTGAAAAGTATTTAAAATTATTGTTCTACGTAATACAATATATTATTCACAAAAAACGAGAAACACGATACATACTATATAATAGAAAAATAACAAAACTTTCCTAGGACGGAAAGGGTCTTCAAATCCACGATCAACAAATCTCCACAAAAGCGAATCGTACACAAGATCCCCGGCAGCGGCGCCAAAATTTTTGATGTATCGTTGATGGTATAGTGATAATTAGATTACGTTATAGGGTAAATTAGAAGATTACCTTTAGGAAAAAGTAATAAACTAATAATACCAATGACGAATTCAATTAAACACGTGAGTGAGTCGAGTTCGTTGTACACGAAGATCTTATGAATTTGAGACATTTTGCTTTGATTTGGACAATTGATTTGAATTGGTTTTCGGCTTTTAAACTACGATTAAAATCTACTAATTTTAAACTATTTAAAATAAACCTAAAGTGCATGAATCGTAAACCCCGCCTATTTAAAAATAAAACAAACAATTAATTACTTAAAAATTAAAACACTATTTAAGAATTAAACTAATTAAAAAAACTTAAAAATTTAATCTATTTAATAATATATTAATCTATTTAATTAAAACAACTTTGAAACTAATTTACAATTAAAATTCACCTAAAACAAATTTATTTAAGAACTAATTGTATTTTAAACTAAAGTTATAAAAATCTATTTAATTAAACTTTTTAAGTAAATAAAAACATTTATTTATTTTTTTATTATACTTTATTTTTTTTTTATTTACTGAAACTACTTTTTATTAAAAAAAATTAACTTTAATTAAATTTAAAAGAAATAAAACGTGACAAAGTTAATTAAAGTAAAACAAAACCTGCCAGCTAGATTTACACTATATTAATGAAGGAAAGGGAAATAAAATCAAAAAGGGCAATAGCCCAGATGGTTATCACTCTATACCTGTGACCAGGAGGTCATAGGTTCGAACCCCACATGAGACATATTTTTTTTTTGAATTTAAACTTTTTAGACAGATTACTAAAAGCAGTCTTAGGAAAGACATTCGACAAGCTTATTGGCTTAAGCTGAGAGGACAACAGCTTATTGAGCTAATCAGTCAATTGGACTGATCAGCTTATAAACGATATATATGTTTCAGCAAGATAAAAGCAATCAGAACCAAGCAGTACAAGATCTATTTAAGCAGCAATAAAAAAAATCTTAACAACTTATCCAACTTTTATATAAGAACAGATAAAGTAAACATGAATCAAATAAGCTAAGAATAGCTGAATAAAACTAAGATTAGAATACAACAACGACAAAACATAAGAAGATTACCATTAAACATCAACACTTAATCTAAAATCAGTATATAATAGAAAAATGTTTGATCAGACTATAATTTTGTTAACCAAATACGACCTAAAAGCAGATGACCTATAAATCAGATCCCATTTAAACAACTTAGTTTATATGCACTTTTGGCAACCCAAAATCTCATCAGCATATACAAATCTGAACAATCTAACAGATTCAACGTATCATCAGCAGAATATTTAGTAGTCTCAAACAAAACTCATAGCAGGAATACCTTATCAGCTAAAACTAGATTATTACATCAAACATCCATATGCAACAACCAGCAAACAATCAATTAGTAAAAATCGACTTCAGAAAATCTGTCTAAACAATCAGCAAGAACAATACCACTCACATCATAAACTCTACTAAATCTTATAAAAATATAACACTTAAACAGTAACAATCTTATAACATTTAACTATAAAATCAAATAAGGTCAAGCAGTATGCATACGTTTTACCCAATCAATCATCTAAAACAGATAATCATTAAAACAAAATTCCTTCTATAAACATATAAACCAAAAGAAGATAAATACCTTTTTGAAGACAACCTCTGAGAAGTAGGACAGCGCTGAGCTGCCTATGAACCAAGACCAAAACCGCCATCAAAAACCATCATCTTATGACCACCAATAATCAACCTACGAACCATCTAATCTCAAACGAGCCAAGCAGATTCTTATCACTTTTCCAGTGGGGAAAAGTGTTATCCAAATTTTAACTTTAAGAATTAATTATATAAAAATAGTAATAAGATTAATCCGCATAACAGTTTTAAAAAAAATAGATTAACAAGACAAGATGGAAAAGAAACAACTGATATTTTATCAATTTCCAACAAGATTACAAGATTTAAAAGAAAAGAAATACAAATTAAATCTACAACTATTTCTACAGCATAATTTTTAAAGTAAAAAGAAGGATGAATTACAAGTAAAAATTGGGGGTATTTATAGCCCCCCCAAGGGCTGTTGGTGAGCGAATATCCGAATAATTGAAGAATATTCCACTTGATTTTGTAGCCCTTGATCTTCCTTCTTCTCTCTCTTTATCAAACGGATGGCTGTGATGATTCCAAATAGCACACGGATCGCCAACGTGGCATCCGTGTGCTAGTTGTGCTTCTTCTTTGGGTTTTGATTGGTGGAATAGGCTGGATGAGGTGTCATATCCAATAATAAGATGCCACGTTACTCCTTATCTCCAATCCTTCTCTTCCTTAAACCATGGGGGTTTTATTCCCCATGGTATGAATTAACTGAATATATCAAAAGCCCTTTGGTTAATTCACTTTTTACTGGCTAGGGTTAAGGGGAACAGTGACATGGGTGACTGGTTTTAGGGTGGGGAAGAAGGGTTACATAGAAAACATTGAAAGTAATATTTATTTTGTGTGTGGGTTATTGTGTGATTGAAACGGTTTAATAAATGTGATAAACGAGTGGATGTGAGGTGAGTGGGTGAAAAACAAGTGGGTTTATTAATTTATTGAGGGTAAAGTTGTGTGGGTGACGCAAGTAAAATCGTGTGAATTTTATAAAACGTTTTACTTGGACAAAAACCTAAAATTCCCATAACAGTTTACTTCATTCGTTTATTTCTTTGAAGCTATTGGGCTTTTGGCCCAATCTCCATTACTTTCATCCGATTCTTTTCAAATTGGGCCTGGCCAAACGAATTCCATCCGTGTGCTCACTACACTTTTGGGCCTTATGGGCTATCAACCACCTTTTATTAACTTTGAAAATCTAAATGGGCCTTTGAGCCCATTTACCCCATTGTGGGACCCACTTGGCCCGTTTACTCGATAAATGATTAAATCCACTCGTGTCGAGCTCAATTTTGGCTTCCTCGATCTTTTTCATCAATCTCGTGTCGATTATTGCTGGTTTTCGCGAACTTGGTACCTACACACATGAAAACAAGAAACAAGCATTTCCAAGGCATATTTGATAGAAATCATGCATAATTTCATTGTTTTAAGCTACAAATGATATGAGTAAAAACACTCATATCAAATTCCCCCATGCTAAGCAATTGTCGTGTCCTCACGCAATGATAAATTAAAACTATAACTACACCATTATGACATTTTATTTTGTAAAGACATAAAATAATTTTATGGATCATAAAAACTCAAATAGATTCATGGTCCTCGACTTTTCACTTTTCCATGCCAAGTGCAAAAACAAGATCATTGTTATTATAAGTTGGTAGACTAACACGAACTAATGTGGGCCAATTATTCACTTAGACTCCCTTATTCCTAGGTGTTTCTCTTATATTTTATTGTTGTCTTGAATGATCACGAGGATGCATTGTTGACGTATTTGGATAATTTATTAGGCCGAAAATAAAGTGAACAATTTAATCACTAGTTAGCTAAAGGTCAAAATCTTTTAAAACTGCTTCTCGGGATCTCATAAAGTTCATATCTTGGCATAACTTGTTTTGCGATTTGAGACCTTTCTCGGACCGATATTTGGAATGGACTTTATACTTCCAACCTTGAGAGACGTTCACGAAATAATGGTCTTCTCTTCATAATATTTCTTCACTTGAAGTTTTGAGAGATTCATACTTGGACCACGACTTCTTCATTTTTCTCCAATCTTTATTTGGGATTTTTATTTACAACGATCCGCCTCCTTTTTGGACTTGGCTTCATTTATCCTCATACCTTATTTTTGGTCTTTTTGGATAAACTTATCCATGACTTTTTGGGAGTATTTTTCTTTTCGTCGTGTGTCTCGATCTTTCATATTGATTTTTGATAAATGAATCTTCACATCACTTGAGATCTTTAGCAATAAAACATAGCCCTCATGTCTTGTTAGGACCTTTTTGGACTCGCCAATCTTCGCATCCCGCTTCAATAAGTTATGCCTTGGCTATGAACTCTAATCCATACCGAGCAACTTTTAAACAATCTTGGGCTAGAAGCTAAGTAACCTTTCAAATCGTTCAACCTTATTTATTGCAATTAAAATTTATTAACAAGCGATGGGAGAATAGGCTCATAATTAACTCACATAAATTCCCGAAAGAATACCGAACTTATAATTGGCTCTATCATCTCTTGTTCTCCATATTGTAAAATTCCAAAAATGAAATCAATGGATACATAGCCTATTAAATCAAAGTTTTGGGTTTTCAAATCATCTATAGGATCTTGCATCTTCTTATACTTTTGCAAGTTTAGAATTTGTGTTTTAAAGTTCCCTTGATAAACGACTTTCTAGGATCAATTATAGGAGCTTGCGAAAAGTTCTTGTTCTTAACTCGTATGAATTAAGACTTTCGCGTTTTAAAGCTTCCTATATAATAGCCTAGCAAAACTTAATTCAAATACGTTAAGGAAAAGCTAATGTTAAAAACCAAGTCGAGTCAAAAACTATTCTTATTGAAAGCCTACATTTGTGTCAAAAACACTTATTTTATTTATTAAATCTTAAAAATAACACAAAAAATTTAACATTTTATTGAAAAATGAGAAAAACAACTACGTATGGACACGGCAAAAGCAATTGTAAGCGATTATATCGATTGACTCCCCCATGCTAAAACCAAACATTGTCCTCAATGTTTCTTAGCTCAAGAGTAACACCCCCTTGCTAAGACACGAAGAGTCTATTGCAAATTCCTAGCATGGAAAGAGCACGCAAATCTATAAGCCGTTTATTAATTATGCCTCAAGAAAAACGTTAGTCGATAAAAATCAAGGGATAGAAAGTGTGCCCCTTTTTGGTATTCAAAGAATGGAAGATCAAGTGGACCGGCAAAAACCGAACACGAGAGTCTTCAAATGATAGGGTCATACCTATGATCACAACACAACAAATCACGAACACGAGCTTGAAAGATCAAGCCTTATTAGGTGTTAGAAAATAGAAAGAAGATAGAATGAACTCGTTTTTGTTCACCGAGTCATGAGCTCGACTCGATCCCCGCATTCATTGGTCCTTAGGGAAAGATGGTGAAAACCGGCATATTGGAGTAAAAACCAACACAAAGCACGATGCCGGGGTCAAAGATCTCATCCTCGTTGTCGGATGACAAACGAAAGGATAAAACTCCAACACAAATCTCTAAAAAGAGATGGTAGTCACAAAAAATAGTATGGATGTAGCATGCTCCACGAGATAAACTCGCACCAAGGTGATCAAAAAGTCTTTCAATTATTGCATCGGTGAAAGTCCGAGATTTCCCTAAATCAACAATTTCGGGGTCGAATACCTCTTCCTCGGTGGAGAAAGGAATAGACAACAAGGTGTCGTCCCCCCATGCTAATCCTAAGTCATATGAAGCACATGATAGAGGTGGTACAAAAGTCTCAACACTAGTGGTTTCAACTTGCATGACTTTGTCGACTTTTTCACTCTTATGAATGTGAATAAAGGGGTCATGGTACTCAATATGAGACACATGAAAAACCCACACATTAAGATCAACGCGAGTGGGAGGGAGATTGGGAATAATGTAAATTTCTCCATCCGAGTCGACATACTCATCATCACAAAAGTTTTGTATCATCATCACAAACCTCATCAACCTCCTTCATAAGAAGATCATCATCACAAAGGTTGTGAGATGTAAGAGGTATGATGCTCTCAAAATCCTCTTGAAACAATGGATTATTGTTCAATGAAGCTTCAAATAGAGGATTTTGAGTAAGTCACGAAAGTGTCGTCATTCTTGTCATCACAATAAATATCCGACAAAGTATCGAGTGTGTCACACTCGGATACTAGATCATCATTCTCATTAGAAGGCAATTCATCGGCGAATTCCTCGAGAATGGTAGGTAAAAAACAAGAATCACGTTCGATCTCGAGATCGGAAACGTCTTCACTTCCCCGTGGAAGTGGATCAATGATAGCAAAAAGTTCATCGACGAACTTATCCAACGAATAGTCACTAACCTCACTCGGTGTGAAGCTAGGAATCAAAGGCTCTTCAATTGAAGATTGTGCCTTAGGAACATCAACATGATCCATAGAAGAGAGTGAAAATGAGTCCATTTTCAAAGATTGTTCAATTAAAGCAATATCACTCTCGGGATCAAAATTCTCATTAACAAACTCACTAGCATCAAATGGCTCACTCAAGTAATCATCTATTTGTTTTCCAATTTTATCATCCTCGTGTGGAGTGAGTATAGATGAGGTAACATTACAACATGATTCAACAAAATTAGGTTTATCAATTTCTACACTTTCCAATTTCTTAGGAACCAATCTTGAAATTTTTTCCGGTTTGAAAATCATATGTTTATCCCCATGAAACAATTTAAGCTCCCCTTCTTTCATATCAACTAAAACACCGGCCGTACACAAAAATGGTCGTCCTAAAATTATAGGCGCACGAGGATTCGGCTCATAATCAATGATAGCAAAATCGGCTAGGTAAACGAACTCCCCCACTTTAACAATGACATTTTCCGCTATACCAACCGGTCGAGTGGTGGTTCCATTAGCAAGCTCAATGATCATTCGAGTGGGAATAAGTCGTAAATAGTCAAGAGTTTTCCAAATGGCTAGGGGCATAACGTTAATACTAGCTCCTAGATCGGCTAGAGCTTTGTATTCCCCAAGCTCATCGAAAACACAAGGTATCAAGAAGTGACCCGGATCATTATATTTCTTAGGAAAGAGATCAATGAAATCCGAGGTACTAATCACATTTAAAGTAGCCTTGGTGACATTCCAAAAGGTTTCTTTAGGTGGCACAATAAGCTCAAGCTTTCTTTCTAAATTATCATAAGCGGTGATAGCCTTAAGCTCTCCCCTCGGGTTAGGAATGGTATTACTAGGTAAGCAACCCGAAGAAGATGATGGTTTAGACATGAATCCCTCAAGCATCGAAAGCAATTTATTTTGACCTTGTTCCAAACTTTGTTGCATACGATTTTGGTTTTGCTCTAGCCTTTGTTCAAAACGGGTTTGGTTTTGTTCAAGTCTTTGTTGATTAAGCTCAATCTTGTTATTTTGCCCTTTAATCGTATTTTGAAACTCATTTTTCAAAGTTTCCATTTGTCCTTGAATGTTATTTTGCAAAGCTTTCAAATTTGCCTCATTCGATTTATTGTAACTTGACAAATCATTTTGATTATTCCCTTGAAAACCTTGATTGTTTTGATTAGCATTAAACCCATTTCCTTGATTAAAATTCCCTTGGTTACCACGGTTAAAATTATTCCCATTATTCCCATTGTTGTACCTATTTTGAACCGGTGGAAAACCCAGTGGAGCAACATGATTTTGACGAGGAACTTGACCGTTGGAGCCATAAGTTCCCGTCGCGGCAAAAACACTAGCTTGATCAAACCCCGCGTTTAAACAAGCATAATTAGGATGTGCTCCACCACATGATACACAAACATTCCCAACCATATTAATCGATCCATGAGGATTCTTCCTAATCTCACTCAACAAAGTCGCAAATCCACTATCAATCTTAGAGTCCAATCTAGAAATCTCGTGATTAGATGAATTCACATTGGAAACAACCGGTGTGTTTCGTGAATATTGTGCTCTAGAATTATCCTCAATTATTCTCCACGCGTCTCTCGATGTTTTTCTTAAAAGATTACCATCCGCGGCGGCATTTAAAGAATCTTGTTCAATCATATTAAGCCCATTATAAAAAGTATTTATTTGATGCAATTCCAAGAAACTGTGGTGTGGACATTGTCTTAACAAATCTTTAAATCTTTCCCAAGCAACCCCAAACGATTCATGCACTTTTTGTTCAAATCTAGTGATCTCATTCTTAAAGTGTGTTGTCTTGGACGGTGGAAAGAAATAATTCATAAACTTTGACACTAAATCATCCCAAGTTAAAATCGAACCCGGCGGTTCTTTCTCATACCAAAGCTTAGCATTACCCTCGAGCGAGTACGGAAAAAGCATGAGCTTAATCACGTCATTCGGCACATCTCTAAACTTGAGAGTCGAGGTAATTCGATTAAAATTCCGAATGTGAGAATGCGGGCTATCGGTCTCATTGCCACGAAATTGGTCGGCACGAATGAGCGATAGAAGACCCGTCTTAATCTCAAAATGATCCGCCAAAATAGCCGGCACAACGATTGCTTCCCCATACCCTTCGGTGGGTGCACGGAGAAATTCCTCCATTGTTCGGTTATCGGCCATCTCTACAACAATAGGTGGAATCTCGGGTTCCACTATTCGTTGTTGACGATTTCTATTTCTACGAGGAATATTTTCAAGCCTATTAAAATCAATCACAAGACGAGAAGAACGTAATTGCATACACTACAAAGACGAGAATTTAGAAGATTGAAGAAAAGAAATTAGACAAGAAGAAGATTATTTTTGGTATTTTATTTGGTATTGCTCAATCAATAATGATCGATAAAAAACAAGGAATAAGGATAACTACTATGGAAGTAAATTACCCTCGGTCGACTTTGAAACGATAGGTGAAAACCTAAACGTCTCGAGGTTCAATAAGTAAACAACAAAAATAAGATTTATTACTACTTGAGTCGGCAAACCAATAATAGGTTGTCCCTCTCAATATACGCACAAGCAAGCGGGGAAACGAGGTGGCACAAAGCACTTAAAAACCTTTTTCCTTAGACGGTCTTTTATAGCACGTCGCCTTATACCCACCTTATAGTTTGTATAAATCGAGTTCAAACTTCTTATTAGTATTTATCTATTTTGCCTTTATTTTTGTTTTGGGTTCGAATACAATAGCTAGGTGATGAAATCCCAACTAAGGCTTATTTGAAAAGTACTTAAAATTATTGTTCTACGTAATACAATATATTATTCACAAAAAACAAGAAAAACGATACATACTATATAATAGAAAAATAACAAAACTTTCCGAGGACGGAAAGGGTCTTCAAATCCACGATCAACAAATCTCCACAAAAGCGAATCGTACACAAGATCCCCGGCAGCGGCGCCAAAATTTTTGATGTATCGTGGATGGTATAGTGATAATTAGATTACGTTATAGGGTAAATTAGAAGATTACCTTTAGGAAAAAGTAATAAACTAATAATACCAATGACGAATTCAATTAAACACGTGAGTGAGTCGAGTTCGTTGTACACGAAGATCTTATGAATTTGAGACGTTTTGCTTTGATTTGGACAATTGATTTGAATTGGTTTTCGGTTTTTAAACTACGATTAAAATCTACTAATTTTAAACTATTTAAAATAAACCTAAAGTGCTTGAATCGTAAACCCCGCCTATTTAAAAATAAAACAAACAATTAATTACTTAAAAATTAAAACACTATTTAAGAATTAAACTAATTAAAAAAACTTAAAAATTTAATCTATTTAATAATCTATTAATCTATTTAATTAAAACAACTTTAAAACTAATTTACTATTAAAATTCACCTAAAACAAATTTATTTAAGAACTAATTTTATTTTAAACTAAAGTTATAAAAATCTATTTAATTAAACTTTTTAAGTAAATAAAAACATTTTTTTTATTATACTTTATTTTTTTTTTATTTACTGAAACTACTTTTTATTAAAAAAATTAACTTTAATTAAATTTAAAAGAAATAAAACGTGACAAAGTTAATTAAAGTAAAACAAAACCTGCCAGCTAGATTTACACTATATTAATGAAGGAAAGGGAAATAAAATCAAAAAGGGCAATAGCCCAGATGGTTATCACTCTATACCTGTGACCAGGAGGTCACAGGTTCGAACCCCACATGAGACATATTTTTTTTTTGAATTTAAACTTTTTAGACAGATTACTAAAAGCAGTCTTAGGAAAGACTTTCGACAAGCTTATTGGCTTAAGCTGAGAGGACAACAGCTTATTGAGCTAATCAGTCAATTGGACTGATCAGCTTATAAACGATATATATGTTTCAACAAGATAAAAGCAATCAGAACCAAGCAGTACAAGATCTATTTAAGCAGCAATAAAAAAAAATCTTAACAACTTATCCAACTTTTATATAAGAACAGATAAAGTAAACATGAATCAAATAAGCTAAGAATAGCTGAATAAAACTAAGATTAGAATACAACAACGACAAAACATAAGAAGATTACCATTAAACATCAACACTTAATCTAAAATCAGTATATAAAAGAAAAATGTTTGATCAGACTATAATTTTGTTAACCAAAAACGACCTAAAAGCAGATGACATATAAATCAGATCCCATTTAAACAACTTAGTTTATATGCACTTTTGGCAACCCAAAATCTCATCAGCATATACAAATCTGAACAATCTAACAGATTCAACGTATCATCAGCAGAATATTCAGCAGTCTCAAACAAAACTCATAGCAGGAATACCTTATCAGCTAAAACTAGATTATTACATCAAACATCCATATGCAACAACCAGCAAACAATCAAAGTAAAAATCGACTTCAGAAAATCTGTCTAAACAGTCAGCAAGAACAGTACCACTCACATCATCCACTCTACTAAATCTTATAAAAATATAACACTTAAACAATAACAATCTTATAACATTTAACTATAAAATCAAATAAGGTCAAGCAGTATGCATACGTTTTACCCAATCAATCATCTAAAACAGATAATCATTAAAACAAAATTCCTTCTATAAAACATATAAACCAAAAGAAGATAAACACCTTTTTGAAGACAACCTCTGAGAAGTAGGACAGCGCTGAGCTGCCTATGAACCAAGACCAAAACCGCCATCAAAAACCATCATCTTATGACCACCAATAATCAACCTACGAACCATCTAATCTCAAACGAGCCAAGCAGATTCTTATCACTTTTCCAGTGGGGAAAAGTGTTATCCAAATTTTAACTTTAAGAATTAATTATATAAAAATAGTAATAAGATTAATCCGCATAACAGTTTTAAAAAAAATAGATTAACGAGACAAGATGGAAAAGAAACAACTGATATTTTATTAATTTCCAACAAGATTACAAGATTTAAAAGAAAAGAAATACAAATTAAATCTACAACTATTTCTACAGCATAATTTTTAAAGTAAAAAGAAGGATGAATTACAAGTAAAAATTAGGGGTATTTATAGCCCCCCAAGGGCTGTTGGTGAGCGAATATCCGAATAATTGAAGAATATTCCACTTGATTTTGTAGCCCTTGATCTTCCTTCTTCTCTCTCTTTATCAAACGGATGGCTGTGATGATTCCAAATAGCACACGGACCGCCAACGTGGCATCCGTGTGCTAGTTGTGCTTCTTCTTTGGGTTTTGATTGGTGGAATAGGCTGGATGAGGTGTCATATCCAATAATAAGATGCCACGTTACTCCTTATCTCCAATCCTTCTCTTCCTTAAACCATGGGGGTTTTATTCCCCATGGTATGAATTAACCGAATATATCAAAAGCCCTTTGGTTAATTCACTTTTTACTGGCTAGGGTTAATGGGAACAGTGACATGGGTGACTGGTTTTAGGGTGGGGAAGAAGGGTTACATAGAAAACATCGAAAGTAATATTTATTTTGTGTGTGGGATATTGTGTGATTGAAACGGTTTAATAAATGTGAGAAACGAGTGGATGTGAGGTGAGTGGGTGAAAAACAAGTGGGTTTATTAATTTATTGAGGGTAAAGTTGTGTGGGTGACGCAAGTAAAATCGTGTGAATTTTATAAAACGTTTTACTTGGACAAAAACCTAAAAAGCCCATAACAGTTTACTTCATTCGTTTATTTCTTTGAAGCTATTAGGCTTTTGGCCCAATCTCCATTACTTTCATCCGATTCTTTTCAAATTGGGTCTGGCCAAACGAATTCCATCCGTGTGCTCACTACACTTTTGGGCCTTATGGGCTATCAACCACCTTTTATTAACTTTGAAAATCTAAATGGTCCTTTGAGCCCATTTACCCCATTGTGGGACCCACTTGTCCCGTTTACTCGATAAGTGATTAAATCCACTCGTGTCGAGCTCAATTTTGGCTTCCTCGATCTTTTTCATCAATCTCGTGTCGATTATTGCTGGTTTTCGCGAACTTGGTACCTACACACATGAAAACAAGAAACAAGCATTTCCAAGGCATATTTGATATAAATCATGCATAATTTCATTGTTTTAAGCTACAAATGATATGAGTAAAAACACTCATATCAGTAGGATAAGGTTATATATCCATCATAGATTGATGAGCCATTTTGGTATGTGGTTCATGTCTTGATTGTATACGTTTGTGTGTTTAGATTTTTGCTAGAGCGCGGATACTTGGAGAAGCTTGTTCCAGTGAGTTTTATAGTCCCATGTCTTTTAATGTTTTGACTTCCAGATGGGATGGAAGAGACACTGTATGGTTTTGTAAAGAATAATGTGAATGTTTTTATGGTTTGTGATGGACTTGTGTGTACACTTATGTGATTCTTCATTTTGTTTATGATTTCGATCGGGGGACACGTACCGTCACAGTTCTTGTGGTTTGACTTGGTACCAAGGGGATGTTTACAAGGAGGGGCCTTGGGATTGGTTCATAGGTGTATGGGCGCCTATGGGACCATGGTGATTGGTATTTGGTAAGGCTTGGAGCCTTGGAATTATGGTTATTGGTAAGGCTTGGAGCCTTGGATTTGTGGTGATTGGTTAATATTGAATGCTAGTTGTTAATACATAATTGTAGCACATTGTCCATATGTTCTTTTGTTAACGGTTGTTATTCACGGCTTATAATTGATTTGGAGTTGGATTCTAAACCTATGACTCTCACCAACTTTATGTTGACGTGTTTTAGTGTCTCTTTTAGGTGAGAATATGGTTAAGCATGAGAATAGGAGTGGCTAGCTGGGAGGCTTAGGATTGCATTGGAGGAACCCCCCTTCCTCTTAGTCTCTACTTATGTTTAAATAAGTGATACTTTGTAGACACCTATATGTTTGTTATTTGTTAATTTTATGTCTTTGGTAAGAGGTAGACCTGTTACCTACTTACCTAGATGCCCGCATTGTTTGTGATATCTTCATGACATTGTGTCACCATTTATGATACTTCCATTTCATTTAATTATCTCTATAGACACGTTATTGTTGTGATGATATCCATACGTGCGCCCCATATTCCGCCATGATGGGGTGTGATAGAATGGTATCAGAGATAATGATTATAGAGAATTAGGTTGCCTAGTCTAGTAGCCTAGTATATAGCTTAAGGATCCCTGCATATAGGCGTCATAGCAATATGTGTGTATGGTTTTGATTGTATTTTCTGAGTATTGTTGATTCATTTTCTGTGAGTTTTGACTAGTATGGATTGAAATATAGTCGTCCATACTTAGTCACATGTTAATTTCTGTTTCGTTTTTGATATATCAATTACTTTCATAATAATTGATAAGTTATTTAGTGTACTTAATGTATAGTATTTTTCTTTTGATGTTTAAGTCATGTTCCCTAAGAATCATGTGGTGATTCGATTTACTAGGAGTAGGTAGATAGAAAGGATTTTAAGTTGTTTCTACTCTTATGGGCGACATGACTTATAACTGATTATGATGTTGTGTTGGAGTTTGTCTATGATATTTTAGCTAGACTTTGGATTTATGTATTCCAAGAGTTTTAATATGTTATTTTAATAGATGGAGTTTTGGACCTTATTGGTTATGTGGTTATGAGCTTATGTGAGTAGATGGATTTATGTGTTATATGTTGTATTGATTCTTATAAGTGTCATCATAGGAGGGAGTGCATTGAGAAAGGGTAAGTGTATAATTATGGTGGTCAACATAGTTATACAAGTACCACAACTTCAATGGGTTCCTGAGTATGATTGCATGAAAGAGGGTTAGTACATGCTTGTATATGATGAGATGTGTATTTTGGGTATTCGTAAACGATAGGGGTTTATGTAATGGTTGCCTATGATATGATATTTTTGTGTGTTTTATGTTTTGAGTAATAGTAATGTTGTGTGATTATGGGGTCACACGATATGGGTTGGTTTTGGTGATGGGTTTTATGCCTTGTTGTGTCATGGTGAGATGGTGAGATGGTGATTACTCGTATGGAAAAACGAGTGTATGACGCGATTGATTGACTTGACATGTATGATAACGAGTACGTTTCGGGAGACTTAATAGGTATATATATGTGGATGTATATATACTAGTAGATGTTATGTTATGATATACGGTCGTTCAGTTGTTATTATAACTTGAACATACCTAGTGTTCTCTCGTGTTTAAACAGTTTATTAGTGCTGGAGTTTGATGGAGTTCCAACGACGTTTTGAATCTTTTGAAGTGTGTCTACATTCGGGTATGTATTTTAATTGATGAAAACTACCGAATTTTCTTGCAAAGGAGTCTAGCTAATTAAAGGAAAATTCTTTTGAAAATACTTTGTAATTGTACGATATGTGTTAGCCTCAAAATATTGAGTCAAACAAGAATGTTCGGTCATAGGTTATTATTGTAACATTAATTAGAATGTTGTAATAGTTAGTTAATTAGTCGTGGTTTACGGGCTTGGATTTAAACTAATTAAAGTCCAAAAGACAAGCCCGGCCCAATATATAGTCCATTAAAGCCCGCATGTGGGTGGACTATATATAGTACCCTCCTAGCATGTTAGGAGGGTAGGTTGTTTAATTCATTCATTCCTTAATCTAATATTCAACAAGTTAATCCTCTCCTTCTCTCTACTTTCTCTCACTACTTTCTCTCTCTAGGAATCCATCTCTTTTCATCTATTTTCTATCTCTAATCATCTAAATATATGGGACAACATTTGGTATCAATCGCCATGGGGTAGATACGTGATTGGTTTTGATTCTCCTTTAGTGATTCGTGAGTTTTTCTTGATTTTTAAGCTCGAATCATCAAGTTTTTTTTGTGTTTTGTGGAGTTAGTGAGTAGACAAATCATCTACATAGGCGTGGTAGTGATTTGGGCTACTTAGATCGGTTAAAAACACGAAATTTGGTGGTGTTTGGCTTGATTTTTAGAGTGAAATCACGTTTTCCTTTAGTGTTCTTCATTGTTCCTATTTTTAGGATCTTCTGGTTCAAATTCGCATCTTTAGTCTCAATTTCGCAACTTCTGTCCAAAATTTCACATCTTTGGTCCTTCTGTCTCAATTTCGCAATTCTGTCTCCAATTGCGAAATCTTGTCATATTGGGAATTGCGAATTTATACACACATTGCGGAATTCTGAGTTAATTGCGAAATTTGGTCATTATTGCGGAATCTGTTCCAGTATTGCGGAATTAGTGCTTTTATAGGTATTGCGAAATCTTGTACTTCCTGAAAAAACAAATTACGAAATTGTCCATATTAAGCAATTGCGGAATCTTGTTTTTGTCCATATTGCGGATTTTGGCCTTCATAGCGGAATTATATTAGAGAATTGCGAAATTAGTGCTTTTCAGGGAATTGCGGAATCAAACTTTACTGGTCATTGCGAAATTATGCAATAATTGCGGAATTATGAGTTAATTGCGGAATTTGGTCATCATTGCGGATTTTTGCTCAGGAATTGCGAATTTATTCACTTCATTGCGAATTTATTCAACTATTGCGGAATCTTTCCCCTCATTGCGAAATCTTCACTTATTTTTTCATCTAGTGAGTTTTCGCTTTAGAATTTTTGGTTAATTGTGAAGATAATTTTAGGGGATTTCAACATTTTTTCTCGACAACACCAATCACAACACATCTACTTAAGATCCTTTTTCACTTCATCGATTACTAAGTTATAAGCTATGGATTCTACTCAAGAGTATCGTGTCACAAACAACAATATCATGGTGGCGGGTAATAAAGAGAGACCACCAATGCTTGTGTCTGGTAGGTATGCTCAATGGCAATCATGTTTCATACGATATCTTGATACAAGACCCAATGGTGATGCCTTGAGGAAATGTATTACTCACGGACCATATGTATTCAAGAAAATCTCAATTCCTCCAAGAGCTGCCACAGATACTATTGATCCAATACCTGCAAGTGAACGTGATGAAACAAGAGCCGATCTCACACCTGAAAATTGTGCTTGGCATGATGCGGAGAAGGAATCCATCTATATGGTTTTAAGTGGGATTGGAGATGATATTTACTCCACGGTTGATGCATGCCCGACAGCACATGAAATGTGGACTGCGATTGAACGCTTGCAACAAGGAGAATCACTCAACAAACAAGATGTCAAAACAAACTTGTTTTGGAATTTTGGCAAGTTTACTTCAAGGGATGGAGAATCAATTGACTCTTACTACTCCAGGTTTTATAAGATGATGAATGACATGACAAGAAATAATCTGCAAATCTCCACCATGCAAGTCAATGTCCAATTTCTTCAACAACTTCAACCCGAGTGGACACGGTTCGTCACTTTGGTGAAACAACAAGAAAAATTAGACGAGGTCTCATATCATCGACTCTTTGACATCTTGAAGCAATTTCAGAATGAAGCAAATGAGATTCGAGCTGAACGTGTTGCCAAGACGGCTAATCCACTTGCTTTAGTGACTACCACAGAACATGTTCAAGATCATCACTCTCGTGTTCCTAAGCCATACTCCACTACATCATCTTCACCACGATATTCCACATCCTCTAAGTCTTCATCATCCACAAAATCTCGAGGTAAAGTGCCAAGAGAACCATCACCACCATCTGAGTCATCATCTGAAGAAGATAGTGATGAAGACCAAGCTCAAAAGAACCGAGAGATGAAACAACAGATTGCTTACATAATGAAGACTTACAAGAAAATCTACAAACCCACCAACAACAATCTTCGTACTTCATCTAACACAAAGAACCGATATGTTGATAGTCCTCCAAGTTATGACATACATCGACGTGGTGAAAGTCCTTCTAGGTATGATCGACATAATCCAACACATGTTGAGGGTTCTGCAAGGTATGATCGACAAACTGCCAAGTATGATACTCAGAGGATTGCTGCTGCTACTGGGAACAGGGAAACTATTGGAAGTTAAGTGGTCCAGCAAAGTGGGATTCAATGTTTTAATTGCCAAGGTTATGGGCATAGGGCAAAGGAATGCAGGAAGCCAAAACGGGTTAGAGACTCCGGCTATCACAAGGAAAAGATGTTGTTATGCAAGAAAATGGAAGCAGGGGTTAAATTGTCAGCTGAGGAAGGAGCAATGCTTGATGATACTGAGGATGAAGATTCTGATCAAGAGCTCGATGCACATTACTCGTACATGGCAAAGGTTGAAGAAGTTCTCAAAGTCACTGAAGATGACAATGGCCCTATCTTTGACACTGAGCCAATCGATAAGGTACACACTACTGATGAATATAATGTGTTTGGTGACATTCCTGAGCATAGTGATCTACCCAATGCCATTAATGACACATGTATGATGGAAACGGTTGATAGCAATACCACACCTGATTCATCAGACATGTGCAATAATGAGTCTGAGGATGATCAACATGCAAATGAATATGATGAAGAGGAACGTATTGCGCTTGCTAATTTAATTGCTACTTTACAAAAAGATGTCACTGAAAATAAAAAGAGTCAAAAGCAATTAAAGAAGGCAAACGCTACGATCACTCAAAGTTTTGAAGAATGCAAAGCTGCTCTTATCAAATCTACTGAGATGACTGAAAGCTATAGAGATGAGCTCCTTCAGAAAACCAAAGAGCTTTAGGGGTACAAGGGAAGTGCGTTAAAAAGTCAAAAGGACGATTTTGAAAACAAATATAATACAACTCTTGAGTTTTTAGCTAAAGAGAAGCGTCAATATAATGTTTTCTTAATGGATGAACGCCAAAAAACGTACCTTGCCAACACCAAAGTTAATGAACTTGAACAAAATCTCTCTATGACCACTACTGATTCTGCTAAAATTCTTGAGGATAAGAAACAAGAGGTAGATGCGTTAAAACACGACTTCAAAAGTAGATATGATAAAGAAACTGAAAAAGTAACGAAACTAGAAGCACAAGTCGACTTTTTGAAGAATGTTGTTTATAAAACGCATGATTCTATTCAATTCGTAAGAATGCTAGCACCACCATCAATGTTTAAGGGTCAAGATAGCTTTGCAAGTCCTGAGTACCTTGCCAAAGCTCAAGCTGCGAACCCGCATCTTTATCTTGATGAGACTGAAAGAACTGATCTTGATTGCATGCCTGTTAGTACCGATAGTGAAGAGACTGCCCTTTGGGATGCTGATAGTCAACCACTTGTTAATAAGGAGTTTGTGAAACCATATAATTATGCTTATGAGAATAGTCTTTATGGCCTCTTCAACAAACAAACTCAGAAAACTCGTGAGGAAGTGTTCCTAGAATGCAAACAAAAGAGAATTCAATGGAAGAAAGCATTTGCCCCTAAGAAATCTAATGTTTACAAATACATAAACTACCTCCCTCTAGATGAATCTAAAAGCAAGAGTAGGAAAACATTAGGTATTCTTAAACACCACATAGATAATGTTAAATCTATTGTTGAAAGAGACTGGGCAAAACGTGAAAATGCTGAGTGGACACGTCCGATTCCTCAAGATATTACCTTGCTTGTGAAAGAACTCTTAATTCCTAACACGGCGTTGATTAAAGAAACTGTTCTTCAACTTGAGGAGTTCATTCGAACTGAATTGTATGATGATTTAAAATATGTTGAATCTCTTGAGAAACACATTGAAGATCTTCAAATGGAGAAGACTGATTTTTCAGATGAATATGATTTACTATTGCAAGAATGTTTTTCTAACGATGTTATGTGTGCTTATTTTACATCTTGTGCTGATATTGATGAATATTCTTAAGTTGCATGCCAATATCTTGATAAAAGCAAAGAATGTGAACGTCTTGAAATTAAGCTTTCGAAACGTAAAGAAAATGTTGACAAAAAGGCTTTTGAGTTACTTCAACACAAAAATAATTTCCTTCAAAAACATTGTCATTCACTTGAACTTGCTTTGCAAAAAGACGTTGGTAGCTTTCCACATGATAATAAATTGCAAGAAAAACTTTCCCAAATGTTTCGAGAAATGAATGAACAGAATTTGGAAATTAAAGGGTTGAAAGCTCAGTTATAAGACAGGGACAGAGCGATAGCAGAGTTGCAGAAACTCGTTGCTAAAATGGGTGGGAAAATCGTGGAACCTAGCATTAAGAAACCTGTTGTTAGACAACCAAATTGTTAGCCTCAAAATATTGAGTCAAACAAGAATGCTCGGTCATATGGTTATTATGTATCGTATTTTAGAACGTTGTAATAGGTAGTATATTAGTCGTGTTATACGGGCTTAACTTTAGGCTAAAGTTCATTAATAAGTAACTAAAGCCCAAAAAAAAGCCCGGCCCAAACCATATAGTCCATAAAGAAGCCCGTATGTGGGTGGACTATATATACCCTTCCGAGCATGTTAGGAAGGGTGTTGGTCATTTCATTTTCTCTCTAATCTAATATTTCACAAGTTTCTCCAACCATTTCTCTCTACTTTCTCTCACTACTTTCTCTCTCTTAAATTCATCTCATTTCTACCTTTCTTTCTTTAAATTCGTGATTATAACATCATATATTAGGGACAACAATTGGTATCAATCGCCATGGGGTAGTTTTGTGATTGGTTGTTGTGTTTTCATTTGATTTATTTGATTTAATCCTTCTTTCTACCAGAATTCAAGATTTTTCTTGTTTTTTAGTGTTTTTCGATTCGTATAACTTCTTTATTCGTGTCATTGTGACTTGGGTATCTTGGTTTTTGGCTTAAACACAAGTTTTTTGGATCAAAAGTTGAAAATTTCTTGTTTTTCATCTTTCCGAAATTCTAGCTTGTATCACCATCGGAAAGTACAATTGAGAGGGGTTTGATCGCAATTACCAACTGGTTCTACTTTGCGATCACTAGATTACGATACCTTATTCCGATCTGGACATTCTGATCGTTCTTTGCGATCTGGGATTCCGACGGTTTCAAGGGACTTTTGAGTCGTTACTCTACCAAATTTGTTTTAGACACATTCCGATCTGAACATTCCGATCTGAACATATTCTGATCTGAACATTGCGATCTGGGATTCCGACAAGTATACATTGCGATCTGGGATTACGACAGTACATTGCGATCTGGGATTCCGACAGTGCATTGCGATCTAAGCCACATTCCGATGAACATTCCGATGGATATTCCGATGGCACATTCCGATGGACATTCCGATGACATGTTTAGCTAAATTTTGTTTGAGTATTTTTTAGACTTAGCCACCATCTAGACTAGTTTCAGAACGTAGTTTACACGAAGATTAAAAAAAAAAGTTAAAATTTTTAGGTCAAGTAAAATCAAAATTTTTCCATACTAGTTTTAGGACATTTCTTGCTCAATTTCAAAATTTGGCGATACAAAATTTTTTGGTCTACCGTTTTGTCGGACTGAGGAATTTATTGTCAGACTGGGAAAAAAATAGCATTTTTCGGAATTCAACAACAACTCAATCACATCATATCTACTTAAGATCCATATTCACTTCATCATTTCAGAGAATTTTGAGATGGATTCTACTGCAGAATACCGTGTGACGAACAACAACATAATGGTGGCGGGTAACAAAGAGAGACCACCAATGCTTGTGGCCGGTCGATATGCTCAATGGCAATCACGTTTTCTTCGTTATCTTGATACACGACCTAATGGTGATGCATTGAGGCAATGTATTAACAATGGACCCTATGTTTTCTCCGACATCACTGTTCCTCATACACCAGCCACTGACACTTCCACAGAAGTACCTGCAACCACAAGAAAAGAAACGTTATCTGATCTTACACCAGAGAAGCGTGCTTGGTATGATGTAGAAAATAAGCCATCTATATGATTCTAAGTGGAATTGGAGATGATATTTATTCCACGGTTGATGCATGCCCTACGGCACAAGAAATGTGGACGGCTATTGAACGCTTGCAACAAGGAGAATCACTCAACAAGCAAGATGTTAAAACTAACTTGTTTTGGAATTTTGGTAAGTTTACTGCATTGGATGGAGAATCAATTGAGTCTTATTATTCACGATTCTACAAGATGATGAACGACATGACAAGAAACAACCTGGAGGTCTCCACCATGCAAGTCAATGTGCAATTTCTTCAGCAACTTCAACCAGAGTGGACACGTTTTGTTACTTTGGTGAAACAAAAGAAGCAGTTAGACAAGGTAAACTATCACACTCTCTTTGATATCTTGAAACAATTTCAGCATGAGGCAAATGAAATTCGAGCTGAACGAGTTGCAAAGATGGCTAATCCACTTGCTCTAGAGTCTACCACTCAAGATCATCGATCTCGTACTCCAAAGTCATATTCCATTCAATCATCCTCCCCACGATATTCCACATCATCCAAGTCTTCATTATCCACAAGATCACGCGGAAAAGAACCAAGAGCACACCATCACCACCATCTGAGTCATCATCTGAAGAGGATAGTGATGAAGATCAAGCTCAGAAGAAACGGGAAATGAAACAACAAATTGCTTTCATTATGAATACTTACAAGAAAATCTTCAAACCCACAAACAACAATCTTCGAACATCATCCAACACAAAGAACCAATATGTTGAGAACCCTTCAAGGTATGACACACGTCGGCGTGGTGAAAGTCCTTCTAGGTATGATCGACATAATCCAACACATGTTGAGGGTTCTACAAGGTATGATCGACAAACCGCCAAGTATGATACTTAGAGGATTGCTGCTGCTACTGGGAATAGGGAAACTGTTGGAACGCAAGTGGTTTAATAAAGTGGGATTCAGTGTTATAATTGCCAAGGTTATGGGCATATGGCAAAGGAATGCAGAAAGCTGAAACGAGTTAGGGACTCCAGTTATCATAAAGAGAAGATGTTGCTATGCAAGAAGATGGAAGCAGGGGTCAAATTGTCGGCTGAGGAAGGAGCAATGCTTGATGATACTGATGATGAAGCCTCCGACCAAGAATTAGAAGCACATTACTCGTACATGGCAAAGGTTGACGAAGTTCTTAACGTCACTGAAGATGACAATGGACCTATCTTTGACACTGAGCCACTCGATAAGGTACACACCACTGATGAATATAATGTGTTTGGTGATACTCATGAGCATAGTAAGCTATCCAATGCCATTAATGACACATGTATGACGGAAAAGGTTGATAGCAATACCACACCCGATTCATCAGACATGTGCAATAATGAGTTTGAGGATGATCAACATGCAAATGAGTATGATGATGAGGAGCGTGTCGCGCTTGCTAATTTAATTGCCAGTTTACAAAAAGATGTCAATGAAACTAGAAAAAGTCAAAAGTAATTAAAGAAGGCAAACGCAGCGCTCACTCAAAATTTTGAAGAATGCAAAGCCGTACTAATTACATCTAGTGAGACCATTGAACACTATAAAGATGAACTTCTTCAGAAAACAAAAGAACTTGAGAGGTACAAGGGTAGTGCGTTAAAAAGTCAAAATGACGATCTTGAAAAGAAATACAACGAAACTCTTGAGTTATTAACAAAAGAAAAACGTCAATTTAATGTTTTGTTAATGGATGAACGTCAAAAAACGTACCTTGCTACCACCAAAGTTAACGAACTTGAACAACGGCTTTCGATGGATAACACCGAGTCTGCTAAAATTCTTGATGTTAAGAAACAAGAGGTTGAAACGTTAAAACAAGATTTCAAAAGTCGATATGAAAAAGATACTGAAAAATTAACGGAACTAGAAAAACAAGTCGAATTTTTGAAGAAAGTTGTTTATAAAACGCATGACTCTATTCAAACCGTAAGAATGTTAGCACCTCCGTCTATGTTTAAGGGTCAAGCTAGCTTTGCAAGTCCTGATTATCTTGCCCAAGCTCAAGCTGCGAACCCGTGCATTTATATGGATGAGTCCGAATGGACCGATCCTGAATATCCTCTTGGTTATGATGAGACATCCCTTTGGGAAGAGGAGAGTAGATCACCGGTCAATAAAGAGTTTGTGAAACCATACAATTATGCTTATGAGAATAGTCTATATGGTCTTTTCACTACTCAAAAACAAAAGTCTCGTGAGGAATTATTTTTAGAATGCAAACAAAGAAGAATTCAATGGAAGAAAGCTTTTGCTACTAAGAAAACAAACGTTTCTAAGTTCATCAACTACTTGCCTCTTGATGCTTCTAAAAGCAAGAGTAGGCAAACATTTGGTTTTCTACAGCATTACATTGATAATATTAAATCCATTGTTGACAATGAATGGAAACAACGAGAAAATGACGAGTGGAAAAAACCAATTCCTCAAGATATAACTGTGCTTATCAAACAAATCTTAATACCGAACACGACCACATTAAAAGAAAATATGCTTGAATTTGAAAGATTAATTCGGTCTGAAATGTTTGATGATTTAAAATATGTTGAGTCTATTGAGAAAGAAATTGACGATCTTCAAATGGATAAGTCCGTTTTTCTGATGAATATGATTTACTCTTAGAAGAATGTCTCTCCAAAGATATTTTGTGTGTTACTCTTCAATCTTGTGCTGATATCGATGAATATTCTGATGTTGCATGCAAATATCTTGATAAAATCAAAGAATGTGAGCGTCTTGAACTTGAGCTTTCGAAACATAAAGAAAATGTTGATAAAAAGGCTTTTGAGTTACTTCAACATAAAACTGATTTCCTTCAAAACATTGTCATTCTCTTGAACTTGCTTTGCAAAAAGACGTTGGTCGTTTTCCACATGATAATAACTTGCAAGAAAAACTTTCCATAACGTTTCGAGAAATGAATGAGCTGAATTTGGAAATTAAAGGGTTGAAAGCTCAGTTACAAGACAGGGAAACAGCGATAGCAGAGTTGCAGAAAATCGTTGCTAAGATGGGTGGGAAAGTTGTGGAACCTAGCGTTAAGAAACCTGTTGTTAGACAACCTAATGCCTCTAAAGTGAATAGATCCTCTATCTTGGAAAAACCATCTACTTTATCAAATTCCTCCTTTGCAAAACCTGTGTTTGCCCCCAAGATGGATGGAAAGGAAAGGTTACCACAGAATCAACCCATTAAGAATACTATAGCACCAAGCGTTAAGCACAATAATGTGATTAAACCAGGGATGTATAGATTGGCCGCTAAACCTACACAAAACTAAGAAAGTCAATCACATCAGACTTCTAGAAACACTAATAGACGTGTGTCTTTTACTACAGGAGTAATCCCCACTGATAGTGTTAGCCGGCCTCAGCTTAAGAGCACTAGCATGAATGAAAAGGTTTGGCAAAACAAACGTCAAGGGAAGATGAAGACAGTAGAAGACCACCCTAGGATTTTCAATGTTTCTAAGAATAAAACGTCTGTAATGACGATTTGAATGATTCGACTATGAATGCTTTGAATGTTAAGTTTGTTTGTGTGAAATGTGGAAAGTGTGCTAATGCTAATCATTCTATGTGTGCTATGAATAAAGACAAAGGCGTAGATACTAGAACTAAGAAGCAAGTTGAAATGCCTATTAGAGCTAGTAAACCCAAACGCAAAGTGAACCATTCTGGTACAACCCCCACTAAGAAAAGTAATGCATCAGACTCCACCACTAAGAACCCTAGAAGCAAAATTAAGGAATTATATGAGTCTGCTAGCAAGTCTTGGAAATGGTGGTTTGCTAATCAATGTGCTCCAGGATATAAATGGATGCCTAAAGGTAGGACTGAAAATGTGACAACGAGTGTTAGTATGCCTTTAAATGTTGCTAAGGACACTAATGATTCTACTATCACAACTACTGTGGTATCCAATTTAGCAAATGCTCCATCGTGTTCTAACTCTTCTGCAGGTGATACAAATAATCTCTTCATAATGGACTCCGGATGCACGAAGCACATGACGGGGAATCTCAAGCTTCTAATTAACTTCGTGGAGAAGTTCCTGGGTACGGTCCGATTCGGAAATGATCAATTTGCACCGATCCTAGGATATGGAGATCTGGTTCAGGGGAATATTACGATCAAAAGGGTATACTACGTCGAAGGGCTCAATCACAATCTTTTCTCGGTTGGTCAATTCTGTGATGCGGATTTGGAGGTTGCATTCAGGAAGAAGACATGTTTTGTTCGTGATTATGATGGGAATGATTTACTTACCGGTACATGGGGTACTGATCTATACACTATTTCACTTGAAGATACAACTTCATCAACTCCAATCTTCTTCATGGCTAAAGCTTCAACGACTCAGGCATGGCTATGGCATCAACGTTTATCTCATCTTAACTTTGATACCATCAACTTGCTTTCCAAGAAAGATATTGTGAGAGGCCTTCCAAGTTTGAAATTCATCAAAGATCATCTTTGTTCTTCTTGTGAGCTTTGTAAAGCTAAGTAAAGTAGCTTCAAAACAAAGACCACACCAAGCTCTAAAGGACGGTTAGATCTTCTCCATATGGATCTGTGTGGTCCCATGCGTGTTCAAAGTATCAATGGGAAGAAATATATTCTGGTAATTGTCGATGATTACTCAAGGTACACATGGACTCACTTCTTGAGGTCCAAGGATGAAACACCCGATGTTCTCATCAGCTTTCTTAAACTGATACAACGTGGTCTTCAAGCTCAAGTTAAAGTGGTTCCTACTGACAAAGGTACATAATTTTTGAATTCAAAACTGAGAAACTATTTTGAAGACGAAGGGATTGAACATGAAACATCTATTGCTCGAACACCCGAACAAAACGGCGTTGTTGAAAGACGAAACCGTACTTTAGTTGAGGCTGCTCGAACATTATTATCTGCTTCAAAACTTCCACTATACTTTTGGGCCGAAGCCGTGTCAACCGCATGCTACACACAAAACCGTTCCTTAATTATCCCAAGACACGAAAAGACTCCATATCACATAATTCATGATCGAAAACCTTCACTCAAACACCTTCACGTTTTTGGATGTACGTGCTACATTATTCGAGATGGTGAAAATCTGGACAAGATGAAAGAGAAAGGTGATGCATGCATTCTAGTGGGATATGCAACTCAGTCTAAGGGATATAGAGTGTACAACAAGAGAACAAAATTGATAGTCGAAACTATTCATGTCAGATTTGATGAATTACAAGAAATGGCACTTGATCAAAACAGTTTAAGTCCCGATCCACAACGACAAACGACTTCCGTTCACAACCGCACGGAACTCAGAACTCAAGACCACAGCAATGAACCGTCAAGTTCAACGCTGGTTCCAGAACATGTTCCTAGAGCTGATATGACAGTCGACACGACAATTGAAGAGTTGGAAATGTTATATGGACCAATGTATGATGAATATTTCACGGGGGAGAAACAAGTTGTATCGAAGTCTTCCGCTGTCACTCATGATAAGAATGATGATACCGATCATCGTCAACAACCTGATACAACTTCATCTACGTCAACACGGGTTGCTGCAGATTTACCTCCTCAGAACATCACTTCAACAATCGATCCTACAACATCTATAACTACTGTCCTTGCTCCAGAGAACACAAATCAAGCAGACAATGCATTATCTGACGAAGACGAATTTATCACCCACTCGGTACACCGGTACACGAAACTGGAGAGTCTTCTACTCGCCATGTTGATCCGTCAAATATGCATACGTTCTATCAACGACATCCTTCAACACATCATTGGACTAGAGATCATCCTTTGGTTCACGTAATTGGAAACCCTTCACAGCCCGTACGTACAAGACGACAGCTTCACACCGATGGCGATGTTTGTATGTTCGCACTCACCGTGAGTTCAGCCGAACCGAAAAACATCAAAGAAGCCATGGCTGATCATGCTTGGATTGAATCGATGACGGATGAACTTCAACAATTTGAAAGACTTAAAGTCTGGGAACTTGTTGATAGACCATACAATGTAACACCATTAAATCTTCGATGGATCTGGAAAAATAAGATGGATGAAGAGAACACGATCATCATGAATAAATCTAGGCTAGTGGCTAGAGGGTATGGACAGAAAGAGGGTATTGATTTTGAAGAATCATTTGCACCAGTAGCTCGTATGGAAGCGGTCAGGATTTTTCTTGCTTATGCGGCACATAAGGGATTCATTGTCTATCAAATGGACGTAAAGACGGCGTTTCTTAACGGTCCTTTGAAGGAAGAAGTCTATGTCACGTAGTCGGAAGGATTCGTCAATCCTCATTATCCTGACAAGGTGTATTGTCTCCACAAAGCACTATATGGACTCAAGCAAGCTCCAAGGGCGTGGTACGACGAGCTCTCAAAATTTCTGGTCTCCAAAGGTTTCTCAAAAGGTTCATTGATTTAACTTTGTTCACTTATAAATATGGGGATGACATTTTGCTTGTTCAAATTTATGTTGATGACATTATTTTCGGGTCTACAAACCCAAAACTTTCAAAATGGTTTGAAAAAGTAATGCACAGCAGATTTGAAATGTCTTTGATGGGCGAACTAAAATTCTTTCTAGGAATTCAAGTTCACCAATCCCCAAGTGGTATCTTTATTAACCAAGATAAGTATTGTCAAGAGATAATCACAAAGCATGGTATGACATCATGTGACCCCGTTGGGACACCATTATCAACCACATCCCTAGATGCTGACTTGGAGGGATTACCCATAGATCAAACGAGATATCGTTCCATGATCGGGTCCCTCATGTACTTGACAACAAGCAGACCTGATATTCATCATGCTACATGCTGATGTGCACGTTATCAAGCACGACCCACTGAAAAGCACCTCAAGGAGGTTAAACGGATCTTTCGGTACCTTAAGAATACCATTCACATGGGACTCTGGTATCCGAGAGAAACCGGTTTCTTTCTAACGGCCTATTCAGATTCTGATCATGCAAGGTGTCTTGATACACGTAAAAGTACTTCTGGTGGTGCACAATTTCTAGGTCAAGATAAGCTTGTGGGATGGTCTTCCAAGAAGCAGGATTGCACGTCACTTTCATCAGCCGAAGCGGAGTATGTGTCTCTATCTGCATGTTGTGCTCAAGTTCTTTGGATAAGAATACAACTGACGGATTATGGCTTCCACTTTGATAAAGTACCTATGTACTGTGACTCAAAGTCTGCCATAGCCATCTCCTGCAATCCGGTACAGCATTCCTGCACGAAGCACATTGATGTCAGATATCACTTCATTAAGGAACAAGTTGAAAAGGGTATTGTTAAATTATACTTTGTTGGAACGGATTACCAATTAGCTGACTTGTTTACAAAAGCTCTTTCGAAAGAGAGGTTTGCGTATCTAGTTAGGCAAATTGGTATGAGATGTTTAACTCCAGCAGAACTGGAGATTCTGGCAAAGAAGCCTGCTTGATTCATCTATCAAACATCAACTTGTAAATATGAATGAAAAAAAACAAAATACAAAAATATAAAACATATAAAAACAAAACACAAAATTAAAAATCTTTCAAAATCCAAAAATATTCTTCTCGACATGTCTTTCAGTATCGATAATATGGACGTGCCTAGAAATGTCGCTCAATAACGACACGGGTGTGTACATAAAGCTCGAATGAAAGTTGTAAATATTTTTCAAAACATGTCATTTCTTCTTTTAATAAAGGAAATTGTCTATTTTGGACAATATTTCCAAACAACGGGTAGAGCAATCTATCATGGGTTGAGCTTGTCACAAAACATTCCATGTTTTGAGCTCAACACAATGGCTTGTAATCACTTTCAGATTGCAACCCGGATCTATATTCACGGGGGAGTGTACGATTTCGTGCTCTTACCCTCAGCAAAAGAAGAGAAATCTTCTTACACTTGAGTGGATTCGTCAAGACATTCAAAGTCTATGAACTCAAGTTTATGCTTTAGAAAAACCTCTTCGACAAAAAGAAATAGGATTTTTCAAAAAGCGTTGAACACAATTTTTTCAAGAATTTCTCAATGATTATTCAAAATCTTTCAAAAATTGTGTGTTCAACAAACTCCCATCCTCAAAAAACGAAATGTGGATCATATCCTCACAATGACAATTCAATTGGATCAATTTTCGAGGGGAAGCATTTTAACTTCATGCAAAGATTAACACATCTTTCTCCCGAAGATTTTCAAGACTATTTGCAAAATATATTTTAATCAAATTTGGTATCTCTAATATCAAAAGATTTTATATATTAGAGATAGGGGAGTGATTAAAATGTGATCTAATATAAGACTCAAGCACTTTAACTCTTACCTACATGTGCGAAACACTTTCGATTATCGATGCACATGTGAAGGGGGAGCATTTCTGAAACGACAAAACTTTCAAGGTGTTAAATATTTTTCAAACATCTTGTTAGACATTTGAAGTGGTTTTCATGGTTACGATCAAATACCTACAACATCTTTAATTCACGTCGTTATTGGTGTCAAAAGGGTGGTTAGTTTAAGTCCTATGATCCAACCAGAACCGGAGGGATCTTCCCAGGGACAATCCAATAGATTATTAGAAGTCCTTAGGAAAGATGGAGTAGAATGTGAACGTAGCTGAATGCCGACTAAGTACAGATGCTAGCACTGGAACAATCACAACAAGGTGCTAGTAATGATGTCTGGTAAGCATTGAACGGGTTGAAGAATGAAAAAGAAATGTAAGGATAAAGGGTCTAAAGAAAGAAGCCCTCCATACAACTTAGGCAGAAACCGGGTCAACTCATCATGAAGACAAACTCATCATGGACCCAGTGATGTGAAGCACAACCCTTTCCTAGCTACTCAGACTTATCTCAAAAGAAGTTTGTTTTATTGTCACGGAGATCAACACGATTTCTATTGACTTTCTCACTCCGAGATAGTTGATATTGAATAGGTGGCATCTGCTCCAGCCTTCGACCACTAAAAGTGCACAAATAGAGTCTAGAGCCAAGAGATCAATCAAATCTCGTTAGGACACACGGATGAAGATCAAGAGAGTCCTACGCTATATCCTTGTGATATTGCTAGAACACTCAGAGTGATACTACTTAGTATTCACAATGATGAGTGGAAATCCTTCCAGTGTTAACATCAAACAGCACTGCGGTAGGTCATGTGTAAGATTCTTTATGAATTGAACATGTGTAAAACTGAAAAGCAACAGTGGTTTGATTCTTAATTTATTCAAACTCGTTTCATGTTTCTACGCAATATCTTTATGGTCTTGCCAGAACATTCAGAGTGATATTCATCAATATTCACAGTGACGAATGGAAATCCTTCTAACGTCAACCTCAAACAGCGTTATGGTAGGTGACTTGTGAGATTCTTATGAATCAAGCTTGTGTCAACTGGAAAGCAACAATGGTAAGATTCTTTATGAATCAAACTTGTTCTAGGAATTTGAATTGACGACTTTAATCAAACGGATATTTATCCAATTGATTCACTCTTTATGTTCGCAGTCTTGCTTTGAGACGGTCGAGTAAAGAGAACGGCTAGTACAACCGCGAAACCCTGTCAAGGAGATTCTTAATTGAATCTACCTATCACAGGTACGGTATTTAATATCGTATAACGGTCTTCACCGACCGGAGGTAAAACGCTACCGATTTAGGACGAATGTCAAAGCCATTCAGTCCGTGTCTATGTTTTGTCTCAAGAAGGTGGCGTCACGGTGTACTCAGAAAAGTCAATGATTCAGAAACCACATACTCATGCCTAAAGACATATTCAACAATTAATAGTGTGAGCATGTGGATGAAGACACAAGATCGCAAGATGGCAAAGACAAGTCAAGGATGATTTGAAGATCTCAAGCTTAAAGACAAAGTCGAAAGACAACAACAAAGGCTCAAAGATCACAGTATGAAGGAACAAGACTACGATTACACGTTCAAGGCTCATTTATGGCGAGATTAGTAATCTCTACAAATTTCCTAAATGACCAAGGTTTATGACCTCTCATTGGGGGAGATTGTTAGCCTCAAAATATTGAGTCAAACAAGAATGCTCGGTCATATGGTTATTATGTATCGTATTTTAGAACGTTGTAATAGGTAGTATATTAGTCGTGTATACGGGCTTAACTTTAGGCTAAAGTTCATTAATAAGTAACTAAAGCCCAAAAGGAAAGCCCTGCCCAAACCATATAGTCCATTAATACAAGGCTTTTACCCCAAGTATAAAATCTTATCGTCCGAATCTTTTCGAATTGATTTCCAGTCTAAAGTGTGACTCAATCGTCTTTTGGTGAACAAGAGAATGGTTTGGTTTATTTATCTAATTTTAACTAAAAGCAAGTATTAAAATGTCGTTGAGCGAAAATAAAGCGTTTGAGGATTAAACTAAAGGCTATTTAGAAAAAACTTTTAAGTAAGACTTTAAAAAAAACATGTTCTATCGGAATATTACAATTCATTTCTGTCGGAATGCACCAAGTCATAACCATCGGAATACAACTAAAACAACCCATTGGAATAATTCATGCGAATACCCATCGGAATGTCAAATGGAACTCTGTCAGAATGATGCTTATCGAAATGAGTTAGGTCGCAATGTTTCAGATCGGAATAACTAAAAAACACCTCTGTCGCAATGTTGATCTATCGGAAAGTGGCTGTCGAAAAATGGGCAGAGTTTCGTCTTAACCAAGACCTTAGTTCCGTCGGAATATGCGATCGCAATGAGCGATCGCAATCCAGATCGGAATAAGGGGGAATGACCAAATTATCACAAAGTAGAACCCTTAATGGGTTATTGCGATAAAAACCAAAAAGTCTGTCGGAATGTGTAGAAACCCCAAGATTGCGATGGAAGCTCAACTTAATCTGAAATTGGTGGCAAGTTAAAAACTCAATAAGCTGATACAATAAGCTATTCTAACCGAACCTTAAACAATTCAAAAAGCTTAAATTTGACAACTCTTAAACATAAAGATCAAACACTTTATGAAAGGAACTTTAATCGTGACAAAAACCTTTGAGAGATTAGAAAATCAATAAGCTAGAACTTGAAATAAGCAAATAAGCATAGAGAGCTTATGGCTCAAACGTGTACGAGCTTTTGTAAGAATAAGAAATGCACTTTCTTAACATACAACCTCAGCTTCAATCACGGATCATGGGGGATTCGGATCAAAGAAAAGATTTCGAATCAAAAATCAAGTAAACCAAGAAATGTAGAAGAAGATTAAAAACTTAAAACTTAACTTGAATTTGATTAATGGAATCCAAATACAAAGATTAAAGAAAGCTTAAATTTAAAAGATGAAAACAAAGAAAAACTTAGTGAGAGAAAGTTGGGAACTTTCTCTCTCTAAAACTAGAAAGAAAAATTAAAAGTAAAACTAGCTAACCCCCCTCCTAATGTGATTAGGAGGGTATTTATAGGGAAGTAGGAAGTGCATGTGTGGTGCTTCCTTCTTTCTTTTTCTTCTCGACTCGATTTAATTCATTTGTCTTTCTCGATGTCGTCTCGGGATTAATTAAACTCGTCTTAACATTTCTTCATTTATTTAGACTCGAGTTCTTCGACTTCATTAAACTTCCGTCTTTAGACTTGTTCTTCGATAAATCTTCAGAATCGGTCTTGGACATCCGTCTTTTAAACACTCTTGATCTTTAGACTTTGTCTTTTCTCGTTTTCTTCGATAAAAGCCCGTGAAAGCCCGTGTTTTCTTCCTTTTTCATCTTTTGGTCCTAAAACACAATAAAAACACAAAACACGCATAATTCCGACTTTTACGACATAAAATACACGTTTTGGTCTTGTTATTATTGGAAATAATTGGTAAAAGGATAAGTGTTTTCACACTTATTAAATCCCCTACACTTGACCATTGCAATGCCCTTATGCAATGCATTAATTTAAAAGCACGGTATATATTTTTCATCATAAATAACCCACCTTGGCCTTTATTAAATACTAAACATTTAAGGAAAGTAAAAAGGATAAAAACAAGTAAAGAAATTAAAGACTTACATTGGTTTTTGGTTGCCATGAACGTTTATCATCCTCAAGTTTCACGTTCCCCATACCAAGCTTAAAAACGAGATCATTGTTATTATAAGTTAGCAAACCAACACGAGTTCATGTGGGCCAATTATTCACTTAGACTCCCTTATTCCTAGGTGTATCTCTTATATTTTATTTTTGTCTAGAATGATCACGAGGATGCATTGTTTGACTTATTTCGATAATTATTTAGGTCGAAAATAAAGTGAACGATTTAATCAATAGTTAGCTAAAGGACAAAATCTTTTAAAACTGCTTCTCGGGACCTCATAAAGTTCATATATTGGCATAACTCGCTTCACGATTTGAGACCTTTCTCGGACCGATATTTGGCGGTGACTTCATACTTCAAATATTTGAGAGACGTTCTTGAAATTATGGTCTTCTCTTCATAATAGGAATTTCTTCACTTGAAGTTTTGAGAGATTCTTCATCTTTGGACCACGACTTCTTCATTTTTCTCCAATCTTTATTTTGGACTTTGATATACAACGACCCGCCTCCTTTTAGGGCTTGGATCTATTTATCCTCATACCTTGTTAGGGCCTTTTTGGATAGACTTCTCCATAATCTTTTGGGGAGTATTTGCTTTTCATCGTGTGTCTCGATCCTTCATATTGATTTTTGATAAATGATTCTTCACATCACTTTTGGATCTTTAGCAACAAACTGTAGCCCTCATGCCTTGTTAGGGCCTTTTCGGACTCGCCAATCTTTGCATCCCGCTTCAATAAGTTATGCCTTGGCTATGAACTCTAATCCGTACCGAGCAACTTTTAAACGATCTTGGGCTAGAAGCTAAGTAACCTTTTAAATCGTACAACCTTATTTATTGCAGATAAATTTATTAACAAGCGAAGGGAGAATAGGCTCATAATTAACTCACATAAATTCACGAAAGAATACCAAACTTATAATTGACTCTATCATCTCTCGTCCTCCACAGTTTAAAATCTCAAGGAATGAGACTCGTGGATGCTTAGCCTATTAAATCAAAGTTTTGGGTTTTCGAGTCATCTATAGGATCTTGCAAATTCTTAGACTTTTTCAAGTTCAGAAATCGCATTTTAAAGTTCACTTGATAAATAACTCTCTAGGATCAATTATAGGAACTTGCGAAAAGTTCTTGTTCTTAACCCGTGAGAGTTCATACTTTCGCGTTTTAAAGCTCCCTATATAAAAGCCTAGCAAAACTTGACTTAAACATGTTAAGGATACTAGCTAGAGTAAACTCGAGTTGAGTCAAAATGTTCATGACTTTGAAAAATTTAAAACCACTTTATTTAAGCAAGGAAAGAAAATAACCATAATAAAGGAAAATACAACTATACAACTAGGCCAAAATAGATTAAAATTTTTGAAAAATGTCGAAAAATCAAATTTTCCGGTTAAAATGAGGGCAAATTCATGGAAAAGACCACTTACTTCGATAGAAGCCCCCCTACACTTGATATAAACATTGTCCTCAATGTTTAAGCATGTGGGAGTAAACTCCCCTACACTTTGGACATTGTGCACTTTGTTTAAATCTTGCTAAGGAAAGGACAACTATAGTGAATTCAATGTGAACATATAATATATGAAATATTGAATCACAAGAGTTTAGGATAGAACCGGGAATATGGGAACACGGTATCACGGTTCGTCAAAAGTCATCAAGGTGATCTTTGAAGCTTGAATCCCTGCACAAGATAAGAAACAAGACAACAAAAACATACGGGGTTCCCCCCTACACTTATTATGAAAGCAGTAAAGGATAGATCACGGGTTGCCTCCCGAGAAGCGCTTGTTTTTGTTCACCGAGTCACGAGCCTGACTCGACCCTATTTAGTTCATAGGGAACGTGGTGAGGGATGGAATCATCTCATGGGAGATGTCCTCACCAAAGTACAGCTTCAAACGCTGGCCATTCACCTTGAAATTGGGCCCATGAGGCTGAGAAAGCTCAATGGTCCCATATGGAAAGACTTTGGCGACGATGAATGGACCAGACCAACGGCTCTTCAACTTGCCAGAGAAGATCTTCAACCGAGATTTAAAAAGTAAGACTTGATCACCAACGTGGAACTCTCGGTTTTTAATCCTTGCGTCATGAATGATCTTGGTCTTCTCCTTGTAGATCAGTTTGTTATCGTAGGCTTCATTCCTCAGTTCATTGAGCTCGTTGAGTTGAATCTTGCGAAAATCACCGGCTTTGTTGATGTCGAAGTTAGCCCACTTCAAGGCCCAGTACGCCTTATGTTCCAGCTCGATGGGGAGGTGGCATGCTTTCCCGTACACAAGACGATACGGTGTACAACCAATCGGGGTCTTATATCTGTACGGAAAGCCCACAGAGCATCATCTAACTTATCGGCCCACGCGGCACGATGCTCTCCCACAGTACGCTCCAAAATTCGCTTCAATCCACGGTTGGAAATCTCGGCTTATCCATTGGTTTGGGGATGATAGGCGGTGGAAAGACGATGATTAACACCATACTTAGCCATGACTCTTGCAAATTGATCATTGCAAAAATGAGTCCCGCGGTCACTGATGATAGCACGAGGAACACCAAATCGAGCAAAGAGCTACTTCAAAAAGTTCACAACCACCCTCACATCGTTCGTAGGAAGAGCCTTAGCTTCAACCCATTTAGAAACGTAGTCAACGGCTACGAGTATGTACTTTTCCCTTTGGATGATGGAAATGGCCCCATAAAGTCGATGCCCCATACGTCAAAGATTTCACATTCTTGTATGAAATTTTGAGGCATCTCATCTTTATGTGTGATCTTGCCTTGGCGTTGGCAAGCATCACAATGCTTAACCATTTCGTGAGCGTCACGATAAATTGTGGGCCAATAGAATCCAAAGTCAAACACTTTCTTAGCGGTGTAGTTGGGACCAAAGTGACCACCGGTGGGTCCTTTATGGCAAGCAGCAAGGATTTGCAAAGCTGCCGGTCCATCAACACATCGACGAATGATCAAATCAGCACATTGTTTGAATAGAAAAGGGTCATCCCAAAAGTAAGTCTTGACATCATTCAAAAACTTCTTCTTTTGTTGGGATGTTAACCCTTTGATGAGAACACCACCCGCTAAGTAGTTTGCAATGTCATCAAACCACGGGGTGTATCAAGATTGAGATTTATAGACATTAAGGTCTCAAGGGGGAAAGACTCATTGATCTCTTTGTTCGGATGATCCCCTTGATATGGATCCTCAAGTCTACTCAGATGATCCGCTGCTAGGTTTTCGGCTCCCTTTTTGTCACGAATTTCAATGTTGAATTCTTGAAGGAGTAAAACCCAGCGAAGAAGTCTTGGCTTAGAGTCGTGCTTAGTCATCAAGTACTTCAACGCGGAATGGTCCGTGTATACGATGGTGGTGGATAAAACAAGATAGGGGCGAAATTTTTCAAAAGCATAGACAACAACTAAAAGCTCTTTTTCGGTTGTCGTATAATGCAATTGAGCCCCCGTCATTGTTTTGCTAGCATAGTGGATTGGTTGGAAGTGTTTATTCACTCTTTGGCCCAAAACCGCACCAATAGCAAAGTCGCTAGCATCACACATCAATTCAAAGGGTAGCTCCCAATTAGGGGTAACCAAGACCGGTGCCTTAGTTAGCTTATCCTTAAGAAGATTGAAGGCTTCGAGACATTCTTTAGAAAAGATAAAAGGAGTATCTTTTTCCAAAGGTGGGTCATCGGGCGAGCGATTTTAGAGAAATCCTGAATGAATCGACGATAGAAGCCCGCATGACCCAAAAAACTTCTCACACCCTTCACGGTTGAAGGTGGAGGTAATTTGGCTATGACATCAACTTTAGCACGGTCGACTTCAAGACCGGCTTTAGAGATTTTGTGTCCTAGCACAATGCCTTCTTTTACCATAAAATGGCATTTTTCCCAATTCAGAACAAGGCGAGTGTCTTCGCACCGCTTAAGCATACGTTCCAAATTGGCAAGGCAAGAAGAAAAGGAATCCCCAAAGACCGAGAAATCATCCATGAAGACTTCCATGGTTTGCTCAACCATGTCATATAATATAGCCAACATGCACCTTTGGAAAGTCCCGGGGGCATTGCATAAGCCAAAAGGCATACTTTTGTAAGCAAATGTGCCATAGGGACAAGTGAATGTTGTCTTCTCTTGATCTTGGGGATCGATGGGTATTTGAAAATAACCCGAGAAACCATCAAGAAAGCAGTAATATTCATTACCCGCTAAACGTTCAAGCATTTGGTCCATAAAAGGAAGAGGGAAATGATCATTTCTCGTGGCATCATTGAGTTTGTGGTAGTCTATACAAACTCTCCACCCAGTAACGAGACGTGTAGGAATCAACTCGTTATTTTGATTGGGCACAACGGTGATTCCGCCTTTCTTAGGCACACAATGGACTGGACTAACCCATGGTGAATCCGAAATAGGATAAATCATGCCCGCATCAAGAAGTTTGATAACCTCTTTTTTGATAACGTCATGGATTTTAGGATTCATCCTTCGTTGGCTTTGAATTGTGGGCTTAAAGTTGTCCTCCATGATAATTTTATGTGTGCAAAAGTGAGGATCAATTCCGCTAATGTCGGAGATTTTCCAAGCGATAGCTCTTTTATGTTTCTTCAACACGGCGATAAGTCGGGATTTTTCTTCTTCTTTCAGGTCCTTTGCGATGATGACCGGTAACTTCTCGTTGTCTTAAAGGAAAACGTACTCAAGATGAGGAGGTAGGTCCTTAAGCTCAAGAGTAGGAGGATCCTCAATAGATGGTGTAACAAACGATGGATCATCATTAGTCACCTCTTTAGGAGAAGGATGAGAAAACGGGTCTTCATTGAGAAGTCTCTCAATAGTACGAATGTCTTCATCCCAATCAGTGGAAGAATCATCATACTTAATATCGAGAGGACCCAAGCTAGCTTTGAAATCACCCAAGTCACTTTCTCCAAAAGGAGTCAATGACGGAGCAATTGAGGCAAAGGTCTCAACATTGGGTAGAGAAGAGGGAGTACTTTTGCAAGCATCATGAAAATGTTCTTCACAAGCCTCATCGAGAACATCAATAGCATTAACACTCTCATATGAATAAGGTTGCTTAGAAATCTTACACATGTTGAAGACAATTTTAGCGTCACCAACTCTCATGATTATTTCGCCCGCGGCTACATCAATGAGAGTGCGACCGGTCCTCAAGAAGGGACGTCCAACGATTAATGGAACACGGGGATCCATCTCGTAGTCAACGACAACAAAATCCGCCGGGAAGGTGAATTTGTCAACGCCAACGAAAACGTCTTCGGCTATCCCCACTGGATAAGCAACCGTACGGTTAGCTAATTCCAAGGTGATTTTGGTGGGGACTAGCTCGGGGAGAGATAATTGCTTCCAAACACTTAAAGGCATTAAGTTTATACTGGCACCTAGATCGGCTAGGGCCATGCAATTCTCTACTCCCGGGAAGTTGCAAGGAATCAGGAAGCGACCCGGATCACCAAGTTTGGTGGGCAATTTCCTTAAGAGAACGGCAGAGCAATTCTCATTAAGTTGGGTCTGAGCAATGTCAAGAAGCTTCTCATTGTCACTAAGAAGATCTTTAAACATTTTCGCGTATTTGGGCATGTGAGCGAGAGCCTCAGCAAAGGAGATGTTGAAATTCAATTGTTTAAACATTTTGAGAAAGTTTGAAACTTGAATATCATCCTTGCTCTTTTGCTTCTCTTTCCTCAACCTTGAAGGATAAGGTATATTGGATGAAGAAGAAGGCTTTAGGGGAGTAAGATCACTCACAACCACGGGTGGTGGGGAAATGGGGGTAGAAGGCAAAGGAGGTGGGGAAAGTTGCTCTTTTTCCTTGTTCACAATCACGGGTGGAGGTGTAGGAAGCTCGGGTTCCGTATAACCTTTTCCACTATGAGTGGTGATTGCTTTCATCTTCCCTCTTGGATTCGCAACGGTGTTACTCGGAAGAGTACCCGAAGAAGAGGGTTGATTACCTTGGAAGGGCGAACCGATCATATCACGTATGTTTAGCGCTTGAGTGCTGAAAGAGTCTCTCATGTCTGCACGCATCTCATTACTTTGTTTTGCCATGTCATTCCTTAGCTCGGCTCGAATATCGTTCCCTTGTTTCGCCATTTCTACCTTCAAGTTGATGAATTGACTCTGAAGATTCGTCACCATCTCTCTATTAGTCTTCATGAACGTCTCGACGTCTGGATTCAATGCCATCGGTTGATTGAGAGGTGGAGGTTGGTAATCTTGAGGATTTCCTTGAGTTGGGTATGGGTTTCTTTGGGATTGATATTGATTGGTAGCACGAGGTTGGGATTGGTTGTTTCGGTTATAGCTTTTTTGTTGGTTTTGGTTTGAAGGAGGGAAACCGGGTGGTGCAAGGTAGTTGGTTGAACGATAACTTAGCAAGTTACGGTCTCCTTGAGGACGAGCTTGATAGCCTCCCGTGGGATAAGTACCGTATGTCGCGTTAACGTTTTCAGAAAAATTGCCTTGGGTAGAAGGACAATCATTGTAAGAATGAGGACAACCACATGTGTCACAAGAAATAGCAACGGCTTTAGCTTGTTGAAAGTGGTTTGTGGCCATGGTCATGAAATCCTTGTGCATACCCGCGATTTGTCGGGTAAGTTCGGTTATCTCAGGATTAGAAGTAGTAGAAGAAACATTGACTCTCGAGTTAGATCTTGAGGATGCGGATGAATCCCAATTCTTGTGGTGAGTAGTCATGTTTTCAATCAACTCTCTACACTCCTCCGGTCTCCTTTTCATAAAAGTACCACCGGCGGCGGCATTGATCGTGTCACGATCACGAAAAGTGAGACCATTGTAGAAAGTATCAATGAGAGTGACGGGGAGCATGTTATGGTTCGGACAACGGTCGATCAAATCATTGTATCGTTCCCAAGCATCAAAGAGTGATTCATCATTGTCTTGCATGAATCCACTAATTTGGTTACGAAGGCTTGTGACCATGGATGGTGGGAAGTAGCGCGACAAAAAACGTTGAGTCATGTCATTCCAAGTATGAATAGAATTCTTCGGGAGACGGTCAAACCATTTTTCGGCATGGTGAGAAAGCGAGTGGGGAAATAGTTGAAGGCGAAGTTCATCCATAGAAACACCGGGGGACTTCATGCTTTGGGTGATGGTAATGAATTTGTCAAGGTGTTTGTTTGCATCATCATCCGGAATTCCGTGAAATGGGTTAGTTTGCACTTGTTGGATCATGTGATGCTTCAACGAAAACTCCTGGGCCGTGATGTGCATCGGCGCAATCGGGCTTCCGCGTCCGTTCATGGTGGGTTGACACAATTCCTCCATTGTTCGTAAATCAGGTAGGGGGACATTGTTGTTGTTGTTATTATCATTCAAATTGGGTAGAGGTGGGTTATTATTCTTGTTATAAACACCAGCCATATCTAGATCTTCACGAGTCTCGGCCTCAGAATAGTTCGAAGATCTAGTACGCATACACCTGTAGAAGAAAAATACACAGAGAGAATATCTATATAATCTTTTTGGTGCAAACCTTTGGAAAAGAATTGCTGTTTATGATTTTTCAATGTTTTTGTATTTTTGAAGAATTTTATATTTTTTATGGTTTTTTTTTGAAATTTTTTGAAGCAAGGAAAATAACGTTCAAAGAACGGATCCCAAAATTCAATGCGTCTCTCACTAGAAACAGTTAATCTTAACGAAAAGAGCCGGCAGCGGCGCCATTTAATACAAGGCTTTTACCCCAAGTATAAAATCTTATCGTCCGAATCTTTTCGAATTGATTTCCAGTCTAAAGTGTGACTCAAACGTCTTTTGGTGAACAAGAGAATGGTTTGGTTTATTTATCTAATTTTAACTAAAAGCAAGTATTAAAATGTCGTTGAGCGAAATTAAAGCGTTTGAGGATTAAAATAAAGGCTATTTAGAAAAAACTTTTAAGTAAGACTTTAAAAAAACATGTTCTATCGGAATATTGCAATTCATTTCTGTCGGAATGCACCAAGTCATAACCATCGGAATACAACTAAAACAACCCATCGGAATAATTCATGCGAATACCCATCGGAATGTAAAATGGAACTCTGTCGGAATGATGCTTATCGGAATGAGTTAGGTCGCAATGTTTCAGATCGGAATAACTAAAAAACACCTCTGTCGCAATGTTGATATATCGGAAAGTGGCTGTCGAAAAATGGGCAGAGTTTCGTCTTAACCAAGACCTTAGTTCCGTCGGAATATGTGATCGCAATGAGCGATCGCAATCCAGATCGGAATAAGGGGGAATGACCAAATTATCGCAAAGTAGAACCCTTAATGGGTTATTGCGATAAAAACCAAGAAGTCCGACGGAATGTGTAGAAACCCCAAGATTGCGATGGAAGCTCAACTTAATCCGAAATTGCTGGCAAGTTAAAAACTCAATAAGCTGATACAATAAGCTATTCTAACCGAACCTTAAACAATTCAAAAAGCTTAAATTTGACAACTCTTAAACATAAAGATCAAACACTTTATGAAAGGAACTTTAATCGTGACAAAAACCTTTGAGAGATTAGAAAATCAATAAGCTAGAACTTGAAATAAGCCAATAAGAGCTTATGGCTCACACGTGTACGAGCTTTTGTAAGAAGAAGAAATGCACTTTCTTAACATACAACCTCAGCTTCAATCACGGATCATGGGGGATTCGGATCAAAGAAAAGATTTCGAATCAAAAATCAAGTAAACCAAGAAATGTAGAAGAAGATTAAAAACTTAAAACTTAACTTGAATTTGATTAATGGAATCCAAATACAAAGATTAAAGAAAGCTTAAATTTAAAAGATGAAAACAGAGAAAAACTTAGTGAGAGAAAGTTGGGAACTTTCTCTCTCTAAAACTAGAAAGAAAAATTAAAAGTAAAACTAGCTAACCCCCCTCCTAATGTGATTAGGAGGGTATTTATAGGGAAGTAGGAAGTGCATGTGTGGTGCTTCCTTCTTTATTTTTCTTCTTGACTCGATTTAATTCATTTGTCTTTCTCGATGTCATCTCGGGATTAATTAAACTCGTCTTAACATTTCTTCATTTATTTAGACTCGAGTTCTTCGACTTTATTAAACTTCCGTCTTTAGACTTGTTCTTCGATAAATCTTCAGAATAGGTCTTGGACATCCGTCTTTTAAACACTCTTGATCTTTAGACTTTGTCTTTTCTCGTTTTCTTCGATAAAAGCCCGTGAAAGCCCGTGTTTTCTTCCTTTTTCATCTTTTGGTCCTAAAACACAATAAAAACACAAACCACGCATAATTCCGACTTTTACGACATAAAATACACGTTTTGGTCTTGTTATTATTGGAAATAAGTGGTAAAAGGATAAGTGTTTTCACACTTATTATCCATAAAGAATCCCGCATGTGGGTGGACTATATATACCCTTGTTAGCATGTTAGGAAGGGTGTTGGTCATTTCATTTTCTCTCTAATCTAATATTTTACAAGTTTCTCCAACCATTTCTCTCTACTTTCTCTCACTACTTTCTCTCTCTTAAATTCATCTCATTTCTACCTTTCTTTCTTTAAATTCGTGATTATAACATTATATATTAGGGACAAACAAATGCTTCTAAGGTGAATAGATCCTCTATCTTGGGAAAACCATCTGCTTTATCAAATTCCTCATTTGCAAAACCTGTGTTTGCCCCCAAGATGGATGGAAAGGAAAGGTTACCACAGAATCAACCCATAAGGAACCCTATAGCACCAAGCGTTAAGCACAATAATGTGATTAAACCAAGGATGTATAGAATGTCCACTAAGACCACAAACAAAGATACTCACTCGCCTCAGACTTCTAGAAACACTAATATTCGTGTGTCTTCTACTACAGGAATAGTCACCACTACTAGTGTTAGCCGGCCTCAGCTTAAGAGCACTCAAGTGAATGATAAGGTCTGGAAACACAAGAATCAAGGGAAGATGAAGCAAGTAGAAGAACACCCTAGGAATTTGAATGTTTTTAAGAATAAAAAGTCTGTTATCGCATGTAATGACGATTTAAATGTTGTGAATGATTTGAATGTTATGAATGTGAAATTTGTTTGTGTCAAATGTGGAAAGTGTGCTAATGCTAATCATTCCATGTGTGCTATGAATAAAGTCAAAGGCGTAGAAACTAGAACTAAGAAGCAAACTGTGATGCCTATTAGTGATAGTAAACCCAAACACAAAGTGAACCATTCTGGTGCTACCCCCACTACGAAAATTAATGCATCAGACTCCATCACTAAGAACCCTAGAAGCAAAATTAAGGAATTATATGAGTCTGCTAGTAAGTCTTGGAAATGGTGGTTTGCTAATCAATGTCCTCCCGGATATAAATGGATGCCTAAAGTTAGGACAGAAAATGTGACTACGAGTGTTAGTATGCCTTTAAATGTTGCTAAGGACACTAATGATTCTATAATCACAAATACTGTGGTATCCAATTTAGCAAATGCTCCATCGTGTTCTAACTCTTCTGCAGGTGATACAAATAATTCTCTTCATACTGGACTCCGGATGCACGAAGCACATGACGGGGAATCTCAAGCTTCTAATTAACTTCGTGGAGAAGTTCCTGGGTATGGTCCGATTCGGAAATGATCAATTTGCACCGATCCTAGGATATGGAGATTTGGTTCAGGGAAATATTACGATCAAAAGGGTATACTACGTCGAAGGGCTCAATCACAATCTTTTCTCTGTTGGTCAATTCTGTGATGCGGACTTGGAAGTTGCTTTCAGAAAGAAGACATGTTTTGTTCGTGATTATGATGGGAATAACTTACTTACCGGTACACGGGGTACTGATCTTTACACAATTTCACTTCAAGACACAACTTCATCAACTCCAATTTGCTTCATGGCTAAAGCTTAAACGACTCAGGCATGGTTATGGCATCAACGTCTTTCTCATCTCAACTTTGATACCATTAACTTGCTTTCCAAGAAAGATATTGTGAGAGGCCTTCCAAGCTTGAAATTCATCAAAGATCATCTTTGTTCTTCTTGTGAACTTTGTAAAGCTAAACGAAGTATCTTCAAAACAAAGACCACACCAAGCTCTAAAGAACGGTTAGATCTTCTTCACATGGATCTGTGTGGTCCCATGCGTGTTCAGAGTATCAATGGAAAGAAATATATTCTGGTAATAGTCGATGATTACTCAAGGTACACATGGACTCACTTCTTGAGGTCCAAGGATGAAACACCCGACGTTCTCATCAGCTTCCTTAAATTGATACAACGTGGTCTTCAAGCTCAAGTTAAAGTGGTTCGTACTTACAAAGGTACATAATTTTTGAATTCAAAACTGAGAAACTATTTTGAAGCCGAAGGGATTGAACATGAAACATCTATTGCTCGAACACCCGAACAAAACGGTGTTGTTGAAAGACGAAACTGTACTTTAGTTGAGGCTGCTCGAACATGACTATCCGCTTCAAAACTTCCACTTTACTTTTGGGCCGAAGCCGTGTCAGCCGCATGCTACACACAAAACCGATCCTTAATTATCCCAAGACACGAAAAGACACCATATCACATAATTCATGATCGAAAACCTTCACTCAAACACCTTCATGTTTTTGGATGTACTTGTTACATCATTCGAGATGGTGAAAATTTGGATAAGATGAAAGAAAAAGGTGATGCATGTATTCTTGTGGGATATGCAACTCAGTCTAAGGGATATAGAGTGTACAACAAGAGAACAAAATTGTTGTCGAGACTATTCACATTCGATTTGATGAATTACAAGAAATGGCACTTGAACAAAACAGTTTAAGTCCCGATCCACAACGACAAACGACTTCCGTTCACAACCGCACGGAACTCGGAACTCAAGACCACAACAATGAACCGTCAATTTCAACGCTCGTTCCAGAACATGTTCCTAGAGCTGATATGACAGTCGACACGACCATTGAAGAGTTGGAAACGTTATATGGACCAATGTATGATGAATAGTTTACGGGGGAGAAACAAGTTGTATCGAAGTCTTCCGCTGACACTCATAATAAGAATGATGATATCGATCATCGTCAACAACCGGATATAACTTCATCTACTTCAACACGGGTTGCTGCAGATTTACCTCCTCAGAATATCACTTCAACAATCGATCCTACAACATCCACAACTACTGTCATTGCTCCAGAGAACAAAAATCAAGTAGACGATACATTATCTGACGAAGACGATTTATCAACCCATTCGGTACACCGGTACACGAAACTGGAGAGTCTTCTACTCGCCATGTTGATCCGTCAAATATGCACACGTTCTACCAACGACATCCTTCAACACATTATTGGACCCGAGATCATCCTTTGGTTCATGTCATTGGAAACCCTTCACAGCCCGTTCGCACAAGACGACAGCTTAACACCGATGCCAATGTTTGTATGTTCGCACTCGCCGTGAGTTCAGCTGAACCGAAAAACATCAAAGAAGCATTAGCTGATCATGCTTGGATTGAATCGATGACGGATGAACTTCAACAATTTGAAAGACTTAAAGTCTGGTAACTTGTTGACAGACCATACGATGTAACACCATTAAATCTTCGATGGATCTAGAAAAACAAGATGGATGAAGAGAACACGATCATCAAGAATAAATCTAGGCTAGTGGCTAAAGGGTATGGACAGAAACAGGGTATTGATTTTGAAGAATCATTTGCACCAGTAGCTCGTATGGAAGCGGTCAGGATTTTTCTTGCTTATACGACACATAAGGGATTCATTGTCTATCAAATGGACGTAAAGACGGCGTTTCTTAACGGTCCTTTGAAGGAAGAAGTCTATGTCACGCAACCGGAAGGATTCGTCAATCCTCATTATCCTGACAAGGTGTATCGTCTCTACAAAGCACTTTATGGACTCAAGCAAGCTCCAAGGGAGTGGTACGACGAACTTTCGAAATTTCTGGTCTCCAAAGGTTTCTCAAAAGGTTCCATTGATTTAACTTTGTTCACTTATAAATATGGGGATGACATTTTGCTTGTGCAAATTTATGTTGATGACATTATTTTCGGGTCTACAAACCCAAAACTTTCAAAATGGTTTGAAAAAGTAATGCACAACAGATTTGAAATGTCCATGATGGGCGAACTAGAATTCTTTCTAGGAATTCAAGTTCACCAATCCCCAAGTGGTATCTTTATTAACCAAGCTAAGTATTGTCAAGAGATAATCACAAAGCATGGTATGACATCATGTGACCCCATTGGGACACCATTATCCACCACATCCCTAGATGCTGATCTGGAGGGATTACCCATAGATCAAACGAGATATCGTTCCATGATCGGGTCCCTCATGTACTTGACTGCCAGCAGACCTGATATTCATCATGCTACATGTTATTGTGCACGATATCAAGCACGACCCACTGAAAAGCACCTCAAGGAGGTTAAACGGATCTTTCGGTACCTTAAGAATACCATTCACATTGGACTCTGGTATCCGAGGGAAACCGGTTTCTTTCTAACGGCCTATTCAGATTCTGATCATGCAGGGTGTCTTGATACACGTAAAAGTACTTCTGGTGGTGCACAATTTCTAGGTCAAGACAAGCTCGTGGGATGGTCTTCCAAGAAGCAGGACTGCACGTCACTTTCATCAGCCGAAGCGGAGTATGTGTCTCTATCTGCGTGTTGTGCTCAAGTTCTTTGGATGCGAACACAACTCATGGATTATGGCTTCCACTTTGATAAAGTACCTATGTACTGTGATTCAAAGTCCGCCATAGCTATCTCCTGCAATCCGGTACAACATTCCCGCACGAAGCACATTGATGTCCGATATCACTTCATTAAGGAACAAGTTGAAAGAGGTATTGTTGAATTATACTTTGTTGGAACTGATTACCAATTAGCTGACATGTTTACAAAAGCTCTTTCGAAAGAGAGGTTTGCGTATCTTGTTAGGCAAATTGGTATGAGATGTTTGACTCCAGCAGAACTGGAGATTCTGGCAAAGAAGCCTGCTTGATTCATCTATCAAACATCTACCTATAAATATTAATGAAAAAGAAAATACAAAATTAAAAAATCTTTGAAAATCCAAAAATATTCTTCTCGACATGTCTTTCAGTATCGATAATATGGACGTACCTAGAAATGTCGCTCAATAACGACACGGGTGTGTACATAAAGCTCGAATGAAAGTTGTAAATATTTTTCAAAACATGTCATTTCTATATTTTCAAAAGGAACTTGTCTATCTTGGATAATATTTCCAACAACAGGTAGAGCAATCTATCTCGGGTTGAGCTTGTCACAAAACATTCAACGTTTTGAGCTCAACACAATGGCTTGTAATTCCTTTGAGATTGCAACCCAGATCTAAATTCACGGGGGAGTGTACGCTTATGTACTCTTACCCTTAGCAAAAGAAGTTAAATCTTCTTACACTTGAGTGGATTCGTCAAGACATTCAAAGTCTATGAACTCAAGTTTATGCTTTAGAAAAACATTTTCGTCAAAAAGAATTGATTTTTCAAAAAGCGTTGAACACAATTTTTTCAAGAATTTCTCAATGATATTCAAAATATTTCAAAAATTGTGTGTTCAACAACTCCTATCCTCAAAAGTTTCATGTGGATCAAATCCTCGTAATGACAATTCCATTGGATCAATTTTTGAGGGGGAGCAATTCAACTTCATGCACAAGATTAACACATCTTTCTCCCGAAGATTTTCAAGACTATTTTTCAAAATATATTTTAATCAAATTTGGTATCTCTAATATCAAAAGATTTTATATATTAGAGATAGGGGGAGAAAATGTGATTAAAATGTGATCTAATATAAGACTCAAGCACTTTAACTCTTACCTACATGTGCGAAACACTTTCGATTATCGATGCACATGTAAAGGGGGAGCATTTCTGAAACGACAAAACTAGCAAGGTGTTAAATGTTTTTCAAACACTCTGTTAGAATTTAAAGTGGTTTTCATGGTTACGATCAAATACCCACAACATCTTTAATTCACGACGTTATTGGTGTCAAAAGGGTGGTTAGGTTTAAGTCCTATGATCCAACCATAACCGGAGGGATCTTCCTAGGGACAATCCAATAGATTATTAGAAGTCCTTAGGAAAGATTGAGTAGAATGTGAACGTAGCAGAATGCCGACTAAGTACTGATGATAGCACTGGAACAATCACAACAAGGTGCTATTAATGATGTCTTGGTAAGCATTGAAGGGGTTGAAGAATGAAAAAGAAATGTAAGGATAAAGGGTCTAAAGAAAGAAGCCCTCCATATAACTTAGGCAGAAACCAAGTCAACTCATCATGAAGACAAACTCATCATGGACCCGGTGATGTATGCACAACCCTTTCCTAGCTACTCAGGCTTCTCTCAAAAGAAGTTTGTTTTATTGTCACGGAGATCAACATGACTTCTATTGACTTTCTCACTCCGAGATAGTTGATATTGAATAGGTGGCATCTGCTCCATCCTCCGATCACTAAAAGTGCACAAATCGAGTCTAGAGCCAAAAGATCAATCAAATCTCGTTAGGACACACGGATGAAGATAAAGAGAGTCCTAGCTATATCCTTGTGATATTGCTAGAACACTCAGAGTGATACTACTTAGTATTCACAATGATGAGTGGAAATCCTTCCAGTGTTAACATCAAACAGCACTGCGGTAGGTCATATGTAAGATTCTTTATGAATTGAACATATGTAAAACTGAAAAGCAACAGTGGTTTGATTCTGAATTGATTCAAACTCGTTTCAGGCTTCTACGCAATATCTTTATGGTCTTGCCAGAACATTCAGAGTGATATTCATTAATATTCACAGTGACGAATGGAAATCCTTCTAGCGTCAAGATCAAACAGCGCTACGGTAGGTGACTTGTGAGATTCTTATGAATCAAACTTGTGTCAACTGGAAAGCAACAATGGTAAGATTATTAATGAATCAAACTTGTTCCAGGAATTTGAATTGACGACTTTAATCAAGCGGATATTTATCCAATTAATTCACTCTTTATGTTCGTAGTCTTGCTTTGAGACGGTCGAGTAAAGAGAACGGCTAGTACAGCCGCGAAACCCTGTCAAGGAGATTCTTAATTGAATCTACCTAATCACAAGTACGGTATTTAATATCGTATAACGGTCTTCACCGACCGGAGGTAAAACGCTACTGATTTAGGACGAATGTCAAAGCCATTCAGTCCGTGTCTATGTTTTGTCTCGAGAAGGTGGCGTCACGGTGTACTCAGCTAAGTCAAAGATTCAAAATCACATGTTCATGCCCAAAGACTTATTCAACAATCAATAGTGTGAGCATGTGGATAAAGACACAAGATTGCAAGATGGCAAAGACGAGTCAATAATGATTTGAAGATCTCAAGATAAAAGACTAAGTCAAAAGACAATGACAAAGGCTCAAAGATCACAGCATGAAGGAACAAAACTACTATTACACGTTCAAGACTCATATATGACGAAATTCATTAATCTCCATTGGACTCCAAATATCAAAGAGGAATGACCTCACATTGGGGGAGATTGTTAGCCTCAAAATATTGAGTCAAACAAGAATGTTCGGTCATAGGTTATTATTGTAACATTAATTAGAACGTTGTAATAGTTAGTTAATTAGTCGTGGTTTACGGGCTTGGATTTAAAGTAATTAAAGTCCAAAAGACAAGCCTGGCCCAATATAGTCCATTAAAGCCTGCGTGTGGGTGGACTATATATAGTACCCTCCTAGCATGTTAGGAGGGTAGGTTGTTCATTTCATTCATTCCTTAATCTAACATTCAACAAGTTAATCCTCTCCTTCTCTCTACTTTCTCTCACTACTTTCTCTCTCTAGGAATCCATCTCTTTTCATCTATTTTCTATCTCTAATCATCTAAATATATGGGACAACAATATGATATCCTGACTTACATATCTTTTCTTTAAGTTTATTGGTAGCAAGTTAAAAAAAATATATGGACAATGAATGGATTAGTTTTTTTAGATAACATGTGATGGTACATATAAAGGGTAAAAAAATTATGATAATTTTTTTAAAAGTGGATTTAAAATTTTAGAAGTATTTAAATAGACAGAAAGAGTAAAAAAGGAGATTTTATTATAATAATGATAATAATAACATCACACCTTGTAAACGTGTAATAGTTTAGTTATAACAAGCCTAAATGGATTATATAAAATAATAATAATAATATAGAATAAAGTGAATAAAAACATCATACTTTATAAACATGTATTGGTTTCATAATAACAAGTGAAATGAGTTTAATGTGAGTAAACAAGATAATGGTTAGAATAACGTTATACTATACTAACTAGTGGATACCTTTGATAAAATAATGAACATAAAATATTAGTTTATTGTTAAAGGATATGATAGATAAAGTGAGTTTTAGTACACTAAATGAGTTATGCCCTTTGATAGTAACGAAGATGGCAAAATATGACTATGATTTCATTTATTGGTGTTAAAATATGGTCCTAATGTGAAGTAACTAATTGAGATGAAAATTTAAAATTTTCTAAGATATTGAAATTTGGTAATACAAATCGTGATGAGTCTAACTTTTGTTGTTGGCACACTCCATTGATCTTTCAGATTACATTGTTTTGTTTTTAGTTGTTTTGGATAGGATTCGTTTTACCCTATATTTTATTTTGGAACACGATTGTTTGGAATTCTTTTGGTACACGTCATGGTTGACTTAGTTATGCGGTTGTGGGAACATTAGGATGAGAGGATAGAGTTGGATAGTATTACTTATGGTTAGATATTAGAACGGAGAGATGTATTTTGGTTTAAAGGTTTTGTTGAAGGAATGATTAAGATTTGTGGAGTTTTAAAACTTAGATTGGTTACGGGAATAAGGGGGTAAGTAAAGTTAGTTGACTGGTCGTGGGAACGAGATGTCATGCTATGAGAAGTTGGTTGAAGTACCATTAGGAGATTGATGAAAGTACTAGAGGATGTGAGGGTAGAGTAGAAAGTTTCTACTAATGGAAAGATTAACACACAAGCGAATTGGTATAGTTATGGAGGCAAGGTAGTAGTAGACACGTGAAGGAAAACATGGATGTGAAAGAATGATTGGTAGGAGGCTGATTAATGGTGAAGTACAACAAGTAAGGAAGAGTGATCCATTGAGGGGTTGAAGTACCTTTAGAAATATTGTGGTAGATGAGTTGAAGTTAGAAGCTACTACGTAGTGTGAAGTTCCTAGGTAACATTATAGAGACAAGAAGGAGTGCGTGAAGAGCTACATCGTGAAGGAGGGAGCCGAAAGGACTACGTGTCGGCTGCTAGAAGGATGCAAGAGATTTCGAAGGAGTCACAGAAGTTGCAAGGACTGGAAAGGTGACAAGCACTATGATGGGAATCTCTGTATGGTTCGTGACGAAGAAGGACATATCGAGTACCGGAGTGGAGCTACAAAGAGTTGAACCAATAGATCATGATGGAGTGACTACATAACATGGGAGATTAAGAACTCGTGGAAGTAACAAGGGGAGTCGAGTGACTACATAAAGATAGAATTTCATGGCAATCAATATCGAGGGATGAGTAGTGAAGTTGAGCTGAATAAGTTCGTAGAGAAGTGATTAGAGCGTCAGTTTAGTGAAGGTGTTTATGAAGGATCTTTGGAAGATACAGTTATGCATTATCCAATGCAATAACGATTTCCATAGAGTTAATGAATTGCGTGAGAAATTTTGGTTGGACATGATAGTGAAGGAATTAGGGAGAACCGTGGAAGGAGAGAACCAAGTATTCCTAGAAGATGATGATTGAAAGTACCTCATGTTAGGTGCAAGGTCATAATAGAAGTATGAGACTTGAGTAAGAATTTAGAATATGGCTTAGTTTAGACATATGGAAACTAATATGGATATAATATGAGAGTGTGATCCGCATGTAATCACATGAAACTCTAGTCTATCCATATTAGGAGGGAGTAGGAGAACTGGTCGTGAGGAAAACAAGTGAAGCTACTTGGAAAATTTTGACGTATAGATGACTTGAAAGACGGAAAGTATAACATCATGATGTATGCCATGAGCTGAGGAAGAAGAATGAAGTTTGGACATATACGAATCATGAATGAAAAAGGTAGATATAGGAAGCGAAGGTAAAACTTTGGTATAGCCTAATGAGTAGACTAAGGCACTAAGCATGCTAATATTGTTATAGTGTGGAAAGAAAATGGCACTGACCTATATTGTTTGATTGTAAGGCTTAGTATCGATAGTCGAATGGATGAGGAGTTATAGATGTGATGTGTCATGAGAGACAAAGGGTTTGGTCTAACTGAGACAAGATGAGGTGCATTATGACCTTGAAGGTAAGACATTGTGTAGGTATAAAGGAAGTGTTGGGTATCAAAAAAAATCTATACTATCTAATATAACAAAGTTTTTATCATCTTTCTTCATCAATTTTTTCTTAAAATAACTAAGCCTATATGAATGACATGTGGCGTAGAAGTTTATTGAATAAGAATTTGTAAAAGCACAACTAATAAAACCGGTATTTTTCTTGGACACTAAATGCGTTTCAATTACAATAATGAGCCATAATGAAAATTGCGAAATTTTAGTAACCTCTCTATAATTTGACAATAAGTATATTTGTCCGTGTATTAAGTTAGTCAACTATTTAAAAATTCAAGTCATTTAAATGGTAAAACATATTAAAAAAGGTTTATAAATTATATGCTACAATGAAAAGATAATGGATGATAAAAGAGTAGTCGAACTGACTCTTCAAAGCTTCATCAAAATTTCATATTCAACACCGACAAGTTTTTTGCTTAATCAACCATGTATGAATTTTTAATACAAGAATCTGCACCATACATAAGTTATTGCTTTACTTGTTGCTCACGCAATGCAACGTTGAGTAGTCGATGATGATTTTTAAAATGAATAAATGTTACTACCCTATCTATCAAGTTCTTATTTACATTGATGTTAAAACGGTAAAAATATGAAATCAAAATAAACTCACTAAAAATAATAATTAAAAATTGAAAGTTAATAAAATTTATGAAGATTGCCATTGAATTGAAGAGCACAAAATTTTAGAATATATGATGAACTTAGATTATGAAAATAATAAATAGATAAAAATATATTTTAATTTAAAATAGAATTATTATTTTAATAAATTATCACATAGGTTTATTATAAAAAAAATTGTTACAAATAATCATATGACATAAAAAGTAAGAAATATACGAATAACTTGCTACATTTAGTCAGTAAAAATTGACTAAAATCTCAGCCTTACTATTTTTAAAATTAAAGATACCAAATGCTTTATACGGAGTAATATATTTATAGATAACAAATTTTGCATTTGCAATTCCTCCAAATCCAAATCATATGAACAATCTTGTCATCTCTTATGCAATACCCCTTTTATCTTCTTAATATCAATAATGTAAATATTAAGGTGTTATTAGCTTTACTGAATCTATGTTTATAAATATCGGTCACTAAGTAGTTTCACATATTAACATTTTTTTGAAGGGGTGAATAGGTCCTTCGGGTTGCATTTTAATCAAAAAATATGATATGAATCGTTAGTTTTTATAACAAAGTTATTATGGTTTTTTATCCACAACAATTATTTTACCATTTGTTCTATACATCAGGATATGTTACAAAAAGTTAAAAAAATATTGAACTGATGCACATGTTAACGTTATAAATCTTAGAAATTTACCATGTTTTGTCTTTTTCAGATTTGATTGTTTTCCACGACGAAAAGAAGAACGTTACACTTTTTTATATACAGGAGATAAAGCGTAGTCGCGACAACTCTTTGAAGAATTTTGAAGACATGCCATATCCGGACGAACTTTCTATATCTAATTTTGGTAACCGATTACTATATGATGAGTTAGATTACATCCATCCGAGTTGTAGAGAAAGTATGTGCAGCTACATAGTCGTTTAACTTTGGAACAAAAGGGTGTGCATGACACCATCATGGACTCCGTCGAGATAGGTAAAGGAGGAGTTTTTTTTGTCTATGGATATGGTGGTACCGGAAAGACTTTCTTGTGGAAAACACTAGCAGCTGGGATACAACGGAAAGGCGATGTTTTGAACGTGGCATCCAGTAGCATAGCATATTTATTAATGACTGGTGGGAGAACTGCATACTCACGATTCAAAATTCCCAACAACATTGATGAACTATCTTCATGTTCCATTAATCCTCAAAGCGATCTTGCTGCATTAATCAGAAAATGCAAGCTAATCATATAGGATGAAGCACCAATGACTCACAAACATTTCTTAGATGCATTAGATAGATCATTAAGGAACATTTTGCGTAAGTCAAAGCATGAAACGATAGACACTCCGTTTGGCAACATGACTGTAGTTTTTGGTGGCGATTTCAGACAAGTCTTGCCTGTCGTTCCAAAAGGGTCCCGACAAGATATTATTGGCGCCTCTTAAAAAGAATCTTACTTGTGGGACCATTATAAAGTGTTGCGATTAACCGTAAATATGCGTCTCACTATTGGTTGTCGTCCTGAAGATATCAATGAGATTAAGGAATTTGTAGAATGGCTTCTAAACCTCGGAGATAATAATCTTGGAGAAGAAAACGATGGCGAGGTTAACACTGAAGTACCTGAAGAAATGCTCATTAAAGACTCCGAGGAGCCGGTAGGCTCATTATAAACTTTACTTACCCGAATATGTTGCACAACCTTCAATGACGATAAATATTTCACAAAAAAAGCCATTCTTGCCCCCACGGATGAGGTTGTTGATACTATAAACGATAAATTATTGTCGGTTATTCCTGGCGAAGAAGTCATGTACTACAGTTGCGACAACGTTTGCAAGTCAGAAAAAGGTTCAAATATAGACGAATCTGTATTCTCTACAGAGTTCGTAAATGGTCTAAAATTCTCCGGCGTACCGAATCACAAACTTAAATTGAAAGTTGGTGTTCCAATCATGTTGTTATGAAATATTGACCAATCGAATGGGTTGTGCAACGGAACACGACTTCATGTAGATCGGTTGCTGACAAGTGCCATCCACGCTACTATAATCAACAGAATCCATTTTGGTAAAAAAAAGTGATTATCGGGAGGATGAGAATATCACCTTCTGGTAAACGTTTACCGATAAAGATAGTAAGGAAGCAGTTTCATGTGTCCGTCTCTTTCACAATGACAATCAACAAAATCCAGAGACAGTCTCTCGGGCAAGTCGGTTTGTATTTGTCACGACCTCTTTTTACACATGGCCAACTATATGTGGCAATATCTCGTGTGACGAGCAAAAAAGGACTAAAGATGGTTATTCATGATGAAGACGAAAATCTCACTAATACCATAACTAACGTGGTATACAAAGAAGTGTTACGTAATTTATGATCACTACACATATGTCTCTTTCATATAATAAAAGATTGGTGTTTTGTTTTTCTATTGTGTTTCATATAACGCTTGTTTGATTATTGCTATATAGTTTACGTTTCTTCATCAAGATATGGTTGTTTTTAACTAACAGCTTTGTAATAAGTATTGTAATTCGATAACTCTTTCAACGTTTCTTTTAAGATACCCGTGAATTTCATGGGTCTTTTAGCTAGTATATATATATAAAAAAGTCTTTCATTGAGGAAAGTGAGAAAAGAAGTGTATGGGTGCTACTAATGAGCTATCCAAATTTGATGGAAGTAGTTGTAACATGGGTTTGGATGACAGTTGATAAAACTAACTAATGAATATGTGAAAGATCGTCATATGTCACTTTTGTAAGGAAATTGGGATTTTTAAGTGGTTTGGGGTACGGACTAAAGGGATTGATGAACATGATTGGACATGAGTATATCCGGCTAACTGGAAATGGATGGACGAAGTGAGAAATTGCTACAAGTATAGGAGTCGTGTTGAGAGCTTGGGTGACTGATTTAGAGGGAGGTGGGAAACTCGTTAGCAATGTCTGAGTTTTCATATAATGATAGTTATCATACTAGAAGTCGATGAATGCCATTTGAGGCACTATATGGAAGGATAGGGGTGAGTTTCCCCTATTGTGGACTAGAATTGGTGAAAGAGGCTACTAATATAATAATGGTGTTTGTGGAAAGGACGAGAGAAACAAGAGATGATATGTTAAAAAGGAGGAAACCACTATAGTTTAGTGAAAAAGTTATGTAGGAAGTTTCACCCATAGTAACGGGCGTCATGTTTAGGCAAAAAGGAAAAGTTGATGTTGAGTTTTGTAGGTTCATTTATGATTTTTTGAAAGATTGGACCAATAGTTTATGGGTATAGAATTACCCGGGGAATTGAGTGGTGTACATGATATATTTCATGTATTGAGATTTGGGAAATGTGGTTTGAGAATGCGTATTTGCATGTGCGGTTATTAGGGATTTGTGTTAAAAAGAGTCATTTGTGAGATTTATTGGTTAATATATGTGGTATTTTGAGACTTGAACTAAAATACACATGGAAATGAGAGGAGTTCATTTAGAACAAGTATCCTCGTGTGATTTGTTGTTTGTGTGTTTGATCCTAAGGAGTAAATCTCGGGACGATATTTCTATTAGGAGGGAGTGATGTGACAACCATGGTTTTGGGGTTCGTCACTTAGACTATATTTAGGGTGTTTTGTGCAAATATGTGCTTTTATGTGCTTATGTGTTTATTTTGTGTGTTTGGAGTGAGGTTTGAATATCGTTTATGGGTAAATGGTACTCATAAGTAAATCGGGGAACGGTTATTTCATGTTCATGAGCTCATAAGGTAGTGACTATGAAATGAGATGGTGTTATTTCGTGGCTTTACGTATACGTATATGTATTATAGAAAATAGTATATTTACGATTCGAGGATCTAGCGTTTAGAGGTCTCCGGATTAGGATTTTGGGTGGGTAATGGTTTTAGTATTTATAATAAGTCATGTAAACTTAGTTTTGATAATTTGGAATGGATTTAAGAATATAAGCAAAAATCCCATTTTTGCGTATTTTACGGTAATCGTGTAAAAAGTCGAAAAATCTACGCAAGGCTTTCAGGTTTTGGCTCGGATGCAACCCAAGAGTACCATTTAGTTTAGTAATGGTTTAATAACAAAAATATAGTAAAAAAGTCGGCCATATGGTGTTTGGCTGACTTAAACTTAAGGAAGAGAAAGGGGAGCCCAATTTGAGTCCAAATAGGAAGCCTTTTTAATTTTAACCATAAATAAGCCACCATATGCCCCAAAAATGATTTTAGCTTTCCACAAACCTAATCTCAGTCGTTTCTTCAATGGAGGAGCAAGAAAACTGATACAAGGTTTTAGTATGGGTTCAATTTAGTTCTCGGTATCTTCTCGAATTGATCATGGTTCAAAGTGGAATAGTTGTTCTTGGTTACTAAAAAGGGGGTTGGTTTTCTACTCTACTAAAAACGTTTAAATGCACTAAGATATAAAATTAAACTAAAAGCAGTTAATTAAATAAAGCTTGAATTAAAATTAAACAATTAAACAGTAAAACAAAAACAGTGAAATAACCCTTACTGAAAAATACTTGATTCGGAATAATAAATGCTGATTCAGAATGTCTTGTTGATGCGGAATAAAACTGACTCAGAATTAATAAAGCAAGATGCTTGATTCGGAATAATGGCTTCACCCGGAATAACAATCCTTCATTCGGAATACCTTCATTCAGAACAATATTCGTTCATCCGGAATGTTTGCTCATTCGGAACATTTACTTCATTCGGAAGATTTGCTTCATTCGGAAGATTTGCTCTATTCGGAACATATGGTGATTCGGAATATTTAAACTGATAACCTTTCATTCGGAATAAAATTCTGATTCGGAAGATTTGACCTTCATTCGGAACATTTAAATAACTGATTCGGAATATTTAGTCAAACACCTTCATTCGGAACATTTAATAAAAACTGACTCGGAATATTTTTGAAAAACCTTGATTCGGAACATAGCTACTCATCCGGAATATTGATTATTCCGGATGAACACTCTGATTCGGAATACCTGAATTAAAAATGCTTTACTCGGAATGTTTAAAACAAAAGCTTCATCCAGAATGTTTGGAGCTCATTCGGAATCTGGGAAACTAAAGAACACGCATAACAGGGAAATAAAATAACACAATTTTTAGCCAAAATCAACCAAGTTTTTAACCAAAACTTAAACCAAATTAACCACTAATCATCTACTAATCATAATCATCAAAACAAAACAACAAAAACATAAAACCCACTTACTTTTGAAGATCAAAACCCACAAAATAAGAACTTAAGACTTTGAATCAAAAAAGAGAAAGATGAACAAGATTAAATGGAAGATGAAATTGATTGATTAAGATTAAATAAACAAAAGGGAAGATTAAAAACTTACAAGATCCTTTGATTCAAAAAAATGAAAAATCACCAACACCTTAATGGTGTTGGTTACCTACGAAACAAAGAAAAGAAAAAACTAGAAATGAAAACTAGTTGTGATGTGTGAAGGCTTCTTCTATTTATAGGCCTAGTGGTTGGTTGGTGAGTGGGCTTTCTTCTTTCTTTTCGTCTTCTCGTCTTTTCAGTAAAGTTGACGTTTTCGATTCTGATTCGGGATTTGTCGACGAATAAATTCAACTCGTCTTTTAATTTCTTCGTTTAATAGACTTGAGTTCTTTCGACATATGTAAATCTTCCATCTTTGGTCCTTTTCTTCGATATATCTTCAAATAGGCCCATTGACTTCAAATCTTTTGCATCTCGTGGACTATAGACTTCGTCTTTTGTCTTTTTCTTCGATAAAACCCGTGCAATCCCATGTTTTCTTCAATATTTATTCGGTTGGCTCTAAAAACACAACAAACACACAAACCACGCATAATTCCAAACAAATGATATTAAATAAGCGTTTTGGTCTCGTTTTAGCAAGAAATAAGTGGTAAAAGGATGGGTGTTTTCAAACCTATCAAATCCCCTACACTTAACCATTGCCATGCCCTCATGCAATGCTTAGTGATAAAGCAATTTTACACTTTTCTCATAATCAATCAACCTTGGCCTTATTAACATACTACTAAAACAAAATTTAAACTACTATAAAGAAATAAAACTTTAAAGTAAACAAAAGGGATAGAAAACCATTTTCACTTGAAAATAGCTATATGGAAATAACTTGCAAAGAGATCTAAGACTTACATTAGGGCTTCGGTGCTGCGAAGATTTATCACCCTCAAGTTTCACGTTCCCCAAACTAAGCTTAAAAACGAGATCATTGTTATTATAAGTTAGCAAAACAAACACTTACACACATGGCTTAATTATACGCTTAAACTCCCTTATTCCTAGGTGTATCTCTTATATTTTATTTTTGTCTTAGAATGATCATGAAGATGCATTTTTGGACTTATTTCGATAGTTTATTTAGGCTGAAAGCAAAGTAGGACGATTTGATTAATAGTTAGCTAAAGGACAAAATCTCTTAAAACTGCTTCTCGGGATATCAAAAAGTTCATATCTTGGCATAACTCGCTTCACGATTTGAGACCTTTCTCGGGCCGATATTTGGCATGTACTTCATACTTCATATCTTGAGAGACGTTCTTGAGATAATGGTCTTCTCTTCGTTAATCAAGTTTCTTCACGAGCCTGACTCGACCCAAAACTAGTTTATGGGAAACGTGGTGAGGGATGGAATCATCTCATGAGAGATGTCCTCACCAAAGTACAACTTCACTCGTTGGCCATTCACCTTAAAATTAGGTCCATTAGGTTGAGCGAGCTCGAGAGTACCATATGGAAAAATTTGGGCAATGGTGAATGGGCCGGACCAACGAGATTTCAGTTTGCCCGAAAAGATTTTCAACCGAGAGTTAAAGAGTAAAACTTTGTCTCCAACTTGGAAATCTCGGTTTTTAATCTTAGAGTCATGAATGAGCTTAGTCTTTTCCTTATAGATCAAAGAATTTTCATAAGCCTCATTCCGGAGTTCATTAAGCTCATTGAGTTGGATCTTGCGTAGGTCACCGGCTTTGTTGATGTCGAAGTTAGCCCACTTCAAGGCCTAGTAAGCCTTGTGCTCCAACTCAATGGGGAGGTGGCATGCTTTCCCGTACAAGAGACGATATGGTCTACAACCAATCGAAGTCTTGTATGCGGTACGAAAATCCCACAAAGCATCATCAAGTTTATCAGCCCATGAGGCACGATGCTCTCCCACGGTTCGTTCAAGAATTCGCTTTAACCCTCGGTTAGAGATTTCAGCCTGGCCATTAGTTTGTGGCTGGTATGCGGTGGAAAGACGATGATTTACACCATACTTAGCCATGACTCTTGCGAATTGATCATTGCAAAAATGAGTCCCGCGATCACTAATAATGGCACGAGGCACACCGAATCTAGCGAATAGTGACTTCAAAAAGTTACAAACCACCCTTGCGTCGTTAGTGGGTAAAGCTTTGGCTTCAACCCATTTAGAAACGTAGTCAACGGCTACAAGGATGTATTTGTTTCCTTTAGATGAAGGGAATGGCCCCATAAAGTCGATGCCCCATACATCAAAGATTTCACATTCTTGTATGAAATATTGAGGCATCTCATCTTTATGTGTGATCTTGCCTTGTCTTTGGCAAGCATCACAATTTTTCACCATTTCGTGAGCGTCACGATAAATGGAGGGCCAATAGAATCCCGAATCAAACACTTTCTTTGCGGTGAAGTTGGGACCAAAGTGACCACCGGTGGGTCCTTTGTGGCAAGCTTCGAGAATGTCTAAAGCTGCCGGTCCATCAACACATCGGCGAATAATCAAATCAGCGCATTGTTTGAAGAGATACGGGTCATCCCAAAAGTAAGTCTTAATGTCTTTGAAGAACTTTTTCTTTTGCTGGGATGTTAACCCGTCAATGGGAATTCCACCTGCCAAGTAGTTTACAATGTCCGCAAACCACGGGGTTTCATCATATTTCGAGTTGATAGACATTAAGGTCTCAAGGGGAAAAGAGTCATTGATCTCTTTGTTCGGATGATCCCCTTGATTAGGATCCTCAATTCTACTGAGATGATCCGCAGCTAGGTTTTCGGCTACTTTGTTATCACGAATTTCGATTTTAAATTCTTGAAGTAGCAAAACCCAGCGAAGAAGTCTTGGTTTAGAATCTTGTTTAGTTAACAAGTACTTCAACGCGGAATGATCCGTATACACGATGGTGGTAGAAAGGACAAGATAGAGGCGAAATTTTTCAAAAGCATAGACAACAGCTAAAAGCTCTTTTTCGGTTGTCGTGTAATGCAATTGAGCCCCTGTCATTGTCTTGCTAGCATAATGGATCGGTTGTAAGTGTTTATTCACTCTTTGTCCCAAAACCGCTCCAATAGCAAAGTCGCTAGCATCGCACATCAACTCGAAAGGCAGCTCCCAATTAGGGGTAACCAAGACCGGTGCCTTAGTTAGCTTATCCTTAAGAAGGTTGAAGGCTTCAATACACTCTTTGGAAAGGATGAAAGGAGTGTCTTTTTCCAAGAGGTGGGTCATCGGGCGAGCGATTTTAGAAAAATCTTTGATAAATTGACGGTAGAAACCCGCATGACCAAGAAAAATTCTCACACCCTTCACGGTTGAAGGTGGAGGCAATTTTGCAATAACATCGACTTTAGCACGGTCCACTTCAAGACCGGCTTTGGAGATTTTGTGTCCTAGCACGATGCCCTCTTTTACCATGAAATGGCATTTTTCCCAATTAAGAACAAGGCGAGTGTCTTCACACCGCTTAAGCATACGTTCTAAATTGGCAAGGCAAGCAGAGAAAGAATCGCCATAAACCGAGAAATAATCCATGAATACTTCCATAGTTTCTTCAACCATGTCATGGAAGATAGCCATCATACACCTTTAGAACGTCCCAGGAGCAACCGAAAGGCATGCGTTTATAAGCAAATGTTCTGTAGGGACAAGTGAATGTGGTTTTCTCTTGGTCTTTGGGATCGATGGGAATTTGAAAATACCCAGAGAAACCGTCTAAGAAGCAATAGTAGTCATTACCCGCTAGACGCTCGAGCATTTGATCCATGAAAGGAAGAGGAAAATGATCTTTTCTCGTGGAATCATTGAGTTTGCGATAGTCGATACAAACTCTCCACCCAGTAACGAGACGAGTAGGAATCAACTCGTTGTGTTCATTGGGAACAACGGTTATTCCGCCCTTCTTGGGCACACAATGGACGGGACTTACCCATGGCAAATCTGAAATAGGGTAAATCATGCTGGCATCAAGAAGTTTGATAACCTCTTGTTTGATGACGTCATGAATTCGAGGATTAACCCTTATTTGGCTTTGGATTGCGGGTTTAAAGTCATCTTCCATGAGAATTTTGTGAGTACAAAAGTATGGATCAATTCCGCGGATATCGGAAATTTTCCAAGCAATTGCCTTCTTATGATCTTTAAGCACGGCGATAAGGTGAGATTTTTCTTCTTCTTTCAAGTCCTTAGCGATGATGACGGGTGACTTCTTCTTGTCTTCAAGGAACACATACTCGAGATGGGACGGTAACTCCTTAAGCTCTAAATCCGGAGGATTTTCGATGGAAGGCGTATTCAAATTCGGTTCATCGATAGCAATATCCTTGGGAGATGGTGGAGAAATATGGTCCTCATTGAGAAGTTTCTCAATGGTACGAATGTCTTCATCCCAATCGGTGGGAGAATCATCATATTTTAAATCCACATCCCCTAAAGTTGCTTCAAATTCAGTCAAAAGGAAATCACTTTCTCCAAATGGAGTTAGTGATGGAGCAACGGAGGCAACGGTCTCAACATTGGGAAGAGAGGTACGACTACTTTTACAAGCATCTTTAAAGTGTTCTTCACAAGCCTCATCAAGAACATCGATACAATTAACACTCTCGTATGAATAAGGCTGTTTAGAAATCTTACCTATGTTGAAGACAATTTGATCGTCACCAACTCTCATGATAAGCTCACCCGCTTCTACATCGATGAGAGTGCGACCGGTCCTTAAGAATGGACGTCCAACGATTAATGGAACACGAGGATCCATCTCGTAGTCGACTACGAAGAAATCGGCGGGAAAAGTGAATTTGTCGACTCCTACAAAAACGTCTTCGGCTATCCCCACTGGATAAGCAACCGTACGGTTAGCTAATTCCAAAGTCATTTTGGTGGGGACTAGCTCGGGGAGAGATAATTGGTTCCAAACACTTAATGGCATTAAGTTAATACTAGCACCTAGATCGGCTAGGGCCATGCAATTCTCTACTCCCGGGAAGTTGTAAGGGATTAAGAAACGACCCGGATCACCAAGTTTGGTTGGCAATTTCCTTAAGAGAACCGCGGAGCAATTCTCATTAAGTTGGGTATTAGCGATATCAAGAAGCTTTTCCTTGTCACTAAGAAGATCTTTATACATCTTCGCGTATTTAGGCATGTGAGCGAGAGCCTCAGCGAAGGAGATGTTGAAATTCAATTGTTTAAACATTTTGAGAAAGTTTGAAACTTGAATATCATCCTTGCTTTTGAGCTTCTCTTTCCTCAACCTTGAGGGATAAGGTATATCAGAAGAAGAGGAAGTCTTTGGGATAGTAGGATCACTCACATCCTTAGGTGGTGGAGGGGTAGAAGTAAGAGGTGGAGGAATTGGGGAAGTAGAAGGTTGAGGAATAGGAGTAGGTGACTCGTTTTCCTTTGTCACAATCACCGGTGTAGGTATAGGAAGCTCGGGTTCCTTGGTACCTTTTCCACTGTGAGTGGTGATTGCTTTCATCTCCCCTCTTGGATTAGCAACGGTGTTACTCGGAAGAGTACCCGAAGAAGAGGTTTGATTACCTTGGAAGAAACCAGCCATCATGTCCCTTAGGTCATTCGTTTGACTACTCAAAGAGTTTCGCATATCGGCTCTAAGATCATTCCCTTGTTTCACCATGTCGCCCTTCAAATTAATAATCTGGGTCTGCAGATTCTTCACCAACACATCATTCGTCCGCATGTACGTTTCGACCTCGTGGTTGAAAACGGTGGGTTGGGTAGGAGGAGGTGCTTGATAAGCAGGTGGTTGGTAAGAAGCGGGTTGGTAAACTTGAGTAGGATTTTGAGGTGGATATGGTTGTCTTTGAGGTGGTTTGTATGGTGCTCGAGGTTGGTTTTGATTGGTTCGGTTAAGGTTTTGTTGTTGGTTTTGATTGGTTGGAGGAAAACCGGGCGGGGAAAGAAAGTTGTTTGAGCGATAGCTGAGCAAGTTGCGGTCACCTTAAGGACGTGCTTGATAGCCGGTCGGAGGATAGGTACCGTATGTTGCGTTAACATTCTCACAAGGATAGTCTTGGGTGGAGGTACAAGTAGTGTAAGAGTGAGGACCCCCGCATATTTCACATGGTTGGCTTACAACATTGACTTGAGCGTTTTGAGCGTTGATGCTTTTGGTGTTGTTAGCGGTGTGGGCAGCAAGCGATTCAAGAAGCGAAGTAATTTTGTCAAGTCTCTTGTCGTTGTCACTAGTACTAGCACTAGCGGCATTGGTCCGAACACTCTTGGTTTGCACTCTAGACTTATTCTCAATAATATCCCAAGCGGCATTAGAACTCTTAACCAAAATATTACCCCCCGAGGCACTATTTAGTGAATCTTGATCATTCATGCTTAAACCATTGTAAAAGGTATTAATTTGGTGCACTTTGGTAAAACCATGTTGTGGGCACTTTCGTAAAAGGTCTTTAAAACGGTCCCAAGATTACTAAACTCTCATCGTACTTTTGTTCAAAATTAATAATTTCATTCCGCAAAGCGGTAGTACGAGAGGGTGGGAAAAAGTAGTTTATGAATTTGGTCTCTAAGTCCGTCCACGTCAGAATACTTTGTGGCGGTTCCTTTGCAAGCCAATGCCGGGCTTGTCCCTCTAAGGAGAAAGGAAAAAGTTGTAAGCGGATTACCTCTTGTGGAACACCATTTAATTTGACCGTATTCGTGAGTTGAAGGAACCTTTTGATGTGGTCATGAGGACCATCAATGGTACGCCCCAAGAATGGTTGAGCAGAGACCATTTGAATAAAGCCGGATTTGAGCTCAAAGTTGTTTGCTGCAATCGCGGGTATGACAATTGGATCGTTGTTGCCCTCTACATATGCTTGCAAAAGTTCGATCATAGGACGATTGTCCGGTAGAGGTTCATTGTTGTTATTATTCATGTTGTTTTGAGGTGGATTATTATTGTTGTTGTGTACACCGGCCATGTCTAAGTTATCGAGAGTCTCGGGCTCTTGATAAGACGTTGATCGAGTGCGCATACACCTACAAAAGAACTAACAAAGCAAGAAATATTTTTGGTTTTTTATGTTTTTTAATTTTTTTGCATTTTTGAAAATTTTATATTTTTTAGGGTTTTTTGAAAATTTTTAATGATGAAAAAGTAACGTTCACGGTGAACGGATCCCAAAATCCAATTTCTCACAAAAAACTGTTAATCCTTACGAGAAGAGCTGGCAGCGGCGCCATTTGATACAAGGTTTTAGTATGGGTTCAATTTAGTTCTCGGTATCTTCTCGAATTGATCACGGTTCAAAGTGGAATAGTTGTTCTTGGTTACTAAAAAGGGGGTTGGTTTTCTACTCTACTAAAAAGGTTTAAATGCACTAAGATATAAAATTAAACTAAAAGCAGTTAATTAAATAAAGCTTGAATTAAAATTAAACAATTAAACAGTAAAACAAAAAAAGTGAAATAACCCTTACTGAAAAATACTTGATTCGGAATAATAAATGCTGATTCAGAATGTCTTGTTGATGCGGAATAAAACTGACTCGGAATTAATAAAGCAAGATGCTTGATTCGGAATAATGGCTTCACTCGGAATAACAATCCTTCATTCGGAATACCTTCATTCAGAACAATATTCGTTCATCCGGAATGTTTGCTCATTCGGAACATTTACTTCATTCGGAAGATTTGCTTCATTCGGAAGATTTGCTTCATTCGGAACATATGGTGATTCAGAATATTTAAACTGATAACCTTTCATTCGGAATAAAATTCTGATTCGGAAGATTTGACCTTCATTCGGAACATTTAAATAACTGATTCGTAATATTTAGTCAAACACCTTCATTCGGAACATTTAATAAAAACTGACTAGGAATATTTTTGAAAAACCTTGATTCGGAACTTAGCTACTCATCTGGAATATTGATTATTCCGGATGAACACTCTGATTCGGAATACCTGAATTAAAAATGCTTTACTCGGAATGTTTAAAACAAAAGCTTCATCCGGAATGTTTGGAGCTCTTTCGGAATCTGGGAAACTAAAGAACACGCATAACAGGGAAATAAAATAACACGATTTTTAGCCAAAATCAACCAAGTTTTTAACCAAAACTTAAACAAAATTAACCACTAATCATCTACTAATCATAATCATCAAAACAAAACAACAAAAACACAAAATCCACTTACTTTTGAAGATCAAAACCCACAAAATAAGAACATAAGACTTTGAATCAAAAAAGAGAAAGATGAACAAGATTAAATGGAAGATGAAATTGATTGATTAAGATTAAGTAAACAAAAGGGAAGATTAAAAACTTACAAGATCCTTTGATTCAACAAAAATGAAAAATCACCAACACCTTAATGGTGTTGGTTACCTACGAAACAAAGAAAAGAAAAAACTGGAAATGAAAACTAGTTGTGATGTGTGAAGGCTTCTTCTATTTATAGGTCTAGTGGTTGGTTGGTGAGTGGGCTTTCTTCTTTCTTTTCGTCTTCTCGTCTTTTCAGTAAAGTTGACGTTTTCGATTCTGATTCGGGATTTTTCGACGAATAAATTCAACTCGTCTTTTAATTTCTTCGTTTAATAGACTTGAGTTCTTTCGACATATGTAAATCTTCCATCTTTGGTCCTTTTCTTCAATACATCTACAAATAGGCCCATTGACTTCAAATCTTTTGCATCTCTTGAACTATAGACTTCGTTTTTTGTCTTTTTCTTCAATAAAACCTGTGCAATCCCATGTTTTCTTTAATATTTATTCGGTTGGCTCTAAAAACACAACAAACACACAAACCACGCATAATTCCAAACAAATGATATTAAATAAGCATTTTGGTCTCGTTTTAGCAAGAAATAAGTGGTAAAAGGATGGATGTTTTCACACCAATCAAAAACACAATAATTTAATTAGGGTTTAAGGTACACACTAAAACTATGACAATTAACGTTTAATTTACGTATATGTAACCTAATACTATGATGGATTAGGGTTGAGATTCATAATTTTTTTATTGGGGTTTGTTAATGACCTGTAATTAGTGATGTAGTTAATGGGTTTTTAGCGTTGAAAATTGTTTTTAGGTTTTAATTAGGGTTTATGTATGATTAATTAGGCTAATCATATTAAATTCGTTATTAAAAACTGGGCAGGATATTTGGGTCATTGTTTTGATCATATCTAGAGTTTTACAACTGTTAAATTGCGATCTTGGTACCCCTAGAAAGGTAATTGAGTTGGCTTTCAAATTTAAGAAATGAGAACTAAATTGGAGGTTGGAAAATGGGTCAAAAGCAGTTACAACAGTCGGAGGTCAAAGCAGTTTTGAAATTAGTCAGGTTTAAATTAATGTTTTAAGATGGTTAGGGTACTTAGGAGTATAATTGGACCTTGAAACGAACATGAGACTTAGATAATATATTGAATAAAAGATCTGGAGGAGGGCAAAACAAATGGGTTAGGGTAAGACCCTCTTATCATAACAAACTTTTCATATGTTCAAAATCAGTAAATTCTAGATAGGTAAAAGTATATATATATATATATATATATATATATATATATATATATATATATATATATATATATATATATATATATATATATATATATATATATATATATATATATATATATATATATATATATAGAATTTAGATAAAATAGTTTAGGTGCTTAAAGTTGTTAAAATGAGAAGTAATAGAAAATAGGCAAATATCATATTTATTGATTAGTTTTGGTTTGTTTATGATATTTTAGTTCGTGTACGAGTGTTTTGGAAGATTTAGTTTGTGTACGGGTAGCTAGTTCACAATTTTTAATATTACTAGTTTTTCGTGTATCAGTTGTGTATCATAGTTTATCAATTATTTTGTTATATCGAATGCAACATGTGATAATTTATCATTGAATTTGTGAATATATAATTATTTATGCTAATAATATTTTTTGAAGTAAAACTATGTATCATATGTATCAGCTATAAATTTTTACGTATCAAATTTTTTAGTGTTTTTATACCAATTTTTATGTATAAGATTTATTGTTTTGTGTTTAATATTAAATAAATCACATGTTAATTGATAAAATCAATGGTTAAGATGACTTTTTATTTTAACAACTTTAAGCTACTACACTACAATAACCTAACTCTATATAGATAACTATATATATATATATATATATATATATATATATATATATATATATATATATATATATATATATATATATATATATATATATATATATATATATATATATATATATATATATATATATATATATATATATATATATATATATATATATATATATATATATGGAGGCCTTAACAATAGCTTTAAGGTTGCGGCCAAATGGGATAGTTAGCTAACACATGTAAGGGAATAGGGTTTCTTTTATAGGGCATGTTATTTTGGTTAAGGGGGTGTTCGACCCATAGTTTGAAGTATGAAAAATGGGACTATTTTGGGTTAAATGTTAACGAGGCGAGTTATGAACTAAACTATGTTAAGGGTTTTATAGAGGGATGTAATGAGATGCATATGGCATATAAATGGGGTTAAGTGGTAGGATAAGGTTATATATCCATCATAGATTGATGAGCCAGTTTGGTATGTGGTTCATGTCTTGATTGTATACGTTTGTGTGTTTAGATTTTTGCTAGAGCGCGGATACTTGGAGAAGCTTGTTTAGGTGAGTTTTATAGTCCCATGTCTTTTTAATGTTTTGACTTCCAGATGGGATGGAAGAGACAATGTATGGTTTTGTAAAGATTGATGTGAATGTTTTTATGCTTTGTGATGGACTTGTGTGTACACTTATGTGATTAGCTTCTATGTGATTTTTCATTGTGTTTATGATTTGGATCGGGGGACACGTACCGTCTCAGTTCTTATAGTTTGACTTGGTACCAAGGGGATGTTGACAAGGCGGGGCCTTGGGATTGGTTCATAGGTGTATGGGTGCCTATGTGACCATGGTGATTGGTAAGGCTTGGAGCCTTGGAATTGTGGTTATTGGTAAGGCTTGGAGCCTTGGATGTTTGGTGATTGCTTAATCTTGAATGCTAGTTGTTAATACATAATTGTAGCACATTGTCCATATGTTCTTTTGTTAATGGTTGTTATTCACAGCTTATAATTGATTTGGAGTTGGAGTCTAAACCTATGACTCTTACCAACTTTATGTTGACGTGTTTTAGTGTCTCTTTTAGGTGAGAATGTGGTTAAGCGTGAGAATAGGAGTGGCTAGCTGGGAGGCTTAGGATTGCATTGGAGGAACCCCCCCCCCCCCCTTTCCTCTTAGTCTCTACTTATGTTTGAATAAGTGATACTTTGTAGACACCTATATGTTTGTTATTTGTTAATTTTATGTCTTTGGTAAGAGGTAGACCTGTTACCTACTTACCTAGACGCCCACATTGTTTGTGATATCTTCATGACATTGTGTCACCATTTATGATATTTCCATTTCATTTAGTTATCTCAATAGACACGCTATTGTTGTGATGATATCCATACATCGCGCCCCATATTCCGCCATGGTGGGGTGTGACATTGCATCACAAGGATCTCATGGTTCTACTGTGCTACATGGAGATTTAACTCAAATCAGTAAGCAAGGATTGGAGGAAATGGACATCAAATGGAATATGGCTCCTCTCAGCATGAGAGCCAACAGATTCTACAAGAAATATGGGAAAAAGATTTCCATAAATCCTTATGATGTAGCTGGATTTGATCAATCAAAGGTGGAGTGCTACAACTGTGGGAAGAAAGGTCACTTTGCAAAGGAGAGCAGATCTCCAAAGAATGATAGCAGCTATACGAAGGTGAGCAGGGATTAGGATTTTAAGGCCAAGGCTGTGGTAGCCATGCATGGAATAGATGGAGTTAGATGGGACTGGAGCTCTATGATAGAAAGTGTTGAAAGGAATCAAGCTCTAGTTGCTAAGGAAACAGAGGAAGAATTTGCTCTTATGGCTATGTCTACTTCTAGCTCAGACAATGAGGTATATGATGACTCTTATTGTACCAAAGGATGTAGGAAAATAGTCGGTTATTAAATGACCAAATCAGAAAGCTAAATGTTGATTATATAAATTCTGAAAATAATCTAGACAACTATAAACGTGCTTTAGAACAACTAGAGTCTAGAATTAGAGAATATCAACAAAGAGAAAACCAATATAGAGATCACATTGAAATACTAGAAAGAGATGCTAGAGAGAAAGATGCCACTGTTCGAGAGTTAACTAATGAACTTGAAACATTTAGAGCTAATAAAAAAAGATAAGTTAACTATTGAAAAGTTTGGAAAAGCTGATGAAGATTTAACTAAAGATGCTGAAATAGGACAATCTCCTAAGGACAAAACTGGTTTAGGTGCCAAGAACCAACATGCTGAAATTCCACCATCCCTTGCTAACATACATGGTGCTAGTCCAATGAAAGACCTTTCATGGACTGGAATTCCCTGTTTTGCTAAACAGGAGGATATGGTGTTTGATCCTAATTTCTATAAGTTAGGTAATCAAAAACAAGAAGAATCATTGGTCAAAACCAGTAAGATAAGAGATTTCAATAAAGAACATGCTACTTTGAAACAGTGGAAAATAGATAACCCTATTCTTTTCTCTAGAGAAGGTTTGTTTGGTGGTGAAACTAGTAGCCCAAAATCCTTTAAAACAACTACTAAATATGCAGAAATGTATAGACCTATTCATGAAAGAAATGTGGTTAGAGGAAATCAAAGAAACTGGAATAATCAAAAGTCCCTTTAACTAGGCAAGGACTTTGTGAAAAACACCAAACCTTGTTTCACCTGTGGCAGTTTTGATCACATATATCAAGACTGTCAAGAAACTATGGGAATGGTGGCTGCAAATCCTTTAAAGGAAATGCAACCACAAGCTATTTTTTTGAATGCAAGGGCAAAACCTTTTTCCCCTGCTAAATATATTCCCCCTGCTTTGAGAAATAAGGCAACTGATAAGTATGTTGCACCTGCTTTGAGAAAGATAGATGAAGCATACCCCAAATCTAGCTCTAATGTGACCAGACCAACATCTCATAATGCATTTGCATCTGGCCATAGACCTTACCAACGCACCTATATAGGCTAAAACAAGCAATGGGTTCCCTTTATTAAGCATAGGGATTCCCCTGCTAAGTCCAGGGTATCCCCTGCTGACCAAGTTTTAACTTCTAAAAACATGGGTAGATGGGGAAAAGCTGTAAAAGCCTCAGCTCATTGGGTTTGGGCTCCCAAAAAGGGTACTCAATCCAATGGTGTATCTTTAGCCTTTGACAAATTATCTTACATTGATACATGAGGTAGATCTAAGTCAGTAATACCAAAAATGATAGGACTTATTGGGACAGCGGCTGCTCAAGAAGCATGACTGGTCACAAAGCATATCAGTCAAACTTTGTTCCCCTACATGATAATGATGGTGTATCATTTGGAGATGGGCATGGGACAATCACAAGAAAATGGACCATTGTCACTAATGGAATGACATTTGATAATGTCTATCTGGTGAAAGAACTGAAGTACAATCTTTTTAGTGTGTCACAGATGACTGACAACAAAAACTTTGTTCTTTTCATTGATACTGAGTGCTTGGTGTTAGGAAAGGAGTTTGTTTTACCACCCAATACTCCTATTGTACTGAGAACACCAAGGCAGAAGAACATGTACACCATTGACTTAAAAGATATTTCTCTTCAAGACAATGAGAACTGTTTTATTGCCAAAGCCTCAGTTGATGAATGCAAGAAATGACACAGAAGGCTAGGTCATCTAAACTTCAAAATTGTGAACAAATTGGTCAAATTTAACCTTGTGCATGGTCTTCCTTCAAAAACCTTCAGCAATGATCATACATGTGTTGCTTGTTTGAAGGGAAAGCAACATAGAGCCTCTTGCAAATCAAAAATTGCTTAGTCTACCACCAAAACAATGGAGCTACTACACATGGATCTCTTTGGTCCTACATCTGTGGCAAGCATGAGCAAGAAAAGGTACTGCCTAGTGGTCACTGATGACTTCTCAAGGTTCAAATGGACATTCTTTTTATCTGAAAAGAGTGACACAACAGGAGTACTCAAAGACTTCATTACTCAGATTAAACTTCAAAAGAGTATGAAGGTGGTGACAATTAGGTCTGATAATGGTGGAGAGTTTAGGAACAATGAGCTGGACACTTTCTATACCAGCAAAAGGATAAAAAGAGAATTCAGTATAGCCAGAACACCACAACAAAATGGGGTTGCAGATAGGAGAAACAGAATACTCATAGAAGCTACAAGGACCATGCTATCTCATTCCAAGCTTCCAGTAATATTTTAGGCTGAAGTTGTTGCCACTACTTGCTATGTTCAAAACAGGGCCTTGGTGGTTAAGGCTCACAACAAGACCCCTTATCAGCTATTCAATGGAAGACCCCCTTTGATTGACTTTTTTAGACCATTTGGGTGTTATGTAGTGATACTTAACACTCTTGATCATTTGGGAAAGTTCAATGAAAAAAGGGATGATGTATACTTTGTTGGATATTCACTAACGAGTAAGGGATATAGGGTGTAACACCCTATTTGTTAAAATGGAATATCACAGTAATATATGGCGTGTCATCAAAGCATGCAAGGTAAATGTCTAAACATTCATGACCATAAATAGAAATACTAGAAACAAACATCGATAGTCTAAGTAACTCAACACAAGCAAATATAAGTACTGTAAAGGTAAAGGACTAAACAATGTCCAACATGAAATAAAGTAAGAAAAATTATGATAAATGCATAAGACATAGAAGGCTGGATAGCTTCCATCCAAATGCACATACTCTTGAGATCCTACTTGCGACCTTGGGTACCTGCCGTTTGGGAACATGGAAATGGAAAATGGCTGAGCATAATGCCCAGTGCAAAGATATACAATAAAGCATGGAAACATAGAGTAATGAAAGCATAAAAGATCATATAAAGAATGAAAGGCAACGGAAGTGTACAAGTCCCGGGGAACCTAAATGTATGTCATGTTTACTGGTTTTAGTTCTGAAAACATAGCTTATGTTTACTTATGAAAATTTGTATTAGTTTAATATACCAAAAGCCAATATAGGTCATGAGGTCAACAACGTGCATGAATACTTGGAGGGGTGACCTCGTCATGCAATTAGAGGGGATGCCTCTAATTAAATGGTAATGGGTAGGAGGGATCATCTCCTTGTGAAGGATGCAAGGCACACACCACATTCACCATGAAATCCTGGTTGACACTGTAACTAGGATGCACCCATAAGCCTCACATGATAACATAATAATAAAGGCTAAATAAACTGAAAGGGACGCCACGAGCTATCACTCCACCATGGTGAAGTCGTAACACTAATGCCTCTAGTGTTATGGTTATGGTACCTCCATAACTAGGTGAAACTGGCATGCATGTATATGGCTAAGGTAACTAATAAAACATAAGCATTTAAATCTGTAACTACTGTGGAAAACAGTTGGCTGCATACGGGAAATCCTAATGAAGGAAGAGATTGTCCTTACTGAAGGACGAGAAATCCGTACCTTGTGTCCAGTAGAAGATAACGGAAAAGCTGAAGAACCTACTCCGCCTTGACGGATAATACTACATAAGAATATGGACATGTATGAGTTGTCTGAATTACATATGTTTTACTGGTTCTGTGTGTTCTTAGCTTATTATTCATGTTATGTCTTGTTTAAACTGTTTAAGGTATTAATCTGTAGTTATTCTTGTATTCGGTTGTTTATTATTCATGTAGTATGGTATTATAATACTTGTATTGTAATACTAAGTAACTTTCTAAAAATAGCAGATTTCCATAAATAGTAAGTTTCTAAAAATAGAAAATTTCCAAAAATAGTAAGTTTCTATATATAGAAATAAGCTGGATTATTAATGTCAAGTAAAGTTAAATTAGTAAAATACAAGTCATGCTAAAAAGGTTATAGCTTATTAATTAAATAACTTGGTTAATTAATTAAACTATAAATTATAAGAATTTAATTAAAATACTTGTTTTAATTAAATTAAGCTAAGTAAAATACTTAGGTTATACATGAAATATTAATTTTAATATTAAAACTTAAGTCATGCATTTAATTAAATTAAATAGTCTAGAAAATAATTTAATTAAATATATTTTTCTGATTTTGAACTTTCCCAAACCCGAACCCGAATTCGTGATTTAAAATTAACCCGAGCCTGTACCCATGTTCCATATATAAGCTGAGACAAACACCCTTGACAGTGGCTACCTGGCCTAGCCGGTTTCCACTGTCGAGCCACGGCTAGCCGCTGCCGAGCTCGGTTGACACCGGCTGTGGCCGGTTCCCACTTTTTTTGTTGTCCGAGTCCCACTGTCAAAACAAAAGTCCCATCGAGACCCTATTTGTATCGGTTGACACGGGATACAAACCAAAACCACAACCCGACCGTGCGTCGGGGTCCCCTTGCCTGCGTCCGATCCAAACCAACCAAGTCGTGACCTTTTGTGGTCTCGGTGGTGGTGCTGCAGCCACGCCAAGAGCTTAGGCTCTCGGTTTGTGGGTCTCGGCCGAACAAACAAAACCAAACACCCCCTTAATCATGATTTCTAGATTAACCCAACTTTTTTATAACTTGTTTTAAGATCAACACATGAATTCATTAAAAGAAAATAAAAAGAATTAAAAAGAAAGGTTTATTATTATACAAATCGCGTAGTTGTTTAGGGTTTATGATCACACACACGAACACGAACTTTTCCAAGATCAAAACTTACAAACACCCCTTTGGTGTCCCTTGTTGGTCGACGGCAGAGAGAGAGAGAGAGAGAGAGAGAGAGAAAGAGAGATATTAGGGTTTCTTGATTTTAGTAAAATTGTATTATGACTTCCCTGGAGTTTTATCAAAATTGGTCTTGTGTTGGGTCATAGGCCAAAAGGCCTAATTCTTTCTTTTGGTCTCTCCTTAGCCGCGGCCTATATGGTGTCCAAGGACAAAACCAAAGTTTTTCCAAGTTAAATTATATGTCGAGTATGTTCGTGTTTTATATATCGTGAATTTAATTATCGTGATCGTAACCACATTTATAATATATATACGTACGTACATGTTATTAAATATCGTGACACGTGAATATATTATAAATGGAAAGTTTAAATTTTATCGTATTTTCATGTATTTACTGTTCATGTTTACTGCTCATGGTATTTTAATGCGGGTTTAACATAGGGTCTCCAACAAAAAGACAAGCAAGGTGACAGAGAACATACATGTGAATTTTCTGGAGGATAAGCCTGAAGACACATAAACAGGTCCCAAGTGGTTCTTTGATATTGAAGTACTTTCTAAATCTATGAATTATGTGAATGTTGCTTTGGAAAATACTAACATTTCAGGTACAAAAGAACCAACTGCTTTGGAGAGTCCACCTTTAAGGTACATGACTATACCTTTATTATTTCCTACTGATAATGTTGCCAAAGAGATGGCTGAAAAAGAAGAACTCTCTCAAAATGATGAACACCCAGTCAATTCCCCTGCTAAGCACAGTCATGAAAGCAGTGGAATGTATGAAAGCAGTGGAATCTTAGATTCCCCTGCTGGTCCAAACACTTCCCCTGCTATTAGAGAAACATTGATTGATAGTGATGTAGAAAGAGAAACCTCACTCACTTCTTCATCTTCTCCAATTTCTATGTCCAATAGTTGAAACATAATCATTAGGCATGGAGGTCCAAGCTATTCAGAGCTGCATACAGCTCACAAACATCCATCTCTTGGCCATGCAGTATCATTTGGAGGTTTCTTTGAAGAGTTCTTTCCCAATCAAGATAGTCCCATAGAACCTGATTCGGGAAATGATGAAAATGAAGTCCTCATGCAGATGCAACCCACCTATATAATCAATAAAGATCACCTTTAGTCTCAAATCATAGGTGATCTTGATACTCCTAGACAAACAAGATATCAAGCAAATGAGCATAGTTTCATTGCAAATATAACAATGAAATTCAATCATGAGAATATGCAATGTTGTCTTTTTGCTGCCTTTTTGTCACAAGAAGAGCCAAAGAAGATATTTTAAGCTTTCAATGATCCAAGTTGGGTAGAGGCTATGCAAGAAGAGCTATTGCAGTTTGATATTCAAGAGGTTTGTATTTTGGTTGACTGTCCAAAATGGGCAAGACCCATTGGGACAAAGTGGGTGCTCAGAAATAAGAAGGATGAGAGAGGTATAGTGGTAAGAAAAAAAGCTAGGTGTATGTCACGCAACCTCCAGGCTTTGAAGATCCAGAACATCCAGACAAGGTTTACAAAGTGAAAAAGGCAATTTATGGGCTTCATCAAGCCCATAAGGCCTGGTATGGAACTCTATCCAAGTATCTTTTGGATAATGGCTTCAATAGGGGAAAGATTAATCAGACCCTGGTTATCAAGAAGCAAAGAGGTTGCTTTCTTTTAGTGCAAGTATATGTGGATGATATAATTTTTGGATTCACAAAATCCATGCTTAGCAAAGAGTTTGCCAAATTTATGCAAGACAAATTCCAAATGAGTGCAATGGGAGAGCTCAACGTTTTCTTGGGGTTACAAGTTCAGCAGAGGAAAGATGGGATTTTTATTTCTCAAGATAAATATGTTGCTGAGATTGTGAAAAACTTTGGATTATGTGAAGGAAAGAAAGTCTCCACTCCCATGGACAAAGATCATCCTTGGGGAAAAGAGGGCCAAGTAAAACCTATTGATGTCAGAACATATAGATCCATGATTGGATCTCTCATATACCTTACGGCTTCAAGACCTGACATCATGTTTGTTGTATGTTTGTGTGCAAGACACCAAGTGACACCTATGGAGTGCCATCTTTTTGCTGTGAAGCGGATATTTAGGTACCTCAAGTGTCACCCTACTTTAGGACTTTGGTACCCTAAGGAGTCACCCTTTGAGCTAGTAGCCTATTCAGATAGTGACTATGGTGGCGACAACAATGATATAAAGTATACAACATGTGGATGTCAATTTTTGGGGAGCAGGCTTATATCTTGGCAGTGCAAAAAGTAAACCATTCTGGCCACCTCCACAAGTGAAGCTGAATATGTGGCAGCTGCTGCATGTTGTGGATAAGTTTTGTGGATCCAGAATCAATTGCTTGACTATGGGTACAATTTTCTTAAAACCAAGATATTTATTGACAATAACAGCACAATTTGCATAATTAAGAATCCTATTTTTCACACTAAAACTAAACACATTGAAATCAGACATCATTTTATTAGAGACTGTTTTGAAAAAGGGTTAATTGTCCCTGAGACAATTGATACAGAACATAATGTGTAACACTCTCATTTTTCTTATCGGTACAGCGGAAGGGTCTTTCAGAGTGTTACGGGATAGCACAATAACTCCAATCATAGACAACACATAAAAATGGTTGTAGAAGGTTTAACAAACATTCATTCGATAAAAAGTTTCAAAAGTGTACAACCGGTCCCAAATTATACAGGTCATTAAGTTTACAAAACACAGATCGAATGAACATTTTTAATATTAAGTGTGGGCCATCAGAGTCGATCTCCATCCGGATTACCTTCAAGCACCTGAGATAGAAAACATGCAAAAATCATATCAGCGAATGCTGAGTGAATTCATAGAGTTTAATGAAAACCGTTATATAAAACAATCATTTACAATCATTTAAAATCAGAACACAAGTATAATATCGGAAGTAAGTCCACATATTGCTAGTCAGGCAATATATAAATCAAGCATACATCTGAAACCGTCCATGAGACCGTAGTCTCTATATTACCATAATAGGTAATATATTCATCGTAATAGCGTCGTTATCGTTTATTATATATGTCTTATATTGTATTAGGATACATGGTATCTGATTTAGGATTATTATTAGCCGCATGACATTGTTACTTACTGTGAAAACAGCGGGCCGCGAACCCGACAAACAATTTGCCCATCTAAGTTAGCGTGTCGTCACAAAAATCACGCTATGGAATCTTCTCATACATAAATTCGCTTACCAATCAATGTGGTACGACGGGGATCAACCGTCAAGGCGCGAACTGGGGTGATCGTCCCCAAATAGTACTATCAAATGCATAAGCGTCTACCAAAACCCGGTAGTTCATAATTCATGCTAATGGGACTTCAAGTGACATAACCTAACTACTAATAATCCTTTTAGTCTCGAATATAGGGTCATAGCATCATTCGGGTCCATATCATTTAGCATACAATCGGGACTACTTGTGTTCTATTTTTATAAAAATCTAGCATGTTATCTCCCTCGCGGGTTTACAAATCATTTTATAAAAACATTTAAAAGAGTGCGAGGCTATGAACTCACGTTGTTAATGAAAGGCGGATTATCGGCTACGGGCGTGCTTCGGTCACGGAAACCTATATAAATAATAATCGGTCTTAGCCTCGGTCCAATGTCTTTTATCAAAATAACAATATACATATATATGATTTTTTACATATGATGATGATCAAGTGGGTTTATAAATCCTCATTTACTCATTTTAGTGTTTACGTTTTTGTATCGTCTTACTAGTTCACTAGTTTTACCGATTTTTCCTATTTTAAGTTCATTAAGTCTTTTATAAATTCTTTAACTTGTTTTTACCCATTTTATACCTATATTATCAGTATATATACTTTTCATGTTGGGCCCAAATGGGTTAAGCCCAAATAATTCTTTTTACAAGTATTTATCTTATTAAGTCCAATTATTAGTCTAATAGGTTTAGTTAGCTCGTAAATGTCCGTAATTCTTATAGTTCGGGTTTTATCGGTTTTTACTTGTCTTAGTTACTTATACATCAGTATATAACTTTTTATAAACTTTACATTAGACGGGTTTGGTCGTCTAAGTTTTATTTGATGAAAAACGTTAATTTCACGGCAATAGCCGAAAAAGTCGTAAAAATCAAGTTTATAGTTTTTATTACTTACAAATATTATTTTTACCACCATTTATATAATTTACCCATTTAATTAACCTTTTATACATTTATATAAATAAGTTTTATAAGTTAGTGGGTTTGTATTTTACATTTTATACATTATAAAGTGAGTGCTTATATAATAATAATAAACATTATTTCCAAAATCTGATTTTTAACTTCATGTTTACCATTTTTACCATATCTAGAGTTCTACAATGACTTAGAAGCTCATTTTTGGATGACAACTTCTTCATGATATGTGCTACATATAACTTAGTTATATCTACTGCCCATTTTGAGTCTAAGTTGCCTTAACAGTCCCTACAAAACTGTTTATTCAGATTGTACCACCTAACTTGTTTTGATCATATCTCACTCATTATTTTGATTCCATTGCATGGCCAACTCTCACATGTGTATAACATCATCTACTTTACTGTAAATAGATCAAACCATGCATTTTTATCAGTTCATCATTTAGTTATCTACTGTTTTTATACAGCCAACTAATTAGTCATGATTTTAGCTTCATTTCTTATGGTTATCATCATTTTTAAGCATATTTATCAACACTTGATCCCCACACAACATTTTTATCATCATATATACATCATATACATATACAAAATAAAAGAAAATACATTTGTTCTTTACAAAATAATAAGAGAAAAATGTAGAGGATGATCTTCTTTACCAATCCAAGTGGATTTCTTGTTTTAGGAAGGCAAGAACTTGATGAACACAACAAGTATCTCCAAGACCATCAAATATCAAGATCATATGTTGGAAAATCAGCCCTAGGACACAAGCAAATCACCTCCAAAGTTGGTTATATGGCCACCAAATGATCAAGGCTTCAAGGAAACACCTTAATAGGACTAGTAAACATGTGGTTTGTAGCTAGAAAAGATCAAGAATGGTGTTTGTTGCTTGATGTGGGAAGGCACAAGGGTGGAAGTAGAGAGAGTTTGAGAGTGAATTGCATGGATAGAAATGGTAGAAGTGAAAACCATTAGCTAGTTTTGTTTAGTGGTGGAAGTAGTTAGCTTAAAGTGTAAGCATAAGCTTACACTTGTGCAAGCTTAGCTAAAACTTGTGCCACCTATGTGTGGTGGTGTCTTTTGCCGTCCCATATAAGCTAGTGGGATGGGGCAAAGTGTTTTGTCCCATCTCACTAGTTTACGGGTATTTCTCGATTCTAGTTTTCTCGATTTGCGTGCCCTCGGGTCGTTTTACGAAAAACGTTTTTATAAATTATGAATCACCGTCACAAAACGAATCCAATAAAAATTGTCTCATCAAAAACGGAGTTCAAAAACGTAAATACGTAATCCTAAGGTTTCCGGTTTAGTCGTAAAAGACGCCAAATTATGCACGTAAGCCCAAATTTAAATCCGTAAATTGTGAGTTCGTCAACCAACACAAAAATAAGTTTCAAAACATTATACGAGAAAATATTTTACTACCTGAAAATGTTAGATTTGTCACAGCTTTTCCTCCTAAAAGGGATCAACGTCCTCGTGATACATTTCATTTGGATGTCCGTTTCTTATTGAAATCGAAGAGGTGCGGATATTTCTTCCACATTTCATCCTCTCGTTCCCAAGTATACTCCGGTCCATGCTTTGAATTCCATCGGATCTTGACAATAGGTATCCGACTTTGTTTCAGTTGCTTTACCTCACGGTCCATAACTTCTACGGGCTCTTCGATAAAATGCAACTTCCCATCTATTCGAACCTTACCTAACGGAATTTTCTCATCACTCACTGCTAGACATTTCTTCAGATTAGATACATGGAATGTGTTGTGAACACCATGAAGTTCTGGGGGTAACTCTAGTTTATAAGCCACCGGACCTACTCTAGATAAAATCTTAAAGGGTCCAATATAACGGGGATTCAATTTTCCTCGTTTTCCAAATCTTATAACGCCTTTCCATGGCGATACCTTCAACATTACTCGGTCACCCACTTCAAACTCCATTGGCTTCCGCCGCACATCCGCGTAACTTTTCTGTCTACTACGGGCAGTCAACAACCTCTTCTTAATCTGAACTATCATCTCCGTAGTCTCCCGGATCAATTCCGGTCCCGTGAGCTGGGTATCCCCAACTTCACTCCAACATACAGGAGATCTACACTTCCTACCATACAAAGCTTCAAACGGTGCAGCCTTAATACTAGAATGGTAACTATTGTCATATGAAAACTCTGCTAACGACAAATGTTTATCCCAATTCTTACCAAAGTCTAACACACAAGCTCTCAACATATCTTCAAGTGTTTGTATCGTCCTTTCACTCTGCCCATCAGTCTGGGGGTGATAAGCAGTGCTCATGTCGAGATTCGTTCCCAAAGATCTTTGGAGAGATTTCCAAAAATTCGATGCGAATCTAGGATCTCGATCTGAAATGATCGGTACAGGCACTCCATGCTTGCATACAACATTATCAAGGTATATTCGAGTCAGCTTCTCCAGTGAGAACTGCTCCTTAACCGGAATGAAGTGTGCTGATTTGGTCAGTCTATCGACAATAACCCAAATCGAATTGTTTCCAGATGATGTTCTAGGAAGCTTGGTGATAAAGTCCATCGTAATTCGCTCCCACTTCCATTCAGGAATCTTTGGTTGTTGAAGTAGTCCTGATGGCTTTTGATGTTCAGCTTTAACTCTATCACAAGTCAAGCATTAAAGAACATACATAGCTACGTCAGCTTTCATATTCGGCCACCAATACAACTTCTTCAAATCATGGTACATCTTATCAGATCCCGGATGAATGGAATACTTAGATTTATGGGATTCTAACATAACCAAATCTCTTAAGCCTCCAAACTTAGGTATCCACATACGACCTCTTAAGCATTTCACTCCATCAGCTCTAACCTCTAAAGGATCTCCTTCTCCTCGGAACCCTTCATTAACAAAATTCTCCTTCTTACAAGCTTCTATTTGCGCATTCCTAATTTGCTCAGGCAAATTATTGTGCACGGTCAAGACTAGAGAACGCACCCTGATAGGCTCTCTATCTTTCCTACTCAACGCATCAGCAACAACATTGGCTTTTCCTGGGTGATACTTATATCACAATCATAATCACTTAACAACTCTATCCATCTTCGTTGCCTCATGTTCAATTCCTTCTGGTCGAGAATATACTGTAGGATTTTGTGATCAGTGAATACCGTACACTTGGTGCCATACAGATAATGTCTCCACAACCTAAGAGCAAAGACTACAGCTCCTAACTCAAGATCATGAGTAGTATAATTCTCCTCATTCTTCCTTAATTGCCTAGAAGCATAAGCTATCACCTTCTCTCTCTGCATCAAAACAGCTCCATAACCTTTAAGAGATGCATCACAATACACTACAAAATCTTCACTCCCGTCGGGTAATGATAAGATTGGCGCACTACATAATTTTTGCTTCAATGTCTGAAATGCTCCATCTTCATCACTTCCCCAAACGAAAGGTTTATTCTTCTGAGTAAGCTTAGTCAAGGGTTTAGCTATCAAAGAAAATTCTTTAATGAATCGCCTATAATAGCCAGCCAATCCTAAGAACTGTCGCACTTCCGTTGGCGTTGTCGGTGCAGACCAATTCTTAATAGCTTCAACCTTTGCAGGATCAACATGAATTCCATCTTTGTTAATCACATGACCAAGAAATTGCACAGAATCCAACCAGAAATCACACTTCGAAAACTTAGCATACAACCTTCCATCCTTCAACAACTTCAAAACAATCCTCAAATGTTCTCTATGTTCATCTTCATTCTTAGAATAGATTAGAATATCGTCAATAAACACAATCACAAATTTATCCAAGTAGGGCTTGCACACTCGATTCATTAAATCCATGAAAACCGCAGGTGCGTTAGTTAACCCAAATGGCATTACTTGAAATTCATAGTGTCCATAACGAGTTCTAAATGCAGTTATAGGAATATCTTCTTCACGGACGCGAAGTTGGTGATATCCTGACCGCAAATCTATCTTAGAATACACACTAGATCCTTGCAGTTGATCAAACAAATCATCAATCCTAGGTAAAGGATATCGATTCTTAATTGTCAACTTATTCAGTTCCCTATAATCAATGCACATACGAAAAGATCCATCCTTCTTCTTAACGAACAAGACTGGAGCTCCCCAAGGCGACGAGCTCGGTCGAGTAAAACCTTTATCAGACAACTCCTTAAGTTGCTCAGATAACTCCTTTAATTCAGAAGGGGCTAATCGGTAAGGCGCACGTGCCACCGGTGCAGCACCAGGAATTAAATCGATTCGAAACTCTACTTGCCTTATCGGTGGAAGTCCCGGTAAATCTTTAGGAAATACCTCTCGGAAATTCACAAATAATAGGTACATCTTCCAATCGTTTCTCCCTAGACTCATTCCCGGTCACTTGAGCTAAGAATAACTCACAACCGTTCCTGATGTACTTTTGGACTTTAATACATGAAACGATTTTCAAACGGGATTCACCTCGACTACCATCAATCACTAACGTCCTATTCCTAAGAGGAATCTTAACTTTCTTATCTCCACATAAAATAGTAGCATTATTCAACGACAACCAATCCATACCAATAATAATATCGAAACTACCTAATTCTATCAACATCAAATCAATCGGAAAGGAATGGTTCAAGAGATTTAGAGAGCATCCTTCTAATAGCTTATTAGTTTTCACTAATTTACCATCAGCCAATTCCACCTCGTAACTGGTACTTATCTCAACAGGTTCAATATCAATAAGGGCACTAAATTTAGTGGATACAAAGCTCCTATCGGCACCCGAATCGAATAAAGCAATAGCATAATGATTGTTGAGTAAAAACGTATCGGTAACGACATTCGGATCCTCTTTCTTCACCTCAATTGTTCCAAGTTGGTAGATACCACCCTGGGGGTTTCTTCCAGGTACAATCGCTTTCAACTTGGGGCATTCCGATTTCCTATGACCTTCTTCATTACAGTTGAAGCAAATCGTTCCCTTCTTACACCTTTCAACCTTGTGTCCAAGCTTTCCGCAATTTCGGCACTTCCAGCAGTCGCCAGGATGCCTCTTGTTGCCACACTTAGGACATCTATCATCGTTGCGCGGTGCATTGTTGGTAAGAGCATTTGCATTCCCCTTTCTCTTGTTCTGACGACGATTGAAATTCTTCCTATTATCACCTCTATCTACACGATCACCGTCTCCCTTTCTTTTCTCACCTACACGGGCTTCATCTTCCTTATCCTGAATTATCTGTCCAATGAGTTGGTAAGCCATTCGAACAGCATCATCAATGGTCAGTGGTTTAGATGATGTTACGTCCCCCCGGATATTCCTGGTCAACCCTTTCACATATTGCTCAATTTGGATTTCTTCGGGTTCAACCAATCGAGGACATAGCAAGGCCAACTCATGGAATCGGTTCGTGTAACTATCAATGTCCACACCTTTCATTCTCAAATGAATCAACTCCTGTTCTAACCTAATGATCACACTACGAGGACAAAACTCCAAAGTCATCCACTTCTTGATTTCAGCCCAAGGAGTAGCATTAGCAGCATCAAGACCCATGAAAGCAATTCTCCCGTTCCACCAAGTCAACGCACGACCTTTAAGAGTAGCCATAGCAAAAGTCACCTTATCTTCCTCCTTACACTTACTAATCCTAAACACCGATTCAATCTTCTCGATCCACTGGCTTAATCCTACAGCACCTTCAGTTCCATTAAAAGGTAGAGGTTCACACTTCATGAACGTCACATAAGTACAGCCACCAACTTCAGGTGCATTTGTTCCAAGTCCTCCTACATTTCCTCCAGCATTAGCATTCACATTATTAGCATTCACATTCACATTAGTACCACCAATTCCACTACCGCCAGCTCCACTACCGCCAGCTCCACTACCGCCAGCTCCACTACCGCCAGCTCCACTACCGCCAGCTTCATTACCGCCAGCTCCACTACCGCCAGCTCCACTACCGCCAGCTTCATTTCTAGCATTTGCCATAAATTCAGTCATAGATGCGGTAACTTGCTCCGTAATAATCCTACGTACATCATCCTCAGTCACAGCCTTCTTGGGCGGCATAGTTCTATAATTCCACAATTTCAAAGTATTAAGCATTCATCCAACAAGGGATTCATATAATATGGATCGAATTCATAATCAAGATACAAATAAGGCACAATATGGAATTCAAGACAAGATACATATTTCATTCGATCTGAAACAAAAGTATTGTCTTAGTACATCCATATCAAAGTTCTAACACTATATACACTCAAAATTCGTGCCAAGTCTACTACTAACAAGTCGGTTCAGTCAAAGCTACAAACACAAAAGATATAAAGGTCACTACTAAATACAGACTGGTCTACTGAGAACCGCCAGATGGTCCATCATCCATCGTCTTCTGGATCTTCGCCGGACGATCACTAGACACATCTTCAGCTGGGCGCTTACGGATTACTCCTCTTTCAACCATGTCGGCATAAAATCTACTGTTCCAACCCACAGATATATTCAACTCCTTTTCGGCTTTCTCACGCATCGCACGAGCCACACTCAACTGAATTTCCATAGTATTCACCTTTTTCTTCATCTCAGCAAACTCACGACTTTCCAACACCGATAACCTCCTAAAAGCCTCATTCAAACCACGTTCTACATCACTCAAATCCAAACTAAGCAATTCTCGCTCTTTCTCGCCAACCTTAGCCTTCGACTCCAAATAAACAACCTGAGTCTGAACAACACCTAATCCAACCTCTGTCACACAACTCTTAACACGGGAAGCATCTAGATCACGTCTCAAGGCCCATGGTGCAAGACCATCAATATGAGTAGCCTCTCGAGCACTAGACGACTCTCCTATCTCACGTCTACGAGTATCAATACCATCAGTACCGTCAGGTGCATCGTCATCCTCATCCTCCTCTGATTCAGAATCAGATTCAGACGATTCAGACATTTCGTCCCTAGGTAACTCATCCTCAGAATCAGACAAACAAACTGGTGGGGGCAAAGGCTCGCCCTCTGGAACATCATACGGATAAATAAGCTCAGCTTCCTCATCGTCATCAACTTCAACATCTATACCTACGTCTTCCTCGACATCCTCGTCGTCAATCTCGTCATCTAACTCATCTAACCCAATCTCATCCTCATTCTCAATATCAGCATTCTCAATATCCACGTCCTCATTACCCACATTCTCAATATCCACATTCTCATTACCCACATTCTCAATATCCACATTCTCATTACCCACATTCTCAATATCCACATTCTCAATCTCATTCTCTACTAAGTCAACCTGAGGGGCAATCTGATCTCCTAGTCCTAACTCGGGCTCGGGATCCTCAAATGGTTCCTCCTCATCATCAATATCAAAATCTACTAAGTCTAAATAAGGATCATCTTCTATATTAGGTTCGGGATAGCATGGTTTTCTACAAGAATATTAGGGTCAGCCATGACAATCTGCATTTATATATATTTATCTCGTATTAGGATAACATACTAGTTAAACAATTACATAATGAAATCACGATATATATACATATATATAAATTAAATTATATATATCAAAATATATATCTTCTCAATAGGGCTTGTTGGTAACGTCGGAGATCTCTGGCACCGTTATAGTCAAAAGATTTTTCAAATATTTTCTTAAATGTTCATTGTCAAAAGATTTTGAAAAGTTTTGTTCAAAACCTCGGTTTTTAAAATCTTTTGTTCTCTACAACGAGAGCTCTGGTACCAAACTGTAACACTCTCATTTTTCGTATCGGTACAGCGGAAGGGTCTTTCAGAGTGTTACGGGATAGCACAATAACTCCAATCATAGACAACACATAAAAATGGTTGTAGAAGGTTTAACAAACATTCATTCGATAAAAAGTTTCAAAAGTGTACAACAGGTCCCAAATTATACAGGTCATTAAGTTTACAAAACACAGATCGAATGAACATTTTTAATATTAAGTGTGGGCCATCAGAGTCGATCTCCATCCGGATTACCTTCAAGCACCTGAGATAGAAAACATGCAAAAATCATATCAGCGAATGCTGAGTGAATTCATAGAGTTTAATGAAAACCGTTATATAAAACAATCATTTACAATCATTTAAAATCAGAACACAAGTATAATATCGGAAGTAAGTCCACATATTGCTAGTCAGGCAATATATAAATCAAGCATACATCTGAAACCGTCCATGAGACCGTAGTCTCTATATTACCATAATAGGTAATATATTCATCGTAATAGCGTCGTTATCGTTTATTATATATGTCTTATATTGTATTAGGATACATGGTATCTGATTTAGGATTATTATTAGCCGCATGACATTGTTACCTTACTGTGAAAACAGCGGGCCGCGAACCCGACAAACAATTTGCCCATCTATGTTAGCGTGTCGTCACAAAAATCACGCTATGGAATCTTCTCATACATAAATTCGCTTACCAATCAATGTGGTACGACGGGGATCAACCGTCAAGGCGCGAACTGGGGTGATCGTCCCCAAATAGTACTATCAAATGCATAAGCGTCTACCAAAACCCGGTAGTTCACAATTCATTCTAATGGGACTTCAAGTGACATAACCTAACTACTAATAATCCTTTTAGTCTCGAATATAGGGTCATAGCATCATTCGGGTCCATATCATTTAGCATACAATCGGGACTACTTGTGTTCTATTTTTATAAAAATCTAGCATGTTATCTCCCTCGCGGGTTTACAAATCATTTTATAAAAACATTTAAAAGAGTGCGAGGCTATGAACTCACGTTGTTAATGAAAGGCGGATTATCGGCTACGGGCGTGCTTCGGTCACGGAAACCTATATAAATAATAATCGGTCTTAGCCTCGGTCCAATGTCTTTTATCAAAATAACAATATACATATATATGATTTTGTACATATGATGATGATCAAGTGGGTTTATAAATCCTCATTTACTCATTTTAGTGTTTACGTTTTTGTATCGTCTTACTAGTTCACTAGTTTTACCGATTTTTCCTATTTTAAGTTCATTAAGTCTTTTATAAATTCTTTAACTTGTTTTTACCCATTTTATACCTATATTATCAGTATATATACTTTTCATGTTGGGCCCAAATGGGTTAAGCCCAAATAATTCTTTTTACAAGTATTTATCTTATTAAGTCCAATTATTAGTCTAATAGGTTTAGTTAGCTCGTAAATGTCCGTAATTCTTATAGTTCGGGTTTTATCGGTTTTTACTTGTCTTAGTTACTTATACATCAGTATATAACTTTCATAAACTTTACATTAGACGGGTTTGGTCGTCTAAGTTTTATTTGATGAAAAACGTTAATTTCACGGCAATAGCCGAAAAAGTCGTAAAAATCAAGTTTATAGTTTTTATTACTTACAAATATTATTTTTACCACCATTTATATAATTTACCCATTTAATTAACCTTTTATACATTTATATAAATAAGTTTTATAAGTTAGTGGGTTTGTATTTTACATTTTATACATTATAAAGTGAGTGCTTATATAATAATAATAAACATTATTTCCAAAATCTGATTTTTAACTTCATGTTTACCATTTTTACCATATCTAGAGTTCTACAATGACTTAGAAGCTCATTTTTGGATGACAACTTCTTCATGATATGTGCTACATATAACTTAGTTATAGATACTGCCCATTTTGAGTCTAAGTTGCCTTAATAGTCCCTACAAAACTGTTTATTCAGATTGTACCACCTAACTTGTTTTGATCATATCTCACTCATTATTTTGATTCCATTGCATGGCCAACTCTCACATGTGTATAACATCATCTACTTTACTGTAAATAGATCAAACCATGCATTTTTATCAGTTCATCATTTAGTTATCTACTGTTTTTATACAGCCAACTAATTAGTCATGATTTTAGCTTCATTTCTTATGGTTATCATCATTTTTAAGCATATTTATCAACACTTGATCCCCACACAACATTTTTATCATCATATATACATCATATACATATACAAAATAAAAGAAAATACATTTGTTCTTTACAAAATAATAAGAGAAAAATGTAGAGGATGATCTTCTTTACCAATCCAAGTGGATTTCTTGTTTTAGGAAGGCAAGAACTTGATGAACACAACAAGTATCTCCAAGACCATCAAATATCAAGATCATATGTTGGAAAATCAGCCCTAGGACACAAGCAAATCACCTCCAAAGTTGGTTATATGGCCACCAAATGATCAAGGCTTCAAGGAAACACCTTAATAGGACTAGTAAACATGTGGTTTGTAGCTAGAAAAGATCAAGAATGGTGTTTGTTGCTTGATGTGGGACGGCACAAGGGTGGAAGTAGAGAGAGTTTGAGAGTGAATTGCATGGATAGAAATGGTAGAAGTGAAAACCATTAGCTAGTTTTGTTTAGTGGTGGAAGTAGTTAGCTTAAAGTGTAAGCATAAGCTTACACTTGTGCAAGCTTAGCTAAAACTTGTGCCACCTATGTGTGGTGGTGTCTTTTGCCGTCCCATATAAGCTAGTGGGATGGGGCAAAGTGTTTTGTCCCATCTCACTAGTTTACGGGTATTTCTCGATTTGCGTGCCCTCGGGTCGTTTTACGAAAAACGTTTTTATAAATTATGAATCACCGTCACAAAACGAATCCAATAAAAATTGTCTCATCAAAAACGGAGTTCAAAAACGTAAATACGTAATCCTAAGGTTTCCGGTTTAGTCGTAAAAGACGCCAAATTATGCACGTAAGCCCAAATTTAAATCCGTAAATTGTGAGTTCGTCAACCAACACAAAAATAAGTTTCAAAACATTATACGAGAAAATATTTTACTACCTGAAAATGTTAGATTTGTCACATAATGTTCCTGATCTTTTGACAAAACTTTTTGACATAGGGAGATTCCAGTACTTGGGCATTTATTGGGATAGTCAATCCCTAAATAGATGTCTGTAAGTTCTTGTGTGTATTCAGGATTGTATTATTCTCTATTGTTGTAGAATTGCTAGTCATTTTTTCCATCATTCTTAATGCCACTGTTTTTTAACAAAGTTTCCACTGCTTGGGTTAATTTCCCTTCTAGGGTACTTTCCCCTGTTTGTGTTTTTTCTTTTTATAAGTGGTTGCATGTGGTTTTAGACTAACAATGCAGGGATCATTGTTGAGTATGGTGTATCCTATAGATGAATCTGGTCTGTACTCTATGTTTCAGGGGAGGTTAGGTCACACCTTTAGGATTCAGGGTATCCATATGATGCTCATGTATGATTCTAGATCATACCCACTTGTGATTAAGGGCTTGTGATAGTTAAGACTTGCTTCAAAGCAGGTTGGAGTCATTAGACCTTGAGGCACTGTAATGTGTAGACAAAACTCTTAATTGGGCAGCTTGCTACACAAAATGGAGCTTTTGGATGCATGTTGCCAAGACCGCTTTTCTATAGGAAGGGAATGGTAGGGTTGGAGACCTAGGTATGTATATTGGGTTGACCTGGTGCAGGGTTTACTTGTGTGTTGGATTTTCTCTTTAGGACTTTGCTTAATGGAGGACTCTAGAGTTCTGTGTATCTAGCTTGCTTATGCAGGTCTATACATTATGACAGAGCTATTTAGCATTAGACTATTCAAGATAATCTAATACCCTTAGGAAAGTTTCCATGTTTTTGATTTTCATTCCCCTGCTTTCATGACTTCCCCCTGCTTTGCAAAATTCCCCTGTTTGACCATTGACCGACAATGACGTTACACTGCTTATAGCCGTTGGGCTTGCTTGTTTATTAGTTGGTTAGGGAATATTTTATTATTTTTAAAAGATATTTAAGGCGATTTCTTCGCGGATTGGTAACCTTATTATCATTTCTTTAAATATATTTCTTTCTAAACAAGATTTATTTCTTCTTTTTATGCAAATTGATAATTCGGTCCAATCACAAGCCTTTATTTCGCCAATATAAACTCAATTCCCTCAACCAACAGGCCTAACTCATTCTGTCGATCATATCCCACTTCATTTTGTCAAAACATAAACCTTTATTTATTCAAAACTTTCCATGGCCCTCAAAATCTCTCCTAACCATAACCAGATTGCTATTCTTTCTGGAGAAACAACAGAATTCTCTGAGGCAGTAGCTTACCTAAGGTCTAGTTACTTTAGGGTAGCTCTTATGATCAGTCCAATAATTTATACCTCACACATCCAACAGTTTTGGTCCAATGTAACGACTGAAACAGTGGATGGAGAGGTTACACTTAAAATTCGTGTAGATGGCCACCCCAAAGTAATCACACTTGTCTCCATTCGAGACAAGCTAGTCTTGAATGATGAGGATGGGTGGTTAACCTGCCTGAGGCTGAAATTTTCGAGGGTTTAACAAACTTGGGGTACAATATTGCTGAGGATAAAAAGTCAAAAAAATTTAAAGGTCAATTTTGTGATCAAGGTGAATGTGCCGTATGGTGCTAAGTTATTGTCTCAAGAGCTATTCAGTATGGGCATCTCTCTTAAGTTGTGACTCACTTGAGGATGTGATACCCCGAACCCAACCTCATTTATTTTACCCTATTTACGTATATTTTTGAAATTTTTAAGAAATTTCGTTTGATATATATTTTACGGTTTAAATTGAAACCAATAAATGAGGTCATAATTTTAACGTTTGACGATTTGAGAAGAACCTATAACGACGGAGGCCCAAAAATTCTTTTATTATCGATTGATCGATATTTTAGTTTTTCGAAGTTTTTATTTTTATTACGTTTTAAGTCGAGTCGAAACCATAAGAATATTCGTTTTGTGTGCGTTTGAACCATTTAAAAGTATTTTGAGGTAGCCGGGACGAAACCTGACTCCCGTAAATTTTTAAAAACCGACTAGTTACCATTTCTCGCTCTTTGCTAACTAGTTTGCAAACAAGGCCAAAAGATAGTCTTATTTACACATTTGGTCCTCCCTCCACTATATATAAGCCATATTTTTTCACACACTCTTATTTTTCACTAGTAAAATTTTTCTCCTCCCCTTTTTCTTCTCTCTACCTCACGGCCAAACACCACCACCATGAATCCACCACCAAAATTTGATTTTTGGAAAATCTAAGCAATGACCCATCCTTAAAACATCATTGTAAGTAAATCCCACCAAAAAAATCCAACATGCAACAACATTTTTCTTAAGATTTGATTTTGATAACTTTTGCTAAAAACATTGATTTGATCTAATTAAATCATTGGATTTGTGTTTGATTGTGTTTAGGAACACACTATTGGAATATTGGAGCATGGAAAATGTTTTTCTTGGTGATTTCAGCCCCAAACCCCCACGGCCCAAGGGGTGTTCTTGGTTTTTCTTGTTGTTTGATCTTGTTAAATCATTGTAAGGTTCCTTGTTGTTGTTATTATTATTTTAATTATTTTCCTTTGAGTGCATGCATTTGTTTATAATTTTTGGTAAATTCATATTGTTCATACAAGTGATATAGGGTGTTATGATTTATTTAGGATGTTAGATTGATGATGTTAGGAGTATAGGAGTTGATGAAATTGGTCAAAATGATGTTTTAATATGATTTTGAAAGAGTCAACTTAGATCAGATTGTTTAAGGGTTATTTGCGTGGTTTTAGGTCTGATCTAAGGTTAAGATGATGGGATATTGTTGTAGAGCTTCTTTCTAGCTTCGTTTCGGTATAAGGTAGAGCTTTTAACTCTAAGTGAATCAAAAGTTATGATACTTTGAATTTTCGTGTACCGGGAGATGAAAGTCGACTTAATCCGAAATTGTGTTCGATTTTAGGTCAAATCTCGGGGACTATAAGTTGAGTTTTAAAAACAATTAGAGGCTGTTATCAGGCTATAAACTTAGAATTTTGAGTCTATTTTCATAATCAAGAGTCGAATTTGTAAACGGGAATGCTTAAGAAGGTCAAAATGGTTTTACAATGCGAAGGTACAAAACTGTCCGAAATTTGGAGTTTAGTCATGTGACGAGCAGTGGGTCTTAGAAGTGAGAACTTTTTATGAAATTTTATATGGGCTTTATACAGGTTGTAAATGATTTTTACAAATTTTCTCATAATTTTTGGTGATGTCTAAGTATAGGAAAACAGCCCGTACTTTTGGTACGTACCGGCAGAATTGTAATTTGAGTAACGGTCTTAATAACGTATAACAATGAACGAGTCTAGTAACTATCACTTGGATGAGTTTTTGGAGTGAGTTTTTATAAACACTAAGTGTTTTAATATTCGCGTGTTTAGTACAATAATGTACATGGGGTATTGATTCGGTTATCGTATTTTGATTGTTAGGTCACGTGTTTGATTTCCCGGGTCATCCACATCGTCGGTGATCGACTTCGTTTACTCCGTAGATACTAATACTACCAATACTACCTAAGGTGAGTCTATAGACTCGCTCTTTACTTATTTTAAATGTTTTTACCCGCGGGGGGATACATGCTATTTAAATGAAAATGAACATAAGTCATGAATGATTATTGGACCCCGAATGTTGCCTTGAACTGTGTTGAGTACCTAGTTGCAAAAGTCCCTAAATTCATGAACTATTAACTATTGTCTTGCCCTTGTGTGGGTTGGAGATAGCCACTTATAAAATTGATAGTACTATGGGGTTGACGACCCTATCCGAGACGAGAGCTAGTACGTTGAGTACCATCTACGGACAGATAACTTGTGATAAGAAATAAGGTATAATTGCAACCCATGCCTTTAGAAGGGGCACTGGTTTCATCTTAAATCATGCCGGTCTATGTACGCGGGTGATTGAGTTAACGGATTAGTGTCACGAGGTTAAACACAATTATTAGCTATTGCTAAACATAATATCCTTGAATAATAGATTGTGAGTACGACAATGCTATTGAATGGTCATGATTGGTTTTAATATTTATGTTCAACTTATGATTTGATAAACCTATAGATTCGCTCAACCGTTGTGTTGACGATTTTAAGCATGTGTTTTAGGAAATCAAGATTGATAGTAGCGCAGCATGCATGGAGGGATTTGGTGCTTTATTGGTTTAAAATTTTGGATTTCCTTTCCTTTTATCAATTATTTATTGTCATGTCTTGGTCAAAATATTGTTGTGATTTGGATGAGATCTTTGGGGACAAGTAACGCTACTCTGATGAAAATTTTATTTTGGGTTGGAAATATTTTAGACAATGGTTGTCAATATTCTTTTATGTTTATTTAAAACGTCTCTTTTGAGGTCGTTTTCTATGATTGTGTGTGATGTGCTATGAAATAACGCCCAAAGTGGTATTCCGCTGCGTGGTAATTTGGGGGTGTTATAGATTGGTAATCAGAGCCACAAGTTATAGAGAACTAGGTCGATTTTGTTGAAAAACCTAAACTATAACTTTTGGTGTGTCATAAAAAGTTTTAAAGCACGCAACTACTCTGCATGGCTCCGGTAAGATTTATTTTAGCATTGCTTTATATTTAAGATGTATCCCTCAAAACTGATATGAATTTCCTAGTATTTAGTAAGTAATACTATGATAATTTATTGAGATATATTGTTGTGTACGTCGAGTACTTATCATCGTAGTTTTGCAAGCAGTTGCGTTAATATCATATAGGTTGCATGTAATTGCCATACGGGCTACATTGCATTACATGGCAACACTGCGTTGTGATCCTATGTGTATGTAGGAACGATTGTATGTATAGGTATGTATATACTATGGTATTTAAAGGCATTGCACGTGAACCAATGGTCCTTGCGTGATTATCGTACATTTTATAATGCGATTTTGTTCATAATTTGGCCTCACCGCCAATCATCGATCGTGATAATTAATTTATTGTTCGAATAATCGAGTGTGAACCTCGTTTGATACTCTAGATACGTAAATAATGCTTCGTAACATATTGTATATCGACTAGATTAATCCCGATTGTCGTTATCGCACCATGATGTGTCATTTTAGGACATCTACTTTTTGAAACGTAAATTACTAACGTACTATTTTATTTCCCTCATTCCTATGGGTTTGATATATTAGTTCGCGTAACTATAACATAGCCGAAGTATAATCAACGATGCGTACATCGTAGTGACAAATCATATGTGTATATTATAAAATGTGGTTGAGGCGTGTTGCCATTTAATCGTTGTTTACCATCCTACTCGAATTTAAAGATGTGTTTTAAGGATACACTAGCATTTTGACCAAGCGAGATAGCTTGAAGTTCAGTTGTTTTGTGTTAGTTTTATTGTGTACGATTTTGAGACCCACCCGAAGCCAATATCAACACTTATAGAGTTGACATGCGTATTCTCGTTCCGTTTATTTCAATTGTCTTGTTGTTTCATTATTTTGAATTTAATATTTTATATGACGAGGTCCGACACTTGTGCCAGTTAAATAAGCATTGAATTTTGTTAATTAATGAGTTAAACATAAAACGTCTTACATATTAAATGTATCGTGAATGAAAATTTTGGTTAAAAATGACGTACGAGGCGCTTTGTAACAAGTAAAATTTGTATAGAGAATAAAAGGGACAAAGTGAAATTATTATTATTTTTTTCCCTCCAACTTGGTTGGTAAATCATAATAAGTAATTTATATTACTCGTAAAATCCTTGTTTTCATATATTAATAATTTGATACTAGAAGCTTGTGATGGATTTGTCAAGAATTTGTTTAATTTAATTTGAAAAGGAGTTATTGGCAAAATTGACTATATGAATATCGAGTATAGACGGCTTGAGGTTTGATATGAATTAATTTTTGGGTCATTATGGTAAACTTTTGGCGTATCTTTTAATACAGAAAATAAGTAGAAAAATTGGTCACGTATTTTGGAGCTAGAGACTTTGTAAAATTTGTTTTATTTTAAACATAAGGTGAAGTTATATTTACAAATGCATTAGTATAAACTGGAAGTCGTCACTTGTTGTAGTTAATAAACTGGGATAAAATCAAAATATACAATTTAAGTGAGAAATTCTAACGCTTGAAACAAATTATTAAATGTTGATGGAACGTCATTTTATTCCGCTGCGAGATGTGTTAATTTTAAAATCACCCGACAATTGGCTAAAGATTTAAAATTGGAATTTTCTACATTTTAGAATTATTGAAACAATCATTTTGATTATTTTATTATTGTTATTATTATTATTATTGTGATTCAAGTCTCGACTTAAACTAGTAAGTTATTTGACATAATGCCATGTGAGACCTCATTAGTGTGTGAGTCGAGTCGCGTGAATGTGATGTAAAATATCAGTTTTAAGGAAAGACTTATGTACAATAAGAAGTCAAAGGTTGATTTTAAGAGTTAATTGGACTAATTCAAGTCATGTTGGATACTTGTATATACGTAATAAGACAAGTCGTAATAATAATAACGTAAAACTTTGAAAATTCTTACTATGTACGTTTTTGGTACTTAAGATATGAACATTAATGAGATTTTGACACAAGTATCGAGATTTTCAAACCTAATGATTTTATTGATTTTGATAACCGAGTCACCGGATCTACTAATGTTAGTAATTTTCTTGAGATTGTGACATTCCAGAAATGAAAACTTTGTAAGTTGAAAAATGAAAGGTATAAATTCTTTAATGGTGTAACACAAATTAAAAATGTGCAAATGTTCGATTTTACAATATACAAGGTAACATTAATTAGGATATGAAAATGGATTACCGAACACACGCATACTTGTATTATTTTCTTAAGACGTAATGTTTTGAGTCACGATGGTTCGATCGTACGGCATCCCTTCTTCGATTTTGCGAGTCTATATCTGAACTTGGGTAGTCCTGTGGTTATTCGTTTTAGTATGGTCCATGGTATGAGAACATTATTTATTTAATTTTTATTTTTTTTGAATTGCTACTTCGCTAGTACTTGATAATGAGGATATGTCACCCGGTGTATTTTTGTTCTCTTCATGGACCCCGTAACTTTTCTCCTTTCGATTATTGGAACCTAAAATTTGGTGGAATGTGTGTGTAACTCGAGACGGTGGGAATTATGATCCTTGTCCTATTTTTGGCGCTCACGATGATGTTCGATGTCCACTTAATGATTCGATAAGATTGTTGTTGTTTTCTCGAAACTCTTGTCATGTCTTCGAATTATTTTCATTTCTAATGTAGTTAATTTCCATTGGCAAATATATTGCTCATTTATCTTAAATGATCTCGTTGATTTTTTATTTTTACTATTTGTTATGCTTGCAATGATCTTTACTCTGGAACCACCTTACCGTTATTTTCTGTACAATCTGTTTCGAAAATACGTATGAGTGTGTGAAATGTTTCGTTGAACCAAATGAAAATGGTGTTGATTTATTTATTTATTTATTTATTTTTCTCATAAAAAGGCAAAGTAAAAGTATGTTTTTAAAATGTATGAAAAATGTTTGATGTGTTCCTTAAAACGATGGTAACAATACTTTCTCATTTCAAATGATTTAATTATTTTGAAGATTAGGTCAAAAACCTTCGTAGTCATATTTGGTGTGTAATAATAATGTTTGTATCTTCACTCGATCCTCAATTATGCACAACTTAGCTAACTATGCATAATTCGGGAAGAGTCCTGTTTTGTTGGTTGTTGTTGCGTGGTCCTCAAGTATGCATGATCTAGCTAAGTATGCATAGTTTAGGAAGGGCAATGTCGTTTCAAATCAATTGGTCATCTTTAAACTGGTAGTGTTTTGATAAATGTTTGGATGAGAACGCTTTCAGAACGGTGGACCTTTATGCAAGTAATAGTATCCTCTTTGATTCCTAAAAAAGAAAATTTCAATTTTCTTGTGTTCCTTGAAATCTTACTTTTCGTTTGGCGTTGACTTAGTAAGTCACCGTGACCGAGTAATTATGGAAAATGTTTTTATGTATTGTATGTAACGTGCAAATTCCATCGGAATCACTAGGGTGTTGATGAAATACCAAAGGGGCACGTACCGACACTGAGAAGAAATTTAAACAAAAATAGAAGACTGCCGAAGTAGAGGAAATCTGAGTTCGAATAACTCTGAGGAAAATGAAGAAGACTTCTCCTACATGAAATGTATCGTACTTTATTTATTTTCTTTTCTCGTTCTTTTGATATGTTAACGACACGCGATAAACTGTAGAAGTTTACCAACTGTGCATCGGTAGTTGGAAGACAATTCCATTTGCCGTCTTCGTTTATTCAAGTGAGGAATCCTCTTTGCTTGACTCGATTTTCTTTTATCGACGATGGTTAAACGACAGATAGACATAGTTGATGTTTTTCTGGTAAACCCTTGCTTTTTATGTATTTATGTGGTAAGTGATCTGGTCGAGTGATCGTAAGTTGTGAGAACTTGAGACAAAATTGTCCAGTGACGTCCGATCATGGAGAATACGTATCATGTAATATCTTTTTAACCTTCAACGGTGGTGCTTATTGAGATTTTGCCCACGATTGGGACGGAAGTGAGATGGTGTTCTTGTAATTTTATTTTATTTTGTATGGATCCGTGTGTGAGCACCCTGTATGTATTTTGTTTCTTTACGGATATGCATCCATAGCGAGCAAGCTCGTGAACCTTCTTTAACTTGCCATTTTCTTTTGACTAGACTCATCCGAAATCCTGTCAAACATTCTTATTTTACCATGGCTTGGCTGATTAGCAAGCATGAGTTAACTTGATTGAACTTATTTACTTGGCATGGTTTGGCTATTTTGCAAACATGTCTTAATGTGGTAGTATGTGCTTCATAATGGCTTTTGTGTTTGATTGGATTGTGATGTTTTTGAGAGAGTTATGTATACGTCGAATGATTTCCGTATCGATGAATTCGTTTTTGACGAACTAGGTTTGTATGTACGTAATATTGCAATAAGGTGATTTTGTGCGACTAGTATTAATTACTTCGTATCGTATATTCTGAACGCTTTCGATGGGGTTATGTGTGGCCCGTGTGATTTTCTTTTATGAATAATTGTTTTTATGAGACTGATGGACTAAGTGAAAGGACGATTCGAATGTTAGAAGACATGCTCCGAGCATGTGTGTTTGATCTTGGTAGTAGTTGAGATCGACGCGTGTCCTTGATAGAATCCTTGTACAACGACAATTACCATGCTAGTACTAAAGCTGCACCATTCGAATTGTTGGGTGGAGGAAAGTGTAGATCACCAGTTGGATGGAGTGAAGTAAGGAAAAGTCAGTTGAATGGACCTAAAATGATTCAAGAGAATACGGAAAGGATTGTGTAGATTGAGGGTCATTTATTAACATCGAGAAGCCGTGAGAAGCAATATATTGATAACCATAGGAAGCAGTTGGAAATTGAAGTCTGAGACATGGTAATGTTAAAGGTATCGTCGTGGAAAGGCGTGATTCATTTTAGAAAATAAGAGAAGTAGAGCCAAAGGTATGTTGGACCAGTTGCCTATCAGTTGGAGCTGTCGGATGCACTTCGTGAAAATGATAATACTCTTCATGTGTCGAATTTGAAGAATTGTGTGGCGGATGACGATTTAGTTACCCCAGTGAATGAAACCCAACAGGACGACAAGTTGCACGTCATAGAAGAACCAACGGAGATAATGGATCGAGAGGTTAAGAGATTAAAGAAAGGTAGAATACTCATTGTGAAGGTGTGAAGGAACCCGAGACGTGAACCGAAGTCCACGTCGGAACGTGAAGACCTCTTTAGGACGAAGTACCCTCATCTTTCTAGTAGTACGAAATGCGAGTATAAGAACCGGAGAGCGTCGGGACGTCGCTCCCTTAAGGAGGGGAGGATGTGATCAAGGTGAATGTGCCGTATGGTCCTAAGTTATTTTCTCAAGAGCTGTTCAGTATGGGCATCTCTCTTAAGTTGTGACTCACTTGAGGATGTGATAACCCGAACCCAACGTCATTTATTTTACCCTAATTTACGTATATTTTTGAAATTTTTAAGAAATTTCGTTTGTTATATATTTTACGGTTTAACTTGAAACCAATAAATGAGGTCACAATTTTAACGTTTGACGATTTGAGAAGAACCGATAACGACTACGATACCGACGGAGGCCCAAAAATTATCTTTTATTATCGATTGATCGATATTTGAGTTTTTCGAAGTTTTTATTTTATTACATTTTAATTCGAGTCGGAACAATATGAATATTCGTTTGTGTGCGTTTGAACCATTTAAAAGTATTTTGAGGTAGCCAGGACGAAACGCGACTCCCGTAAATTTTTAAAAACCGACTAGTTACAATTTCCCGCTCTTTACTTTTTAAAAACCGACTAGTTACCATTTCCCGCTCTTTTCTAACTAGTTTGCAAACAAGGCCAAAAGATATCCTTATTTACACATTTGGTCCTCCCTCCACTATATATAAGCCATATTTTTTTTCACACACTCTCATTTTTCACTAGCAAAATTTTTCTCCTCCCCTTTTTCTTCTCTCTACCTCACGGCCAAACACCACCACCATGAATCCACCACCCAAATTTGATTTTTGGAAAATCTAAGCAATGACCCATCCTTAAAACATCATTGTAAGTAAATCCCACCAAGAAAATCCAACATGCAACAACATTTTTCTTAAGATTTGATTTTGATAATTTTTGCTAAAAACATTGATTTGATCTAATTAAATCGTTGGGTTTGTGTTTGATTGTGTTTAGGAACACACTATTGGAATATTGGAGCATGGAAAATGTTTTTCTTGGTGATTTCAGCCCCAAAACCCCACGGCCCAAGGGGTGTTCTTGGTTTTCTTGTTGTTTGATCTTGTTAAATCATTGTAAGGTTCCTTGTTGTTGTTATTATTATTTTAATTATTTTTCTTTGAGTGCATGCATTTATTTATGATTTTTGGTAAATTTATATTGTTCATACAAGTGATATAGGGTGTTATGATTTATTTAGGATGTTTGATTGATGATGTTAGGAGTATAGGAGTTGATGAAATTGGTCAAAATGATGTTTTAATATGATTTTGAAAGAGTCAATTTAGATCAGATTTTTTAAGGGTTATTTTCGTGGGTTTAGGTCTGAGATAAGGTTAAGGTGATGGGATATTGTTGTAGAGCTTCTGTTAGCTTCGTTTCGGTATAAGGTAGAGCTTTTAACTCCAAACGAGTCAAAAGTTATGATACTTTGAATTTTCGTGTACCGGGAGATGAAAGTCGACTCAATCCGAAATTGTGTTCAATTTTAGGTCAAATCTCGGGGACTATAAGTTGAGTTTTAAAAACAATTAGAGGCTGTTATCAGGCTATAAACTTAGCATTTTGAGTCTATTTTCATAATCAAGAGTCGAATTTGTAAACGGGAATGCTTAAGAAGGTCAAAATGGTTTTACAATGCGAAGGTACAAAACTGTCCGAAATTTGGAGTTTAGTCATGTGACGAGCAGTGGGTCTTAGAAGTGAGAACTTTTTATGAAATTTTATATGGGCTTTATACAGGTTGTAAATGATTTTTACAAATTTTCTCATAATTTTTGGTGATGTCTAAGTATAGGAAAACAGCCCGTACTTTTGGTACGTACCGGCAGAATTGTAATTTGAGTAATAGTCTTAATAACGTATAACAATGAACGAGTCTAGTAACTATCACTTGGATGAGTTTTTGGAGTGAGTTTTTATAAACACTAAGTGTTTTTATATACGCGTGTTTAGTACAATAATGTACATGGGGTATTGATTCGGTTATCGTATTTTGATTGTTAGGTCACGTGTTTGATTTCCCGGGGCATCCACATCGTCGGTGATCGACTTCGTTTACGCCGTAGTTACTAATACTACCACTACTACCTAAGGTGAGTCTATAGCCTCGCTCTTTACTTATTTCAAATGTTTTTACCCGCGGGGGGGGGATACATGCTATTTAAATGAAAACGAACATAAGTTATGAATGATTATTGGACCCGAATGTTGCCTTGAATTGTGTTAAGTACCTAGTTGCGAAAGTCCCTAAATTCATGAACTATTAACTATTGTCTTGCCCTTGCCGCTTATACAATTGATAGTACTATGGGTTTGACGACCCTATCCGAGACGAGAGCTAGTACGTTGAGTACCCTCTGCGGACGGATAACTTGTGATAAGAAATAAGGTATAAGTGCAACTGATGCCTTTAGAAGGGGCACTAGTTTCATCTTAAATCATGCTGGTCTATGTACGCGGGTTATTGAGTTAACTGATTAGTGTCACGAGCTTAAACACAATTATTAGCTATTGCTAAAGATAATATCCTTGAATAATAGATTGTGAGTACGACAATGCTATTGAATGGTCATGATTGGTTTTAATATTTATGTTCAACTTATGATTTGATAAACCTATAGATTCACTCAACTGTTGTGTTGACGATTTTAAGCATGTGTTTCAGGAAATCAAGATTGATAGCAGCGGAGCATGCATGGAGGGAGTTGGTGCTTTATTGGTCTAAAATTTTGGATTTCCTTCCCTTTTATCAATTATTTATTGTCATGTCTTGGTCAAAATATTGTTGTGATTTGGATGAGATCTTTGGGGACAAGTAACGCTACTATGATGAAAATTTTATTTTGGGTTGGAAATATTTTAGACAATGGTTGTAAATATTCTTTTATGTTTATTTAAAACGTCTCTTTTGAGGTCGTTTTCTATGATTGTGTGTGATGTGCTATGAAATAACGCCCAAAGTGGTATTCCGATGCGTGGTAATTTGGGGGTGTTATAAATTTGCACCCCATTGGAAGTACATTATTCATACTATTTTGCAATGCTTGTCTTCTAAAACTACTGCTTTTAATGAATCTGGGAGTCAAGTTGCTTCTGCCTTGGTGTGTTTGGCAACAGGGCGAAAATATTGTTTTTCTCAAATGATTTTTGTGGCTATGGTTAAAAATGTTAAAAGCAGTACAAAATTTTGTATGTATCCAAGGTTTATAGAACTTTTGCTTGACATGAGTCAACATGGAACCATTAGACACACACATCACTTCACAGCCAATCCCCACACCACTAAACAGTTCACCGCCCTTACACCAAACACCCACAATTTTCTGGTAGAGCTGTGCCTTTAACTCAAACCATGTTGAACCAGATCAGACGTGAAGTTCCTTCAACATCCAAAGAAGCCCCAACCACACTTGCTGATACCCCTACTTCATCTTCTGATCCCACTGCTAGTGATTTACCCCTGCCAATACACAACAAGAAAGAAGGAGCAAAACCAGGTTTACTAGGTCTCCCTTGCCTAGTGAATCTTCACCAGTTGTAGAGAGGAGAGCCTCCATGGGTATGGAGCAACTTGGGTATTTGGCCGCCACTACTATCTCATCCTCAAGGGGTGAGCATGACAGTGACACCATAAGTAAGTCCACTTCCTCACTCAGTGATACCCAAAGAGGAGAGGAATCTCCTACTAGGGTTGAGAGCAGACTGAAACCATTATCTCTCTTGGAATTGACAAATATGTGAATTAGCTTGAAAAAGCAAAATGCACAACTGGTACAAACAGTCAAAAAGCAAGGTCTGGTAATCAATAGCTTGGAAACCAGACTTGCTAAACTTGAGGGGAGGAGAAGACCACAGATGCTCTGTCCATAGATGAGGATGCTTCCAAAGGGGAGGAAGAACTCAAAACAAATGAGTCTATAGAATGGTATGTATTTCCTAGTGGACAGGTTGTTGGTAAAGAGAAGATGGTCGGTGATGAGAAGGGTAGTGACAAGGGGAGTGCAACAAAGGATGTAGCTTAGACATTGCTGAATTTGAGACATACAGAAGAAGCCCCTGCTACAACAAAAGTTTTCCTTGCCAACATTAATCCTACTGCTGTAAGTATTCCCCCTGCTATTACTATTACACCTACAAGAGCATCTATATCTCAAACGTTTGCTAGAAAAAGGAGACAGCCAGCACATAAGGGGATACAAATTGGAAAGACTGCACCCAAAGCATTACCAGCAGTTAATCCAAAAGACAAATGGAAGGGTAAAATGGTTGAACAGCCCAAGAAGAAGTATAAGCATAGAACACCAGAAGAGATAAGGGCTCAGACTGAAATGATGAGATTGTGGCAAAAAGAATGCAAGAAGAGGAGTTATATATGGAACAGGAGAGGGTACAAAAGAGGAATAAGGAGTCACAACTGGATGTCTCTAAATTAGATCTCTTAGAAAAAAGAAGGTACTAATGCAGCCAAGAGAGATGCTCAAATAAATTGAAATTATGTATAGAGAGTTGGATGATAGGGTACCAAACATTGCAAAATTCTTCGAGCAATGCGAAAAGGAGCTGGTATATGCTCCATTGGAGGAAAGGTATGGTTTGATACTTTTGGCCTTCAACTTTCAAAAGGATTACTTGGAAAAGAAATAAATGCAGCTCAAAAGGGAAAGGTATATGAGGTCTGAAAAGGCAAGATTGGAGCATTACAAAGTCATGCTTAGGAGGTTCAAGAAATATACTGATGCACACTTCAGAAAGATGACTTTTGATGAGATAGAGAAGGTTGCTATTCCAGTGATGAGGGCCAACAGTGTGGAGAATTTTCTTGGTATAGGCACAGCCGAGGAGGATGAATACATTCAGAAGCAAGATGAGATGATCAAGAAGGCCAGGGAATCTAAGAAAAGAAAGGCAGAGGGAGAAGCATGTGAAACTGCTCAAACATGTGCAACTTCTCAAGCAGGTGGATCCATTAACAAGTGAAAGATCTATTCTTAATTTACAAAGAGCAGTCAAGAGAATAAAGAGGATGGGGAAGATTGGAATGGTAACTAGGGAAAATCAGAATCCCTCCAATGAAGAAATAGATCAACACTTAGTTTTGGAGGAATCTGATGAAAACGCACCTGATGATATGAGAAGGAAGTACTCCATAGTAAAGTATGATGTATATCAGTATAAAGGCATGTCTTGGTGGAAGCTTACTAGGGCTGATGATACAGCTCAAACATTCCAAAGTTTGGGTGTTATGTTTCAAACTTTGGATAGAGAAGACTTAGATGATCTATGGAGGATTTTAAAAGGAACGTTTGCAACAAATCCTCCTACTATAGAAGGTGTTGCGAAGTATTGGTTGATTTGGGATAACATGCATAGGATGTATGAGACAGATCTAAATGATCCTGTTTTTGATGCATAGAATGGAGCCAAGATGCCATATTGGAAAATATTCACTAATTCTAGAGTTTATGAGTTGGCTATGGAAGGATTAAATGTCTAACTGCTCAACAACCGTTACTATCCTCTCTCACAAGAGACTTTGAAGAAGATGGTGCATACTGACTTGATAGTAGATTGCAAGAATCATGTACCTTATGATCTTGTTAGGTTCATCCACAGTCAGGTTTGTCCAGAGAATTTGTAAGCATCCTCATCAACCAGCGTTTATTCAGAAACTTGTCTTTTGAGTGAAAGCACAAGTTTAAGAGAGGATTGTTGGGAATAAATGCATGAGTCAAAGTTCCCCCTGTTGGTTGGTCAAGATCCCCCTGCTAGAGTAAGTTCCCTCTGGTGATTAATGAAGACAGTGGCATCAGTTCCCACTGCTTGAAGTCAGTGACCCTACTGTATGGATAAACTTGGAAGAGATATTGACGCGTTTTTGTTAATACTCTAGAATATCTTCCTAGTTTGTTTAGTAGTTATCTTGTACATGAGTCCTTATGCTATAAAAGGACTCATTAGGTTTTGTGTTTGATATACTTTTCCTATCATTTCATTTCATGCTTTAAGGTTGTATAACTGATAACGCCCAAATCTACATATTTCCTTGAGCGTTATCCGTATATTTTGCATGGTTTTTGGTTATACTAACGAGCTATTTAGCTCATATATGTGTGAAGTTGTGTTTTGTGTTGCTAGATAGCCAAGAACAAGAAAATACCAGGAAAGAAAGAATAAACGATGATTCATGCATATAGAAAGGAATCCTGACAAGTACAAGTCACTCAGCATGGAAGTTGCCACCAGCAGAATCCAAAGTTGCCACCAACATTTGTAAAAGTTTCCACTGGCGGAATACTAGTTGCCACCCACTTTTGTGTTGGCAGATTTTGTTTTCTACATTAATGCAACCTTGAGAAATACACACAAGAAGCTTTTATCGGATTCTAGAACTACTTTGGCTACAAGAAAACTCCTTTGGCTCCAAGTATTATTCTTTGGCTCCAAGACAAGCATTGAAGACCAAGGCTTAATTTTAAGTATAAATAAGAGCCTTGGGGTCATTGTAACATATCACTTGAATCCCTTGAAGGTAATTCATTACCAACTTCATTATTCACCAAAGAAACTCTCCCAGCCTTGGTGAAGAACCCCATTCACGGATTTAATATTGGAGTGCCAAAAAGTGACGTTTTTGAAGCTCCAATCATCAAAATAACCTTTCCAAACTCTAAGGGATCATTACCCTTATCATTGGTAGTGTTTCTTGATACTTAAATCACCACCAACAGTCACCAAACGTCCCCAAAACCTGCCTCAATTCTCAAATACGAATTTTCAAATACATAACCCGAAAGACCACAAAGAAACTTGTAGTCAATTGGAGGCTTAAGGATTGCTCTAAATTCTTCCATTCCATTTACTTATTGTATTCATACTTTGGGTAAAGTTTTGTTACTTTCATGTTGTTGAACTCTATGTCATATGAGAATGTTTGTTCTTTATTAATATGATCATAGAGTAGTTTTCTTATACTTGTTTGGAATAATATAAACATGGATATGGAGTGTTTATTATTTTAAAATGTTGAATTATAATTTTGTTTATAAGTTTGTTGAAATCAATATAAGTCTTGATAACTTGTTGGTAAACCATAACTTGGTCTAAAGGTCGAAATGATTCCTTGTTATGTTTTGTTCCAAATGTTAATGCGCATATATGTTTGATGTATCATGATTGACAACCACGAGTAAACAAGTTAAATGGATTTATAAAGGTTTAATCTAGAGTATAGGTCGAAAGGGCTCTAATGAACAAGTTTACTAAAATCATACTTCTCACAAATGGATTTAGTTACCGGTTTGTAATATTGATCCTAGGTCGAAAGGGTTCATTATTCTAAACCGTGTCATGTGCAATTCCATGATATTACACATTGACTTGAAATTGTATACTTATAATTTGTGTGCTATTGTTTAACTATCTACCCGATAATCTATTCACTCCATTGAAATGATTACTAGTTCCAAGTAAGTATCTTTATTATTATTGTTATCTCATTTTAGTTGCTTAATCATCATATTCATGTTGCTTGTTACTTATTGCTTATTTGCTTATTGTTACTTGTATGGTAATGTTGGGAGTGACAACCATCTTTACCAATAACGTTACATTGTTACTTAGATTCCTTACAACCGAAAACACCCAAATCCCAGTGAACGACCTCGGCTTACCACAACAAGCTAGCTACAAACGAGAGGGTCATACTTGCCCGTATGTCCTTAGCTTATTTGGAAATCCGTGTTATAAATTTAAAACTTGTGTAATCGTAAGAGAACGCATCAAGTTTTTAGCACCACTGCCGGGGATTTGTGTTTTGTACTTTACATGTTTTGAATCTTTGTTTCGTCTAGTGTTTCGTTCATATAATTCGTGCTTATTGTGTTTAAAAAAAGTGTGTTTAGATTACGCTTTTTAGTGATTATTTCATCATTCCCACAAAAGTTTTTTTTAAGTGTTCTTAGTTTTTAGTTCCGAAAAAAAAATCATTTTTCCCAACAGTCGCTGAGTTGCCGCCCGGCAGACCCAAGTTGCCGCCGGCAACTGCTCATCAGAAGCAGAGTTGCCGACCGACAAAACCTTTTGCCGCCGGCAACCCTTCCACAGACCCAATTTTGCCGATCGGCAAAGCTTTTTGCCGCCGGCAGTTTTTCCTCTTTTTTTAAAGAATCCATTTTGCCGCCCAGCAGTACCAAAGTTGTCGCCGGCAATTCCTAAAACATTAAAAAAAACTTTAATTTTTATTTTCTTTTGTTTCTTTATTTGTTTTCTTTAGCTAAAATATATATAATATATATAAGTAAAAACTGCAAAAATATTTTCTATTTGAGTTCCTTTATATTTTATTTATCTTTTCTTTTTTATTTTTAGTTGTTAATAAAATTTTCGAATTATTTCGATTTTTCATAAACCCACGTCTTAGAGGTAAATGCCTCGTTAATAAATTCTATGAACTTAAAGGTAAGTTCAAGAAGAAGACCCGTGAACCCGATAGAACCAAATGTGACATCAAGTCACCCGAACCGTTCACCGAAGGAATCTTCTCTTATGACACCAAATCCGATTCCTCAACTATTATTATCATTGATCCCGATGATCAACCGATGTGGTCAAACACTAGGATCGTTGCTCCAACGCCTAGTTCTTCTATTGTTCAATTCCCTATTTTGAACAATTTCACTATCACGAGTACCCACATTCAAATGATTCGGGAGAACCAATTTGATGGACAAGTCCTATCCGATCCTCACCGACACGTTCTCGATTTTCTTGAGATTAGTAGCCTTTTCCAATATGGTGAAAATCAAGATGAAGCGATTAACTTGAGGACGTTCCCATTCTCATTAATTGGAGAAGCTAAGATTTGGTTGAGTGAACTTGACGAAGGAACAATCACTTCGTGGGACGAATTAAGAGAAGCTTTCATAAGCCGATTCTTTTCACCCGCAACGTTTAAATGTCTCCTAAACGACATTCATGACTTTCACCAACTCGATAACGAAACAATCGTTGAAGCTTTGCTCCGAATCAAAGAAATGCTTCGCGCTTGTTATGGACATGATCTAACCAAGAGAACGATAATTGAAACATTCTATCGTGGTTTAGACGATCCAACTCAAGTCTCTCTCGACGCCGGAGGAATCTTCCTCTATAATACTCCGAACGAAGCTTTCCAAATCCTCTAGGACAAGGTCTTTCTCAAGCTCGAATTTTTGAAGGATTCTTATGTCGAACCTTATCCAAAAACAGTTGTTTCCGCCAGTGGAAATAACATCATCTCCTATCACACTGTGTTGATGGATAAATTCGAAGCTCTCGCTAAACTTATCGATTCCCAATTCCTAATCATATGGAATGAACTAAAAGATATGCGAGAAGATTGACTTATTAAAAAACAAGAAAAATAAAATCTTTTTGTATTTTTTTATTTTATTAAAGAAATATTAACAAAAACTTAAACGAAAAGCTAACTATTCCCTGGCAGCGACGCCAAATTTTTTATCGACGTTGAAGTGCCGGTCAAAAATAACCTAATTACCTTATACTAGATAGGGTAAGCGGGTGTCGAATCCACGAGGAATATGTGGTTTTAGTTTAAGTTTGGGGGTGATCACTGATCAATAAAAGTTTTGGTTTTTAAATCTAACGACTAAACTACTCTTGAAAATAAAAATGTTGATTAAAAATTAAAACACTTATTAAACTAATAATAAAGCTAGAAAAATAAAATAAGGATTTAAACAATTAAAAGAAAAATTTAATCGTTCCAGCTCCTAATATTTATGGTTGATCATACTTATGGATTATCGAAACTTTTTAGTTCGTTTACAAAGATTATTTCGATTTAATATGAATGAATTAATGTTGGCATTTATTATGTTTATCAATGACTCGCGATAATAAATCTTTAATTAATCCAACCAATAATTATGTTTTAATAAATTATTTAGGTACAACTTATGCTGATTATACGACCATCTTTTTCTTTAACTAAATAGAATAAGTATGAATCGTTAACTAACAATAAATTGTCTTGCACAAATAATTAAACATAATATTAAGTCAGTAAAAATAATTTATAAATAAATCATAAATCAATGTAAAATAAATATGATATCCAAAAGTAATGATCAAACCATAAATAAAGTTACCGGAAGGAATTACAACAAAATTAGCCAGACATCGCGGTACACTTGAGCCACTGCGTATCAACCATCATTCTTTTTTTTATCTATTGCGGCTGAATGATGTCTCTCACCAAAAAGTCAATTCCCTTGCAATCACTGTCTTCCAAATCTTTTGTCTTCTTTTTCTTTGAAAATACACAGCCCCAACTTTCGTCTCTTGTTTCTTTATCGAATAGTCGACTTTGTTTTTTTTCTTATTTAATAATGTGACTTGCGGCTATGTCTATTAACCAAGAAAAAATACCTATAATTGCCTTCTTTTTTCCTAAAGTGTCGGCTGATATCTATGATGCGGGCCCACCAAAGTTGACTTTTTTCAATTCTTCGTTCAATATATTCGATTGTTTTCTTTTTTTTGTCTTTTTGATCCTTTATGCGCAAGTTGTGTCGGTTTACTATTGGGCTTTTGGGTCCAATGGGCCAAAAGTTATTTTTTTTCTTTTTTTTTTCTTTTGCCATATAATAACTTTTGCCCAATAAAAAATAACCCAACGCCAATAATTGCTCAAACGAAACCCGGACAAATAAAAGATGACCGGAAATATTGCGATGCACTCAAATCTTTTTCTTCAATATTTATTCGTCATTTATCGGCACTCACAATGTCTTTTCTCCAAAAGATTAATTAAGCGGCCATTTTATTTTATTTCTCTCGTAACCTACATAATCACAAAACACATTTAAAGTACATGTATAATGAAAAATAAATATATAATTATGCTAAATTAACATGCTATTAGGTGTATGCGAAATACACCAATCAGGCCCCTCAAATTTAACCTTTACTCTGTCTCAGAGTAAAAATAAAAATAAAAATATACAAGCACGTTAATTTCATAATTTTTAATCATACTATTGAAATTCTATCAAAAAGATCAAATTTAACTTTATACACTAATAACCATCTTACATGACAAATAATCCAAAATGATTACCAATATTTTTGTCCTTCTTAAACACTTAGCATAACCATTCCCATTGATTTCATTTACTTTATGTTTCATATAATTAACCATGTGTCCAATGTACCTAATGCACACGTATAATCAATCTAAACATTAATCTAAAACAAGAGGTGAGAATATCTTACACCTTTTATAACATTGGAGTTTTTATACCATAAGAGCACATCATAAGCCATCATACTTTAGCTTATATACTTTCACCTCCTTTACTTTTTCTTTTTTTTCACAAATTTTTTTCTTTTTTTTTCACATCGCACATAAGCTCTTCTTTTTAGCCATTCAGGACCGTTTCTTATACAAGTCATCCCGAACGCTTTATACACTCCTTTTAAGCTTGATATAAAGACCAATCATTCAGAAAAATGAATATCTATCATATAGGTGCATACTAAGACACACTGGCACATAAGAACCGGTTAATTTAGTCTGTTTTAATTAAATGGGAACAACTATACTTCGTTTCAATTGGTACATCATACGATGGAGTTATCTACCGCATAGTATAATTATACAATCCACTAAATTACACTAATCTTCCTAATTTCGTTACATATAATACAAGGATTGAGTTATTTCACATAAAATTGTCTCAGCTAAGTGCAATGCTATCCATCATAAAAATTGGCGTCAGACCCATGCTAACAACTAAAATATTACCTTGCGTGGGTGACGAATCAGATATGCAAGCCCAACATATGACTACCACCAATAATTATGACAGTTCTCCAACTCGTTTCTAAGGCCACCGTGCGCGGGCGACGAGCCGAATAAGATCAATTTCAAATGTCCTAACGCAACTATTACATTACTAGATTTCAAATTATTAATTCAAACTTTCTACTCGATCTAAGGAAAGGTAAGTAGAGGGAATTCAACCGGGTATGGTTTGATCATCTAAACTATACATATGCCTAACTACATGCAAACAATCAAATCAATTTAATAACCAAATTATACAATGGAATCGGGTGCATCTGATAATTATGGTCAAATCCTCTAGCTTACTCCAATAAATCATCCACAAGCTAATCTTCAGAACCTGGAAACACTCAACAAACATATATGTAGAAGAAACTTGCACATCTAATTAGCACAAGACTCTTATAATATGATTTAAAAATTTTAAAATTTTTTAATTTTTCCCAAAAATCATATTTTAACCCATATTGACCAAAATTTCACACAAAAGCATGTAGCGCATGTGCTACCCCCCTCAACTTAAAGCATTGCATTGCCCCTAATGAAAAAAATTTAAATTGAAATTTTGGTTAAAAATCAATTTGACAAACTCACACAAAACAAAAACCTAACTCACTTTCGTAGGAATCACGGTTGCATTTAGCGTATGCAACAAGCCTTTAAACCATTCGGTAGCCCGACTGGACGATTTTTGTCTCGTGAGGGTTTGTAGTGAACACACCCACAAAGTTTTAAACACACACAAAAACAAGATAATAAAATGTAAAAGAAAATACACACACTACAAACCACAAACCACAGGTTGCCTCCCGCGAAGCGCTAAGTTTACCGTCTTCAGCCAGACACAATTCATATGAGCTATTAAGACGGTTGGAATGGTTCCAAGTAAACCACATCCACCGTTTCCATCTGATCACTCTCCAACTCAACATACGGCTTCAAACGGTGTCCATTAACATTAAAAGGCTCTCCACCCACAATATTTTGTATTTCAATGCTCCGTATGGAGAGACTTGAGTCACTACGTATGGACCCGTCCATTTACTTCTCAACTTCCCAGGAAAAAGCTTAAGTCTAGCATTGAATAACCAAACTTTTTGACCAACCAAGAAAGATTTCTTGGTGATGTATCGGTCATGAAAAGCTTTGGTTTTCTCCTTATAAATCCTAGAACTCTTATAATCATCACGTCTAGTCTCATCTAGTTCAGATAATTGAGGTTTCCTAGAACTACCCGCTTTCTCTAAATCCAGATTAACGGTCTTAATCGCCCATTTATCCCTATGCTCTATCTCAACGGGTAAATGACACGCCTTGCCATATACCAACTTATACGGTGACATACCAATAGGAGTCTTAAAAGCCGTCCTATATGCCCATAAAGCATCATCTAACCTCAAGGACCAATCTTTCCTATCACTACGAACGGTCTTTTCTAAAATTCGCTTAATCTCCCTATTAGATACTTCCACCTGTCTACTAGTCTGTGGGTTATAAGGGGTAGCTATCCTATGATTAACTCTGTAGTGTTTCAATAATTTTCCAAATCTAAAGTTCTTAAAGTGAGAACCCCCATCACTAATTATAGCCTTAGGAATTCCATGTCTAGCAAAGATATTCTTCTTAACAAACTTAAGAACGACACTATGATCATTGGTTCTAGTTGCCTCAACCTCTACCCACTTAGACACATAATCAACTGCCACTAAAATGTACACATTTCCATGGGAAGTGGGGAATGGTCCCACAAAATCAATACCCCACACGTCAAAGATCTCAACAACAAGTATGGGATTCATAGGCATTTGATCACGCCTTGAAATCCCACCAACTTGTTGGCAACGAATACATGCTTTTACAAAAGACTGGGCATCCTTGAATATAGTCGGCCAAAAGAAACCGCTTTCTAAGATTGTATGCCCAGTTTTCTTAGCACCAAAGTGTCCACTACATGCATAAGAATGGTAATGAGCCAATATGTCCATATGCTCATGGTCGGGAACACATCTCCTAACAACTTGGTCAACACACACTTTATAGAGCTCCGGATCCTCCTAAAAATAATGCTTCAACTGAGAGAAGAAGTGTTTTCTTTGTTGCTTGGACCAAAAATCCGGAAGCTTTTTAACAGCTAGGTAATTGATTATGTTTGCGTACCAAGGAACCTTAGAAACCTCAAACAAGCTTTCATCTGGAAATCTTTCCTTAATCACGTCAGGAGGGTTGAACGGTGGAGGGATAATTCTAGACAAATGGTCGGTAACTACATTTTCTGACCCCTTTTTATCCCGGATTTCTAAATTAAATTCCTATAAAAGCAAAATCCACCTAAGCAACCTCGGTTTTGTCTCCTTCTTAGTCAAAAAATGTCTTAAGGCACTATGATCTGAAAATACTATCACCTTAGAATGCCCCCAAATATATGACCTAAACTTATCAAGAGCAAAAACCACGGCTAACAACTCTTTTTCAGTAGTGGTGTAATTCATTTGAGCTTCTGAAAAGTCTTACTAGCATAAAAGATTACAACGGGTTTCTTATCGACTCGCTGTCCAAGAACCGCCCCAGCGGCATAATCACTCACATCACACATGATCTCGAAAGGCTTCGACCAATCAGGTGATTGCAGAATAGGGGCTTCTACAAGCTTTTGCTTAAGCATGTTGAATGCTTTAAGACATGATTCATTAAAGTCAAAGCGTGCATCTTTTAAAAGTAGATTACAAAGAGGCTTTGATATAGCACTAAAATCTTTAATAAATCGCCTATAGAACCTGGCATGACCAAGAAAAGATCGCACACTTTTGATGGTAGTGGGAGGAGGAAGGGTTGAAATTACTTGAAGTTTAGCACGGTCTACCTCAAATCCTTTTTCAGACACAACATGCCCTAATACATTTCCCTCTCGAACCATGAAATGGCTCTTCTCCCAACTAAGCACTAGATTAGTTTCGGTGCATCTTTTTAACACACTTTCAAGCTGATCAAGGCAGCTTTCAAAAGACTGACCAAAAATGGAGAAATCATCCATAAATATCTCTACAGATTTTCCAACCATGTCAAAAAAGATACTCATCATGCACCGCTAAAAGGTAGCGGGTGCATTACACAGGCCAAATGGCATTCTTCGAAATGCAAATGTTTCGTAAGGACACATAAAGGTAGTTTTGGCCTGGTCATCAGGATGGATGGGTATTTGATTATAAATGGAGTACCCATCCAGAAAGCAATGGAACTTCTTACTAGAAAGATTCTCAACTATTTGATCAATGAAAGGTAGTGGGAAATGATCTTTAGATGTGGCATTATTCAGCTTACGATAATCTATACACACTCTCCACCCAATAACTGGTCGGGTTGTGAGTTTTTCCCCATTCTCGGTTTCTACAACGGTGATTCCGGCCTTTTTAGGCACCGTTTGAGTGGGACTTACCCATTTACTATCCGAGATGGGATAGATAATACCAGCATCTAACCATTTGAGAACTTCCGTCTTCACTACCTCTTTCATATTAGGATTCAAACGCCTTTGTGCATCTCTTGATGGCTTAATATCTGGGTCCATAACAATTCGATGCATACATAATGAAGGACTAATTCCTTTCAAATCTGCAATTGTCCTTCCCACTGCTGCTTTGTACTTGGAAAGCACTTTTAGAAGTGCTTCCTCTTGTGATTCAGAAAGATCAGAAGCAACAATAATGGGTAAAGTATTGTTAGGACCTAGAAAAGCATATATGAGATTGGATGGCAAAGGTTTTAGCTCAAGAGTTGGAGGCACCTCTAGAGACAGTTTCGTAGCCATGTCAAAAGTAGAAGGCAAGGGCTCCACCTTGTAAGACCAAGGTGGTTTTTGATGGTCCAAAGAGCTGACCAGACACTCTTGAATCTCTTTGTTGTTCCCTAATTAATCACTTCACCATGGTTGAATTTATGAATTAAATAAGAAAGATAGAAGATTTCTAGAGAGAGAAAGTAGTGAGAAAAATTAGAGAGAAGATGGAGAAACTATGTGAGATTAGATTAAGAAATGAAAACCACCAACCCTTCCTAACATGCTAGGAAGGGCTTATATAGTCGGGCTCATACATGTAGCCTTAATGGACTATATTGTTTAAGGGGTCGGGCTTGAATAAAATGCTTAGTACATTAAAAGAGGCCTTTTAAGCTAGCCATCAAGCCCGTAATGTCACGACTATTTTAACTAACTATTACAACGTTCTAATAAATATTACAATAAAAACCTATGACCGAACATTCTTGTTTGACTCAATATTTTGAGGCTAACAATCTCCCCCAATGTGAGTTCTTTCGTCTTTGATATTTGGAGTTCAATGGAGATTACGAATTTCGTCATAAATGAGTCTTGAACGTGTAATAGTAGTCTTGTTACTTCATGTTGTGATCTCTGAGCCTTTGTCGTTGTCTTTCGACTTTGTCTTTTGATCTTGAGATCTTCAAATCATCCTTGTCTTGTCTTTGCCATCTTGCGATCTTGTGTCTTCATCCACATGCTCTTACGTTGCACTATCTTGAAAGCTTGCTAACAATCTCCTTTGAAGAGAGATCATTCCTCTACATTAATTGATAAGGAAGATTTTGATCATCATAGTTGCGGAAGTCTTTAGCTTTCTTGATTGTTGAATGTCTTTGGGCATGAGTATGTGGTTTTGAATCTTTGACTTTGCTGAGTATACTGTAACGTCACCTTTTCGAGACAAAACATAGACACGGACTGAATGGCTTTGACATTCATCCTAAATTGGTAGCGTTTTACCTCCGGTCGGTGAAGACCGTTACACGATATTAAATATCGTACCTGTGATTAGGTAGATTCAATTAAGAACCTCCTTGACAGGGTTTCGCGGCTGTACTAGCCGTTCTCTTTACTCGACCGTCTCAAAGCAAGACTGCGAACATAAAGAGTGAATCAACTGGATAAATATCCGCTTGATTAAAGTCGTCAATTCAAATTCCTGGAACAAGTTTGATTTATTAAGAATCTTACCATTGTTGCTTTCCAGTTGATACAAGCTTGATTCATAAGAATCTCGCAAGTTACCTACCGTAGCGCTGTTTAATGTTGACGCTAGAAGGATTTCCATTCGTCACTGTGAATATTAATAAATATTACTCTGGATGTTCTGGCAAGACCATAAAGATATTGCGTAGAAACCTGAAACGAGTTTGAATCGATAAAGAAACAAACCACTGTTGCTTTACAGTTTTACATATGTTCAATTCATAAAGAATCTTACACATGACCTACCGCAGTGCTGTTTGATGTTACACTGGAAGGATTTCCACTCATCATTGTGAATACTAGGTAGTATCACTCTAAGTGTTCTAGCAATATCGCAAGAATATAGCGTAGGACTCTTTTAATCGTCATCCGTGTGTCCTAACGAGATTTGCTTGATCTCTTGGCTCTAGACTCGATATGTGCACTTTTAGTGGTCGAGGCTGGAGCAGATGCCACCTATTCAATATCAACTATCTCGAAGTGAGAAAGTCAATAGAAGTCGTGTTGATCTCCGTGAAAATAAAACAAACTTCTTTTAAGAGAAGTCTGAGTTAGCTGGGGAGGGGTTGTGCATTACATCACTGGGTCTATGATGTGTTGCCTTCATGATGTGTTGACCCGGTTTCTGCCTAAGTTGTATGGAGGGCTAATTTCCTTACACCCTTTATCCTTACATTTCTTTTTCATTCTTCAACCCCTTCAATGCTTACCAAGACATCTTTAATAGCACCTTGTTGTGATTGTTCCAGTGCTATCATCAATACTTAGTCGGCATTCAGCTACATTCACATTCTACTCCATCTTTCCTAAGGACTTCTAATAATCTATTGGATTGTCCCTGGGAAGATCTCTCCGGTTCTGGTTGGATCATAGGACTTAAACCTAACCACCCTTTTGACACCAATAACGTCGTGGATTAAAGATGTTGTGGGTATTTGATCGTAACCATGAGTGCTTGAGTCTTTAGATCACATTTTAATCACATTTTATTCCCTATCTCTATTATATAAAATCGTTTGATATTAGAGATACCAAATTATATTAAAATATATTTTGAAAAATAGTCTTGAAAACTTTCGGGAGAAAAATTTGTCCAACTTAGCATGAATTTGGAACGCTCCCCCTCAAAAATTGATCCAATTGAATTGTCATTGTGAGGATGTGATCCACATTTCGCTTTTTGAGGATGGGAGTTGTTGAACAAACAATTTTTAAAAGATTTTGAATAATCATTGAAAAACTCTTGAAAAAATTGTGTTCAACGCTTTTCGAAAAACTCTATTTCTTTGTGGCGAAGAGGTTTTTCTAAAGCATAAACTTGAGTTCATAGACTTTGAATGTCTTGACAAATCCACTCAAGTGTAAGAAAATTTAACTTCTTTTGCTGAGGATAAGCGCACTAAATTGTACACTCCCCCGTGAATATCGATTCGGGTTGCAATCTGAAAGTGATTACAAGCCATTATGTTGAGCTCAAAACGTTGAATGTTTTGTGACAAGCTCAACCCAAGATAGATTGCTCTACCCGTTGTTGGAAATATTGTCCAAAAGAGACAATTTCCTTTATAAAAGATAGAAATGACATGTTTTGAAAAATATTTACAACTTTCATTCGAGGTTTATGTACACACCCGTGTCGTTATTGAGTGACATTTCTAGGCACATCCATATTATCGATACTGAAAGACATGTCGAGGAAGAATCTTTTTGGTATTTTTAAAGATTTTTAATTTTGTATTTTGCTTTTTCATTAATATTTACAAGTAGATGTTTGATAGATGAATCAAGCAGGCTTCTTTGTTAGAATCTCCAGCTCTGCTAGAGTCAAACATCTCATACCAATTTGCCTAACAAGATACGCAAACCTCTCTTTCGAAAGAGCTTTTGTAAACAAGTCAGCTAATCGGTAATTAGTTCCAACAAAGTAAAGTTCAACGATACCTGTAAAACCCGCATGCTTTTACCATGAATAGTACCCATTAGATCGTACGTACTAGATTAAGACTTTCCTTTTATAGCATGTTTACGTTCGCGAATAAGAATTTTAAGTATTACGTACGTGTTAGAACAGGATAAGTATTTATTACGTATGAACACACGATAATTATTCAAATAATAATTATAATCACGAACATGCGATCATGAAATCATGAACGTAAATTAATCACGAGATAATATTAATTACGTATATATATTTATTACGAACACGAATAAATATATTAAGTCGTGATCGATAATTAATTAAAACACGTAAAATACGAACACGAGAACACACGTATTAATTAGACACGGAAATGATCGGGTTACCCCATGTGGCCCCCATATGCCACAAAATTAGGAAGGAGGATGGGCCAAGCCCATCAAATTTTACTAACATGGGGTAAAAGGTAAAATCTTGTTTCATTTTCACTTTACAATAAACTAAACAAAAACCCTAAAAGATTTTTCTCCTTCCTCCTTGTCCTCTCTTTTGGCCGCCACCTATAACAACAAGAAAGGGGGTGTTTAGTTGATTTTGATCTTGAATCTTGTACGTGTGTTCGTGTGTGTTCATCCTCGTTAGATCCACGCATTCGGTATATTCTTTTTATCCTTTTCTTTTTGATTTGATCTAATAAAATAATTAAGAACATGATGTTTTTAAAAACCTAATTAAAAACATAGATCAAACATGTAAATGGTTTTTGGGAAAATCAAAAAGGTTGTTTTCAGGGGTGTTTGTTTGGCCGGCGCCTAAACCGAACCCCAAGGGGGTCTCGGTTTGGCCAATAAACCACCACCGAGACCATATGGTCCCGGTTTGGTGGTGTGGGTCCCACGGCAGCAGCAAACCAAAGGGAACCCCGAAGTGGTTCAGGGTGTGGTGTCGATTTCATGTCCGGTTCATGGTTTCTAGTCAAGATCCGGTTCACGATTTATGTTAAGATTATATTTTTATAATCGTATGTTAAAATTAAATTAATAAGTATGACATGATTAATTTAATAAACATGACTTAGGTTATATTTAATTATTAGAATCATGAAATTATTAACCTAAGTATTTTATATTTTCTAGACTTATAATTAATTAATTATTTAAAAACTATGGTTATAATTAATTAATTAACATGACTTAGGTTATATTATTAATAAATAATAATACATGTTTTAACCTAAGTATTTAACTTTATTTAATTAAAACATGATACACTTAATTAAATACTTTTAACCTATAGTTTATTTAAATTACATGAAATAATTAATAAACTATACATTATATCATTAGGACTTAGAAAATAATCAAAATAACACTTAGGCTTATATACTTAGCTTATTTAACCAGCTTATATCTAATTATGGAAACTTTCTATTTTTAGAAACTTATTTAATTAAGGCAGCTAATCTATTTATGGAAACTTTCTATTTTAGAAACTTAATTAATTCAGGCAGCTAATCTATTTATGGAAACTTTCTATTTTTAGAAACTTATTTAATTAAGGCAGCTAATCTATTTATGGAAACTTTCTATTTTTAGAAACGTATCTATTTTAAGCAGTAATTCTATTTTTGGAAACTTTCTATTTTTGGAAACTTTCTATTTTTGGAAACTTTCTATTTTTGGTAACTTTCTATTTTTGGAAACTTTCTATTTTTGGAAACTTTCTATTTTAGGAAACCTGCTATTTTTAGGAAGTTACTTATCATTACACAGTAAGTATAATAATACATGAAATACCAGAAATACTTAATCAGAATAGACAGGATATAAGATAAACATAGTTTAAGGCTTAAAACAGTAAAACATGATATGAACATATAAAATATGCTAAGACATGACATAAAACCAGTTGTGTATTTAGTAAGCAGATACTTATTCATGTACGTATTTATGTAGCATTAGTGATACCGAAGTAGGATTCTCCTCAGTTCATCTTCTTCGTTCACTGGACATAAGGTACGGATTCCCGTCCTTTCAGTATGGACATTCTTTCCTTATTAGGATTCCCCATATGCAGCCAACTATTTTCCTAGTATTTGTTTTATATGTTTTTTATTTGCTTATGTTTAATTTAGAATACCTATAGCCATATACATGCATGACCAGTTTCACCTAGTTATAGAGGTACCATAACCATAACATTAGAGGCACTAATGTTATGACTTCACCACGGCGGAGTGATTGCTCGTGGCGTCCCTTCAGCTTTTGGCCATACTTTTATATTTATCATGTGGGGCGTATGGGTGCATCTTAGTTACATGTTTCAGTCAGGATTTCATGGTGAATGTGGTGTGTTCCTTGCATCCTTCACAAGGAGCTGATCCCTCCTACCCAGAACCAGTATATTAAATTAGAGGCAGCCCCTCTAATTTTCATGATGAGGTCACCCCTCCAAGTATTCATGCACGGTGGATTTTCATGACCTATATTGGCTAATGGTAAAATATGTTAAACAGTTTTAATAAGATAAACATAAGGCTTTTCAAACTATAAAACCAGTTTTATGAACATGCTCCAGGTTTTCCAGGACTTATATATTTCCACTGCTATTAAGTCTCTATTATGTTTTAGTCACTTATACTATGTCTATATCCGTGCACTGAGCGTTTTGCTCAGCCGTTACTTTCCTTTCCATGTCCCAAAACGGCAGGTACCCTAGGAAAGACTCGAGCATTTGGAGGACGTGCATAGGATGGAAGCTGCTAGAGACTTCTTTTCCTTTTTGCCTTCATATACTTATGCTTGTTTAGTCTTTCATTCATTTCTTTTGCTTTATTATGTTTTGGGCTTATGTTTGGGAACCGATGTTTGATTCCGGTTGTCCCTATGGTCATGTAATGTTTTAGACATTTATTCTTGTATGCTTTGATGGCACGCCATAATTACGCGTGACATTCCATTATCAAAATGGGGTGTTACAATTATGGTATCAGAGCCAAGGCTTCGACCTGTAGGCTCTAAACCTCGACCTGTGACTAGTGGGTAGTCACCAGGAGCTTCCTAAGCCAACGTTTGTTATTCTACGTATTGATGTTTTCAGCGCATTGTTGTTTGAACCATGATGTTTTCAACACCTTAAGGTCTTAACCTTGATGTTTTTATCGATACTGTTTTACTAATATGGATGGACAACCGTCATTCATATTTAGTTATGTGTCATTGTTTCATGCATAACGTTCCTCGTGAACTGTGGCTATGTGGACTGAACCCCAGTAGTTCATAATTAGTCACATAAAATTTTTTCTGATAAGTTTTGACAGATGAGTTTCATTTATTTATGTTTCATGTATCATTGTTGCAGGAATTATGACTAAGTAATGGTTGGTACAGGACTGGCCCTATTTAGTCGCATGTGCTTTTATCGAAACTTTTAACTTTGGGACCGACCCATAGGCGTCCCCTCGCCATGTCTTTTGTTTTGGGACCGACCCATAGGCGTCCCCTCGCTCATATAAAGGTTTTTTTAAACTACATTACGCATACATGCACTGTTTTTCATGCATAAAATTTTTCTCATGATTTATTGGCATAAATTTTTTTTCATGTCCCCTTATAAGTTACTATGTTTTTTATGTCAAGTATCTTTTCATACTGTCATGGTTAAACCCAGTTTGATGCTGATTATATTATACACTCCTTCATGTTGGGTGTTCCATGTTTCTTTATGATGACTTCGTTTTCACGTGACTATGTCTTACGTTTCTTTTGTTGTTTGCTTTCATGCAAGACACTGTTGTGATTTCATTGAATTCTGCTTTCATGATAGTCATGGTTGGTTTTCATTGATCATGCTGTCAGGCAAATCATCATTGAATTTTGTGTAACCACACTTTAACGTTTCTCGTTATAACCAAAATGATGTCTATGCTAATACTGCCAGGTTATCATGATGGTTTTCCTAACCGTTTAACCGATACACTTTCCTTAAATCATGATAAATGATCGACCCCATACCGATCATTTCATGTGCATTCCACGTGTACTCCACGTACCGTATTTCATGTGTATTGCACGTACCTTAATCCATGTGTATTTCACTTGCAATACTTCACGAGTATTCGCTAGTCGATTCTGAATCACCTCAGGCGTATTTTCAATTGCTGATATTCTACAAGATTGCTGATGCCGCTCATAACTTGGTGATGTTACTAAAGGTTGATGCTTCTGACGTTCGGAGACGCTACGAGATGCGGATGCTGTTCACAAGCTGGAGATCCTACAAGACGAAGACAAAGGCGTCAGAGCAAAGCAATTGGACGAGAAGATGCTTCACCATCAGACGATTTCCATCAATCATTGTCCCTAATTCTTAGTTACATGTCATACGTCATTCGGCTGTCATTTCAGCCATATGAGTGCAAACCGGTACCAGCCGGCACTCAGCTGAATAGTTACATGAATCACGGTCATGAGAATGACCGTCATGGAACTGACAGACAGGATGATAGTAACCACTACTATGACAGAAACTATCCTAGAAATCGCAATCGAGGATCCGGCCGCGGACGTGATCAGACATACAAAGGATCAGTAGTCCTACCAATCCGCCAAGTCAGGCATAATAACCTAATATTGTAGTTCTATTGTTTTACGTCTCGAGACACAAGTCAAGACATCAGTCAAGACACATGTCTCACGTATACTTTCTGAAGACACATGTCAAGACACCAGTCAAGACATATGTCATGCTTATAGTTCCAAGACACGAGTCAAGACACATGACTCACGTCCAATTATGGAACATTTCTAAGAAACTCAGGGTACCCTCCAAGGGTATATCCATTCTGTTGTGCCATGTATTAATCAGGCCACAGGAATTTCAGTACCACTACCGGCGCATCAGTGGGAACTATCACGTTTCACGATGACATTTTCATTTTTTTGTAACCATAGCTCGTAGATTCATGACCATGAAGGACGCCTTTCGTATTCCCATGTATACGAAGGTTTTCCTTCAGCTTAATGATGAGATCCAAGCTGCTAACGCATTTCCTCGGACAGACGCGAGATGAATTTTATCCTAATTATGGACTATGAACAGCACACCATGCTACGATTCATAATTATGTACAGTAATGTTCAGGCTCCTGAATACATTCAGCTTGATTTTCCATTAGGAAAATCTGTATAAATTATCTATGCTTACAAGCATGTGCGTTGTTAGCCATAGTCGCTAAAATTTCTAGTTGTCAGTAAGACACGACTAATGAAGTTCTTTTACGCATATCCAGTTGATTATTCCAAAATATTCCCATACATTCCAGAAGAAATTACAAGGAGAAGGCCGGTGCCATGAGATTATTGTTGGGAATAAATTAAGGCCAGATCACTTGAGCGCTGACAAGAGTAAAACAAGCGTTGACAAGAGCAAAACAAGCGCTGATAGCTCAAGCGTTGACAAGACAAAGTCAAGCATTGATACATTGAAGACAAGCACTAATGGGAAGATATACTCTACGCGTTTATTGTATTCTAGATTACTTCTAGTAAAGATAGGAACAACAATGTATTTTCTATATTTATCTTTACCTAGAATAGCTGATACGTAGATTATTGTACAAGGCTTCTTATGTCTATAAAAGAAGACCTTTAGGTTAATGTTTCATATAAGTTTTCATTCGTAAACTACTTTCATTATAAGCAAGTTTGATATCATTAATCAAAGTGAAAGTTTGTTTATATCATTGTGTGTTCTTGTTTAAGTGTTAATTCCGCATAACACTTAGATTATCATAAGCATATACAAAGGTTTCTCTAAGTGTATTACTTGATCTAATCTCGTATACATAAAGCTAAATCAATCTAAGTTTGGGATCAACAAGTGGTATCAGAGCTTGTTGAGGAACTTTTGATCTTAAAGAACACAAGAACCCTAAAAATCACCAAAACCCTAATTTTCTCAAAAACCCTAACAACATCATGTCAACTCTAGAAATAACCTCTTGCTCCTCACCCTTACCAAACATCAAGATTCCTATGCTTGATGCAACCAACTTTGAATTGTGGAAATTCAACTTTGAACAATATCTAGGGATCTATGACTACACACTCTGGGAGATTATTAAATATGGAAACACATTCAATAAGGCTCAAAATATTGCTAATGCCATTGCTGCAAGAACAGCTGTTGCTGGATGTTCAGAAGCAGACAAGAAGGAAAAACCTGATGATGGTAGAGCTGTGTCTGCTGAAGACATAGCAAAGAAAAGGGTCGACATGAAAACCCTAAATATTCTGAAACTCTCTTTGGGACAAGAGAACCAGCATAAATACAGAGGTTATGAATCTGCTAAGGACCTTTGGGCAGCTCTTGAAGTTGCATATGGTGGCATTGAAGATACTAAGGAAGAAAAGAAGAAGCAACTCATGCATGATTATGCTGTCTTCAAGGCTCAACCTAATGAAAAGCTCAGTAGTGTGAGAAGCAGATTGCTTGATATTACAAGCAAATTGTCCTTCATGGGGACACAACTTGGTGATGTTGACATCAATGCTACTTTTCTTAAAAGTCTTGGTGAGGCGTGGAAGATTGAGGCAAGATCTATTCTTGCTAATAATACTCACAAAAGTTCCACGTTTGATGATATCTACAACAAACTGAGGCTGTTGGAAGATGAAACTCTTTTCGAGCATGGAAGCAAGTCCACCAACAGTAACATGGCCTTCTTTTCTCATAGTGAAGGTCAATTCAATCAGAAGGACTCCTACATGCATCCAGTTACTGGATCATCATGTGTCAGCGCTAGAACTTGTCTTGTCAACGTCTCCTTTTCAGACGCTGACACATTCAAAAGTGACTCACCAAGAGTTAAACCTGCTGGTTTGGATTTGGATACTGTATGTGCTTATATTGCTTCTTTGCCCAATGGTTCAGTGATTACATATGAGGACCTTGAGAAGATAAGTGATGAGCACTTGGAAGAGATGGACATTAAGTGGAACATGGCTCTTGCTAGTATAAGAGCAAACAGGTGGAACAGAAGGTTTAAGAAGAAAATGACCTTCAATGCAAAAGACACAGCTGGATTTGATAAATCCAAAGTTGAGTGCTACAACTGTCATCGTATGGGGCACTTCATGAGGGAATGCGGATCTCCTAGAAGATCTGATGCTGGTAAACCCTTAAGTCAAATTGTTAAGGCTCAGGATCCTAAAGCCATGGTTGCAGTTCAAGGAATTGATGGTACTGGATGGGATTGGAGCTATCTGGCTAAGAATGTGGAAGAGGATAAAGCTTTGGTTGCTGAAATTGAAGAAGAAGAGCATTTTGAATATGCTCTCATGTCACACTCCTCCTCTTCATCAGATAATGAGGTATACGATGATGCTTTTTGTAGTAAAGGTTGTAGGTTAAATACTGAAAAACTTAACAAAGAGGTGTTAAGATTATTAGATGATATGAGTACTGAAAGATGCAGACTATCTAATTACCAACTAGCTCTTACTGAAACTGAGAAAACTGTTTCTGAATACAAGAAAATGGAATTTGACTTAAAAGATAAAATAAATATCTTAAAACATGAGTTAAATGCTAGTATGGATATTAGAAACATCATGGAAAGGGTTAATGGTGAGTTACAAGCTAAGCTAGATGAGGCCATTAAGAATAAAGATAATGTTGGCCTTAAAATTCAAAGATTTGATAGAGCCACACAAACCCTAGGAGACTGTGTGAGTAAACAAAGAGATCCTAAGGATATGACTGGAATTGGGATGAATGATTACTCTGTGGTTCCACCACCAGCTGGTGACTTCTATGGTGTCCTACAAAAGGACCTATCTTGGACTGGTTTACCAGAACTCCAAGAGGAGGAATTCATTCCTCCACCAAGAGTTGTCACTACAGTTGAAGAGTACCAACAAAAGTTGACTGACCTGAATATAGGTTGATGAAACGCCAAAGGATTACTGGAGTGTTCTCCTATGGTGGTCCTAGCCATGTAGCAGAGAGAACCACCACCACAAGTGTGGCTGGTGACCTGGATGAGGCTGGGACTATTGGTTCTGGCTTAGATGCTGACCAAGGCAGTCCCACCATCATTAAGTCCTCATCCATGCCCAATGAATCTGACTTGGGAGGTCAAATCCCCATTTTAGAAGAGGGCAGACTGGAACCAATGACTCTTATGGAATTGACGGCAGTCTGCATAAGCTTGCAAAAGCAAAATGCAGACTTAGTACAAGTTGTCAGCTCACAAGGCCTTGAACTCAAGCAATTGAGGGAGAGGATTGTTATTTTGGAGACTACAAGTGCAAGGAGAGGTATGGAGGAATCTTCCAAAGGGGAGGAAGATCCAATAAATCTGAGTGATAAGGGCAGCCATGATGGTCAATCTTTGGATGTTGCTGAGGCCCTTACAAGTTTGAAGAAACAAACAGGTTTTGATACGTCCTTAGTCTCTCCTACCAACTTGAATTTATCATTTACAGCCATGTTGGAAGAGATTACAAAAGGCGCTAAGGGAGAAAATTTGGGCGTTGACAAGGAGAATTTGGACGCTGACAGAAATATTTTGGGCGCTGATAAAACAAAATTGGGCGTTGACAGACCTGCACATGAGGGTGATGTATCCCAGTCATCATCCATCATCAAGGAGGTTTCTTCACAGGTATCACCATCTACCTTACCAACAATTGATCCACTAGATAATGGTAAGGGTATTATGGTAGAAGAGATTGTTCCAAAGGATGCAGCTCAAGTTGAGTTTGATAGAAGATTGGCTGCACAAATCATGGAACAAGATATAAAGGAGGTGAAAGAGTCACCATTTGTTGTTACTTCAGAGGAAGGAAGTGATGGAGCTAGCTCAGACTCAAGTATTATGATTATAGAACCAGAAAGACTTGAGTATGGAGAAGAGTTGGCCAAGGAGAAATTGAGAGAGTTGAAATTGCAGGTTAACTTTGACATGCCAGAGGTGGTTCAAATGTATCATGCTTGGGAAAAAAGATGTATGGAGAATCCACACTTGACCACTTCAGATCAAATATGGGGATTGGAGATTCTCCTCAGAGTTCAAAAAGATTGCCAGGTAATTTTGAAACATAAGGCAAGCAATATTCTCTCAAAGTTGAAAAGGGATAGAAGGGAGCTATACAGCATGTTGCTCAGATGTCATGGAGAAGGATGGACTTATCAGAAATTGAGGGGATTGACATTTGTAGAGTTGGAATGCAAGGCTTATCCCATTTGGGTGAGAGTGCAGGAAGCAAACACTCTCAGACTTCTTTCTGATGAAAGAAAGGAAGAACTTGCAGAAGAAATGGAACTCAAGAAAGCAATGTTTGTTCCCAGACCAGTGAAAAAGGGAATTTCTCTTGAGTTTCCCAAAGATATGGATCCACTATATCCAAGTGAAGCTGTCATAAGAAAGAGCCTCAAGCTCTCACCATTAGAAGCTTCAGATATGGTGCAAGTGTTACCATTAGATTCCAGAAACCCAATTGTGAGCTATGAAGAAGATGAATGTGGGTTTTGGAAAATTGGCAGGTATGGCAAAGAGGTACACACTTTTACCACTCTCATATCTTTGTTTACAAGTTGTGATAGAGAAGACTTGGTAGACCTATGGAGGTTGCTAGAGACCAAGTATGAGGCTGAAGCACCAACTTCAGCTAATGGAATAAAACTATGGTCCATATTCAAGAGAATGTGTGGACCAAAAGATGAGGATCCTGCTATTTGGAAGGATCTTGAAGATGACCTCAGTGGTCTTCAATGGAGATTATATTCAGCTGCTGGTGTTTACCATTTGAGTTCTACAAAGTTTGCTGAGTATCTACTTGTGGATGGTCAGTATTTTATATCCAAGGCTATTTTGGAGAAGATGAAGGACACTCAGCTGGATATTGATTATTCAAGTGACGTGGCAAAAGACTTGATCAGATTTATTCATTACCAATATGAGAAGGTTTGTAAGATTCCTCCTAATCCTTAATGCTTATTCAGAAACTTGATCATAAGAGTGGATATCAAGTTTAGGGGAGGATTGTTGGGAATAAATTAAGGCCAGATCACTTGAGCGCTGACAAGAGTAAAACAAACGTTGACAAGAGCAAAACAAGCGCTGACAGCTCAAGCGTTGACAAGACAAAGTCAAGTGTTGATACATTGAAGACAAGCACTGATGGGAAGATATACTCTACGCGTTTATTGTATTCTAGATTACTTCTAGTAAAGATAGGAACAACAATGTATTTTCTATATTTATCTTTACCTAGAATAGCTGATACGTAGATTATTGTACAAGGCTTCTTATGTCTATAAAAGAAGACCTTTAGGTTAATGTTTCATATAAGTTTTCATTCGTAAACTACTTTCATTGTAAGCAAGTTTGATATCATTAATCAAAGTGAAAGTTTGTTTATATCATTGTGTGTTCTTGTTTAAGTGTTAATCCCACATAACACTTAGATTATCATAAGCATATACAAAGGTTTCTCTAAGTGTATTACTTGATCTAATCTCGTATACATAAAGCTAAATCGATCTAAGTTTGGGATCAACAATTATGTGTCGACTACCGTTGACTTAAGCAAATCACCATTCATGACCGTTATTCTCCTCCACGTATTGACAACATGCCCAATCGACCTTATGGTGTTAATCACCTTTCCAAGATTGACTCATGATCATGCTGCCAACAGTGACGAGTGAAAGAGCAGGACATGTCCATGACTGCTATTCGTACACGACTCGGTCATGCTAGATTTATGATTTTGAATTAGTCTCATCAATGCTCCAACGACATTATAAGAATGAGTTTCCATGAACTCATAGCAAATTCATCAGTGCTTTCATTGAGGATAACCTGATTTCCTTTAAGCCTAGAGAAGAACAGGAAGACCATATCTGCACTATGTTGCGAATTCTTGGACAAGAGAAATTTTACCCTATAAATTTTCCAATATCAATACTGTTTGATTACAGTGACATGCTAGATCACATGGATTTGCATGGTTAATCTTACCATGACTCAGCTTATGCGTAAAGGAGATAACCCTACATTACATTAGGTGTTATAGAAAATCCTACGCTAAGAGAAGTTTAGATTCATAGACTCAGAGTTCGCAAACTCCTATGTATCAAGTTCGATGAAGCAAGATACAGTTACGTTCATATCTTCATACCTGTCATACAAACAGGTTAGGATAGGACACCAACAGACTGGGATGTTTTCATCATCTGAAATTGTGAATTGAAATGGGACAAGATCTCCACGGATTTTGGTTACCAGATTAACGCAAACTCAGAAGAAGCATGATGCTATCTGGGTTATTGCGAACAGCTTGATCAAGTCTGGAGAATCCTTACATCCGCAAGGATTTTAGAACCAACAAATTGATCGGACATGTTCCAGCCAAGGCTCATCCGATCACTTGGCAATCCCTCAGTTATCGGGTTAGACAAATATTCATAATTGTGCTCCTCATTTACTTCACGTCCTTGTTCAAATTTCACGACTTGCTTTTGCGCTCGCGTTCATGACACTATTCACGTTCATGATGGATCTCGGCTTACGATGTTACGTTCATTTTTTCTCATTCTGGGAAGTTTTGCAAGAACTTGAGAGACCAGACCCAAGTTTAGTATAACTCCATATCCTCAGATAGACGTTTCTCATCATATTCTATGTCTCACCTTGTAGCGTTTGGCGTTACCGCCATTATATTCTATGTTCACGATATGTTTCACATGTCATGTTCATTCCACGTTCCTCATATCATGATCAAGATATGTTACACGTATCATGGATCACGATATGTTTACTCATATTACACTCATCATATCTCCACGTATTACGTTCAAAAATTTTCACGTATTACGTTCAAAAATTTTCACGTACTACGTTTCTTTATGTCTCGCGCATCGTTGCAAATTAACAGTTAAGTTAGAGTGTTTTGCACGATAACGTTTCAATTGCCTTACACGTTAATTCTTATTCCTTCGATCAAATTTAGGGGATCTACCTTACGTTGATAACCAAGAACTTCTTCGTATTTCAAGTCAAGGACAGGAGGACCAAGATTTATCATTTGTGTCAAGATCTGTGAAGGAACCGTTCCAAGAGGGAAGCCACTTGGAAACGGACAAGTTCATCCGGACTTTTATCCGTTTTTCTCTTATCTACTAGATATGTCCTTTCAGTCACGTCATGTTCCATGTCCTTTCAAGACATGTCACGTTTCGCTTTCCTTCTGACAGGAAACCCGCACGTTCATTTATCTTACATACCCTCTCAGTTTGATTCGGGTATGTTTCTCTTTCAGTTTACGTTATCTATAATTCTGGGACGAATTATTCTTTTTAGGGGGGAAGAGTTGTAAAACCCGCATGCTTTTACCATGAATAGTACCCATTAGATCGTACGTACTAGATTAAGACTTTCCTTTTATAGCATGTTTACGTTCGCGAATAAGAATTTTAAGTATTACGTACGTGTTAGAACACGATAAGTATTTATTACGTATGAACACACGATAATTATTCAAATAATAATTATAATCACGAACATGCGATCATGAAATCATGAACGTAAATTAATCACGAAATAATATTAATTACGTATATATATTTATTACGAACACGAATAAATATATTAAGGCACGATCGATAATTAATTAAAACACGTAAAACACGAACACGAGAACACACGTATTAATTAGACACGGAAAATGATCGGTTTACCCCATGTGGGCCCCATATGCCACGAAATTAGGAAGGAGGATGGGCCAAGCCCATCAAATTTTACTAACATGGTGTAAAAGGTAAAATCTTGTTTCATTTTCACTTTACAGTAAACTAAACAAAAACCCTAAAAGATTTTTCTCCTTCCTCCTTGTCCTCTCTTTTGGCCGCCACCTATAACAACAAGAAAGGGGGTGTTTAGTTGATTTTGATCTTGAATCTTGTACGTGTGTTCGTGTGTGTTCATCCTCGTTAGATCCACGCATTCAGTATATTATTTTTATCCTTTTCTTTTTTATTTGATCTAATAAAATAATTAAGAACATGATATTTTTAAAAACCTAATTAAAAACATAGATCAAACATGTAAATGGTTTTTGGGAAAATCAAAAAGGTTGTTTTTAGGGGTGTTTGTTTGGCTGGCGCCTAAACCGAACCCCAAGGGGGTCTCGGTTTGGCCAATAAAACCACCACCGAGACCATATGGTCCCGGTTTGGTGGTGTGGGTCCCACGGCAGCAGCAAACCAAAGGGAACCCCGAAGTGGTTCAGGGTGTGGTGTCGATTTCATGTCCGGTTCATGGTTTCTCGTCAAGATCCGGTTCACGGTTTATGTTAAGATTATATTTTTATAATCATATGTTAAAATTAAATTAATAAGTATGACATGATTAATTTAATAAACATGACTTAGGTTATATTTAATTATTAGAATCATGAAATTATTAACCTAAGTATTTTATATTTTCTAGACTTATAATTAATTATTATTTAAAAACCATGGTTATAATTAATTAGTTAACATGACTTAGGTTATATTATTAATGAATAATAACACATGTTTTAACCTAAGTATTTAACTTTATTTAATTAAAACATGATACACTTAATTAAATACTTTTAACCTATAGTTTATTTAAATTACATGAAATAATTAATAAACTATACATTATATCATTATGACTTAGAAAATAATCAGAAAAACACTTAGGCTTATATACTTAGCTTATTTAACCAGCTTATATCTAATTATGGAAACTTTCTATTTTTAGAAACTTATTTAATTAAGGCAGCTAATCTATTTATGGAAACTTTCTATTTTTAGAAACTTAATTAATTCAGGCAGCTAATCTATTTATGGAAACTTTCTATTTTTAGAAACTTATTTAATTAAGGCAGCTGATCTATTTATGAAAACTTTCTATTTTTAGAAACGTATCTATTTTAAGCAGTAATTCTATTTTTGGAAACTTTCTATTTTTGGAAACTTTCTATTTTTGGAAACTTTCTATTTTTGGTAACTTTCTATTTTTGGAAACTTTCTATTTTTGGAAACTTTCTATTTTAGGAAACTTGCTATTTTTAGGAAGTTACTTATCATTACACAGTAAGTATAATAATACATGAAATACCAGAAATACTTAATCAAAATAGACAGGATATAAGATAAACACAGTTTAAGGCTTAAAACAGTAAAACATGATATGAACATTTAAAATAAGCTAAGACATGACATAAAACCAGTTGCGTATTTAGTAAGCAGATACTTATTCATGTACGTATTTATATAGCATTAGTGATACCGAAGTAGGATTCTCCTCAGTTCATCTTCTTCGTTCACTGGACATAAGGTACGGATTCCCGTCCTTTCAGTATGGACATTCTTTCCTTATTAGGATTCCCCGTATGCAGCCAACTGTTTTCCCAGTATTTGTTTTATATGTTTTTGAGTTGCTTATGTTTAATTTAGAATACCTATAGCCATATACATGCATGACCAGTTTCACCTAGTTATGGAGGTACCATAACCATAACATTAGAGGCACTGATGTTATGACTTCACCACGGCGGAGTGATTGCTCGTGGCGTCCCTTCAGCTTTTGGCCATATTTTTATATTTATCATGTGGGGCGTATGGGTGCATCCTAGTTACATGTTTCAGTCAGGATTTCATGGTGAATGGTGTGTGCCTTGCATCCTTCACAAGGAGCTGATCCCTCCTACCCAGAACCAGTATATTAAATTAGAGGCAGCCCCTCTAATTTGCATGATGAGGTCACCCCTCCAAGTATTCATGCACGGTGGATTTTCATGACCTATATTGGCTAATGGTAAAATATGTTAAACTGTTTTAATAAGATAAACATAAGGCTTTTCAAACTATAAAACCAGTTTTATGAACATGCTCCAGGTTTTCCAGGACTTATATATTTCCGCTGCTATTAAGTCTCTATTATGTTTTAGTCATTTATACTATGTCTATATCCGTGCACTGAGCGTTTTGCTCAGCCGTTACTTTCCTTTCCATGTCCCAAAACGGCAGGTACCCTAGGAAAGACTCGAGCATTTGGAGGACGTGCATAGGATGGAAGCTGCTAGAGACTTATTTTCCTTTTTGCCTTCATATACTTATGCTTGTTTAGTCTTTCATTCATTTCTTTTGCTTTATTATGTTTTGGGCTTATGTTTGGGAACCGATGTTTGATTCCGGTTGTCCCTATGGTCATGTAATGTTTTAGACATTTATCCTTATATGCTTTGATGACACGCCATAATTACGCGTGACATTCCATTATCAAAATGGGGTGTTACAATTCCCCTTTCAACTTGTTCCTTTATGAAGTGATATCTGACATCAATGTGCTTCGTGCGGGAATACTGTACCAGATTGCAGGAGATGGCTATGGCGGACTTTGAGTCACAGTACAAAGGTACTTTATTAGAGTGGAAGCCATAATCCGTGAGTTGTGTTCTCATCCATAGAACTTGAGCACAACACGCAGATAGAGACACATACTCCGCTTCGGCTGATGACAGTGACGTGCAATCCTGCTTCTTGGAAGACCATCCCACAAGCTTATCTTGACCTAGATATTGTGCACCACCAAAAGTACTTTTTCGTGTATCAAGACACCCTGTATGATCAAAATCTGAATAGGCTGTTAGAAAGAAACCGGTTTCCCTCGGATACTAGAGTCCCATGTGAATGGTATTCTTAAGGTACCGAAAGATCCGTTTAACCTCCTTGAGGTGTTTTTCAGTGGGTCGTTAGAAAGAAACCGGTTTCCCTCGGATACCAAAGTCCCATGTGAATGGTATTCTTAAGGTACCAGAGTCCCAACGGGGTCACATGAGGTCATACCGTGCTTTTTGATTATCTCTTGACAATACTTAGCTTGGTTGATAAAGATACCACTTGGGGATTGGTAAACTTGAATTCCTAGAAAGAGTTTTAGTTCACCCATCATTGACATTTCAAATTTGTTGTGCATAACTTTTTCAAACCATTTTGAAAGTTTTGGGTTTGTAGACCCGAAAATAATGTCATCAACATAAATCTGCACAAGTAAAATGTCATCCCCATATTTATAAGTGAACAAAGTTAGATCAATGGAACCTTTTGAGAAACCTTTGGAGACCAGAAATTTCAAGAGCTCGTCGTACGACGCCCTTGGAGCTTGCTTGAGTCCATAAAGTGCTTTGTGGAGACGATACACCTTGTCAGGATAATGAGGATTGACGAATCCTTCCGGCTGTGTGACATAGACTTCTTCCTTCAAAGGACCGTTAAGAAACGTCGTCTTTACGTCCATTTGATATACAATGAATCCCTTATGTGCAGCATAAGCAAGGAAAATCCTGACTGCTTCCATACGAGGTACTGGTGTAAATGATTCCTCAAAATCAATACATTCTTTATGTCCATATCCTTTAGCCACTAGCCTAGATTTATTCTTGATGATCATGTTTTCTTCATCCATCTTGTTTTTCCAGATCCATCGAAGATTTAATGGTGTTACATCGTATGGTCTGTCAACAAGTTCCCAGACTTTAAGTCTATCAAATTGTTAAAGTTCATCCGTCATCGATTCAATCCAAGCGTGATCTGCCAATGCTTCTTTGATATTTGTTGGTTCAGCTGTACTCACGTCGAGTGCGAACATACAAACATCACCATCGGTTTCAAGTTGTCGTCTTGTACGAACGGGCTGTGAAGGGTTTCCAATTACTTAAACCAAAGGATGATCTAGGGTCCAATGATGTGTTGAAGGATGTCGTTGGTAGAACGTATGCATATTTAACGGATCAACATGGCGAGTAGAAGACTCTCCAGTTTCGTGTACCGGTGTACCGAATGGGTTGATAAAACCGTCTTCGTCATTTAATGCATAGTCTGCTTGATTTGTGTTCTCTATAGAATTGACAGTAGTTGCGGACGTTGTAGAACCGGTTGTTGATGTGATATTCTGAGGAGGTAAATCTGCAACAACCCGTGTTGAAGTAGATAAAGTTGTATCCTTTTGTTGACGATGATCGGTATCATCATTCTTATCATGAGTGTCACCGGAAGACTTTGATACAACATGTTTCTCCCCCATGAAATATTCATCATACATTGGTCCATATAACATTTCCAACTCTTCAATTGTCGTGTTGACTGTCAATCTGCTCTTGGAACATTACCTTGAACCAACTTTGAACTTGACGGTTCATTGATGTGGTCTTGAGTTCCGAGTGCCATGCGGTTGTGAACGGAAGTCATTTGTCGTTGTGGATCGGGACTTAAATTGTTTTGTTCAAGTGTCATTTATTGTAATTCATAAATCTGATATGAATAGTCTCGACTATCAATTTTGTTCTCTTGTTGTAAACTTTATATCCCTTAGACTGAGTTGCATATCCCACTAGAATACATGCATCACCTTTCTCTTTCATCTTATCCAAATTTTCACCATCTCGTATAATGTAAAAAGTACATCCAAAAACGTGAAGGTGTTTGAGTGAAGGTTTTCGATCATGAACTATGTGATATGGTGTCTTTTCGTGTCTTGGGATAATTAAGGATCAGTTTTGGGTGTAGCATGCGGTTGACACGGCTTCGGCCCAAAAGTATAGTGGAAGTTTTGAAGCGGATAATAATGTTCGAGCAGCCTCAACTAAAGTACGGTTTCGTCTTTCAACAACTCCGTTTTGTTCGGGTGTTCGAGCAATAGATGTTTCATGTTAAATTCCTTCGACTTCAAAATAGTTCCTAAGAGGTGAATTTAAAAATTATGTTCCTCTGTCAATACGTATTACTTTTACTTGAGCTTGAAGACCACGTTGTATCAGTTTAAGGAAGTTGATGAGAACTTCGGGTGTTTCATCCTTGGACCTAAAGAAGTGAGTCCATGTGTACCTTGAGAAATCATCGACAATTACCATAATGTATTTCTTCCCATTGATACTTTGAACACATGGGACCATACAAATCGATATGAAGAAGATCTAACCGTCCTTTAGAGCTTGGTGTAGTTTTTGTCTTGAAACTACTTCGTTTAGCTTTACAAAGCTCACAAGAATAACAAAGATGATCTTTGATGAATTTCAAGCTTGGAAGGCCTCTCACAATATCTTTCTTGGAAAGCAAGTTGATGGTATCAAAGTTGAGGTGAGATAGACGTTGATGCCATAACCATGCCTGAGTCGTTGAAGCTTTAGCCATGAAGTAAATTGGAGTTGTAGAAGTTGTGTCTTAAAGTGAAAAAGTGTAGAGATCAATACCCCGTGAACCGATAAGTAAGTCATTCCCATCATAATCACGAACAAAACATGTCTTCTTTCGGAAATCAACCTCCAAATCTGCATCACAGAACTGACCAACCGAAAAAAGATTGTGATTGAGCCCTTCGACGTAGTATACCCTTTTGATCGTTATATTCCCCTGAACCAAATCTCCATACCCTAGGATCGCTGCAAATTGATCATTTCCGAATCGGACCGTACCCAGGAACTTCTCCACGAAGTTAATTAGAAGCTTGAGATTCCCCGTCATGTGCTTCGTGCATCCAGAGTCCAGTATAAAGAGAATTATTTGTATCACCTGCAAGAGAATTAGAACACGATGGAGCATTTGCTAAATTAGATTCCATGTTAGTTGTGATTTTCGATTCATTAGTTTCCCGAGTTTCAGCACTTATAGGCACACTAACGCTCGTTGTCACGTTTTATTTCCTAACCTTAGGCATCCATTTATATCCTAGAGGACATTGATTAGCAAACCACCATTTCCAAGACTTGCTAGCAGACTCATATAATTCCCTAATTTTGCTTCTAGGATTTTTAGTGGTGGAGTCTGATGCAATACTTTGCTTAGTGGGGGTTGCACCATAATGGTTCACTTTGCGTTTGGGTTTACTAGCACTAATAGGCATCGCAACTTGCTTCTTAGTTCTACTATCTACGCCTTTGACATTATTCATAGCACACATAGAACGATTAGCATTAGCACATTTTCCACATTTGACACAAACAAATTTAACATTCAAAGCATTCAAATCATTCAAAACATTAAAATCGTCATTACACGCTATTACAGACTTTTTATTCTTAAAAACATTCGAATTTTTAGGGTGTTCTTATACTTCCTTCATCTTCCCTTGACTCTTGTGTTTCCAGACCTTATCATTCACTTGAGTGCGCTTAAGATGAGGAACTGCTAACACTAGCAGTGGAAACTACTCCTGTAGTAGGAGACACACGAGTATTAGTGTTTCTAGAAGTTTGAGGCGATTGACTAACTTTGTTTGTGAGTTTAGTGTTCATTCTATATATCCCTAGTTTAATCACATTATTGTGCTTAACGCTTGGTGCTTGAGTATTCCTTATGGGTTGAGTCTGTGGTAACCTTTCCTTTCCATCCATCTTGGGGGCAAACACAGGTTTTGCAAACGAGAAATTTGAGAAAGCGGATGGTTTTCCCAAGATAGAGGATCTATTCACTTTAGAGGCATTGGGTTGTCTAACAACAGGTTTCTTAACGCTAGGTTTCACAACTTTCCCACCCATCTTAGCAACGAGTTTCTTCAACTCTGCTATTGCTATGTCTTTTTCTTGTAACTGAGCTTTCAAATCCGAAATATCAAGACTTTTTTGTTTAGTAATCGACATGACACAGATAATTTTACTTCCAAAGGTGTATCATTTGAAAAATTGGCAGTTTCAAGACGTTCACATTCTTTGACTTGATCAAGATATTTGCATGCAACATCAGAATATTCATTGATATCAGCACAAGATGTAACATAGACACACATAATATCTTTTTAGAGGCATTCTTGCAAGAGTAGATCATAGGCTTTATAAAAATCGTCTCTTTCATGTTGATGATCGTCAATTTATTTTTCAAGAGATTCCACATATTTCAAATCGTTAAACATTTCTTGCTCTATTAACTTTTCAAATTCCAAAGCATGTTTCTTTGTTCTTTCCACAAGAGGAATCAAAATAGTTTTCACAAGAACATTTAAATCGTGAGGAATTTCTTTATCACCTTTCAAAAGTTCACATTTTTTCCAGTCATCATCAACAACATTTTTGAAATTTTCAATGTTACTCTTGAGAATACTAAGTGCTTGCTTACTCTTGCTTATAGAAGCTTGATGTGACAAGTACCTGATATATTTTGAAACATTAGTTTTCTTAGTGGCAAAAACATGTCTCCATTTAATTCTTATTTGCGCACATTCGTAAAATATTTGCTCACGAGACTTCTATTTTTGTGGTTTGAAGATTTATAAAGACTATTTTCATAAGCATAATTATATGGTTTCACAAAGTCTTTATTCACTCGTGATCTACTCTCCTCTTCAAAACATAGTGACTCATCACTGTCAGGCCTAACAAGAAGACAATCAAGGTCGGTCCATTGGGACTCCTCAAGATAGAGTCGCGGGTTCTCAGATTGAGCTTGCTCGAGGTTCTTAGGATTAGAAAAACTAGCGTTACCCTTGAAAAACGAACGAGGTGCCAACATTCGCATGGTTTGAATAGATTGATTTGTTTTATAAACAATTTTCTTATAAAAATCAATTTAAACTTCAAGTTCCCCGACTTTGTCAATGTCTTTAGCTTGTTTAATTTTGAAATCCTTTTTCAAGTTAGCAACCTCTTCCGTTTTCGCAGTGACTAGTTTACTTTTATCCGCCTGAAGAAAATCAATCTTTTGAGCTAACTCATTCACTTTAGTGGTAGCAAGATACGTTTTGTGTCGTTCCGTACTTAAAGAGGTGTTATAGTGACGTTTCTCTTGTTCTAAAAGCTTAAGAATTACGTTGTATTTAGTTTGAAAAACATCCTAACATGCTAGGAAGGGCTTATATAGTGGGGCTCATACATGTATCCTTAATGGACTATATTGTTTAATGGGCCGGGCTTGAATAAAATGCTTAGTACCTTAAAAAAGGCCTTTTAAGCTAGTCATCAAGCCCGTAATGTCACGACTATTTTAACTAACTATTACAACGTTCTAATAAATATTATAATAAAAACCTATGACCGAACATTCTTGTTTGACTCAATATTTTGAGGCTAACACTCTTGAACTTCAGCAACATCAAGAATCTCCTCGTTCTCACCAGTTAGATATAACTCCAAAGGATCATCCTTAAGCATACGGGGTGCATGCTTTTGAACTTCCTCATCGATCACATAAACTTGGTAACATTCATTAATTATAGGAGAATTCATAGAATTAAACACATTCAATCTTATCTTCTTATTACCGAATGCAATATCCATGGCACCAGTCCGACAATTAATCCTAGCATCTATCGTGGCTAAGAATGGGCGCCCAAGAATAATAGTTGGTTGAACATCCTTGTATTGTGACTCGGTGTCCATAACAAAGAAGTCAACTGGGTAATAGAAGTCATCAGCTTTCAAAATAACATCCTCTAAGATACCTCTAGGAATTTTGGTGGATCGATCGGCTAAGGAAATAAGGGTGTCTGTCTTACGAAGAGTTCCTAAGTCATACTTATCGACCAAACTAGCAGGAAGGATGTTGATACTGGCACCAAGATCAAGAAGCGCCTTCTTAATGGCGATATTTCCCACCACAACTGAAATCAATGGTGCTCTAGAATCTTTTAATTTAGGAGGAATGGAGCTAGATAAGACCGCGCTAACATGCTTAGTTAGGTCAATCTTTTTAGGCAACGACGCCTTCAGCTTCCTCTTCTGAGTACACAAGTCCTTTAAAAACTTGGCATATGCAGTAATTTGCTTGATAGCATCAATAAGGGGGAGATTGATGTTAACTTGCTTGAAAGTCTCCCATATATCCTCAGCGTGAGGACCCTTTTTAGCTAACCTTGCGGACGCCGATTTCTCCAAAGCCGTAGGGTATGGTGTGTTGGACACACCACCCTTCCCAACTTCAGAAGATTCAATAGCCTTAGGATTATGTGTTGTTGGTTTAGGAAAATCATTTAACAAATCATTTACCAACTCAGAACCGGACTTAACGTTATCAAATTTTTTACCTTCAAAAATAATTTCGTCATCAGTAACGAAATCCTCGACATCGGGAGAATTTGGAATTCCCTTGTCATTGTTGTAGATTTTCCCATTTCGAAGAGATGTCACCATATTCACATGCTCATTTCCATTTTTCTTGTGTACGGGATTCATGGTGGGGTAGCTCGGTAGCTTTACCTCATCTCTTTTACTTAATTGATCCGCCAATTGACCAACTTGTCTCTCAAGAGCTGCAATACATTTGGTAGTGGTCTCGTGTCTTTGATTGGTGACCTCGAATTTTCTATTGATCTCTTGATTGTTGGTAGACAATGAATCCATAAGCCTATCAAACTTTCGGTCAAGGTTCAAGAGACGGTTATCATCTTGCCCTTGGCCTTGATTTGGATATTGTTGTTGTGGCTTATGATAGTAAGAATTTTGTTGGAAGTTAGATGAATCGCCACCCTCATACCTTGGTTTGTAACCATAGTGTTGTTGTTGGGCATTATTAGGGCGATTATCTTCATCTTTCCAACGGAAATTAGGGTGATTGCGCCATCCAGGATTGTAACTTTCGGAGAATGGGTCATTTCGTGGACGACCTCCATAGACTCCATTCACCTCCTCATTTGGTGGCGCCCCCCAACTTTGACAATTATCGACTGAGTGACTCGGATCACCACACATTGAACGCCCACTATGCGACACATTAGACACATTTGGAACACCTTTTCCTAGATTTCTCAATAAAAGATCAACTTTCTTACTTAACTCACTAATTTCAAAATTTGTGCCACGTTGGTTAGACACATAATTGGCGGAAGATGGGTGGTTGTTTCGATCTACTGAAGCTTGGGTCTTGGAACCTTTGCTCAATTTTTCAAAAAACTCTCATTCTTCCTCCATAGGTCACGAGAAAAACATACCCCCACTAGTTGCCATCACAAATTGTTGGTTGTTATAATCCAACCCATCATAGAAGACTTTGACAAGCTCCCATTTTGGAACATCATGATGAGGGCATGTTCTTAATAACTCCTTAAGTCTACTAAATGATTCATGAAACTGCTCTCTTGGGATTTGACAAAAGGATTTAATCTTATTTCTAATGGCAGCAGTTTTACTTATAGAATAAATATCCTCAAGAAAAGCAGATTGCATTTAAGACCATGAGTTAATACTACCTGGCTCAAGTGATGAGAACCAGTCCTTAGCTTGATCTTTAAGAGAAAAAGGAAAAAGGCGAAGTCTTACCTCATCCTTGGTAATATTATTAATCTGATGTGTGTCAGCGATTGAGAAGAATTCTCGCAGATGTGCGTATGGCTCCTCACGACCTCGAAACACTGGCAAAATTGCTATGAGATTCGGCTGGATCTTGACGTTACTTGTAACCGCTTTAATCGGATTCGGATAGACGATAGGCGAGGGATCTTCGAAGATCCCCGGCCTGTAAAAAGAATCAACACCCCGTGGTGGAGATTCTTCTCTGCTACTATCTCCGCTAGCATCTCCGCTAACATCGTCATCACCCGACTTTTCAGTGAAAAGCTATGCTAAACCTGAAAAATCAAGATTAGTAGAAAACTGTCGAAACGTTTCCTCCTCAACCGTGCCCTTTTCTCAACCTCAGGATCGTAAGCTAACGGTGATGTACGTCCCGATCTACGCGTGCGCATACACTAACGTGCACACTCACAAGAAACAAAACAAACAAAAAAACAAGAAAAATAAAATCTTTTTGTATTTTTTATTTTATTAAAAAAATATTAACAAAAACTTAAACGAAAAGCTCACTATTCCCCGGCAGCGGCGCCAAATTTTTTATCGACGTCGATGTGTCGGTCAAAAATAACCTAATTACCTTATACTAGATAGGGTAAGCGGGTATCGAATCCACGAGGAATATGTGGTTTTAGTTTAAGTTTTGGGGTGATCACTGATCAATAAAAGTTTTGGTTTTGAAATCTAACGACTAAAATACTCTTGAAAATAAAAATGTTGATTAAAAATTAAAACACTTATTAAACTAATAATAAAGCTAGAAAATACAATAAGGATGTAAACAACTAAAAGAAAAATGTAATCCGTTCCAGCTCCTAATATTTATGGTTGACCATACTTATGGATTATCGAAACTTTTTAGTTCGTTTACAAAGTTTATTTCGACTTAATATAAATGAATTAATGTTGGCATTTATTATGTTTATCATCACTCGCGATAATAAATATTAAATTAATCCAACCAATAATTATGTTTTAATAATTTATTTAGGTACAACTTATGTTGATTATACGACCATCTTTTTCTTTAACTAAATATAATAAGTATGAATCGTTAACTAACAATAAATTGTCTTGCACAAATAATTAAAAATAATATTAAGTCAATAAAAATAATTTATAAATAAATCATAAATCAATGTAAAATAAATATGATATCCAAAAGTAATGATCAAACCATAAATAAAGTTACCGGAAGGAATTACAATAAAATTAACCGGACATCGCGGTACACTTGAGCCACTGCGTATCAACCATCATTTTTTTTATCTATTGCGGCTGAATGATGTCTCTCACCAAAAAGTCAATTCCCTTGCAATCACTGTCTTCCAAATCTTTTTTCTTCTTTTTCTTTGCAAATACACAGCCCCCACTTCCGTCTCTTGTTTCTTTGTCTAATAGTCTACTTTGTTTTTTTTTCTTATTTAATAATGTGACTTGCGACTATGTCTATTAACCAAGAAAAAATCCCTTCAATTGCCTTTTTTTTCCTAAAGTGTCGGTTGATATCTATGATGCGGGCCCACCAAAATTGACTTTTGTCAATTCTTCCTTCAATATATTCGACTGTTTTCTTTTTTTTATCTTTTTGATCTTTAATGCGCAAGTTGTGTCAGTTTACTATTGGGCATTTGGGTCCAATGGGCCAAAAGTTATTTTTTTTCTTTTTTCTTTTGCCATATAATAACTGTAGAAACTAGAAGGGGGGGTGGGGGGGGGGGGGGGGGGGGTTGAATAGTTTCTCTTTATTGGTGACCAAATTAAAGTTACTTTCAATTTGGGTTGTATCAAAAATATCTTTTACTTGAGGCTAAGTTGCATAATGATTAGGTTCAATTCAAAATGCACTAGCAAAGATAATAGGTAAGTATAATGATAATGAAATAAGTAAAGAGTAAGGAAGGAAACAACCTAGTGGGGAGACACCAAGATTTATAGTGGTTCGACAACGAGGCTCTATCCTCGTTTCTACTCCACTCCTCGAGTACACCTACTCGAGATTTCCACTATATCCACAAGCTCCCTTCTCGGCGGAGAAAACCTTACATCGTTGCTTACACTATTTTCCGACACTAAGCTAAATGTAGAGACCTAATCTTTAGCTAGGACCAATCTACACAACGTTGCCTACTTCACAATTTAACGACACAAGGCTAGATGTCGAGTTCTAATCTCAAGGTAGAACCAATCTTCACGACGTTGCCTACTTCACCATTTTACGACACAAGGCTAGATGTCGAGTTCTAATCCAAAGCTAGAACCAATCTTTACGACTCTTCACTTTGAAGCTAAGTGAGAACTTCACACAACACAACTACTAGTCACTTTCAAGTTTAGTGAGAACTCACAAGACACACCCACATCACTTTATAGTTTAGTGAGAACTACTAATCAAATCTATTACAACTCAACTAGACTTATCCAAATACACACATGTAGCTTGGATTTACACAACACAAATCCAAGTAAACACATATGCAATGGATGTACACAACAAATCCAAGTATCCACAAATAACTTGGATTAACACAACTAGTCCAAGTATTCTTAAATACAATGGATTGACCTAAAACAAAAAGGGTATCATGATGAATATAACTAGCTCATAGATTCATCTTTATCACAACACGAGTAAGTGAGTGATCTTCTCATTGGACAAGGTAAAGGAGGGGATCAAGAGGATAATCATATGTAAACATCCTTAACACTTTAAGTGATCATTTACTAATGATTATGCTATAGAAAATAGAAAGGGGGCTGAGAAAAACGTCCAAGAGGCTTATTAGAAAATGAGATTTGACCCACTATTTAAAGGAGACAAAGTATAAAGGATATATAGCGGCTATCTGGGCGCGGTACCTTATCTAGCCCGGCGGTTCCATATCGCTAAGGAACCGCCTAGCTACTTAAGGTTCCGCCCCTAGAGTACGCTCCGTTTTTTGTATTTTAGTGAGGTAGGAATATCTGAGGTATTTGAAGCCTCCAAAGGATATTCTAATAGCATATGGAATATGCTATTTTCAAATTTTCATTTTCCATTTTAATAAAACATTTTCTAAAAAAGAAAGTTTATTAAAAAGTCTTTTGTCATATTAACAAAAGTGAGTTTTAAGGATAATCATTTTGATGATCACTAAGTATGATTAAGAAAGGTTAGTGATATGATTATTACCTTGATGATAGTGTTAGTTAAATAATTCGTTTTTATGTTTTACACTAAATGTGTTGTATAGTTTGTTGTGATCAAAACTAAGAAATATTAGTTAACACTAATAATGTTTTTAGGCATCACTTGCATTAACAATCTCCCCCTTTTTGATTACGACAAACTATAAACTCATTTGCATAGAAACACAAGATAACGAATTATTAACGAGTTTATCACTATCATTTCTCCCCCTTTGTCGTAGCAAAAAGGTTAGCACAAGTCTTTGAAGAACATCGAACTTTGCTAGTAGCTCCCCCTTGGTGGTTGCTCCGCGGGCACCAAGTATATGAGCTAAGGTGACATGCTACACAAAGGTTAGTAGAAAGGAAAGAAACACCAATGTATATATGATCACTACCTACTAAGTAACTTGAGAGGGAGAGAGAGAATAAATCTCAAATTAGAGGCAAGTATTTTGCTAAGTTTGTCCAAAAAGGTAATTGACAACATCAAGCTTCAATCCAATGAAGATGATAAACTTGTCAATGGGTTAAAGTTTAGAATTGATGGAATCACCCATAAGCAATTGTAAAAGTTAACCATGATCAACTCAAAAGAGAACTAAGGAAATAACACACAAACAACACAAAGTTTACATAAAAGAAAAGACACAACAAAGTAGATAGTCATACACACAATATGAGTATCTAAAGCAAGAAATATGGAAAATAAACCACAAAGCATAAGCTATTCTAATAGTGATAATTTTCCAAGATTGCTAGAAAATAAAAGACTCTAAAGCAACTAAAGTAATAAAGACTCCAAGAGTAGTTAGTCCTTTAGTTGGAAAAATAAGACGACGATGCATCATTCGAAGTTTTGTCCACCGGAACGAAAACTTGAATAGGAGGTCGAGTGAGGAGGAATTTAAGAAAATTTAACTTCTCAGACACATGAGCAAGTTCAATTTGTTGAAATCGAAAACAAGCACACGAGGATCCATGATGCACACAAAATCGGTTAATGGGGGTATGGCATCAAACCTAGGGTTTGGTGGTAGAGGGGTAATGGGTTTGAATATGTTTTCACAATGCCTTGTGAGGTTTGGGAAGGTTGAAAAATCATTGAGTTGAGGGGTATTGAAGGATTGTGGTGGTGGGGGAACATTTTCTTTAGCTCCGGTGATGGGGTTAATGGTACAAGTCTCATTCCAATACTTGATTGGAGAAAAGGTAGGGTTTTTGGGTGGTTTGGAGGAAGATGGTTCATTCTTCTTAACCCAAATAGGTCGAACCGAGATTTTCGATTTCTTTGAAAGCTTGGATGAGGAAGCTTTAGGTGAGTGGGGTTGTGACAAAGAAATGTCAAGGTTAGGAATGGAGGAGTTAGGCATTGTGAGGGTGTGAGAATGAAATCTCAAGGTTGGGAAGGTGTGAGAATGAAATCTCAAGGTTGTGTGAGAATGAATTCTCAAGGTTGGGAAGGTGTGAGAATGAAATCTCAAGGTTGGGGTATAAGTAAAATGTAATGAAGGTAAGAATTTGAATACAAAAAATGGAGTGTCAAGGAATGTTTAGTCAATTTGAGTAAACAAGGAATCTTGACAGGGTATACGGTTTTAAAAGTTTTGACCAAAAAATCGTCAAAAATTGATTTCTGTCCGCGGTACCTTAAAGGGACCGGCGGTTCCTTATCACATAAGGAACCGTGCGACTTTTAGTGAGCCGCATCCAGTGGACATGAAACCATGTTTTTCCAGGGTTTTGGGAAAAACTAAGACTTTTTCAAAAAGTTGCAAATCTTGGAATTTTACCTCTATTAGCACCAAATTATGCTAGGGTTGCATAAAGCAACACATTCACAAAGGATGTCTTGACAAAAGGTGACAAAATATTTGAATATCATTTTGAACCAATTTTACTCAAATTTTTAGAGGTTATGATAGATTTAGGTTCAATTTTAATTTCAAATTAAAGTTGATTAATGTGCACATAAGGATAGAAACACATAAAGCTAAATCCATAGATCAACATCATGAAACACACATGAAGGAAGAACTACAATGACAAATAGAAAAGAAAGACAACTAACTATTATAAAGCTAGCTTAACATTAGATCTAGAGTAGTAGTCTTCTTTGGCTTGGTTTTGTTGAAAACCATTTATTTAGAAAACTTCATCATTCATCTCCTAGGAGGAGGCATGGAAAACAAGACAAGCAAGAACTCTTGCAACCTCCTATGTAGTCCAAACATTTCCATCCTAAGGTTATGGATGATGTAGTGGTTGTAAAGACAACATGGACAATTAGGACCATGAGTCTCTTGAAACCCATAGTAAGGATCACCCAAAAGGAGGGAAAGTGGGACACCCAAAATTGGAATGTTTTAGTTGGGTGGAGGTGGAGGAGGCATGTTCTCCAAGGGTGATATGGGTGAGAGTGGAGGCATGTTCCCTAAAGGGGAAATGGGTGAGTGTGGAGGTATGTTCTCCAAGGTTGGTGAAATGGGTGAGTTAGGAGGGGTAAATGGTGAAGTCACCAAGGTGTCATCAAAGTCATTCACAAAAGGAATGCTTTGGATTGGTTGGGGTTGTGTGGTCACATCCAAGGGTGCACTTGGAGTGAAGGGTGAAGAGAGCTCATTCATTCTTGAGTTGAATGAAGAGGAGGTAGAACCAATGGAGTGGTTAGTATCATGGGTGGATGTTGTCTTGCATGGTGCAAGGGGTGGTGAAGGTGATGAGGAAATGAGGATTGGAACCATCTCATTTTTGGGTGTGTGAAAGGGTGAGGAGTTAGGCTTGGCTACCTTAATCCTTATTTTGAGTGTTTTCCTTGGGGTGGAGGTCTTGGAAGTGTTTGAGGTTTTGGTACAAACCATGGTTGTTTAAGGATTAGGGAAGTATGTTTGATGTGTGAAGAACATGACAAACAAGGTGGGTTTAGATGGGTGAGGGGATGATCCAAACTAGTAATGGGTTAAAATCATTTTAGGTGAATAATGAATTTAGGTAAACTAGTTTAGGAAATGTGCAGTTTATTACAGAAAATCATGCAGTGTTTACACAGAATTGAGAAAACAGTGTAAAGCAAAAGATGATGTCGGGCACAGTGGCCGGCGGTTCCTTATCTAGGACCCGCGGTTCCTTATCGATAAGGAGCCACTGGTCGATATGGAACCGCGACCAGAGGTCTTTCAAAAGTTTCACATCCCAAATTTTGGTTAACCCAGATTTTTACCAACGGATTCACAAGCCAAAGTTAACTACTGATCAAAATCTAAGAAGCTAACTATCATAAGGCATGCACAAAGCTATGTAAATCACAAACATAATGGCATAAACAATATTTAGGATCAAAATAAATAACAATCCAAACATGTAGCATAAGTTAATACATCCAAGATTAAAAAATGTTCAACATTACATGTTTACCAACATGTATTCTTTGAATTACTTCAAAGCTTTCACCTTCTCTTTTTGCCCAATCCCTTGATCATATTCCCCAAATACTTGAATCCCTTCCTTGACTCAACTCGATGTTCATTCAATTCACCTCTAGTCCTGAGATTTTCACGGTAGAGATGCTCCATGTTAAGATCTTCTAGTACTTCACTAGAGGAGTAATGAGGTGGGGGAGCTAAGTCTTCAAGTCCATCCACGAATGAGTTTGAGGATGGGTGGGAATTACTCGAAGAGTTGAAGTGAGAAATAGTACCTATGCCATCACCATCACTTGTTGGCATGTCCATGTCCTCATCATCCATCTCTTGATGATCGGATTTTCGCGATCCTCGATCACTTCTTGTCTTTCTTGCATATGCCTCTTGAATAGGCAACATAACCCGATGAACCGGGTAGAAGCGAGAAAGATTGAGGTGGGGAAAATCATGAGCAGCCCTTTTGAAAAGGCGAGTAAGAAGCATAGCATAGGGAAGGTTTGTTTTGGGCTTTGAAAGGGCATAACTGATTCGTCGAGCGATATAGAATGCCAAATTGTACTTGGTGGATGTAAAGATGCAACTCAACATATGCACCATACAAGCCGGGATATGATCTCGGTTTCCACCAAGACAAAATACATTCTCCCTAAGGATATTTGCCCATTGGACCATAAAATCCTTAAGGTCGCGAGATAGCACTTCATATCGATTCACATTTCGTACATTTGAATGAAGGCTTCTCACAATGTTTCCATCACGCTCTTTCGAAATGATGTCAAGGATGAACTCTAGATCAATTTCGGTGAGGTCGTTTGGAGGTTTATCGTAGGATTCCAAGAGAGCATCAAGTCTCCATTTATCCGTAAAACGACAAGTGCCTTTATATGGAACACCAAGAGTATCACCAAAATCATCGATCGAATATTGAATGATTTGATCATTCAATATGAAACGAATAAAGATTTGGCCATTGATTTCAAGCATGGAGTAAGTGCTAAAGAATTCAAGAAGAAACAAGGGATAAATTTCGTCGTCTATGAAGAGCAAGCAATCAAATCCAATATGCTCAAACATAGAGTTGATATATCTATACCCCGTTATTCTTGTATCTACAACCCTACCCTCATGGAAATTTCGAGTGGAAAGGGATGGGAAAGAATTTTGAAGTTGAGTGGAAGTATAGGTTTGAGAAATGTTCGGCATATAGTTTCTAGTGAGTTGATGATCTTTTTGATATTGTGAAGGCATGATTAGTACCTAAATACAAACAAGAAAAACATATTTCCAATCACTCATATGAAAAATCAAAAATCGAAAGTATGAGAATGTGTTATATCAATTTCTCGAAAAACAAAGGATTGAATCCATATCATTCTCATGTTCACAATGCATCTATTCCATCATTAACCAAGAACACATGATCTATGTTAAATCAACAATGGATTAGAACATTGGTTTTTCAAAACAAGGTTTTTAGGTAAGCATTAACAATGACATTACCTATTTGTTCATGGTTTCATCTCAAATCCATCTTTTAACCAAAATCATTTAGCCAAAATTCGGATTTTTCTACAAGTGGGTTTTAGTAAAATCTTAATGAATATGAACCTAAGGAATCATAGTAAAATAACCATGTCAACCCACATTCCTATTAAGGTTTTAATTCAATTTCAATTTTAAAAATCCCCAATTATGAAAGGATGAACCCTAGAATAAAATAGATGAAATTGAAAGAAAATACTTACAATTAATTGATGTTAGATGAAGGATAGGTGAAACCCACAACTTAGAATTAATTAATTTGAGTGATTGAATGTTTTTTAAGCTTCAACAATGGTGGAAAACAAGAAAAACGTCGGCTGTGTGTTTTTGGGAGAGAGAGATAGTGGTTTGAAAAAGAATAAAATAATCAAACTGGCGCTCTGACAAACTTTACTGCCCGCGGTACCTTATCGATAAGGAACCGCGGGTTTGAGCCGCCGAGATAAAGAACCGCCTACAGAGGCAGGTTTTTATCACTGAAAAACGCCAAATTTTTAAAAACCAAGTTTTTCTAAGATACTTAAAAATATATCATGAGCCTTTTAGAATAACATTGGATCATCAAAGCACTAGGCAATATGTTTTAAAGAAGGATTACGAGTTGAATCAAGATCGAAAAGAACCGAAACGCACAAACGACTACTCGTAGCAAAACGGCAAAGTGGAGAGAAGTCAAGGGAAGTGAATCAAGACTAGGACCAATGCTCAAGGGATTAATGACAATCTTCAAGTAGTGGTAACGAAGAGCTTGTGTCATATATAGTGGTTTAAGACGTGCCTTTCCGGCGAAACGTTAAACGGCTTTGGTAATGAATAAACACAAAGCAATTATTCAAGTATAGACTAAGATCACTTTCAATAATAGTCTTAGTCTAAACCAAAATATGAGCAAGGTATTAATTCACTTTCTCTCCCACAAAGGGCCTACTAACCGTATGGGTACAAACCATGAAAATCATGCTTGATACTTTAAGCTACTACTAACTCACTCTACATCACCATAGTGAGTCAAGTATCCAATCAATGAAGGTTTGAGAGGATAAAATAAAAGAAACACAAACCACAAACAAATGTCAAGGCAAGGATGCCAAGAGCAAGCACATAGTCAAGTAATGATCAAAAGAATGATCAAAGGGCGTGTGGAAGAACGAAAACGTACCTTGGCCACAAGAGCATTCCAATCCATCACTGCAAGCCTCAAGAGTGACTAAGAAGAATACTAAGTCTTCAATGACTAGTTTTATTCCCAATCATCATTCAAAGATATTGAAGATCAATGAAGATGAGTCTTCTACAAGTGCAAGTAGCTCAATCCGCAATCAATTCAATGATTGATCTTCATGAGTACCTACACAAGACAAGATGCAATCTAGTAGATACATTTCAAGAGTAGATCTAAAATGTATAAATGCTACTAATCTAAGTGGGATGTAATATTACCAATTAAAAAGACCTATTTTCAAAGAAAAAATAGTTTTGACCAAAGAGAAACTTTAGTACAACTTGACCTTCTAATTTGAGGAGACAATGGATCGATCTAAGTTTCAAAGTACAATATACTTCAAAGATCTTGAGTGACCATCGCTCTGATACCAATGGTAGAAACTAGAAGGGGAGGGGGTTGAATAGTTTCTCTTTATTGGTGACCAAATTAAAGTTACTTTCAATTTGGGTTGTATCAAAAATATCTTTTACTTGAGGCTAAGTTGCATAATGATTAGGTTCAATTCAAAATGCACTAGCAAAGATAATAGGTAAGTATAATGATAATGAAATAAGTAAAGAGTAAGGAAGGAAACAACCTAGTGGGGAGACACCAAGATTTATAGTGGTTCGACAACGAGGCTCTATCCTCGTTTCTACTCCACTCCTCGAGTACACCTACTCGAGATTTCCACTATATCCACAAGCTCCCTTCTCGGTGGATAAAACCTTACATCGTTGCTTACATTATTTTCCGACACTAAGCTAAATGTCGAGACCTAATCTTTAGCTAGGACCAATCTACACAACGTTGCCTACTTCACAATTTAACGACACAAGGCTAGATGTCGAGTTCTAATCTCAAGGTAGAACCAATCTTCACGACGTTGCCTACTTCACCATTTTACGACATAAGGCTAGATGTCGAGTTCTAATCCAAAGCTAGAACCAATCTTCACGACTCTTCACTTTGAAGCTAAGTGAGAACTTCACACAACACAACTACTAATCACTTTCAAGTTTAGTGAGAACTCACAAGACACAACAACATCACTTTATAGTTTAGTGAGAACTACTAATAAAATCTATTACAACTCAACTAGACTTATCTAAGTACACACATGTAGCTTGGATTTACACAACACAAATCCAAGCAAAGACATATGCAATGGATGTACACAACAAATCCAAGTATACAAAAATAACTTGGATGAACACAACTAGTCCAAGTATTCATAAATACAATGGATTGACCTAAAACAAAAAGGGTATCATGATGAATATGACTAGCTCATAGATTCATCTTTATCACAACACTAGTGAGTGAGTGATCTTCTCATTGGATAAGGTAAAGGAGGGGATCAAGAGGATAATCATATGTAAACATCCTTAACACTTTAAGTGATCATTTACTAATGTATATGCTATAGAAAATAGAAAGGGGGCTGAGAAAAACGTCCAAGAGGCTTATTGGAAAATGAGATTTGACCCACTATTTAAAGGAGACAAAGTATAACAGATATATAACGGCTATCTGGGCGCGGTACCTTATCTAGCCCGGCGGTTCCATATCGCTAAGGAACCGCCTAGCTACTTAAGGTTCCGCCCCTAGAGTACGCTCCGTTTTTTTGTCTTTTAGTGGGGTAGGAATATCTGAGGTATTTGAAGCCTTCAGAGAATATTCTAATAGCATATGGAATATGCTATTTTCAAATTTTCATTTTCCATTTTAATAAAACATTTTCTAAAAAAGAAAGTTTATTAATAAGTCTTTTGTCATATTAACAAAAGTGAGTTTTAAGGATAATCATTTTGATGATCACTAAGTATGATTAAGAAAAGTTAGTGATATGATTATTACCTTGATGATAGTGTTAGTTAAATAATTCGTTTTTATGTTTTACACTAAATGTGTTGTATAGTTTGTTGTGATCAAAACTAAGAAATATTAGTTAACACTAATAATGTTTTTAGGCATCACTTGCATTAACAATAACTTTGGCCCAATAAAAAATAACCCAACGCCAATAATTGCTCAAACGAAGCCCGGACAAATAAAAGATGACCGAAAATATTGCGACGCACTCAAATATTTTTCTTCAATATTTCTTCGTCATTTATCGGCGCTCACAATGTCTTTTCTTCAAAAAACTAATTAAGCGGCCATTTTATTTCATTTATCTCGTAACCTACATAATCACAAAACACATTTTTTAGTGCAAACATTACGATGTTTTGTCAATATACTCTCTTTGTGTTTTGTTGATGACAAATGTATAATTCGCAATACATTATATAAAATGTTAAGGTACTCGTAATCACTCAAGAATACATTTGTATACTTCTCTCGACATCTCCAAGATCGCATTCGGCATGAATCACTCAAGGTATGAATAAACATGTCATTAACCTAACTAAGTGATCAAGGATTAATATTTTCTTAAAACTCACATTTAATCAAATGTGACAGAAGATTTTAATTAACTTTATTTTTAAGAAAAAGTTTTATTAAAAAGAAAATGGAAATTTGAATTTGGAATATTTCTCTAAGACATATTCCAAAGAATATTCTTTAATTTGAATTTGGCATATTCCATATGCCAAAGGAATATCCTTTGAGGGTATAAACTACCCCAGATGGTATTTCCCCACTAAAGGACAAAAATGCACGGTTTCCAAGCCGGAGGTTCCTTAAAGGAACCCGCGGTTCCTTAAAGGAACCCGCGGTTCCTTATTGACAAGGAACCGCATGGGCACTTAAGGAACCACGGGTATTTATGACCGTTGCACTCTTGCCCTATAAATAGTAGATCATTTCCAGTTTTTCTTTCAACCCTTTTTGCACAGTTTCTTCAAAAACATCTTTAAACTCCTTGATTAGTTAGTTTAGATTAATCTTGTTTAAGATGTGATTCTCTCCTTCAATCCTCTCATCCTCTCAAGTGCAAAGAGAAGAACACTTTCATTACCATGAAGTGTTGGGTTCATAACATGATGAAGATGTCTCCTTCTAGATCAAGTCATTGTTTTCCTACTATGTATATGTAGAAGATCTAAGTGTTGGGTTCAATTGGATGTGTTTGTAAGGGTGGAAGAACCAAGTGATAAGTATCCTTGGATTAGGTGTTAGTTGTGTAGATCCAAGTTTGTTAATACTTGGATATAGTGTTAGAGTCATAGATCCAAGTGTTGTGTGCTTGGATCTATATGGTTTATGTGTTTAGGCCATAAAACACAAGGTTTGTTATGTTGGACCATAAAACATAACTAGTGTGAAGATCGGTGTAGATGGGTGTAGATTGGTCCTACCTAAGATTAGGACTCGACATAGAGCCTTGTGTCGGAAAATGGTGAAGTAGGCGAAGTTGTGTAAATTGTTCCTACCTAAGATTAGGACTCGACTTTTAGCTTAAAGTCGGAAATTGGATAAGCGACGTTGTGTATGGTTTCTCCACCTTAAGGAGTTTGTTGACTAGTGAAGTAACTCTCGAGTAAGGTGTACTCGAGGAGTGGAGTAGGGCGAAGAGGAGCTTCGTGACCGAACCACTATAAATCATCGTGTCGGTACTTTCATTTACATTTATGTCTTTACCTTTTTAGATGTATTTATAGTTGCATACTTGTTGTTGTCTTTTATGTGCATCTCATAATCTAAACATCTAAGTTGCGAAAACGCTAAGGCTTAGTACGTGTGTGCTTCATGTTTAGATTATGGTCAAGTGTACATCACTTAGTCTAAACATCCTAGTTGCGGAAAAGCTTATGCTTAGTACGTGTGTGCTTGGTGTTTAGACTACTGCTTGATGTACTGATTTGATGTGTTTGTGTATTTCCTTACTTATAGTTATTATCTATTACAAACACATCTCATACTTAGTCAAGCATTATCAAGAATTTGATACAAAGGATTATTAAAGTTTAACATGTATCAATCCGTTGCATTTACTGTCGGTGGTTCCTTAAATGGACCGACGGTTATTTAGTGATAAAGAACCGCGGGTATGTTTATAGAACCGCGACAGTGAGTTTAACGAAATGTTTTAAAATGAACTAGAAACTATTCAACCCCCCCCCCCCTTCTAGTTTCTACAATTGGTATCAGAGCGTGGTTATTCAAGATCTTTGAAGTATAATCAACTTTAAATCTTGGATCGATCTTTGCTCTCTTTTTCAAAACAAATGGTTTTTAAAAATGAAAACGGTTTTTTAAAAATAGAGACGATCTTTGTATCAAATTGTTAATGAAGAGTGATTACTTATGAAATGTGTTTTGTTGTTTCATTCGTACAAGTTTTGATGTTAAATAAACTTCGTATAATAGCTTGATAACAAATCTTTTCATGTTTGGAAGTATAAAAATCTTTTGTGTCATAATTAACTCTAAAATACGAGTTCTATGTGTCTAAAATGATTTTTTAGAGTCCTAAGTCCTTCCAAAATGTTACCAAATGATTTTGGCCAAAAAAATCAATTTTTGCCTACTGACCGCGGTTCTTTATCTGTTCCCCACGGTTCCTTATCAATAAGGAACCGCAGTCAGTCCGACACAGATTTTTGCAAACTTTGAAAAATCATATAAAATCAACCGTAAGTCCGTAGAAGTCGTGCCACCCGTCATTTCGAGCGTAATTTAATTTCCTTTCTATTAAAAATGCTTTCATACCTTTATTAAAACTTTAAATTTTGGATGTTTTCTAAGTTCTATACTTTGTCTAAAGTATTGAGTCTCGGTTTGTCGTAAACTTGTGTTTTACTCTTTTATATTAAATTAGACATCTCTTGTTGATATATCTTTGAAAAATGATATTTATAAAGTGTTGAACTTAATTAAATTTTGAAATGGGTCAGAAACTATTTTCAAATAAAATCAAGCTATGTATACTTTGGTGTATCTAACACTAAAAACAAAGACGAATGCTTTTGTTTTTTTCTTTTGTCTTTGGACTTTCTTAAGTGATCATTACTATTGGTAGTAGTGTTACTTAGTTGTCTACTTATGTGTGCATTGCATATAGGATTAACATCTCTTGGTTTATAATTGTTACATAAACATTTTGTACACCTTGGCAAGTTCTTTAACACTTTTAGGTTTGAAAGCTTTGAGAGCTTGTCAAATCTATTGATGTGGGTCGTCTTACTCGATCATTGTGTTATTAGTTCAAGTAGATTAATGTCTCACTATAAACATGAAACACCTTTTGAAAATCTTAGCTATTTTCTCTTAAAGGAGTGTTTGTGGGAATTAAGAAAGATTTCGATTAAATATTAATTCATTATTCAAACTATGATTGGGATCATTATCGAATCTAATTGACATGTTTTTTAGTGTAGATATAAATGTGGTTTATTAATAATATACATCGGATCATAACTCACACTTGTATTGATGATGGAATATTGAATCTACTTGTTCAAATTATTAGACATATTGTGTTTAATAATTGCTTATAATGCACAATGGAGTTGGTTTGATAACTTGGATGTTTCATCCGAAATACTCAAGTAATTTACATTGCAATGCAATTTGTAAATGTGTCATCTTCGAAAGACCAATCAAGAGTGTTCCTTTGTTTTGTGTAAACGTTGTTTATACACTTCAAAGTGTTTGGCCTCAAGTTCTACTAAGGTAAATAACCTTAATTATACTTGTTTGATAAGATATGCAATGGTGCATTCTTTACCCTCATTAGGTTGTGTATTGTGTCGTCATACACTTTCATCCTTGATACACTTTATTAGAAAAATATAGGAATTACATTTTGTCTAACTTGAGAATGACTACTATAGAATTTATGCACTAGAATCTTAATTTGACCTAACGGTTGAATTACTTCCATGTGGGAAGATGGGTTATTTTATAACTCGTAAAAACGGTCATGCTTAGCCTTAATTGAGCACCTCTAGTGATAGTCTCATACTCATTCTCTAAATTGGCTAAATGGCTCTTCCTAAATATGATTAATGATAGTTTACTTTGATGAACTTTGTATGTCATTGGGAGTCTTTTTCTTTTATAGCCATTAGGTTTTTCTTAGCCTTCTTCCTATGTGCTAATTGAACCTATGTGTTTTTTCCTTTGTGTGTGTTATAGTTTTTATTGCTCTTTAGCGTAACTTTATGATAAGTTAGACTAGAACATTAGGATTTGCCAAATTGTAAAAATTCCCTTATCCTCCAAAACACACCCTCTGTGGGCGGTTCTTTATACAGACCGCGGCTTCATATCGATATGGAACCGCCGGTGAAGAAAAGGAACCGCGGGCATACACCTTTAAAAACGGGTTTTCTGAAATTTCCCAATTGTTCCATCACCCTTTGGGATCCTTTTTTTAAACCTTTGGTCACTCCCAAAATATCTTGTGCTTTCTCTTCTTAACCCAAAGCATTTTGAAATCTCTTTCACACCAAAGCAAAATGTATTTTTTCACAAAGCCTTGACTATCCACTATTTTCTAAAAATCTCTTTCAATCCAAATTCACCAAAGAACACACCAAATTAGATCTTTTCTCCTTCTAAGGAAATTGATTTTGGAAACTCTCTTTTTCACCACTTCCCTTTTGTGTTCTTACTCCATCACATGATTATGTCATGCATCATGGAATATATTGTCATTGTTGTCAATATCAACATCTTGTCATGTCTTATATCTATGATGAGCTGAATTATAAGATTATCACCAAGCCTTCTCCACCAAATTCCGCCACCACCTTGTCTTTCATATTAAGCATGTGGATTGCTTATTGCTGAGACATCTAATTTAAGCAAATCTTAGAATTATAGTGTAACTAAGATTAAAATTATGCTTAAGTTTTAGGCTTGTGTTTCATACATCTTTGTATGATCTTTATTCTCTTGTATTCCTTTTCATGTTTTTCAACACGATTAGTCTTTGGGTCTTGGATCTCGTTGTCCCTGTGATCTTTCTTTTCTTCTTTATTTTCTCACTCGGTTGTCAAGGAATGTTAGATTTAAATCTAGTTCCTCTCCTAGTAAGATTGACAACTTAAATATTTCTGTCAAAATATTCAAGTAGTTTTAACTTGCAATTGCAATCGTTAAAAGTCATGTCTGAAGCATTGACTTTCAATCCATTTAGCATCTTATGTTAAATTGTTTGACCAAGTGATTTTCTTTTGAGTCGATAATCTTTTTTGGACACCCACTGTCCACGGTTCCTCAAATAACCTAGCGGCTCATTATTGATGATGAACCGCGGACCTATTTAACGAACCACGGCCAGTGAGTCCCTTTTGTTCGTTTTTGGTCTATCTCTCTCTTTGAAGAGTTTTTCTTAATGATTCCTTCTTTTCTTCTCTTTTGAGTTTCTTCTCTCATTTTCCTTCAAGACTTCTCTATCACCTAATAAGGTATAGTATTCTTGAATTATTTTGTGAAGTTATCCTTAACTTCCTTGTTGAGTCTCTCTCGATTTATTTTAATCATGTCTCTCTAAGTTGAGTCTCTCTCTTCTAACCTTTCTAAACTAAGTCAAGTCGAGCCTCACCCTTTCCTCGTCATGTAATTGATCTTTGAACATTCACAATGATTGAGAAGAGCTACGAAACTTTGAGCATGTAGTTTATCGTATGCTAAACACCATCCATCTTGGTTTTTCTATTCTTTGACTTATTTGATCGCTTTCTCTATATCATTGAGTCATCTTTTTGGTGTCGACATTCATAATCATCCTTGCCTATAATGTCTTATATATAGTATTTTTCTTAAGCGTCGATTTATCCTCGCTTTTGGTTTTTCTTTATTTTTGTACCTTGATTCCCGACTTAAAGCTTTTGGAGCTTTCTAAAGGAATTATTTTTAAGGTCAAAAATGTCTTTGAGTTGAGATTTTTTGTCTTTCTCATTGTCGAGAGTTGATTGCGGTTAAAATTTACAATTGAATTGGGTGATTCCAACAATGCTAAGTTTTTAACCTTTTGAGAGGATTTTGGTAAAATCTTGAATTTTCTTGGGTGATTCCAAAAATTCTAAGCTTTTAACCCTTTGACATATTATCATTACAATTGGTATGGATGTTTCTTTTCTACCTCTATTCCAACAATTGTAAATTGATCTTGTCAATATCCTCTCCTTTGACTTGTCTTTAGATTGATAGCATCACATGCACACTTCTTTCTTCAATGCGTGTCATTGTTTGTGCAAATGACTTGTTTATCGTACTCGCTTTCGTTTTTCCTCATAGTCTTTCTTCCTCTCTTTTCGACTATATGGAATTGTTTTATTGTCCTTGTCATACTCTCTTTAGTTTGGTATTTTTTCCATGATATTAAAGTGGAGTATGTCCTCTCGAAAATATTTTTCTTATAAATTGGACATCTCTTTTCTATCTTAGTCCTCTTTATATATTTTTTGGTGTCACCAAAATAAGTTGGGTTCTCTTTTCTATCTAATAACCCTCTTATTTTCCTTAACTTGTCATATTTTGACACTTCTAAAAGTTAAGATTGTTTTAGCTTTCTCTTGAGTCCCTCTCTTTGTACTCAAGATGTTTAAAGCTAATTCCGCTTGGGTGACATTGCTATACATATATGCTCTTGTCCACTAACTTTGTTTTGTAGGACTTTTCTAACCTTTCTTTGTAGCTTGTCACTATCCTTGCTTCATTGGTGCCTCAAGCAAGGGGAGCTCATATCAAGGGGGAGCATTTTTAAGAGTTCAACTCATTGCATTTGCGATCGTTGACTCACTTAAATTACATTCATCGAACATCTTGCAAGTAATGAATTTTGGAATCTCGAAGATAAGCATATTAGTATGCATGGAGTTGGTTAACCTATGGTGATTGAAGACTTCACTAGGATGACACAAGCTCAATATCTATGGATGATGGGTCTACGGTTTGGATTCTCGCTTCTCAACCGACAACCACAATGGGTGATTAGCTTTTTAGATGCATGTTCTCTCGAAGTCGATCCTCTTCTTCCACAAATAAAGACTACCTTTCTGATGCAAGCTCTCGTGACGTCAATTCTTCTCTTCTTTAAAATGAAATGTTATTGATGACTACCACTTTGGATGTGTGTTCTCTCGATGTTGGTTCTTCTCTTCTTCAAAGACGTTGACTACCTTTTTGATTCGATAAAAGGGGGAGAAGTAAGTGTAAACGAGTAACTTATACATTTTAATATGTGTTATGGTTTACTTATTTTTCATCATCAAAAAGGGGGAGATTCTTAGTGTAAATATTACGATGTTTTGTCGATATAATCTCTTTGTGTTTTGTTGATGATAAAGTATAATTCGCAATACATTATATAAAATGTTAAGGTACTCGTAATCACTCAAGAATACATTTGTATACTTCTCTCGACATCTCCAAGATCGCATTCGGCATGAATCACTCAAGGTATGACTAAACATGTCATTAACCTAACTAAGTGATCAAGGATTAATATTTTCTTAAAATTCATATTTAATCAAATGTGACAAAAGATTTTAATAAACTTTATTTTTAAGAAAAAGTTTTATTAAAAAGAAAATGGAAATTTAAATTTGGAATATTCCAAAGAATATTCTCTAAGGCATATTCCAAAGAATATTCTTTAATTTGAATTTGGCATATTCTATATGCCAAAGGAATATCCTTTGAGGGTATAAACTACCCCAGATGGTATTTCCCCACTGAAGGACAAAAATGCACGGTCTCCAAACCAGAGGTTCCTTATTGATAAGGAACCGCGGGGGCACTTAAGGAACCGCGGGTATTTATGACCGTTGCACTCTTGCCCTATAAATAGTGGATCATTTCCAGCTTTTCTTTCAACCCTTTTTACACAGTTTCTTCAAAAACATCTTTAAACTCCTTGATTAGTTAGTTTAGATTAATCTTGTTTAAGATGTGATTCTCTCCTTCAATCCTCTCATCCTCTCAAGTGCAAAGAGAAAACTTTCATTACCATGAAGTGTTGGGTTCATAACATGTTGAAGATCTCTCCTTCTAGATCAAGTCATTGTTTTCCTACTGTGTATATGTAGAAGATCTATGTGTTGGGTTCAATTGGATTTGTTTGTAAGGGTAGAAGATCCAAGTGATGGGTATCCTTGGAGTAGGTGTTAGTTGTGTAGATCCAAGTTTGTTAATACTTGGATATAGTGTTAGAGTCATAGATCCAAGTGTTGTGTGCTATATGGTTTATGTGTTTGGCCATAAAACACAAGGTTTGTTATGTTGGGCCATAAAACATAACTAGTGCGAAGATCGGTGTAGATTGGTCCTACCTAAGATTAGGACTCGACATATAGCCTTGTGTCAGAAAATGGTGAAGTAAGCGACGTTGTGTATGGTTTCTCCACCATAAGGAGTGTGTTGACTAGTGAAGTAACTCTCGAGTAAGGTGTACTCGAGGAGTGGAGTAGGGTGAAGAGGAGCTTCGTGACCGAACCACTATAAATCATCGTGTCGGTATTTTCATTTACATTTATGTCTTTACCTTTTTAGATGTATTTATAGTTGCATACTTGTTGTTGTGTTTTGTGTGCATCTCATAATCTAAACATCTAAGTTGCAGAAAAGCTAAGGCTTAGTACGTGTGTGCTTCATGTTTAGATTATGGTCAAGTGTACATCACTTAGTCAAAACATCCTAGTTGCGGAAAAGCTTATGCTTAGTACGTGTGTGCTTGGTGTTTAGACTATTGCTTGATGTACTCTTGATTTGATGTGTTTGTGTGTTTCCTTACTTATAGTTATTATCTATTACAAACACATCTCATACTTAGTCAAGCTTGATCAAGAATTTGATACAAAGGATCGTTAAAGTTTAACATGTATCAATCCGTTGCATTCACTATTGGCGGTTCCTTAAGATGACTGGCGGTTCTTTCGTGCTAAACAACCGCGGGTATGTTTATAGAACCGCGACAGTGAGTTTAACGAAATGTTTTAAAATGAACTAGAAAATATTCAACCCCCCTTCTAGTTTCTACAACATTAAAAGTACATGTATAATGAAAAATAAATATATAATTATGCTAAATTAACATGCTATTAGGTGTATGAAAAATACACCAATCAGACGACCACGATCCAAAGACCACCATGAAGGATGACAAGCCGATTTGTGAACCTCATGAAGCGAATTATGTCGAAGAATATCACGAAGGATATCATGACCAAAATTCGAGGAATTCACATTCCTATCTTGCCGTAAACCCGAACCGTCCCCTTCCTCAATCTCGACCGCGAGATGTGACGACATACTCATCACAATATCGCCCAAAACCCGAAGCCTCAACAGAAGAGATGATGAGGGAATTTATGGCTTGGCAAACGGAAGAAAATGAACGTGTCAAGAACAATTTGGTTGATTTGAAGTTTCAAATCAATCTAAGGTTCCGAAACCGTACAACCATAATCGGAGACTTGGATAGACACTTAGGTTATGTAGAAGAGGACATAAAACGAACCAAGTCCCTTCCTCAAATCACCAACACCAAATCAAGATACGATCTACCCTCTATCCAAAACAAGAGTAATAAGGGTGATGTTGTATTCATCGAGGAAGAAGAAGAACCTATTCCAACCGTGCCAAAACCAAAACCCATTATTTCCAATTCAACTTTTCCCAAGGATTGCACGTGCATATCCCATACAAAAAGGAGAAAACGTTTGAACATGATGTAATGTCAATTCATGACGTGGAGTTGAAATCAACGAATGGTGTTGGAAGTAGAAGAATGATAAAGAAGGACGACAATGATGTGCCGAAGAAGCCTTTCAAAGTTTGGACTATAAATGGAGAATTGCTTTGGTTCAATGATGCTAATTATCAAAGTCAATGGCACCCAACCAAAGTTCCCCATCTTAATTGTATCATCAAAGAATCCTAACATCGAGGGGAAGAGTCTAGCTAACGACTCAATAATAAATTAAGCGCTTCTCGGGAGGCAAACCGTGCTTTAATTGTTTGTGTGTTTAATTTTGTGTGTTTTAGAATAAATGCATACACCCCAATAGTAATTTTCTAACTTGGAAAATCTTAAGTGTGAGGGGGTGTACTTTGCTAGTAGTGTTTTTATATATCTATGTGTGCTTGCGCGTTTGTTTGTTTGTTTTGTTTTGTGTGTTTTATTTGAATAAATGCAGCAATAGGTAATGGAGGATGCATACATGGAGAAGGAATGAAGTATCAAGAATCGATTGATCTCACGAGCTTATGTTCGAAATGGTGTAGCATTGTATCACATGGAGATCAATTGCAGTTTATAAACCCGGGAAGTTTCGTTTCTCTTTGACTATTTATTTATTTCCTCACTTTTCATGCTTTGAAGTTTATTTTTAACATTGAGTCTAATCCAAAACTTAAGTGTGAGGGGAAATAAATGGGAAAACGAAACCAATTTTTGTTATAAAAAATTAATAAGTAAAAAAAAAGAAGAAAAAAAGGGGGGAGTTGTACACTTGTTTGCCCTTAGGATTTAATTTTTTTTTCTCACACGTTTGTTTGTAAATATATTTCAATAATCGTTCCCACGAAAAAAATAAAAATAAAAAATATATAATAATAAAAAAATAAAAAACAAAATAAAATAAGTTTTAGTGAGATCACACTTGTGTGATATAAGTGTATATGTGTGACAAAGAGGCAACCTTAGGAATATAACCCAAATAGCCTTTTCCATTTTCTTTTTAGCTAGTTACATCGATTAGCTAACCATCTAAATTAATCCCTTTGTTAGCACTCTCGTCTAGTGCTAGACACCCTTAGAACAGCCTTTGAGGCAATCTTTTCATTTTTGTTAAATCCACTAAAAAGAAAAAAAAATATTTAACCTTAAACCTTAGCCTAACCCTTGTCGAAGTCCAAATGGTGGGTTGCTAGTTGCTTGGCATGGTGGATCGTTTTTTATGATTATTAGTTGCCACACTTCGCCATGTGTGTATTCCATTCCAACAATGATGAAGATGAGCGCTCCTTTATATTTGTATTTTTTATGGTGTGTGCTTAAGCGAAGTGTGAGTTGAGCATGTGATGTATATGAAAAAAAATGAGAAAAAAAAGAGGAGGATGAGAAAAAGAAAGAAAAAGAAAATAAGTCATCGAAAACAAAAAGAAAAAAAAATGATGACAAAAATAGCCAATGAGCTATATTATGAAGATGAAGGAAGAAGAAGTATGTTTAGATATCGATTAGCCAATGTGCTAAGACGTGATATATGTACGTGTTGATCGATATATGTTGAATAAAGCTCGTGACTAGAATCATTTGGGCTTGTGATTTGTTCGGTACCTAGCAACATGGGACTTAGACCTCTAACCTGTATATTCGTGATACACCTCTCATAAAATCCCATTCCTTATCCTTACCCATTAACCCAAATCTTAACCTTGTAACCCAAATAAAAGTCCTCTTTAGATGTGTACACTTGGTGCTCATGTCATTTAATTTAGTCTTGTTTGTACTTTGTAGATTTTCATCTTATTTTTCTAAACATTTTTCATGCACCATGTGGGAAGTATTTCTTTTATTTGCTTGAGGACAAGCAAACTCATAAGTGTTAGGGGGTTTGCACCTTTAGTCATTTCTTATAAAAATAAAAAATATTTTCAATTTTTCATAGATTTTTCATAAAATTTTTAAAAAAAAATATTTTCTTTTAGAACCTAGGTATCTAGTTTCTAACTTTATTTTTCTTTTATTTGCTTGAGGGCAAGCAAAGTTTTTCTTTTCTTTTCTCGAGGACGAGCAAACTTAAGTGTGAGGGGATTTGATAACGCCCAAATCCAACATATTTCCTTGAGCGTTATCCGTATATTTTGCATGGTTTTTGGTTATACTAACGAGCTATTTAGCTCATATATGTGTGAATTTGTGTTTTGTGTTGTTAGATAGCCAAGAACAAGAAAATACCAGGAAAGAAAGAATAAACGATGATTCATGCATATACAAAGGAATCCTGACAAGTACAAGTCACTCGGCATGGAAGTTGCCACCAGCAGAATCCAAAGTTTCCACCAACATTTATAAAAGTTGCCACTGGCAGAATACAAGTTGCCACCCACTTTTGTGTTGGCAGATTTTGTTGTCTACATTCATGTAACCTTAAGAAGAACACACAAGAAGCTTCTATTGGATTCTATAACTACTTTGGCTACAAGAAAACTTCTTTGACTCCAAGTATTATTCTTTGGCTCAAAGATAAGCATTGAAGACCAAGGCTTAATTTCAAGTATAAATAAGACCCTTGGGGGTCATTGTAATATATCACTTGAATCCCTTAAAGGTAATTCATTACCAACTTCATTATTCACCAAAGAAACTCTCCCAACCTTGGTGAAGAACCCCATTCCCGGATTTAATATTGGAGTGCCAAAAAGTAACGTTTTTGAAGCTCCAATCATCAAAATAACCTTGCCAAACTCTAAGGGATCATTACTCTTATCATTGGTAGTGTTTCTTGATACTTAAATCACCACCAACCTTCACCAAACCTCCCCAAAACCTGCCTCGATTCTCAAATACGAATTTCCAAATACATAACCCGAAAGACCACAAAGAAACTTATAGTCAATTGGAGGCTTAAGGATTGCTCTAATTCTTCCATTCCATTTACTTATTGTATTCATACTTTGGGTAAATTTTTGTTACTTTCATGATATTGAACTCTATGTCATATGTTGAATGTTTGTTCTTTATTAATATGATCATGGAGTAGTTTTCTTATACTTGTTTGGAATAATGTAAACATGGATATGGAGTGTTTATTATTTTGCAATGTTGAATTAATTTTGTTTATAAGTTCATTGAAATCAAGATGAGTCTTGATAACTTGTTGGTAAACCATAACTTGGTCTAAAGGTCGAAAGGGTTCCTTGTTATGTTTTGTTCCAAATGTTAATGCGCATATATGTTTGGTATATAATGATTGACAACCATGAGTAAACAAGTTAAATGGATTTATAAAGGTTTAATCTAGAGTATAGGTCGAAAGGGCTCTAATGAACAAGTTGAATAAAATCATACTTCTCACAAATGGATTTAATTACCGGTTTGTAATATTGATCATAGGTCGAAAGGGTTCATTATTCTAAACCGTGTCATGTGCAATTCCATGATATTACCCATTGACTTGGAATTGTATACTTATTTGTTTAACTATCTACCCGGTAATCTATTCACTCCATTGAAATGTGTTAATGCAAAGCAATGCCTAAAAACATTGTTAGTATTAATTAATCTTTCTTAGTTTTGATCACGACAAATTACAAAGACATTTATTGTCAAACAAAACGAATTATCTAACAAACATTATCATCAAGGTAATAATAATTACACTAACATATCTTAATCATGCTTAGTGATCATAAAAGTGATTAGCCTTAAAACTCACTTTTGTCAAACATTACAAAAGATTTTTAATAAACTTTATTTTTAAGAAAATATTTTATTAAAATGAAAATGAAAATTTGAATATGGCATATTCCAAATGCCATAAGAATATCCTTTGAAGGTTTAAACAACCTCAGATATTTCAAATTCACTAAAAGACAAAAAGGAACGGACTCTACGTCGGCCGTACCTTAGCACCTACGGCGGTTCCTTATCGATAAAGAACGCGGGCTCCAATAAGTAACCGCGGTCAGATATAGTCGTTGGATGTTTTGTCCTATAAATAGTGGATCAAATCTGCATTCTCATCAACCCTTTTTGGACATCTTCTTCAGCCTTCTTTCTCCTATCTAATCCTAGTCATTTGTAAATGATCACTTAATGTGTTAAGTATGTTTACTCATGATTATCCTCTTGATCTCCTTCTTTACATTATCCAAATAGAAGATCACTTACACACTTGTAATGTGATTAAAGATGTAGCATTGATGAAGATCACCTTCTCCTAAAGATCTAGTCATGTTCATCATTTGTTTATTTGTGTCTTGTTTAGATCCAATATATTTGTGATACTTGGACTAGTTGTGTTCATCCAAGCTATTTGTGAATACTTGGATTAGAGTTGTGTACATCCATTGCATATGTGTGTGCTTGGATTTATGTTGTGTAGATCTAAGCTACATGTGTGTACTTAGATATGATTAGTTGAGTTGTAATTAGTTGTGTTAGTTCTCACTAAACTATAAAGTGATGTGGTTGTGTCTTGTGAGTTCTCACTAAACTATAAAGTGATATGTAGTTGTGTTGTGTGAAGTTCTCACTTAGCTTCAAAGTGAAGAGTCGTGAAGATTGGTTCTAGCTTTGGATTAGAACTCGACATCTAGCCTTGTGTCGGAATATGGTGAAGTAGGCAACATTGTGAAGATTGGTTATACCTTTAGATTAGAACTCGACATCTAGCCTTGTATCGTAAAAGAGTGAAGTGGGCGACGTTGTGTAGATTGATCCTAGCTAAGATTAGGTCTCGACATTTAGCTTAGTGTCAGAAAATAATGTAAGCGACGTTGTAAGATTTTCTCCGCCAAGAAGGAAGCTTGTGGATATAGTGTAAATCTCGAGTAAGGTGTACTCGAGGAGTGGAGTAAGAACGAGGATAGAGCCTCGTTGCCGAACCACTATAAATCTTGGTGTCTTCCTACTAGGTTGTTTCTTTACTTACTCTTTACTTACATTCATTATCACTACACTTACTATACATTGTTAATGTATTAGAATTGAACCTAATCATTATGCAACTAGCTTTTAAAAAAAGATAGTTTTGTGCACTCACCTAATTGAAAGGAATTTTAATTAGGAGATAAACTGATGAGAAACTATTTTAACCCCCCCCCCCCCCCCCTTCTAGTTTCCACAATTGATATCAGAGCGATGTTGACACAAGATCTTTGAAGTATATTGTACTTTTAAACTTGGATCGATCCATTGTCTCCTCAAATTAGAAGGTTATGTTGTACTAAAGTTTTTCTTTGGTCAAAACTATTTTTTGTTGAAAATAAGCCTTTTTAAATGTTAATATTGCATATTTCTTAAATTAGTAGTATTAATGCATTTTAGATTTACTCTTGAAATGTATCTACTAGTTTACATTTTTTTATGTGTAGGTACTCATGAAGATAAATCATTCTATTGATTGTGGAATGAGTTTCTTACACTCATAGAAGACTCATCTTCTTTGATTTCCAACATCATTGAATGATGATATCAAGATGGGTAGAAGTGATACTAGTCTTTGAAGACTTAGTAGTCACTATTAGTCATTGTTTGGCTTTGCATTGGTTCCTTGAAAGCTCGGAATGCAATTTGTGGCCAAGGTACGCTTTCATTCTTCCACACGCCCTATTGATCATTCTTTTGATCATTAATTGACTATATGCTTGCTCTTGGCATCCTTGCCTTGAAATTTATTTGTGGTTTATGATTCTTTTCTTTTTCCCTCTCAAACCTTCATTGCTTGGATACTTGACTCACTATGGAGATGTAGGGTGAGTTAGTAGAAGCTTAAAGTATCAAGCATGATTTCCATGGTTTGCACCCTTACGGTTAGTAGGCCCTATATCATGTGTAACTTGTGCAATTAAGCTCATCTCTAGAATGATTAGTGAATCCCTTGAGATACCAAACTACTTCATTAAGTTGTAGGTAGATATTACACATTTGGTATTGAAATATTCCAAGGATATTGTTATTGTTAATTCTAGCAATAATTATCCGATCATGTGGGAGAGAAAGTGAATCTATACTTTGCCCATGTTTTGAAATAGAATAAGACTACTCTTAAGAATGATCTTATTCTATGCATCAAAATTGCTTGGTTTAATTCATTATCAAAGCCGTTTAGACTTTTACCAGAAAAGGCACGTCTTAAACCACTATATATGACACAAGCTCTTCACCTCCTCAATTTGAAGAATATCATTTGTATCTTGAGCAATGTTCTCGGTCTTGATTCACTTCTCTTGACTCCTCTCCCTTTGCCTTTTTGCTACGAGTAGTCGTTTGTTCGTTTCGGTCTTTTCCTATCTCGATTCAACTCGTGATCCTTCAACAAGGCATTATTACCTAGTGTTGTGGTGGTCCAATGATATACTAAAAGGTTTCAGATATATTTTTAAGTATTTTAAAAAATTTTGGTTTTCGAAAATTCATCGTCTTTCTTTGATAAAAACTTGCCTCTTTAGGCGGTTCTTTATCTCTGGCGGCTCAGAGGCGCGGTTCTTTATCGATAAGGAACCGTGGGCAGTAGCTTTTGTCAGAGCTCCAGTTTTATTAAAGTATCTTTTTCAAACAAGTCCTTCTCTCTCCTTCACACACAACCGACGGTTTTCTTTATTTTTCCACCATTGTTGAAGCTTCAAAAACCTTCAATCACTCAAAATTAATTGATTCAAGTTCGTGGGTTTCACTCATCCATCATCCAAGATCAATTAATTGTAAGTTATTTCTTTCAATTTCATCTAATTTGTTCTACGGTTCATACATTCATAATTGGGGCTTTTTAAAATTGACATTGAATTAGAACCTTATTAGGAATAAGAGTTGACAGTATTGTTACTATGATTCTTTAGGTTCATATTCATTGAGATTTCATTAAAACCCATTTGTAGAACAAATCCGAATTTTGACTAAATAGTTTGGTTGATTGATGGAATTGATATGAGCCCATGAACAAGTTGGTAATGGCATTGTTAAATGCTTACCTAAAAACCTTGTTTTGAAAAACCAATGTTCTAGTTCATTGTTGATCTTACATAGTTCATATGTTTTGATCAATGGTGAAATGGGTAGATTGTGAACATGAGAATGACAAGGATTAATCCTTTGTTTGTCAAGCTATTGATGAAACACATTCTTATCTTTTGAAATTTTATTTTTATTTTTCATATGAGTGATTGGAGAGATATCTTTGTTTGTTGTATTTAGGTACTAATCATGCCTTCAAGATATCAAAGAGATCATCAAAACACTAGACGATATATGCCAAACCTTTCTCAAATTGTTGCTTCTATCGAACTTCAAAACTCCTATTCATCTCTTTCAAAACGTTGTTTCCATGAAGGTAGAACTGTTGATGAAGAAATTACGGGTTATGACCATATCAAATCTATGTTTGAGCCTACGGGGTTTGATTGTTTGCTTTACATAGATGAAGAGATATATCCCGTATTTCTTTTGGAGTTCTTTAGCACCTATTCTATCCTTGAATTCAATGGTATAATATTTGTTAGATTCTTATTGAATGATCAAGTCATTCAATACTCTCTTGAAACCTTTGGTCAAATTCTTAGTGTGCCATTTGATGGTACTTGTCGTTTCACGGACAAATGGAGACTTGATGCTCTCGATGAATCCAATGATAAACCTCCAAATGACCACTATGAAGTTGATCTCGATTTTATCCTTGAAATCATTTACAAAGAGCGTGATGGAAACGTTATGAGAAGGCTTCATTCTAATAAACGACATGTAAATCGTTATGAGGTTCTCTCAAGCGACCTTAAGGATTATATGGTTCGTTGGGCCGAGATCCTTAGGGAGAATGTAATTTTTCTTGGTGGGAACCGGGATCACATTCTGACGTGTATGATGCATATGCTATTTTGCATCTTTAGCGAAACCAAGTACAACTTGGCATACTATATCGCTCGATGAATTAATTATGCTCTTTCTAAACCCAAAACAGATCTACCCTATGCTATGCTTCTTACTCGCCTCTTTAAGAGGGTTGTTCATGATTTTCCCTTCCTTGACTTTTCTCGCTTTCAACCGGTTCAACGGGTGATGTTACCTATTCAAGAGGTATATGAAAGAAAGCCCAGAAGTGATAAATGGTTCGAGAAAACATGATCAACAAGAGTCCGATGATGAGGACTTTGATATGTCACCAAGTGATGGTGGTGACATAGGTACTAGTGCTCATGTCGGCTCTTCAAGTAACTCTCGTCAATCCACAAACTCATTCGTGGATGGACTTGAAGACTTAGCTCCTCCCCCTCACCATTCCACTAGTGAAGTACCGGAGGACCTCAACATGGAGTGTCTCTACCGTGAAAATCTTAGGACTCGATCGAGTTGTTTGATCATCGAGTGGAGTCAAGAAAGGGATTCAAATACTTGAGGAATTTGATCAAGGGACTTGGCAAGAAAATAAGATAAAGACCTAGATTTAATTCAAGGAGAACATGTTGTTAAACATGTTATGTGTTGAACTTTTGCTTTCTTTTCTTTTATGTATGTATAATAACTAATACTTTATGTTTGGATTATTAGTATTTTAATGCTAATAGTTGCATTGCTTTGTGCATATTATGTGTTTGTTAGCTTCCTAGATTTTGACTTATAGTTAACTTTGGCTTGTTATTTACCTGTGTGAAATCTGGGCTGACCAAAGTTTAAGGAAGTGCACTTTTCTGTCACCACTGGTCGTGGTTCCATATCGAACTCGCGGTTCCTTAGCGATAAAGAACCGCGGACCTACGTATGGAACCGCCTGTTCCTGTTTTGACATAATCTTTGCTTTACACTGTTTTCCTTAATATGTGTAAAACTTTGATAAAAATTTTTAAAAAAACCTGCACTTTCATAAACTAGGGTACCTAATTTCATTATTCACCTAAAATGATTTTAACTAATTACTAGTTTGGATCATTCCCTTCTCTTCTTAAACCCTCTCATGTTGATTGTGTTCTTCATCCTTTCAACTCTCCTCTAAACCTTAACACACAACCATGGTGTCCACTAGAACATCCACTTCCTCCAAAACTTCTTCCTAAAAAAGAAGCCTCAAAATTAAAATCAAGATACCTAACATTGGTTCTTCATCTTTTCACACTCCAAAAAATGAGATCTCTCCCATTCTTATTTCATCTTCACCTTCACCACCCCTTGCTCCATGCAAGACAAACTCAACCCATGGTACTAACCATTCTCATGTTTCTACCTCCTCTTCATTCCAATAAAGAATGAATGAGCTTTCTTCACCTTTCACCCCTAGTCCTCCTTTGGATGGGATTTCTCAACCTCAACCTCTACAAAGTATGTCCTTTGTACTTGAGCCTTTGGTCACCTCTCCTTTCACTCCACCAAACTCTCCCATCTCACCCTTAGAGACTATGCCTCCACCACCTCCTCTACCCTCTAACACCAATGCTCCTATTTTGGGCATTCCTATCCCTCACTTCATGGGTGATCCTTACTTCTTTAGGTTCTTAGAAGCTCATGGTGTAAATTGCCCATGTTGTCTCTATAATAACTACATCATTCAAAACCTAAGGATGGAGATGCTTGGCCTTCATAGAAGGTTGCATGATTTCTTGCTTGTCTTGTTCTCCATGCCTCCTCCTAGGAGATGAATGATGGTTTTCAAATTAACATGCTTTTTTTAAAAAGAAGGTCAAGCCAAAGAGAACTATGAACTCAAGACCTAGTTGTTAGCTATCTTTGTAGTAGTTAATTGTCTTTTTAATTCTTGTATTTCCTTACCTTTCCCTCGTGTTTTTCTCATGTGGATGATTTATGGATTTAGTTTTTATGTGCTTTAATCTATGTGATCACATTAAACAACTTCAATTTATTTAAAATTGAACCTAAATCTATTATAACCTCTAAAAACTTGACTTAAAATTGGACCAAAATGTTATTTAAATATTTTGTCACCCTTTGTCAAGACATACTTTGTGAATGTGTTGCTTTTATGCAACCCTAGCATACTCTAGTGCTAAAAGAGGTAAAAATCCAAGATTTTCAAAATTTTGAAAAAGTCTTATCTTTCTACAAAACTTTTGAAAATCAAGTTTTGCAGTCCACTGGACGCGGTTCTTTAGCCTCCAGGCGGATCCATATCGATATGGAACCGCGGGCTATTTTAAAGAACTGCGCCCAGTAAAGCCGTTATTGGCTTATTTTTGGTCTTTCTTCTTTGACCACTGTTTTAGTTAAGATTCTTTGTTTACCCAATTTGGCTAAACATTCCCTAAAACCTTTCTTTTTCATTTCAAGTCTTTTCCTTGTCTATTTTCTTTAAATTCTTCTTTTTTGGGAGTTCTTTCCTTCATCCCTCATAATTCCTAATTCTTCATTTCCTAACCTTGACATTTATTTGTCACAAACTTCTTAACCTAAAGCTTCTTCTTCTAAGCTTTCAAAGAAATCGAAATTCTTGGTTAAACCCATTTGGATCAAAAAGAACAAGAATCCTCATGATTATTCTTCTCCAAAATCCTCCAAGAATTCCTCTTTCTCTCCGATTCAATATTGGAATGAGACTTACTCTATAAATCCAATTACCAGAGAAAAATAAATTCTTCCACCACCACCTAAACCTTTTAACTCTCCTCAACTCAATGACCTATCTTCTTTCCCTAACCTCACTAGGCATTGTGAAAACATCTCTTATCCATTATCTCCCTCTCCACCAACCTCTAATCTTGATGGACCACCCCATCTAACGACTTTGTTTTGCATCATGGTTCCTCGTGTGCTTGTTGTCGTTTTCAACAAATTGAACTTGCTCATATATATGACAAGCTAAATTTTCTTGAATTCCTCCTCACTCGACCTCCTCTCAAAGTTTTCGTTCCCGTGAACAAAACTTCGAATGATGCTTCGTCGTCTTTCTTTTCCAACTAAGGCACATTTTGTACTTTAGTTGTTTGAGACAGTTTAAGCAATCATGGAAGATTATCACTATTAGAGTAGTTTATGCTTTGTGGTCTATTTTCCATATTTTTTGCTTTAAATATTCATATTGTGTGTATGAATATTTATCTTGTATGTTATTTCATATTTATGTAATATGAATGTTATGTGTGTTATCTTTCCCTCTAATTCTATTTCACTCATTTGTTAAAGAGTTGATCATGGATAAAACTTAAAATTAATTATGGGTGATTCCATAAATTCTAAATTTTAACCCATTGACATTTTAAATCATCTTTGATTGGTTTGGATGTTTCTTTTCTTCTTTTATTCTACCAATTAAACTATGATATTGTCAATACACACCCTTTGGACATACTTAGCAAATGCTTGCTTCTAATTTGAGATTTCTTTTCCCTCTCCCTCTCAAGTTAGTTAGTAAGTAGTGCACATATATACATTGGTGTTTCTTTTCTTTCTTCTAACCTTTGTGTAGCATGTCACCTTAGCTCATTGACTTGGTGCCCCAAGCAAGGGGGAGTAAGCACCAAGGGGGAGCTACTAACAAAAGTCCGTTTCTTTTCTTCTTCAAAGACTTGTGCTAACCTTTTTGCTTCGACAAAGGGGGAGAAATGATAGTGATAAACTCGTTAATAATTTGAATAAACTTGTAATTTACGTAAATGAGTTTATAGTTTGTCGTAATCAAAAAGGGGGAGATTGTTAATGCAAAGCAATGCCTAAAAACATTGTTAGTATTAATTAATCTTTCTTAGTTTTGATCACGACAAATTACAAAGACATTTATTGTCAAACACAATCATAAAACGAATTATCTAACAAACACTATCATCAAGGTAATAATTATTACACTAACATATCTTAATCATGCTTAGTGATCATAAAAGTGATTAGCCTTAAAACTCACTTTTGTCAAACATAACAAAAGATTTTTAATAAACTTTATTTTTAAGAAAATGTTTTATTAAAATGAAAATGCAAATTTGAATATGGCATATTCCAAATGCCATAAGAATATCCTTTGAAGGTTTAAACACCCTCAGATATTTCAAATTCACTAAAAGACAAAAAGGAGCGGACTCTACGCTGGCGGTACCTTAGCGCCAACGGCGGTTCCTTATCGATAAGGAACCGCGGGCTCCAATAAGGAACCGCGGGCTCCAATAAGGAACCGCGGGCAGATATAGCCGTTGGATGTTTTGTCCTATAAATAGTGGATCAAATCTCCATTCTCATCAACCCTTTTGGACATCTTCTTCAGCCTTCTTTCTCCTATCTAATCCTAGTCATTTGTAAATGATCACTTAATGTGTTAAGTATGTTTACTCATGATTATCCTCTTGATCTCCTTCTTTACATTGTCCAAAGAGAAGATCACTCACACACTTGTGATGTGATTAAAGATGTAGCATTGATGAAGATCACCTGCTCCTAAAGATGTAGTCATGTTCATCATTTGTTTATTTGTGTCTTGTGTAGATCCAATGTATTTGTGAATACTTGGACTAGTTGTGTTCATCCAAGCTATTTATGAATACTTGGATTAGAGTTGTGTACATCCATTGCACATGTGTGTGATTGGATTTATGTTGTGTAGATCCAAGCTACATGTGTGTACTTGGATATGATTAGTTGAGTTGTAAGTAGTTGTGTTAGTTCTCACTAAACTATAAAGTGATGTGGTTGTGTCTTGTGAGTTCTCACTAAACTGTAAATTGATATGTAGTTGTGTTGTGTGAAGTTCTCACTTAGCTTCAAAGTGAAGAGTCGTGAAGATTGGTTCTAGCTTTGGATTAGAACTCGACATCTAGCCTTGTGTCGGAAAATGGTGAAGTAGGCAACGTTGTGAAGATTGGTTCTACCTTTGGATTAGAACTCGACACTTAGCCTTGTGTCGTAAAAGAGTGAAGTGGGCGACGTTGTGTAGATTGGTCCTAGCTAAGATTAGGTCTCGACATTTAGCTTAGTGTCGGAAAATAATGTAAGCGACGTTGTAAGGTTTTCTCCGCCAAGAAGGGAGCTTGTGGATATAGTGGAAATCTCGAGTAAGGTGTACTCAAGGAGTGGAGTAGGAACGAGGATAGAGCCTCGTTGCCGAACCACTATAAATCTTGGTGTCTTCCTACTAGGTTGTTTCTTTCCTTACTCTTTACTTACATTCATTATCACTACACTTACTATACATTGTTAATGCATTAGAATTGAACCGAATCATTATGCAACCAGCTTTCAAGTAAAAGATAGTTTTGTGCACTCACCTAATTGAAAAGAATTTTAATTAGGAGATAAACCGATGAGAAACTATTCAACCCCCCCTTCTAATTTCTACAAAATGATTACTAGTTCCAAGCAAGTATCTTTATTATTATTGTTATCTCATTTTAGTTGCTTAATCATCATATTCGTGTTACTTGTTACTTGTTGCTTATTTGCTTATTGTTACTTGTATGGTAATTTTGGGAGTGACAACCATCTTTACCAATAACGTTACATTGTTACTTAGATTCCTTACAACCGAAAACACCCAAATCCCAATGAATAACCTCGGCTTACCACAACAAGCTAGCTACAAACGAAAGGGTCATACTTGCCCGTATGTTCTTAGCATATTTGGAAATCCGTGTTATAAATTTAAAACTTGTGTAATCGCAAGAGAACGCATCAATAACCCTAATACCATCCTTGGGTATTCATATATTATCAATATATTAAAGCTTAACGTTTGGTTCAATACTTGTTCTTGTGCTAAACATTACTTTCCACATCTTGTTTAGTTACTTTATGTATTGCAAAGTTTCTCTTGTAGTAGTTTGAATTCTTTCTTTCTACTATAACCCTTAAACAAGCTAAGGTTTAATCTGAGTTTGGGATCAACATTGATCAAGGTGAAGACTTAAAAATAGGAAAAACCGGAAATTATGGTTTGCTATGGATCATACAACTTGTAACTTCTTTAAAACACTTCAAGGCCTTATGAGATATTCTTTTGAGCTTATTACTGAGCTTATACACCTTCTAGTAGTTCAATTGAGGCTTGATATTAGAATTGAAGGTATATATGAAAGTGTGGGATGATATGAAGTGTTTACGGTGTATACGACTATTTATAGGGAAAATGAACTTGGAGCCTAGGAAGGGGGTAAAGAAAGGTGGAAAGGACCTGGAGTATGACTAAGGGAAGCTACATGATGAGTATGGAAAGCTAGAAAAATAGATATGATGGGTGTAAGGTGTAGGAGATGTCACAACCAAAGGGGAGGTGTTTGTTTTATTTTAGATCATAAACTTGACATATAATAATATTTACTTGATAATATACTTGGCGGTGGTGGTTGTGTGTGCCCGTTGACTTTCCTATATATTTCATTCGGAGTGAATCTTAGAGTTGTTTTCGTTAATCAACAACCGAACATAGTTCGAACTTGGATTGAACGATTCGAAATACATACGAGAAATCAAAATGCATAACGATCTTTGACAAGACCTTGTGGAGCATTTAAACAACCGCAATAAATAATTTGTAATGTTTAATTAGTTTATGTTTTATGTAATGTTTTTTATTATAATTCTTTTAATTCTAATTAATTTATTAATGAATGAAATGTTTTTCTTCTTTAATAAAATAATATCTTTAAAAATTTTAAAATAATATAAAATACTTGGTTTTCTTTTACAAACCACTTCCCACCAAAATATAAAACCTGCCAAACAATTTATCCACTTTATCCCCATACCTAAAGTGAACCTAATCGTAATGCTCTTACTAATTACTCCCTTCATCTCAAATTAATAGTTCAGTTTACTATTTTTGGACGTTTCAAATTAATAGTTTACGTTCAAAAATTGATAAGAAATGTAAATTAATTTATTATATCACCCTCACTTAAAAGTATTATTAAAAAAATAAAGAAGTTGTAAATTAATTAATTAAAGTAAAATTGTTATTGTGTAAAAAGTAAGAGAGAGAAAATTGAAAAATGAATATTTTTATTAAATTACGTAGTTTTTATCGGTGAACTATAATTATGGGACGGGGGGAGTAATAAGTTAATGCCACCTATTTTATTAATTAGAAAACTTACAAAAACAAAATATGTAATAGAAACATGAGAGAGTGCAAAAATCATCCATGTATTATGTCGAAAAATCGAAATATCTTTCGTTAAATATTTGAACACCAGCCATTCCTCCGTTAGTGAAAGGTCCACCACATCACTCTGGCCGAATGGTGTAAATTGTTTTTTCGTTAATACTAACGAAGTTCATAAGAAAATGTATTTTTGTCTCTTTTGCTTCTACATAGATGTATGGTAAACTTAAAAAAAAATCAAAAAAATATTTAAATTTAAAGTAAATAATTTTTTTTGAAAAATAATTAATTTATTTTCAAAAGAAATTAAAATTAATAAATCTAAATTTTGTTAGTTTTTTCTTTCATATTTGTTTAAAAATTCATAATAACAAAACATTATTCTTCAAAACAAACACTTATTTACTTTGAAATTAATTTCTTAACGGAAAGTTTTAATTTCTTAACACATGAATGATTTTTTCACTTTCCTTAAAAAAAATTATATTTTAAAATATAGTTCCATTTATTTTATTTTTTGTAATCATTTACATTTAATAAAAAGAAAAAGAAAAAGAAAAAGAAAAAAAAGAAGGTTATCAAGTTTGTGGCCGAGTGACTGCTTCATCATCATCATCATCATCATCATCTTGTTGTTTGTGGTAAGTTAACCAAAGCATGAATTTTGTTTCCTTGTTGTTGAATCAAAACCCATTTATAGTTATGTCATATACTGTTACATCCTTGGATTTAAAACAATAACTTTTATTTATTACTACAGTAATAATTATTCAGAAGGAGGGAGATGTCAGTCATTTCTGTAAGCAAATTCATTCCTTTGAATAACAAGAACAAGACACTCTGCACCTATGGAAACAACTCACATACTACTAGGCCCCCCTTACCCCGCAAAGTAAGCCTTGTCCATTTTCCTTTTATTTTCTCCTCTTTATCACTAAGCTTATATATAAGTGCTGTTTGTTTTAGCTTAGTTTTACCCTATGTATTTTCCGCTTAATGAAGAAAACCAAAAAAAGTGAAATAAACACGTTTAAGGGGCTGTTTGTTTTAGCTTATATAACGTAAGTCCATTTCGGCTTATATACAATAAGCCCCGATTTTATGTCTTATTTGGAGACTTATGGACTTATATTAGTTTATTACAGTATGATCTAATAAACTTATATAAGCCCATAAGTCTCCAAATAAGCTTAAAAATTTGGGGTTTATGAAACATAAGCCGAAATATGGCTTATTTTCGTATGTAACATAAGCCCCAATTTTGTGGCTTCTTTTGAGACTTGGGGGCTTATATTAGTCTATCATGATACCATAAGTCTCTAAATAAGCCATAAAATTTAGGCTTGTGTTATATAAGCCGAAATGGGATTACGTTATATAAGTCAAACCAAACACCCCTTAATTTGTGTTCTTGAGTAGCACAAAAGAGGAAAAGAAAATGAAAAGGAATGAAAAAGTAGTGTAATTTGGTTCATTTGTAAAGTAAAGTGTTTCCTCCCATATTTGGGTTGAAAATCTCTACTTCGTTTTTTTACTCAACTTTTCTTTACTAAAATAAACTTAACAACACAGTGCAAGTCTAATTTTCCGGCTTATTTTGGAACTTAATATGTCATTATAAGCTTAATAAAAGCTCGTAACTTTCAAAATAAGCCGGAGCTTATGAAACATAAGCCGGAATCACACACGGTAATAAGCCCAATAAGCTTAATCTAAAAGCATAACTTCCAAGACATTTATTTTTGAATTTGACGTATATAAGGACTAAAAAGTACATGAAGTCTACCAAGTTTGTGAATAATATAGCCTCGATGTCATGATAATCTACCAAGTTTGTTATATGGGCCTACATGAATCTTCTGTTTAATTATAACTTGTAAATTATACTAGTGACCTACTGAAATGCGAGTATGCTATCAGGTTCCAAGTAAAAGTTTACTATAGACACTGAATGTAGAAAGTCGCAACATTTAATATCAGAAATGAATTTGGTCGTTTGTTACTAAACGGAAAGTATTGTAAATGTAATAACATATGATGTGGCTATCTTTTCTCATTGATTGCCTTTGGTTTGCTTGGACAGATAAGTCAAGACTATAGACGACATGGAAGTCTTAAAGATGTCACTAACGCCGATGATTGTACATCTATAATCCAAAGTCTAAGCAAAAATGGATTACCCCATATTGCTCATGAACTCGTTCTCAGATTACAAGCTGAAGGTTTTATTCTCGACAATTCTACCTTGACAGCTGTGATGTTGTGTTACGCGAATAATGGATTTTTCGCTCAGGCAGATGCTTTATGGAATGATATTATAAACAGTTCTTATAATCTTGATATAAGTGTAGTTTTAGACCTAATTGATGCTTATATTGGGGTTGGGCTGTTTGATGAAGTAACTAGAATCCTAAATCAAATTAGTATTAGGTATCCTCATTTACAACAGAAAGTGTATATACACACCGTATCTAGTTTCGGTAAGATAGGAGAGCTTGAGCTAATGGATACTACATTAAAGGATATGGTCTCAAAGGGATTTCCTGTTAGCTCTGCTATAGGTAATGCTTATATCATATATTACAGTCGTTTTGGTTCAATGCCTATGATGGAAAACGCTTACAAGCGTCTAAAAGGTTCAAGATTTTTAATCGAAAAAGATGGTATTAGGGCGGTTGCTGATGCTTACATACGGGAACAGAAGTTTCATAATCTGGGTAGCTTTCTAAGAGACGTGGGTCTTGGTAGGAAAAATTCAGGAAATCTTCTCTGGAATTTATTGTTATTATCGTATGCTGCCAATTTCAAAATGAAGAGTATGCAACGAGAGTTTATAAATATGGTGGAAGCTGGATTTTATCCTGATCTCACTACTTTTAATATTAGAGCTGCGGCTTTTTCCAAGATGTCTTTGTTTTGGGATCTTCATTTAAGTCTGGAGCATATGAACCATAATGGGATTGACGCGGATCTTGTGACCTACGGGTGTGTAATTGACGCATATTTGGATAGGAAACTGGGGAGAAATTTGGACTTCGCTTTAAGGAAAATGAATGTGAAAGATTCACCTGTTGTATTAACGGATCAGATTGTGTTTGATGTTTTGGGAAAAGGGGATTTTCACTCTAGTTCAGAGGCACTCTTGGAATTTAAGAGGAAGAAGAAATGGACTTATATGGAATTGATTGTAATATACCTTAAGAAAAAGTATCGAAGTAATCAAGTTTTTTGGAACTACTGACGTCTATAGAAGATGAGAAATGTCCTTGGTGATTGATGAATGATATTACCAGAATGGCCCTTTCCAAAACTTATAGGCGCACCTTGCCCAGGTACCTATTAATTTTCCAGAATGTAATTTTAAAGAAAGTTGACTTTCCTGAGTTGAAGTGACTGCCATTTTACTTATAATATTTAGATGGTATGTTGATAGGATTCGTTAAGACTTTGAAATCCACCTTAAAACGGTAATAAGAAGCTTAAAATAGAAAAATTATCGTGTGTTGAGTTTGTAGAAATCTCCATACCAATTTTAAATCTTCGAAGTCTTGACTTTCACTCTACATCAGTACACACTGTTTATTTATGAACTTTTTTTACTACTTGTTCTTTAACTGTAACGTATGATGCATTAATTTGCTTGTTTCCAAATATTTGCAGTACAAAAGGCTCAAAGTTCACCGGTATCTTCTACTTCTCTGAACTTGCCTCACTAGCTTCCACCTGAATACCGCCTTAATGATTTCAAGTCTTGGTACTTCACACTTTATTGCTCTGTTTATCATTTCGATAAGTTTTCTCCTTACTGTTGCTCTAGTATACTGCCTTTGCTTCTCCTCTATCCTTTTATCCAAACGAATACCACACTATAGCATTAATTTTACTGTCTTGGGCATAAAGTCAACATATATCGCTCATTGAGGGAGGGATGCAATGAATAAACGTATCTCATAGGAGATACTAACCATCCGTTAATATTGATATGCAGATCTTCACAAGTCAGTATTTATATATTACTTCTAAAAATGAATACATTTTCCCATCACAAGTAGTTCTGTGTCTTTTGGGCATTAGATAATCTGAGTTGTGCACTTTCTGTACAGTTTTGGTTGATTAGATTAAATGGAGTGCATAAGTTGTACATTCGTTAAACCTTTGTCAGCCAATTGTAATTAAGTGGATGCATGGACAACTTTGAGCTATTGGTTGCTTTTCTTGTCACTTACAAAAATTCAAATTCAGCTCACGGTGTTCAGTTTTGCACGCAAGATAGGATCTAGGTAATTGAAAATGTGGGAGAGCTGACCCAATGTAGTAATCAAGGATATTAAATAGGTTACGATTCACTGAGTGCCCCTGCGAAGGCATTCCATCATATCTTTTTAAGAATAAGACAGCAACTCTAGCAATGAATAATCAGTATTACTTTGCTTGTAATCATGGTAAATAATGTTTTCTATTTAATTGAGGAAGCACTGCCTTAAGGCTTATATTATTGTGAGATTACCAGTTTGTCCGTGTGATTAGGTGTAGGAATGTGTTGGGGAGCAGGATATAATTGCTTTTTCTGCAGGTATGGATCAAGAATCTGAGACATGAGAGTTTAGGAATCAACATTAGATTGAGTTTAGATCCAGTTGTTTTGTCTTAGAAGGAAAATAAGTCTTACAGGTCTTGACATGGTTTTGATAGTGACTTCCGTCAGGTAGATTGGGTAGGGTCAAATGTGTAAGTTCTTTAGGGCCTGTCAAAACGGGTTGGTTCAGCAAACCGACTTTCCCATTAATTTCTAGTTTCGTAACTGTTAGTAAATTAAAGCAAATGCCAACTGTAGCCCCGTCGGAACCCATTTACTTTAATTAGATATATCTATAACCATAATTGGGATACGGTCAGAGTCTTTGAAAAGTGAGTCCATGTTTTAATTATGATCAAAGATGTCCTTTCATTTAAAAAACCCAATAAATTTAGTCTTTGTTCTTTAACGGTGGTTCTAAAGGCTTTCATTAGTGGCATCGATATTTTTAATTTGATTACAACGAAAATCTTTGATATAATGATCCATTTTTTTTCTTACTAGAGCAAATTCTGATAATAATTTGGTTGACTTTTAAACCGTTTGGCCCGATTCTATTCTAGCTCATTTATTTTTACCCATTTGACCCGTTTCTATTCTAGGTGATTTGGTTTTACGAGTGCGGCCCATGTATCAGTTAAATGCACACGTTGACCTACCTCTTATTCTATCATAGGGTATTTAGCCCTTTTGGGTGGGTAGATTGCATAAGAACTTTGTGGCTCTATATTTCCTTTGCACTTTCTGGAACAGATGATTATAACCAAAATTACTTTTTGGTTTTGGTTTCCAGGCTCTGAGCATATGCATTTACCTACAATTTCTTACAGTGGCAGTTCCACCTCTTCTTTCATTACATTATCACGATTTTCTGACCCAGAATATTGGTGGATAGAGCTTACTACCGTCACTTACGATTGGCCCATTTCTAAACACTCAGCATGCAACTCCATGAGATGTAATGAAGGAAAAGATCAAGGATTAACTGGTGCGATCTCTTATGGGATTGCTGGATAGCTTCATCGCGATTCTGAGGTCACATATATATGGAAATAGGGAACCTTTACTCGTTCTGATCGTATATATCAAAGCTTACTGAAATACTCAACCACATTCCAAGTTAGTACTAATATTTAATATTTTGGCATAAGATATCAGTATGTTCATTCTTCAGACACTAATATAAATACCATGTACTTTCTCAACGTAGAATAATGATTTATTTACTATATGTGCTTTAATGCCCTTGGGGCACAATTAAAAAAGCAAGTACACATTTTCATTCTCATTGTGATGTAAGAAGCCTATTAGAACTCCAACATAGTGTTATGATCCCACATCGGCCATGTATGGGAATGGTTGATGGTTTATAATGACCAGGTGTCCCCTCCTCAAACAAGCTAGCTTTTTGAGTGAGTTCTACACTTGGGACTTATGAACCGATTACGAGCCTAGTATGGGATAGGTTCGTATCAATTGGTATCAGAGCTAGCCCTACCTTACGAGGTTCCAACACTCGGAGTGGTGGCCTATGGAGTGGTGGCTTGGACCCAAAGGGGGTGCCAACCGTGACCAACATAGCCGTGACCAACGAGGACGTTGGTTCTTCAAAGGGTGGGGTAATGTTATGATCCCACATCGGCCATGTATGGGAATGGTTGATGGTTTATAATGACCAGGTGTCCCCTCCTCAAACAAGCTAGCTTTTTGAGTGAGTTCTACACTTGGGACTTATGAACCGATTACGAGCCTAGTATGGGATAGGTTCGTATCACATAGCATACCAGTAGATAATTAAACAAGATATACTTGGACATTTGGACCTTATAGAGCGTCTACAACTAGTCATGTTTATGCACTTAACAATATTTTCTTGCATGTCAAGAATCTGTTTTCATCTCTTGTTGCAGACTTGAAGCTATGACAAACATGGTTCAAATATTTAAACCATTCTATAACAATCTTTATGAACATAGAGTTCTTCATCACAGCTTGATATTGTTTGAAAATACTAAGTTTGATTTCCAAAATTGATTATTGAGATAAGCAGGGTTTTATTTAATAAAATTCTACCTTATTATGATATTAGTATAAAGAAATTCTAAAAGAAAACACAAGAGTGACACCTCAAAATATTGACTGGCCAAAACCTATAAGCGCATGTCAAAGAATAGACAAGACACCAAATCAAAAACTAGTGGAGCAACTATTAACCCTTTATTAATCACGAACCTGTAATCGAGTAGCTATCCTGTAAGGGCCAAAACATGTAAAACACAAGTCAAGGAGCATGATAAGACACTGCATACAACCCACTGATCAGATATTACATTGATCTTACAGTACCCACTTTTGATATATAACGATGGGATTGACCTTAAAGTTGATCCATCTCATGTCCAACTTAGGCTGAAATTTGATACGAACTTGCTGATGATTTTATTAATAATGAAGAAAAATAGAAAACAAAGAACAATAAACCCTAATCTAAATAAATATATAAAACTACCGGTTCTATTCCCTCCTCCCCTCAACTGATAGACTCCTAACCCTATATAAATTCTCAAGGAAATCACTTAATAATTAGAAAGTAAATAAATATATAAAACTAAATATGCCAGCAGATTTTATATTTATCTCTTAGACCCTTGAGTTCGTATCAAAATCCTGAGAGAATATCTAGCGCTTCCGTGCATCCTAGATGGCTAGACGATCCAAGCATTCATAAATATCACAGCTTTTTGGCACCCAAGCTGAATCCAGTGGAACATTTCCTTCTTTTCTGAACAAAGATCCCTAACAAAACCTAAGATGTCACGAATATAATCTTCACTTCGAGCGGCAGAAAAGAATTTCACCAACAGAATACCTTACTCCATAACGATTTGCCTAAACACACCCACTAATAAAGGCTAAATATGTTGTCTACTTTGTGATTTCATGATGCAGATGCCACTTTAACTTGTTCAAGTTAGAAACGTAAGTCTCACAACAGTACTGCATCCACATGTATAGGCATTTTTTGGTAAGGCTTGTAGATGACTCCATGTTGCAGCAGTAGACAAGATCCTCTTAAGGTAAATCCTCTTTGTTCTTGTCAATCATTGAACCACTTCTCAAACACTCAGGCTGCACGTACATCAGGTTTAAGAATCAATATGTATGGTGTTTATCGATCACTCTTTCACTTGTCCACGCTAATTTGGTAAGAAGTGAAATCTTCTTGTCTCATGGATACACTTTGAAATTATAAATACCTTTAAATATTATGAGCTGTCGGTTAAATTACTAGAAAAACCATGTCAAGATATGAAGTACACTTTACACCCTTGAAATTTCATTGCCATTAAGTGGTATATACACTTAGAAATCATGACCAGGTCGTATTAGATTTCTAATTATATACATATAGAGAATTTACATGCCCAGGAACACATGTGTGACCGAAATGTACTTGTTAGTTGTTATGGCAAAAATGTACTTGTTATGGCAAACCTGGATTCGGTAATGTTTAAGCACAGATACATTGACCAAAATCACACCATACATAATCTTTAAGCCATATCAAACTACTTTGACATAAAACACATAGAATGTACCTTGAATTGTTTTCAATACAGGTTCTTAAGATACTTTTCTCTCGGCCTAATTGAATGCCTATAAAGATTGATGGCGATACCTCAAGTCAGTTGCGTTGTGCCATGTAAGCTCTTAATATACATTGCCTTAGTGAAGCAAAATGATAAAGGAGGACCCTTCTGTTAATACCTCAGATGTGACTGCAGTTTCAACTCCATGGATGTGCTTCAGATTGATGAAACTTGACCATACCTAACCAAACAACAGTTTGCACCTTTTTACTGATGAATTCAACTAATCATGTTTAGGTTTAGTTGGTGAAGTCATCCGAGAGTCCTTTTGAAGATCGTCTGTCTAGTTCACTACTATAAGTCGATTGAAAGTCATCTTCTGTGGCAGCATCCTTTTCTTTCAACTCTTCAATGTTCTCCACGGCCTGTTTAATGTCCATCCTTTTGTTGGTATCTTTTTCACAGCAACTCAAACCAATCTTCCACAGCTTCATCATCTCCGCTTCACTACTCTTATCGAATCTTGTCATTTGCTTATCAAATATATCAATGCTGAACTCCTGGTTTGCCATATAGTCAATGAACTCTGTAAGATCAGTGTCATTGCCTTTGCTTTGGTGCAGAGTGTTCGATGGTATCTTCCCTGTCATGATCTCAAGGATCAAGACCCCAAGACACCATATGTCTGTCTTTTTTGTAATGCGGCCGAGTTGCTTGTACTCTGGTGACTTGTAGGCCATCATGATATAACGTGCTTGCTCCGGATTAGTTAATGGAATCAACCCATAATCAGTTAAAAGTGGCACGTAATTCTTGGTGAGAAGGACATTGGAAGACTTGAGGTGCCCATGAGGAACAATTAGGGCTGGTAGTTTACTGTACAGAATTTGAAGCCCTTTCACCACCCCTTTTACTATCTTCAATCGAGTAGGCCAATCTAGGCTTCGCATTTCACCATTAGACTGGTTGCCTGAAATCATTATAACAACGACGAGGATAAACACTGATAAAGTATGCCGTTAAGATAAAGAAAAACATTATAAACTTGAGTGACAGATATCAACTTCAGTTGGAAAATCTCTTGCGTCATCAAAGACAATTTTCTTTTTCTGTTTCTTGAAACGGAAAATGTTTGCTATAACAATTAAGGACTTGAGTGTTGCTATATCCTCCTACACACAAAATAATATTTTATATTTTATCTCTACTCATTATCTCTCCGCATCTAAACCGTTAATTCTAACACGTGTCAGGATCTTATGAGTAGGCATATAAGTAGGAAGAAATTGTAGGAGGATAAATCATTTCTCTAAGGACTTAGAAATGTCTTATTATAAGAAGATGAAAAGGCAAAACATACCATGGAGATGAAAGGACAAACTGATGTTGTCGACAAAATCGGAAACCAAAAGTTTCTCATCTTTCTGATAGTAGAATGCTACAAGTGGCTGTATGTTTGGATGTCTTAATCTGCCTAACTTTTTTATATGCCGGTAAAACTCTTCTTTGCCGACATTATTCATTTCCTTAAACCTTTTAACCACAATGACTTTCCCACCTGTGAGAGCGGTCTTATAACTCGACCCAAACTTCCCACTTCCAAGAATTTCGGCTGCGGCCTTCAACAAGTCTGCGAGATCAAACTCTTCCTCAACATCTGTCAAGAAAGTCAATTTGTAGGAAATATTTTCCCTGTTTCCGTAAATTGATGTTCCACCTCTCTCCTGCGCTAGAAGCACTGAACCATTGTGTAGAACTCCTGCTGGAAATTCCTGGTGGTGGTGGCGGCTTAAAATTACTATCGCAAAGAGCAATGACGCAACTGCTGTTGCCAGCACCAACGCAATGATTACAATTGCTGCGGGGGAAATTTTAACCCTCTGACATTCTCCTAATGGCGCCCCACAAAGTTCGTTACCTGTTTCAGGAAGTCATAATTATCAGTAAGACAACACTTTCTGCATAAACTGCAGCAAGATATAGTAGGTCTTTAGACAAAGACAAAGGTAATTGTTTTTAGCGTAATATTTGAATACCAAAATATCTGTAGAGGATGTTAAATGATAAAGAGCGCTGGATGGTCGACGGTTAACAAGCGAACACTTTAAAATGATACTATTGATTTTCTATAGTTGGTGATTATCCTAGTTTTATAGATCTGCGACAATAGGATAATCCGGCCCGAGAGAGATCTGATGGGTTAACAGATCCTTTAACCAAAGGTGCATGAAACATTGTCAATGGACATGCACTTTTAAGAATTTTTATATGACGAAAACCATAATACTTTAGGAAAAAAAGAATAGATAAGATTGTTTTTATATTCACCTGAAAATAGTCTTGCAGGAAATTGCTGAAGCCCTTGTGGGATACGGCCACGGAAATGATTGTTTGCGAAATTTGCACGAGTCAACTTGCCTTGATCAAATTTTGGAATTTCACCCTCGAATTGATTGCCTTGGAGCATCAATACTTTTAGCTTAGGCAATCTGGTCAATGACGCAGGGATCTGGCCTATGAGTTCGTTATTTGCAAGATCTATCTTCTCGAGCCATTTCAGCCCCTTGAAAGCATTTGCTGGGATTTCACCCAAAAGGTTGTTGTTTGACAATGAGATTTCTCTGATTCCTTCAAGCACGCCAAAATTAGGGAATCCACCCTCCATATTGTTGTCATTGAAGCTTATGCTCACCAAAGATGGCAATCCGGCTAGAATATTCGTGTTAATGTTACCTTCAAGCCCCTTCCCGTCAAGTTTTATGCCCCAAATGGTCCCATTGGTGCAAAGAATTCCTTCCCAATTGGCTGTATTGTTATCGCATGGGCTTTCCTTGGCAATCCAGGTGGTTAACTTCTCTCCGTTTAATAGGTAATCCTTAAACTCAATTAGCGTTTCTGTTTCTGAATCCAAACCGCTCACAAGGTGGATGGTTGAGACCAGGATTAGAAGGACAAGGAAACAACTGAAATGGGACAACATGGAACAAGAGAACGGCACTGGTGCACACGTACAAGTGCGCGCCCATTGAAGGGACTATCGCATAAGGAAATTGTGGACGTCGTGGCAGGCGTTACAGAAAACTTGAGAATGATATCAGTTTGTGTGGGCATGAAGAAAGAAAAGTGGCAAGAGAGAAAAAGAGACATGTTGGAGAAAGGAAAAAAAGAAAAAGAGGAAGCTTAGGGAAAGTGCCAAGAATAGTTATTCTCCTGTTTTTCATGAGAACTATGCGGGCTTTAATTTTAATCTTCAACCTGTTACAGAAATTATTGGCCTGGCCTAATCATGATTTCTAACTTATGAGTCTGTGACATAATTTGGCCGATAAGATCATTTTTACTTAAACTTCAACGAATTGAAGATGTTTGTTTTAACTTATATGGTATACCGGCTTATTTGAGTTGAGAAAAGCCGATAAGGTCATCTCATTTCTAATGTGTAACGAGCTTATCAGCCTGAGTTTTTGACATATAAAAAATACGCACATATATAGGATCAAAATGGTATAGCCCATGGGATCAAAATGGTAAGATCGTAAAGCGGTCAGTGAGCTTATCGAAATTTAAAAAAATCCAAATAAACTCTAAATAAAACCCTAAATTGAGCTTATTTATTTATAGGTTTGTAATGATCTATCTTTGTATCTTTCAGTACAGGCCAGTGGATTCTCGAAATCAAGGTACTTCATCTTTGTATTGAGTTCTTTTTAGTAAATTTTCCTTACCTTTTCTTGGAAGGTATGATATAACCTGTAACTATACATTATATCTCATGACGCTACATCATTATGTATGGATCAACTAAGCAAGTACTTCTGATTGCAAGCAGGAAAGGAAAATAATTTTTATGTACTTGTAAGGTCATGAATTTCTTAGAGACCAAATCAATATATTTTATCATCTTTTTGGCAAAAAAAAAATCTGTAGCGTAAGCTTGATTCAAGGCTTACCAAAGACACAAAACAGATTCAACTTATAGTGAGTATCGAGGCTTACCAAAGACACAAAACAGATTCAACTTATAGTGACAAATGTTAACTAAACAAAGGCAGCTGAGTCAAGGTACAACTATTCATTGTATGAGCTGATGCAATCCCAGAAACCAACATGGGCTAGAAAAAAAATTAAAAAATAAACCATCAAAGGAAACAAATCTTATTGCCTGGGTTTTAATTTGGTTTGAGATGGTATTATTATATGAAGCGAAACTAAATGCTCCTTGTCGCTGAAGAGTTCCGAAAATTAAGGTAGTAAAGAGTATCTTTAGAAAGACAAAATTCATAGAGAAATTGGTTTCAAACAGCATAAATACTAGTGAATAAATCAATCCATTTTTGCACTACTATTCGAATCCTGCTCTTATCTTCTACAGCTTCATCAACCTTCGTTAACTTTTGGGAGCCAATCTTTCACTTTCACCATATACCTACGTATAGCGATACAAGCAAGGGCACAAACAACAAGAACCACAAAAATCATTACAAGTGAAAAGCATAAGCTCCCGTTTTTGCATTGCTCTTTCATCTTCGTCCTTCTGAATTTAACTCGATAGTTCTGCACAAAAACGAATTAACAAATTATTTTTTAAAAACCAAAGAGGTGTACCCTTTATAGTATCTTGGTGAAACAAGATGATTACTATCACACACTAATTATAACTTAAAACAGAAGGTAAAGCTGGAGTATCTACTAATTCTTCAGATACAAAGAGAGTAGTAACAATCTTGTGCATATGGCTTCCGTTTTTAATACGTCTATCTAACATAAGCATGCATACAATAAGTTGGAAATAAGTACGCCATAAAAATTAAACAGGAATTAAATAAAAACATCAGAGACAAGTACTCAGTTCAATTGAACCTAGCTCTAACCATTTCAGTCGCTATCAGCGCTTTTCTCAGTAGTTTGAAATGTGCAAAACTTTAGACTAATTAACGCAGAAGATATATACAAAAAGAAGGTTACTTTTGTTCTCGCATACCAGAACTAACACACTTTGCATGCATCCAACTTCATCCCTCTATAGAGCAAAATCATATTATACTTGCATATTCAGTTTATCTAATCAGTGAATGCAAGACCTCATATCTCAAATAAAAGTGTAACCATACATATTGAAATTGACAAAATGTATACACAAATACAAGTAATTCAAAGTTCACATGTATTGCAAGAAATTATCAACTTAACCTTAATTAATGAAGGGATGCAAAAGAAATACCTAGAAATGCTGCAGGAGCTGCTTTTGCACATAAAAGGAGAGGAGATGGGAAGGGAATTTGCTGTTTTTGTTTAAATAATGGGTGACATTATGTTTTAGGGATTAGAAATTTAAGCTAAACCTTAAAGAACATTTATTATTTGACTCATTAATGAATGAATATGATAACAAAATTTGGAATTCATAAATGAATTTCTATATCTGAAATGAGGAAATTCCTCTACAAAAGGCAAAACACTTAAAATCCATTTCTCCTACCTTTCTTTCTGTCTCCTCTTAAATTATTTTCTTTTTCATCTCTTTTGCATTAATGCCTTCATTTTTCTTCTATATAATAGATAGTGGAAAAAAAAAAAAATACTGTACAAATGTACAATTAACAGCTTTGCTTATATCATAACTTTGTAATAAGTACTGTAATAACTACACCTCTAAAATTGGAAATGAGGGAAGATGCAAATAGTTAAAGCCCCCGTAGGTACTCCTAACATGTCATAAATTAGTACCAAATGTACATTTCGCACTCGATTCACATGTAAGTCTTCATGTTGAGTGTGCAAATCCAATTTCACAAAGGTTTAAAGATACTCTCAGAGTTAACGTACATAATCCTACAACAAGAAATGTTCCTTGCAGAATAGACTCACGGACCCTATCTTCAATGTACGTACTACCAAAACATCAGTTATCCTTGGAGACTTTAATGAGATTTCGAATGGAGATGGAAGACTTGGGTCCACTATTTGTAAGACAGGAGCTACCCACATGAGTTTATTTCACTCTCTCAGCCTTCCTACGGGTGGGAAAAATTTCACACAGATAAATAGATCTGACGCCAACTTAAGATATATCGATCATTGTCTCATCTCTCATCACTTTACTCAAAGTGACCAAATGCTTGTTTTTTTTATCTCATGACTTGTCGGCCTATTGCCCCATTGTGCTGAAAAAACGCTTAACAGGTTGCAACATACTCCCAATTAAATTCTTTAACTGGCCTAATAATTGAGAATTCCCTAAAATTGTTTCTCAAGCATTACACCATAGTCAAGGTTCGAATCACTTGGCTTACTGTTTTAAGTGTAAACACCATTAACTAATGAGAAAGTGAGTTATAAGGATTTGTGAAACTGTGTGAATTCTCATTAACCGAAAACATGGGATACATCGACTATTTAAACACCAAGAAATGGCGGGAAAACCAGTTTACGACCATAACATGACTAATTGACCTGCTAAACTACAATTAAGCTATGCCAAACTATTACAAAGAATTAAGCTACATAAAACTACAACTTGTGAGACTCTTTTGATGATGTAAGTAGTTGAAGCTTATGATGGAGCATAGGACACTGTTTGAAGCTTGAGCTTTAGCTTTGAGCCTTGTCTTCATTACCCCTGCAAGTTGGTAGTGTGCAGGCATCACACATGCGAAACTTGGAGATACAAGTAGGTAGAATGGTGTGAAAAGGATATCTTACACTTAATGATTGGAGGGGATGAAAATAGGTAGGATGGTGCCATTTGTGATCTTCTATCCGACAAAATGGCACTCAATCTCAATGTGTTTGGTCCTTGCATGTTGTATAGGATTAGAATCCAAATCAATTGAGGATTGATTGTCACAATATATAGATACTGGTGTAGTAACCTCAATTTGCAAGTCCTGAAGGAGACTAAATAACCATGTAATTTCACAAGTGCAGTCATCAAGTGCCTCGTTTGCCTTCTTTAATTGCTTTTGACTCTTTCTAGTTTCATTGACATCTTTTTGCAAACTAACAATTAAATTAGCAAGCGCGACACGCTCCTCATCATCATACTCATTTGCATGTTGATCATCCTCAAACTCATTATTGCACATGTCTGATGAATCGGGTGTGGTATTGCTATCAACCTTTTCCGTCATACATGTGTCAATAAGGGTTGATGAATCGGGTGTGGTATTGCTATCAACCTTTTCCGTCATACATGTGTCAACAAGGGTTGTTGTTTGATCACTATGCTCATGCGTATTGGTATTGGCAAACACATTAAATTCAACATTGTGTACCTCTTCCAATGGCTCAGAATCGAAAACAGGGTCATTATCATAGGAAGGTGTATTATTGATGTCATTCTCAGAGTCAATGCTTTGTTTGCCAGAGCGGCTGCTTTCTTTCCCAGAAATGCTATGAATATTCTGTGCAACATGCTTTGTGTTCCCTGATCTGAAGCTGTCAGTTGCATTCCTCGATACTGTCCCGTTGCTTACAATTGAAACTGGACTCGTATCCACTACATGAATCTTTGCAATCGTGCACTCTTGCGTTTTCAGCCTTTTGTCATTCATCTTATTTATCATGTCTTTTTTCATGAAGTAAGCGTTCATCCATAAGCCTCTCAATTGATTCCATGTTTTAATGTATCAAGTCTCTGAAAGATTCTGCGTCCATTTTAGTGTAGTATTTTTGAAGAATTCTATATAATATGATGATTAAACAAGAAAGAAAGGTAGAAGATGAATTCTAGAGAGAGAAAGTAGAGAGAGAAAAGAGAGAAAAGTGTGTGAAACTTGGTGAATATTAGATTAGAAAGAGTGAAAAATAATGAACCAACCCCCTCCTAACATGCTAAGAGGAGTGTATATATAGTCCACCCACATGCGGGCTGGTATGGGCTATATATTAATGGGTCGGGCTTCACTTTTAGGCTTTAGTTACTTATGAATGAATTTTAGCTTAAAGTTAAGCCCGTAAAACACGGCTAACCTACTACCTATTACAACGTTCTTAAATACGATACATAATAAACATATGACCGAACATTCTTTTTTGACTCAATATTTTGAGGCTAACAATCTCCCCCAATGAGAGGTCATTACCCTTTATGAGAGGTCATTACCCTTTGTCATTTAGAGATTTGTAGAGATTACTAATCTCGCCATAAATGAGTCTTGAACGTGTAATAGTAATTTTTTCCTTCATGCTGTGATCTTTGAGCCTTTGTCGTTGTCTTTCAACTTTGTCTTTAATCTTGAGATCTTCAAATCATCCATAACTTGTCTTTGCCATCTTGCGATCTTGTGTCTTCATCCACATACTCACACAATTAATTGTTGAATATGTATCTAGGCATGAGTATGTGGTTTTGAATCTATGACTTTGCTGAGTACAGCATAACGCCACATTCTCGAGACAAAACATAGACATGGACTAAATGGCTTTAGCATTCGTCCTAAATCGGTAGCGTTTTACCTCCGGTCGGTGAAGACCGTTATACGATATTAAATATCGTACATGTGATTAGGTAGATTCAATTAAGAACCTCCTTGACAGGGTTTCGCGGCTGAACTAGTTGTTCTCTTTACTCGACCGTCTCAAAGCAAGACTGCGAACATAAAGAGTGAATCAATTGGATAGATATCCGCTTGATTAAAGTCGTCAATTCAAATTCCTGGAACAAGTCTGATTCATAAAGAATCTTACCATTGGTGCTTTCCAGTTGGGACAAGCTTGATTCATAAGAATCTCACAAGTCACCTACCGTAGCGCTGTTTGAGGTTGACGCTAGAAGGATTTCCATTCGTCACTGTGAATATTAATGAATATCACTCTGAATGTTCTGGCAAGACCATAAAGATATTTTGTAGAAACCTGAAACGAGTTTGAATCAATTCAGAATCAAACTACTGTTTCTTTTCAGTTTTACACATGTTCAATTCATAAAGAATCTTACATATGACCTACCGCAGTGCTGTTTGAGGTTAACACTGGAAGGATTTCCACTCATCATTGTGAATACTAATTAGTATCACTCTGAGTGTTCTAGCAATATCACAAAGGATATAGTGTAGGACTCTCTTGTTCGTCATCCGTGTGTCCTAATGAGATTTGATTGATCTCTAGGCTCTAGACTCGATTTGTGCACTTTTAGTGGTCGGAGGCTGGAGCAGATGCCACCTATTCAATATCAACTATCTCGGAGTGAGAAAGATAATAGAAGTCATGTTGTTCTCCGTGACAATAAAACAAACTTCTTTTGAGAGAAGCCTGAGTAGCTAGGTAAGGGTTGTGCTTTACATCACTGGGTCCATGATGAGTTGTCTTCATGATGTGTTGACCCGGTTTCTGCCTAAGTTATATGAAGGGCTTCTTTCTTTACACCCTTTTATCCTTACATTTCTTTTTCATTCTTCAACCCCTTCAATGCTTACCAAGACATCATTACTAGCACCTTGTTGTGATTGTTCCAGTGCTAGCATCAGTACTTAGTCGGCATTCAGCTACGTTCATATTCTACTCCATCTTTCCTAAGGACTTCTAATAATCTATTGGATTGTCCCTGGGAAGATCCCTCCAGTTCTAGTTGGATCATAGGACTTAAACCTAACCACCCTTTTGATACCAATAACGTCGTGGATTAAAGATGTTGTGGGTATTTGATCGTAACCATAAAAACCACTTCAAATGTCTAACAAGGTGTTTGAAAAACATTTAACACCTTGATAGTTTTGTCGTTTCAGAAATGCTCCCCCTTCACATGTGCATCGATAATCGAAAGTGTTTTACACATGTAGGTAAGAGTTAAAGTTCTTGACTCTTATATAAGATCACATTTTAATCACATTTTCTCCCATATCTCTAATATATAAAATCTTTTGATATTAGAGATACCAAATTTGATTAAAATGAAAATCTCCGGGAGAAAGATGTGTCAATCTTTGCTTGAAGTTGAAATGCTCACCCTCAAAAATTGATCCAACTGAATTGTCATTGTGAGGATGTCAATCATCATCACCACGATCATCCATTGTTTCTAAGTCACATGCTCCAACAAGATCCCGAGGCAAAGAAGTTGCAAGAGCACCATCACCCACACCTGAGCAATCATCAAAAGAAGATAGTGATGAAGAAATAGCTCAAAAGGATAGGGAATTCAAGCAACAAATGGCTTTCATTATGAAGCAATACAGAAAAATCTACAAACCCACCACCAACAACCTCAGAACATCATCTAACACGAGGAACAACTATGTTCAGAGTCCTCCAAGGAATGACACACGAAGGCGTGCTGAGAGTTCTCCAATGTATGATCGACAACCCGCAAAGTATGATAATCAGAGGGTTTCTACTGTTGTTAGAAATAGGGAAACTATTGGTACTCAAGTTGTGCAACAAAGTGGGATTCAGTGTTTTAACTGACGAGGTTATGGACATTTGGCTAGGGAATGCAGGCATCCAAAGATGGTTAAAGATTATGGTTATCATAAGGAAAAGATGCTACTGTGCAAGAAAATGGAAGCTGGGATCAAGTTATCAGGTGAGGAAGGAGAAATGCTTGACGACACAGATGATGAAATCTTCGACCAAGAACTCGAGGAACATTATTCATACATGGCAAAGATTCATGAGGTCCTTAACGTCACTAAAGATGAAAATGTTCCTATCTTTGATACCGAGCCAATTGATAAGGCACAACATGATGATGGATATAATGTGTTTGGTGATACACATGAGCATAGTGATCTACCAACAACAATTACTGACACATGTATGACGAAAAAGGTTGATAGCAATACCACACCCGATTCATCAGACATGTGCAATAATGAGTTTGAGGATGATCAACATGTAAATGAGTATGATGATGAGGAGCGGGTCGCACTTGCTAATTTAATTGCTAGTTTGCAAAAAGATATCAATGAAACTAGAAAGAGTCAAAAGCAATTAAAGAAGGCAAACGCATCGCTCACTCAAAACTTTGAAGAATGCAAAGCCGCTCTAATTAAATCTAATGAGACCCTTGAAAGTTATAGAGCTGAGCTTCTTCAAAAGACCAAAGAGCTTGAGGGTTACAAGGGTAGTGCGTTAAAAAGTCAAAAGGACGATCTTGAAAAGAAATACAACGAAACTTTTGAGTTATTAACCAAAGAGAAACGTCAATTTAATGTTTTACTAATGGATGAACGTCAAAAAACGTACCTTGCTACCACCAAAGTTAACGAACTTGAACAACGGCTTTCGATGGATAACACCGAGACTGCTAAAATTCTTGATGTTAAGAAACAAGAGGTTGAAACGTTAAAACAAAATTTCAAAAGTCGACATGAAAAAGATACTGAAAAAGTAACGGAACTAGAAAAACAAGTCGAATTTTTGAAGAAAATTGTTTATAAAACGCATGACTCTATTCAAACCGTAAGAATGATAGCACCTCCGTCAATGTTTAAGGGTCAAGCTAGCTTTGCAAGTCCTGATTACCTTGCCCAAGCTCAAGCTGCGAACCCCCGCCTTTATATGGATGAGTCCGAATGGATCGATCCTGAATGTCCTCTTGTTAATGATGAGACATCCCTTTGGGAAGAGGAGAGTAGACCACCGGTCAATAAAGAGTTTGTGAAACCGTATAATTATGCTTATGAGAATAATCTATATGGTCTTTTCACTACACAAAAACAAAAGTCTCGTGAGGAATTGTTTCTAGAAAGCAAACAAAGAAGAATTCAATGGAAGAAATTTTTGCCACTAAGAAATCAAATGTTTTTAAATATATTAACTATTTGCCTCATGATGCTTCTAAAAGCAAAAGTAGAAAACACTTGGTTTTCTTAAACACCACATTGATAATGTTCAATAAATTGTTGAAAGCGATTGGGAAAAACGTCAAAACGATAAGTGGAAAACAGAGATTCCTCACGACATAACTGTTCTTGTGAAAGAACTTTTAATACCAAATACGAAGATAATAAAAAACATGTTCTTGAGTTTGAAAAATTGATTCGGTCTGAAATGTTTGATGATTTGAAATATGTTGAGTCTCTTGAAAAAGAAATTGATGAACTTCAAAATGACAAATCAGATTTTTCAAACAAATATGATCTATTCTTAGAAGAATGTCTCTCCAAAGATATATTGTGTGTTGCTCTTCAATCTTGTGCTGATATCGATGAATATTCTGACGTTGCATGCAAATATCTTGATAAGGTCAAAGAATGTGAGCGTCTTGAACTTGAGCTTTCGAAACGTAAAGAAAATGTTGATAAAAAGGCTTTTGAGTTACTTCAACACAAAACTGATTTCCTTAAAAAACATTGTCATTCTCTTGAACTTGCTTTGCAAAAAGACATAGGAATTTTTCCACATGATAATAAATTGCAAGAAAAACTTCCCCAAATATGTCGAGAAATGAATGAAAAGAGTTTGGAAATCAAAGAGTTGAAAGCTCAGTTACAAGACAGGGAAATAGCGATAGCAGAGTTAAAAAAACTCGTTGTTAAGATGGGTGGGAAAATTATGGAACCGAGTGTTAAGAAACCAGTTGTAAGACAACCCAATGCGCACAAAGTGACTAGACTCTCTGTCTTGGGAAAACCATATGTTTTCTCTAATTCTGCATTTGCAAAACCTAGGTTTTCCCCCAAGACGGATGGGAAGGATAGGTTACCATAAAATACTCCCAAAACACATATTGGATCATAAAACATTAAGAACACAAATGTGATTAAACCAGGGATGTATAGATTGGCCACTAACCCCACACACAACAAAGAAAGTCAATCACCTCAGACTTCTAGAAACATTAATAGACGTGTGTCTTTTACTACAGGAGTAGTCCCCACTGCTAGTGTTAGCTGACCTCAGCTTAAGAGCACTCGAATGAATGAAAAGGTTTGGCAAAACAAAAGTCAAGGGAAAATGAAGAAAGTAGAAGACCACCCTAGTAATTTCAATGTTTCTAAGAATAAAACGTCTATAATCGCGTGTAATGACAATTTGAATGATTCGACTTTGAATGCTTTGAATGTTAAGTATGTTTGTGTCAAATGTGGAAAGTGTGCTAATACTAATCATGCTATGTGCGTTTCGAATAATGTCAAAGGCGTAGATACTAGAACTAAGAAGCAAACTGCGATGCCTATTAGTGCTAGAAAACCCAAACGCAAAGTGAACCATTCTGGTGCAACCCCCCCTAAGAAAAGTAATGCATCAGACTCCACCACTAAGAACCCTAGAAGCAGAATTAGGGAATTATATGAGTCTACCAGCAAATCTTGGAAATGGTGGTTTGCTAATCAATGTCCTCCAGGATATAAATGGATGCCTAAGGTTAGGACAGAAAATGTGACTACGTGTGTTAGTGTGCCTATAAGTGATGAAACTAGGGAAGCTAATGAATCGGAAATCATAACTAACATGGAATCCAATTTAGTAAATGCTCCATCGTGTTCTAATTCTTTTGCAGGTGATCAAAATAATTCTCTTCATACTGGACTCCGGATGCACGAAGCACATGACGGGGAATCTCAAGCTTCTAATTAACTTCGTGGAGAAGTTCCTGGGTACGTTCCGATTCGGAAATGATCAATTTGCACCGATCCTAGGATATGGAGACTTGGTTCAGGGGAATATCACAATCAAAAGGGTTTACTACGTTGAAGGGCTCAATCATAATCTTTTCTCGGTTGGTCAATTCTGTGATGCGGATTTGGAGGTTGCTTTTAGAAAGAAGACATGTTTTGTTCGTGATTATGATGGGAATGACTTACTTACCGGTTCATGGGGTACTGATCTCTACACTATTTCACTACAAGACTCCACATCTTCAACTCCAATCTGTTTCATGGCTAAAGCTTCAACGACTTAAGCTTGGTGATGGCATCAACGATTATCTCATCTTAACTTTGATACCATCGACTTGCTTTCCAAGAAAGATATTGTGCGAGGCCTTCCAAATTTGAAATTCATCAAAGATCATCTTTGTTCTTCTTGTGAGTTTTGTAAAGCTAAACGGAGTAGTTTCAAGACACAGACTACACCAAGCTCTAAAGGACGGTTAGATCTTCTTCATATAGATTTGTGTGGCCCCATGCGTGTTCAAAGCATCAATGGAAGAAATATGTTATGGTAATTGTAGATGACTACTCAAGGTACACTTGGACTCACTTCTTGAGGTCTAAGGATGAAACACCCGAAGTTCTCATCAACTTCCTTAAGCTGATACAACGTGGTCTTCAAGCCGTAAAAGTGGTACGTACTGACAGAGGCACTGAATTCTTGAATTCAACTCGGAAGAATCATTTTGAAGCCGAAGGGATTGAACACGAAACATCTATTTCTAGAACACCTGAACAAAACGGCGTTGTTGAAAGACGAAACCGTACTTTAGTTGAGGCTGCTCGAACATTATTATCCGCTTCAAAACTACCACTATTCTTTTGGGCCGAAGCCGTATCAACCGCATGTTACACACAAAACCGTTCCTTAATTATCCCAAGACACGAAAAGACACCATATCACATAATTAATGATCGCAAACCTTCACTCAGACACCTTCATGTTTTTGGATGTACGTGTTACATTATTCGAGATGGTGAAAAGCTGGACAAGATGAAAGAGAAAGGTGATGCATGCATTCTAGTGGGATATGCAACTCAGTGTAAGGGATAAAGAGTGTACAACAAGAGAACAAAATTGATAGTCGAGACTATTCATATCAGATTTGATGAATTACAAGAAATGGAACTTGAACAAAGCAGTTTAAGTCCCGATCCACAACGACAAAAGAATTCTGTGCACAACCGCACGAAACTCAGAACTCAAGACCACAACAATGAACCGTCAAGTCCAAAGCTGGTTCCTGAACATGTTCCTAGAGCAGATATGACAGTAGACACGACACTTAAAGAGTTGGAAATGTTACATGGACCAATGTTTGATGAATATTTCACGGGGGAGAAACATGTTGTATCAAAGTCTTCCGCTGTCACTCATGATAAGAATGATGATACCGATCATCGTCAACAAAAGGATACAACTTCATCTACTTCAACACGAGTTGCTGCATATTTACTTCCTCAGAATATCACTTCAACAATCGATCCTACAACATCCACAACTACTGTCATTGCTCTAGAGAACACAAATCAAGCAGACGATGCATTATCTGACGATGATGATTTTCACAATCCATTCGGTACACCGGTACACGAAGCTGGAGAGTCTTCTACTCGCCATGCTGATTCGTCAAATATGCATACGTTCTACCAACGACATCCTTCAACACATCATTGGACCCGAGATCATCCTTTGGTTCAAGTAATTGGAAACCCTTCACAGCCTGTTCGTATAAGACGACAATTAGAAACCGACGGTGATGTTTGTATGTTCGCACTCGCCGTGAGTACAGCTGAACCGAAAAACATCAAAGAAGCCATGGCTGATCATGCTTGGATTGAGTCGATGACGGATGAACTTCAACAATTTGAAAGACTTAAAGTCTGGGAACTTGTTGATAGACAATATGATGTGATTCTATTAAATCTTCGTTGGATCTGTAAAAACAAGATGGATGAAGAAAACACGATCATCAAGAACAAAGCTAGGATAGTGGCTAAGGGGTATGGCCAGAAAGAGGAATTGATTTTGACGAATCATTTGCACCAGTTGCTCGTATGGAAGCGGTCAGGATTTTCCTTGCTTATGCTGCACATAAAGGATTCACTGTCTATCAAATGGACGTAAAGACGACATTTCTTAACGGTCCTTTGAAGGAAGAAGTATATGTCACGCAGCTAGAAGGATTCGTCAATCCTCATTATCCTGACAAGGTGTATCGTCTCCACAAAGCACTTTATGGACTCAAGCAAGCTCCAAGGGCGTGGTACGATGAGCTCTCGAAATATCTGGTATCCAAAGGTTTCTTAAAAGGTTCCATTGATCTAACTTTGTTCACTTATAAATATGGGGATGACATTTTGCTTTTGCAGATTAATGTTGATGACATTATTTTCGGGTCTACAAACCCAAAACTTTCAAAATGGTTTGAAAAAGTCAGGCACAACAAATTTTAAATGTCTATGATGGGCGAACTAAAATTCTTTCTAGGAATTCAAGTTCACCAATCCCCAAGTGGTATCTTTATAAACCAAGCTAAGTATTGTCAAGAGATAATCAAAAAGCATGGTATGACTTCATGTGACCCCGTTGGGACACCATTATCAACCACATCGCTAGATGCTGAATTGGAGGGAAATGCCATAGGTCAAACGAGATATCGTTCCATGATCGGCTCCCTCATGTACTTGACAGCAAGCAGACCCAATATTTCACATGCTACGTGTTATTGTGCACGATATCCAACACGACCCACTAAAAAGCACCTCAAGAAGGTTAAACGGATCTTTCGGTACCTCAACCATTCATTTGGGACTCTGGTTTCCGAGAGAAGCCGGTTTCTTTCTAACAACCTATTCAGATTCTGATCATGCAGGGTGTCTTGATACACAAAAAAGTACTTCTGGTGGTGCACAATTTCTAGGTCAAGATAAGCTTGTGGGATGGTCTTCCAAGAAGCAGGATTGCACGTCACTTTCATCAGCCGAAGCGAAGTATGTGTCTCTATCTGCGTGTTGTGCTCAAGTACTATGGATGAGAACACAACTCATGGATTATGGCTTCCACTTTGATAAAGTACCTATGTACTGTGACTCAAAGTCGGCCATAGCCATCTCCTGCAATCCGGTACAGCATTCCTGCACGAAGCACATTGATGTCAGATACCACTTCATAAAGGAACAAGTTGAAAGAGGTATCGTTGAACTATACTTCGTTGGAACGGATTACCAACTAGCCGACTTGTTTACGAAAGCTCTGTCGAAAGATAGGTTTGAGTACCTCGTTAGGCACATTGGTATGAGATGTTTGACTCCAACAGACCTAGAGATTCTGGCAAAGGTGCCTGCTTGATTTGTTTATCAAACATCTACTTGTAAATATCATTGAAGAGCAAAATACAAAATATAAAACATATAAAAACAAAACACAAAATTAAAAATCTTTCAAAATCCAAAAATATTCTTCTCGACATGTCTTTAAGTATCGATAATATGGACGTGCCTAGAAATGTCGCTCAATAACGACACGGGTGTGTACATAAAGCTCGAATGAAAGTTGTAAATATTTTTCAAAACATGTCATTTTTTTATCTTTCAATAAAAGAAAATGTCTATTTTTGGACAATTTTTCCAACAACGGGTAGATCAATCTATCTTGGGTTGAGCTTGTCACAAAACATTCAATGTTTTGAGCTCAACACAATGGCTTGTAATCACTTTCAGATTGCAACCCGAATCGATATTCACGGGGGAGTGTACGATTTATTGCGCTTACCATTAGCAAAAGAAGAGAAATTTTCTTACACTTGAGTGGATTTGTCAAGACATTCAAAGTCTATGAACTCAAGTTTATGCTTTAGAAAAACCATATCGCCAAAAAGAATGGATTTTTCAAAAAGCGTTGAACACAATTTTTTCAAGAGTTTTTCAATGATTATTCAAAATCTTTCAAAAGTTGTGTGTTCAACAACTCCTATCCTCAAAAAGTGAAATGTGGATCACAGCCTCACAATGACAATCCAATTGGATCAATTTTGAGGGGGAGCATTTCAACTTCATGCAAAGATTAACACATCTTTCTCCCGAAGATTTTCAAGACTATTTTTTCAAAATATATTTAACCAAATTTGGTATCTCTAATATCAAAAGATTTTATATATTAGAGATAGGGGAGAAAATGTGATCTTATATAAGACTCAAGCACTTTAACTCTTACCTACATGTGCAAAACACTTTCGATTATCGATGCACATGTGAAGGGGGAGCATTTCTGAAAAGAAAAAACTATCAAGGTGTTAAATATTTTTCAAACACTTTGTTAGACTTTTTAAAGTGGTTTTATGGTCATGATCAAATACCCACAACATCTTTAATCCACGTCGTTATTGGTGTAAAAAGGGTGGTTAGGTTTAAGTCCTATGATCCAACCAGATTCGGAGGGATCTTCCCAGGGACAATCCAATAGATTATCAGAAGTCTTTAGGAAAGATGGAGTAGAATGTGAACGTAGCTGAATGCCGACTAAGTACTGATGCTAGCACTGGAACAATCACAACAAAGTGCTAGTAATGATGTCTTGGTAAGCATTGAAGGGTTGAAGAATGAAGAGGAAATGTAAGGATAAAGGGTGTAAACAAAGAAGCCCTCCATACAACTTAGGCAGAAACCAGGTTAACACATCATGAAGACAACTCATCATGGACCCAGTGATGTATGCACAAACCTTACCTAGCTACTCAGGCTTCTCTCAAAAGAAGTTTGTTTTATTGTCACGGAGATCAACATGACTTCTATTGACTTTCTCACTCTGAGATAGTTGATATTGAATAGGTGGTATCTGCTCCAGCCTCCGACCACTAAAAGTACACAAATCGAGTCTAGAGCATAGAGATCAATCAAATCTCATTAGGACACACAGATGACGTACAAAGAGTCCTACGCTATATCCTTGCGATATTGCTAGAACACTCAGAGTGATACTACTCGGTATTCACAATGATGATTGGAAATCCTTCCAGTGTTAACATCAAACAGCACTGTGGTAGGTCATATGTAAGATTCTTTATGAATTAAACAAATGTAGAACTGAAAAGCAACAGAGGTTTGATTCTGAATTGATTCAAACTCGGTTCAGGTTTCTACACAATATCTTTATGGTCTTGCCAGAACATTCAGAGTGATATTCATTAATATTCACAGTGACGAATGGAAATCCTTCTAGCGTCAACCTCAAACAGCGCTACGGTAGGTGACTTGCGAGATTCTTATGAATCAAGCTTGTTTCAACTGGAAAGAAACAATGGTAAGATTCTTTATGAATCAAACTTGTTCCAAGAATTTGAATCGATGACTTTAATCAAGCGGATATTTATCCAATTGATTCACTCTTTATGTTCGCAGTCTTGCTTTGAGACGATCGAGTAAAGAGAACGGCTAGTACTGCCGCAAAACCCTGTCAAGGAGATTCTTAATTGAATCTACCTAATTACAGGTACGATATATAATGTCGTATAACGGTCTTCACCGACCGGAGGTATAACGCTACCGACTTAGGATGAATGTCAAAGCCATTCAGTCCACGTCTATGTTTTGTCTCGAGAAGGTGGCGTCACGGTATACTCAGCAAAGTCAAAGATTCAAAACCACATACTCATGCCTAAAGATATATTCAACAATTAATAGTGTGAGCATGTGCATGAAGACACAATATCGCAAGATGGCAAAGACAAGTCAAGGATGATTTGAAGATCTCAAGATTAAAGACAAAGTCGAAAGACAATGACAAAGGCTCAAAGATCACAGCATGAAGAAACAAGACTACTATTACACATTCAAGACTCATTTATGGCGAGATTAGTAATCTCTACAAATCTCCAAATGAAAAAGGGTAATGACCTCTCATAAAGGGTAATGACCTCTCATTGGGGGAGATTGTTAGCCTCAAAATATTGAGTCAAACAAGAATGCTCGGTCATAAGTTTATTATGTATCGTATTTTAGAACGTTGTAATAGGTAGTAGGTTAGTCGTGTTTTACGGGCTTAACTTTAAGCAAAAGTTCATTCATAAGTAATTAAAGCCTAAAAGGAAAGCCCGCCCATTATCATATAGCCCATTATGCCACATGTAGGCAAGGCTATAAATACCTCTTCTTGCATGTAAGGAGAGGTTGGTTGGTTCATTATTTTTCACTCTCTCTAATCTAATATTCACCAAGTTTCACACACTTCTCTCTCTTTTCTCTCTCTAGAATTCATCTATCTTCTACCTTTCTTTCTTGTTTAATCGTCATATTATATGGATGATATTGACAATACAACCTGTTTCTTAGATTGCCATGAGATTAGAGGAGATGAACTTAGGAAGATGTAAAAATCACAATAGGTTTGAAGTTGAAATGTGTTGTTGATAATAATGGTTGAGATATTGAGAGTCAATCGGATGCCTTTCATTCATGTATCGTAACATATATATACAAACTTAGCTAGGGTTACATAGTGAATGAGTGTAAAACCCGCTTTAAAAACCCTAAGATTATTAAATGCACGAAATTACGGTTAAATTTAAACTTTTTAATTAATATAACATGAATCATGAATATTTAATACGAACAATATGTATATATTAATTAATTAGCATATGTATTACGCATGTAAACATGAATGTAATGCACGATAAGTATTTACGTATAATACTTAGGGCTTGTTTAGTTGATTTTTTTGATTAAGTCCTGTTAATTAAACAGATGACTTATTGCAGACAGGCTCAGTTTTATTGCCTAATATTTTCAGATATCTTATTTTATTAAGTCACAAACAAACAAATTTCTTATGACTTAATAAATTCAGTTTTTTTATACTAAGTTACTTAAGTCTTTATCAAACACCACCTTAATATATACAAGATATAAAACACGAACATTTAACGAACACACACGATAATAATTTAAAGCACGAAAAATAAAAGAATTGGTATATGTGTGTGTTAGGCCGGCGTCCAACAAGAAAAGAAGGGGGCCCATGGCCTAATCCAATAATAATCCTTATTTAAACAAATAAGGATTTCATAAACATAAAACACAGGATACTAACAAACACCCTAAACACTTTTATCTCTTCCTTTTTTTCTCTCTTGGCCGCAGCGAACAACAAGAACCCAAGGACGATTTGATTTTTGATCTTGTTTTTAACAACGGTATCGTGTTCGTGTTCATTCCTTTTTAATCACGTGATTGGTATCCTCTAATCTTTTCTTTTTATTGTTTATGTTATGATCAAGAATCATTAAAAACAAACTTAGAAAAACATGTAATAATCGTAGATCCATCAAGAATAAAACAAAGCATGGGTTGAAGGTTTGGTTTTTGTCCCGATCGCAGCCAACCGAGACCAAATAGGGCCCCGATGGTGTGTTTGTTCCAACAGCCGCAACCCCAAGTGGGGGTCCGCGTGGGTTTTGAACCACCAGCTGCAACCTTAAGGATGGCGGTGGTGTTTGTTTACTGCCAGCCGCAAGACCAAAAACCCTAAACAGTGGGGAACTTGGCCCGACAGTGGTAACCGAGACCAACCACGGTCTCGATAAGAAGGTTGTCGCAGCAGGGGGAACCCCAACGCAAGTTGGGGGTGTTTGGTTCTGGCAGAAGCATTAAACCGAGATCCCTTGCTCTCGGTGTGGGGTTGTTTGGCTCGGACGAGGCACGACAGCAAGAGGCCGCAGCCTTCGGGCTGTGGTACTCGGTTGTTCGGTCTTGGGTTTTGGGCTCGGGTACTTGGCAATTTTTACAAGACATGTAATTAAACCATTTATGAAAAATACTTTATGTTATATTTTTACTAATTATTTTTATTAATTAATTTATGGTTTAATTAAAAATATGACTTAGGTTATAATGTTTATTTAAATAAAAATCATGTTATATTTGTATGTACATTTTATTTAAATAAAATTATGTTAAAATAATTTATAATTTAATTATTCACGTACACTAATTTAATTAATTAAAACTTAGGTTAATTAATTAATATCTTTTAAGATAAAGTTTAATTACATGAAACATGTAATATTATTAATTAATAATAGCTTATGATAAACATGGAATAATATTAGTAATTAATAATAATAAGTAAGCGTAAGTATTTGTTATTTATTAAACTTTACAATATAATTATACATGACATAATATAAGCTTATTAAACTATATGTTATATCATTTAATTATTTAATAAGCATACGATTAATTATGGAAATATATTAACTATGGAAACATGTTAATTATGGAATGTTACTGATTATGGCAACATGATAAATATGAAAACACACTAAATATAGTAACATGCTATTTATAGAAACATGCTAAATATGAAAACTTTCTATTTTTAGAAACTTACTAATTATGGAAATTTTCTATGTTTAGAAACTTACTATTTAAGGAAACTTAATATTTTTGGAAAGTTACTATATATGGAAACCTACTATTTTTGGAAAGTTACTATATATAGAAACCTGCTATTTTTAGAAAGTTACTCATTATGTTATAACAAGTGTAACACATAAAACATGAAATACATGAATATAAAACACATGAAACTATAAGAAACATATGATTTAAACATGAAATAATAAGACAAGACAAGAACAAGTATAATAAGTATGAACACGTCAAGTACTCCTTCCGCGCGTTTATTGTTTCGCCGCGGAAGTACTCTTTCTGCGCGCTTATTTCTGCGCCACAGAAGTATCTCTTCCGTTGGCTTATCCCTTCGCCATCGAAGTACTTCTTCCGCGCGCTTATTTCTGCGCCATGGAAGTATCTCTCCCACTGGCACATTATCTTCTCTACGAAAGTACCTCTTTCGTTGGCTCATTATCCTTCACCGTGGAAATATTCCTTCCACTGGCGCGTTTGTTTTCGCCGTAGAAGGACTCCTTCCACTGGCTCATTATTTTCGCCACGAAAGTACCTCTTTCGTTGGCTCATTATCCTTCGCCGTGGAAGTATTCCTTCCACTGGCGCGTTGTTTTCGCCGTGGAAGGACTGCTTCCACTGGCGCGTTGTTTTCGCCATGGAAGGACTCCTTCCACTAGCTCATTATCTTCGCCATAAAAGTACCTTTTTCATTGGCTCATTATCATTCGCCGTGGAAGTCTTCTTTCCACTGGCGCATTGTTTTCGCCGTGGAAGGACTCATTCTACTGGCTCATTATCTTCGCCACGAAAGTACCTCTTTCCTTGGATCATTGTCCTTAGCCGTGGAATTATTCCTTCCACTGGCGCATTGTTTTCGCCGTGGAAGGACACCTTCCACTGGCGCGTTGTTTTCACCGTGGAAGGACTCCTTCCACTGGCTCATTATCTTCTCCACGAAAGTACCTCTTTCGTGGGCTCATTATCCTTCGCCGTGGAAGTACTCCTTCCACTGGCGCCATTTTTTCGCCGTGGAAGTACTCTTCCACGTGCTCCTTATTTTTTGCCGTGGAATTACTCTTCCACGTTCTCATTATCTCTCGTCGTGGAAGTACTCTTCCACGTGCTCATTATCCTTCGCCGTGGACGTACTCCTTCCATTGGCGCATTGTTTTCGCCCTGGAAGTACTCTTCCACGTGCTCATTATCTTTCACTGTGGAAGTACTCTTCCACGTGCTCATTATCTCTCGCCATGGAAATAATCTTCCATGTGCTCATTATCCTTCGCCGTGGAAGTACTCCTTCTAGTGGCGCATTGTTTTCGCCGTGGAAGTACTCTTCCACGTGCTCATTATCTTTCGCCATGGAAGTACGCTTCCACGTGCTCATTGTTTTTGCCGTGGAAGTACTCCTTCCACTGGCGCCTTATTTTCTTTGTGGAAGTATTCCTTCCATGGGCTCGTTGTCTTCGTGGCGGAAGTACATCTTCCACTCTCTTGTTGTCTTTGCCGTGGAAGTACGCCTTCCACTGGCTCATTCTGCCGCGGAACTACGTCTTCTGGTGGTTCATATTTTTGTTGCGGAAGTACGTCTTCTGTGACAAATTACTTTGCCCGACTACGAACTGATTTCTCTAAAGTTTACATCGTCTGACCTTAATTAGATGGAGCTTCATCAACTACGTTTAGTTTGGAAAAAGACGTAGAGAATTTTTGAAAATCATTATCGAATATTGTGGCCGCAAGACGGATGTAATATCCGCATCACATTGCCATAGAAGTACGTCTTGTGTTGGCCTTAAGTCGAATGCAATATTCGCACTATGCTGCATCACCAGTAGATGCAAGAAGTCCGCCTTCAATGTGTTCACGATGCAACATACGGGTTACATACTGCTTATCATCCTTACGTTAGAGATGAATAAAGATAAAACCTTACCAATGCCAGTGTTACCCCGGTTATAGAACACGCTGTTTTCTTACGAGGTCTTTATCGTTTAATCACAGGAAAGCAAGCATTCTAGCACAACCACCCGTCTTACGTATACGGGTTCCCCATTTCTTTTGACGTGAATACGCTTACAGGTAGCGGATATGGTGTAGAGTCTAGTAACCTTGGCGAAAACCTCACATACTAGACTGGGGGACATGATGACGTATAGTGGCTGCGCTCACTATTCACATAATTTGCCCATCATATTTTTACTAATGGAAACCCACCACGAGTGAAGCCATATGTTACAAACGACCTACGAGGATGTCCTAGAAGCAAGTTGTACGCGGTTATTTAGTGAGCGTGATACATGAATGAGTCTAGCATGACATGATCATGACCCATATAATACTAGACTGGGGGACATGTCGACGTATAGTCGGTAAAGGGCCCGACCTAACAGGCCCGCGACCCAAGAGACCCGTGAACCAACAGGCCCGTGACCCATACACCTTACTTATCCTTCAAGAAACCCTAGAACTATTTAACAGGAGCAGAGGTCTCATTCTACATCAGGTTATCTTTCAAACTTATACCTCATATACAACATATCATCTCGATACTAACTTGACCGTCGGAGGTGGACCTCGGGGATCCGTCCTCGGGTCCATGTCTAACCGCTTTACCTTTGTTTGCAACATTACTCAGGATTCAGGAAGACGAAAAATGACCCAGGAGTGTCATCGAACTGGCCCAGCCAAGCTATGCTTCAACAAGCGACGCTTCAGGTAAAGGATTAGGCTGTGTACTCATGCAACATGGGAAGGTGATTGCATATGCATCACGTCAGTTGAAGCCTTATGAGGAGAATTATCCTACACATGACTTGGAGTTAGCAGCAGTAGTCTTTGCACTTAAAATCTGGAGACACTACCTTTATGGTGAATCATGTGATATCTTCACTGATTACAAGAGTCTCAAGTACATTTTCACTCAGAGAGAGCTTAATATGAGGCAAAGAAGATGGTTGGAACTACTCAAGGACTACGACATCAATCTTCAGTATCATCCTGGCAAGGTGAATGTAGTAGCAGATGCTCTCAGCAGGAAGTCAGTTATGATTAATGACATCAAGATACAGGAGGAAAGCATACGTGACTTAGAACGATTAGACAAGGAAATCTTAGTACGTGGACAACATAGGTACTAGGGTAATCTGAGAATTGAGCCAGACTTAATTTCTCAGATCAAGGCAGCTCAGAAAGATGATGGTGAGATTTGGGCTATTATTCATGTAAAACCCGCATGCTTTTACCATGAATAGTACCCTTAAGATCGTACGTACTAGATTTAAACTTCCTAATATAGCATGATTACGATTACGTGTTATGATTTTACGTATTACGTACGTGTTAGAACACGATAAGTATTTACTATACACGAGCACGTAATAATTATTTGACGATAATTAATCACGAACATGCGATCATGAAATCATGAACGTAATTAAAACACGAACTATTATTAATTACGTATATATATTTATTACGAGCGTAATTAAATATATTAGATCACGGTAGTTACGTAACGAGAACACTTAAAACACGAACACAAATAATCACAAACGTATAACTTAACAACGAGACACGGAAAAAGGTACGGGTACCCCAAGTGGGTCCCCTACCCGCGGCTACAAGGGCAAATGGGCCAAGCCCATTTGTCAAAATTTACTAAAGGGGGTTAATATCTTTTTCACCACTCATTTAATTTTTACAGAAGATTTTTAGAAAAACCTAAAAACCTCCTTCCCTTGTCTCCTTTGTGCCGCCACCCTACAACCACCACAAGGAGGTGGTTTGTGATCTTGGATCTTGGGAATTAAGTTGGTGATCGTGTTTGTTCTTCATCCTTTTGATCCACGAATTCGGTAAATCCTTTTTAAACTTTTTCTTTTGATTTGATCTTTAATAAATCAAGAACATGTTATGTTTTTTACAAAAACCTAATAATTAAACATGGATCTAACATGATTTGGGATTAAATAAAATCAAAAGTATGTTTTAAGGGGTGTTTGTTTTTGGCCGCAGGCTGCACCGAACCCGAAGGGGTTTTGGTTTGGCCAAACCGACCACCACCAAGACCATACGGTCTTGGTTGGTGCGTGTGGGTCCCACGGCAGCAGTAAAACACGGGGTACCCCGAGTTGGTTCGGGGTACGGTGTCGATTTCATGTCCGGTTCATCGTTTTTAGTTTGGATCCGGTTCATGGTGTATGTTTAGTTTTTTTTATGTTTATGATCTTATGTTAAAAATTAAATTAATAAAATGATATGATTAATTTAATAACATGACTTAGGTTATTTTAATTATTATAATCATGAAATTAATTAACCTAAGTATTTTATATTCTAGACTTATAATTAATTAATTATTTTAAAAAACCATGACTATAATTAATTAATTAACATGACTTAGGTTATATTATTAATGTATAATAATATATGTTTTAACCTAAGTAGTTAACTTGATTTAATTAAAAACATGTTATACTTTAATTAAATATTTTAACCTATAGTTTAATTTAATTACATGAAATAATTATTAAACTATACCTTATATCATACGACTTAGAAAATAATCATGAAAACACTTAGGCTTATATACTTAGCTTATTTAACCAGCTTATTTCTAATTATGGAAACTTTCTATTTTTAGAAACTTAATTAAATAAGGCAGCTAATCTATTTATGGAAACCTTCTATTTTTAGAAACTTATTTATTTCAGGCAGCTAATCTATTTATGGAAACTTATTTAATTAAGGCAACTAATCTATTTATGGAAACTTTCTATTTTTAGAAACTTATCTATTTTAAGCAGTAAATCTATTTTTGGAAACTTTCTATTTTTGGAAACTTTCTATTTTTGGTAACTTTCTATTTTTGGAAACTTTCTATTTTTGAAAACTTTCTATTTTTGGAAACTTTCTATTTTTGGAAACTTTCTATTTTAGGAAACCTGCTATTTTTGAAAAGTTACTTATTATTACACAGTAAGTATAATAAATGAAATACCAGAAATACTTAATCAGATTAAGCAGAATATAAGATAAACACAGTGTGTAAGGCTTAAAAACAGTAAAACATGATATGAACACATAAAATAAGCTAAGACATGACATAAAACCAGCTACGTATTTAGTAAGCATATACTTATTCATGTATGTATTTATGTAGCACTAGTGATTCGGAAGTAGGATTCCTCTCTGTTCATCTTCTTCGTTCACTGGACATAAGGTACAGATTCCCGTCCTTTCAGTATGGACATTCTTTCCTTATTAGGATTCCTCGTATACAGCCAACTGTTTTCCCGTAGTATAAGTTACGTGTTTGATTGCTTATGTTTAATTAAGATTACCTATAGCCATATACATGCATGACCAGTTTCACCTAGTTATGGAGGTACCATAACCATAACATTAGAGGCACTGATGTTATGACTTCACCACGACGGAGTGATTGCTCGTGGCGTCCCTTCAGCTTTTGGCCATTTATATTATATTTATCATGTGGGGCGTATGGGTGCATCCTAGTTACATGTTTTTATTCAGGATTTCATGGTGAATGTGGTGTGTGCCTTGCATCCTTCACAAGGAGCTGATCCCTCCTACCTAAAAACCAGTATATTAAATTAGAGGCAGCCCCTCTAATTTGCATGATGAGGTCACCCCTCCAAGTATTCATGCACGATGGATTTTCATGACCTATATTGGCTAATGGTAAAATATGACAAACAGTTTTTATAAGATAAACATAAGACTTTCAAACTATAAAACCAGTTTTATCAAGACTTAACCAGGTTACTCGGGACTTAGTTTTCTTCCGCTGTTATTATGTTATATGCTTATCCTATTCATGCTTTATTGTACATCCGTGCACTGAGCGTATTGCTCAGCCGTTTTCCTTTTCTATGTTCCCAGAACGGCAGGTACTCAGGGACGCTCGTAGACACTAAGAGTACGTGCATATGGACTGGAAGCTGTCTAGCCTTCTTTACATTATGCATTTCCTTTCTTATGATACTTACGCTTTGGACATTGTTTAGTCCTTTCCTTTATTATACTATGTTTGTGTGTGACGAGCTTTACTTTTGGACTACCGATGTTTGATTCCGGTATTTTCCTTTTATGGTCAAGTAATGTTTAGAAATTTTCCTTGTATGCTTTGATGACACGCCATAATTGCATGTGACATTTCCATTATCAAAATGGGGTGTTACAATTATGGTATCAGAGCCAAGGCTTCGACCTGTAGGCTCTCAAATATGACCTGTGATTAGTGGGTAGTCACTACGGTCTTCCTAGAACTGACAGTTGTTTTCATGCATTCATCATTTTTAAGCATACATATACATGTCATTGTCGCAGGGTTTTTGACTAAGTAATGGTTGGTACAGGACTGACCCTATTTAGTCGCATGTGTTTTATCGAAACTTTTAGATTTGGGACCGACCCATAGGCGTCCCCTCGCTATGTCTTTTGTTTTGGGTGAACTGACCAGAGGCGTTCACTCTCGAGCATACAAAAGTTTTCATAAAACTGCATCATGCATTCATACACAAAATTTTCTTGCATAAAATTTTTCTCGTGAAATTTTAGTATAAATTTTTTTTTCATGTATATATATATATATATATATATATATATATATATATATATATATATATATATATATATATATATATATATATATATATATATATATATATATATATATATATATATATATATATATATATATATATATATATATATATATATATATATATATATATATATATATATATATATATATATATATATATATTATGTTTTGATCTGTTTAATCATATCTTTTATGTTATACTGTCAGATGGCAAACACAGAGAATCTCTGGGCGATATTTGCAGCTGCTGATGCAGAAATGCAAGACGCCCTTCATCAGAACGACGGCTATCCTCCTCCGCCAAAATCTTCCCCATGGAAGGAAGGAATCGGCTCATGAGGGAATACTATAGCCTCAGACAGCGACCTGACGAAGACAGCAATGACTTCATGCAGCGTTTCCTTCGCTATGCTGGTGTCCTGAGAGCAGCTACGGGCACCATTGAGGAACAAGCACTACATTTTCGTTGGGCTCTTAATCCAAGGATCGCAAGGGAAACGGTCAGACTAACGACCATTCTGCTACGGATAGGCGTGGCGGTAATGACAATTACCGTAACAACGCTGGGCACTCCAACAGCAGCAGGTCCTAATACTTACGCAATTCCTTATGTTTTATGTTATAACTCATATTCTGACACTTTAGCAAACTTCTAACAGGAACCATGGAAACAGTAGGGACCAGAACCAGAGAGGTTCGCAGCCTAGCCGTCCAGCTATCACTGGTATTCAATCTTACGATTATCCGCTTTGTCCTTTGTACCCAACTATCATGTCTTATGTAAAATGTTTTATCAGGTTCTCAGCCAGCCAGGGCACCTGCTGGAGGATACACTCATCCTCTTTGCTCTACTTGCCACCGTAGGCACCCAGGACCATGTCGCCGTAATACTGATGCGTGCTTCAAGTGTGGTCTTCCTGGCCATATTATGAAGGATTACTGTAAGGGCGAGATGGAGGGTACATCGGGACATGCTGATACCAAGCCGCCTCCTACTGCTGGGCGTGTCAACACGACATCTCGAGACCAAGCCAACAAGTCTACAGGTACCATCACTGGAATCTTGTATATGTATGGTCAAGCTGCATGTGTTCTTTTCGATACGGGTGCTACTCACTCGGTTATTTCTACTGCTTATGCTAAGAACATTAGGATGCCTCCCTTGCCACTAGAAAATAGGCTTACTATTTCTACGCCTTTGAGAGACTCTGTATTAATCACCCATGTATACAAGAGTCTTCCCCTAGAATTTGACGATAAGGTTCGACCTGTCGACGCACTTCCGCTGGACATGAATGACTTCGACATGATTTTGGGCATGGATTGGCTATCAAAGCATCATGCTACCATAGACTGCCATTCATATCGAGTTATCTTCGGTGATGTTAATGCACCAGAGTACATTCATAATGGGTTCATACCCGGACGGTCTGTACAAGTCATATCCACCCTGCAAGCGCGTGCACTACTGTCACATGGCTGCGAGGGTTATCTAGCTACGGTTCACGACATGGATGCTGAATACCCATCAATTCAGGATCAACCTATAGTGTCAGAATTCCAAGATGTTTTTCCAGCAGAACTTCTGGGCATACCACCTGCACGAGAAGTGGAATTCAGTATCGAGCTGGTTCCAGGAGCTGAACCAATCTCCAAAGCTCCTTATCACATGGCTCCCATAGAGCTGAAGGAGCTGAAGGATCAACTGCAAGAACTTCTTGAACGAGGTTTCATTCGACCGAGCGCATCTCCATGGGGCACACCGGTCTTGTTTGTTAAGAAGAAGGACGGCAGTATGCGTCTTTGCATAGACTATCGTGAGCTCATCAAGATTACCATTCGGAATAGGTATCCACTGCCACACATTGACGATCTGTTTGACCAACTCCAAGGGGCCAAACACTTCTCCAAGATTGATCTTAGGTCAGGCTATCATCAGCTACGGGTCAAGGAGCAGGACATCGCTAAGACTGCCTTTCGTACCCGTTATGGCCACTACAAGTTTGTAGTTATGCCATTTGGCCTGACAAATGCTCCAGCAGTGTTCATGGATTTGATGAACAGAATCTTCCATGAATTTCTGTACAAGTTCGTCATTGTCTTCATCGATGACATCCTGATTTTCTCAAAGTCGAAGGAGGAACACGAAGACCATCTTCGTACAGTGCTACAGATTCTTCGCCAGTAGCAGCTGTATGCTAAATTCTCCAAGTGTGAGTTCTGGTTAGACAAGGTGGCATTCTTAGGTCACATTGTATCAGCAGAAGGAATCACTATGGATCCAGTGAAGGTTGAGGCCATTACTAAGTGGCCAAGGCCGACATCAGCGACGGAAGTCCGCAGTTTCTTAAGCTTAGCTGGCTATTACCGTAGGTTCATGGAGAACTTTTCCCGCCTAGCACTACCATTGACCAAACTGATGCGGAAAGGGGAGAAATTCGTCTGGACTGAAGATCGAGAGAAGAGCTTTGAAGACCTGAAGCAGAAGCTAGTATCTGCACCTATTCTTACTCTACCATCTGGTACGGGTGGATTTCAAATCTACAACGATGCATCGGGGAAGGGACTTGGCTGTGTTCTCATGCAACATGGGAAAGTGATCGCGTACGCTTCACGACAGCTTAAGCCTTATGAAGAAAATTACCCCACGCATGACCTGGAACTTGCTGCAGTCGTGTTTGCATTGAAGATATGGAGGCACTACTTATATGGAGAATCATGTGACATTTTCACGGACCACAAGAGCTTGAAGTATATCTTCACTCAGCGTGAATTGAACATGAGGCAGAGGAGATGGTTAGAACTGTTGAAAGATTATGACATTAATCTACAGTATCATCCCGGGAAGGTAAATGTAGTAGCAGATGCTCTTAGCAGGAAGTCCGGAATGATCAACGACATTAAAATCGAAGAGGAAATCATCAGAGACTTGGAGCGACTAGACATAGAAATCATGGTACGTGGACAACACGGTTACTGGGATAATCTTAGAGTAGAATCCGAGTTACTATCTAAGATCAAGGAAGCTCAGAAGGATGACGGAGAAATCTGGGCGATAGTACAGAATTTGAAGCAGACAGAATTCAGAGTAGATGCAGATGGTATCGTATGGCAGGGCACGAGACTTTGTGTTCCTGATGACCAAGAACTCCGGGAAGCTTTGTTAGCTGAAGCTCATAGATCCCCATTCTCTATACATCCTGGTTCGACTAAGATGTACCATGACATCAAGCAGTACTTTTGGTGGAGTGATATGAAACAGGATGTGGCCACTTACGTCTCCAAATGTCTTACCTGCCAGCAGGTTAAGATCGAGCATCAGCGATCTGGCGGTCTCCTTCAACCGTTAGATATCCCAGAGTGGAAGTGGGACAAAATCACCATGGATTTTGTTACCGGTCTTCCGCCTACCAAGAGGAAGCACGATGCAATTTGGGTTATCGTAGATCGACTTACCAAATCAGCTCATTTCTTACCGATCCGCAAGGAAGATCCGGTAAGTAAACTCGCAGATACGTACAGAAGAGAGATCATGAGACTCCACGGTGCACCATCCAGCATCGTCTCAGACAGAGATCCTCGATTCACTTCGCGCTTTTGGAAGAGTCTACAAAAAGCTTGGGGTACACAACTTAAGCTTAGCACGGCTTTTCATCCGCAAACGGACGGACAGTCGGAGCGAACCATCCAGACATTGGAAGATATGTTGAGGTCATGTGCGTTGGAATGGACGGGTGAGTGGGACGAATACATCTGTTTGGTGGAGTTTGCATACAACAACAGTTGGCACGCAAGTATCAAGTGTGCTCCATTTGAGATGTTGTATGGCAGAAAGTGTCGCGCCCCAATCTGGTGGGATTAGGTTAGTGAGCGAACACTTGAAGGACCGGAAATCATAGAGATGACCAATGAGAAGATCGCAGTAGCTAAGCAGAAAATTCAGGAGGCACGGTCACGTCAGAAGAGTTACGCCGATAAGCATCGTAGGAATATACACTTTAACGTAGGAGATCACATCTTCCTTAATGTTTCGCCGGTACGTGGTGTTAGACGCTTCGGTATTAAAGGGAAGCTCAGTCCTCGTTTCATCGGACCGTTTGATATCATTGAACGAGTCGATGAAGTATCTTACCGATTGGCGTTACCTCCACAGCTTTCACATGTGCACAATGTGTTTCATGTGTCCTTACTAAGAGAGTACCAGTATCATCCCCTTCACATGGTTCAGTATCCACTGGAACAGATACGTGAAGATCTCACTTTTATAGAAGAACCCGAACGAGTTCTTGACAGACAAGAACGAGTCATGAGAAAGAAGACGATTTCATTCGTCAAAATTCTATGGAGGGATCATACCGAGCGGGAAGGCACTTGGGAAACAGAGGAGTCTATCCGGGCTTCTTACCCTCATTTCATATTTTGAATTCGGGTATGTTCTTCTTTTCCAGTTTACTTTATCTATAATTCGGGGACGAATTATTCTTTTTAGGGGGGAAGAGTTGTAAAACCCGCATGCTTTTACCATGAATAGTACCCTTAAGATCGTACGTACTAGATTTAAACTTCCTAATATAGCATGATTACGATTACGTGTTAGGATTTTACGTATTACGTAAGTGTTAGAACACGATAAGTATTTACTATACACGAGCACGTAATAATTATTTGACGATAATTAATCACGAACATGCGATCATGAAATCATGAACGTAATTAAAACACGAACTATTATTAATTACGTATATATATTTATTACGAGCGTAATTAAATATATTAGATCACGGTAGTTACGTAACGAGAACACTTAAAACACGAACACAAATAATCACAAACGTATAACTTAACAACGAGACACGGAAAAAGGTACGGGTACCCCAAGTGGGGCCCCTACCCGCGGCTACAAGGGCAAATGGGCCAAGCCCATTTGTCAAAATTTACTAAAGGGGGTTAATATCTTTTTCACTACTCATTTAATTTTTACAGAAGATTTTTAGAAAAACCTAAAAACCTCCTTCACTTGTCTCCTTTGTGCCGCCACCCTACAACCACCACAAGGAGGTGGTTTGTGATCTTGGATCTTGGGAATTAAGTTGGTGATCGTGTTTGATCTTCATCCTTTTGATCCACGAATTCGGTAAATCCTTTTTAAACTTTTTCTTTTGATTTGATCTTTAATAAATCAAGAACATGTTATGTTTTTTACAAAAACCTAATAATTAAACATGGATCTAACATGATTTGGGATTAAATAAAATCAAAAGTATGTTTTAAGGGGTGTTTGTTTTTGGCCGCAGGCTGCACCGAACTCGAAGGGGTTTCGGTTTGGCCAAACCGACCACCACCAAGACCATACGGTCTTGGTTGGTGCGTGTGGGTCCCATGGCAGCAGTAAAACACGGGTACCCCGAGTTGATTCGGGGTACGGTGTCGATTTCATGTCCGGTTCATTGTTTTTAGTTTGGATCCGGTTTATGGTGTATGTTTAGTTTTTTTATGTTTATGATCTTATGTTAAAAATTAAATTAATAAAACGATATGATTAATTTAATAACATGACTTAGGTTATTTTAATTATTATAATCATGAAATTAATTAACCTAAGTATTTTATATTCTAGACTTATAATTAATTAATTATTTAAAAAACCATGACTATAATTAATTAATTAACATGACTTAGGTTATATTATTAATATATAATAATATATGTTTTAACCTAAGTAGTTAACTTGATTTAATTAAAAATATGTTATACTTTAATTAAATATTTTAACCTATAGTTTAATTTAATTACATGAAATAATTATTAAACTATACCTTATATCATACGACTTAGAAAATAATCATGAAAACACTTAGGCTTATATACTTAGCTTATTTAACCAGCTTATTTCTAATTATGGAAACTTTCTATTTTTAGAAACTTAATTAAATAAGGCAGCTAATCTATTTATGGAAACCTTCTATTTTTAGAAACTTATTTATTTCAGGCAGCTAATCTATTTATGGAAACTTATTTAATTAAGGCAGCTAATCTATTTATGGAAACTTTCTATTTTTAGAAACTTATCTATTTTAAGCAGTAAATCTATTTTTGGAAACTTTCTATTTTTGGAAACTTTCTATTTTTGGAAACTTTCTATTTTTGGTAACTTTCTATTTTTGGTAACTTTCTATTTTTGGTAACTTTCTATTTTTGGAAACTTTCTATTTTTGGAAACTTTCTATTTTTGGAAACTTTCTGTTTTTGGAAACTTTCTATTTTAGGAAACCTGCTATTTTTGGAAAGTTACTTATTATTACACAGTAAGTATAATAATACATGAAATACCAGAAATACTTAATCAGATTAAGCAGAATATAAGATAAACACAGTGTGTAAGGCTTAAAAACAGTAAAACATGATATGAACACATAAAATAAGCTAAGACATGACATAAAACCAGCTATGTATTTAGTAAGCAGATACTTATTCATGTATGTATTTATGTAGCACTAGTGATTCGGAAGTAGGATTCCTCTCTGTTCATCTTCTTCGTTCACTGGACATAAGGTACAGATTCCTGTCCTTTCAGTATGGACATTCTTTCCTTATTAGGATTCCTCGTATACAGCCAACTGTTTTCCCGTAGTATAAGTTACGTGTTTGATTGCTTATGTTTAATTAAGATTACCTATAGCCATATACATGCATGACCAGTTTCACCTAGTTATGGAGGTACCATAACCATAACATTAGAGGCACTGATGTTATGACTTCACCACGGCGGAGTGACTGCTCGTGGCGTCCCTTCAGCTTTTGGCCATTTATATTATATTTATCATGTGGGGCGTATGGGTGCATCCTAGTTACATGTTTTTATTCAGGATTTCATGGTGAATGTGGTGTGTGACTTGCATCCTTCACAAGGAGCTGATCCCTCCTACCCAAAAACCAGTATATTAAATTAGAGGCAGCCCCTCTAAGTTGCATGATGAGGTCACCCCTCCAAGTATTCATGCACGGTGGATTTTCATGACCTATATTGGCTAATGGTAAAATATGACAAACAGTTTTTATAAGATAAACATAAGACTTTCAAACTATAAAACCAGTTTTATCAAGACTTAACCAGGTTACTCGGGACTTAGTTTTCTTCCGCTGTTATTATGTTATATGCTTATCCTATTCATGCTTTATTGTACATCCGTGCACTGAGCGTATTGCTCAGCCATTTTCCTTTTCTATGTTCCCAAAACGGCAGGTACTCAGGGACGCTCGTAGACACTAAGAGTACGTGCATATGGACTGGAAGCTGTCTAGCCTTCTTTACATTATGCATTTCCTTTCTTATGATACTTATGCTTTGGACATTGTTTAGTCCTTTCCTTTATTATACTATGTTTGTGTGTAATGAGCTTTACTTTTGGACTATCGATGTTTGATTCCGGTATTTTCCTTTTATGGTCAAGTAATGTTTAGACATTTTCCTTGTATGCTTTGATGACACGCCATAATTGCATGTGACATTTCCATTATCAAAATGGGGTGTTACAATTCAGAATCTTGATCGGCAGACAGAATTTCGTGTAGACGAAGAAGGCATCGTATGGCAAGGAACTAAGCTATGTGTTCCGGATGATCAGACACTCCGAGATGCCTTATTAACTGAAGCCCACAGTTATCCATTCTCTATTCATCCAAGATCTACCAAAATGTACCATGACATTAAATAACATCTCTGGTGGAGTGGCATGAAGCAAGATGTTGCTACTTTCGTATCCAAGTGTCTAACCTGCCAGCAGGTTAAGATCGAGCATCAGCGGGCTAGTGGTTTACGGCAACCGTAAGAGATTCCCGCATGGAAGTGGGACAAAATCTCCATGGATTTCGTCACCAGACTTCCGCTTACTCAGAGCAAACATGATGCTATATGGGTCATAGTAGATCGTTTAACCAAGTCAGCCTATTTTCTTCCAATTCGCAAGGACTTCTCAGTTAGCAAATTGGCAGATATATTCCTTAAAGATATCATGCGACTACATGGAACTCCGCCAGACATCATATCAGATCGAGATCCTCGTTTCACGTCAAAATTATGGAAAATTATGCAGAAATCTCAGGGCACTAAACTTAATTTTAGCACTGCCTTTCATCCTCAGACCGATGGTCAATCAGAGCGTACTATTCATACTTTAGAAGACATGATGCGGACTTATGCATTGAAATGGACAGGAAGTTGGGACGACTACATTTTGTTTGGTTGAGTTTGCCTACAACAACAGTTGGCATGCAAGTATTAAGTGTGCACCTTTCGAGATGCTTTATGGCAGGAAGTGTCGTGCTCCAATTTGTTGGGATCAAGTTGGAGAACGAATCCTGGAAGGACCAGAAATGATAGAGGTGACCAATGAGAAGGTTGCCATCGCCAAGGCGAAACTCCAGGAAGCTCGTGCTCGATAGAAGAGCCATGCTGATAAACATCATAGAGATCTAGCATTTATTATCGGCGACCATGTTTTCCTTAAAGTATCACCAGCACGTGGTGTCAAGCGTTTTGGACTCAAGGGCAAGCTCAGTCCTCGTTTCATTAGACCGTTTGAAATCCTTGAACGTGCCGGTAAAGTATCATATCGTCTTTACCTCCTCAGCTATCTCATGTGCATGATGTATTTCATGTATCCTTACTCAGAGGTTACAATTACCATCTATTGCATAAAGCTTCGTATCCATTTGAGCAGATTCGAGTGGATCAATCATATATTGAGGAACCCGAGGAAGTTCTCGACCGTCAGGATCGAGTCATGAGGAGAAAGACGATCCCATTCGTTAAAATCCGTTGGAGGGATCATTCCGAGCGGGAAGACACTTGGGAAACGGAGGAATCTATCTGGACTTCTTACCCTCATTTTCAGTTCTGACTCGGGTATGTCATTTTCAGCTAATATGTATTTCCAGCTTATGTGTCATTTCAGCGTTTATTATCTCATCAGCTTATCGTATCTCTAATTCAAGGACAAATTATTCTTATAGAGGGCAAGAGTTGTAAAACCCTCTTTAAAAACCCTAAGATCATTAAATGTACAAAATTACGGTTAAATTTAATCTTTTTAATTAATTAATATATGACATGAATCATGAATATTTAATACGAACAGTATGTATATTAATTAATTATCATAAGTATTATGTATGTAAACATGCATGTAAATGCACGATAAGTATTTACGTATAATACTTAATATATACAAGATATAAAATACGAACATTTAACGAACAAACACGATAATAATTTAAAGCACGAAAAATAAAAGAATTGGTATATATGTGTGTTAGGCTAACGTCCAACAAGAAAAGAAGGGGGGCCCATGGCCCAATCCAATAATAATCCTTATGTAAACAAATAAGGATTTCATAAACATAAAACACAGGATATTAACAAAAACCCTAAACACTTTTCTCTCTTCCTTTTTTTCTCTCTTGGCCGCGGCGAACAACAAGAACCACAAGGACGATTTGATTTTTGATCTTGTTTTTAACAACGGTATCGTGTTCGTGTTCATTCCTTTTTAATCAAGTGATTGGTATCCTCTAATCTTTTCTTTTTATTGTTTATGTTATGATCAAGAATCATTAAAAACAAGCTTAGAAAAACATGTAATAATCGTAGGTTCATCAAGATTAAAACAAAGCATGGGTTGGGGGTTTCATTTTTGTCTCGATCGCAGCCAAGCGAGACCACATAGGGTCTCGGTGGTGTGTTTGTTCAAACAGCAGCAACCCCAAGTGGGGGTCGGCGTAGGTTTTGAACCACCAGCCGCAAGCTTAGGGTTGGCGGTGGTGTTTGTTTGCTGTTAGCCGCAAGACCAAGAACCCCAAACATTGGGGAAGTTGGCCCGATAGTGGGAACCGAGACCAACCATGGTCTCTGTGGGAAGGTTATCGCAGCAGGGGGAACCCCAGCGCAAGTTGGGGGTGTTTGGTTCGGGCAATAGCATCAAACCGAGAGCCCTTGGCTCTCGGTGTGGGGTTGTTTGGCTCGGACGAGGCATGACAGCAAGAGGCTGCAGCCTTCGGGCTGTGGTACTCGGCTGTTCGGTCTCTGGTTTTGGGCTCGGGTACTTGGCAATTTTTACAAGACATGTAATTAAACCATTTATGAAAAATACTTTATGTTATGCTTTTACTAATTAATTTTATTAATTAATTTATGGTTTAATTAAAAATATGATTTAGGTTATAATGTTTATTTAAATAAAAATCATGTTATGTGTGTATGTACATTTTATTTAAATAAACTTATGTTAAAATAATTAATAATTTAATTATTCACATACACTAATTTAATTAATTAAAACTTAAGTTAATTAATTAAGATCTTTTAAGGTAAAGTTTAATAACATGAAATATATAATATTATTAATTAATAATAGCTTATGAAAAACATGGAATAACATTATTAATTAATAATAATAAGTAAGCCTATGTATTTATTATTTATTAAATTTTACAATATAATTATACATAACATAATATAAGCTTATTAAACTATATGTTATATCATTTAATTATTTAATAAGCATACGATTAATTATGGAAATATATTAATTATGGAAACATGTTAATTTTGAAATGTTAATGATTATGACAACATGATAAATATGAAAACACACTAAATATGGTAACATGCTATTTATAGAAATATGCTAAATATGGAAACTTTCTATTTTTGGAAACTTACTAATTATGGAAACTTTCTATTTTTAGAAACTTACTATTTAAGGAAACTTATTATTTTTGGAAAGTTATTATATATGGAAACTTGCTATTTTCGGAAAGTTACTATATATATAAACCTGCTATTATTAGAAAGTTACTCATTATGTTATAACAAGTACTGTAACACATAAACATAAAATACATGAATCTAAAACACTTGAAACTATAAGAAACACATGATTTAAACATGAAATAATAAGAAAAGACAAGAACAAGTATAATAAGTATGAACACGTCAAGTAAACTAAGTATGTATAATTAAAACCGACTATTATTCATGTCCCTTCATTATGTAGCTATTGTGAAGCTAGAGTGATCTTCCGCGTTCGTTTTCGTCTTCATTTACTGGACATAAGATACGGATATTTCGTCCTTCAGTAAGGACATCTTTCCAATATTTAGGATTCCTCGTTTCCAGCCATCTGTTTTCCCAAGTAGTTTACGTGTCTTAAACACATCATTATATGTTATGATTATTTTAGATTGCCTAAGCTATATACATGCATGCCAGTTTCACCTAGTTATGGGGGTTCCATAACCATAGCACTGGAGGCACCGGTTTTATGAATCTTCTGCGGTGAGAGTGATTGCTCGCAGCGTCCCTTTATGTTATTTGGCCTTTGTTACTATTAGCATGTGGGGCGAATGGGTGCATCCTAGGACAAGTTAGTAAGATTTCATGGTAACTACGGTGTGTGCCTTTCATCCTTTATAGGAGCTGATCCCTCCACTCATTTTATATATTAATTAGAGGCAGCCCCTCTAATTGCATGATAAGGTCACCCATCTAAGTATTCATGCACGTTGATATAACATGACCTACATGGGCTCCGGGCATATTTAAAATACAGATTTTCAAGATAAATTAAACATAGGTCTTTTCAGAAATATAAAACAGTCTTATGAACTTAAACCGGGTTTTCTAGGTCATACACTTATTCCGCTGTTATTCATTTCCTTTCATTACTTGCTTATGTTTATGTTTTACATTCATTGTTATATATCCGCACACTGAGCATATTGCTCAGCTGTATTTTTCTTTCCATGTCCTAATACGACAAGTACTAAAGGGCAAAGCTAGGATCCAAGAGGACGTGCATGTAATGAGGCGCCTAGTCTTCTTCCTTCTTTAATGCATTTGCATACTTTTGCTTTGCTGGATATTGTTTAGTCCTTTCCTTACATTCTATGCTTATGCATTTCGTGTGTTGAGCTTATGTTGGATCGATGTTTGTTTCCGGTTTCCTTTATGGTCATTTAATGTTTAGACATTTACCTTGCATGCTTTGATGACACGCCATAATTATTACGTAACGATCCATTTATCCAAATGGGGTGTTACAATGGGCCAGGCCCTGCATACAATCATACAGGCTACACTACAATATATACTAATACGTCCCCGCAGTTGGAGCGGGAGAAAGGCGGACGCTCAAACTAGAGCGAAACTCGATGAACAACGAAGATGGAAGTCCCTTTGTGAATATGTCAGCATACTGGTACCGCGAAGGGACATGAAGAATTGGAACATGTCCTTTAGCCACAAAGTCACCAACAAAATGAAGATCAATCTCTATGTGCTTTGTTCGTTTGTGTTGAACTGGGTTGGAGGACAAGTAAACCGCTCTCACGTTGTCACAGTAGACAAGCGTAGCTGGAGCGGAACAAGAAACTCTCGAAGTAGGATCTGACCAAGCCATTTCAGCAACAACATTAGCGACGCCACGATATTCTGCTTCCGCACTGGAGCGAGATAGAACATGTTGACGCTTAGAAGACCAAGTGAAAAGGTTGTCGCCAAGAAATACGCAATATCCAAAAGTGGATAGTCTCGTGGCAGGGCACCTAGCCCAGTCAGCGTCATAGTATGCAACAAGTTGAGTAGTGGTGGATCGATATAACTGTAAGCCATGGTCTAGAGTCCTACGAAGATAGCGCAAAATGCGCTTTAAGACAGTGTAATCTAGTTCCCGTGGGTCATGCATATATAAACAGATCTGTTGCACAACATATGATATATCGGGGCGGGTAAAGGTTAGATACTGTAAGGCACCAGCAAGGCTGCTAAATAAGGCGGGATCTTCAACGCGGCCACCATCAAGTATGAGTTTGGACTCGGTAGTAACCGGTGTCTTGGATGGGTTGCAATTGAGCATGTCAGCCCGTTCAACGATCTCTGTGGCATATTTGGTTTGGGATAAGAACATACTAGATGATGTATGCTGAGCCGAGATGCCAAGAAAATAACTCAACGACCCAAGGTCAGTCATAGAGAATTCACTATGCAATGATGAGATGAGGTGCTGTAGTAGAGATGTCGAAGATTCCGTAAGTATAGTATCATCAGCATATAGAAGTAGGTAAGCTATGTCGTTATTCAGCTGAAAAATGAAGAGAGATGAATCACTCCGACTATGATAAAATCAAACTCGAAGAGCATAGTTAGCAAACCGCTGAAACCAAGCACGAGGGGTTTGTTTGAGGCCGTATAATGACTTCTTCGAAAGACATACATAGTCAGGGTGTGTCTTGTCAAGAAATCCTGGTGGTTGATTCATGTAAACAGTCTCAGAAAGATGGCCATAGAGAAAATCATTCTTCACGTCAAGCTGATGAATGGGCCATGCACTTGAGACTGCCAAACTAAGGATCGTTCGTATTGTAGCCGGTTTCGCAACTGGACTGAAGGTCTCGTCACAATCAATGTGTTCTTGTTGAATACGACCATTAGCAACAAGACGTGCTAATATTCATTTTTAGAGTAGTTCGTTTTTTCTCAACTCGGATCGAATTGAAATCAGGTTTTCACGTTTAGACTTAATTGTTTTTTGTTAATAAAAGTGTATTTGATATTTATATCTAATTATCACAAAGCACGTAAAAAGTAAATATATGGTCTATACATATACATTCTATTCTAAACAACTTGAACGTACAACATGTAAAGCGCAAAATACAAGTAATAAAAAACTTGCAACAAAAATAACAAATGTAACTAAGGACTAAATATGAAAATTAACAGAATTTAAACTAATAAAACTGGAATAATAAAGTTAACAAACAACAAGGACTTAAACTGCCAATAACAGAAACTACAAGTAATTTCTAACAGAATAGCAACAAGGCAAGGTCTAAAATGCAATTTTCAATTAGTTAATAAGAAAAACGGGCAAGAACATGTAATAAGCTGGAAATCAAGATTTAATGGACCATTTAAGCTTGAATAAGTTTCTAAAAGTTTATAATGGAAAATAAACTAGCCAAATGTAATATCTTGAGCTGAAATAAGCTAGAAATGCTTAGTAGACTTTTTACACTTGTATATGTAATTGAAAAGCACTCTAGGACTTAACCAACTGACTCAAGCTTTTCAAAAGATGATAATAACCTGAGAAAACTTAAACCTATTAAAGAAAATCCAAATTTCACCAACAGTTTAAGCTGAACATGTACAATAAGCTAAATGAGCTTATTTGACCAAAAAGTTAACCGTTTGACTTTTCTTTACTTTTTTCAAAACTTATTTCTATTGACTAAAATTCACCAATAACCTACTTTTTTTACAACTTTTGTAAAAGAGAATCAACTAGGACAACTTATTAAGGGAAAATAGATAGAACTATAGCAACTGTGATAAAATCAGTTTCTCTGACTAGAGAACTTTAGGACTGATTATATGCTTATTTAATAAGCTGCAAGAACACGAGGTTCTCTAAAAAATTCAATCATAACATGAGGTTATGATGTTTCGACGTTAAAAGACTTATAAGAGACTAAGTCTTTAGTTAAATATAACTTTTAGTCTTATATTTTAGTTTTTTGCAAGAATCATGATTAAAACAATAACTTGAGGTTATTGTATTTTAATTATATTCATCATAGTATAACTTGAAGTTATATAGTAAATTCGTGTAATCATAACATGAGGTTATGATACATTTTGATTCCTTTTTTTTATAAGGAATCACAATAGAACTTGAGATTCATACTTTCTTTTATTATGTAACATGTCGTTATATTATTTTGATTCTCTTCTTCTAAGCACAATAAAATTTGCATTATTTTTGTAAACTACAATAGAGTTTTATTCAAATAAGAACAATATAAAAAAATCTAGTTTACAACTTTAGAGAAAAAAACATATCATTTAATAAAAATTATACCCATTAAAAGTCTTTGTTCATAAATGATATTTTAGTTATAATTTAAATATGCGTAACCACACAACATATTAAATGATATTTAAGTTTTGGTTCAGTGATAATTAAGTAGGTACTTCTTTTATTTTCTCAATATATATTAAAAGACTTTTAGAATATGTCAATAAGTTCAATTATATGAATAACAAAAAACGTTAAATACGAATTCAATTTTTTTATAGCTATTTAGTACAAGAGAAAACAAATTGCACGAAAATTACATTCAAAACAAGTTGCATAAAAAATCTTGTGATTAAGATTTTCTAAGTGCATTGTTATTGTTTAACAAAAACAAAAATTCGATGTAGAATTTATTAACATTTTCTAATGTATCATACATAGACAAATGCTATTTGAAACATGAGTTTTATTAAGATATCAAAATGCAACAAAAATATAAGACCATGAACGAAAAATATATAGCATAAATGACTATAATTAAACAATAAAAATATAAAGATGATAGAACTTGAGGTTTTATAAAATTACATAACAATTATAAGAAGTTATGTTTTGGTTCTCTTGAGGGAATCATAATTTGAGGTTTTTATTATTAATTTTCTCTTTTCTATAAAATAACATAACATGAGGTTATGATATTGAATTATACTAGAACATGAGGTTTTTAGTATTTATATATTTTTTATTTTCCTCTTTAACATAACATGAGATTATGTCATTTGATTTGTTTTCATGTAGTCACAACAGAATATTTGTTGTTCATATAAACTACAAGAGAATTCAATAGTAGAGGAAAAAATGAACAACAAAATGAATTCTCTTTATGTAATCACAATAGAACATGTAATGCTCATGTATATTAAAATATAGATATATCAAGAATCTTCTACCTAGTTTTGCTTAGAGCAAAAATCATGCTGATAACGTGTTATGAAATGTAGAGAATGAGAGATTGAAGAAGAAGATGATTCTTATTATGTATTGTACAAAATGAGTACAATGTGTCCCTTATTAATAAGGTACATGGAATGTAACATCCTAGCTAATTAACCACTAATTCATGACTAATCAATACACATTCAAGGTGAATATACACACATTATAAGAATATTTATAACATTCTCATAATTAATCGATCTTTGCCATTATATTATTTAATACACTATACTATACTACATAACTATTTTCGGAAATGCAATTAAAAGAATACAACTACAATTTTTTTTACTGATGGACGCCTCGTAAAGAAATCAATGACTTTAATTAGGTCTTTGGTACCATGAATATTTATCACCCTCAAGTTTCACTTTCCCAATACCAAGCGTAAAAATGAGATCATGTCATTCATAAGTAAAAGTGCCTTGACTCATCCATAAGAATTATTTGTATTAAATATATACTCCCACTTATTTTGCCTCTATCTGATTTTATTTGAGAAAATTTCTTTTAGGCAAATTTGTCTTTATTCGCGTGAAATATTAAAGAAAATTATGAAAATAAGGAAGCACGGTTTTAAACGATAGTCAAACATCTCATCCATTACTTAAAAAACCACCCACAATAAATATAAATCCACATCAAAATTTTAAGCGATCACCTTATATATGCCAAGCTTATATCGCGCCTAATAAGTGGTTACTTACACAATAAATTAACTCACGCAATAAATTATATCCTTGGTCTTTTTAGGACCTCGGATTCTCAATCCCACCGCCCGTCAAGGAAATATTGGATTGGAAAATTTAATATCATGATCCCGCAACCCGTCAAGGCAATATTGGACCATAATAAAAATCTTTGACATCACTGTCCATTTTGGATTTTTTTTCTATAATAAATTAACTCTCACGCCACTTATTAAACAAGATATAAACCCAACACATATAAAGCGGTCAACTTAAAACCCCAACATGTACTCATATTAACCACGAATGATTAGTCAAAAATGCATAAGAGACTAAAAACCGGAAAAAACCGGACTTGATTATTTATTAATAATTAATAAGGTGTTAGTAAGAAATTAAAAGGTTACGAAAGGTAGTAAAATAGCCATAAGTACTTCATATGAACTTTATCAAACCCCTTTCCACTTACTTCAAACTCTATCATCTCTCATTCTCCAAAATTTAAAATCTCAAATAATGAGACTCGTGGATGCTTAGCCTAATAAATCGAGTAAACGATTTACATGGTTAAGGATACTAGCTAGAGTAAGCTTGAACAAGCTAACTCGGGTTGAGTCAAAATATTTATGATGTGCATAATATGTCAATGAAATCTAAACAAAGCAAAAACCATATCCTTTATTATATTTTTTTCCTTTTTTCCATTTTTATGAATTAAAAAGAAATAGAAAGTGTATGCAAATAAAAATATATGAAAAAACAAAAACAATATTTTTGGTGGCCAAAATAGATAATAAAATATGAGAAATGTTAAAAGTTTTAATTTTTCCGTTTATCATGAAAGCAAAGACAATGGTCTAGACAAGGTTATTTCGATAGAATTCTCCATTACACTTAAAATAAACATTGTTCTCAATGTTTAAGAATATCGGAGTACAAACTCCCCTACAGTTATGACATTGATAAATTTGCTTAAATTGAGCTAAGGAATAGACAACTAAATTAAATTCATTTTAGTTATTATAATAGAAAATTTTGAATCACAATAGCAAAAACAAATCAAAGTGAACCGCATAATGGGCCTCCTCCATAAGCACATCAAATGAGATGAGAGAGAGAAACCCGAAAACAAACACCAAAAGACGAAGAAAAGCTCACCCCTTCACTTCAACTCTACTATAACACCCTCTTATTATTCCTAACCTACCAAATCTACTCTAGATTACCTAACCTAGTTATTAAAGCTTGATTTTATTCCCATAGTCTCTAGCTCGACTCAATCCCCGTATTAAATTGTCCTTGGAGATTTTCAGATGAAAAATCACTCCATGATAAGAAACTCCCGTAAAGGAAACCCCGTATAAAGTCCACCTATGTCAAATATAAAATTTCCATCTCTTAGTAAAAATGACTCCAAGGTAGTTAAAGAAAACTTTTTAAACATCCACGGGAACCCTTTTTTTCTTATGGTGATAACAATGTAAAAGTGATGACCCAAGCGTTTGAAAAATCATTTTTTGTGAAAAAGTTGGTAAAAGCCGAGATTTGTCTAAAATATCTATACCCGGGTCATGGACCTCTCGTGTAATGTGAATATGAAAAAATAAGTCCAAATCGACCTTAGAAATATCACCCTCATAGATTGTATCATCACAAGACAACGAGGTAGGAAGAATATGTGTAAAATCAGTAAAAATTATATCCCCCGCGTCTATCATCTTATCATCATAGAAATCCGCATCAAAATCCAATTTAAGAGAGTCATCCTCCTCCAAACCCGACGGAGAGAGAAAATGATAGTCGGAATCATAAGATAACTCGTTCGTATCCGAATAATATTGGTTAGGAAAACTCTCCAAATCGTCATTAAAGTTATAAAGTTTCACATTCGAATAGTAGTTGTTAATAAAACTCTCCATATCATCATCAAAGTTATAAACTTTCAAAGGTTCCTTCGGTTCAATCATAATGAAATCACAACGCGAGAGAATACAATCTCACAAGAAAATAAGGAATGAGGCAGTACTCTCGTCGACTTTGAAAAGGTATGGTTAACCTCCTCGAGGGGCAATAAGTAATATCAACAAAAGTATATAGTTATATAATTACTACTTGGGTGGCACTAGTAGCCACTTTCACCTTTAAGAGAATCACAAGGAAGCGGAGGAACGAGACAACACGAAGCACTTAAAAGCCTTTTCCTTTCCGAGTGTGGTTTTTAGCACTCTCTTTATACCCCTCACATAGTGAATTCTCTCTCTAGTTTAAGTAGTTCGTAGTATTTATCTATCGTGCCTTTACTAGTTTGATCGATACGCGTAAATTTGGGAACGCCAATGATCACGGTGTATTTCAAAGCAATAGTTATGGATGTAGGTGTATTAGGGTTCTTATCTATGTATACGTATTTACATATAGTAATATAACAGAAAATATTTTGTATTTTTATTTTATAGAAGAAAATATATTCACAAGAAAATCTAAGATAAAACGAAATAAGAAAATAAAAGGTATATATATACAATAATATTTTTTGGTGCAATTCTTTAGGAAAAAATTTGCTTTTGTGGTTTTTTTTGGTACAATTCTTTAGGAAAAGAATTGTTTTTGTGATTTTTCTATTTTTTATTTTTTAAATGAAAATAAAATAAGTTAAAAAATGAACGGATCTCCAAAATCTAAAAATATCACCACGAAAAAACCGTCAATCACTACAAATGCGAACCGACAGTGGCGTCATTTTAATATTCGTTTTTAGTGTAGTTTGTTTTTTCCTCAACTCGAATCGAACTGAAATCAGGCTTTCACGTTTAGACTTAATTGTTTTTTGGTTAATAAAAGTGTATATGGTATCTATATTGAATTATCACAAAGCACGTAAAAAGTAAAAATATGATCTATACGTATCCACTATTCTAAACAACTTAAACATAGAACACTTAAAGCGCAAAATACAAGTAATAACAAACTTGCTGTTGGAAATACGTTTTACTTATTAGAAAGGATCGGTCACTCCAACAATAGTCTACGTAATAGCTCGTAGTTTAGTTTTACTAATATTAAACAACTAAGGCCATGCCAAGCCTACAACATGTGTAGGCCGGCCCAACTTGTAAGCCCAAGCCCATCTCATGGGCTTGGGTATATAAACCCTCTCCTTAGATGGAGAAGGTGTGGTTTCATTCATTTTTACACATAGTTATTCACTTTCTCTCTCTATAAGTGTGTGTGAAATCATCTATCTTTCTATCTCCTTCTCTCTCTAAACATAAGCTAGATTTACAATATCCTACAAATGGTATCAAGAGCCATGGGATGATTGTACTGTTTATGTGTTTGTGTTCTTGATTTTAGTAGCTTTTGATCTATTAAACCCACGTCCAATTTTTTTTTGTGTTTTTTTATGTTTTTTCTTGATACAAATCTTCTGCATAGTTGTTGTAGAGATTTGGTATATTTACTTTGGCTAAAAACACAAATTTTTTGGGTGTTTGGATCATTTTTTGGCTTAAAATCTCGAATTTGGTGTGTTTTGTCCGAGAAAAGTGGAAATATTGTTCACTGGTGTACTATTGCGACAGAAGTGCTTGATTTTCCATCGCAAAGCTTAAGGGTTTATGTATTGCGATCCATATTGCGATTCATATTGCGATTGGTGTTCATTTGTGATATTGCGATCCATATTACGATTGGTGTTCATTTGTAATATTGCGATCCATATTGCGATTCACATTGTGATTGGTGTTCATTTGTGATATTGCGATCAATACTCCGACCCACATTGCGACAAAACTTGTTTTTGTGCATTGCGATAGAGATTCAGCTAGACATTGCGACAACTTAGTATATTGCGACAGGTTATTGCGATAGGATTATTGTGATAGGAATTATTGCGATAGGATTATTGCGATAGGGATTATTGCAATAGGTGTCAGGTTGTGATATTGCGATAGGCTCAGACATTACGACAGAAATCTCTTTGGGCATTGCGATAGAGTGTCAAATATTCCAAGATTTTTCAAAAATGTGTTTTTGAAAATTGTGTGCATTTTTATCTTGGAATTTTTGGTTTATCAAGAACAAATATTAGGGGATTTTAACATTATCTCGACTTCAACACACAACAACAAACACATTTACTTTCTCTTATTGCTCGATCAACGTTTGTAAATCTTAACTTATCAAAATGGAGTACACATCTCTTACGGATAAGTCCATCCTCTCGGGTACGGATAATCGTCCGCCAATGTTGGTGAAGACTATGTACGAGGATTGGGCTTCCCGAATGGAACTTTATATGTTGAACAAAGAGAATGGACATCTCATTTGGGCATCGGTGCTCAATAGACCATTGGTATATGGTACTGTGACGGAAGGTACTATTACTCGTCCTCGTACAACGAGTGATTTAACTGGAGATGATAAGATTCAAGATAAGTGTGATAAACAAGCTACAAACATCATTCTCCAAGCCCTTCCTCCAGATATCTACAAACTCGTCAGTAAACATAAAATTGCTAAAGAGTTATGGGATAGAATTCGTGTTCTAATGCAAGGCACCTCACTAACTAAACAAGAACGAGAGTGTAAGCTATATGATACGTTTGATAAGTTTGTCTATGTTACCAGGGAGACTCTCAATGATTACTACTTGAGATTCAATTTATTGTCGAATGAGCTCAATATTTATGGCATGGCAATTCCGACATTTCAGCTAAACACCAAGTTTTTGAATACTCTTCCTTCTGAATGGAGCAAGTACGTGACGGCTGTCAAATTAGCTAAGGATTTGCATAACACCAATGTGGATCAACTTCAAGCTTTTCTTCAACAACACGAATGCCATGTGATCGAGGCTCGGTTGTCTATACCACAAGTTCGTGATCCACTTGCCATGTATGCTTCTCAACGAATGACCCCCCAACAAAACATGGCTTACACTTATCAACAACCGTCATACTTGCAGCAGCCACAACAACACACCTATCAGCAACCACATGAACCATCTTATCAACCACTAATGATGCCACAGCAAGCATTTCAACAAAGTGTTCATAAACAGTCTTTTCCACAGCAACCAACACATCAGGCATCTCCATCACAAGCTATCATTTCTCCAATTGGCTTTACTCCTCAACAAGGATTTTTTCCAATTGAAGCACCACAAGCACAAGCCCTCTACTCCAATGAACTTCCACCAATTGAAGCACCGGTCTTTACTCCAAATGATACGCCAACTGATGTGCTAAACCATCTCACTGCCTACTTGTCAAAACTTGTTGCAACAAGAGGATTTCCACCAACAAACAATCAGCTCCGCACCTCTTCAAATCCTCGATAACAAGCCACTATTCAAGATGGTCAAGTAACAGTGCAATCCATTCAGGGTAGGAAAAATTCATATGGACATCCTACAAGGACCGTGGACGCTCAAGCTGTGACTTATCAAGCTAGTGGACATGGAAGCACTATTGGTCCTCAAAAGGTGGTGACTTGCTACAATTGTCGAGGACAAGGTCATATGGCGAGGGAATGCACTCAGCCAAAAAGGAGAAGGGATGCAACATGGTTTCGTGAGAAGATGTATTTGGTCGATGCTCAGTCTAAGGGGAAGATTTTGGATTCAGAGGAATTAGCATTTCTTGCAGACCCAGGGGCAGCAGATAATGAAGGCATTGCAGTCGTCTCTACTTCTAATGCAGCATATCAAGCAGATGATCATGATGCATATGATTCGGATTGTGATGACATTCTCTCAGCCTAAGCTACACTCGTTGCTAATCTCTCTCACTACGGTTCTGATGTCGTCAGTGAGGTACCAACCACATCTAATAATATTCATGATAATCCACATCATGTTGAGCATGACAATGACAACCTCGAACAGCATTCGGGAACTAGTAACTCAAATGATGTGGTATCCAATCCAACACATTTGAGTGAACCTCAACCAAATGCTACGACAGATATGGAATCTTATGATCAACATGATATGGTAATGGTGCCTAAACATATTATTGATAACATGAATGTGGTTGTTCGACAAACCATAGATATGAATGCCAACCTAACCGCTGAGCTTGCGCTGTATAAAAAAAAGGTCAAAACTATTAAAATGGTCCCTCAAGCAGATAAAATAACTTATTCTGAATTTGACCAACTTCGTTTTGAAAAGATTGAACACTTAAACGAAATAGAATCATTAAAAGCTACTCTTTCCAATGAATTAAAAGAAAAAGAGTCGGTTGTAAATGATTTTCAGAAACTTTAAATGAATTTCGAAACTCTTGAGTCTAAAAAGTTTGAATCAGAAATTAATGCTACCAAACTTCTTAAATTCAAGGAACAACAGCTTTTAAAACAATACGCTTCCACAGAAAAGGTTCATCTTTTAACTAAATCGTTCAAAGAACTCAAACTTAAGCGTCTTCAGGATTTACCACCTAATCCCGGTTATGCAAAACAAGCTCAGGAATATATTCCTTGTCTTTATGATGTGACCCTAATTGGAAAATCGAAAGAAGCACCTTATGTTCGTAGTACTGAGGAGACATAGTCACTTGCGGAAGAAACTCAATCTAAAATGCTTTCAAAATTCCATAAGCTTGATTATGATAAGCATAATAAAGATCAATTTTCTAAAAAGACCCGCATTCGCTTACAAAAGGAATTAGCTCAATTGTCAGCCTTTGTGCCCCAAAGTTTGTCAACGGAAAACCTTCCTAGTACGTCTTCTACACTTGTCAAAACGGATTTAACTAAGTTAATTCCACCGGTAATTAAGGTGTCCGTTAGCTTAAATACGGTGCACCAACACTTAGCCGATTTTGACAAGGTCATTGTGGAACGTACGACGGCTTCGGCCATAACGGAAGGTGAATGGAATCTTGAGCACACTAGAGCTGCGTTCCGAGACGAAATTATTCCTTTTGTAAACAATGTTAAAGCTTGTCTTAGTAATATTGATCAAGATTTTCTTTTGGAAATAGAAGAAGTTAGACGTGTTTTCAATGAAATGGATGATGCTTATAAAAACAGTTTACTTGAAATAGAACGAGTTTCACGCCAAAAGGATCAGCTTCTGAAGCAAGTGATGTCTCATGATATAGTTTCCGTCTGTGTGACGAAAAGTGTTTATAATGATTCTATTGTGCATAATGTTGAATTTATGGATAATGTGGTAGATAGTACTTGTCACAAATCTGACGCTGAATTTTTAAAGTTTCAAGATTCATATTCTTCGCTTTTAAAATGTTTTGATGAGATTAATACACATTTTATTTCGCTTGAATGCAAGCAACAATTTATTCAAGAAATCTTTGAAACGTCATTCAAAGGTGTTAATATCGATGATGCAAATTTTCAAAAGAATTTTCAATTGAATTTACAATCAAAACAACGTCAGCCAAGTGACAAGGTTGCTAAATCATGGTCGATAGACATAGAGAAATCTAAGGAGATTAACTGTGTGAACGTACTTGAGGCTGCTGAGAATATTAAACTTGATCTAGATAATCGAGTTTCCAAGATTTTGTCCAAAGTTTATAACTTAAAACAGAAAGATACACAACTCTTCGATTCAGTAAAGCCCGCATGTGTTATTACCACTGTACAGTATCAATCATTGATTGAACAATTGAATCGAAAGTCGGTGGAAATATCTGATTTGAGGGAACAAATTTGTGATAAAAATCTGGCTTTGGCTGAGTTAAAGGAAACACTTCGTACTCTAAAAGTTAAGAAAGTTGTGGATAACGCAGCCACTATCTCAGCATCGTCCTCTAGTGCAGTAAAAAGGAACCTTATCGCCGTCACACCACTTAACAAGAGCCCTAGGACTAAACCATCTCAAACATTGGTCACTAAAGATAAGGCAAAATCAAACCAGTTTCTAATATTCCCGTGTTGCCTTCTACAGGAGTAAGCACCACTACTAAGGCTCAAAGATCTAAGCTTAAAAGAAACAAGAAGAATGATAGGATCTTGCCCCCATCTAGTAGTGAAGTGAAGAAGAAAGTAGAAGCCCACCCTAGGAATGTTATTTCTATTTTGAATAAAAAGAATCATGTAGCTAAACCTAAAGGCTCTGCGGTTGTGCAGCGTTCTAAGCCTACTGTGAATTCTAATTTGAAATGTTGGAATTACAATGAATATATGTTTTATAGTTGTCATGATTCTTGCCTTATTGACCATGTGAATGAGATGAATGCCCGGAAAAATGGTTTAGAATGGAACCGACTGGGAAGTGTTAACCCAAATTGGTTGGATGTGGCGCCCCACTGGTATAACTTTCACTATAGTAGGAAATGCGTGCCCTTTAACTAGGATCACTCCCACTAAAGCGAAGAAAGCGTGCCTTTTAACTAGGAGTACCAAGGCTACCAAAACACAAGCGTGTCCTTTAACTATGAACACCGACACTACTGTAGGAACCAAGTGCCCTTTAAATAGGTCTACTCCCACTGTAGTGCCCGCTAATACTCCAAAACCTCAGACAATTGGAACAATAAAACCTGTTAGTGATAAAACTCACATTAGAAAACGCAGGAAATCTAAGGGTCAAACAAATGTTAGCAATTCTGATAATATCATATCTGTATCTGCTAACACTCCGGAACCAATAGTTTCCAATGCAGTGTCTACTGTTTTTACCAAAAAACAGGTGGTCCAAATTGTTCTCTGGTATTTGGACTCTGGTTGCTCTAAACATATGACCGGAGATCGCTCTCAGCTCAGAAAATTTCGTCAGCAAGTTTCTTGGTACGGTTTGATTTGGAAATGATCATATTGCAAAGATAATGGGTTACGGTGAATATCATATTGGGAATGTTATAATTTCAAGAGTGTAATATTTGGAAGGTCTCAGTCACAACTTATTTTCCGTGGGACAATTTTGTGATGCAAACCTAAAAGTTGCTTTTCGAGAGCATACCTGTTTTATTCGTAATTTGGAAGGGGTTGATTTATTGAAAGGTACTTGAGGGAATAATTTGTACACTTTGTCTCTACAAGACATGATGGCCGATTCTCCCGTATGTCTTCTCTCCAAAGCATCAAAGACCAAGTCATGGTTATGGCATCGACGGTTATCTCATCTTAACTTTGACGCTATTAATCATTTGGCAAAAAACGAACTTGTTCGTGGTCTTCCTAAACTTACATTTCACAAGGACCATTTGTGTTCTGCGTGTACAATGGGGAAGAGCACTAAGAAATCATACAAACCCAAGACTGAAGACACCAACCAAGAGAAACTTTGTTTGTTGCGTATGGATCTTTGTGGGCCAATGCGTGTCGAAAGTCTTAGTGGTAAAAGGTACATCCTCGTCATTGTGGATGATTACTCTCGGTTTACATGGGTGAAATTTCTTACAACAAAAAATGAGGCACCTAAATTCATCATTGGATTTTTCTAGATGATTCAAGTGCGTCTCAACACTACTGTCCGACGCATTCGTACAGATAATGGAACTGAATTTGTGAATAAAATCTTGCGTGATTTCTATGAAGAAGTTGGCATTTCTCATGAAACATCTGTTGCTCGCACTCCACAACAAAAAGGTGTCATTGAAAGGCGAAATCGCACACTTATGGAAGTTGATCGAACGATGTTAATTTACGCAAAGGCTCCATTGTTTTTATGGGCAGAAGCAGTATTTACAGCAGTTTTCACCCAAAACCGGTCACTAATTCGTAAACGCCTTGGTAAAACACCTTATGAGCTTCTACATGGAAAAGTAACAGATTTATCATATCTTCATGTATTTGGTTCTCTTTGCTATCCGAATAATGATGGTGAAAATTTGGGAAAACATCAACCCAAGGCTGATATTGGTATCTTCATTGGTTATGCACCCACAAAGAAGGCATACCGTGTCTACAATCGTAATTCTCGCAAGATTCTTGAAACTATGAATGTCAATTTTGATGAGCTGACAGCAATGGCTTCTGAGCAAAGCAGCTCTGAACCCGCACTTTATGAAATGAGACCCAGTAACATAAGTTCTGGTCTTGTCCCAAACAACCCTACTTCATCATCATTTACACCTCCTTCTCGGAATGAATGTGATATGTTGTTTCAACCGTTCTTTGATGAATTCTTTACTCCTCCAAGTACTGTTGCTCCAGAACCTGAAGTAATAGCTCCGGTTACCGAAGTTGTCCCTCCAGCAACCGAAGCACAATCGGATACGTCTGCACCTACAATTGGTCAAGATATACCTTCAACGAGTAATTCTCAACCAACTACTGAATCAACTACCCATGTCATGCCTATTGATGATGAAGAGGATTGTGAACTTCCATACTTTGGTGTACCAATTCCCGACTCTAATCAAGCTGGGTCGTCCACCTCAGAGGAAGCTCCTAGTACGATCTACTCCAATCCACAGATTCGTGAACATGACAACAAGTGGACAAAGGATCATCCTATAGATTCTATTATTGGTGACCCTAATCATCCGGTATCCACAAGAAGTCAGTTACAAGAAAGTGCAATGTTTTGTCATTTTGATGCCTTTCTCAGTGAAGTTGAACCTAAGACATGGCAACAAGCATTTACCCAATCTTGTTGGATAGAAGCTATGCAAGAATAACTTAATGAATTTATACGTCTTGATGTATGGGAACTTGTACCATGCCCGGTTCAAGTGCAGTTACTCACTTTGAAATGGGTCTACAAGGTGAAACTCGATGAGTTAGGTGGAATATTGAAGAACAAAGCTCGACTAGTAGCTCGTGGATACAAGCAATTATTGGGCATCAACTTTATGGAATCCTTTGCACCTGTTGCCCGTTTGGAAGCTATTAGACTATTCCTTGCATATGCAGCCCACATGAATATGATCGTCTATCAGATGGATGTAAAGACGACATTTCTTAATGGTGAAATCAAGGAAGAGGTCTATGTTCAACAGCCGGATGGTTTTGTGAATCCTAAATATCCTAATCATGTGTACAAGATTAAGAAGGCTCTCTATGGGTTGAAGCAAGCTCCATGCGCATGGTATGATCTATTATCACAATTTCTCATTACGCAAGGCTTCGCTAAAGGCAAGGTGGATCCCACGCTGTTCATTCAGAAACGAGGTAAAGATATGATTATGGTACAAATATATGTTGATGATATGCTGCCTCGACCAAAACCTTATCAGATGAGTTTAGGACACTCATGTCTTCCAAGTTTAAGATGTCAATGATGGGCAAGGTATCATTCTTCTTAGGACTTCAGATATCTCAGAGTCCCAGAGGCATCTATATCAATCAATCCAAGTATGCCCTTGAATCGCTTAAGAAATATAAGATGGAATCTTACGACCCCGTTGATACTCCAATGGTGGAACGAACTAAGCTAGATGTAGATCCACATGGGATTGCCGTTTATCCGACACTTTATCGTGGAATGATTGGTACCCTTCTGTATATCACAGCTAGTCGACCTGATCTTCAGTTTGCTATATGTATGTGTGCTCGGTATCAAAATCGGCCTACTGAGTTACACTTAGCTACTGTCAAACGGATCTTTCAGTATCTTAAATGAACCATTAATCGGGGACTTTGGTATTCCAAGGAATATTCGATTGCACTTATGGCATATGCAGATGCGGATCACGCGGGTTGTCAAGATACAAGGCGTAACACGAGTGGAACTTTGCAACTACTAGGAGATCGACTAATCAGTTGGGCATCAAAAAGGCAGAAAAGCGCTGCAATTTCAAGTACGAAAGCAGAATACATAGCTATGTCCGGTTTCTGTGCTCAAATTCTTTGGATGAGATCACAATTAACCGACTATGGTCTAGGTTTCAACAAAATTCCGATGTACTGTGACAACAAGAGTGCAATTGCCTTATGCTGCAACAATGTTCAATTCTCCCGGTCGAAGCATATTGACATTCGCTACCACTTTATCAAGGAGCAAGTGGAAAATGGAGTAATAGAGCGTTACTTTGTCCAATCTGAGTATCAATTGGCGGATATTTTCACGAAGGCTTTAGATCGCGCTCGAATGGAATTTTTGGACGACAAGCTAGGTTTGAGAACTTTCTCGCCCGAGACTCTTAAGGAATTGGCAGATGAAGCGAAAAAATAGTGGTGGTAAACTATTCTCCGTATCCTTGGTGATCATCTGTATATATTGTTTATATTTTTATCCACAAAAGCAAAATAAAAAAATATAAAACCATATAAAAACCATAAAAATTGAAAAATTCAGATAAATCCAAAAATATTTTTACTTTATTTTTTTTAAAGGCATGTCTTTTGGTACGATAATATTTATGGCCTTAGAAATGTCGATTAATATTGACACGGCGCCATAAATAGAGTTCGTACAAAAGTTGTAAATATTTCATAAAACATGCCCAAATGGCTTGTAGTTATTTCAGACTGCAACCCGCTTTTCATATTTAAGTCAAGTATTTCTTATGAAAGCTTTGGCTCAACAACGAGAATTAATTTTCTTGGGCATGGTTTACTTAATAACCATGTAAGGGATTGTGTTTACGTTATAACACAATCTAACACAGATATATGTACGCATCAGTGCATTTATTTGTTAAAACAAGAGAAATCTTGTTTTTATGAAGTTATCATCTCTACTACCATAGCACTCTACAATTGGTATCTACATACTCGACGATGCAACTAATCAAACGACGACTACATCTCTTTCAATAGAACACGGGTAAACAATTGAGGGGGAGAAATTGTCAAGCATTCAAAATATTTGATGCCGAACGTGCCAAGTTCACAAATTGGTGTCAAGACAACAATACCAATCGTACATGTGGTGTCAAGAGATGACTTCAGACGTGAAAAGGCGACCAACACTTGCATACAAGAACCATTTGATCTTATCATGTGATGTTCTCATCAATCAGGTCCAACCTTGTCAATCATTCTTATATGGTGAATATGTGATCATGTTACAAATCGGTATTATTTCTCACAAATTGGTCTCATGAAGATTAAACGGACTTGCATGTTTCTTTCCAAAACCTTTGTTAAAACTTCGTTAAATCAACTGATTAAAAACATCGATTAGGTTAATATTTTTAATATGGGGGAGAAAATGTGATTTAATATGGGAAATTATCACAAATGGTTTGACTTAACGTGATGGCTCATCCCGACATATGCGAAATGTTTACGAATATCATGGCATATGTTAAGGGGGAGCAAAATGGATTTGCACTTCAAAATGGATTTCATGGTGATTTATACTTACCCACAACCCATTTATTTCACGACGATGAAGATTGTGGTGACATAAGGATGGTAGGATAGGTTAAGTCCAATGATTCTTTCAAAACCGGGGGAATCTTCCCAAGGACATTCCATATCTAGAAATAGTAGTCCTTAGGAAAGATGGAGAAAGATTGTGAATGTAGCTGAATGCCGACCAAGTACTTAAGTTAGCACTGGAACAATCACAACAAGGTGGTTATGACGTATTGGTAAGCATTGAAGGGGTTGAAGAATGAAAAAGAATTGTAAAGATAAAGGGTCTAAAGAAAGAAGCCCTCCTTACAACCTTAGGCAGAAACCGGGTCAACACATATGCTATTGAGATCATGTTAATGATGCTCGATATTGAAGACAGACATCATGGACCCAGTGATGCATTTCACAACCCTCCCAGCTAACTCAGATATCTCTAAGGTATTTATTTTACTCACACGAAGACAACGCATTATCTATCGATTTATTCACTCCGGGTAAATTGGTATTGAAATGGTGGCACTCCTCTCCAGCCTCCGATCACTAAAATCCATGCACGATCGAGTCTAGAGCCATTTAAGATCATCAAATATCTCATTAGGACACACTTCCATATTTCCTTGCTTCTTCGCGCAATGTGAGAATTAAGAAAGATATTAAGAGTCGTACGTAAAATATTCATGATCTTTCATGAACATCAGATTAATACGAAAGTATTTACAATGAAGATGGAAATCCTTCTTGAGCGAATATCAAAAAGCTCATGGTAGGTGACTTGTCCGATTCTTTATGAATCAAACTTGTGATAACTGGAAAGCAACAGTGGTTTAATTCTTAACTAAACTTAAACACGTTCCAGGCCTCTACGCAATATCTAAGTGATCTTGATAGAACACTCAGAGTGACACTCTATAGTGTTCACAGTGATGAGTGGAAATCCTTCTAGTGTTAACATAAAACAACACTTGGTAGGTAACTTGCAAGATTCTATATGAATCAAGCGCGTGACAACTGGAAAGCAACGATGGTGCGGTTCTTAATTGAATTTCATTTGTTCCAGGAACATGATTTGACGGCTTCAATCATGCGGATAATTCTATCTAAATGGTTCACTCTTTACGTTCGTTGTCAACTTTGGACGGTCGAGTAAAGAGAACGGGTTTACCCGCGAAATCTTGTCAAGGAGATTTTAATTAAATCTATCTGCCACAAGTACGATATTTGATATCGTCCAACGGTCTTCACCGACCGGAGGTAAAATGATACCGAAATAGGATGAAATGTTCAAATCCATTTCGTTCATGTCTACTTATGTTGCGGCATTTGAAGACGGTGGCGTTGCGGAAACCGAGAAGAAGTCGTACCCGCATGCTTATACTTTATGCACTTAATACTTCATCTAATTCTAGAAAGCCTAAAAGTCAAGTCTTCCGCTGTATCAAACTCTGAATCTTTCAAGAATTACAAAGGTATAAGATGTGGGACATACGGTCACGAGGAGGCACAAATCACAAGTGATGGATGCACAAGATCAAGGCAAGAGATTAATGCTAAAGATTGATATCAAAGATCACATCAGCATGTTCACCAGAAAAGAAAAAGAAAAGAAAGAAAGACGAAGACTACGAGCTCAAGACAAGCATAGTATGCTAGGTTTATTTAATTATTGTAACTTGGGTAACGCCCTTGTTTGGAGTGACCTCCCTTAAGGGGAGATTGTTAGAAATATGTTTTACATATTAGAAAGGATCGGTCACTCCAACAATAGTCTAAGTAATAGCTCGTAGTTTAGTTTTACTAATATTAAACAACTAAGGCCATGCCAAGCCTACAACATGTGTAGGCCGACCCAACTTGTAAGCCCAAGCCCATCTTGTTGGGTCAAAAAGTTGATGTGACAGAAACTCAAAAACGAAGAAAACATGAAGGTATTTGTTTAAGCGTTGACAAAAGCATTCCAGGCGTTGACAAGAACAAATTAGGCGTTGATGGAAGCAAGCATTGTCAAGAGCAATTCAAGCATTGTCACATGCAATTCAAGCATTGACAAAACGTAGACAAAGAAGCTTTTAGAAGATTCTATTTGAATATATATGCAGGATATATTCTGTATATAGTTATTTAAATAGAAGATTCACATGTTTATTCATTCTTATCTCTTGTAAACCCTAATCCTTATACTATTAAAGGAACCAAGGGTCTTAGGTTTTATTAATCAATTCATTCACAATGTAAACCTAAAAGCGTATGTGCACTAGACGTGGGATTCAATGTATACACGTCTAGTGGATGTTTGTTATTAATATAATGAACATCCCTTTTGTTTTAATTCATGTTATTCGTGCCTAAACACCTTGTCAATGTGTCGTGTTCTAATTCCGCTTTGATTGTATAATCATATGAACATGATGCATTCCTAGTTGCTTAAAAGATCCGGAAACCAAGGTTTCCACAATTGGTATCAGAGCCTCGTGGCTCGTGATGCTAGGACCAACAAGGTGTTCGTGTATGGTGAAAAGAAGAAAAATTTGTCTAGGGTTTTTCTGGACGTTTTTGTGTGCGCAACAGTATTCAGAAGGTTATAACTTTCGATTGAAACGTTGGATCGTCACGAAATTTTATATGTGTGTTCTTCATACACATATCTAAACATCCACCAGAGGGATTGTCCTGTTTTATCCTCAATCAAAAGTTATTAGGCGTCAAAGTTGGCTGATGAGTGATTTTCAAATTTGCATGAAATCATGGTTTAGGGTTTCAACAAACCCTAGATCGGTTCTATACAGAAAAGAAGACATGTTGTTAGCTTTGGGGAATCAGTTCTTCATGAACTGGTGAAGAACCCTAGCAACATGATTGCAGCAAGGTGGAAGATGTGTTGAAAATTAGGGTTTACGCAAATCCTAGATCTGATACTTTTGGCTACCCAGTCACGAATTGAATACAAAAGGAGTACAAGCGAGTGACGTCACATTCAGCGTTGTGTTCACACGATTCTACGCATATGATTGGTTGAGAAGCTTGCGTTCACACGACCAAAAAGGATGCTTTTGATTGGTATTCAGTTAGTGTTCACACGGTGCTCGTTTCTTATTGGTGAAGGATATTTGTGTTCACACGATCAATTTTATTATGCGTTCACATGGTTATGGTAGACCTGCGTTCACACGATCATATTCTGTCATATTCTAAGACGTGCGTTCACATGGTTATTGGTGGTCCCAGCTTATTCTAAGACGTGAGTTTTGCTGAATTCGTTTGGTACAATGGTCCAACGAAGGGACTTCAAGCATAATAATTCATCTTTCGTGGGCCCAGGGATCATGAGTTAATTTAACAAGGAGTAGCAAAAAGAAACGTGGTAGAGTACATGTTTTCAAAAGACGCTGATGTTTATAAGTCGAGACGTTGATAAGAATGAAGTTTTAGTTCGACGCTGACAAATTATTAGTTTGACGCTGACGTTTGTTATTTTGACGCTGACAGAATAAGTCAACGCTGATAGGTTGACAGTATTGTCCGATATATGAGATTTTAGATGCTGACATGTATTGTCCGATATTGGACAATACATCTGCCAAAGATGTTGGATAAAGGAGGATGTTGGACAACACAGGGTTTGCTGCTGTTTGAGAAAATTGGTACGTTTTTAGCACACAAAAAGGTGGTATTTACACACGAAGGTACATGGAATCTCCGTTTTAATTTAGAATATCATGATGATATTTATGGCTCGGATATTTTTAAATGGAATTAATGATTTTAAAGCGAGTTAGCAACAATTCGTGAGGTAATGAGAGTCTTCATGAAGAGGTGTTAGCTTAAGGGGAAGAATTCTTATGGTAAGTTTGATGATTGAAGAAGATTTTCGCGAGTTTGTGTTCTATCATATCTTAAAGTCGTGTACTCCCAGTCATAGACTTTAAAGGTAACTTGTTTATGCTTACATGGTTACTGATGAAGTGATACAAGGTCTAGGAATATGTGATTTTTCTTATGGTTCTCTATGCACATATTTGCTATCACTTGAAGGAGTTACATTATCGTGCGCAGTGTCTCACAAAGGATGAGGATTTTTGTATCAGCAACGTACTTCATCACATCATCGTACAAGATATGGAACATAGGTTTGGGTTATTCTACTTCTACATCAAAGATATTATATTAATTGTTCTTCAAGATCATTACATAGAGTTACATTTGGAGAATCTTCAAAGATTGCATACATTGTTTACTTCCTTGTTGATGTGACAAAAAGGGGAAGAAATACATGCTACACTTGAGGGGAAGCAATTTGAAGATCATGTACAACTTACAAGAGATACACATAGAGTTTTGCCAGTATCAACTAGGGGAAGATTGTTGGGTCAAAAAGTTGATGTGGCAAAAACTCAAAAACGAAGAAAACATGAAGGTATTTGTCTAAGCGTTGACAAAAGCATTCCAGGCGTTTACAAGAACAAATTAGGCGTTGATGGAAGCAAGCATTGTCAAGAGCAATTCAAGCATTGTCACATGCAATTCAAGCATTGACAAAACGTAGACAAAGAAGCTTTTAGAAGATTCTATTTGAATATATATGCAGGATATATTCTGTATATAGTTATTTAAATAGAACATTCACATGTTTATTCATTCTTATCTCTTGTAAATCCTAATCCTTATACTATAAAAGGAACCAAGGGTCTTAGGTTTTATTAATCAATTCATTCACAATGTAAACCTAAAAGCGTGTGTGCACTAGACGTGGGATTCAATATATACACGTCTAGTGGATGTTTGTTATTAATATAATGAACATCCCTTTTGTTTTAATTCATGTTATTCGTGCCTAAACACCTTGTCAATGTGTCGTGTTCTAATTCCGCTTTGATTGTATAATCATATGAACATGATGCATTCCTAGTTGCTTAAAAGATCCGGAAACCAAGGTTTCCACACATCTCATGGGCTTGGGTATATAAACCCTCTCCTTAGATGGAGAGGGTGTGGTTTCATTCAATTTTACACATAGTTATTCACTTTCTCTCTCTCGAAGTGTGTGTGAAATCATCTATCTTTCTATCTCTTTCTCTCTCTAAACATAAGCTAGATTTACAATATCCTACATTTGCAACAAAAATAACAAGTGTAACTAACTGCCAAATCTAAAGGACTGAATATGAAAATTAACAGAATTTAAACTAATAAAACTGGAATAACAAAGTTAACAAACAACAAGGACTTAAACTGCTAGTAACAGAAACGACAACTAATTTATAACAGAATAGCAAGAAACTAAAAAAGGCATGGTCTAAAATGCATATTTCAATTAGTTAATAAGAAAAACGGGCAAGAACATGTAATAAGCTAGAAATCAAGATTTAATGGACCATTTAAGCTTGAATAAGTTTCTAAAAGATTATAATGGAAAATGACTTAGCCAAATGTAATATCTTGAGCTAATATAAGCTAGAACTGCTTATTAGACTTTTTACACTTGTGCATTAATTGAAAAGCACTCTAGGACTTATCCAACTGACTCAAGCTTTTCAAAAGATGATAATAAGCTGAGAAAACTTAAACCTATAAAAGATAATCCAAATTTCACCAACAGTTTAAGCTGAACATGGAAAATAAGCTAAATGAGCTTATTTGACCAAAAAGTTGACCGTTTGACTGTTCTTGACTTTTTCAAAACTTATTTCTATTGACTAAAAATCACCAATAAGCTACTTTTTTTTTACAAATTTTGTAAAAGAGAATCAACCAGGACAACTTATTGAGGAAAATAGATAGAACTATAGAAACTGTGATTGTTGAAGCATAGTTTGGCTGGGCCGGTCTTGAAGACTCTCCTGGGTCGTTCATCGTCTTCCCAGGTCCTCAGTAATGCTGCAAACAAAGAAGAAACGGTTAGACGTAGAGCCGAGGCCGGAGCCCCGGGGTCCACCTCTGACAATCAAGTTAGCATTTGATCGATGTGTTGTATGGGAGGGGTAGATGAGAAAGATAACCTGATGTAGAATGAGACCCCTAGCCCTGTTTATATAGGGCTAGGGTTTCTTGAAGGATAAGTTAGGTGTGTGTGGGCCACGGGCCTATCGGGCCGGTCCGACTCCAGACTATACGTCGACATGTCCCCTAGTTTAGTATGATATGTTCCATGATAATGTTATGCTAGACTTATTCATGTATCACGCTTACTGAACAACCACATGCGGCTTGCTGCTAGGACATCCTCGTAGGTCATCCATAACATATTGCTCCACTCGTAATGGGCTTCCTTTAGCAAAAAGATGATGGGCTGGGATTGCGAATAGTGAGCGTCGCCACTATACGTCATTATGTCCCCCCAAGTCTAGTATGCGAGGTTGTCACCGAGGTTACTAGACTTTACACCATATCTACTACCTGTAAGCATATCCACGTCAAAAGAAATGGGAAAACACGCATACGTAAGACGGGTGGTTGTGCTCGAATGCTTGGTTTCCCGTCAGTTGACGGTAAAGACCCCGTAAAAAAGAATAAGTTTTCTACAGTCGGGGTAGCACTAGCATCGGCAAGTATCATTCTTGTTCATCTCTAACGTGAGGATGGCAAGAAGGTTTTGTATGAAGACGAAGGTGGAACCCATTTGTTGCATCGTGAACATTTTGAAGCCGTACTTCTTATTCCCACTAATGATGCAGCATAGCGCGAATATTTCATTCGTCTTAAGGCCAACAGAAGACGTACTTGTGTGACAAGGTGATGCGGATATTACATCCGTCTTACGGCTACGACATTTGATCATTACTTCAAAAAAATTTCACGGTTTTACCTGGACTAATACGCAGTTGATCAGGCCCCGCCTAATTAAGGTCAAACAATGTAAACTTTGGAAAATCACTTCATGGTCTGGCAAAGTAATTCGCCGCGGAAGGCATACTTCCACAAAAAAGATATGAACCAACGGAAGACGCATTTCCGCAACAAAGAGAATAAGATGGTAGAAGGAATACTTCCGCAATGAAAACAATGAGCCAACAGAAGGAGTACTTCTGCGGCGAAGATAACGAGCCAGTGGAAGGAGTACTCCCACGGCGAAGACAATAAGCCAGTGGAAGGCGTCCTTCCTCGGCGAAGATAATGTGCCAGTGGAAGGAGTACTTCCACATCGAAAACAATGCGCCAGTGGAAGGAGTACTTTCAAGGCGAAGGATAATGAGCCAACGAAAGGAGTACTTTCATTGCAAAGACAATGAGCCAACGGAAGGAGTACTTCCACGACGAAGACAATGCGCCAATGGAAGGAATACTTCCACGGCGAAAACAATGCGCCAGTGGAAGGAGTACTTCCACGGTGAAGGATAATGAGCCAACGAAAGGAGTACTTTCGTGGCGAAGACAGTGCACCAATAGAAGGAGTACTTCCGCGGCGAAGACAATGCGCCTGTGGAAGGAATACTTCCACGGCGAAGGATAATGAGCCAATGAAAGGAGACTTTCCTGGCAAAGACAACGAGCCAACAGAAGGAGTACTTTCGTGGCGAAGACAATGTGCCAGTGGAAGGAATACTTCCACGGCGTACGATAATTAGCCAACAAAATGAGTACTTTCCTGGCGAAGACAGTGCGCCAATGGAAGGAGTACTTCTGTGGCGAAGACAATGCACCAGTGGAAGTACTTTCACAATGAAAACAACGCGACGGTAGAAGGAATTCTTCCATGATGAAGGATAATGAGCCAACGAAAAGGGTACTTTCGTGGCGAAGATAATGAGCTAGTGGAAGGAGTCCTTCCACGGCGAAAATAACGCGCCAGTGGAAGGAATACTTCCACGACGAAGGATAATGAGCCAAAAAAGGGTACTTTCGTGGCGAAGATAATGAGCCTTCCACGGCGAAAATAACGCGCCAGTGGAAGGAATACTTCCACGGCATAAACAATGCGCCCGTGGAAGGAATACTTCCAGGGGACGAAGGATAATGAAACAACGGAAGGTGTACTCCCACAAGAAAGATAATGAGAGAGCGGAAGGCATACTTCTGAGCCAACGGAAGAGATACTTCCGCGGCGCAAGAATAAGCCAACGGAAGAAGTACTTCTGTGGCGCCAAAATAAGCGCGCGGAAAGAGTATTTCCGCGGCGAAGGAATAAGCCAACGGAAGAGATACTTCCATGGCAAATGAATCAGCGCGCGGAAGGAGTACTTCCGCGGCGAAGGAATAAGACAACAGAAGAGATACGTCCGTGGCAAAGTAATAAGCGCGCGGAAGGAGTACTTTCGGTGCGAAGTATTAAGCCAACAGAATAGATACTTCTGTGGCAAAAGAATAAGGTGCGGTAGGAGTACTTCCGCGACGAAGGAATAAGCCAACGGAAGAGATACTTCCATGGAAAAGGAATAGACCGGCAAAAGGCTTACTTCTGCGGCAAAGGAATATATCCATAGATATTTGCGTGACATGTATGGAAATAGTGGTATTATTATACCCTGGTATCCCCCCAAGTTTGATGGTGCTACACTCGATTAGTAGTATTAAACTTAATCAAGTATTCAAAAAAATACGGTCGCATAGACCAGCGCGAATAGACGTACCATAACCGTGTACACTGTATAATTAATGCAACTAGCGAAACTATCAGAAGTACCAATTTTCGAGATCCATATTTGTTTTCCAGTAGTGTGAGAACACGAATCACGTTTTAGTCATGGTCCCATGGATGGCGCCAACTTGTTGAAGCATAGTTTGGCTGGACCGGTCTTGATGACTCTCCTGGACCGTTTATCGTCTTCCCAGGTCCTGAATAATGCTGCAAACAAAGAAGAACCGGTTAGACGTGGACCCGAGGCCGGAGCCCCGGGGTCCACCTCCGACGGTCAAGTTAGTACTTGATCGATGTGTTGTATGGGAGGAGTAGATGAGAAAGATAACCTGATGTAGTATGAGACCCCTAACCCTGTTTATATAGTGCTAGGGTTTTTTAAAGGATAAGTTAGGTATGTGTAGGCCGCGGGCCTGTCGGGTCGGGCCGACTCCAGAATATACGTCGACAGTGATCAAATCAGTTTCGGACTAGAGAACTTTATTGTTGATTATCTGCTTATTTAATAAGCTGCAAGAAAACCTTTAAAATACAAATTGAAAGGTACCGATACAAGCTTTTCAAATCACTAAGACTCAAAGTCTCAGTCAAATGCTACACTAGAAAGCAATGACAGCAGGTTAGACTAAAACATGCAGAAAAAGTAAATGCGCTTAACCAAATGATTCCAGGCCTGTCCTTTGATGACGATTAAGCTCAGGATGGACAAGTGAACTCTACACTATAAATTTCATCAATAACCACAACTACTAAAACTCCAATAAGTCTTTACAACTTTCTTAATCAAATATGCTATTCTGCTACTTCTATGTCTACTTGCAGAATTGTAACAACTCTAACTGGTCATCAACTAAGACCATAGAATCATCAAACAACTTCTCATAACATCACTTAATCAACATCAAATCAATCCATGACAGGAACAAGAATTATTTATGCAGAATTAAGTAGAGAATTAAGGAAATGAAAATGTAACTAATTTTTATTAATGGTAGAATAAAGGTACAAACTTGTTACAACTGCTTCTAACAAACATTCAGCTAATTCTATTGTATAAAGGTGAGGGAAATTTGGAAACGGAAATTGAAAGCTGTTTTATTTAACTACCTACTGTGTGAAATTCACACACTAAAACTTGCCTTCAAATGAAGGGTGTGGAGATATTTATAGAGACAATATGAGGAAATGAGTGTGTGTGGTGACGTGGCTTGACCAATCGCCAACTGCCATGTGTTCAATTATGGGATTTGAGCAAATAGGGTTCATCCGAATTTGGTGGTTTTGTTGTGGTCAATGATAGAGCAATTGAAGAGTAATAATGTGTTGGTGAGATGTAATTAAGAAATTTTGGTATTTTAATCTCCTTCTGAAATGTCATGGATTTCCCTCGATTCATTGTTGAAAGATTAGGTGACGTGGTGAACTTAGGTTCGTTGAAAACAAATGCCACGGATCATTATCTGTATAGTGAAATCTGATTGGCTTACGGATTTTGATCCGTGTGAGGGGCAGATGCTCACTATAGCTGATCCACGTGTGAAGCACTAGCAATCCTTTTCAGCATTTGGCATTTCCAGTCCTTGAAGTTGTGTTTGAAATGAAAAACTAATTTTTTTCTCTTATATAATAAACTTTAAAGATTTGCTAGATCTGTCCTTGTAACTTCAATAAATGGCATGTAAGGTCCTTAAATCTTCATAAAATCAGCAAGAATAGTCCTTGGATCCTTGTTTTGTATTTTCTTCGTCTTCTCTTCAGATAAATCCCGTTAAAACGCGTATTTGTTCCAAATATACCTGTTTTGCTGGCAAACACACAAATTCCAAAATACACGTGTAATTCTGATATTTCACAATTTAAAATAATGTATTTAGTCGTGTATTAGGTGATTTTGAGTTATTAAATATGAGTGTTTACACACTCATCACCTGCTTTATAGAGGCTGAGGGAACCATCTGTATGATATTTATGTTTGAAATGCCACATAGATCTACTACATTAACATCTTTCGGCCAGGAAACAAGCACCCACGTACCATTACTAATAATAGAATTATATTCGTGTTGCATAACATGTTGCCAATTGGGGTCACAAAGGGTGAAGTTATGTGAACGTGGAATAAGAGATGGTGTGGTGATATGAAGATAATACTTTGGATTGGATTTAACCGTACCAAATTTCGATCGTGTGACCATGTGGTGGGGTGGTGAGACATTGGTCGAGGGTTGTAAGATTTGGGATGTTTGATTTTGTGTAAATTGTTGTTAGGATTGGGCTAGTGTGATGTTGGACCGAAGGGGTGTGGTGTGGAGAGTTGGTTATAGTGTTTGGGCTAGGCTCTTTTAAGGTGGAGGAGAAGTAGGCTCGTTAGGTTGAGGTGGGGTGGTAGCAGATGGTGTGTTTTGAGGTGAGATAGTATTTGAATGTGATGTTAACAAACGTAAAGAAATTAGTGAGGGAGTGTCACATGTGTCAAGGAATATTTATGTAGTAGGGGAAGCGGGTGTAGATGTACCATAGGGGGAAATTTGTTCACCGAATGTTACATGTCTAGATTTGATAACTTTTGTAGAAACTAGAAGGGGGGGGGGGGTTGAATAGTTTCTCTTCAATTAGTCACCTAATAAGTTACTTTGAATTAAGTGTGTATCAAAACTATCTTTTACTTAAAGCTAAGTTTCATAATGATTAGATTCAATTCAAATGCATTAGCAATGGTAATAGGTAAGTATAATGATAATGAAATAAGTAAAGAGTCAGGAAAGAGACAACCTAGTGACAAGACACCAAGATTTATAGTGGTTCGACAACGAGGCTCTATCCTCGTTTCTACTCCACTCCTCGAGTACACCTACTCGATATTTCCACTATATCCACAAGCTCCCTTCTTGGCGGAGAAATCCTTACATCGTCGCTTACATCATTTTCCGACACTAAGCTAAATATCGAGACCTAATCATTAACTAGGACCAATCTACACAACGTTGCCGACTTCACAATTTAACGACACAAGGCTAGATGTCGAGTTCTAATCTCAAGGTAGAACCAATCTTCACGACGTTGCCTACTTCACCATTTAACGACACAAGGCTAGATGTCGAGTTCTAATCCAAAGCTAGAACCAATCTTCACGACTCTTCACTTTGAAGCTAAGTGAGAACTTCACACAACACAACTACTAATCACTTTCAAGTTTAGTGAGAACTCACAAGACACAACCACATCACTTTATAGTTTAGTGAGAACTACTACACAAATCTATTACAACTCAACTAGACATATCCAAGTAGACACATGTATCTTGGATCCACACAACACAAATCCAAGCAAACACATATGCAATGGATGTACACAACAAATCCAAGTATTTACAAATAGCTTGGATGAACACAACAAGTCTAAGTATTTCATAAATACAAATGGATTAACAAAAATAAAAAGCTAACATGATTAACATGACTAATTCATGTATTCATCTTTATCACAACACTAGTGAGTGAGTGATCTTCTCATTGGACAAGGTAAAGGAGGGGATCAAGAGGATAATCATATGTAAACATCCTTAACACTTTAAGTGATCATTTACTAATGATTATGCTATAGAAAAGAGAAAGGGGACTGAGAAAAACGTCCAAGAGGCTTGTTGGAAAATGAGATTTGATCCACTATTTATAGAAGACAAAGTCCAACGGCTAGCTGGGCGCGGATCCTTATCTAGCCGGCGGTACCTTATCGATAAGGAACCGCCTAGCTATTTAAGTTACCGCCCAGTAGAGTCCGCTCCCTTTTTTATCTTTTAGTGGGGTAGGAATATCTGAGGGTTTTTAAACCTTCAAAGGATATTCTTATGGCATATGGAATATGCCATTTTCAAATTTACATTTTCCATTTTAATAAAACATTTTCTTAAAAAGAAAGTTTATTAAAAAATCTTTTGTCATATTAACAAAAGTGAGTTTTAAGGATAATCACTTTGATGATCACTAAGTATGATTAAGAAAAGTTAGTGATATGATTATTACCTTGATGATAGTGTTAGTTAAATAATTCGTTTTGTGTTTTACACTAAATGTGTTGTATAGTTTGTTGTGATCAAAACTAAGAAAGATTAGTTAACACTAATAATGTTTTTAGGCATCACTTGCATTAACAATCTCCCCCTTTTGACTACGACAAACTATAAACTCATTTACTTAGAAACACAAAAATATCAAATTATTTACGAGTTTATCACTATCATTTCTCCGCCTTTGTCGTAGCAAAAAGGTAAGCACAAGTCTTTGAAGATATCCGGACTTTGCTAGTAGCTCCCCCTTGCTTGGGGCACCAAGTGTATGAGCTAAGGTGACATGCTACACAAAGGTTAGTAGAAAGGAAAGAAACACCAATGTATATATGATCACTACCTACTAAGTAACTTGAGAGGGAGAAGGAGAAGAAATCTCAAATTAGAAGTAAGTATTTGCTAAGTATGTCGAAAAAGGTAAATGACAAAATCAAGGTTCAATTGGTGGAATGGAGAGAGAAAAGAAACATCCAACCAATGAAGATGATAAATTTGTCAAGGGGTTAAAATTTAGAATTGATGGAATCACCCATAAACAATTGTAAATATTAACCACGATCAACTCAAAAAGAAAGAGAGAATGATCAAATAAAGAAAACAAACATAACACAAAGATTTCATATTACATAAATATGAAAAATAGAAACAAAGTAGATAGTCATACACACAATATGAGTATCTAAAGCAAAAGATAGGGAAAATAAACCACAAAGCATAAGCTAGTCTAATAGTGACAATTTTCTAAGATTGCTTAAAAAATGACTCTAAAACAACTAAAGTTTTATTGACTCCAATAGAGTGTAGCCCTTTAGTTGGAAAAATAAGACGACGATGCATCATTCGAAGTTTTGTCCACGGGAACGAAAACTTTGAGAGGAGGTCGAGTGAGGAGGAATTCAAGAAAATTTAACTTCTCATACACATGAGCAAGTTCAATTTGTTGAAATCGACAACAAGCACACGAGGATCCATGATGCAACACAAATTCGGTTGATGGGGGAAGGCCATCACACCTAGGGTTTGGTGGTGGTGAGGAGAGTGGGTAGGTAATGTTTTCACAATGCCTTGTGAGGTTTGGGAAGGTTGAAAGATCATTGAGTTGAGGGGTGTCAAAGGGTTTTGGTGGTGGGGGGAGATTCTCCTTTTTTCTGGTGATTGGGTTAATGGAGTAGGTCTCATTCCAATACTTGATTGGAGAGAAGGTGGGGTTCTTGGGTGGTTTGGATGAAGAGGGTTCATTTTTCTTGATCCAAATAGGTTTAACCGAGATTTTTGGTTTCTTGGAAAGCTTGGATGAGGAAGCTTTGGGTGAGGAGGTTTGTGACAAAGAAATGTCAAGTTTATGAAAGGGAGAGTTAGGCATTGCTGAGGTGTGAGAATGAAATCTCAAGGTTGGGGTATAAGAAGAAAGTATACAAGGCAAAGGTTTGAAAATCAAATATAAAGTGTCAAAGAGTGTTTAGCTAAATTGAGTAAACATGGAATCTTGACTGGGAATAGGGTGATGAAGAAAGACCAAAAAAAACGAGCCATAAAGTGGCTTACTGTCCGCGGTACCTTATAGGGACCGGCGGTTCCTTATCACTTAAGGAACCGCGCGTCTTTAAGGAACCGCGTGCAGTGGACTTGAAACCTAGATTTTCCAGGGTTTTGAGAAAAACTAAGAATTTTTCAAAAAATTGCAAATCTTGGAATTTTACCTCTATTAGCACTAAATTTTGCTAGGGTTGCATAAAAGCAACACATTCACCAAGAATGTCTTGACAAAGGGTGACAAAATTTTGGATAACATTTTAAACCAATTTTAGTCAAGTTTTAGAGGTTGTGATAGATTTAGGTTCAATTTTGATTTGGAATTAAAGTTGATTAATGTCCACAAAAAGATAGAAGCACACAATGCTAAGTCCATAATTCATTCTCATAAAACATTCACAAAAGAGATACATAAAGAAAAAAACAATAACTATCTAAGAACAAAACTAGATTAAAAACTAGGTCTTGATTAGAAGTCTTCCTTGGCTTGGTTTAATGAAAAACTTATTAGGGAAAATCATCATTTATCTCCTAGGAGGATGATTGGCAAAGAGACACAACAAAAAGCTTTGCAACTCTATGTGAGCCCCAATCATCTCCATTCTTAGGATATCAAGGAGATAGAAGTTGTTGAGGCAACAAGGCAATTAGTGCCATTGTGCATGAAATACCCATAAAAGCTAGGATCACCCAAATTTGGAGTGCTTGAGTGAGGTGGAGGTGGAGGAGGAATTCTTTCCAAGGGTGATGTGGGTTAGTGTGGAGGCAAGCTCTCCAAGGGTGAAAAGGGTGAGTTAGGAGGGGTAAATGGTGAAGTCACCATGGTGTCATCAAAGTCATTTACAATGGGAATGCTTTGGATGGGTTGTGGTTATGTGGTCACATCCAAGAGATTACTTGGAGTGAAGGGTAAAGAAAGCTCATTCATCCTAGATTGGAATGAAGAGGAGGTAGAACCATGAGAATGGTTGGTTCCATGGGTTGATGAAGTCTTGCATGGAGCAAGAGGTGGTGAGTTTGATGAATAAATGAGAATTGGGACAATCTCATTCTTGGGAGTGTGAAAGGGTGAGGAGTTGGGTTTAGCCATTTTAATCTTAATCTAAAGATTTTTCTTTGTGGTGGAGGTTTTGGATGAGTTTGAGCTTCTTGTAGAAACCATGGTTGAAATGAAGGGTTTAAGGTTTAAGGAAGAATGGTTTGATGTGTGAAGAACATGGCTAACAAAGTGGGTTTAAAAGGGTGAAGGGATGATCCAAACTAGTAATGCGTTAGAAGAATTTTATGTGAACAATGAATTTAGCTAACCTAGTTTAGGAAATATGCAGGTTTTTGCAAAGAATCAAGCAAGGTTTACATAGATTAAGGAAAATAGTGTAAAGCAAAGATTCTGTCGGACACAGTAGCCGGCGGTTCCTTATCTAAGGGCGGTGGTTCCTTATCAATAAGGTACCGCGGGTTGATAAGGAACCGCGACCAGTGGTGTTCAAAAATGGTATTTCCTCAAATTTTGGTTAGCCCAGATTTTTATCAAAGGATTTTCAAGCCAAAGTTAACTACTGACCAAAATCTAGGAAGCTAACTAACACATAGGATGCGCAAAGCTATGCAAAACATAATCAAAATGGCATAGATAATCATTAGGATAATAAACAAATAATCCAAACAAGTAGAATTTAGTTAATACACATCCAAGAAAATAAAAAAAATTGTTCAACATTACATGTTTACCAACATGTATTCTTTGAAATACTTCAAAGCCTTCACCTTCTCTTCTTGCCCAATCCCTTGATCATATTCCCCAAATACTTGAATCCCTTCCTTGACTCAACCCGATGTTCATGCAATTCACCTCTAGTCCTAAGATTTTCACGGTAGAGATGCTCCATGTTGAGATCTTCTGGTACTTCACTAGAGGATTAGTGAGGTGGGGGAGCTAAGTATTCAAGTACATCCACGAATGAGTGTGAGGATGGGTGGGAATTACTCGAAGAGTTAAAGTGAGAACCAGAACCTATGCCATCACCATCACTTGTTGGCATATGGGTGTCCTCATCATCCGTCTCTTGATTATCGGATTTTCGCGAACCTCGATCACTTCTTGGCTTTCTTGCATATACCTCTTGAATAGGCAACATAACCCGATGAACCGGGTGAAAGCGAGAAAGATCGAGGTGGGGAAAGTCATGAGCAACCCTTTTGAAAAGGCGAGTAAGAAGCATAGCATAGGGAAGGTTTGTTGGGCTTTGAAAGGGCATAATTTATTTGTCGAGCGATATAGAATGCCAAATTGTACTTGGTAGATGTAAAGATGCAACTCAACATATGCACCATATAAGCCGGGATATGATCTCGGTTTCCACCAAGACAAAAGACATTATCCCTAAGGATATTTGCCCATTGGACCATAAAATCCTTTATGTCGCTAGAGAGCACTTCATAGTGATTCACATTTCGCACATTTGAATGAAGGCTTCTCACAACGTTTCCATCACGCTCTTTCGAAATGATGTCAAGGATAAACTCTTCGGTGTGGTCATTTGGAGGTTTATCTTAGGATTCCAAGAGAGCATCAAGTCTCCATTTATCTGTAAAACGACAAGTGCCTTCATATGGCTCACCAAGAATTTCACCAAAGTTTTCGAGGGAGTATTGAATCATTTGATCATTCAACAAGAATCGAATGAAGATTTCTCCATTGTATTCAAGCATGGAGTAAGTGCTAAAGAATTCTAGAAGAAACAAGGGGTAAATATCTTCTTCTATGTTGAGCAAGCAATCAAACCCCGAAAGCTCAAACATAGATTGGATATAGTCATAACCCGTTATTCCCTCGTCAACGACTCTACCCTCATGGAAACAATGAGTAGAGAGGGATGGAAAGGAGTTTCGAAGTTGAGTGGAAGCATAGGTTTGGGAAAGGTTTGGCATGTATTGTCTAGTGAATTGATGATCCTTTTGATATTGAGAAGGCATGATTAGTAGCTAATATAAACATAAGACAATATTTTTCCAATCACTCATATGAAAAATAAACTCAAAACTAAAAAATAGGAGAATGTGTTATATCAATTTCTTGACAAACAAAGGATTGAATCCATAACATTCTCATGTTCACAATGTGTCTATTCCATTATTAACCAAGAACATATGACCTATATTGGATCAATAATGTACTAGAACATTGGTTTTTCAAAACAAGGTTTTTAGGTAAGCATTAACAATGCAACTACCTATTTGTTCATGGGTTCATCTCAATTCCATCTTTTAACCAAACTCATTTAGCCAAAATTCGGATTTGTTCTACAAGTGGGTTTTAGTGAAATCTTAATGAATATGAACCTAAGGAATCATAGTAAAATAACCATGTCAACCAATATTCCTATTAAGGTTCTAATTCAATTTCAATTTTAAAAATCCCCAATTATGAAAGGATGAACCCTAGAACAAAATAGATGAAATTAAAAGAAAGTACTTACAACTAATTGATGTTCGATGAAGGATGAGTGAAACCCACAACTTGGAATCAATTAATTTGAGTGATTGAAGGTTTTTGAAGCTTCAACAATGGTGGAAAAGATGAAAAACTGTCGGCTGTATGTTTTTGGGAGAGAGAGGGGTTGGTTTGAAAAAGGTTATTTTAATAAAACTGGCGCTCTGACAAACTTTACTGCCCGCGGTACCTTATCGATAAGGAACCGCGGGTTTGAGCCGCCAGAGATAAAGAACCGCCTGCAAAGGCTGGTTTCTATCAATGAAACACGCCAAAATTTTTAAAACCAAATTTTCTAAAATACTTAAAAAATATCTTAAACCTTTTAGAATATCATTTAGATCATCATAACACTAATCAATATGCCTTAATGAAGGATTACGAGTTGAATCGAGATCGAAAAGAACCGAGACGGACAAACGACTACTCGTAGCGAAAAGGCAAAGTGGAGAGAAGTCAAGGGAAGTGAATCAAGACAAAGATCAATGCTCAAGGGATTAATGACAATCTTCAAATCATGGAGACGAAGACCTTGTGTCATATATAGTGGTTTAAGACGTGCCTTTCCGGCGAAACATTAAACGACTTTGGTAATGAATAAACACAAAGCAATTATTCATGTATAGACTAAGATCACTTTCAATAATAGTCTTAGTCTAAAACAAAATATGAGCAAGGTATTAATTCACTTTCTCTCCCACAAAGGGCCTACTAACCGTATGGGTGAAAACCATGGAAATCATGCTTGATACTTTAAGCTACTACTAACTCACTCTACATCACCATAGTGAGTCAAGTATCCAAGCAATGAAGGTTTGAGAGGATAAAAGAAAAGAATCACAAACCATAAACAAATGTCAAGGCAAGGATGCCAAGAACAAGCACATAGTCAAGTAATGATCAAAAGAATGATCAAAGGGCGTGTGGAAGAACGAAAGCGTACCTTGGCCACAAAGAGCAGTCCATCAGGGAATCAATGAAATGCCCAACAATGACTATGATGAGTACTAAGTCTTCAAGGACTAGTATCATTCCCAATCATCTTGGTATCATCATTCAAGGATGTTGAAGATCAATGAAGATGAGTCTTCTACAAGTGTAAGTAACTCAATCCATAACTAATTAAGTGATTGATCTTCATGAGTACCTACACAAAGCAAGATGAAAACTAGTAGATACATTTCAAGAGTAGATCTAAAATGCATAAAGACTACTAATCTAAGAGGGATGCAATATTACCAATTAAAAGGCTTATTTTCCAAGAAAAAAAATAGTTTTGACCAAAGAGAAACTTTAGTACAACTTGACCTTCTAATTAGAGGAGACAATGGATCGATCCAAGTTTTAAAGTACAATATACTTCAAAGATCTGGAGTGACCATCGCTCTGATACCAATTGTAGAATCTAGAAGGGGGGGGGGGGGAGGTTGAATAGTTTCTCTTAAATTAGTCACCTAATTTAAGTTACTTTGAATTAAGTGTGTATCAAAACTATCTTTTACTTAAAACTAAGTTGCATAAGGATTAGATTCAATTCAAATGCATTAGCAATGGTAATAGGTAAGTATAATGATAATGAAATAAGTAAAGAGTAAGGAAAGAGACAACCTAGTGACAAGACACCAAGATTTATAGTGGTTCGACAACGAGGCTCTATCCTCGTTTCTACTCCACTCATCGAGTACACCTACTCGAGATTTCCACTATATCCACAAGCTCCCTTCTTGGCGGAGAAAGCCTTACATCGTCGCTTACATTATTTTCCGACACTAAGCTAACTGTCGAGACCTAATCATTAGCTAGGACCAATATACACAACGTTGCCTACTTCACAATTTAACGACACAAGGCTAGATGTCGAGTTCTAATCTCAAGGTAGAACCAATCTTCACGACGTTGCCTACTTCACCATTTAACGACACAAGGCTAGATGTCGAGTTCTAATCCAAAGCTAGAACCAATCTTCACGACTCTTCACTTTGATGCTAAGTGAGAACTTCACACAACACAACTACTAATCACTTTCAAGTTTAGTGAGAACTCACAAGACACAACCACATCACTTTATAGTTTAGTGAGAACTACTACACAAATCTATTACAACTCAACTAGACATATCCAAGTACACACATGTAGCTTGGATCTACATAACACAAATCCAAGAAAACACATATGCAATGGATGTACACAACAAATCCAAGTATTTACAAATAGCTTGGATGAACACAACTAGTCCAAGTATTTTATAAATACAAATGGATTAACAAAAATAAAAGGCTAACATGATGAACATGACTACTTAATGGATTCATCTTTATCACAACACTAGTGAGTGAGTGATCTTCTCATTGGACAAGGTAAATGAGGGGATCAAGAGGATAATCATATGTAAACATCCTTAACACTTTAAGTGATCATTTACTAATGATTATGCTATAGAAAAGAGAAAGGGGGCTGAGAAAAACATCCAAGAGGCTTGTTGGAAAATGAGATTTGATCCACTATTTATAGAAGACAAAGTCCAACGGCTAGCTGGGCGCGGATCCTTATCTAGCCGGCGGTACCTTATCGATAAGGAACCGCCTAGCTATTTAAGGTACCGCCTAGTAGAGTCCGCTCCCTTTTTTTTCTTTTAGTGGGGTAGGAATATCTGAGGTTTTTTAAACCTTCAAAGGATATTCTTATGGCATATGGAACATGCCATTTTCAAATTTACATTTTCCATTTTAATAAAACATTTTCTTAAAAAGAAAGTTTATTAAAAAATCTTTTGTCATATTAACAAAAGTGAGTTTTAAGGATAATCACTCTGATGATCACTAAGTATGATTAAGAAAAGTTAGTGATATGATTATTACCTTGATGATAGTGTTAGTTAAATAATTCGTTTTGTGTTTTACACTAAATGTGTTGTATAGTTTGTTGTGATCAAAACTAAGAAAGATTAGTTAACACTAATAATGTTTTTAGGCATCACTTGCATTAACAACTTTGTTAGTTGTGAGATCTAGACATCGATAGCCTCGATGTTGTGATGGGTAACCAAGAAAAATGCAACGTGATGATCGTGGTTCAAGTTTATGAGGAGGGTATGAGTGTAAAACCCGCATGCTTTTACCATGAATAGTACCCTTAAGATCGTACGTACTAGATTAAAACTTTCCTTTTATAGTATGTTTATGTTCACGTATAAGAATTTTAAATATTACGTACTGTTAGAACACGATAAGTATTTATTATGTATGAACACACGATAATTATTCAAATAATAATTATAATCCCGAACATGCGATCATGAAATCATGAACGTAAATTAATCACGAGCTAATATTAATTACGTATATATATTTATTACGAACACGAATAAATATATTAAGTCACGATCGATAACTAATTAAAACACGTAAATTACGAACACGAGAACGCACGAGAACACACTATAATATTTAGACTCGAGAAATGTACGGGTTACCCTTATATGGGCCCCTACCCACGAAATTAGGAAGAAAAAGGGCCAAGCCCATTGTTTTTTTTTCTAAACAAGAAAAATTAGGAAAACATATTCATTTATCAAAAATCAAGAAAATAAGAAAAACCCTAATTCCTTTCTTTGCTCCTTTTTGGCCGCCAACTATAATCATCAAAAAGGGGTGTTCGGTTGATTCTTGATCTGGGAATTTGTGCAAGCATTCGTGTGTGTTCATCCTTGATTGATCCACGCATTCGGTATAACCTTTTTAACCTTTTTCTTTTATGTTTTGATTTAATAAATCACATAAAATCATGATGTTTTTAAAAACTAACTAAAAACATTTATTAAAACATGTCTATGATTATGGGGTAAATCAAAACAAGGGTTTTTTGGGGTGTTTGTTCTAGCCGACGCCTAATCGAACCCCTAAGGGGTCTCAGTTTGGTTTATTACCCACCACCGAGACCTCATGGTCTCGGTATGGTGGTGTGGGTCCCACGGCAGCAGTAAACAAGGGGGAACCCTGACTTGGTTTGGGGTATGGTGTTGATTACGGGTCCGGTTCATGGTTTCTAGTCACGATCCGGTTCATTGATTATGTTAAGGTTTATGATTTTAATAGTTATATGTTAAAAATTAAATTAATAAAACATGACATAATTAATTTAATTAACATGACAGGTTATAAATTTAATTATTAGATCATGAATTTTAACCTAAGTATTTATTTTTAATTAGAACTTATAATTAATTAATTATTAAAAACCATGACGATATTAAATTAATCAACATGACGTAGGTTATATTATTAGTAATTAATAATACATGTTTTAACTTAAGTATTTTAACTTTGTTTAATTAAAAACATGATATATTTAATTAAATACTTTTAACCTATAGTTTATTTAGATTACATGTAACTATTACTAATAAACTATACTTTATAACAACATGACTACGAATAATAACCAGAAAAAACTTAAACTTATATAATTAGCTTATTTAACCAGCTTATATCTATTTATGGAAACTTTCTATTTTTAGAAACTTATTTAATTAAGGCAGCTAATCTATTTATGGAAACTTTCTATTTTTAGAAAATTATCTATTTTAAGCAGTAATTCTATTTTTGGAAACTTTCTATTTTTGGAAACTTTCTATTTTTGGAAACTTTCTATTTCCAACTTTCTATTTTTGGTAACTTTCTATTTTTGGAAACTTTCTATTTTAGGAAACCTGCTATTTTTAGAAAGTTACTTATTATTACACAACAAGCATTATAATACATGAAATACAAGAAATACTTAATCAGAATAGATAGAATATAAGATAAACACAGTATAAAGCTTAAAACAGTAAAACATGACATGAACGTATAAAATAAGCTAAGACATGACATAAAATCAGTTACGTATTTAGTAATCAGATACTTATACACGTATGTATTTATGTAGCATTAGTGATACCGAAGTAGGACTCTCTTCCGTTCGTCTTCTTCGTTCACTGGACATAAGGTACGGATTCCCGTCCTTTCAGTATGGACATTCTTTCCTTATTAGGATTCCCCGTATGCAGCCAACTGTTTTCCCACAGTATAAGTTTATATGTTTGATTGCTTATGTTTAATTTAGAATACCTATAGCCATATACATGCATGACCAGTTTCACCTAGTTATGGAGGTACCATAACCATAACACTAGAGGCACTGGTGTTATGACTTCCCCACGGCGGAGTGATTGCTCGTGGCGTCCCTTCAGCTTTTGGCCATATTATTATATTTATCACGTGGGGCGTATGGGTGCATCCTAGTTACATGTTCTTTAGTAGATTACTCAGTGTGAATGTGGGGTGTGCCTTGCATCCTTCACAAGGAGCTGATCCCTCCAACCTAAAACCAGTATATTAAATTAGAGGCAGCCCCTCTAATTTGCATGACGAGGTCACCCCTCCAAGTATTCATGCACGGTGGATTTTCATGACCTATATTGGCTAATGGTAAAATATGTTAAACAATTTTCATAAGATAAACATAAGGCTTTTCAAACTATAAAACCAGTTTTATGAACATGTTCCGGGTTTTCTAGGACGTATACATTTCCGCTGCTATTAAGTCTTTATTATGTTTTAGTCATTCATACTATGTCTATATCCGTGCACTGAGCGTTTTGCTCAGCCGTTACTTTCCTTTCCATGTCCCAAAACGGCAGGTACCCAAGGACGGACTCGAGCATTTTGGAGGACATGCATAGGATGGAAGCTGCCATAGACTTCTTCTCCTTTTGCCTTCATATATTTGTGCTTGCTTAAGTCTTCCATTATTTCATTTACTTTATTATTTTTTGAGCTTATGTTTGGGAACCAATATTGATTCCGGTTTACCCTATGGTCATGTATGTTTTAATACATATTACCTTGCATGCTTTGATGACACACCATAATTACGCGTGACATTCCATTATCAAAATGGGGTGTTACAATTATGGTATCAGAGCCAAGGCTTCGACCTGTAGGCTCTAAAAATCGACCTGTGACTAGTGGGTAGTCACCAGGAGCTTCCTAAGCCAACGTTTGTTATTCTACGTATTGATGTTTTCAGCGCATTGTTGCTTTAACCATGATGTTTTCAGCACCTTGAGGTTTTAACCTTGATGTTTTCATCGATATTGTTTTACTAATATGGATGGACAACCGTCATTCATATTTAGTTATGTTTCATTGTTTCATGCATAATGTTCCTCGTGAACTGTGGCTATGTGGACTGAACCCTAGTAGTTCATAATTAGTCTCATAAAAAATTTTTCTGATAAGTTTTGACAGATGAGTTTCATTTATTTATGTTTCATGTATCATTGTTGCAGGGATTATGACTAAGTAATGGTTGGTACATGACTGGCCCTATTTAGTCGCATGTGCTTTTATCGAAACTTTTAACTTTGGGACCGACCCATAGGCGTCCCTCGCTATGTCTTTTGTTTTGGGACCGACCCATAGGCGTCCCCTCGCACATATAAAGGTTTTTATAAACTACATTACGCATTCATGCACTGTTTTTTATGAATAAAATTTTTCTCATGATTTATTGGCATAAATTTTTTTTATGTCCCCTCATAAGTTACTATGTTTTTATGTCAAGTATGTTTTCATACTGTCATGGTTAACTTCAGTTTCATGCTGATTATGCTATACACTCCTTCATGATAGATGGTTTCATGTTTCTTCATGATAATTCCGTCTTCATGTTGATTACGTCTTACGCCTCTTTTGTTATTTATGCTTTCATGCAAGACATTGTTGGATTTCATTGAATCCTTCTTTCATGATAGTCATGGTTGGTTTTCATTGACCATGCTGTCAGGCAAATCATCGTTTAATTTTGTGTAACCATACTTTAACGTTTCTCGATACAACCAGAATGATGTCTATGCTAATATTGCTAGGTTATCATGATGGTTTTCTAACCGTTTAACCGATATAATTTCCTTAAATCATGACAAATGATCGACCTCATACCGATCATTTAATGTACATTCCATGTGTACTCCATGTACCTTATCCCATGTGCGTACTTCTACTTGCTGATAATCTACAAATTGTTGATGCCGCTCATAGCTTGGAGATGTTACTAAAAGTTGATCCTGCTGATGTTGGGAGACGCTACGAGATGCTGATGCTGTTCACAACCTGGAGCTCATACAAGACGAAGACACAGGCGTTAGATCAAAGCGATCGAACGAGAAGATGCTTCACGACCAGACGATCTCCATCTGTCATTGTCCCAAATTCTTAGTTACGTGTCACACGTCATTCAATTGTCGTTTCAGTCATAGGAGTAGAGAACCGGTACCAGCCGGCTACTCAGCTGAATAGTTACATGAATCACAGTCATGAGAATGACCGTCATGGAACTGACAGACAAGACAATAGTAACCACTACTATGACAACAACTATCCTAGAAACCGCAACCGAGGCTCAGGCCGCGGACGTGATCAGACATACAATTGATCAGTAGTCCAACCGATTCGCCAATTTTGGCATAATAACCTAATATTGTGGTTCTATTTGTTTCACATCTCGAGACACATGTCAAGACATCAGTCAAGACACATGTCTTACGTATACTTTCTGAAGACACATGTCAAGACACCAGTCAAGACATATGTCATGCTTATATTTCCAAGACACGAGTCAAGACACATGACTCACGTCTAATTATGGAACATTTCTAAGAAATTCAGGGTACCCTCCAAGGGTATATCCATTTTTGTTGTGCCATGTATTAATCAGGCCACAAGAATTTCAGTACCATTATCGGCGCATTAGTGGGAACTATCACGTTTCCCGATGACACTTTCATTTCTTGTAACCATAGCTCATAGATTCATTACCATAAAAGACGCCTTTCGTATTCCCACGTATACGAAGGTTTTCTGAAGGCCTACTAATTCTAAGGATTTGGTAAATGATGGATTAGATCTATTGATTAATGGTGGAAATGGGGAAGGAGGAAGATTAGGTGTAGAGAGAGAAAGGAGAGGGAAGAAAAGTAGAGAGAGAAAGTGATTAGATTAAATGAATAAGTGTGAATGAATGAACTAACCAACCCCCTCCTAACATGCTAGGAGGGGTATATATATAGCCCACCCTACATGTGGGCTATATGGACTATACATTATAAAGTGGACCACGAGCCCATTACATAATTATCGTTGGAGCGACCGATCCTTCATAAATACGTAAAACGTATTTCCAACAATCTCCCCCTAAGGGAGGTCGCTCCAAGTTACAAAGTTCTAAATATTCTATGGCTCGTGATCTATGCTAATAATGATGTGACCGAGACTTTCTTTGGGAAAACACATTTCCAACAATCTCCCCCTAAGGGAGGTCACACCATTTTACAAAATCTTAAACCTAGCATCTATGCTTGAGTCTTCGATCTTGTTCTTGTGAATATGCTTGATGTGATCTTTGACTTTATTCTTGAGCATGTTTCCTTGCCTTGACCTTGTGCATTCATCACTTGTGAAATTTGCCTCTTCGTGACTTCATGTTCCACATACTTATACCTTTAAATTCTTGAAAGCTTCAGAGTTTGATACAGCGGAAGACTTGACCTTCAGACTTTCTTGAATTTGTTGAAGTACTAAGTGTATGTAGTATAAGCATGTGGTGACGACTTCTTCTGGGTTGTACACCGCAATGCCACCTTCTTGTTACGCTGCATAAGACAGTTAGCAACAAACAATATACACGGATGAAATGGCTTTGAACATTTCATTCTAATTCGGTAGCATTTTACCTCCGGTCGGTGAAGACCGTTGGACGATATTAAATATCGTACTTGTGGCAGGTAGTTTCAATGAAGAACCTCCTTGACAAGATTTCGCGGGTAAACCCGTTCTCTTTACTCGACCGTCCAAAGCTGACTGCGAACGTAAAGAGTGAATCATTTGGATAATATTATCCGCATGATTTGAAGCCGTCAATTCATGTTCCTGGAACAAGTGAAGTTCAATTAAGAACCGCACCATCGTTTCTTTCCAGTTGTCACAAGCTTGATTCATATAGAATCTTGCAAGTTACCTACCAAGTGCTGTTTGATGTTAACACTAGAAGGATTTCCACTCGTCACTGTGATCAATAAAGAGTCACTCTGAGTGTTCTGGCAAGATCATATGATAATGCGTAGAGGCCTGGAACGTGTTTAAATTCATTTAAGAATTAAACCACTGTTGCTTTCCAGTTATCACAAGTTTGATTCCTAAAGAATCGCACAAGTCACCTACCATGAGCTTTTTGATATTCGCTCAAGAAGGATTTCCATCTTCATTGTAAATACTTTCGTATTACTCGGATGTTCAGGCAAGATCATGAAGATTTTGCGTAGGACTCTTAAGAACTTTCTTACTTTTCACAGTGTGTGAAGAAGCAAGTAGATATGAAAGTGTGTCCTAATGAGATATTTGATGATCTCAAATGGCTCTAGACTCGATCGTGCATTTTGGATTTTTAGTGATCGGAGGCTGGAGAGGAGTGCCACCTTTTCAATACCAGTCTATTCGGAGTGAATAAACCAATAGATAACGTGTTGATCTCCGTGTGATTAAAACAAATACCTTTTGAGAGATATTTGAGTTAGCTGGGAAGGGTTGTGCATTGCATCACTGGGTCCATGATGTCTTTCTTCAATATCGAGAATCATTAACAAAAATGATCTCAATAGCATATGAATTGACCCGGTTTCTGCCTAAAGTTGTAAGGAGGGCTTCTTTCTTTACACCCTTTATCTTTACATTTCTTTTTCATTCTTCAACCCCTTCAATGCTTACCAATACGTCATAACTAGCACCTTGTTGTGATTGTTCCAGTGCTAACTTAAGTACTTAGTCGGCATTCAGCTACGTTCACAATCTTTCTCCATCTTTCCTAAGGACTACTATTTCTAGCTATGGAATGTCCTTGGGAAGATTCCTCCGGTTCTAGAGAAATCATTGGACTTTAACCTATCCTACCATCCTTATGTCACCACAACCTTCACCGTCGTGAATAGAGATGTTTTGGGTAAGTGTATGTCACCATGAAATCCATTTTGAAGTGCAAATCCATTTTGCTCCCCCTTAACATATGCTACGATATTCGAAAACATTTCGCACATGTCGGGATGAGCTAACACGTTAAGTCAAACCATTTGTGATTAATCATTTCCCATATTAAATCACATTTTCTCCCCCATATTAAAAATATTAACCCAATCGATGTTTTTAATATCAATTGATTTAATAGCATTTTAAGAAAATTTGGGAAGAAAAATGCAAATCCAATTATCTTCGTGATTTTAACAAGCTCCCCCTCAAATTAATGAGGGTGTACTTGAAACGTAAAATAAATACCTTTTAAACACAAGTGTAAGGTATTTAACACGTGCAAAGATCAATATATGATAATGAATTCACAAGATTAGCAATGTACGAGGTTGGACCTGAATAATGGAGAACAGCATATGAAAGAAGCACATGGTTCTTGTTCACGAATGTTGGTCACCTCGTCACGTCCCCGAGAAAATTAATTCCCGTTGTTGAGTCAAAGCTTTCCGGTGAAATGCTTGACTTGATTATGAAAAGCGGGTTGCTATCTGAAATAATAGCAAACCATTTTGAGCATGTTTTAAAAGTTTGAACTTCTGCTCGAACTTTATTTACAACCCCGTGTCATTATTGAATGACATTTCTAGGTTCGTAAATATTATCGATTCCAGAAGACATGCTCTTTTTATCAAAACATTTTTGAACACACAATTTTGAAAGATTTAGAAATACCTTTTGAGAAATTCTCGAAAAATTGTGTTCAAAGTTTTGAAAACCAATTACTTGAGCTTAAGATGTTGAATATCTTATAAAACAAGCTCAAGTCCGAGAAGTTGTAAACTTCCCGTTAAGGATAAGTTTATCATCGGCGATAAACTTTCCTTTTATCTGTAGAACGAGTCCTAAGCTGACATTTACTTAGAAGTCGTGTATACGAGCTTAAAACCTTTGAATGGTTTTAAATGTAAGCTCGTGTCCGAGAAAATTTAATTTCTCGTTGTAAGGATAAGTTTATCATCGGCGATAAACTTTCCTTTATTTGAAGCACGGGTTACCATCTGATCTTTAATGATAAACCATAATGCATGAGCTTAAAAACTTGGAATGTTTTTGATATAAGCTCATGCCCGAGAAAAATGAATTTCTTGTTTTTAGGATAAGTTTATCATCGGCGATAAACTTTCCTTTCTTTGATGATCGAGTTACAGTCTGTGATGTGACTATAAGTCCTTTTTTTTGCAGCTTAACCATGAATCCCCTGAGACATTTGTTTCTCTGATATCTGCTTCTTCAGCAACCAAACTCTAAGAGTGTCCTTAGTTGAACGGTATACAACGATTGGACCGCTTCGTTCTTTTGGAACATCAACTTTGGTGCCTGCATTCTCATTAGGAGTTTGTATACTTTTGCATGGATTAGCGATATCTATTTTAGAAGCACGTAGGGGTTCACGGTTTTCTGTTCTTGTGTCAGAGGTGACCTGAAGGGATGATTCACTAGTCTTGGCTGGCAAACGTTTCCTTTTATAGAAAACCTTAAGTTTAGGCGTAAGTGAAGTATCATCTTTATCAGTTTCCTCCCAAGTAGACTTAGTAGAATCGGAGACTATCCTAGTTAAAGGGCACTCGTTTCCTACAAGATTGAAAGTTCTACCAGTGGGGCGCCACATTTTACCAAAGGGTTTGATTTTAGCAACCCACTGGGATTTAAGTCTAGCACGGGAGTTCACCTCATTAAGCAATTTTTTGATACAGGAATCATGATTTGCCGTAAAGACACATTTTCTACATGTTTTACACGTAGCATATTTAATGTCCGAGTAAGATCTAGAATCCCTAGATGATTGATTGATGCTCCTATGATTGGACATGCTACGGTTAGCAGTGTTGGGTAAACTAGAAGGCATATGACTAGGTTTGAAATTCCTATCTCTTACATGTATCTTTTGCTTAGCTTCCCTAAGATCAGATTCATGGCAAACGTCATTTGAACTAGTTCTAGACGTAGTCTTGGTATTTTTAGGGAAACTAGAGGCAATCATATGATTTGGTCTTGCTAAAGCTGGAGTGATCACATTGGGCCTAGTTGCTGGAGTGTCTGGTCTAGAAAGATGAACCAAATCAACTTGGGAGGCAAACCGCGGTCTCGAGGATTGTGGTCGCTCGGATCTAAATGCAGTAGGTTGTCTGACAATCGGTTGTCTGACGAACTGATTTGTAGGCGGTTTCCCCAAGATTGATGGTTTTTCAAGCTTAGTGTCCACACTAGGTCCTTTACTTTTCCTTAACTCGTTTTTCAACGCAGCTATAGCAAAAACCTTTTCCTGTACTTGGGCCTTTAAAGTCTCATTTTCTTTGAGCACTCTATCTTGGGATGCCAACTTAGATTCAAGCAGTTGAATTTGTTTCAAAAGATTATCCTTTTCAGCTTTAGAATCTAGAACAGTTTGATCCAATTTTCTTTCAAGAACAACGTTTGACTTTTCAAGTTTTTCAAAGTATGTTTCAAATTTGTCTGTTTTCTTAGAAAATTCAAGTTTGGCATCCTCAAGATCTTTTGATTGCCGAGCTACGATTGTTTCGAGCTCTTTAATCTTGGAATCAGAAGCAGTCAATGAATCAGTTATAGGATAATTATCATGATGTTTAGCATTCTGAACAATCTCTCCCCCATTATGACTTACATCGGATGAATCAGAAATGGTATTGCTATCACTCGTTTCCATCCCATGTTTGTCATAATTAGGTTCAGAATCCTCAATATGCGGCATATCATCAGCATATACATCATAAACCACATTACATTGTACCATGTTTGCAGGCTCTGCGTCATAAATGGGTAAGGTGTCATCAAGAGGAATCTCGTGAACATTCCCTGACGTGCCACTGGCATCATGGTGTCCTCCTGATTCTGTGCTCGTGCCATCGTTAGGCTCCAAGTTGTCAACCGTATGACCATTATCCTCTTGCATCTGCGTCATTGATTCTTGCACTCCATTAACATACACTTGCTGAAGTTGTGATCTTTGATATATCGAAGACGAGACCGATGACATGAGTTTCAAAATCGTATCACGGAAGACTCAAAGCTCGGTATGTGTATCTCGAAGAAACGATTGGCAAATCACTGAACTTGCAGACTTGATGAGATTGAATTGGAGGAAAGGCGTGAGTTGTGTCACAAGAGCCTTATAAGCAATTGACGATGCAGAGTGATTAAAGTTGTTATGGTTGAGTTGCTCGGCGAGTTGGGTCAAAGTGGTAAAAATGGAGTCGATGAATATATGACGATCTTGTCCAAAGATTGTCACAAATTCTCTCCCTCCTTGAATCCTCGAAAGAGTGACCAGATGAGACTGAAGCATTTGAAATGAAGTGATGCCACTTTCTCTAGCGTTGGCTTGCACTTGATGCAATTCTCCCTTGTTCGATGTCGAATTCAAGAAATCCATTGAAAATCGATGAACGATAAGTGAATGTTGTAGTTTGCAGGATTTTTACAATTCGATTCGGCTCAAACGATGATAAAATAAACCCGATCAAAAATCCGTAATTGCTAAAAAATATATCCCGTCACTTTCACTCGTAAATTTGACTTCAAATCCGGCCAGAAAAATAAACTTAACTAACTAAAAAATTAATTTAAAAATATAAATATATAAAAAAAAATTTGCTTAACTTTTAACTTAACTAAGATAAAAAAATGTCTTTTTACTTTAAAAAAAACTTATACTTAACTAAAATAAAACGTAATATTTTACTTCTAAAAAAAAACGTGTCCAAAAAAAAATGTTTTACTCGGCTAAAAAAAAAATGTTTTACTAAGAAAAAAAATACTTAACTAAAATAGAATAAGGAAATAAAAAAAAAAAAAAAAACGTAATGGTTTACTGAAAAAAAAACGTGTACACAATATATAACTAAAAATAGAAAAAAGGAAAGAATCAAGATAACTTTGTTATCTCCGTCAAAGAAAACACGTGGCCCAATCAGCGAAATCCACCGCCCCACCCTTTTACCTAGTTATCTCCGCCTAAACAATTTATCTTCTCACCCAAACCAGTCAATTCTAACTTTGTTAACTCCGACCTAACTAATCTCTCTCTCTCTCACTCACAAACTTTCAAAAAATAAAGAACAAACTGATCTTTGATTACTCTCAATCCAAGCTACCAATGAATTCGAATCAGAAACCCAAACGAAACAGAGACCGATTAATCAAACCACCATTTCTATGATCTTGTTATGATTAAGCTATTGAATCTCAAAGACACCCTCTACCACAGAAACCGCATTAAACCCAACTATATTTTAATCTATCAAGAACGAAAGAGGAGTTTATAGACACAAGTCTTCAAGATCAACTAAGTTTGGTCTCGGGTAGGTTTTACTTTTAAAGTTTTTGTTGAGTCCCTCTCTCCTGTAGCATCTTTCTGGTGTGAGCGAGTCTTGGGTGTGTTTGGGTGTGCGAGGTGTGGGTTTGTTGATGTTCGAGTGGCAGACGAGGGAGTCGAGGGTGTTGGTTTGTGTGTGGTTAAGGATGTATGTCGAGAGTTGTTTTTGTCCGAGGGTGTGGGTAAGAGAGGGTTTGGAAGGGTGTTTGATGTGTTAAAGTGTCGAGTGTGAGTGACGTCTGTTGTTCGTGAGTTTGTTGGTTTCGTTGAGGTTGTTGTTGTGAGGCCTAATCTTGATTCGAGTGTGTTTTCGAGTGAGGAGTGTGTATTAGGTTGAGTCGAGAGTGTTGTGAGGTTTGGGTTTTTGAAAAATGTGTCAAGGTTGAGAGTCGTGTGTGTTTGGGTCGATGTGGGTCTGAGTCGAAAAGTTTTGAGTGGTTCGAGAGTGTGAGGGTTTTGAGGGAGTCGAGAGGGTTGTCGAATCGAGGGTTGAGTAGAGTGTTTGTGTATGAGATTCGAGAGTGTTCTTGAGTCTTGGTCGAGAGTCTAGGTCGAGGTGAGGGTTTTTCAGATTAAGTCTTGTTGGTCAGAGAGGCTGAGAGGTTTGTGGATGTGGTTTGGTTTGATGATTCGAAGACGAGAGTGAAAGTGAGAGGCAGTCGAGGTGAGGGTCTGGTCAAGGGTGAGTTTGTTTGTGTCGAGGGAGAGAGTTTTCAAGTGTCGAGCGTATTGTGAGGTGTGTGAGGGTCGAGAGGGTGCGAAGGTGAGGTTTTTGTTTGAGTCGGTTCGAGGGAGGAGGGTGGTGTGATTGTGAGACGAGGGTGGGTAAATGAGTCGAGGGTAATAGAGGGTGTTGTGAGTCTGAGAGTGTTTGGTTTGGGTTCTAAATCTTTTTGTGTCAGTCGAGAGTGAGTCACGTCTATACGGAATAAATCGAGTCACACGGAATAAATTGTGTCTATGCGGAAAGTCTATGCGGAAAAGGCCTATGCGGAAATTTTTTTTCTATGCGGAAATTTTTTTTCTATGCGGAAAATTTTTTTCTATGCGGAAAATTTTTTCTATGCGGAAAATTTTTTCTATGCGGAAAATTTTTTCTATGCGGAAAATTTTTTCTATGCGGAAAATTTTTTGTATGCGGAAAATTTTTTCTATGCGGAAAATTTTTGTCTATACGGAAAGTTAGCCTACTCGGAAAGTTTCCTTATTCTGAAAAATGAAATCGCTCGATCTCAAAAATTGATAGACTGGATGGATTGGACTGTTTTGACTGTTTTGGACTGTTTTGGACAATTTGGACCGATGGACGATATGAAAAAGAATGACTGATGATGATATAAAATAAAAAAAAAAACTGATGATGATGATATAAAAGAAAGACTGATAAAAAAAATGATTAAAAAAATGACTGATGATGATATAAAATAAAAAACTGATTATGTTAAAAAGAAAAAACTGATTATTTAAAAAATTGATTATAAAAAAAATCGACACACGTAAAAATAAAACTAATAAAAAAAATAAAAATAGATAAAATTGATAGAAGAAAAATAGATAACTTTATTAAAAAATTTGGTAAGATTTATAAAAATTGATAAAAAAATTGATCGAATGATGAAAAGATGGATAAAAAATTAGAAAAGAAAGGATTTTTACCACCAAATCACAAGATAAAAAAAAATGCAAATCCTAAGATTCAACCATGGCTCTTGATACCAATTGAAGGCCTACTAATTCTAAGGATTTGGTAAATGATGGATTAGATCTATTAATTAATGGTGGAAATGGGGAAGGAGGAAGATTAGGTGTAGAGAGAGAAAGGAGAGGGAAGAAAAGTAGAGAGAGAAAGTGATTAGATTAAATGAATAAGTGTGAATGAATGAACTAACCAACCCCTCCTAACATGCTAGGATGGGTATATATATAGCCCACCCTACATGTGGGCTATATGGACTATACATTATAAAGTGGACCACGAGCCCATTACATAATTATCGTTGGAGCGACCGATCCTTCATAAATACGTAAAACGTATTTCCAACAATCTCCCCCTAAGGGAGGTCGCTCCAAGTTACAAAGTTCTAAATATTCTATGGCTCGTGATCTATGCTAATAATGATGTGACCGAGACTTTCTTTGGGAAAACACATTTCCAACATTTTCCTTCAACTTAATGATGAGATCCAAGCTGCTAACGCATTTCCTCGGACAGACACGAGTTGAATTTTAATCCTAATTATGGATTACGAACCGCACACCATGCTACGATTCATGAGTATGTACGGTGATGTTCAGACTCCTAAATATATTCAGCATGATTTTCCATCAGGAAAATCTGTACAAACCATTTATGCTTTACAAGCACGTGCTTGGTTAGCCATGACTGCTAAAATTTTTAGCTGTCAGTTAAGACATGACCACCGAAGTCCTTTTACGCATAACCAGACGAGTATTCCAAAATCTTCCCATAAGTTCTAGAAAAACCTACAAGGAGAAGGACGGTACCATGAGATTATGTGTCGACTACCGTCGATTTAAACAAATCACCATTCATGACCGTTATCCTCCTCCACGTATTGACAACGTGTCCAATTGACCTTATAGTGTTAATCACTTTTCCAAGATCGAACTCATGATCATGCTACCAACAGTGACGAGTGGAAGAGCAGGACATGTCTATGACTGCTATTCGTACACGACTCGGTCATGCTAGATTTATGATTTTGAATTAGTCTCATCAATGCTCCAACGGCATTATAAGAATGAGTTTACATAAAATCATAGCAAATTCATCAGTGTTTTCATTGAGGATAACCTGATTTCCTCTAAGCCTAGAGAAGAACAGGAAGACCATATCTTACCATATCTGCACTATGTTGCAAATTCTATGACAAGAGAAATTTTACCCTGGAAAATTTTCCAATATCAATTCTGTTTGATTACAGTGACACGCTGAATCACATGGGTTTCTACGATTAATCTTACCATGACTCAGCTTATGCGTAAAGGATAGAACCCTACACTACATTAGGTGTTCTAGAAAATCCTACGCTAGGAGAAGTCTAGATTCAGAGACTCAGAGTTTCGCAAACTCCTATGTATCAAGTTCTACGAAGCAAGATACAGTTACGTTCATATCTAGGTACCTGACGTACCAACAGGTTAAGATAGGACACCAACAGACTGGGATGTTTTCATCATTTGAAATTGTGAATTGAAATGGGACAAGATCTCCACGGATTTTGGTTACCAGTTTAACGCAAACTCAGAAGAAGCATGATGCTATCTGGTTTATCGCAAACAGTTTGATCAAGTCTGCAGAATCCTTACATCCGCAAGGATTTCAGAACCAACAGATTGATCGGACATGTTCCAGCCAAGGCTCATCCGATCACTTGGCAATTCCTCAGTTATCGGGTCAGACAAATATTCATAATTGTGCTCCTTATTTACTTCACGTCCTTGTTCTAATTTCATGACTTGCTTTCGCACTCGCGTTCATGACACTATTCACGTTCATGATGGCATCTCGGCTTACGATTTTACGTTCATTTTTCTCATTCTGGGAAGTTTTGCAAGAACTTGAGAGACCAGGCCCAAGTTTAGTATAACTCCCTATCCTCAGATAGACGTTTCTCGTCATATTCTATGTCTCACCTTGTAGCGTTTGGCGTTACCGCTATTATATTCTATGTTCACAATATGTTTCACATGTCATGTTCATTCCACGTTCCTCATATCATGATCAAGATATGTTACACGTATCATGGATCACGATATGTTTACTCATACTACATTCAAAATATCTCCACGTATCACGTTCAAAATTTTTCACGTATCACGTTCAAAATTTTTCACGTACTACGTTTCTTTATGTCTCGCGCATCGTTGCTAATTATCAGTTAAGTTAGAGTGTTTTGCACGATAACGTTTTAGTTGCCCATACACGTTAATTCTTATTCCCTTGATCAAATTTAGGGGATCTACCTTACGTAGATAACCAAGAACTTCTTCGTATTTCAAGTCAAGGTCAGGAGGACCAAGGTTTATCATTTGTGTCAAGATCTGTGAAGGAATCGTTTCAAGAGGGAAGCCACTTGGAAAGGGACAAGTTAATCCGGACTTCTTATCCGTTTTTCTCTTATCAATTAGATATGTCCTTTCAGTCACGTCACGTTCCATGTCCTTTCAAGACATGTCACGTTCCGCGTTCTTTCTGCCAGGTCACCTGCACGTTCATTTATCTTACATACTCTCTCAGTTTGATTCGGGTATGTTTCTCTTTCAGTTACGTTATCTATAATTCGGGGACGAATTATTCTTTTTAGGGGGAAGAGTTGTAAAACCCGCATGCTTTTACCATGAATAGTACCCTTAAGATCATACGTACTAGATTAAAACTTTCCTTTTATAGTATGTTTATGTTCACGTATAAGAATTTTAAGTATTACGTACGTGTTAGAACACGATAAGTATTTATTACGTATGAACACACGATAATTATTCAAATTATAATTATAATCCCGAACATGCGATCATGAAATCATGAACGTAAATTAATCACGAGGTAATATTAATTACGTATATATATTTATTATGAACACGAATAAATATATTAAGTCATGATCGATAACTAATTAAAACACGTAAATTACGAACACGAGAACACACGAGAACAAACTATAATATTTAGACTCGAGAAATGTACGGGTTACCCTTATGTGGCCCCCTACCCACGAAATTAGGAAGAAAAAGGGCCTAGCCCATTGTTTTTTTTCTAAACAAGAAAAATTAGGAAAACATATTCATTTATTAAAAATCAAGAAAATAATAATAACCCTAATTCCTTTCTTTGCTCCTTTTTTGGCCGCCACCTATAATCATCAAAAAGGGGTGTTCGGTTGATTTTTGATCTTGGAATTTGTGCAAGCATTCGTGTGTGTTCATCCTTGATTGATCCACGCATTCGGTATAACCTTTTTAACCTTTTTCTTTTATGTTTTGATTTAATAAATCACATAAAATCATGATGTTTTTAAAAACTAACTAAAAACATTTATTAAAACATGTCTATGATTATGGGGTAAATCAAAACAAGGGTTTTTAGGGGTGTTTGTTCTAGCCGACGCCTAACCGAACCCCTAAGGGGTCTCAGTTTGGTTTATTACCCACCACCGAGACCTCATGGTCTCGGTATGGTGGTGTGGGTCCCACGGCAGCAGCAAACAAGGGGGAACCCCGACTTGGTTCGGGGTATGGTGTTGATTACGGGTCCGGTTCATGGTTTCTATTTACGATCCGGTTCATTGATTATGTTAAGGTTTATGATTTTAATAGTTATATGTTAAAAATTAAATTAATAAAACATGACATAATTAATTTAATTAACATGACTTAGGTTATAAATTTAATTATTAGATCATGAATTTTAACCTAAGTATTTATTTTTAATTAGACCTTATAACTAATTAATTATTAAAAACCATGACTATAATTAATTAATCAACATGACTTAGGTTATATTATTAGTAATTAATAATGCATGTTTTAACTTAAGTATTTTAACTTTATTTAATTAAAAACATGATATATTTAATTAAATACTTTTAACCTATAGTTTATTTAGATTACATGTAATAATTAATAAACTATACATTATAACAACATGACTACGAATAATAACCAGAAAACACTTAAGCTTATATAATTAGCTTATTTAACCAGCTTATATCTATTTATGGAAACTTCCTATTTTTAGAGACTTATTTGATTAAGACAGCTAATCTATTTATGGAAACTTTCTATGTAGAAAGGCTAAATCAGATCCGGTGGTCTAATGTGGTGGTAAGTGGTGGTGGAAGCCATTGATGGCTTAGAGAGAGAGAAAGAGAGGTTGAATGTGAAAAGTGTGTGTTCCTCAAAATGAACAAATACAATCAACACCCCTCCTTGGAAGCTAAGGAGGGGTATATATAGTCACGCACTTTACAAAGGGCCTAGTCTAGACTGACTGTGCGTGACTATGATAACTAACGGGAATTCTTAAATGTCGTCACATAAAGTGAGTTTCCAACAATCTTCCCCCATGGGACGACGTGTAGAATTCCTTACAATATTCTACCTATCAAGTACAAAATAATTAAGAACAAGAGCTTCCATGAAGCATCCAATGCTGATGAAGTCTTCTGAGGCCTTCGTCTTCAAAACGACTCATCTTTAAAGTGACTTGTAGTAGAAATACTGTAACGGCACGAGCTAAGTAACCCATACACTTCTGGTTAAGGAGAAGCTTCTGAATTAGCTTCCCCCTAATTCATGCCACGTAAACTTGATGTAGAAGCATTTTAAATAGCTTCCCCCAAGTAGATCAACAACTTTTCTTCTCACGCTTGAATAATTCTTCTGAATTTTTCTTCCCCCTGAGCTTTCAAGTTATGCATACCAGAAAGAATCAAGACACTTCTTCCCCCACATAGTTGAAGAAGGTAAATCAATCCCAATTGTGAAGCTCAAATACTGAAGTGGACACTTTATCCCATTCATGAAGTTGACATCGTAACACCAGAGTCAATTAAGTCCCGGAAATGCACACGTCTTCTTCCGGAGATGCACCAGAGTCAATTAAGTCCCGGGAATGCATATAGGATAATGATGATGTTTAATTGCAACAATCAAACAATTAAACCTCGAATCAGTAGTGTACCGTTTGGAGATTGATTGATAACGACACGAGTTAAAACACTGATTTTCTCTGCGGCTATGACAAATGTCATCCCGGAATATCTTCAAATCAAAAGAAGGTATGAAGTTCATCACGTGTACTCGTTGTGCGTTCAATGTGTCTTCTTCTTCCCCCTTGATGGTTTCGAAAGTCGGAACCATCAATAAATTGTACGCACGTGAACCTGAGATCTTGTGAGAATAATAAATAAGCAGAATTATATATTTTGTGAGAATCAGCTGTCGATCGAAAATCTCTTCTCATAAACTCTCCATGACCACCTTTACCATTCCACGTGAAAGCAATTTGAAGTGACCACTGAAAGAATGAACCAGATACATCAAACGTGAAGCTGAATAAAAATCCTTCGATCTTGTGACTTAAGCTTGCACTATTGTTGAATGAAGAACGGTGGAGAAATCTCTAAGTACTCAATGCATCACTGAAGAAGTCTATAAGCACAACACCTCTTGAAATTATCCACGTCGACTACGCGCGTGACACTGAGTACAACAATGTAACCCCTTTAAGTGATAGTTATCCGAGTCATCAACCATCCACCCCGAACCCGGAAACCAGATAACCAAGTCTTCATTCTAAGATTAAGCACGAACAAGTTATCTAATAAAAGATAAAATAAATACACGCCTTCGAAAAATCCGTCTTCAACGTCACGTAATTAATACCCGATCAAACAAAATCTGAAGTCACTAAAAAATCGCCCATTCTTTCTTGGTCTCGTCAAAATAAATTCGTGTCACATTTGTCACTTCATTTTGTCGCGTCACATTTCTCGTCACCCAATCGGTGTCAAGAAAAAATTAAAGAACCCCAAATGCGACAAAAAAACTACAAATTCAAAAAAGGAATTTGCTTGTTTGAGCATCTATTCTCCTTAGCAATATCTCGACACTTTTTGTCCCGACCCGATGTCACAAGGAATTAAAACATAATACACAATAAATTTATTTAAAATTTTTTTTTTTAAAAAATTTGTGTGTATATGTTATTAAAACACACGGTTTAAACATTGAAAAAAAATGTGAATCCATCACATGTTTTATTTCAAACCGTGTGAATTCATGGCCCAATCCAAAATACTCCTGGCCCAAAATGAATCATGGTCCATCACAAGTAATACCCGGTCCATCAGTCCATGGCCCATTGTGAAGCCCGGCTTGACCCTCGGCCCAATTCTAACCCGGTCCACAAAATGGGAAATAGAAACCTTGTTTTGTCCGCCCCCCAGCCACGTGTGTCAATACCCGATCCATTGAAGTAAGTTAGGTACATATAACTCATACCCTAATTTCACTCTCAGATTATACCTAATCTTTGCACCTAGTAACTTCCGCCCCTGATTTTTCTCTCTCACCTAACTCCTCCTTGTTTAACCCGCCTCTCTCTTCATCTCAGTTATCATCTCATCCCATCAATCATATATAAACCAAAATCAGAATCCCACATGATATGATATGAAACCATCCACTAATTCATATCAATCAATCAATCTTCAATCTATTGTAACTTAAGATGGTAAATTCGAAAGAAAGATGACATGCATGTGGCTGTAAGATCTAAAACGATCTCAGGTAGGTATCTATGTTTAATTGCATGATGGTTTTGAGATGAATCGAAGCAAAGATTGGTTTTAAACAGTTTTGTTGAAAACCTTTCTTATTATTCGAACAGTAAATGGGTAGAACCCAATATAAAATCTATGATGATATTAATTCAAACATACTCGGTCTTAATAGATCTTTGTAAGTTTGAACAAATCTGAGATTAAAAATGTTTTTGATTGAGTTTAGATTGGAGATAGGTGTCGATGGGTTAGGGATTAGATTTGGAGTTGTGATGATAAAAGGTTGGAGGTGAGTCTGACTCAGTGAGTTACCTGAGTCAACTCGGTAATGACCGAGTTGACTCGGTTTGAGATGGGTTCAGTCCTGGTCAGGTTGCGTTTTTGGTCCCGGGTCATGGTGTCAATCCTTTCTATCGCAATATACATTTTTATAAAAAAATGCATCGCAATACTTAACCAGTTTCATCGCAAAGTTTTCTTAAAAGAAACCCATCGCAAAGAAGCAACCATCGCAATGTTAAAAACAAACGGACAGCATGACGTTGTGTTAATGCCATTGCGACAGGTCAGCCACCCATCGCAATGTGACTCATCGGAATGAGTCCATCGCAATGGGTATGGCCAACCCATCGGAATGTGTCAAATGCCATACCATCGCAATCCATGCGATTGTACCGTGAAGATAAATCCAAAAGGATGGTCCTTGTTCCGGTTTTTCAGGGATCTTGTTTCTGGGCAGATTTTCTGGCAAATCTGGGTGTATCACCTTCATCTTCAAAAAATTATAACCCAGAATATAGATATAAAAAAAAATGATGCTGCAAGATACGAACACTGGTAACAATGATGACATAATCAACCATGATAATTTGACAATAGTTTGACCAGTGATGTATATTTGGACCGAAAAATAGATGTGGACCAGTAAAAAAACATGTGACAACTTGGATCTTTTGGACAAAAAAATTTGTGACGTGACAAAAATTTGTGATGTTAGACATAAAAAATATAAAACGAGACACAAAGAAATAAATTAGACCACCAAATCGAGAATATAATCACGATCCAAGGATGGAACCGTGGCTCTGATGCCAAATGTAGAAAGGCTAAATCGGATCCGGTGGTCTAATGTGGTGGTAAGTGGTGGTGGAAGCCATTGATGGCTTAGAGAGAGAGAAAGAGAGGTTGAATGTGAAAAGTGTGTGTTCCTCAAAATGAACAAATACAATCAACACCCCTCCTTGGAAGCTAAGGAGGGGTATATATATAGTCACGCACTTTACAAAGGGCCTAGTCTAGACTGACTGTGCGTGACTATGATAACTAACGGGAATTCTTAAATGTCGTCACATAAAGTGAGTTTCCAACATTCTATTTTTAGAAACTTATCTATTTTTAGCAGTAATTCTATTTTTGGAAACTTTCTATTTTTGGAAACTTCCTATTTTTGGAAACTTTCTATTTTTGGAAACTTTCTATTTTTGGTAACTTTCTATTTTTGGAAACTTTCTATTTTAGGAAACCTGCTATTTTTAGAAAGTTACTTATTATTACACAACAAGCATTATAATACATGAAATACAAGAAATACTTAATCAGAATAGACAGAATATAAGATAAACACAGTATAAAGCTTAAAACAGTAAAACATGACATGAACGTATAAAATAAGCTAAGACATGACATAAAATCAGTTACGTATTTAGTAATCAGATACTTATACACGTATGTATTTATGTAGCATTAGTGATACCGAAGTAGGACTCTCTTCCGTTCGTCTTCTTCGTTCACTGGACATAAGGTACGGATTCCCGTCCTTTCAGTATGGAAATTCTTTCCTTATTAGGATTCCACGTATGCAGTCAACTGTTTTCCCATAGTATAAGTTTATATGTTTGATTGCTTATGTTTAATTTAGAATACCTATAGCCATATACATGCATGACCAGTTTCACCTAGTTATGGAGGTACCATAACCATAACACTTGAGGCACTGGTGTTATGACTTCCCCACGGCAGAGTGATTGCTCGTGGCGTCCCTTCAGCTTTTGGCCATATTATTATATTTATCACGTGGGGCGTATGGGTGCATCCTAGTTACATGTTTTTTAGCAGATTACTCAGTGTGAATGTGGTGTGTGCCTTACATCCTTCACAAGGAGCTGATCCCTCCAACCTAAAACCAGTATATTAAATTAGAGGCAGCCCCTCATTACCCAAAAAAAAAAAAAATTAGAGGCAGCCCCTCTAATTTGCATGATGAGGTCACCCCTCCAAGTATTCATGCACGGTGGATTTTCATGACCTATATTGGCTAATGGTAAAATATGTTAAACAGTTTTCATAAGATAAACATAAGGCTTTTCAAACTATAAAACCAGTTTTATGAACATGTTCTGGGTTTTCCAGGACGTATACATTTCCGCTGCTATTAAGTCTTTATTATGTTTTAGTCATTCATACTATGTCTATATCCGTGCACTGAGCGTTTTGCTCAGCCGTTACATTCCTTTCCATGTCCCAAAATGGCAGGTACCCAAGGACGGACTCGAGCATTTTGGAGGACATGCATAGGATGGAAGCTGCCATAGACTTCTTCTCCTTTTGCCTTCATATATTTGTGCTTGTTTAAGTCTTCCATTATTTCATTTACTTTATTATGTTTTGAGCTTATGTTTGGGAACCGATGTTGATTCCGGTTTACCCTATGGTCATGTATGTTTTACTACATATTACCTTGCATGCTTTGATGACACGCCATAATTACACGTGACATTCCATTATTAAAATGGGGTGTTACAATGAGTGTGGGTAACATAGGCAACCAAAAGTACGAAGGTGTGTATATATAGGTGGGTTATTGAATACTTATGTGAAAGGAATATCGCTGTTGATAGCAGTTAAGGGTGGAATATTTAATAAGTGGATGGCCATGTATAAATATTCGACCTAAAGTAGAGGGGGGGGGGGGGGGGGGGGGGATTTGCTTGGAAGAGAAGTGTGCGTATTATGTTATTAATGGTACATATCATTCTTTTCGACTTGCCATTTTGTTGGGATGTTTTAGGGTATGAGAATCTATAATGAATGTCATGTTTATTGAAAAGGTCATGAAGTTGGTGGTTGTCAAATTCACCACCATGGTCACATGGAAAGATTTGATTTCGGTCTTGAATTGTGTTTGCACATACATGCGGAATTTTAAAAGTTTATCAAACACATCACTTTTCTTACATAACGAATAAATCCAAAGAAAATGTGAATAATGATCCAAGAAAAGAGCATAATATTTAAACTACTAGCACTCGGAATTGGAGATGTCCAAAGATCCGAGTGGATAATATCAAACGCATGTTCAACATGAGAATTAGAAATTGAATGGCAATCTAACATGCTTGCCAAGTTGACATGCATGACACAAAGAGGAAGTCTTTGGTTTATTGCAATCAATCATTTTATTGGAAAATAAAAAACATACCACTTCATTTCCCGGATGTCCGAGACATTGATGCCACGTAGATTAACTGGTTGAAACAAGCGCGATGTTGTATGTGGAAGGAGGTAGAAAGAGGTAGAGGTCTCCGCTGCTGTTACACCGGAGTAGAAGGTGGTGGGTCCATAGATCCTTCATAGAAAAACCAAAAGGATAAAATTTAGTAGGACACAAATTGTCACGTGTAAACTTGCGGACATAAATGAGGTTTTTAATTATATTGGGTGTAGCAGGAACATTTTGTAAGTGTAATGGTCTATTGAGAGTAGGCAACATGCTATGACCGAATGTGATAATGGGTATTGAGTTATCATCACCAAAAAATAGATGATATAATACTTTTATTAGAAATAGAAGTGACTATATATGTATCCGAAACGAGATGCGATGTAGCATCGGTGTCCATATACCAGTTTGAGTCACCATAATCAGGAACGGTCATAGTGTTGAATGACCACAGAAGAGATGTGGGTTGCTCCATATGTAAACCATGACCAGCCTAAGTTGTCCAATTGAAGCCAGGTGGGCCTGTTGGTCCCTGCACGATAGTTGGACCGAAAGCAGCATGAGGACCAGTAGTTGGAATTGGTCCAAGTACACCCTTGGATCCACTAGAACCACCAGCCCACATATTCCCTCCATTATTACCACGTCTAGGAGTTGTTTTAGGAGCATATCCCATTAGACTAATAGTGTTGAATCTTCTAACACTTCATGGTCCTAGAGTACCTCATTGTTGAATCGATACCCTGGTGTTTGCAAGACCATCATGACGAGTGTTTCCTGGTGCCGCATGAATAAATTTGCAACAAGGTCCATAGAGACAGTGACTACGTTGGAATTTACGGCAGGCTTATGGATTGTTGTTTGTGGTGTGACGAGTGTGTTGAGCCATAAGGACAAAGCAAGACGAGGAGTTATCGTGGGGAGTATGACAGGATTTCTAAGCAAATCTGCTCTTCTCAAAGAGCAGCATGGACTGACTTTAGGATAAGGTGGGTGTGAGGTCGCGGTGGAGGATGATACCGGTAACTTGTTCATACTTCTAACCAAGACCATTTATTGCATAGAAGACAAGGTTCTTTTCATCAACTGGGGAGTCGATGTTGGCCAAAAGATTTGACATATGACGAATCTTGTTAAAGTAGTCTGTAATCGAGATATTACCAAGCTCAATGTTCCTCATATCATTGTCTAATTGCATCGCCCTAGCATTTTTGTTATCATGAAATATATATTTCAGGTGCTTCCACACGTCATGGGACATGGTGTTTTTCTCGAGTACTCATTGCAAAAGGGGCTTGCTAATAGTACCAAATATCCAAAGTTTAACCAGGGAATCCAGTTCCCCCATTCATCAGTACCAGATTTGGCATTTGTACTAGTGCTGTCAATAAAGTTGAGTACACTAAAACTCGTGTAGTAAAGAGTGAAAAGTTTACTCCAGGAATCATAATTCATGTCTTCAAGATCAAGAACCAGTGTGATGTAGGTCTTGATGTTTGTTATGCCAAAAGATTTTTTGTTGGTGGTTAATGAGAGGTTATCGCCTGCCATGAGGATGGATTAATGTTAAGGGTTTGATGCTTATTGAATTAGGGTTTATAAGAGGCGGCATAAGAGGTTGAAGAGGATGGGAGAGATATTAGGAGAGTTTGATGAGGGAGATCATAGTTTTAAGAAGGCTATGATACCACAATAATGGTTGAGATATTGAGAGTGAATTGGATGCCTTTCATTCATGTATCGTAACATATATATATATATATATAGACTTAGCTAGGGTTACATAGTGGCTAGGCCCTGCATACAATCATACGGGCTACACTACCATATACACTAACAAAATATACCTTGTGTAGGTCAAAGTTTGATGTATCTAATCACTTTGATGAAGCCTTCCAGTGAGGAGTCCTTGGATTGTGGATTATTTACTTAAAGCATGGGGTCTTGTGATTATGAGGGGGATAAATTTTCCCACAAGTGCTCGGTAAGTAGTTGGATCACAAAGAGGATCCCCATCAACATCATTGAGCTTCAGAATTGGATCAACTGGTATGTAACAATGATTTAAATCCAAGAACTTTGAGCTTTGCATAAGTTCAAGAGAATAATTTCTCTGAGACATAGTGATGCCTTTTGAGTTCCTTAAAAACACTATTCCAAGACAGTAATTCAGCTATCCTAAGTCTTTGATGTTGAAGGTCTTGTCCAATTCTTGTCTGAAGTGAATGATCAGAGATGTGTTATCGCCGATAAAAAGGATATCATCCATATAAATCATCAAAGCTAGAAAGTCATTCCCCTTTTGTATGTTAAAAATGATACTTGTTTCTATAGACCCACTTAATTCTATAGACCTACTTACAAGCTATAGATTTTTTTGGTAGGAAGAGAAATGACTATCCAGGTATGGTTATCTTCTAATGCTTTTAGTTCTTTGTTCATTGCAGCTCCTCATATTAAGTCGATAGTAGCTTCAGTATAAGAGTGTGGTTCTACTGTTTTGTTTTATTGATGTTATTAGTTTATTTTTTGTGATGTGGTAAGTTGATGTTATGATAGTTGATGTATTTTAAGTGATGAAATTTGATAAGTAAATGAGTCGTATGTTTTGTTTTGGAAAAAATGAGATGTAATTCATGTAGTTTTACTGGTAAGGTGGTATGTCTGGCTGATTTTCTAGGGGAACTGGTTGTGGAATTTAAGGTGTGAGGGTGTTTGGTGATTGTGTTTGTGGTATAGTATTGGTAGATAAGGTAACTTGTGATGTAGGATGTGATGAAACTATGACACGAGGTGTAGGAGCATTTGATGTTGGTGGTGTGTTCTATAAAGGGGTGATTGGGATAGGATCAATACTAACATTTGATTTATGAAGTTGTGTAATTGGTGTAGTTATTGCGTGAGGGGTAGGGGTGTAAACGAGCCGAGACAGATCGTGAGTTACTCGAGATCGACTCGTAAACTACTCGAAATCGACTCGATCTAAACGAGTCGAGCTGGAGTTCGAGCTACTCGAGTATATATTCGAGTCGAGTTCGAACTCCAATATACTCGGCTCGAGAAGCTCACGAGCCTTATCGAGCTTATTTTGTTACCCTTATATATAGATAAATCGAGTCGAGTCGAGCTTGATATGCCGAGTATTTATCGAGTTCGAGCATGACATGTGAAAATAATCGAGCTCGAGTCGAGTTTTGAGCTCGAGTTTTATATGACGAGCTGAGCTCGAGCTTGAAATATAAAGCTCGGTCGAGTTCGAGCCGAGTTTCGAGCTTGAGTTTTGTGTATTGGAGTCGAGCTCGAGCTTGATAATACTCGGCTCGACTCGGCTCGTTTACACCCCTAGTGAGGGGTATAATTGTGTGTTGTGAAATTAGAAGGTGTGGACTAAGTTATTTTAGATGGAGTTACTCTGGGATTGTTGGATTAGCGTAATGCAAAAGGAAAGATATCTTCATTAAATCTAACACGCCTACTAACAAAGATATTATGGTTGACTATATCTTAAAGTAGGTATCCTTTTTGTATTGTGGGTATCCAATGAAGACACAAGGAGTATCTCTGGCCTTAAACTTATATGTGGTATGGTGAAAAGTATGTGTTTGAATTCCAATAATATTAAGTCATGATAGTGAAAGGTGTGTTATGTATAACAATTCATAGGGAGTTTTGTATTGAAGTAGTTTGCAAGGTAGCCTATTTATGAGATAAGTTGATGTTAGGATACAATAGCCAAAAAATGAATAGGTGGGTGTGATTGAAATATTAGTGCCCTCGTCAATTCTACCAAATGTGTGTATGTTTCCTTTCTACCCTTGCATGTTGTTGCGAGGTGTATGTACAAGATGTTTGGTGTGAAATACCTTTGTCATTTAGGAATTTAGTTAGTGATCGATTTAAGAATTCTAATCTATTTTTACTTTTAGTTTTCAGTGATACTTTGAAGTGGTTAACACAAAGGCATACAACATTATTATGTAAGAGGTTGTGTGATGTTTTGATGGTAACAGATAAGTCCAAGTTGCTCTTGAGTGATCATAAAATATGGTTAAAAATACTTTCACTTATTAACAGTTGTATGTTTATAAGGCCCCCAAAATATCAACATAAATAAGGTTAAATAAAGCATCATATGAGAGTCACGAAAAGAAAAAGATAAAGCATTCTGTTTGACCACAGGGAAAAAGTTACAAACATAAGAATTACAAGCTAGTGGGGTGGACAAAGAATTGATTTGTTGTAAAACATCAAAGAATGGGTGTCCAAGCCTTGAGTTCGAGAGAGTTGCATTGTTGTTTTGACTAAATGAATGATTAAAGGTAGTGTTGTAGGATCTTTCTTAATGATATAAAGATCATTATAGATGCTGCCATGTGCAATCCTCTTGTGATGGTCATGGATATAGCATGCAAATGGTGTAAAACGTATAAAAAAAGTGGTATGTGTGACCCCACTTTGCTTATATATAGTACGTTATATGAGAAAGTAGGTATGTAAATCACATCATGAAGGGTAATGGCAGAGTAAATGTGTCCTAATCCCATGTTAGTGACTTGTATGTGTTGTTCCTTAGGTAGTGTAACATAGATAGGTTGTGGGCCTATTTGTATGTTATGCATTGATGTTAAGGTTATGCAGACATGATCCATATCACCACTATCTACTACCAAAAGCCACTTGTGACTACTTAGGATAAATGAAATTATTTTATACTTTCTAGAAGTTATGTGTTAAGCAACAAGCCTGTAGGTCCTAGTTGTAATACAAGCTATTAGTTTAGATGTACCTTATAAGTTCATAGGATTCATACCAAGCATTTCCTTTTTGGTTTTGCATCATGATCATCATTCGGTTCAACTAGTTTTGAAATTTATTTTGTTCTAAGGTGGTATGGTAGATGATGTTGGTGGTTACTATGTTAAAGTGGATGAAGATGGTGGTTGTTGTGTGTTCACTGATGGTTGATGGTGGAATTTGTTTGTTACAATCGTTATTCACCATTGTACTGGCGGTTGTAGTTTGTTATGATTAGGGAAGTTTGTTAGAAAGTTAGTTATGATGGTTGTTAGTTGAAGGATATTTGTTAGCTTCATCGGATTTTTTAGTAGTCAGTAATGGGTTTGATACCATAATGAGAAAGTGAGTTGAGAGGACTTATGAAATCGTGTGAATTCTCATTAGCCAGAGGGATACATAGACTATTTAAACACCAAGAAATAATAGGAAAATTAGTTTTGACCCTAACTTGACTAACTGACATTCTAAACTACAAATAAACTATGCTAAATTGTTAAAAAGGATTAAGAAACATAAAACTACATCTTGTGAGACTCTTGTGATGATGTAACTAGTTGGAGCTTATGTCACTGTTTGAAGCTTGAGCCTTGTCTCCATTATTAACCATCCCATCCATCCGCATCACATATCTTTACCACAAACTCATCTACTCATCTGCTTTATCCATGGACCATACTGATATTACATGTGTATTTATAAAAATGAGAGATCACAAACTACCTTCATAACGAACGGTCAAAGTTCTATATTTAATTTGGATAACATGTATTGTAACACATTGAACATGTATTTTTCTGAACTTTTTATAACCTTGAATAATATAACTTTAAAGTATTATCATAAACTTATAAGAGCCTTATGTATAGAAAAATATTTAAAATTTAAAGCCAAATCTATCTTTTTTTATCACTAGTTTATTACACTAACTTTCAAATTTGTTATATTATCATAAATATGGTGTCCTGGTTCATAAGGTAAAATTTTCATATTTGTGATTTTATTTATTTTTATGTTTATGTGGCATATTTTAGTTGTATGTAGACGCCATTTTTGCCACATTTTTCATCAAGGACGAAGCGAGGAGGTGTTTTATTGGTGCCCAGACACTTGTGATTTTTTCCGATGTAATGCTAATTTTTGAAAAAATATTGATTTTTTAAATGCATTTTAAATTCACCGGTCTCTCAAAATGTGTTTCCAGTTTTCGTTTTAATTCACTTTTCAAGTTTGTTATATTATGATTAAAAAAAATCTATGCATGCCGTCATATTTGATCATAGCTTCGTCTGTGTTTTTCATGTCATAATAAATTAAACAACAACACAATGCAACAAAAAGATTCATGTTCAAACAATAAACAAACAAGAATAATTTCCGAATCTGATTATTACTATGATTAGTACCCGCGCTTCGCGCGGTGTTTTGTTATTGATCTTTTTAACGGCAAGTATGAATTGCCGTCTGCAAAGCGTGAGGATTACGATAACATGAAAATACTTTAGCTTCTAAAGTCTCTAAACACATTAAAGCTAACATATAATGAGAAATTGAGAATGCATGACATATAGGAATATAGTTGTGTAAAAGGCTACGGATGCGTTGGTTTGTAGTATTGTTATATTTTCTAACACCCCAACAAATGCTATGCGCAGCGGATTTACAACATTTGGGTGCTAGGCAGTTATCATCACACACAAGCTATTTCGAACGGCTCAAAGAGACGTAGGAATTTAAACATTAATTAAACATCGTTAAAACAACATTGTCTACCGCTTCCCAAACCCCAAAGATAATACAACACAGAGTCGCGTTTTGGTCCCCACTGAATCTCAACCCAAAAGTACATTACATGTTCACATGACATGACATAAAAAGTTTTAAGTTATAAAAGGGAGGAAAGACAAAGTAGACCGCCAAGCCACAACAACATCCATCCTAGCATGCTCCTTGCTACCATCTCATCGATTACCTGAAACACATGCTTAAAGGGGTCAACAAATAATGTTGAGCGGAATTTATAGGTTTTACAATCTCATTTTGAACATAAGTATATAAAATCAATCACGATCATTTATAGAATTGTTGATCAAACAATCTATTATTCAAGGTTATTACAATTGTGTTTAAGCTCATGACACTAATCCGTTAATTCAATCACCCGCGTATAATTACCGGCATGATTAAGATGAAACCAGTGCCCCTTCTAAAGGCATTAGTTGCAATTATACCTTATTTCTTATCACAAGTTATCCGTCCGCAGAGGGTACTCAGCGTACTAGCTCTCGTCTCGGATAGGGTCGTCAACCCCATAGTACTATCAATTGTATAAGCGGCTATTTTCAATCCACACGAGGATTAAACAATAGTTAATAGTTTATAAATATAGGGTCTTATGCAACTAGGTACTCAACACAATTTAGGCAACTTTCGGGTCCAACAATCATTCATGACTCATGTTCATTTCATTTAAAATAGCATGCATCCCCCTCGCGGGTAAAAACATTTAAAAACAATATAAGGCGAGGCTATAAATTCACACCTTGTATAGAAGTAGTCGACGTAACGGATGACGATCACCGACGATGAGGATGCCCGGGAAATTTAATCTCAACACCTAACAAACAACGCGTAATGAGTTAACTCATTTATATGACCTTAAGTACTGTATAATACATAAATATTAGTCAGTTGTCATAATTAATAACTCACACCAAAATCCAACAAGTAATAGTTACTAGACGCATACTATCCATCTTCGTAATTAAAGTTGCTTCCCATTTTATAACTTTGCCGGTACTTACCAAAAGTACGGGCTGTTTTCTATCACTTAAGCACCTATATAAATTACAAGAAATTTGTAAAAATCCCTTATAATCTGTATAAAACCCATTCTAAATCCCATAAATATTTTTTACTTTGATGACCCATTACACGCTACATTACTAAACATACACTTTTAGGACAGATTTTGCACTTTTACCATGTAGGACTTGTTTGACCCATTTAAAAGACACCATTAGCTAATTTGACTCTTAAGTCCAAAAATAGACTCAAATATGCAGGTTTAGAACCAAAGAACAACTTTAAATCATTTACCAAACTCTATCTATGGTCCCCGGGATTTGAGCTAAAACCAAACATAATTTCGGATTATGTTGATTTCTCATCTCCCGGTACACGAACTTTCAAAATAGCATAACTTTTGACTCGTTAGGAGTTGTAAGCTCTTTCTTATACCAAATCGAAGATAAGACAATGCAATACAACTATATCAAAACGTCATGACCTGTTTACAAAATTAAACCCACGAAAACAAGCCTAAACAATCTGCCTAAAATTTGCTTTCTCAAAATCAATCCAACACTTGTTTCTAAACCATTCTAACATCACCTACACCTAAACTAACCACTTATGATCATTCTTAATCATCTTAATCAGTCTATATCACCAAGAACATCAAATCCTCACAAAACCCCAAATCCTAAATCACACATGCATTAGGTTTAACCCTTTTAAATATATCAAAAACAATATTCTAAACATAAACCCACAACATAACACATCAACCACCATGAACAACCAAACACCCCCATTTGGCCGTGGGGTGTTGGTGTTCAAAACACCCTAACCAAATTGATTTTGGTTGGTTTGTTGGATGATTATTCATAATCCAAACAATAATTAAACATGCATAACATCCAATTACATGAAAACACAATTTTGAAAAACGTTTGATTCTTGAAAAGTTTTAGTTAATGCATGTTGTTAAAAATCACATCAAAACACTTACAATTGAAAATGAAAGTGTGGTCTAAACTTGGATTTAGTTAAAACAAGAAGGATAAATTTTTGGAGGTGGGGGTGGTGGTGTGGCCGACGGCCAAAGAGAGAAAAAGGAGAAGGGTGAGAAAATTTTTGAATGATTTTTGTGTGTATGTGTGTGCTCTCCTCCCCTTTTTGTAATTTCATAGGGACCTCTTGTGGAATTTGGTTATTCTTTTGGCCTCGTTTTTAAACGACACAACTTAATAGCGGGAAACGACTTACTAGTCGGTTTCGAAAATTTGTGGGAGTCGGAGGTCGCCCCGAACACTCAAAAATACTTTTAAAACAATTTAAACGCACCCGGGATGAAATAAAACACACCCGACTCGACTTAACACGAACCAAAAATAAAATTCTCGAAAAATTCTAATATCGACAAAACAATAATAAAACATAAAAATTGGGCATCCGTCGGGATCGTAGTCGTCATCGTCTTTCTTAAATCGTCAATCGTTAAGATTAGGACCTTAAACATCGGTTTCAACTTAAACAGTCAATTATATAATAAACGGAATTTCTTAAAAATTTCAAAAATATTCGTAATTTAGGGTAAAATAAATGACCTCGGGTTCTGGGTATCACATCCACCCCTCCTTAAAGAGAGCGACGTCCCAGCGCTCACCTCTTCTTATACTCATATTTCGTGCCGCTGGAACAGATGAGGATATCTCTCCTTGAACTTGGTTGCAGCCCAAGTTCTTCCATTTGCCACTACCAATCCGACAGTAGCCACCTGGTTGTTCTACCAGCTTAAAGCATCATCGAGGAAAGTAGCAGCTGCGAATTTAACTTTGTTTGCCTCAGATCACCCACTGATTTCGAAAGTGCTTTCAATCTTTTCCAACCATCTACGAAGTTCCAAAGCTCCACCGGTACCACGAAACTGTGTGGGACCACATTTCACAAAACCGGCATAAGAACACTCCCTTGGGGCTTGTTGTCTTTCCACATTTCCACCTTGACCTTGGTTTATGTTCTCACGATCTGCCTCAAGAGCATTGGCGATTGCCTCATGAATCATAGTGTTCACACGAGTAGCTGTCAACTTTGGAGGCATGGTGAAGTCTTAGTTACACCTCTCTGCAATGACAGGGAAAAAGAAAAACAAGGTAAGTATACATATCAAGATTAAGAAGGATTTCTCTTTCAGGACATAATATAAGTACAACAACACATCAACAAGGTTACTAATATTCATCAATCACGTCACAAAAGAGAAAATTCAAGACTTATCATAGATTATGAAAGGTAAACATGGATTGCATTGATAGATCAACCAAAATTTGTGACAAGTAATGCCACTACAACCATACACCAACAAACTTAAAGTTATCAAGTTTTCATCACAATACCATCATACAGGAGTCTAAAATAGTTTGAATACAACGATCAAAAAATAAAAATGAAATACAAGTAACTAGCCACGTGGTGATCCACATGACCTCTTGGATGGTGGTTCTTCCTCATCCTCCTCGGGCTCTTCATCACTGTCTTCTTCCTCGTCCATCTTTCTCTTCCCTTAATCACTCGGCTCACATTCAGTCACCCTCTTAGTTCCAGAAGTAGACCCAAACTCCGATGCTACCTGATTCCCTAAAGCGACACACTCACCCCTGGCGGGCGGTTGAACCATGAAGTCATTAGCCTCCAGCTCAGAGTCATCCACGAATCTCCAATTTTACGGTAGGGATGATCTTACATGGTGCTCCCAACTCTGCATCCTGACTAACCTAGCCTGGTCTTCCTTAACCCGCTCAAGACTTGCACTCAAATTTTTTATCATAGATCTCAAACTATTAATATCAGTCTTATTCAATGCTCCATCGAATCTCCAATCTTGCGGTAGGGATGATCTTACACGGTGCTCCCAACTCTGCATCCTGACTAACCTAGCCTGGTCTTCCTTAACCCGCTCAAGACTTGCAATAAAATTTGTTATCATAGATCTCAAACTGTTAATATCACTCTTATTCAATGCTCCATCGAACTCAGCCCTTGCAGTCCTTGTTAGTAACTTCTGATGTGCTCTTTCGTTCTCGTCAAACCTTTTGATCACTCTCGTCTCCACCATATAACGTTCGTACATTATCCTATCCATTCTTCTCAAGAAAAATGGAACGTCACCATATGGTCTTGGCCCAGGGCAAGTAACTCTTGCGATGTCCTGATGGAGAGAATTAGCACTAGCCGCGACGTCGGACCTTCTAGGGATACCTGGCATACCGACCAGATGAGAAATACGGGTAGGCCTGGGGACAATAGTACTTCTTCGACCGGGAATCTAAGCTTTCACATTTTCCGCCTCGGGTTGTCCTACTATAGTTGCTCCAACGTTTTCCCTTGCCTCTTGTCTCTCGGTTTCATCCACAATTCGGCTTTCATTCCCGTTAGGCGGTACCTCGGCCATCTCTGCAATAACAGAAAATTTTGGAGGGTACGTAAGGTAATCATTCAATATTTATAATTATATGCATGCAAATGCAATGCAAAGGTGGTACACATGCCCAAAATGCGATAATATGATGCTCATGCATATGCAATACAAGAATTACGGTATCGAGTACTCCACGTACAATTTCAACGTTTACATATAGTAGTTCAGTATTTACGTAAAAAAATACTCATACATTCATTCAATTTAAAAGGGATACATCTATTTCCATCAATACTAAAAGTAGATCTTACCGGAGCCATGCAGGATAGTTGTGTGCTTGGACAATTTCTTACGACACCAAAAGTTATAGTTTAGGATTTTTCAAAACGACCTAGTTCTCTATAACTCATGGCTCTGGTTACCAATCTCTAACACCCCAACAAATGCTATGCGCAGCGGAACTACAACATTTGGGTGCTAGGCAGTTATCATCACACACAAGCTATTTCGAACGACTCAAAGAGACGTAGGAATTTAAACATTAATTAAACATCGTTAAAACGACATTGTCTACCGCTTCCCAAACCCCAAAGATAATACAACACAGAGTTGCGTTTTGGTTCCCACTGAATCTCAACCCAAAAGTACATTACAAGTTCACATGACATGACATAAAAAGTTTTAAGTTATAAAAGGGAGGAAAGACAAAGTAGACCGCCAAGCCACAACAACATCCATCCTAGCATGCTCCTTGCTACCATCTCATCGATTACCTGAAACACATGCTTAAAGGGGTCAACAAATAATGTTGAGCGGAATTTATAGGTTTTACAATCTCATTTTGAACAAAAGTATATAAAATCAATCACGATCATTTATAGAATTGTCAGTCAAACAATCTATTATTCAAGGTTATTACAATTGTGTTTAAGCTCATGACACTAATCCGTTAACTCAATCACCCGCGTATAATTACCGGCATGATTAAGATGAAACCAGTGCCCCTTCTAAAGGCATTAGTTGCAATTATACCTTATTTCTTATCACAAGTTATCCGTCCGTAGAGGGTAATCAACGTACTAGCTCTCGTCTCGGATAGGGTCGTCAACCCCATAGTACTATCAATTGTATAAGCGGCTATTTTCAACCCACACGAGGATTAAACAATACTTAATAGTTCATGAATATAGGGTCTTATGCAACTAGGTACTCAACACAATTTAGACAACTTTCGGGTCCAACAATCATTCATGACTCATGTTCATTTCATTGAAAATAGCATGCATCCCCCTCGCGAGTAAACACATTTAAAAACAATATAAGGTGAGGCTATAAATTCACACCTTGTATAGAAGTACTCAACGTAACGGATGACGATCACCGACGATGAGGATGCCCGAGAAATTCAATCGCAACACCTAACAAACAATGCGTAATGAGTTAACTCATTTATATGACCTTAAGTACTGTATAATACATACATATTAGTCAATTTTCATAATTACTAACTCATGCCAAAATCCAACAAGTAATAGTTACTAGACTCATACTATCCATCTTCGTAATTAAAGTTGTTTCTCATTTTATAACTTTGTCGGTACTTACCAAAAGTACGGGTTGTTTTCTATCACTTACGCACCTATATAAGTTACAAGAAAATTTGTAAAAATCCCTTATAATCTGTATAAAACCTATTTTAAATCCCATAAAACGTTTTTACTTTTATGACCCATTACACGCTACATTACTAAACATAAACTTTTAGGACTGATTTTGCACTTTTACCATGTAGGACTTGTTTGATCTATTTAAAAGACACCATTAGCTAATTTGACTCTTAAGTCCAAAAATAGACTCAAATATGCAGGTTTAGAACTAAAGAAAAACTTTCAATCATTTATCAAACTCTATCTGTGGTCCCCGGGATTTGACCTAAAACCAAACATAATTTCGGATTATGTTGATTTCTCATCTCCCGGTACACGAACTTTCAAAATAGCATAACTTTTGACTCGTTAGGAGTCGTAAGCTATTTCTTATACCAAATCGAAGCTAAGACAATGCTATACAACTATATCCTAACCTCATGACCTGTTTAAAAAATTAAACCCACGAAAACAAGCCTAAACAATCTGCCTAAAATTTCCTTTCTCAAAATCATTCCAACACTTGTTTCTAAACCATTCTAACATCACCTAGAGATAACCTAACCACTTATGATCATTCCTAATCATCTTAATCAGTCCTTATCATCAATAACATCAAATCCTCACAAAACCCCAAATCCTAAATCACACATGCATTTGGTTTAACCCTTTTAAAAACATCAAAAACAATGTTCTAAACATAAACCCACAACATAACACATCAACCACCATGAACAACCAAACACCTCCATTTGTCCGTGGGGTGTTGGTGTTCAAAACACCCCAACCAAATTGATTTTGGTTGGTTTGTTGGATGATTATTCATAATCCAAACACTAATTAAACATGCATAACATCCAATTACATCAAAACACATTTTTAAAAAACCTTTGATTATTGAAAAATTTTAGTTAATGCATGTTGTTAAAAATCACATCAAACACTTACAATTGAAAATGAAAGTGTGGTCTAAACTTGGATTTAATCAAAACAAGAAGGAAATTTTTTTTGAGGTGGGGGTGGTGGTGTGGCCGACGACCAAAGAGAGAAAAAGGAGAAGGGTGAGAAATTTTTTGAATGATTTTTGTTTGTGTGTGTGCTCTCCTCCCCATTTTGTAAATTCATAGGGACCTCTTGTGCAATTTGGTTATTCTTTTGGCCTCGTTTTTAAACGACACAACTTCATAGCGGGAAACGACTTACTAGTCGGTTTTGAAAATTTGCGGGAGTCGGGGGTCGCCCCGAACACTCAAAAATACTTTTAAAACAATTTAAACGCATCCGGGATGAAATAAAACACACCCGGCTCGACTTAACACGAACCAAAAATAAAATTCTCGAAAAATTCTAATATCGACAAAACAATAATAAAACATAAAAATTGGACATCCGTCGGGATCGTAGTCGTCATCGTCTTTCTTAAATCGTCAATCGTTAAGATTACGACCTTGATCATCAGTTTCAACTTAAACAGTCAATTATATAATAAACGAAATTTCTTAAAAATTTCAAAAATATTTGTAATTTAGGGTAAAATAAATGACCTCGGGTTCTGGGTATCACATATTTCGACTAATCTAAAGCGTTAATCCCAGAGTTACCGAATTGAAGATTAACTGGTTCAGCTTTTCTAATCTGCAAGGGTCCATACTCAGGATGTCCTATAATCGGCTTTCCGTCAGCATCTACAGAATGCACATGCCATGCTTTTGCAAAAGAGCCATCATCGTTTAGAGACGCCATTTAACTCCTCGAAGAACCTTGTCTTTGAATCAATTGAAACATTCCCTTTGACGCTAAAGAGTTAGCTACACATTAATTTATGTACTCTTCATTTACTATAATAACTCTATTAGTGGTTGCGTCACAAAGCTATTCACCTGCTTCACGTCTTGTTAAGCTGCTGAAAACTGTGGCGTGTATCACAGCAAACTCTTGCCAACATTTGTATTATTTACTTTTGGAGCTAAATGTTTGTCTGCTCGTTTGCAAATGTACTATTGTATTGTTCTGATACTTCTAATATACTTTAGATACTTGTTTTTAGCTGATCTAAAGTCATGTACTTTGCACGAACTGCAAATCTTTCCATGTGTTTGTCCTCTTTTGTTATGTAAATCATGAATGGTTGGATTGAAGGATGTTTTTTCATTAAACCCATCTGATTGTAAAAAAATTATCATTAGACCTTAGATAACAAAAGTAACTATCCAAAAGAAAGAACTTTGTTTAAACATTGTACCACAAAGTTAAGGCTCAATTAAACACCTTACACAACCACTAATTCTTTACGCTCTTCCCATGATGTGATGAGTCGATTAATACTGTCAATAATCTTCTCACTTTGTGCTTTAACCCTTCAATTGCCATTTGTTTTGGGCTAATTAAGTCAGCTGCAACAAATGTATCCTTAGTTATAATAAAAATGCACACAACTGCTGAATAAGTCCCAAAATAGGAGCTGACAAATTCCAGTACTCAATTAAGAAAATCAAAGCATATTCAGGTCACAAAAACATTTGTAGTGACGCAAGGCATTTTTAAAATTATAATTGTAGAATATCTATTAAAAATTGTTCATGAAATATAATTGTAATACTCACTTGAGGTTGCACATAACAGTTGAGCGATCCTTTGGCCAGCAAGAAGGAAGAATTGAGTAAATTAATAAGCATTTTTCAGGCTACCCCTAATATCTCACCTAATTTTGTGGTTCTAATATACGTAATAGCTTAGGCGATTTTAAAGTGCTATTTGTGTAGACAAATGGGCGACACAACATGAGAATACACAGGGTGCAGAACATGGTCAATGCGAGAATATACCTTACAGATGTTATAACTTATAAATACACTTCAACACAGGTAGAAACACAGCCTAACACCGTGATTGAAAATAAACAGTTGTAGTTTGTCTTATAAGTGATAAGGGTGTTAGGTTGTGTTTTAAGCAGCAGAGCAAGTGTCTACCATTATATCAGTCCACTCCAATCGATGTTCACACATAGATCATACCAACATCACATGACACATATTTTGCAAGATTAAAAAATAACAAAGATTGGAGCATGAAATTTTATTCGAAACAGGTATACATTTTCGTGTGAAATGAATACAACACTCACTTGAAATAGCGTTGAGGCCTTTGCTCAAAGAACGCCTCTAAGTACCTGATGTGCTAGTCTTCTTTATCTTGCATGCATATCACATTATTACTGTAACATATATGTACCTCTGTCATCAGAAGGGTGTTTGGAAACTGTTTTAATAGAAGCCAAACACCTCATTTGCAGTAGGATTGGTGTTTCCCAACTCTTAAGGTCGCATGTTTTCTTGTAAATGAAAGATTTAAGTATGCTTTTTACGTACGGTTTGTTTTGGTGCACTACTTGTTCTGTGATCTTTTTTTGTTACAAAAAAAAGAATCTAGTGTGAGGTCTATGATGTTTCCTATGTTGCGAAAGTGGAAAAAGGAAGTGGAATTGGAAATGGCCAAGCATATTGTGACCGTCACCGAAAAAAATTGTGCATTGAAGGTAACGAAAAAACATAAGAAAATCCCAAAAAATGTCATTAGATCATATAAAGAGTGAAAATTTATATTCATCTTTTAAAGCACTATGGAATGCATATGATGTAAATAGCTACCAAAAAACATTCAGTTACTTGGCAGGGTGTTTGTTTAGAAGAGCATATATTGTGAATGTGATAGTCGTAGAAATACGTCTTTTAGGAAAAAGAGCGTATAATGGGCAAGTATTAAACTCGACGATTTAGGAAAACCGACGAATCGAATAAATGCGGGTTCGTTCTCGAAGGAGGTGTGTGTATTAGATGCCAATTATGTAATATCAAGAGTTTGGATTAGTGACGTTTTTGGTTTTAGAAAGAAGAATTAAAGACGAGCTACGACTACAATTAAACTATGACGAGTGACGTAAAACGCGAACGTAAATACGTAAAACATGAAAAATTAAAAATTTTAAGCTAAAAACAAATTAAAAATGAAAACTAAGTCCAAAATAATATAAATAAGGATAAAAATCCAATAAATAAATTATAAAGCCTTTTATTAATTAAATATTCAATTTTTAATGCTAATTAAAGCCCAAAAATTAGATATAATTAAGAAAAAGCCCAAAATATTATTTTATTGAACAAATAACTCACTTATAATATTTAAAAACTAAAAAGTATTTTTCCTAAATTTTAAAAACTATTTTTCTATTTTTAAAACACTAAAAATTAATTTTAAACTAAAATAATGATTAAAAATAATAAAATAATGCTAAAAATAATTTGACAATTTTAAAAATCCTAAATTATACTAATGAACAGTAGAAAAATGAAAAAGTTTGAAAAAAGTAAAAATTTTCACTAAAAGAAAAAACAGTATATAATTAAACCTATTTAAACTTAAATTAAATCTAAAAATTGATAAAAAAAACGAACAGTAAAATATTTTTTAACTAAAAATCTTAAAATGTTTTTCTAAATCTAAGAAAATTTGTAAAACTGAAAAATATAAAATTTTCACACTAAAAGACAAAAACAGAAACTTAAAAAGTCATTTAAAATGCAATTTAGTCTAAAAATAGGAAATGAATAGTAACAAGAAAATAAATTAAACAGAAAAATCAGAAAATAAATAAGAAAAATAATGAAACAAAAATCAAGTTCTAAATCCTATTTTAGCTCACTAAAGACAAAATTTTAAGAATCTGACAGTGACATGTGAGTCACTTTGTCTACTTGTGTAGCAGTGGGAACTATTAACACTAAAAGTGGGAACTGAGTTCCCTCTGACTTCACAGAAAAACGGGTCTGGGGACTTTTGACCTTAGAACTTGCTTGTTACTTGGTTTTGTGGGCAAACAAAGGCACCCCCACAACCAGTTGGGTTGTGGGGAGTCAAGAAAAAGCTAAAAACACTAGGACACTTAACAAATTCAAGCTCAAAAAGCCCTATCTCAGTCACTGTTATAGGCAATGGGGTCTGTTGGGGCTTTGCTGATGCAAAGTGCAATTGGGTGAGTTTTGGTTGGCCAAAATTCACTCAATGCACTCCATAGCTTCCACTAATCAAGCACAAGTCCTAACCTAACCTAAATCCTATCAAGCTCAAAGATTGAGTTGGAAAAATTCTCAAAATTTAAGCACTTTAATGCTTACTGAATTTTTTACTAGGTTTTCTAAGACTTGAGCATGCAAAACTTGCAAAACCTTACCAAATCCAACACATCAGACTGATAATACACAAAGCTAATACAATGGGTGTATTTAAACTGATTTTCAACCATTTGCATCTCTCAAACTAAGTATAAAACCTAAATCCAAACACTCCCTTAAAACAGAAATATGAAAATTTAACAAAGGAAATCTATTCTAACATGCACCAAATCCATTCAAGTCTCTTTAAACATGCTTAAGATCAACAAATAAGTAGTATTAGGCATTTGGCAACCATCCTACAGCTTTTATCTCAAATCATCATAGCTCAAAATAGCAACTTCCAAAACAAGTATAGAGAGGGTTTAAGTTTTTACCTGGTGAGCTTACTTCCAAGCTTCACAAATGCTAGCTTAGCCTTCTCCATCAAGCTCGGGCTTGAGCTTATGAGCTTTTGAAAATAAGCTGAGAGTATGAGAAGAAAATGATGGTGATGCACATATCACAACTTAACCACCATCCAATATGCTCAATCTGATTTTCCTGCTGATATCAAACAAAGAAAAGAGAGAAAATGACCTGGATAACAAAGGCTTATAAGAGTATATGGCTGGCTTATTAATTAAGCCAGCTTATCAACTTGTAGCTTATAGGAGAAAATTTGTTTTTCAAACTTTTTCTTTCAACCAAATGAAACCAAACAGAAACCTTGAAGACTCTTGATTAAAGTTTATCAAAACCAGTAAACCATTTTCAAAAATTCACTTTCACTTCTTTTTAAAACTGGTTTCAAGATCTTGCAAGCTTTTGCCCAAAAAAAACTTCAAAATAAAAAAAAACGGATTCTTTGAAATTTGTTGATAAAAGTGAAAACTTTTATCTCTAACCCATTTCTTAATCAAGAAATATCATCACACTTAAAACTTTAACTTGGAACTCAGATTATGCAGTTTAATAAATTTTTCACTTTCATTAATAAAATTAAGAAATTACAAAATCTGGAAAACAAGAAAAGAAAAGGGGTACAGGCACCCCTTTTATACAAATACATGGAAGATTCTAGCTACTCAAATAAAAAAAATGTAAAGCTAAAACCCTAAATGAAAAAAATCTGAAAATGCCCTTGGTCAAACTAGAATCATGTGATGGCCAGGGTGTTGTCCAGTTGTGTAAGAATGATCTTGAGCGTTAAATAATCCTTTGGGAACACGAAACTAATTTGGAGCGTGGATTGGTATGCAGATTCGGTTTTTGCCCAACATGGTGAAGCAGGGGAGGGTCGTGGGGCCCACTAAGGTCACGGGATAGGTGATTTTGTTGGTGGGTTTTGATGACAATGAGGTGAATTATCAATCTGCACAAACAGGGACAAAACCCCTTTAGATTAATGTGAATTGTAACTGGGGGGTTTTAGGGTTTATGAGGGGATTAGGGTGGGTTTTAATCTGATTTTTGGATTAGGATAATTTAAATTGTTGTTTAGTGGGAAATAAAGTTTGACCATTTGACCAGTTTAAATAAAACCAGGTTATGGGATGGGTTGTGGGTTTGGTAAATGGGTGGGTAAAGGGTGACGTGGCATTGTATGACTGGTGGGTTGGGGATATATGGGTTGGTGGGTAGGTTTGTTGGATATTAATGGTTTGTTAGTTAAATATGTTTGGGCTAATGGAAGATTAACCCCCTTCCCTAACTGAATCTCTTTATACAGCCTTGCACCATTAGTCCTTTTCCTTTTTCAATTCTAGTCCTTGTGTTTATTAATTGGGATTTGAAGGCTGTTTTTGTTACTTTGACCATTCTACAAGGGAATTTCTTGACAAGTCTTCATTCTTCTAGGATTATACTTGTATATAGTGATTTTTGAAGGTCCATACTTGTCATTTTGCCAAAGATGAGGGACCAAATGTGACAAATCTTCAAACTTCAAGGGCATTTTTGCAAAATTCATTCTTCGGGTCCGGTTCATTGTGCGGCTTCGTTTCCCGTGTTCGTTTTTGCCTCATTCTTGTGATCTTTTATTGATTACACGATATCTGTACCTAAAATACACAAGACACAAATACAAGCATATATAGGGGTATTTTCATGATATTTTATGCATTTAAAGCCCGTTTTAGACGATGAGACTATGTATAATTGCAGTCTCATCACTCCCCCATACTAAACCATTGCCGTGTCCCCGCGCAATGCTAGATTTAAGTATCTTAACACTTCCAAAATTCATTTTATGATGATATTTATTGAAGACGTAAATTTAAATAAACTACTACACGTGTTTTAGACATAATGTATTGTTTTCATCATGATTAAGTGACTTTTGGGATCATTAAACAAGAACACGTGAATGCTTCATTAGAAATAATTTCGTCGTCCTCGATTTTCACCCAATTCCATGCTAAGCGTGCAACGAGATCATTGTTATTATAAGTTAGCAACACGATCACTTCTCATGAGTGTTAATTACGAACCTAAACTCCCTTATTCCTACTTGGTATCTCTTATATTTTATTTTGTCTTAATGATCACGAGGATACATCATTGACTTATGCGTGAATAGAGATTAAGTCTAAAAATAGAGTTTTAACGGTGTAACCAAAATCATCGAATTAATAATTCACCCTAATAGACAACGATGTATGAAAATTAAGTCAACAAGAAGGATCGATAAACACGGTTTTATAACGGTTTTGAACATGAGACTTATTACCAAGACTTTTATACGCCCCCTAACGGAAGGGCCTTATTATCATTGGTTTACCTCCATCTTTTATGCAACTTTGCCATGAAGCTTTTATTATGACTTCGGTCTTGCCTTGCCTTTTATTATCCGCCTCATCGGTGGTTTTATTAGCCAAAGACGTATATCCTCACGCTAAAGCGAATTTTGGATCTTTAAAGCTTCAAAGATTAAGGCTTGATTCACTTTCAATTTGGGCATAGATTTTTCGGCCTTGTGAGCTTCAAATTTTTGCTTAATTTAGGTGAGCACTTGAAATCTTATTATTAGGTGAAGCTTTCGATTATTCGGGTGCCAATACTTCAAAACCGTGACGCTGGCGATACCTTAATGTTTTCCCAATTTAATTACATGGAAGCTACTAAACTAAATTAGAAACCAACAATAGTGACTAAACCGCTAAATCAATATTTATTAACAATTTATTATCAAAAGTGTGGGGAGAAGAAGCTAATAATTACTACACATGAGATCGTGACGATTACGAGACTTATAAATAACTCTATCATTTCTCGTCCTCATTTAAGAGACTTAGACTAAAAAGTTAAGGAATCGAAGCTAAGTGCTCAAAACGCACGGTCGAGTAAAAAATTACTCTTATTCTCACCATCGGAAAACCTACATTTGTGTCTTAAACACTTATGAAAAATACGAAAATTTTTAAAATTTGGCCATTTTTAGCCTTATTTGCAACAAAATGATAACAAAAAGATGAAATTTTGGATTGCGTGTTGACGTAAGTAAGGTGAAGTATCTACTCACCCCCATACTAAAACTAAACATTGTCCTCAATGTTTCGAGTCTAGGGGTGCAAACACCCCCATACTAGAGACGTAGTCGAATGCTTAATCTCGAGCATGGAAAGGGTAAAACAAATAACCTAAAAGCCGTTTATGAATTATGCTAATAAGATAAACGTTAGAACGTAAAAGGATATCATCGGATATCGGAATCTCCAAAGGCAACGATCGAAGCTCGAGTGCTACGTAAAATGAACACGAGAGGCTTCAATGATGTCGATGTACCTAATGAATCACAATCACGAACAACCACGAAACAAAGGTTGGAAGGGAACAAATTCCCTCATTACACTATTAGAAAGCAATAATATGTACATGGATAAGCATGGGTCTCCCCCACGAGGCACCTTGTTTTTGATAACCGAGTCAAAAGCTCGACTCGAATCCCCATAAATGTGATCATTTGGGGATAATCATGGTTCGGTCATTTTTGGTGGGACTTACATGTAATCAAGGCCCAAAAGCAACCGTGTATAAAGGCAAAACCTCTATACCGGGATCAAAGATCGTGTCTTCGTTTTCGGATGATAAACGAAACAACACGACTTCAAGTAACATCGTCCCAATGGGACACAAGAAAATAGAATGAGAAGAGAAGGGTGGGACATTGGGTGGCAAACAAATCGAGTTACTCGAGGTAAACTCATACCGTAAGTGTAGAAGGATCTTCTAGTGACTACTTCGGTAAAAGACCGAGATTTTATCTTAAACGTGATACCAGGGTCAAAAATCTCGTCCTCGGTGGAGAAGTGTGAGGAAAGAAATGGGGCTTCCCCCACACTAGATCCACACAAAACGTCGTCAAAAGAAGTAGACGCGTTTGTAGCAAGCTCAATTAAGCGAGGTGATGGCGGAGTTATCTTTGGAAAATATTTAAAATCAATTTTAAAATCATACCCTTTTCATTTTTAACTCTTTGTTACGAAAACCCAAGTTGATTAAATTGAAAATATTTGGTGTTTCTAAAACAATTCTAGGCACACTTAAAATTTTCACATTTATCTTGAAGGCGGGAGGAGGATTTGAATTTTTAAAACGTGAATCGATTAATAAAACATCCCCCTACGGGCTAACGCAACGGTCCTCATCAAACTCGAAAATAGAAGGCGGATCATCAAGAATACGTTTGATCTCGGAAAAATCGCCATCGGGATCAAAAACGTCTTCTCTTCCTCGTGGAAGAGGTTGAGCAATAAAATTGTCGATAATCGAGTCGCTAGCTTCAACCGTCGTGAAACTAGGAAAAGAAGGCTCTTCGATTGAAGATTTTGCCTTTGTCGTTTCGACCTCGACATCGAAAAACGTATCGATGTGAGAGAGGCCATCGGGGGACTTCTCACATGATAAATACAAAATCTCACTCGATGTGGGATTAGGAGTAAAAGGCTCGTCTCGTGACGATTTTGCCTTGACGGTTTCAACTTTGTCCTTCGAAGGGATCGAACGTGGGTTTTCAAACATTTTTGCAAAACTACTAACACGTCCCTTCGGAATTAATTTTCGCGCATCTTGTAAAAACGAGGGTTCAACGATTTCCTTTAAAACCTTTTCACATTTTTCTTTTTCAAAATCATTTAATGGAATTTCTTCGTCAAAATTAAGTGTATATTGATTTAGAAAATCCTCAATAATTTCATCCTCATTAGAAAAATTAGGTTTAGAAAGTATAAGATTCAATATTCCTAAGTATCCTACGAGTTTTTCTTTTGGTTTATTTTCAAATTTTTTTTCAAAACTTCGTTAGATGATGTTTTCGTTTCCTCTATGTTTTTGCAAGACGACGAAGGTAGCACGACTCTAAAATTCGAGAGATATTGATCAATACGAGACGTACCAGTCTTAGGAGTCGATAAGTCCTTAACCTCTCCATCGGAATTAGGATTGGTGTCATTTGACTAAGAATTGAATTTTTCCATTAATCCCTCGACTATTAAAAGAATTTTATCTCTCTCATTAGCATGATTTTCCTTAATTTTGTCCACGTATCCCTTCCACATCTCTTGACTTTGGTCATACAAACGTTGTTGCTCTTCAAAAAGGGTATCATAATCGTTTTCCATTTTTTTGAAAGTTTCCCTTTGGGTTACCATTCGTTTATTACAAGTTTCCTTAAGGCTTGTCATTTGTTCTTCCACCATCGTTAATTTCTCATTATTTCGTCTCACAAAATCATTAAAGGCATTATGAATAGACTCATCATTGCAATTAAAATACGGATCATACGACGAATAAAACGAAGACGATGGGTGACCTTGGTCGTAAGATTGAAAATTGTTACCATTATCACGTGGAGCGGGGTTATAGATATAACCCCCTCGACCTCCAATAACCTCACAATAAAAACAATTGGCACCATCGGGCGCGCCTCCACAATATGGACACAAATAATATCAACCATTATTTGACATGATGCAACGAGAATGGTGTTCCGAGAATTAAACACTAGAGAGTTAGAAATAGAATTAATGGATAAGGATAAGAAGAATATTTTTTATTTTTGATTGTTTTTAATTTTCTTTTGGATTTTTGTTGTATTATGTAGACTCAAATCTACAAATCTCTCATCGAATCGACTTTCTCGATTAAAGGAGCCTCAAGGAATGAAAACGATCACGTGAAGTGAACGCCTTCGATGACTTTAGAACGTTGGTGGAACACCAAAACGTTCAAGAGGGTTTAATCTTGAAAACAAGCAAATATATATACGTAGATAATACTTTGGTTGGCAAACCCTCGATTAGCCCTCTTTCTCAAAACACGCACAAGCAAGCGGGGGAAACGAGGCGGCGCTAAGCACTTAAGAGCCTTTTTCCCTTAGGTCGTGAAATACAACCGCCTTATACCCACCTAATAGTTTGTGTTAATTGAAATTAAGCCTCACGAAAGTATTTATCTATTTTGCCTTTAAACTTTTGCTTTGGATTCGAATACAATGATCGAGTGATGAAATCCCGAATCAAGGCTTTTGGAGTACTTGTGTATTTATTGTTCTACGTAAGTACAATATAGTAATATATTCACAAAGAAAAACCAAAACAATAATGGGATATCTACAATATAGTAAAATGATTGTTGTGTGTTTATTTTAGGAAAACTAAACACGATTTATTTGGATACTATAATATAATAAGGAAAAATAACAAAAATGAGTATGTACGATATTCACGCTTTCCAAAATTTGAAAAGCAAAAACACACCACTCACACAAACACGATACTAATAATGGCACACTAAAAACACCTCCCCGGCAGCGGCGCCATTTTGATAGTCATAGAAATACGTCTTTTAGGAAAAAGAACGTATAATGGGCAAGTATTAAACTCGACGATTTAGGAAAACCGACGAATCGAATAAATGCGGGTTCATTCTCGAAGGAGGTGTGTGTATTAGATGCCAATTATGTAAAATCAAGAGTTTGGATTAGTGACGTTTTTGGTTTTAGAAAGAAGAATTAAAGACGAGCTACGTCTACAATTAAACTACGACGAGTGACGTAAAACGCGAACGCAAATACGTAAAAAGTGAAAAATTAAAAATTTTAAGCTAAAAACAAATTAAAAATGAAAACTAAGTCTAAAATAATATAAATAAGGATAAAAATCTAATAAATAAATTTTAAAGCCTTTTATTAATTAAATATTCAATTTTTAATGCTAATTAAAGCCCAAAAAATAAATATAATTAAGAAAAAGCCCAAAATATTATTTTATTGAACAAATAACTCACTTATAATATTCAAAACTAAAAAGTATTTTTCCTAAATTTTAAAAACTATTTTTCTATTTTTAAAACACTAAAAACTAATTTTAAACTAAAATAATGATTAAAAATAATAAAATAATGCTAAAAATAATTTGACAATTTTAAAAATCCTAAACTATACTAATGAACAGTAGAAAAATGAAAACGTTTGAAAAAAGTAAAAATTTTCACTAAAAGACAAAACAGTATATAATTAAACCTATTAAAACTTAAATTAAATCTAAAAATTGATAAAAAAAAATGAACAGTAAAATATTTTTTAACTAAAAATCTTAAAATGTTTTTCTAAATCTAAGAAAATTTGTAAAACTGAAAAATATAAATTTTTCACACTAAAAGACAAAAACAGAAACTTAAAAAGTCATTTAAAATGCAATTTAATCTAAAAAATAGGAAATGAATAGTAACAAGAAAATAAATTAAACAGAAAAATCAGAAAATAAATAAGAAAAATAATGAAACAAAAATCAAGTTCTAAATTCTATTTTAGCTTACTAAAGACAAAATTTTAAGAATCTGACAGTGACATGTGAGTCACTTTGTCTGCTTGTGTAGCAGTGGGAACTATTAACACTAACAGTGGGAACTGAGTTCCCACTGACTTCACAGAAAAACGGGTCTGGGGACTTTTGACCTTAGAACTTGCTTGTTACTTGGTTTTGTGGGCAAACAAAGGCACCCCCACAACCAGTTGGGTTGTGGGGAGTCAAGAAAAAGATAAAAACACTAGGACACTTAACAAATTCAAGCTCAAAAAGCCCTATCTCAGTCAGTGTTATAGGCAATGGGGTCTATTGGGGCTTTGTTGATGCATAGTGCAATTGGGTGAGTTTTGGTTGGCCAAAATTCACTCAATGCACTCCATAGCTTCCACTAATCAAGCACAAGTCCTAACCTAACCTAAATCCTATCAAGCTCGAAGATTGAGTTGGAAAAATTCTCAAAATTTAAGCACTTTAATGCTTACTGAATTTTTTTACTAGGTTTTCTAAGACTTGAGCATGCAAAGCTTGCAAAACCTTACCAAATCCAACACATCAGACTGATAATACACAAAGCTAATACAATGGGTGTATTTAAACTGATTTTAAACCATTTGCATCTCTCAAACTAAGTATAAACCCTAAATCCAAACACTCCCTTAAAACAGAAATATGAAAATTTAACAAAGGAAATCTATTCTAACATGCACCAAATCCATTCAAGTCTCTTTAAACATGCTTAAGATCAACAAATAAGTAGTATTAGGAATTTGGCAACCATCCTATAGCTTTTATCTCAAATCATCATAACTCATAATAGCAACTTCCAAAACAAGTATAGAGAGGGTTTAATTTTTTACCTGGTGAGCTTACTTCCAAGCTTCACAAAGGCTAGCTCAGCCTTCTCCATCAAGCTCGGGCTTTAGCTTATGAGCTTTTGAAAATAAGCTGAGAGTATGAGAAGAAAATAATGGTGATGCACATATCACAACTTAACCACCATCCAATATGCTCAATCTGATTTTCCTGCTGATATCAAACAAAGAAAAGAGAGAAAATGACCTGGATAACAAAGGCTTATAAGAGTATAAGGCTGGCTTATTAATTAAACCAGCTTATCAACTTATAGCTTATAGGAGAAAAAATGTTTTTCAAACTTTTATTCTTTCAACCAAATGAAACCAAACAGAAACCTTGAAGACTCTTGATTAAAGTTTATCAAAACCAATAAACCATTTTCAAAAATCCACTTTCACTTCTTTTTAAACTGGTTTCAAGATCTTGCAAGCTTTTGCCCAAAAAAAACTTCAAAATAAAAAAAGGATTCTTTGAAATTTGTTGATAAAAGTGAAAACTTTTATCTCTAACCTATTTCTCAATCAAGAAATATCATCAAACTTAAAACTTTAACTTGGAACTCAGATTATGCAGTTTAATAAATTTTTCACTTTCATTAATAAAATTAAGAAATTACAAAATCTGGAACAAGAAAGAAAAGGAGTACAGGCACCCCTTTTATACAAATACATGTAAGATTCTAGCTACTCAAATAAAAAAATGTAAAGCTAAAACCCTAAATGAAAAAAATCCAAAAATGCCCTTGGTCAAACTGGAATCATGTGATGGCCAGGGTGTTGTCCAGTTGTGTAAGAATGATCTTGAGCGTTAAATAATCCTTTGGGAACACGAAACTAATTTGGAGCGTGGATTGGTATGTAGATTCGGTTTTTGCCCAAAATGGTGAAGCAGGGGAGGGTCGTGGGGGGCCACTAGGGTCATGGGATGGGTGATTTTGTTGGTGGGTTTTGATGACAGTGAGGTGAATTATCAATTTGCACAAACAGAGACAAAACCCCTTTAGATTAAGGTGAATTGTAACTAGGGGGTTTTAGGGTTTATGAGGGGATTAGGGTGGGTTTTAATCTAATTTTGGGATTAGGATAATTTAAATTGTTGTTTAGTGGGAAATAAAGTTTGACCATTTGACCAATTTAAATAAAATCGGGTTATGGGATGGGTTGTGGGTTTGGTAAATGGGTGGGTAAAGGGTGACGTGGCATTGTATGACTGGTGGGTTGGGGATATATGGGTTGGTGGGTAGGTTTGTTGGATATTAATGGTTTGTTAGTTAAATATGTTTGGGCTAATAGCAGATTAACCCCCTCCCCTAACTGAATCTCTTTATACAGCCTTGCACCATTAGTCCTTTTCCTTTTTCAATTCCAGTCCTTGTGTTTATCAATTGGGATTTGAAGGTTGTTTTTGTAACTTTGACCATTCTACAAGGGAATTTCTTGACAAGTCTTCATTCTTCTAGGATTATACTTGTATATAGTGATTTTTGAAGGGCCATACTTGTCATTTTGTCAAATATGAGGGACCAAATGTGACAAATCTTCAAACTTTAAGGGCATTTTTTGCAAAATTCATTCTTCGGGTCTGGTTCATTGTGCGGCTTCGTTTCCCGTGTTCGTTTTTGCCCCATTCTTGTGATCTTTTGTTGATTACACGATATCCGTACCTAAAATACACAAGACACAAATACAAGCATATATAGGGGTATTTTCAATATATTTTATGCATTTAAAGCCCGTTTTGGACGATGAGACTATGTATAATTGCAGTCTCATCAGAATGCCAAATAGCCCGCCTTTACATTGTTAGGCTTTACAGAAAACAAACTTCAAATCTCTCCTAATCCCAGACCCAAACAGTCCTTAAATCAACTAGAATCAGCAACAAAAAAGAAAGAAAATAACTAAATGTAAAGAATAACATACCAAGTTTAACCTTTAATTGTCAGGATGATAGTAAGGTTGGTTGAAAAGCTTGGTCCCACTCACTACTAGGCAAAAAATAGTTCGCATAGAAGGCTGATGTGATGACTGATGAGGAATGTTGGTCTATTTTAATCAGATACGTTATAGAGCAAATTTAGGAAATTACCCTTAGGAAATTGTAATAATCCATAAATAAGCCAAAGACGAATTTCATTAAACACGTGAGCGATCTAAGTTCGTTGTACACAAGGATCTTATGAATTTGAGACGTTTGTATTAATTTGGACAATTGATTCGAATTGGGTTTCGGTTTTTAATCTAAAGATAATTATACCAAATTTTAAACCTAAAGTGTATGAATCGTATCCCAAATAAAATTCTAAAAAAACAATTATTTAAAATCCAAATAAAATTTAAACTATTTAAAATGATAATCAATTTAATATTAATCTATTTAATTAAAAACAAGTTCAAAACTAATTCTATTTAAAACTAAATTAATTAAAAACTAATTTATTTAAAATCTAATTTTAAAAACAATTTAAATTTCTAAAAGTAATAAAAAATATTTTTTATTTTTATTTATTTATTTTTTCTTTAAACTTTATACAATTTATTTTAACAATTGATTTAAATTAATAAAATGAAACTTTGTATTTAAAAGGAAATTAAAGGCTGACAGCTAGATCTATCAAATCTATATTAATTACTTAGACTATAGATAAACAAACACAAGAGGCTAGACCAGTTGGTTAGTGCATTGGGCATGTGACCAGGAGGTCACGAGTTCGAGTCCAGTGATGGACATTTTTGGTATAATTATTTTGGACTTGAAAATAGAAATTCACAGTCATAGGAATGACTTTTATTGTAATATTATTTTTTGACTGTTAAACTTGTAACAGATTGAAAATTCAGTTCCCAAACTATGCGTTTGGATAATTGATTAATAGTAGAACAAGTATACCACATATAAAGCAACACATATATGAATATCTCCATCCTAATATCTGTAGAAACTAACAATATAAATTGCAAAATAGCACTTAGCAGATTATACTATAACCAAAATATGCCAATGACCAAATTATATCAGCAAACAGACTTCAAATTAATCTGATAAGATTTATTCTATTAAACTCAAATCAACAGTTCAGAAACGAACATAAACTTACCTTATTAAAACTGAAAAATGGAATAAACCGACTTAAAGCATTCAGTTAAATTAAACTCAACCAAATACCCCTACACATATAAGCAGACCTAATGTTTTATAAACACAGATATCCATATCAGACTTATATTAGCAAGCTTAGACTAAAATAATCACAAGACTATTATCACATGTATAAATCCAAGTCAAGTAACAAAACCACACTTAGCAGACTCAATTACTTCTAGACATATAAGACTTATTAAAAGTAAAACACTCAAATCAGTTAACTAAATCCCACCAACGAAAAGACCTAAACAGATTATCAACTAGACAATAGCATAACCATATGACCAAATCTACACATATATATTTAAACTAAAATTTTGAAGCAGATTATTAAAATAAATTCATCAAACAATCAAATCATACTAAAACTTATTAAACTAAAATTGACCTTTTTGAGAATCCTTTAATGCAGAAAAATGCGCTGAGCATTCATTAGACTAAATATAGAACCACCATACACCTTCTCGAACCATGATCCAGAAATCATGTGAACCAAATACCATTCAAACCAGAAACGGTAGCTCGAACCACAATTTATTTATAAAACTTCCAGTAGGGAAAGTTTTTCCCCGATTTTCACTTTTATTAATTAATTAAAGCTATTGCATTAACTTTAATCAAATAATATTTATATAACATCAAACATATTATTAGAGGAATAATTGTGATTAAATTTAAACAGTAAATTAACAAAGACAGATTGAAACTTAAAAATGACTTTTATTAATAACTGAGAATCATTACAAGACTACTAAAATGAAAATACAATATTTATAAAACCGCATACTTTTACCATGAACAGTACATTACGTAAACATACTCACCTATTAAAACTTACTAATTATGTCACATACACGTATCACGAATATTAATAACAAGAATTACGTACGTGTAATTACACGATAATTATTTCGTACGTGTTAATACACGATAATTATTAACTATGATGAATAAATCACGAACATATAATCACGAGCATTTAACATGATTATCGCGTATATTAAATAGACGCTACGAGTAATTACGTATAATAATTACGTACGGTAAGTAATTACGTATATTATGATTATTATTAATATACGACATGAATTTACGTATAATAAGTAAAACCGCAAGATAATAAATCACGTCATTTAAATCACGCGACACGAATATTTAAAATGAATATTATTACATACATAATGTTTACGTTTAACACGTATAATGATAACTATGAAAATTCACGACACTTAAACCACGAATACATGTAATATTTAACATGTCGAAGAAATAACTAAAATATAAGGGGTGTGGTGTTGGGCTGGCGTTCAAAAGAAGGGAAGTGTGCTTAAGGCCCACATGGGCCTCCAACCGTGTGATCACAGAATTAGATGGGAGGAGTATATGTTTTGGACATGTTATAAAACCCTAAACAAAAATAAACAACGATCCTTTTTCTTCTCTTGGGGGTTGCCGTCATTTTGCATCAACAAGAAAACCAAACCAACCGTGGGTTAATTAAGAACAGGAGTGAGGTCGTGATTCCGTTTATTAAACACGCAAGATAGGTAATCTTCAATCCTGGTTTGTTTTTTTTCTTCTTTGGTTTCAAGGATTAAGAACTTTCTATAATGAAAACATGTTAAAACAAACTAGAATTAAGGGTGGTAAACGTGGGGTTTGGTTAAACACGACTGACAGACAAACCGAGACCCTCATTGGTCTCGGTGGTGACATCCTTCCACCAGCCGCACACCCACTGTGGGGTCGGCTTGGGTTTCTGTTCTAACGATGGCAACACCATAACCCAGCACGTGGTGGTTATGTTTAGACAGTGGGAACCCCAAAAACATCAACAGTGGCGTTTTGGCTTGTGGGTACAAATTACTGGGCAGCAGGAACGAAAATGTTAAGGCAGTGGCAACAAGGACACTACCGGGGGCAATATAGCCACAGCCAAGGGCTGTGGCAGTTTAAAAGGGTGTTTGGTTTTGGGTTTAAGAAAACAGTTAAGGGGGTGTTTGGCTGTCAGTTTAAAGAACAAAAAAGGGGTTGTTTGGTTCGGTTTATATGTAAACACAACACGGGCACGGGTTTTATTTTTACAGGCTCAACATTTTTCTACAAGTATATTTTTACAAGCATATTTTTACAAGGTTAATTAAGTTAAATCAATCATGACTTAAAATTTATTTAATTTAATCAAGACTTAGGTTATATTTATATTTGATAAATAATACATGTTTGTAGCCTAAGTATTTTATTATTTAGTTTTAGACTATCGTTTTATTATTTATTAATTATTAATACATGGACTTTTAATTAATTAATAAATCACGACTTAGGTTATAATTAATAATTTATTAATACGTGATTAACCTAAGTAATTTATATGTCATGATTTAATTAAATCGTGCCTTTATTTAATTAAATCTTATAACATATAGTTTATTAAATTTCATGCCATTTATTTAATGAACTATACTGATTAACCATAATTTATTATTAATTAATATAACATGAACTATACTTATTAATTAATAATCAGTTGTAATCTATAGTATCGAATTAATAAACTATATTATTAATTATATGACATATGATATTTAATCAGCAAAACTTAAGCTTATTAATCCAGCTTATTTCTAAACATAGAAACTTTCTATTTTTAGAAACTCATCTATTTTAAGAAGTAATCTATTTTTTGAAACTTTCTATTTTAGGAAACCTGCTATATTTAGAAAGTTACTTATTCTTACACTACAAGTATAATAATTCAAGAATATCAGTAGTAAATCAGATTACTTAAAAAACATGATGAATACAGTATAACATTAAAATCGGTAAAACAAGACTAAAACATATAAAACCAGTCAAGACATACTATAACCAATTACATACGCAGTAATCAGAATACTTATACATGTATACTATCATTGTAGCATTAGTGAGATCGAAGTAGGACTCTCTTTCGTTCGTCTTCTTCGTTCACTGGACTTAAGGTACAGATTTCTCGTCCTTCAGTAAGGACAATTTCTTCCTTCATTAGGATTTCCCGTATGCAGCCAACTGTTTTCCCCAGTAGTTATAGATTAAATGCTTATGTTTTATTAGTTACCTTAGCCATATACATGCATGACCAGTTCACCTAGTTATGGAGGTACCATAACCATAACACTAGAGGCACTAGTGTTATGACTTCACCACGGCGGAGTGATAGCTCGTGTTGTCCCTTTCAGCTTTTGGCCATATTATTATATTATCATGTGGGGCGTATGGGTGCATCCTAGTTACATGTTTCAGTTAGGATTTCATGGTGAATGTGGTGTGTGCCTTGCATCCTTCACAAGGAGCTGATCCCTCCTACCCACTTACCAGTTAATTAGAGGCAACCCCTCTAATTGCATGATGAGGTCTCCCCTACAAGTATTCATGCACGTTGTTGACCTCATGACCTATATTGGCTTTTGGTACATTAACTAATACAGATTTCATAAGTAACATAAGCTATGTTTTCAGAACTAAAACCAGTTAACATGACAGACAACTAGGTTTTCCAGGACTTATATATTTTCGCTGCTATTAGTCTTATTTATGTTTCAGCCATTCATACTATGTGGTATATCCGTGCACTAAGCGTCATGCTCAGCCGTTACTTTCCTTTCCATGTCCCAAAACGGCAGGTACCCAAGGACAGACTCGAGCATTTGGAGGACGAGCATAGGATGGAAGCCGCCATAGACTTCTTCTCCTTTTGCCTTCATATACTTATGCTTGTTTAGTCTTTCATTCATTTCATTTACTTTATTTATGTTCTGGGCTTATTTTGGGAACCGATGTTTGATTCAGGTTTTCCCTATGGTCATGTATGTTTTACTACATATTACCTTGCATGCTTTGATGACATGCCATAATTACGCGTAACGATCCACTTATCAAAGTGGGGTGTTGCAATTATGGTATCAGAGCCAAGGCTTCGACCTGTAGGCTCTAAAACTTGACATGTGACTAGTGGGTAGTCACCAGGAGCTTCCTAAGCCAGCACTTGTTATTCCACATATTGATGTGTTCAGCGCATTGTTGTTTTAACCATGATGTTTTCAGCACCTTGATGTTTTAACCTTGATGTTTTCATCGATATTGTTTTACTAATATGGATGGACAACCGTCATTCATATTTAGTTATGTGTCATTGTTTCATGCACGATGTTCCTCGTGAACTGTGGCTATGTGGACTGAACCCCAGTAGTTCATAATTAGTCACATAATTTTTTTTCTGATAAGTTTTGACAGATGATTTTTACTTATTTATGTTTCATGTATCATTGTGCAGGAATTTTGACTAAGTAATGGTTGGTACAAGAATAGTCCTATTTAGTCGCATGTGCTTTTATCGAAACTTTTAACTTTGGGACCGACCCATAGGCGTCCCCTCGCCATTTCTTTTGTTTTGGATAAACTGACCATAGGCGTTTACCCTCGCGCATATAAAGGTTTTCATAAACTACATCATGCATTCACGCACTGCTTACATGCATAAAAAAATTTCATGATTTATTGGCATAAACTAATGCATAAAATTTTCTCATGATTTATTGGCATAAATTTTTTTCATGTCCCCTCATAAGTTACTACGTCTTTATGTCAAGTATGTTTTCATACTATCATGGTTAACTTCATTTTCATGCTGATTATGTTATGTACTCCTTCATGTTAAGTTGTTTCATGTTTCTTCATGATGATTTCGTCTTCATGTTGATCACGTCTTACGTCTCTTTTGTTGTTTATGCTTTCATGCAAGACACTGTTGGAATTCATTTAAATCCTGCTTTCATGATAGTCATGGTTGGTTTTCATTAATCATGCTTTCAGGAAAATCATCGTTGAAATTCGTTTAACCACACGTTAGTGTTTCTCTATGCAACCAAAATGAGGTATATACTGGCATTGTCAGGTTATCATGTTGGTCTTTCTAACCGTTTAACCAAGTATTTTCCTTTAAAATCATGTCGGATGATCGACCCCATACCGATCATTTCATGTTCATTCTATGTGTACTCCATGTACCATATCCCATGTGCGTATTCCACTTGTTGATACTCTGCAAGTTGCTGATGCCGCTCATAGCTTGGAGATGTTACTAAGGGTGGATGCTGCAGATTTTAGAGACGCTACGAGATGTGGATGCTTTTCAAAACCTAGAGATCTTACAAGACGAAGACAAATGCGTTAGATCAAAGCGATCAGACGAGAAGATGTTCACCACCAGACGATTTCCATCAATCATTGTCCCTAATTCTTAGTTACATGTCACACGTCATTTAGCTGTCGTTTCAGTCATATGAGTGAGAACCGGTACGAGCCGGCCACTCAGCTGAATAGTTACATGAATCACAGTCATGAGAATGACCGTCATGGAACTGACAGACAAGACGATAATAACCACTACTATGACAGCAACTATCCTAGCAATCGTAACCGAAGCTCCGGCCGTGGACTTGATCAGAAATATAAAGGATCAGTAGTCCAACTGATCCGCCAATTCTGGCATAATAACCTAATATTTGTAGTTCTATTCGTTTCACATCTCGAGACATATGTCAAGACATCAGTTAAGACACATGTCTCACGTATACTTTCTGAAGACACATGTTAAGAAACCAGTCAAGACACATGTCATGCTTATATTTCCCAAGACACGAGTCAAGACACATGACTCACGTCCAATTCTGGAACATCCCTAAGAAATTCAGCGTACCCTTCAAAGGATATATCCATTTTTTGGTGCCAGGTATTAATCAGGCCACAAGAATTTTAGTACCAGCACCGGCATATCAGTGAGATATGTCATGATTGTTCGATGATACTTTCCTTTCTCGCACCTATATTTCATATATTCATGACCATAAAGGACGCCATTCGTATCCCCCATGTATACGAAGGTTTTACTTTAGCCTAATGATGAGATCCAAGCTACTAACGCATTACCTCGGACAAATGCGAGTTGAATTTAATCCTAATTATAGACTATGAGTAGCACACCCTGTTACGATTCATGATTTTGTATAGTAATGTTCAGGCTCCTGAATACATTCAGCATGGTTTTCCATAAGGAAAATCTGTACAAATTATCTATGCTTTCCAAGCACGTGCTTTATTAGCCATGACTGCTAAAAATTTCTAGCTGTCAGTTAAGACACGACCACTAAAGTTCCTTTTACACATAACCAGCCGATTATACCAAAATCTTCCCATACATTCCAGAAGAACCTTCAAGGAGAAGGACGGTAACATGACATTATGTGTTGCCTACCGTCAATTTAAAACAAATTACCATCCATAACCATTATTCTCCTCCACGTATTGACAACATGTCCAATTGACTTTAGGGTGTTAATCACCTTTCCAAGATCGGACTCATGATCACGCTGCCAATAGTGCCGAGTGAAAGAGCAGAACATTTCCATGACTGCTATTCATACAAGACTCGGACATGCTAGATTAGTGATTTTGTATTAGTCTCATAAATGCTCCATCAACATTATAGACTTAATAAATTGAGTTTCCATGAACTCATAAACAAATTCATAAGTATTTTCATCGAGAACCACCTGATTTTTTTCTCTAGGTCTAGAGAAGAGCAGGAAGACCATATTTTCACTATGTTGTAAATTCTATGACAGGAGAAATTTCACCTTGAAATTTTCCAATATAAATTCTGGTTGATTACGGTGACACGCTGAATCACATGGATTCTCATGGTTAATCTTACCATGACTCAGCTTATGCGTAAAGGTGAGAACCCTACAATACATTAAGTGTTCTAGAAAATCCTATGCTAAGAGAAGTCTAATTGTGGAGACTCATAGTTTCTCAAACTTCTATGTATCAAGTTTCAACGAAGCGAGGTACAATTACTTTCATATCTAAGATAAAACACTAACAGACTAGGATGATTTTTTCCATCATCAGAAATTGTGAACAGAAATGGGACAAGATCTCCATGGATTTTGGTTACCATATTAACGCAAACTCAGAAGAAGCATGATGCGATCTAGGTTATTCTCAACAGTTTTACCAAGTCTGCAGAATCCATACATCCGCAAGGATTTCAGAGCTAGCAGATTGATCGGACATGTTCCAGCCAAGGCTCATCCGATCACTTGGTAATCCCTCAGCTATCATGCCAAACAAAGGTTCGCGTTTGTGCTCCTTATTTACGTTCACGTCCTTGTTCTACTTTTACGACTTGCTTTCACGCTCATGTTCATGACACTATTCACGTTCATGATCGTATCCTGGCTTACGATTTTACGTTCATTTTCGTTCTGGGGAGTTTTGCAAGAACTGGAGAGACCAAACTCAAGTTTAGTGCCATCCTTAGATAGACGTTTAACGTCACATTCCACGTCTCACCTTATATCGTTTAACTTTACCACCTCAGTTATTCTATGTCCACGATACGTTTCACATGTCATGTACATTCCACGTTTCACATATCACGTTCATGATATGTACACGTATCATTGTTCATCATATGCTTCACATATTACACTCACCATATCTCCACGTATCAAGTTCACAATTTGTTCACGTAACACATTCACAATTGTTCACGTACTACGTTCCAGTATGTCTCGCGCATCATTGCTAAGACGGGACTAATATTAGTTAGTCTAGGTTATTTTGTACCGTAACGTTTCATTTACCCTTACACGTTAATTCTTATTCCCTCGATCAGATTCAGGAGGACCTATCTTACGTTGTTAACCAGGAACTTTTATGTATTATCAAATCAAGGTCATGAAGACCAAGATCATCGGATGTGTCAAGATCTAGTAGGGGAACCGTTCCGAGAGGGAAGCCTCTTGGAAACGGAATAGTCCATTTGGATTTTATCCTCTCATCCTTCTATAATTCAGTTATATTCTTTCCAGGCACGTCACGTTTAACGTCCATTTTCTTTCAGATTACGTTATCTATAATTCGGGTCGAATTATTCTTTTTAGGGGGAAGAGTTGTAAAACCGCATACTTTTACCATGAACAGTACACAACGTAAACATACGCACCTATTAAAACTTACTAATTATGTCACGTACACGTATCACGAATATTAATTACAAGAATTACGTATGTGTTATTACACGATAATTGTTACGTACGTGTTAATACACGATAATTATTAACTGTGATGAATAAATCACGAACATATAATCACGAGCATCTAACATGATTATCGCGTATATTAAATAGACGCGACGAGTAATTACGTATAATAATTACGTATGGTAAGTAATTACGTATATTATGATTATTATTAATATACGACATGAATTTACATATAATAAGTAAAACCGCAAGATAATAAATCACGTCATTTAAATCACGCGACACGAATATTTAAAACGAATATTATTACGTACATAATGTTTACGTTTAACACGTATAATGATAACTATGAAAATTCACGACACTTAAACCACGAATACACGTAATATTTAACATGTCGTAGAAATAACTAAAATATAAGGGGTGTGGCGTTGGGCTGAAGTTCAAAAGAAGGGAAGTGGGCTTAAGGCCCACATGGGCCTCCAAGCGTGTGATCACAGAATTAGACGGGAGGAGTATATGTTTTGGACATGTTATAAATCCCTAAACAAAAAGAAACAACGATCCTTTTTCTTCTCTTGGGGGCTGCCGTCGTTTTGCATCAACAAGAAAACCAAACCAACCGTGGGTTAATTAAGAACAGGAATGAGGTCGTGATTTCGTTTATTAAACACGCAAGATAGGTAATCTTCAGTCCTGTTTTGTTTTTTTTCTTCTTTGGTTTTAATGAAAAAGAACTAAATCTATAATGAAATCATGTTAAAACAAACTAGAATTAAGGGTGGTAAACATGGGGCTTGGTTAAACACAACTGACAGACAAACCGAGACCCTCATTGGTCTCGGTGGTAACATCCTTCCACCAGCCGCACACCCACTGTGGGGTCGGCTTGGGTTTCTGCTCTAACGGTGGCAACACCAGAACCCAACAGGTGGTGGTTATGTTTAGACAGTGGTAACCCCAAAAACATCAACATTGGCGTTTTGGCTTAAAACAGTGTGTACAAATAAGTGGGCATCAGGAACGAAAATGTTAAGGCAGTGGCAACAAGGCCACTACCGGGGGCAATATAGCCACAACCAAGGGTTGTGGCAGTTTACAAGGGTGTTTGGTTTTTGGTTTATGAAAACAGTTTAGGGGGTGTTTCGCCATCAATTTAAAGAACAAAAAGGGGGTTGTTTGGTTCGGTTTATATGTAAACACAACACGGGCACGGGTTTTTATTTTACAGGCTAAACATTTTTCTACAATTATATTTTTACAAGCATATTTTTACAAGGTTAATTAAATTAAATCATTCATGACTTAAAATTTATTTAATTTAATCAAGACTTAGGTTATATTTATTTTTGATAAATAATACATGTTTGTAGCCTAAGTATTTTATTATTTAGTTTTAGACTATCGTTTTATTATTTATTAATTATTAAAACATGGACTTTTAATTATATAATAAATCACGACTTAGGTTATAATTAATAATTTATTAATACGTGATTAGCCTAAGTAATTTATATGTCATGATTTAATTAAATCATGCCTTGATTTAATTAAATCTTATAACCTATAATTTATTAAATTTCATGCCATTTATTTAATGAACTATACTGATTAACCATAATATATTATTAATTAATAGAACATGAACTATACTTATTAATTAATAATAAGTGTGAAAACACTTACCCTTTTACCACTTATTTCCAATAATAACAAGACCAAAACGTGTATTTCATGTCGTAAAAGTCGGAATTATGCGTGGTTTGTGTTTTATTGTGTTTTAGGACCAAAAGATGAAAAAGGAAGAAAACCCGGGCTTTCACGGGCTTTTATCGAAGAAAACGAGAAAAGACAAAGTCAAAAGATCAAGAGTGCTTTAAAGACGGATGTCCAAGACCTATTCTGAAGATTTATCGAAGAACAAGTCTAAAGACGAAAGTTTAATGAAGTCGAAGAACTCGAGTCTAAATAAATGAAGAAATGTTAAGACGAGTTTAATTAATCCCTAGACGACATCGAGAAAGACAAATGAATTAAATCGAGTCGAGAAGAAAAAGAAAGAAGGAAGCACCACACATGCACTTCCCAATTCCCTATAAATACCCTCCTAATCACATTAGGAAGGGGTTAGCTAGTTTTAGTTTTCAATTTTTCTTTCTAGTTTTTAGAGAGAGAAAGTTCTCAACTTTCTCTCACTAAGTTTTTCATTCTTCCTTTCTTTTAAGCTTTCATTAATCCTTGTATTTGAGTTTCTTTAATCAAAAGTTTAAGTTTAAGCTTTGTGTTCTTTAATCTCATTCTACATTTCTTGAAGTTGCTTATTTCTTAATCCAAAACCTTACTTTTGATCCGAATCCTTTATGATCCGTGATTAAATTTAAGGTTGTATGGTTAGAAGGTTCATTCCCTTTGTTCCTACGTAAGCTCCTACACGTATAAGTTGTAAGCTCTTAATGCTTATTGGCTTATTACAAGTTTTAGCTTATTGGTTTTCAGATTTCTCAAAGGTTTTAGTCATTTTAAAGTTCATTTCATAAAGTTTATAATCTTTTATGTTTTAAAAGTGGTCAAATCTAAGCTTTTTGAGTTGTTTAACATTCCGATTAGATAGCTTATTACACTTGCTTATTGAGTTTTAAGCTCTTCCCCAATTTCGGATTAAGTATTGCATTCCATCGCAATACGAGGGATTCTACACATTCCGACGGATTTCATTGTCTTGATCGCAATAACCCATTAGGGTTCTACTTTGCGATCGGTTGGTCATTTCCCCCTTATTCCGATCTGGGATTGCGATCGCTCATTGCGATCGCATATTCCGACGGGACTAAGGTTCTTGTTAAGACGAAACTCTGCCAAAATTTACTTTACAACATTCCGATCTGAACCACTTTGCGACAAAGGTATTTGGGGTATTCCGATCTAAAACATTGCGATCTAAAAACATTCTGACAAACATCATTGCGATAGAATTGTTATCGTTGCATTCCGATGGGTATTCAATTCAGCATTCCGATGGACTTTCACATTAATTATTCCGATGGCTTATTTTAGTTGTATTCCGATGATTATGACTTGGTGCATTCCGATAGAAATGAGTTGCAATATTCCGATAGAACATGTTTTTAAGTTTTAAAGTTTTACTTTAAGTTTTTCTAAATAGCTTCTAGTTTATAATTTAAACGCTTTAAATTCGCTCAACGACATTTTAATACTTGCTTGTAGTTTAATTAGATAACCAAACCAAACCATTCTCTGGTTCACCAAAAGACAATTGAGTCGCACTTTAGACCGGAAATCAATTCGAAAAGATTTGGAACTACGAATTTTGATAAAACCGTGTATTAAATGGCGCCGCTGCCGGCTCTTTTCGTTAAGATTAACGGTTTCTAGTGAGAGACGCATTGAATTTTGGGATCCGTTCTTTGAACGTTATTTTCCTTGCTTTAAAAATTTTCAAAAATCCTAAAAAATATAAAATTCTTCAAAAATACAAAAACATTGAAAAATCATAAAAAGCAATTCTTTTCCAAAGGTTTTGCACCAAAAAGATTATATAGATATTCTCTCTGTGTATTTTTCTTCTGCAGGTGTATGCGTACTAGATCTTCGAACTATTCTAAGCCCGAGACTCGTGAAGATCTAGATATGGCTGGTGTTAATAACAACAATAATAACCCACCTCTACCCAATTTGAATAATAATAACAACAACAACAATGTCCCCCTACCTGATTTACGAACAATGGAGGAATTGTGTCAACCCACCATGAACGGACGCGGAGGCCCGATTGCGCCGATGCACATCACGGCTCAGGAGTTTTCGTTGAAGCATCACATGATCCAACAAGTGCAAACTAACCCATTTCATGGAATTCCGGATGATGACGCCAACAAACACCTTGACAAATTCATTACCATCACCCAAAGCATGAAGTCCCCCGGTGTTTCTATGGATGAACTTCGCCTTCAACTATTTCCCCACTCGCTTTCTCACCATGCCGAAAAATGGTTTGACCGTCTCCCAAAGAATTCTATTCATACTTGGAATGTCATGACTCAACGTTTTTTGTCGCGCTACTTCCCACTATCCATGGTCACCAGCCTTCGTAACCAAATTAGTGGATTCATGCAAGACAATGACGAATCGCTCTTTGATGCTTGGGAACGATACAATGATTTGATCGACCGCTGTCCGAACCTTAACATGCTCCCTGTCACTCTCATTGATACTTTCTACAATGGTCTCACTTTTCGTGATCGTGACACGATCAACGCCGCCGCCGGTGGTACTTTTATGAAAAGGAGACCGGAAGAGTGTAGTGAGTTGATCGAAAACATAACTACTCACCACAAGAATTGGGATTCATCCGCATCCTCAAGATCTAACCCGAGAGTCAATGTTTCTTCTACTACTTCCAATCCTGAGATAACCGAACTTACCCGACAAATCGCGGGTATGCACAAGGATTTCATGACCATGGCCACAAACCAATTTCAACAAGCTAAATCCGTTGCTATTTCTTGTGACACATGTGGTGGTCCTCATTCTTACAATGATTGTCCTTCTACCCAAGGCAATTTTTCTGAAAACGTTAACGCGGCATACGGTACTTATCCCACGGGAGGCTATCAAGCTCGTCCTCAAGGAGACCGTAGCTTGCTAAGTTATCGTTCAAACAACTATCTTGCTCCACGTGGTTTCCCTCCTCCAAACCAAAACCAACAACAAAGCTATAACCGAAACAACCAATCCCAACCTCGTGCTAACAATCAATATCAATCCCAAAGAAACCCATACCCAAATCAAGGAAATTCTCAAGCTTACCAAGCTCCACCTCTCAATCAACCAATGGCATTGAATCAAGACGTCGAGACGTTCATGAAGACTAATTGAGAGATGGTGACGAATCTTCAAAGTCAATTCGTCAACTTGAAGGGAGAAATGGCGAAACAAGGGAACGATATTCGAGCCGAGCTAAGGAATGACATGGCAAAGCAAAGCAATGAGATTCGTGCAGACATGAGAGACTCTTTCAGCACTCAAGCGCTAAACATACGTGATATGATCGGTTCGCTCTTCCAAGGTAATCAACCCTCTTCTTCGGGTACTCTTCCGAGTAACACCGTTGCGAACCCAAGAGGGGAGATGAAAGCAATCACCACTCGTAGTGGAAAAGGTTATACGGAACCCGAGCTTCCTACACCTCCACCCGTGATTGTGAACAAGGAAAAATAGCAACTTTCCCCACCTCCTTTGCCTTCTACCCCCATTTCCCCACCACCCGTGGTTGTGAGTGATCCTACTCCCCTAAAGCCTTCTTCTTCATCCAATATACCTTATCCTTCAAGGTTGAGGAAAGAGAAGCAAAAGAGCAAGGATGATATTCAAGTTTCAAACTTTCTTAAAATGTTTAAACAATTGAATTTTAACATCTCCTTTTCCGAGGCTCTCGCTCACATGCCTAAATATGCTAAGATGTTTAAAGATCTTCTAAGTGACAAGGAGAAGCTTCTTGACATTGCTCAGACCCAACTTAATGAGAATTGCTCTGCCGTTCTCTTAAGGAAATTGCCCACCAAACTTGGTGATCCGGGTCGCTTCTTGATTCCTTGCAACTTCCCAGGAGTAGAGAATTGCATGGCCCTAGCCGATCTAGGTGCCAGTATAAACTTAATGCCTTTAAGTGTTTGGAAGCAATTATCTCTCCCCGAGCTAGTCCCCACCAAAATGACTTTGGAATTAGCCAACCGTACGGTTGCTTATCCAGTGGGGATAGCCGAAGACGTTTTCGTTGGCGTTGACAAATTCACCTTCCCGGTGGATTTTGTTGTCGTTGACTATGAGATGGATCCTCGTGTTCCATTAATCGTTGGACGTCCCTTCTTGAGGACCGGTCGCACTCTCATTGATGTAGCCGCGGGGGAAATAATCACGAGAGTTTGTGACGATAAAATTGTCTTCAACATGGGTAAGATTTCTAAGCAACCTTATTCATATGAGAGTGTTAATGCTATTGATGTTCTTGATGAGGCTTGTGAAGAACATTTTCATGATGCTTGCAAAAGTACTCCCTCTTCTCTACCCAATGTTGAGACCGTTGCCTCAATTGCTCCGTCATTGACTCCTTTTGGATAAAGTGACTTGGATGATTTCGAAGCTAGCTTGGGTCCTCTCGATATTAAGTATGATAATTCGTCCACCGATTGGGATGAAGATATTCGTACTATTGAGAGACTTCTCAATGAAGACCCGTTTTCTCCTCCTTCTCCTAAAGAGGTGACTAATGATGATCCATCGTTAGTTACACCATCTATTGAGGATCCTCCTACTCTTGAGCTTAAGGACCTACCTCCTCATCTTGAGTACGTTTTCCTTGAAGACAACAAGAAGTTACCGGTCATCATCGCAAAGGACCTGAAAGAAGAAGAAAAATCCCGACTTATCGCCGTGTTGAAGAAGCATAAAAGAGCTATCGCTTGGAAAATCTCTGACATTCGCGGAATTGATCCTCACTTTTTCACACATAAAATTCTCATGGAGGACGACTTTAAGCCCACAATTCAAAGCCAACGAAGGGTGAATCCTAAAATCTATGACGTCATCAAAAAAGAGGTTATCAAACTTCTTGATGCGGGTATGATTTACCCTATTTCGGATTCACCATGGGTTAGTCCAGTCCATTGTGTACCTAAGAAAGACGGCATCGCCGTTGTGCCCAATGCAAACAACGAGTTGATTCCTACACGTCTCGTTACTGGGTGGAGAGTTTGTATAGACTACCGCAAACTCAATGATGCCACGAGAAAGGATCATTTCCCTCTTCCTTTTATGGACCAAATGCTTGAACGTTTATCGGGTAATGAATATTACTGCTTTCTTGATGGTTTCTCGGGTTATTTCCAAATACCCATCGATCCCCAAGATCAAGAGAAGACAACATTCACTTGTCCCTATGGCACATTTGCCTACAAAAGGATGCCTTTTGGCTTATGCAATGCCCCCGGGACTTTCCAAAGGTGCATGTTGGCTATCTTCCATGACATGGTTGAGCAAACCATGGAAGTCTTCATGGATGATTTATCGGTCTTTGGGGATTCCTTCTCTTCTTGCCTTGCCAATTTGGAACGTATGCTTAAGCGGTGCGAAGACACTCGCCTTGTTCTAAATTGGGAAAAATGCCATTTTATGGTCAAAGAAGGCATTGTGCTAGGACACAAAATCTCTAAAGTCGGTCTTGAAGTTGACCGTGCTAAAGTAGATGTCATAGCCAAATTACCTCCACCTTCAACCGTGAAGGATGTGAGAAGTTTTCTGGGTCATACGGGCTTCTATCGTTGATTCATTCAGGATTTTTCTAAAATCGCTCGCCCGATGACCCACCTCTTGGAAAAAGATACTCCTTTTATCTTTTTTAAAGAGTGTATCGAAGCCTTCAATCTTCTCAAGGATAAGCTAACTAAGGCACCCATCTTGGTTACCCCTAATTGGGAGCTACCCTTTGAATTGATGTGCGATGCTAGCGACTTTGCTATTGGTGCGGTTTTGGGTCAAAGAGTGAATAAACGCTTCCAACCAATCCATTACGCTAGCAAGACAATGACGGGGGCTCAACTGCATTATACGACAACCGAAAAAGAGCTTTTAGCTGTTGTCTATGCTTTTGAAAAATTTCGCCCCTATCTTGTTCTATCCACCACCACCGTATACACGGACCATTCCGCGTTGAAGTACTTGATGACTAAGCACGACTCTAAGCCAAGACTTCTTCGCTGGGTTTTACTCCTTCAAGCATTCAACATAGAAATTCGTGACAAAAAGGGAGCCGAAAACCTAGCCGCGGATCATCTGAGTAGACTTGAGGATCCATATCAAGAGGATCATCCGAACAAAGAGATCAATGACTCTTTCCCCCTTGAGACCTTAATGTCTATAAATCTCAATCTTGATGACACCCCGTGGTTTGCCGACATTGTAAACTACTTAGCGGGTGGTGTTCTCATCAAAGGGTTAACATCCCAACAAAAGAAGAAGTTCTTGAATGATGTTAAGACTTACTTTTGGGATGACCCTTTTCTATTCAAACAATGTGCTGGTCTGATCATTCGTCGATGTGTTGATGGACCGGTAGCTTTGCAAATCCTTGCTGCTTGCCATAAAGGACCCACTGGTGGTCACTTTGGTCCCAAGTACACCGCTAAGAAAGTGTTTGACTCTGTATTCTATTGGCCCACCATTTATCGTGACGCTCACGAAATGGTTAAGCATTGTGATGCTTGCCAACGCCAAGGCAAGATCACACATAAAGATGAGATGCCTCAAAATTTCATACAAGAATGTGAAATCTTTGACGTATGGGGCATCGACTTTATGGGGCCATTTCCATTCTCCAAAGGGAACAAGTACATCCTCGTAGCCGTTGACTACTTTTCTAAATGGGTTGAAGCTAAGGCTCTCCCTACGACCGATGCGAGGGTGGTTGTGAACTTTTTAAAGCAGTTGTTTGCTCGATTCGGTGTTCCTCGTGCTATTATCAGTGATCGCGGGACTCATTTTTGCAATGATCAATTTGCAAGAGTCATGGCTAAGTATGGTGTCAATCACCGTCTTTCCACCGCCTATCATCCCCAAACCAATGGGCAAGCCGAGATTTCCAACCGTGGATTGAAGCGAATTCTGGAGCGTACTGTGGGAGAGCATCATGCCGCGTGGGCCGATAAGTTAGATGATGCTTTGTGGGCTTTCCGTACTGCTTATAAGACCCCGATCGGCTATACGCCTTATCGTCTTGTGTACGGGAAAGCATGCCACCTCCCCATCGAGCTGGAACATAAGGCGTACTGGGCCTTGAAGTGGGCTAACTTCGACATCAACAAAGCCGGTGATCTTCGCAAGATTCAACTCAACGAGCTCAACGAACTGAGGAATGAAGCTTACGAGAACTCACTGATCTACAAGGAGAAGACCAAGATCATTCATGACGCAAGGATTAAGAACCGAGAGTTCCACGTTGGTGATCAAGTCTTACTTTTTAACTCTCGGTTGAAGATCTTCTCTGGCAAGTTGAAGAGACGTTGGTCTGGTCCATTCACCGTCGCTAAAGTCTTTCCATATGGGACCATTGAGCTTTCTCAGCCAAATGGGCCCAATTTCAAGGTGAATGGCCAGCGTTTGAAGATATACTTTGGTGAGGACATCTCTCATGAGATGATTCCATCCCTCACCACGTTTGCCATGAACAAAATTTGGGTCGAGTCAGGCTCGTGACTCGATGAACAAAAACAAGCGCTTCTCGGGAGGCAACCCGTGTTCTATCATTTACTGCTTTCATAATAAGTGTAGGGGGGAGCCCCGTATGTGTTCGTTGTCGTATTTCTTATCTTATGCAGGGATTCAAGCTTCAAAGACCCACCTTGATGACTTTTGACGAACCGTGATACCGTGTTCCCATCTTCCCGGTTCTATCCTAAACTCTTGTGATTCAATATTTCATATTTTATATGTTCACACTGAATTCACTTTAGTTGTCCTTTCCTTAGCAAGATTTAAACAAAGTGCACAATGTCCTAAGTGTAGGGGAGTTTACTCTCACATGCTTAAACATTGAGGACAATGTTTATCTCAACTGTAGGGGAGACTTCTATCGAAGTAAGTGGTCTTTTCCATGAATTTGCCCTCATTTTAACCAGAAAATTTGATTTTTCGACATTTTTTAAAATTTTTAATCTATTTTGTCCTAGTTGTATAGTTGTATTTTCCTTTGTTATGTTTATTTTCTTTCCATTGCTAGAATAAATTTTCAATAAAGTGGTTTTTAAATTTTTCTTAGTGGTGAATATTTTGACTCAACCCGAGTTTACCTATCTAAGTTTACTCTAGCTAGTATCCTTAACGTGTTTAAGTCAAGTTTTGCTAGGCTTTTATATAGGGAGCTTTAAAACGCGAAAGTCTTAACTCTCACGGGTTAAGAACAAGAACTTTTCGCAAGTTCCTATAATTGATCCTAGAGAGTTGTTTATCAAGGGAACTTTAAAATGCGATTTCTAAACTTGAAAGAGTCTAAGAATTTGCAAGATCCTATAGGCGACTCGAAAACCCAAAACTTTGATTTAATAGGCTAAGCATCCATGAATCTCATTCCTTGAGATTTTAAACTGTGGAGAACGAGAGATGATAGAGTCAATTATAAGTTTGGTATTCTTTCGTGAATTTATGTGAGTTAATTATAAGCCTATTCTCCCTTCGCTTGTTAATAAATTTATCTGCAATAAATAAGGTTGTACGATTTAAAAGGTTACTTAGCTTCTAGCCCAAGATCGTTTAAAAGTTGCTCGGTACGGATTAGAGTTCATAGCCAAGGCATAACTTATTGAAGCGGGATGCGAAGATTGGCGAGTCCGAAAAGGCCCTAACAAGGCATGAGGGCTGCAGTTTGTTGCTAAAGATCCAAAAGTGATGTGAAGAATCATTTATCGAAAATCAATATAAGGATTGAGACACACGACGAAAAGCAAAATCTCCCCAAAAGATCAAGGAGAAGTCTATCCAAAAAGGCCCTAACAAGGTATGAGGATAAATAGATCCAAGTCCTAAAAGGAGGCGGATCGTTGTATATCAAAGTGCAAAATAAAGATTGGAGAAAAATGAAGAAGTCCTGGTCCAAATATGAAGAATCTCTCAAAACTTCAAGTGAAGAAATTCCTATTATGAAGAGAAGACCATAATTTCAAGAACGTCTCTCAAGATTCGAAGTATGAAGTCGCTGCCAAATATCGGCCCGAGAAAGGTCTCAAATCGTGAAGCGAGTTATGCCAAGATATGAACTTTATGAGGTCCCGAGAAGCAGTTTTAAAAGATTTTGTCCTTTAGCTAACTATTGATTAAATCGTTCACCTTATTTTCGGACTAAATAACTATCGAAATAAGTCAAACAATGCATCCTCGTGATCATTCAAGACAAAAATAAAATATAAGAGATACACCTAGGAATAAGGGAGTCTAAGTAAATAATTAGCCCACATGAATTCGTGTTAGTCTGCTAACTTATAATAACAATGATCTCGTTTTTAAGCTTGGTATGGGGAACGTGAAACTTGAGGATGATAAACGTTCATGGCAGCCAAAAATCAATGTAAGTCTTTACTTGTTTTTATCTTTTTACTTTCCTTAAATGTTTAGTATTTAATAAAGGCCAAGGTGGATTATTTATGATGAAGAATGTAAACCGTACTTTACAATTAATGCATTGCATGAGGGCATTGCAATGGTCAAGTGTAGGGGATTTAATAAGTGTGAAAACACTTATCCTTTTACCACTTATTTCCAATAATAACAAGACCAAAACGTGTATTTCATGTCGTAAAAGTCGGAATTATGCGTGGTTTGTGTTTTGATTGTGTTTTAGGACCAAAAGATGAAAAAGGAAGAAAACCCGGGCTTTCACGGGCTTTTATCGAAGAAAACGAGAAAAGACAAAGTCAAAAGATCAAGAGTGCTTTAAAGACGGATGTCCAAGACCTATTCTGAAGATTTATCGAAGAACAAGTCTAAAGACGAAAGTTTAATGAAGTCGAAGAACTCGAGTCTAAATAAATGAAGAAATGTTAAGACGAGTTTAATTAATCCCTAGACGACATCGAGAAAGACAAATGAATTAAATCGAGTCGAGAAGAAAAAGAAAGAAGGAAGCACCACACATGCACTTCCCAATTCCCTATAAATACCCTCCTAATCACATTAGGAAGGGGTTAGCTAGTTTTAGTTTTCAATTTTTCTTTCTAGTTTTTAGAGAGAGAAAGTTCTCAACTTTCTCTCACTAAGTTTTTCATTCTTCCTTTCTTTTAAGCTTTCATTAATCCTTGTATTTGAGTTTCTTTAATCAAAAGTTTAAGTTTAAGCTTTGTGTTCTTTAATCTCATTCTACATTTCTTGAAGTTGCTTATTTCTTAATCCGAAACCTTACTTTTGATCCGAATCCTTTATGATCCGTGATTAAATTTAAGGTTGTATGGTTAGAAGGTTCATTCCCTTTCTTCCTACGTAAGCTCCTACACGTATAAGTTGTAAGCTCTTAATGCTTATTGGCTTATTACAAGTTTTAGCTTATTGGTTTTCGGATTTCTCAAAGGTTTTAGTCATTTTAAAGTTCATTTCATAAAGTTTATAATCTTTTATGTTTTAGAAGTGGTCAAATCTAAGCTTTTTGAGTTGTTTAACATTCGGATTAGATAGCGTATTACACTTGCTTATTGAGTTTTAAGCTCTTCCCCAATTTCGGATTAAGTATTGCAATCCATCGCAATACGAGGGATTCTACACATTCCGACAGATTTCATTGTCTTGATCGCAATAACCCATTAGGGTTCTACTTTGCGATCGGTTGGTCATTTCCCCTTATTCCGATCTGGGATTGCGATCGCTCATTGCGATCGCATATTCCGACGGGACTAAGGTTCTTGTTAAGACGAAACTCTGCCAAAATTTACTTTACAACATTCCGATTTGAACCACTTTGCGACAAAGGTATTTGGGGTATTCCGATCTAAAACATTGCGATCTAAAAACATTCCGACAAACATCATTGCGATAGAATTGTTATCGTTGCATTCCGATGGGTATTCAGTTCAGCATTCCGATTGACTTTCACATTAATTATTCCGATGGATTATTTTAGTTGTATTCCGATGATTATGACTTGGTGCATTCTGATAGAAATGAGTTGCAATATTCCGATAGAACATGTTTTTAAGTTTTAAAGTTTTACTTTAAGTTTTTCTAAATAGCTTCTAGTTTATAATTTAAACGCTTTAAATTCGCTCAACGACATTTTAATACTTGCTTGTAGTTTAATTAGATAACCAAACCAAACCATTCTCTGGTTCACCAAAAGACAATTGAGTCGCACTTTAGACCGGAAATCAATTCGAAAAGATTTGGAACTACGAATTTTGATAAAACCGTGTATTAATTAATAATCAGTTTTAATCTATAGTATCGAATTAATAAACTATATTATTAATTATATGACATATGATATTTAATCAGCAAAACTTAAGCTTATTAATCTAGCTTATTTCTAAACATGGAAACTTTCTATTTTTAGAAACTTATCTATTTTAAGAAGTAATCTATTTTTGGAAACTTTCTATTTTAGGAAACCTGCTATTTTTAGAAAGTTACTTATTATTATACCACAAGTATAATAATTCAAGAATATCAGTATTACTTAATCAGAATACTTAAAACACATGATGAATACAGTATAACATTAAATCAGTAAAACAAGACTAAAACATATAAAACCATTCAAGACATATGAGGATTTGCTTTATATGATCCGATGGTCTAACATGGTGGTAGATGGTAGTGGAAGCCATTAATGAAGCTTAGAGAGAGAGAGTGGTTGTGTGTGTAAAGAGAAAGAAAGGAAAAATATAATAAAATGAAAAAGAAACACAAGCAACACCCCTCCTTGGAAGCCTAGGAGGGGTATATATAGTCACACACGCTACTTAAATTATATAGCGTTCCTAGTCTAGTCTAAGCATGTGTGACTATGATAACTAATTGGAATTCTTAAATGTCGTCACATAAAGTGAATTTCCAACAATCTTCCCCCATGGGACGACGAGTAGAATTCCTTACAATATTCTTCCTAACAAGTACATAATGATTAAGAACAAGAGCTTTCATGAAGCGTCCAATGCTGATGAAGTCTTCTGAGGCCTTCGTCTTCAAAACGACTCATCTTTAAAGTAACTTGTAGAAGAAATACTATAACGGCACGAGCTAAGTAACCCATACACTTCCGGTTAAGGAGAAGCTTCTGAATTAACTTCCCCCCTAATTCATGCCACATAAACTTGATGTAGAAGCTTTTAAATAGCTTCCCCCTAATCCGACAATCCTCGTAAGCAACTTCAAAGCTTTCAATAAAGCTTAGAATGATTAAGCGCACAGCGGAATCTAACAAGCAAATCCCATCATATAACATGATAACGTTGCTAAGAGGGATTGAAAGTTTGGGGCACACCAAGTAGATCAACAACTTCTCTTCTCACGCTTGAATAATTCTTCTGAATTTGTCTTCCCCCTGAGAAATCAAGTTATGCATACTAGAAAGAATCAAGACATTTCTTCCCCCACATAGTTGAAGAAAGTAAATCAATCCCGAGTATGAAGCTCAAATACTGAAGTAGACACTTTATCCCATTCATGAAGTTGACATCGTAACACCATAGTCAATTAAGTCCCAAAAATGCACATATCTTCTTCTGGAGATGCACCAGAGACAATTAAGTCCCGGGAGTGCATATAGGATAATGATGATGAATAATTGCAACAACCAAACAATTAAACATCGAATCAGTAGTGTACCATTTAGAGATTAATAACGCCACGAGTTAAAACACTGATTTTCTTTGCGGCTATGACAAATGTCATCCCGGAATGTCTTCAAATCAAAAGAAGGTATGAATTTCATCACGTGTACTCGTTGTACGTTCAATGTGTCTTCTTCTTCCCCCTTGATGGTTTCAAAAATCAGAACCATCAATAAATCGTACGCACATGTACCTGAAATCACGTGAGAATAATAAATAAGCTGAATTATATATTTTGTGAGAATCAGCTGTTGATCGAAAATCTCTACTCATAAACTCTCCATGGCCATCTTTACCAACCCACGTGAAAGCAATTTGAAGTGACCACTGATTGAATGAACCAGATACATCAAACGTGAAATTGAATAAGAATCCTTCGATCTTGTGACTTAAGCTTGCACAATTGTTGAATGAAGAGCGGTGGAGAAATCTCTAAGTACTCAATGCATCACTGAAGAAGTCTATAAGCACAACTGTAACACCCCCACAAATGCTATGCGCAGCGGAACTACAACATTGGGTGCTACACAGTATTCATTGCACACAAGATATATCAAACGACGCTAAAAAGACGCCAACTTAAAACTTGAATTAAAAATTGTTAGATGATACATGTCCACGGTTTTTCCAACCCCACTTGGTACAACAGAGTTTAGCGTTTTCGGTCCCCATGAATCTCAACCCAAAAATTTTAGTTTCACAACAACATTACATTAAACTTTAAAAATGTTTAAGTAGAAAAAGGAGGAAAAACAAGCGGACTCCAAGCCATACACACAACATCCATCCCATGCATGCTCCATTCTACACTTCAGCGGTTACCTGAAACACATGCCAAAATTTTGGTCAACGAAAACGTTGAGTGGAATTCATAGGTTTTACAATCCATTTGAACGTATATAAAATAAAAACCATTCGTGATCATTTATAGACTTGTCGATCAAACAATCTATATTCAGGATACTGACAATTGTGTTTAAGCTCATGACACTAATCCGTTAACTCAATCACCCGCGTAATAAATACCGGCGTGATTCAGATGAAACCAGTGCCCCTTCTAAAGGCATCAGTTGCAATTATACCTTATTTCTCATACAAAATAATCTACCGCAGAACTTACTCAACGTACAGCTTCTCGGCTAGCATTGGGTCGTTAGCCCCGTAGTACTACAAATTGCATAAGCGGCTATTTCCCCCTACTCGAGGGCAGGACAATAGTTAATAGTTCATGAATTTAGGGACTTTTGCAACTTTGGTACTCAACACAATTTCTAAGGCAACTTTCGGGTCTAACAATCATTCATGATATACGTTCCTTTTAAAAACTAGCATGCATTTCCCTCGCGGGTAAAACAATTTGAAATAAATATAAGCGAGGCTATAAATTCACACCTTATATCTTAAGTAGTCGGTAGTTCGAGGGATGATCACTGACGACGAAACGGATGCCCGGTTAAATCAACACCTATCACAAATAACGCGTAATGAGTAATCTCATTTTAAATACTTACGGTACTGTATAAAATACATATATACTAGTCACTTAGGACAAGTATCACTCACGCCAAAAACAAAACAACAAGCACCACTCATTTTACACCATTCGTTCTCATTACTTACGTTGTCCATTTTTACTCATTCTCGCCGGTACTTGACTAAAGTACGGGCTGTTTTACCATATTTAACCATACTTATAAAATTTGACAAAATTCTCAAAAATCCCATAAGACCTGTAGATAACATGTTTTTAACCCCAATAAAAGTTTTTACTTTTACGACTCGCTACTCGACGCTTTTCCAAAACTACATTTTACGGGCTGAAATTGCACTTCGACCAATTTTGACTTCATTGACCTATATGAAATGTACCTTTGACTTCTTTGACTCCTAAGTCAACTTATAGACTCATTTATACAGGTTTGTGACCAAATTTTGACCCTTGACCATTTACCAATTCATACTTGTGCTCCTCGGGATTTGACTAAAACTATACATAAATTCGGATTATGAAAGTCCTCGTCTCCCGGTACTCGATCTTTAAAACCTCATAACTTTTAGCTCGTTTTGAGTCACGGGCTCTACCTTATACCAAATTAAAGACAAAAAGACCCTCTATAACTACATTTAGTTTTCAAGACCTGTAGGAAAAATAATCTTTGTGAAATGACCTTAAACTTTCTGCCTAAATTTGACTACTCCAAAATCACGCTTAGACTCGATTTCAAACCTTCTAACCACCACTAGGCATCATCCTAAGCCTCTCTAAACATATCCAAACACAAAAATTCAGTCCTACCCCTATTGATCAACCAAACTCAAAATCCTAATCATCTAAAAATGAACATGCAACTCCTTATACTCATTCAAACACACCCAAAACACCCTTATAAATACAAACCCATGACATTTCATCAAACACCTTGAACACACCCAAAAACCCCCAAAAATTCGTGGCTTTAGGGGCTGTGGAACACAAGAATCATATACCCCATTATGTTTTATAGGTGAATTAACAATATATACACATGAATTAAACATGCATCACAACAATTAGCCTCAAAAACGAATTTGGATCATCTTGAAAATTTTTGGAAAATTTTTGTTAGTGCATGTGGGATTTGAGCACATAGAAATGTAGGGAATGACCAAATTAGATGTGGTCTAACCTTAGTTTTTATGAAAATCAAGTGAAAAAAGTTTTTGGTGGATTTCTTGGTGTTTTGGGGTTAGCCGTCGGCTAGAGAGAGCAAGAGAGGGAGTGTTTGATTATTTTTGGTGAAAATTTTCTATGTGTTTGTGTTTGTGTCAATTTTGGGCCTTTTTGGTGGATTGGGAGGGACCTCTTTGCAATATTTGGTTTCTTTTGGCCTTAAGTTGAAAACGTCCTCAAAACTTTGCGGGTTCGACTCATTTGTCAATTTTGAAAATTTTACGGGAGTCGGAAATCTTCCCGAACGCTCCAAAATATTTTTGGGATACTTTAAATGTACTCGGAAGGCTATAAAACTCACCCGACTCAACTTAACACGAATCGTAAGTAAAATTCTCGAAAAATTACATTATCGATAAATCGTCAATAATTATAGAAATTTGGGCATCCATCGGTATCGTAGTCGTTATCGGTTCTTCTTAAATCGTCAATCGTTAAATTACGACCGTAAACGTCGGTTTCAACTTAAACCGTCAAATATATAGCAAACGAAATTTCTTAAAAATTTCAAAAATATACGTAAAATAGGATTAATAAATGACGTTGGGCTCGGGATATCACATCCACAAGTGAGCCACAACTCAAGAGAGATGCTCACACTGAACAGCTCTTGAGACAATAACTTAGCACCATACGGCACTTTCACGGGTGTTACATCCTTCCCCCCTTAATGGAGCGACGTCCCGGCGCTCTCCGGTTCTTATACTCGCATTTTGTACTACTAGGAAGATAAAGGTACTTCTTCCTAAAGAGGTCTTCATGTTCTGTTCTGGACTTCGGTTCACGTCTGGTGTTCCATCACACCTTCACCATGAGTATTATACCCTGCTTCAATCTCTTAACATCTCGAACCTTGATCTCCACTTCAATTTCTCAAACCCTTCCTTCGGTTATTGACACGTCTCTTCTCACAGCTTCTCGCGGTCAACAAGTGATTCTCAATCTACACCATCTCCTCCGGAGTCTCTCAAATCATTTCAGGTCCATTCAACTGACTTTTTCCTACTTCATTTCATCCAACTCGCGGTCTATATTTTCATCAACATAATTCTTCAAATGTCGCAGCTTCCAAGCTAACATAGTAAATGTCGTCGTACAAAGGTACTACCATCGGCAATGGTCGATCTCAACAACTACCAAAATCAATCACACACGCTCGGAGCACGTCTTCCAACGTTCGAATCATCCTTTCACTTGGTTCGTTGTCTCATACAAACAATTAATCATAAAGAAAATCACACGGGTCGCACATAACCCCATCGGAAAATGTTCAAAATATAAAAGACGAAGTAATTAACACTAGTCATACAAAATCACCTTATCGCAATATTACGTACATACAACCCTAGCTCGTCAAAGCGAATTCATCGATACGCTAATCATTCGACGTATACATAACTATCTCGAAAACGTCACAATCCAACCAAATACAAAATCCATTATGAAACACATACCACCAAATTACAACATGTTTGCAACATAGCCAAACCATGCCAAACCAATCAGTTCAATCAGTTAACCCACGCTTGCTAATCAGCCAAGCCAAGATAAAACAAGAATATTGACATAATTCTCGGATGAGTCCAGTCAAAAGAAAATTGCAAGTTAAAGAAGGTTCAAGAGCTTGCTAGCTATGAATGCATATCCAAAAAGAAATAAAATACTTACATGTCATCGCAGGGTGCTCACACACGGATCCATACCCAAAAGATACTACAAGAACACCATCTTACTTCCGACCCAAACGTGGTCAAAATCTTAATAAATATCATCGTCCACAGTAAAAAAAAAAATACATTACATGGCACGTGTTCTCCATGATCGGACTTCATTGGACAATGTCGTCTCAAGTTCTCACAACTTACGAGCACTCGACCAGATTACTTACCACACAAATGCATAAAAGGCAAGGGTTTACCACAAAAACATCAACTAGGGATATCTATCGTTTAACCATCGATAATCAAGGATGGTTGAGTCAAGCAAAGAGGATTCCTCACTTAAATAAACGAAAACGACAATGGAATTGTCTTCCAATTACTGACGCACAGTTTGTAAACTTCAACAATTATCGTGTGTCATAAAACATATCAAAGGAACAAGAAAGAAAATATATAAGGTACGATACATTTGATGTAGGAGAAGTCTTCGTTATTTCCCTTAGAGTTATTCGAACTCTGATTTCCTCTACTTCGGCATTTTTCCATCTTTATTAAAAACTCTTCTCCCGGTGACGATACGAGCCCCTTTGGTTTTACATCAACGCCCTAGCGATTCCGATGAAATTTGCACGTTACACACAACTCATAAAAACATTTTCCAAAATTACTCGGTCGCAGTGACTTACTAAGTCAACGCCAAACAAAAGAAAATATTTCAACGAACACAAGAAAATCCAAAAATTTTCTTTAAAAATCAAAGAAAATACGATTACATGCATAAGGATCCACCATTTTTAAAAACGTCCTCTTCCAAACATTTATCAAAAACACTACCGGTTTTTAAAGACGACCAATTTATTTGAAACTACATCGCCCTTCCAAAACTATGCATAACTAGCTAGATTATGCATACTTGAGGATCAAGCAACAACAACCAACAAAACAGGACTCTTCCCGAATTATGCCTAGTTAGCTAAGCTGTGCATAATTGAGGATCGAGTGACAACACAAACATTATTATTACATACCAAACACGACTATGGAAGTTTTCGACCTAATCTTCAAAATAATTAAACCATTTGAAATGAAATTTGAAATGGGAAAATATTGTTACCACCGGTTTAAGAAACACATCCAACATTTTTCGTTCACTTTGGAAACATACCTTTTGCTTTGCCTTTTTATGAGAAAATAAATAAATAATTAAATAAAGGAATCGACACCATTTACATTTGGTTCAACAAACCATTTGACACACTCATACATATTTTCAAAATAGACTATTCACAAAATAACGGTAAGGTGGTTCATGATTAAAGATCATTGCAAGCACAACAAGTAATAAAATCAAAAATCAATGGGATCGAACGAGGTAAACGAGCAATATAATTTCCAGCTAAAATTAACTACATCAGAAACAAAAATACTTCAAATATATGACAAAAGTCTCGGGATAACAACAGCGATCTACGAATACATGGAGTAAAAAAAAATTGAATATCAGCACAAGCGCCAAAAAAAATATAACAACAATCATAATTCCCATCGTCTCGAGTTGCACACACATTCCACCAAGAGTATACAGGAAGAGAAGAATAATCACTTGGTTAAATAGAAACAATTTCACCAGGAAGATCGAGTTCTTTCACCTCTACAATTTGGTAAAGCGGCTACGCCTCCTCGCTTTTGTTAAATATAAATAAACAACCACTCTAATGAAGATTTATAGCATCATTCAAGTAAATACATAATTTTTGGTTCCATTAACCGAAAGAAGAAAGTTACGGCGTCCATGATCATGACAAAATACACCGGGTGACATACCCTCATCATCAAGTACTAGCGATGTAGCGACACAAAAATAAATATAATAATAATCGTTTCATACCATAGACAATATTAAAATGAACAATCACATGACGACTCATGTTTAGATACAGACTCACAAAATCAAAGAAGGGATGCCGGACGATCGAACCATCGTGACTCAAAACATTATATATACATCTTTATTAAATAATATTCAAGTAGGCGTGTGTTGTATAATCCAGTTGCGTATAATAATTAGTGTTACCTTGTACATTGTAAAACCGAACATTTACACATTTTCAATTTGGGTTACATCATTAAATAATTTATGCCTTTCATTTCTCAATCTATACAAAGTTTTCATTTCTGGAAAAATTTCAATCTATCGGAAATTATTAACATTAGTAGACGCGGTGACTCGGTTATCATATTTGATAAAATCATTATGTTTGAAAATCTCCATACTTGTGCCAAAATCCCATTCATGTTCATATCTTAAGTACCAAAGACGTACATAGTAAGAATTTTTCAAGTTTTACGTTATTATTACGGCTTACCTTACCACACATACATACACGTATCCAACACGACTCATCCTAGTCCCATTAACTCTTAAAAATTCAACCTTTGACTTTTATTACACCCATGTTTTCCCCAAAACTGTTTTGTTAAATCATATTCGCGTAATTCGACTCAAATGATAAAGAGGTTTCACGTGGTATTATCTCGGATACTTACTGATTTTTGTCGAGACTTAAATCTCAATAATAATAGTATAATAAACAATCAAAATGCTTATCTCAATAATTTTAAAATATATAAAATTCAACTTTTAATCCTTAGCCCATTGTCAAATGATTTTTAAAATTAACACATCTTGTCGCGGAATAAAACAAAAGATTTTTCAAACGATTTTAAACAAGCCTCATCAAATTACACATATTGATTCGCTATAATGACAATTAAACAAACAAATGATTTCCAATGACGTTCCATCAATGTTTAAAATTTTATTTCAAGCATTATAATTTCTCACTTATAGTGTATATTCCGATTTTATCCCAGTTCATTCACTACAACAAGTAACGCGTTCTAGTTTACACCAATGCATACGTAAACACAGCCTTATGTTTTAAAATAAAACCAATTTTACAAAGTTTTTATCTCCAAAATACGTGACCAATTTTTCTACTCATGTTTTATATTACAAGATACGTCAAAAATCTACTACGTTGACCCGAAAATTAATTCATACTAAATCCGAGTTACATATACTCAATAGTCATCTCGCAAATTTTATTATAAAACTCCTTTCTCGAACTAATTTAAACAAATTCTTAACAAGTCCATCACAATCTTTTAGTATCAAATTTTAATATATGAAAACAAGGATTTTACGAGTAATAATAATTACTTATTACGATTTACCAACCAAGGTTGAAGGAAAATAATTTCACAATGTCCATTTATTCTCTACACGAATTTTACTTGTTACAAAACACATCATACGTCATTTTTATCCGAAAGTTTCATTCACCAAATATTAAATATATAAAACACTTTATGTTTAAATCATTCAATCAACAAAGTTCGATGCTTACTTAACTTGCACAAATGCCGGACCTCGTCATGTAAAATATTTACTTCAAAATAATGAAACAACAAAACAAAATGAAATAAATGGAACGAGAATACGTATGTCAACTAATTGTTGTTATCGGCCTCGGATGAGTCTCGAAATCGTACTCCACAAAATTAACACAAAAACCAACCAAATTCCAAGTTATCGCGCTTGTTCACAACGCTAGTCTATTTTTTAAAACACATCTTTAAAATTCAAGTAGAAAAGTAAACAACGATTAAATGGCAACACGCCTCAACCACGTTTCATAATATACACACATGATTCGCCGCCCCAATGTACGCATCGTCGATTATACTTCGTCTATGTTATAGTTACGTGAACTAACATATCAAACCCATTAGGAATAAAGGAAATAAAGTAATACGTAAGTAAATTACGTTTCAAAAGAAAATGTCCAAAATGACACATCATGGTGCGATAACGACAATCGAGATCGACCTAGTCGATATAAAATATGTTACGAAGCATCATTTACGTATCTAGGATATCAAACGAGGTTCATATTCGGTTATTCGAACAATAAATTAATTATCAAGATTGATAATTTGCGGTGAGGCCGAATTCTCAACAAAACCGCATTATAACTTGTACGATAATCACTCAAGGACCATTGCTTCACGTGCAATGCCTTTAAACACCATAGTATATACGTACTTTTACATAAAAATTATTCCTACATACACGTAGGATTACAACGCGATGTTGCCATGTAATGCAATGTAGCCCGTTATGCCAATTACATGCAACATATACGATAATCTTTACAGGAATTTGCAAATTACGATGATAAGTACTCAACGTACAAAACAATATATCTCAATATATATCTCAAAGTATTTACTTACTAAATACTTAGGGAATTCATATCAATTTCGAGGGATACATCTAAAATATAAAGCAATGCTAAAGAATTCTTACCGGAGCCATGCAGGATAGTTGTGTGTGCTTGGACCATTTCTTACGACACCAAAAGTTATAGTTTAGGATTTTCAAAAACGACCTAGTTCTCTATAACTCATGGCTCTGATTACCAATCTGTAACACCCCCACAAATGCTATGCGCAGCGGAACTACAACATTGGGTGCTACACAGTATTCATTGCACACAAGATATATCAAACGACGCTAAAAAGACGCCAACTTAAAACTTGAATTAAAAATTGTTAGATGATACATGTCCACGGTTTTTCCAACCCCACTCTGTACAACAGAGTTTAGCGTTTTCGGTCCCCATGAATCTCAACCCAAAAATTTTTGTTTCACAACAACATTACATTAAACTTTAAAAATGTTTAAGTAGAAAAAGGAGGAAAAACAAGCGGACTCCAAGCCATACACACAACATCCATCCCATGCATGCTCCATTCTACACTTCAGCGGTTACCTGAAACACATGCCAAAATATTGGTCAACGAAAACGTTGAGTGGAATTCATAGGTTTTACAATCCATTTGAACGTATATAAAATAAAAACCATTCGTGATCATTTATAGACTTGTCGATCAAACAATCTATATTCAGGATACTGACAATTGTGTTTAAGCTCATGACACTAATCCGTTAACTCAATCACCCGCGTAATAAATACCGGCGTGATTCAGATGAAACCAGTGCCCCTTCTAAAGGCATCAGTTGCAATTATACCTTATTTCTCATACAAAATAATCTACCGCAGAACTTACTCAACGTACAGCTTCTCGGCTAGCATTGGGTCGTTAGCCCCGTAGTACTACAAATTGCATAAGCGGCTATTTCCCCCTACTCGAGGGCAGGACAATAGTTAATAGTTCATGAATTTATGGACTTTTGCAACTTTGGTACTCAACACAATTTCTAAGGCAACTTTCGGGTCTAACAATCATTCATGATATACGTTCCTTTTAAAAACTAGCATGCATTTCCCTCGCGGGTAAAACAATTTGAAATAAATATAAGCGAGGCTATAAATTCACACCTTATATCTTAAGTAGTCGGTAGTTCGAGGGATGATCACTGACGACGAAACGGATGCCCGGTTAAATCAACACCTATCACAAATAACGCGTAATGAGTAATCTCATTTTAAATACTTACGGTACTGTATAAAATACATATATACTAGTCACTTAGGACAAGTATCACTCACGCCAAAAACAAAACAACAAGCACCACTCATTTTACACCATTCGTTCTCATTACTTACGTTGTCCATTTTTACTCATTCTCGCCGGTACTTGACTAAAGTACGGGCTGTTTTACCATATTTTACCATACTTATAAAATTTGACAAAATTCTCAAAAATCCCATAAGACCTGTAGATAACATGTTTTTAACCCCAATAAAAGTTTTTACTTTTACGACTCGCTACTCGACGCTTTTCCAAAACTACATTTTACGGGCTGAAATTGCACTTCGACCAATTTTGACTTCATTGACCTATATGAAATGTACCTTTGACTTCTTTGACTCCTAAGTCAACTTATAGACTCATTTATACAGGTTTGTGACCAAATTTTGACCCTTGACCATTTACCAATTCATACTTGTGCTCCTCGGGATTTGACTAAAACTATACATAAATTCGGATTATGAAAGTCCTCGTCTCCCGGTACTCGATCTTTAAAACCTCATAACTTTTAGCTCGTTTTGAGTCACGGGCTCTACCTTATACCAAATTAAAGACAAAAAGACCCTCTATAACTACATTTAGTTTTCAAGACCTGTAGGAAAAATAATCTTTGTGAAATGACCTTAAACTTTCTGCCTAAATTTGACTACTCCAAAATCACGCTTAGACTCGATTTCAAACCTTCTAACCACCACTAGGCATCATCCTAAGCCTCTCTAAACATATCCAAACACAAAAATTCAGTCCTACCCCTATTGATCAACCAAACTCAAAATCCTAATCATCTAAAAATGAACATGCAACTCCTTATACTCATTCAAACACACCCAAAACACCCTTATAAATACAAACCCATGACATTTCATCAAACACCTTGAACACACCCAAAAACCCCCAAAAATTCGTGGCTTTAGGGGCTGTGGAACACAAGAATCATATACCCCATTATGTTTTATAGGTGAATTAACAATATATACACATGAATTAAACATGCATCACAACAATTAGCCTCAAAAACGAATTTGGATCATCTTGAAAATTTTTGGAAAATTTTTGTTAGTGCATGTGGGATTTGAGCACATAGAAATGTAGGGAATGACCAAATTAGATGTGGTCTAACCTTAGTTTTTATGAAAATCAAGTGAAAAAAGTTTTTGGTGGATTTCTTGGTGTTTTGGGGTTAGCCGTCGGCTAGAGAGAGCAAGAGAGGGAGTGTTTGATTATTTTTGGTGAAAATTTTCTATGTGTTTGTGTTTGTGTCAATTTTGGGCCTTTTTGGTGGATTGGGAGGGACCTCTTTGCAATATTTGGTTTCTTTTGGCCTTAAGTTGAAAACGTCCTCAAAACTTTGCGGGTTCGACTCATTTGTCAATTTTGAAAATTTTACGGGAGTCGGAAATCTTCCCGAACGCTCCAAAATATTTTTGGGATACTTTAAATGTACTCGGAAGGCTATAAAACTCACCCGACTCAACTTAACACGAATCGTAAGTAAAATTCTCGAAAAATTACATTATCGATAAATCGTCAATAATTATAGAAATTTGGGCATCCATCGGTATCGTAGTCGTTATCGGTTCTTCTTAAATCGTCAATCGTTAAATTACGACCGTAAACGTCGGTTTCAACTTAAACCGTCAAATATATAGCAAACGAAATTTCTTAAAAATTTCAAAAATATACGTAAAATAGGATTAATAAATGACGTTGGGCTCGGGATATCACATCCACAAGTGAGCCACAACTCAAGAGAGATGCTCACACTGAACAGCTCTTGAGACAATAACTTAGCATCATACGGCACTTTCACGGGTGTTACAACAACACCTCTTGAAATTATCCACGTGTACTAAGCGCGTGACACTGAGTACGACAATGTAACCCCTTTAAGTGATAGTTATCCGAGTCATCAACCAACCACCCCGAACCCGGAAACCAGATAAACAAGTCTTCATTTTAAGATTAAGCACGAGCAAGTTATCTGTTGAAGGATAAAATAAGTACACGCCTTTGAAGAAATTCGTCTCCAATTTCAAATAATAATAATACCCGATTAAACAAATCCGTAGCCACTAAAAATCGCCAAATTTTTCTTGGTCTCGTCAAAATCTTTTCACATAGTCACGTCTTTTTTTTGTCTCGTTACTTTTTCACGTCACATTGTCCCGATAATAACCAAAGTAAAAAAATACAAATTTTATGCAAAATAAATTTTGACATAAAATTGTACCATGTAAAATTTTGATACTTGGCCCATCATTTTGCAAATGAGAATCGACATTGTGTCAGCCCACTTACCTTGAGTCGACATTGTGTCCATTACACAACAAAACCCGAACCACAATACAGGGATATAAATTACCCACTCCAACCCTAATATTACTCACAATAATCCTAATCACTCTCATTGTTTCATCCGCCCCCATAAGCTATTTTCTCTCAAACCAAAAACATAGAAACCTCCGTCCCTTTTCATCTTTAACCAAAAACGCAGTCACCAAAATAAAACACAAAATGAAACCATCCCGTGATCTTATCACATCTAAACTCATCTCCAAAGTGACGATTTCAAGATCTTTAATTGATCTCAGGTAGGTATTTCGTGATTGCATGTTGTGTTTTTAATTAACACGAATCCAAGATCGAGTTTGACAAAGTTGTTAACATTCGATCTTAAATTTCGTATATCAAATGATGGAATGAACCATTGTACAAATCAATGATGATATTGATTTCGTGAATAGATCTTAACAGATCTCGAATTGCATGTGTAAAACACGAAAGAAAATTATAAATCTGAGATCTGGAAAATGTTTTTGTTTGAGTCTAGAGTCTATGGGGGTTTAGGAGACGACGGGATTAGGTAGATTAATGGTGTTGTGGAGTTATAAGGTTGGATGTGTTAAGTTAGACTCAGTGAGTAAACTGAGTCAACTCGGTAATTACCGAGTTGAGTCGGTTGTGTTGGTTTCGGTCAAGTGTAAATTTAAACTACATGGTCATGTTTTAAACTGCGTCGGAGTCAAAAAGACATTGCCATCACAGTCTAAGATTTAACCCATCGCAGTCATAAAAAGTGAACCCATCGCAGTCAAAAGATTTCCATCGCAACCTATCTTTTTAAACCCATCGAAGTCAAAAAAAATTGCCATCGTAACATGAGTCCCATCGCAGTCTTAACTTTTTAACCATCGTAATCTAAACTTTTTAACCATCGAAGTCAAAAGAAAATATGGCCATCGCAGTCTAGTACCCCCATCGTAACAAGATGCTACCCATCGCAGTGAGACATCGCAGGTGAGTCATCGCAGGTGAGTCATCGCAGTCAACCCATCGCACTCAATGCGATGTTGCCATCGTAAAGATGACCATCAGAGAAACTTATCCAACGGTACTTTTTCCTGATTTTCAGGATCTGTGTTTTCTGGGTAAAACTTATCTTCATCTTAAAAAATGCAAACAAAAGAACCCATAACCAGGACAGATCAAAAAATGTGACTATTGGACCAGAGGGATGTGAATACCAGCAGATATGACCGTGATTTGTTACCAGTTGGGGACCACTAAAACCAGATATGACAAGATATAAAACCAGGTAAAAAATGAAACCAGAGACTTAAAAAGATGAATCTGTTTTGATGAAACCAGTGAAACAATGAAATTGTGGACAAAAATAACAAGACGTGACAAAAACTTGTGAATTTTGAAAGAAAACACAAACCGTGACAAAGAAAATGAGACATACGGACCAAAAAAAAAAATTTAGACCACCGAAATCGAAAACAAGAACGATCCAAGGATGGAATCGAGGCTCTGATGCCAATTGAGGATTTGCTATTTTCTATAACCAATTACGTACGTAGTAATCAGAATACTTATACACGTATACTATTATTGTAGCATTAGTGAGATCGAAGTAGGACTCTCTTCTATTCGTCTTCTTCGTTCACTGGACTTAAGGTACGGATTTCCCGTCCTTCAGTAAGGACAATTTCTTCCTTCATTAGGATTTCCCGTATGCAGCCAACTATTTTCACCAGTAGTTATAGATTAAATGCTTATGTTTTATTAGTTACCTTAGCCATATACATGCATGACCAGTTCACCTAGTTATGGAGGTACCATAACTATAACACTAGAGGCACTAGTGTTATGACTTCACCACGGTGGAGTGATAGCTCGTGGCGTCCCTTTCAGCTTTTGGCCATATTATTATATTATCATGTGGGGCGTATGGGTGTATCCTAGTTACATGTTTCAGTCAGGATTTCATGGTGAATGTGGTGTGTGCCTTGCATCCTTCACAAAGAGCTGATCCCTCCTACCCACTTACCAGTTAATTAGAGGCAACCCCTCTAATTGCATGATGAGGTCTCCCTCCAAGTATTCATGCACGTTGTTAACCTCATGACCTATATTGGCTTTTGGTACATTAACTAATACAGATTTCGTAAGTAACATAAGCTATGTTTTCAGAACTAAAACCAGTTAACATGACATACAACTAGGTTTTCCAGAACTTATACATTTCCACTGCTATTAGTCTTATTTATGTTTCAGCCATTCATACTATCTGGTATATTCCTGCACTGAGTGTTATGCTCAGCCATTATTTTCCTTTCCATGTCCCAAAATGGCAGGTACCCAAGGACAGACTCGAGCATTTGGAGGACGAGCATAGGATGGAAGTTGCCATAGACTTCTTCTCCTTTTGCCTTCATATACTTATGCTTGTTTAGTCTTTCATTTATTTCATTTACTTTATTTATGTTTTGGGCTTATTTTGGGAACCGATGTTTTATTCCGGTTTTCCCTATGGTCATGTATGTTTTACTACATATTACCTTGCATGCTTTGATGACATGCCATAATTACACGTAACGGTCCACTTATCAAAGTGGGGTGTTACAATTTTCCTATCTATTTTAACATTATAACATTAAAGTAAAAATAGGATGATCAAAAATTAAATTATTTGGGGGTTTTTATAGGCAAACCCCATGCCTTACTAAGAAGTTTGTTGAGGAAGAAAACAAATCTTGACCATTGATAAGGCATCTTCTTTCTTCATCTTGATCTTACGGTGGATAATCCTTCTCTCCTCACACGGATCACCAAGGTGGCAATCCTTGTGCTAGTTATGTTAGTTTACAGGCTGATGTGGCCTTCTTTGATTGGAGGAATGGCTTGTTATGAGGTGTTTCCACCAATCAGGAGAGAGCTTTGATGTGAGAGGGTGCCACATAGGATTGAGGAGACCATCCTCAACCTCCGAAAAAGTTGCGAATTATTTAGGGGCGCGTGGGTTTACACACACTTTAGATAAGAAACCCCCAAAATTGTTATCTAGGGTTTGGGTGGTGAGTGAAAGCTGCGTTTTATTTTCGGTTCAGAGAGAAAGAGTAATTTTGTTTGTATCGATGGGAGGAAAGTAGGTGAATGGCTAAAAGTAAATAGTGTTTACTTAATATATTACTCTTCACCGTTTATTATATAACCCTAATGGGCCTTTACTTCCACCCATCTCATGATCAATTGTTAATGACTTTGGGCTTGATGGTATTTTGGTTAACATATCATCCGTACCATGGTTTCTTTGTAGAGAATATGGGCCTTTAATGGGCTTTTATACATAAATAGATAATACTTCCTCCATAATTGGGCTTTTAGGACCATTAAGTAAATGTGGGACCCAATAGGCCCAATTAACCTTTATTATATTAAATTCTCTAAAAATGAACTCGATTTTTGGCTTCTCGATCTTTTCTTCAATTCTCGTATCTTTTTTGTCGGTTTTCGTGATCTCGGGTACCTACACACATGAAACAACAAATACACATATACAATGCTATTTTCACTGATTTTATGCATTTTAGGCTTGTTATTTGATATAAATGATATGAGTAAAATCACTCATATCAAACTCCCCCTTGCTAAGAAATTGTCGTGTCCTCGCGCAATGATAAAATAAAACTACTAACTACACTTTTATTTGACTTTTGACACTTTGTTTTGCAAAGACATAATGTAATGCTTTCATTATTTGAAAAATAACTTTTAGGATCATAAAACTCAAATATATTGATCATCCTCGACTTTTCACTTTTCCAAACCAAGTTTAAAAACAAGATCATTGTCAATCATAAGTCCCAAAGTTAAGACCACTCATACAAGTAATTTGTGTTAAACTTAATCTCCTTTTATTCCTTATTGTATCTCTAAATTTTAAATATTTGTCATTCACCCAAAGGCTCATTTGACTTATTTGATATTTATTAGTCCAAAAATGAAGGCAAAAACGGTGTAAACTCAACACTCAAAACCTAACCTCGACTTCAAAAACCGTTGTCACTAAAGAAAGCCCACATCAAGGATAACTTAACATGATTTAAGGGATAAATCCATAATAAGTGTGAAAAGACTTATCCTTTTACCACTTAATTATAATAATAACCAAGCCAAAACGTGTATTTAATGTCGTAAATGTCGGAATTATGTGTGGTTTGTTTTTTGGTTGTGATTTAGGACCAAAATGTGAAAAGGAAAGAAAACACAGGCTTTCACGGGATTTTATCGAAGAAAAAGACAAAAGATGAAGTCAAAAGATCAAGAGTGCAAAAAGAACGGAAGTCCAAGGCCTATTTTGAAGATTTATCGAAGAAAAAGTCTAAAGATGGAAGTTTAATGAAGTCGAAGAACTCAAGTCTAATAAATGAAGAAATTATAAGACGAGTTCAATTTATCCATCGACAAATCCCGAGACAAAGTCGAGAAAGTCGAAGAATTTATAAGACGAAAAGACGAGAAGAGGAAGAAAACATCAACACGTTTAATCTCCCTATAAATACCCTCCTAATGTGTCATTAGGAGGTGTTAGCTATTTTGACACATAGCTCTCCACTTTTATTTTTAAGCACTTTTTCATATTGTCATTTACTTTAATTGTCTTTCTTTTCAAGAATTCATGTAAGTCATTTGATCTTGTTTTGAATCTTTATCTTTAATTTCAAGTTTTTCATAATCATCTCATTCTTCTCTTCTTGTTTTAAAAATCTATTGTCTTGTTTGATTAATCTTAAAGTTTTCATCTTTATGCTTATTTTGATTAAAGTTCTTATCTTTTTGGTTATTATCATTTTCGTGTGATTCATGGTCTTAGCTTATTATGCTTTTTGCTTAATTGGTGTCTAGCTTATTTTCATTTAAGTGTTTTTAAAGGTTTTATCTTTTTAAAGTTTAATCTTTTTCTTTTAGTTCAATTTACAAATTTTGCTTATTTGGCATCTTGAAAGTTTTTAAATTCGTAGCTTATTTTCTTCTTCTTATTATTGTTTTGGTTAAGTTTTTGGTAAGTGCTTATTAGAGAAGTGCTTATTTGGTCTTTGCTTATTTGTTGTTTTTTTGTTTCTTTTCTTTCCATCGTAACTTGCAAGGGTTTCACATTCCGATCCGAATATTGCGATCGCAATAACCCTAGGGTTCTACTTTGCGATCAATATTGTGATAGTCATTCCGATCACTTATTCCGGTCGAGATTGCGATAGCCCTGGCATCGTACATTGCGATCGGGTATAAGGCATATTGCGACGGAACTCTGCCCAAATTTTGACTTACTTACTGCGATAGTTTACATATTGCGACAGTTTATACCTTTTGTTTTTCCGATAGTATTTTTGTTTGATATTCCGACAGTTTTTTTTATTATTCCACATTCCGACAGTTTTTACTTATCGTTATTCCGATACTTCAGTTTTAAGCATTCCGATAGTTATTTTGGTATAATATTCCGATAGAATTAGCATTGTTTGATATTCGGACAGAAATTTATTTCATACATTCCGATAGAATGACCTACATGCTTGGCAGCTTATAACTTTTCCCGCCAATTTGAGGTGCTAGCCTGGGTGCTTCGCCTACTAGCTTGTTTGCTTGTTTATTAATTAATATTGTTTCGTAATCGTTTAGTTTTATCTGGAATTTGCTCCGATTTTTATTCTGAAAGTCCGGTATTTTTAGTTGAATTTTTCGTCAATTTTTAGTATTAGTATTTTTTCGAAAAGTTTAAGTTTTATCTTTTATTTAGTGCCCGCTTTAGTTTTTACCTCGTTTAGTTTTAAAGTACCCTCATAGTTTTATTTTCTCCTTCTTCATTAAGTAAATTTTATTTTCAAGTCGAAACTTAATTTCCTCTTTTAGTTTTATTTTTATTAATTGTTTTGTTTTAATTTACGTTTTATTATTTGTTTTGCTCCTTTATTATTAGTTATTTGTTTTTGGCTTATTTTTATTACTTTTTGCATTTACCTTTTAAGTCGAAATAGATAACCAAACCTTCTTTTATTCACTAAAAACGATTGAGTCACACATTTAACCGGAGATCAATTCGATTAGACACCAAGAACAACAAAGAACATTTTTCTTATTAAAATTCAAATATTAAAATGGCGCCGCTGCCGGCTCTTTTCGTGAAGATTAACGGTTTTCTGTGAGAGACACGTTGGATTTTGGGATCCGTTCATTCGTGAACGTTATTTTTCGTGTCATAAATTTTCAAAAATCCTAAAAATAAAAAATTTCAAAAATCCAAAAACATTTAAAAATCATAAAAAGCATTTATTTTTTAAAGTTTTGCACCAAAAACATTTTATTTTTACAAGTAAATATATTTCCTCTATTTCTTTGGTTTCTTTTTCTTTTGCATGTGTATGCGTACTAGATCATCGTCTTATTCTGAGCCCCAGACTCTTGAAGACTTAGACATGGCCGGTGTGCACAACAACAATAATCCACCTCACCCCAACATGAATAATAACAACCATGGCCCTCAACCAGATCTTCGCACGATGGAGGAGCTCTGCCAACCTACAATGAATGGACGTGGTGGACCGATTGCGCCGATGAAAATCACGGCTCCTGAATTTTCGTTGAAGCATCACATGATCCAACAAGTTCAAAATACTTGTCCATTTCGCGGATTACCGGATGATGATGCCAACAAACATCTCGACAAATTCATTACCGTCACTCAAAGCATGAAATTGCCCGGTGTTACCATGGATTTTCTTCGCCTTCATCTATTTCCACACACTTTATCCCACCATGCCGAAAAATGGTTTGATCGTCTTCCGAAGAATTCAATTCATACATGGGACGAAATGACTCAACGATTTTTGTCGCGCTACTTTCCACCATCCATGGTAACGAGCCTTCGGAATCAAATCAGTGGTTTCACGCAAGAACCTGATGAATCACTTTTCGATGCTTGGGAACGTTATAATGTTTTGATCGACCGATGTCCTAATCACAATATACTCCCCGTCACCTTAATTGATACTTTCTACAACGGTCTAACTTTTCGTGATCGTGATACGATTAATGCAGCCGCCGGTGGCACATTTATGAAAAGAAGACCCGAGGAGTGTAGAGAGCTTATAGAGAACATGACTACTCATCACAAAAATTGGGATTCATCCGCATCTTCAAGGAATAACCCGAGAGTCAATGTTTCTTCTACTTTATCACAACCCGAGATGACCGAATTCACCCGCTTGATGGCCGAAATGAACAAAAAATATCCAACTCATGGCTACGAATCAACTACAACAAGTTAAAGTTGTAGCACTTTCTTGTGAGATCTGCGGCTATCCTCATTCATACACTGATTGTCCTTCTACCTATGACAATCCGGAAAACGTGTATGCGGCTCATGGTAACTATTCAACGGAAAGCTATCAAGCCCGACCTCAAGCTGATCGTAACTTGCTAAGTTATCGTTCCAACAACTTTCTTTCACCCGGTTTTTCTCCTCAAAACCACAACCCAAACAACTTCAATAGAAGCAATCCAAACCCACCTTGAGATTCTAATCCATATCACCCACTGATGAGACTGCTTTTATACATAGTCTCATCGTCCAAATTGGGCTTAAATTCCATAAAATATAATTAAAACTGCCAAATATATGCTCGTGTTTGTTGCTTGTGTATTTTAGGTACGGATATTGAGGAAATAAGAAAAAGATCACAAGAATCAATCAAAAACAAACACGGGAAACGAAGCCGCACAATGAACCGGACCCGAATCTGGAATTTCCAAAAATGACCTTGAAGAATTGAAGATTGGCAACTTTGGTCCCTCTACTATTGAAGACTTGTCATATTAAACCCTTGTAAATCTCACATATTACATATGGGTCCCTAATATTTCAAGAATTTACAAGAACAGCCCTTGAAGAATCCAAAATATGCATTTGATGTCCTTGTTTAAAATCTACAAAATTGTTGTGCCAAAAGTGACAAGCTGCCAAAGTTGATATAAAAGGAAATTGGGGTTTTTTGCTACTTATTACAAAGTGAATAAAAAAGGGAACTAGGGGGGGCATTTCTGCCCAGACAACATAACTCTCCCTCCCAATAGACACACGTCACCTCACCCCCATCTTCCACCTCACCCTCCACGTCTGAAACCCACTCACGAGTTTATTAAACTCAGTCAAAAGTCAAATCCCATTTTTCCCACCCAAACACCTTTTTTAAAAAGTATTTACCCAAAATAGATTAAACCACCCCTAATTACCCTATAAACCCTAGCTAATCCCCAGGATGAACAAAGATTAATACAAAGGGGTTTTTGTTATAACCTTCCAGAACTATAATTCCCCATCACACGAACCCAACCCACAACCCAGATTCCATTCACAACACACCCATGTGGTTGTGGGACCCTCCCCTGCCCATCACTTTCGTCTCAAACCCCAAAACCCGACCAAATGAACGCCTGAGATTGAAGTACTTGTTCCCAAAGGCTTGTTAGACGTCCAAGATCAAACCACAACAGCTGGCTTATGACATGTATCCATCTTGACCATTTTCAGTCAAAATTCAAAGGGCATTTCAGGAAATCCCTTAGCTAGGGTTTAAGCTTTTTATTTATTTATTTATTAGCTCTAGAATGTTCTGTTAAGTAGTATATAAAGAGTATGCAGGTTGTGCATTACCCTTGTTCTAGATTTTACTCAAAAAAATTGTAATCCCTTTTTTAAATTTATAAAGTTGGTATTTTTGTGAAAAATTGTAATTCCTTTTATTACTTTTAAAAGTTGATAAATGTTTGAGTAGAATCTGAGTTCCATTAACATTTTTTAAACATTTTTGTGTTTGAAGTTTTCAGAAAAAGGTTTCTGAAAAATTGATTTTTTTTGGTGAAATCTTGTTTCCAAATTTGGTTTTCCAGATTGTGAGTGTTTTATGTAAGTGTTTTGAAAGGAATTCATTTGAGAAGATTATTTGAGAAAGATTTAAAAGTAAGAAAAAACAGATTATTGGTATTGTGTTTCCATTTGTTGTTCTTAGCAGGAATTTTGTGAAGACTTGATTGTTATCCAAGGATCTGCACAGGCCCGGGCCTGTTGGGAGATGGCTATGCAGCCATTGTGGGACCTGGATGTGGGTCCCACAAGGTAAATTCCTTGTTTTCAGTTTTGAGTTTCAAAATTTTATGATTTATGAGAATTTATGAAATTACTTGAATGTGATTGTAAGGTGTTTAAGTGTTTAGTTTGATGTTTTTATGCATGTTTGATGGTTATAAGCATGTCTAGTTAGTGTAAAATCGGATTTGATTGGATTGAAATAGATTTGGTGTAAAAAAAATCTCATTTTCATAAATTAAGGGGTGTTTGGATTAGGGCTTAACATGGTTTAAATGGTTTAAATCTTGCTTGATAACCTGTTTTATTCACTCAATAGGGTATTGTTAGGTTGCATGATAGTTTAGTTTTCTATTTGGTAGAGTTTAAAACCAATTTGCATGTTAAATTGAGAGAACTAGCTAAAATACAGTGAATCCCTTTTTGTGCATGTTTTGTGAAAATTTTGCCATCAAATTTGGTAGTCTGTTAGATTCTAGGTCCAAGCAGGGTTGGTAATCATTTGTATGTCATTTGTTTAGCTTTATTGCAAGATTTAAGCATTTGAAATCCACTTTTGTGCAAGTAAAATCAGTAAACTGTCACCAGACCTGCATAGCCTTAATCAGAAACATTGTGTGCTTGTTTTGCTTGAATTTTGTGAAAGGGTTGTGTTTATTCTTGTTTGATTGACTTCCCACAACCCAACTGGTTGTGGGAGTGCCCATTTGTCCAAGGCAAACCAAGCCAAAAGCTTTCCTAAGCTTAAAAGATCACCAGACCATGAAATTACACTAGCAGTGGGAAAAAGTTACCCCTGCTAGTGTATTGATTAGTACTTCTCAACTAGCAGACAAAACCAAACAAGTGTCACTATCAGTCTTTTTGATTTTTTGTCTTTAATGGGTTAATTTGTGAATTAGGACTTGAAACTTCTTTCAATATTTTTCTAATTTTATTTCTGATTTTTCTGTTTAGGTAAAATTTTTATTACTGTTCATTTGCTATTTTTTAGGTTTAATTGCTATTTTAAATACTTTTTATTAATCTGTTTTTGGCATTTAGTGTAAAAAATTATCATTTTTCAGTTTTAAGAATTTTCTTGGATTCAGAAAAATATTTTAAGATTTTTAGTCCAAAAATATTTTACTGTTCACTTTTTATTTATTTTTTATAGTTAATTTAGTTTAATTAGGGTTTTTATTTAAACTGTTTTGTCCTTTAGTGCAAAATTTAATATTTTCCAAACTTTTTCATTTTTCTACTATTCCTTAGAGTAAATTAGGATTTTTAAAATTGTCCAATTATTTTTGGTATTATTTTATTATTTTTTTTATAATTATTTTAGTTTAAAAATAGTTTTTAGTGATTTAAAAATAGAAAAATAGTTTTGAAAATTTAGGAAAAATACTTTTTAGTGTTTAGATAATATAAGTAAGTTATTTGTTCAATAAAATAATATTTTGGACATTTTGATTTATTATATTTAATTTTAGGGCTTTAATTAGCATTTAAAATTGAATATTTAATTAATAAAAGGTTTTAAAATATTTTTATTGGATTTTTATTCTTATTTATATTATTTTAGACTACTTTTAGCTTTTAATTAATTTTTAGGTTTAAAATTTTTAATTTTGTAGTTTTTACGGTTTTACGTGAACGCCTTTTCGTCTTAGCTCGATCCGTCTTCGTAACTGTCATTCTCTTCTCACCTCATTTCTATTATTTCTTTTTATCAATATAATCACAAACATTAATCAATTCATTACACAACGCACTAGCCTCCTTGGGAAACGAACTTGAACTTTCAAAGGGTCATTAGTGCTCGGTTTTCCTAAACTGACACTTAATACTTGCCACTTTTGTCATCCTTTTCCTAAAGGGTACAAAAACTCTACATCACCCACCACGCTCCCCAAGTTCCACCCATCACTCCACCCACAACTTATAATCATAATGTTGAAACTTTCATAAGGACCCAAGGAGAGGTAGTTAAGAATCTGCAAAGCCAAATCATTAACCTGAAAGGTGATATCACTAAACAAGAGAATGATATTTGAACCGAGCTTAGACATGACATATAAACTTCCTTAAGCAAACAAACGAATGATTTGAAGAATATGATGGCTAGTTTCTTCCAAACCACTCAACCCTATACTTTGGGCTCTCTTCCTTCGAATACCGTGACAAACCCTAGAGCGAATGTGAGTGCTATTACTACACGCAGTGGAGCAAATCTAGTAGGACCATCTACCCTTCCCCTAGTTACTCCATCTACACCTCCTCAACAACCATTTATCCCGCCTACTTCCACGCCTAGTACTAGTTCTCCATTACTGTCTCCACCTCTTAATGAAGAAGTACCCAAGAAACACCCTTCACCAACCCCACCTTCCACCTTTAAACCTTCAACATCTCAATCTACACCTTCTACACCTACACCACCTAAACCCAACATCCCTTATCCTTCTCGGTTAGACAAGTGCAAATTGCTTACTAAAGAGGATGCTCAAGTTACTTCCTTTTTGAAGATGATTACACAAATGAACTTCAACATTAGCCTCGTTGAAGCACTTTTTCAAATGCCGAAATTTGTGAAAGCATTCAAGGAATTGCTTAGTAAGAAGGAAAAGATGGCTGAGTTTTTCAACACCCGCTTAAATGAAAATTGTTCTGCAGTCCTTCTTAAAGAATTTCCGGAGAAACTTGGAGATCCCGGTCGTTTTGTGCTACCATGTACTTTAACCAAACCGAAGAATTTACCACCTTAGCTGATCTCGGGGCAAGTATTAATTTGATGCCATTAAGTGTTTGGAAAAAGTTATCATTACCCGATCTTACACCAACAAAGATGACTCTCGAGCTAGCAAATCGAACTCTCGCTTACCCCATTGGTATTGCCGAAGATGTGTTTGTTAAAGTTGGTACCTTCACTTTTCCGGTCGACTTTGTTGTTGTTGATTATGAAATGGACCCTCATATTCTGTTAATACTTGGACGGCCATTCTTGAGAACCGGAAAAGGTTTAGTCGATGTTGTCGAAGGTGAACTCATTCTAAGAGTCGGGAATGATACACAAGTGTTTAAAATAGGGAAGATCACAAACAAATCAAATGGAATAGAATCGGCGAATATGATTAATGTGCTTCAAGACGAGCTTGATACAACTTCTTGTGAAAGTACAAAGCTTGATAATTTTGTCGTCTACAACAATCCTCTTTTCGAGCCTATCTATGATAATCCACTTTTCAAGAAAATGTGGAAGATTATGAAGATTCTCTCTCCAATTTGGATCCTCCAACAATATATGATGCTCCACCAATCTATGATGATGATTCTAGTTCCAATGTGGACGATTATGATGATTTTACTTCAGAGTATAAAGACATGCCAACATATGATGATTTTGATGATGTTGATACTCTTTCGAGTGATTCTTCACATGATGACCATGTTCCTACTTTTGATGAAGATCCTCCACCAACAATGCTTGTATCTAATGTCATCCCCTTGCTTAGTGATATTTATTTTCAAATTGATGATTTAGCTTTGCAGATTCTTGATTTGCTCTCCTTGGGTCTTCATGAAAGTTTCAACATCTTGATTAATGGGTGGAGCTTTATGAGCGGGTGGGTGATAAGGATTAGAAACTCGAGGTGAGTTTCGATTGCTTCTATTAAAGTTGTTGGGGTTGTGGTTTTGAGGAGAAAAACCGGGGGAAAGAAAGTTGTTAGAACGGTAACTTAGCAAGTTACGATCACCTTGAGGTCGGGCTTGGTAATTTTCCGTTGAATAGTTACCATAAGCCGCATACACGTTTTCTGGATTGTCATGAGTAGAAGGACAATCAGTGTATGAATGAGGACCCCCGCAAATCTCACAAGAAGTTGCAACAACTTTAACTTTTTGTTGTTGATTTGTAGCCAAGAGTTGCATGTTTTTGCTCATTTCGACCATTGCGCGGGTCAATTCGGTGATATCAGGGTTTGAAGAAGTAGAAGAAACATTGACTCTCGAGTATGATCTTGAGGATGCGGATGAATACCGATTTTTGTGATGAGTAGTCATGTTTTTGATAAGCTCTCGACACTCCTCGGGTCTTCTTTTCATAAATGTGCCACCGACGGCAGCATTAATCGTATCACGATCACGAAAAGTTAAACCGTTGTGGAAAGTATCAATTAAGGTGACGGGGAGCATGTTGTGGTTTGGAAATCGATCGATCAAAACATTATATCGTTCCCAAGCATCAAAAAGTGATTCGTCAGGTTCTTGAGTAAATCCACTAATTTGATTTCGAAGGCTCGTGACCATGGATGGTGGAAAGTAGCGCGACAAAAATCGTTGAGTCATCTCGTCCCAAGTATGAATTGAATTCTTCGGAAGACGATCAAACCATTTTTCGGCATGGTGGGATAAGGTGTGTGGAAATAGGTGAAGGAGAAGAAAATCCATAGTAACACCGGGAAACTTCATGCTTTGAGTAACGGTAATGAACTTGTCGAGGTGTTTGTTGGCATCATCATCCGGCAATCCGTGAAATGGACAAGTGTTTTGAACTTGTTGGATCATGTGATGCTTCAACGAAAACTCTGGACCGTGATTTTCATCGGCGCAATCGGTCCTCCTTGTCCGTTCATTGTGGCTTGGCACAGCTCCTCCATCGTTCGAAGGTCGGGTGGGGGGAACATTGTTGTTGTTATTGTTGGGGTGGGGTGGATTATTGTTGTTGTTGTGCACACCAGCCATATCTAAATCTTCACGAGTCTCGGGCTCTGAATAAGATGAAGATCTAGTACGCATACACCTGCAAAAGAAAAAGAAAAAAATACCAAAGAAATAGAGAATATATATACAGTTATAAAAATAAAATATTTTTGGTGCAAAACTTTGAAAAAGAAATGCTTGTTATATGTTTTTTAATGTTTTTGTATTTATGAAAATTTTTAATTTTTATGGACTTTTTGAAATTTTTAAGCAAGAAAAATAACGCTCACGAATGAACGGATCCCAAAATTCAACGCGTCTCTCACAAAAAAACCGTTAATCTTTACGAAAAGAGCCGGCAGCGGCACCATTTAATAACTGGATTTTTACTCAGTTAAATTGTTCTTCGTTTCTATTCGAATTGACTATTGGTTTAAGTGTGACTCAGTCGTTTTTGGTGAAAAAGAAAAAGATTGGTCGTTGTTGTAAAATAAAATTGCATAGCTTTAAAGTAAAAGGCAAGGTAAATAAAGCTATAAATGATTAAAAAGTAAGTGATGAGAAATTAAAACAAATAACTAATAATAAAAGAGCGAAACAAATAATAAAACGTAAATTAAAGTAAAACAATTAATAAAAATAAAATTAAAAGACGAAATTAACTATCGACTCGAAAATAAAGTTTACTTAATGAAAAAGGAGAAAATAAAACTAAGATGGTACTTTAAAGATAAATGAGGCAAAACCTAAAGCGGGTACTAAATAGAAGATAAAACTTGCACTTTACGAAAAAATATTAATTTTAAAATTAGACCAAAAATTCAACTAAATATACGTAACTTTCAGAATTAAAATCGGAACAACTTTCAGATTAAACTAAACAATTACGGAATAATACTAAATAAAAAACAAGCTAGCCGGCGAGCAGCTGGAAGCAGCCAGCCAGGCACCTCAAACAGGCTGGAAAAACTCAAAGCTAGCAAGCTAGCTGGTGAAATTCTTCGGAATACTTAATGTTTTCAGAACTTTTTTTTTCGGAAAAATGTATTATTTCGGAACTTTCTTTTCAAAACATTTTTTTGGAAAAATTGTTTCTTCGCAATAAATGTTTTTTCGGAATGTAACATTTTCACAACTTTTTTTTTCGGAAAAAAATGATTTCAGACTTTTGTGTTTTTCGGACTTTTAGCTTTTTCGGAACTTTACTCTTTTTCAGACTTTTGTGTTTTTCGGAAAAAGAATGATTTTTAGAGAAATGACATATTTTCGGAATAATGAGTACTTTCAGAGAAATGACAAATTCAGGAAAAGGAAATAATTTCGGAAAAAATGACAAATTCAGAGAAATATTCGGAATTTTAAAACCCTAATCCGAAAATCCTAAAGATCGGATAAAAAATTACAGTAATAACTAAAAATCAGAAAATAAGCCACGAATAAGCTAAAATCAAATAAGCAATCTACCAAAACTTATCTAAAACACTTTTAAGAAAAACCAATTCAACCACAAATCAAAAACTTCAAAAACACTAATAAAACTAAAAATTAAAAATCAACTTTTAATAAAATAAACTAATAAAAACACTTAACTAAAATCAAATCAGACACACAATAAGCTATCAAATCAATAAGCTAACACAATCAAAAACATAAAAACATAACAATTAATCAAATAAGCATAACAATAAGCACATAAACATAAAGATTAACAAAAATAAGAAAGGTAGAATGAGAGATTAATATAAAACTTGATTAAAATTAAGGATTCAACAACAAGATTAAGAGACTTACTTGAAATTAAAGGCAAGAATTTAAATGACAATTAAGTAAATGACAATATGAAAGTGCTTGGAAAATAAAATGGAAAGACTAATGTGTCAAATTAGCTAACACCTCCTAATGACACATTAGGAGGGTATTTATAGGAGGGTTAGTATATCTTGATGCTTTCTTCCTTTTCTCGTCTTTTCGTCTTTATAAATTCTTCGACTTTTTCGACTTTTTCGACTTTGTCTCAGGATTATTTGAACTCGTCTTATAATTTCTTCATTAATTAGACTTGAGTTCTTAGACTTCATTAAACTTCCGTCTTTAGACTTTTTCTTCGATAAATCTTCATAATAGGCCTTGGACTTCCGTTCTTTTTGCATTCTTGATCTTTTGACTTCGTCTTTTGTCTTTTTCTTCGATAAAAGCCCGTGAAAGCCCGTGTTTTCTTCCCTTTTCACATTTTGATCCTAAATCACAACAAAAACATAAACCGCACATAACTCCGACATTTACGACATAAAATACACGTTTTGGCTTCGTTATTATTATAATTAAGTGGTAAAAGGATAAGTGTTTTCACACGTATTAAATCCCCTACACTTGACCATTGTAATGCCCTCATGCAATGCATTAGTTACAAAGCAGGTTTTACATTTTCCATCATAATCAATCCACCTTGGCCTTTATTAAACACAAGACAAAGTAAAAAGATCAAATACTTACCTTAGGGTTTTGGAATGTCATGAATGTTTATCACCCTCAAGTTTCACGTTCCCCATACCAAGCTTAAAAACGAGATCATTGTTATTATAAGTTAGCAAACTAACACGAATTCATGTGGCCTAATTATTCACTTAGACTCCCTTATTCCTAGGTGTATCTCTTATATTTTATGATTGTCTTGAATGATCACGGGGATGCATTGTTGACTTATTTTGATAGTTTATTTAGGCCGAAAATAAAGTAGGACGATTTAATCAATAGTTAGCTAAAGGACAAAATCTTTTAAAACTGCTTCTCGGACCTCATAAAGTTCATATCTTGGCATAACTCGCTTCACGATTTGAGACCTTTCTCGGACCGATATTTGGCAGTGACTTCATACTTCAAATCTTGAGAGATGTTCATGAAATAATGGTCTTCTCTTCATAATAGAAATTTCTTCACTTGAACGTTTTGAGATATTCTTCATATTTGGACCACGACTTCTTCATTTTTCTCCAATCTTTATTTGGGACTTTGATATACAACGATCCGCCTCCTTTTAGGACTTGGATATATTTATCCTCATATCTTGTTAAGGCCTTTTTGGATAGACTTCTCCATGATCTTTAGGGGAGTATTTGCTTTTCGTCGTGCGTCTCGATCCTTCATATTGATTTTTGATAAATGCTTCTTCACATCACTTGGGATCTTTAGCAACAAAATGTATCCCTCATGCCTTGTTAGGGCCTTTTCGGACTCGTCAATATTCGCATCCCGCTTCAATAAGTTATGCCTTGGCTATGAACTTACCGAGCAACTTTTAAACGATCTTGGGCTAGAAGCTAAGTAACTTTTCAAATCGTACGACCTTATTTATTGCAATTAGATTTAGAAACAAGCGATGGGAGAAAAAGCTCATAATCAACTCACATAAATTCATGAAAGAATACCAAACTTATAATTGACTCTATCATCTCTCGTTCTCCACAATTTAAAATCTCAAGGAATTAGACTCGTGGATGCTTAGCCTATTAAATCAAAGTTTTAGGTTTTCAAGTCATCTATAGGATCTTGCAACTTCTTAGACTTTTTCAAGTTTAGAATTCGCATTTTAAAGTTCCCTTGATAAACGACTTTCTAGGATCAATTATTGGAACTTGAGAAAAGTTTTTGTTCTTAATCCGTAAGAGTTAAGACTTTCGCGTTTTAAAGTTCCCTATATAAAAGCCTATCAAAACTTGACTTAAACACGTTAAGGATACTAGCTAGAGTAAACTTAGATAAGTAAACTCGGGTTGAGTCAAAAGATTCATGACGTTTGAAAAATTAAAACCACTTTATTAAAATTTATTCTAGCAAAGAAAGAAAATAACTATAACAAAGGTAAATACTAATAAGCCAAAATAGATCAAAAATTTTGAAAAATGTCGAAAAATCAATTTTCCGGTTAAAATGAGGATAAATACAAGGAAAAGCCCACTTAACTTCGATAGAAGTCCCCCTACACTTAATATAAACATTGTCCTTAATTTTAAGCATGTGGAAGTAACCTCCCCTACACTTAGGACATTGTGCACTTTGTTTAAATCTTGCTAAGGAAGAGACAACTAAAGTGATTCATATGTCAATCATAAATGATAACATAATGAATCAAAAGATTTTAGGATAGAACAGGGAAGACAGGAACACGGAATCACCGGGTTGCCAAAATTCATCAAGAATGGATCTTTGATAGCTCGAATCCCTGCATATGATTAGAAAGAAAACAACAAACGCATACTAGGGTCTCCCCCTACACTTATTATAAAAACAGAGAAAAATGATAGATACTGCGGGTTGCCTCCCGAGAAGCGCTTATTTTTGTTAAACGAATCGTGAGCCTGACTCGACCTTGATTAGCATGGTAATAACCTTGAAGAACATCCACCGGGATCAAATACATGGTTTTCATCCATCAAATAGCACAAGCTTAAGGCGAACAAGGCAAGCCAAATAAGAGTAGGCAAGGTTCCCTTAAGCAGTTGTTGAGCACGGTGGTAGCAAGTGTGATGAGGCGCAAGCATATCTCCAAAAGTTCCAAAAGTTTTTCTTTTTATTTCATCAGATGGATACTGAGATGGCTTGAAAATTGCAATACCAGGGTCGAACACCTTTTCCTTTAGGGGAAAATAACACTCGGGCTCAGTAGATCTTGAGGAAGACCCGATCATAAATCTCACAATCTCATCCTCAGAAGGTGGATAAGAGGTGTCAAGACATAAGTACTGCGGATATTGGTGTCTTCCGGCTTTTTCTACTTTGAAACGGGTTTCTTCATATCCAAAGGAGGATAAAGAGCATCATCAAAGTCCAAAGGAGGAGAATGATTCTCATTTGGGAAGTAGGTATTGAGAAAAGTAGCAAATTCTTCCTCAAATGAGTAATTATCCAAAGTATCAATAGTGCTTGGTGGAGGATCTTCATCAAAAGTAGGAGTAAGGTCATCATGAGAAGAATCACTCGAGAGAGTATCAACATCATCAAAATCATCATAAGTTGGCATGTCTGGATACTCTGAAACAAAATTATCATAATCATCCCCATCGAAACTAGAATCATCATCATCATAGTCAACATAAATTGGAGGAGACTCATGAATTGGTGGAGGATCTAAATTGGATAGAGAATCATCCACATCATCTTTGAACAGTGGAGTATCATAGCAAGAATAGAAAAGAGGATTGTTGTAGACGACAAAATCATCAAGCACATTAATCATATTCGCTGATTCTCTTCCATTGGGTGTGGTTGTGATCTTCCCCATTTTAAACACTTGTGCATCATTCCCGACCCTTAAGATTAACTCACCTTCGGCAACATCAACTAAGGCTTTTTCGTTTCTCAAGAATGGCCGACCAAGTATTAACAGAATACGAGGGTCCATTTCATAATCAACAACAACAAAATCGACCGGAAAAGTGAAGGTGCCAACTTTAACAAACACATCTTCGGCAATACCAACGGGGTAAGCGAGAGTTCGATTTTCTAGCTCAAGAGTCATCTTTGTTGGTGTCAGATTGGGTAATGATAACTTTTTCCAAACACTTAAAGGCATCAGATTTATACTTGACCCGAGATCGGCTAAGGCAGTAAATTCTTCGGTTTGGTTAAAAGTACATGGTAGCACAAAACGACCGGGATCTCCAAGTTTCTCCGAAAGTTCTTTAAGAAGGATTGCAGAACAATTCTCATTAAATCGAGTATTAACAAACTCGGCCATCTTCTCCTTCTTATTAAGAAATTCCTTAAACATCTTGACAAAAGTCGGCATTTGGGCAAGAGCTTCAACAAGGCTAAAGGTGATGGTCATTCCCGAAATCTTTTTCAAAAAGTTTGACACTTGAATATCATCCTTGGTGAGTAATTGGCACTTGTCTAATCGAGAAGGATAAGGAATATTGGGTTTAGGTGGTGTAGGTGTAGCAGGTAAAGGTTGAGATGTTGAAGGTTTAAAGGTGGAAGGTGGGGTTGGTGAAGGGTTCTTCTTGGGTACTTCTTTATAAAGAGGTGGAGACGGTAATGGAGAACTAATACTAGGCGTGGGAGTAGGAGGGATAAATGATGGTGGAGGAGGTGTAGATGGAGTAACTGGGGGAGGGATAGATGGTCCTACTAAGGTTGCTCCACTGCGTGTAGTAATAGCACTCACATTCGCTCTTAGGTTGGTGACGGTATTAGAAGGAAGAGAGCCCGAAGTAGAGGGTTGAGTACTTGGGAAGAAACTAGCCATCATATTCTTCAAATCATTTGTTTGATTGCAAGAGGTTTTCATATCATGTCGAAGCTCGGATCTAATATCATTACCTTGCTTAGTGATATCTCCTTTCAAGTTGATGATTTGGCTTTGCAGATTCTTAACTAGCTCTCCTTGGGTCTTCATGAAAGTTTCAACATCATGATTAATGGGTGGTGCTTGTTGAGCGGGTGGGTGATAAGCATTAGAAGCTTGAGGTGGGTTTGGATTGCTTCTATTGTAGTTGTTGGGGTTGTGGTTTTGTGGAGAAAAACCGGGTGAAAGAAAGTTGTTAGAACGGTAACTTAGCAAGTTACGATCACCTTGAGGTCGGGCTTGATAGCTTTCCGTTGAATAGTTACCATGAGCCGCATACACGTTTTCCGGATTGTCATGAGTAGAAGGACAATCAGTGTATGAATGAGGACCCCCGCAAATCTCACAAGAAATTGCAACAGCTTTAACTGTTGTTGTTGATTTGTAGCCAAGAGTTGCATGTTTTTGCTCATTTCGACCATTGCGCGGGTCAATTCGGCAGGGTCTGAAGAAGTAGAAGACACATTGACTCTCGGGTTTGATCTTGAAGATGCGGATGAATCCCAATTTTTGTGATGAGTAGTCATGTTCTCGATAAGCTCTCTACACTCCTCAGGTCTTCTTTTCATAAATGTGCCACCGGCGGCTGCATTAATCGTATCACGATCACGAAAAGTTAAACCGTTGTAGAAAGTATCAATTAAGGTGACGGGGAGCATGTTGTGGTTTGGACATAGATCGATCAAAACATTATATCGTTCCCACGCATCAAATAGTGATTCATCGGGTTCTTGAGTAAATCCACTAATTTGATTTCGAAGGCTCGTGACCATGGATGGTGGAAAGTAGCGCGACAAAAAGCGTTGAGTCATCTCATCCCAAGTATGAATTGAATTCTTCGGAAGACGATCAAACCATTTTTCGGCATAGTAGGATAAGGTGTGTGGAAATAGGTGAAGGCGAAGAAAATCCATAGTAACACCGAGCAACTTCATGCTTTGAGTAACGGTAATGAACTTGTCGAGGTGTTTGTTGGCATCATCATCCTGTAATCCGCGAAATGGACAAGTGTTTTGAACTTGTTGGATCATGTGATGCTTCAACGAAAACTCCGGAGCCGTGATTTGCATCGGCGCAATCGGTCCTCCTCGTCCATTCATCGTAGGTTGACACAACTCCTCCATCGTTCGAAGGTCGGGTGGGGGAGCATTGTTGTTATTATTCATGTTGGGGTGGGGTGGATTATTGTTGTTGTGCACACCAGCCATATCTAAATCTTCACGAGTCTCGGGCTCTGATTAAGTTGAAGATCTAGTACGCATACACTTGCAAAAGCAAAAGAAAAAAGATACCAAAGAAATAGAGAATATATATACTCTTATAAAAATAAAATCTTTTTGGTGCAAAACTTTGAAAAAGAAATGCTTTTTATATGTTTTTTAATTTTTTTGTATTTTTGAAAATATTTAATTTTTATGGATTTTTGAAAATTTTGGAGCTAGAAAAATAACGTTCACGAGTGAACGGATCCCGAAATTCAAAGCGTCTCTCACAACGGCGCCATTTAATAACTGGATTTTTACTCAGTTAAATTGTTCTTCGTTTCTATTCGAACTGACTATTGGTTTAAGTGTGACTCGTCGTTTTTGGTGAAAAAGAAATAGATTGGTCGTTGTTGTAAAATAAAATTGCAAAGCTTTAAAGTAAAAGGCAAGGTAAATAAAGCTATAAATGATTAAAAAGTAAGTGATGAGAAATTAAAACAAATAACTAATAATAAAGGAGCGAAACAAATAATAAAACGTAAATTAAAGCAAAACAATTAATAAAAATAAAATTAAAAGACGAAATTAACTATCGACTCGAAAATAAAGTTTATTAATAAAAAAGGAGAAAATAAAACTAAGATGGTACTTTAAAGCTAAACGAGGTAAAACCTAAAGCGGGTACTAAATAGAAGATAAAACTTGCACTTTACGAAAAAATATTAATTTTAAAATTAGACGAAAAATTCAACTAAAATTACGTAACTTTCAGAATTAAAATCGGAACAACTTTCAGATTAAACTAAACAATTACGGAACAATACTAAATAATAAATAAGCTAGCAGGCAGGAAACTGGAAGCAGCCAGCCAGGCACCTCAAACAGGCGGGGAAAACTCCAAGCTAGCAAGCTAGCTGGTGAAATTCTTCGGAATACAGAACTTTTTTTTCGGAAAAATGTGTTATTTTGGAACTTTCTTTTCAGAACTTTTTTTCGGAAAAATTGTTTCTTCGCAATAAATGTTTTTTCGGAATGTAACATTTTCACAACTTTTTTATTTTTTTCGGAAAAAAATGATTTCAGACTTTTGTATTTTTCGGACGTTTAGCTTTTTTTGGAACTTTACTCTTTTTCAGACTTTTGTGTTTTTTCGGAAAAAGAAGGATTTTCAGAGAAATGACATATTTTCGGAATAATGAATATTTTCAGAGAAATGACAAATTCAGGAAAAGGTAATAATTTTGGAAAAAATGATAAATTCAGAGAAATCTTCGGAATTTTAAAACCCTAATCCGAAAATCCTAAAGATCAGATAAAAAATTACGGTAATAACTAAAAATCAGAAAATAAGCCACGAATAAGCTAAAATCAAATAAGCAATCTACCAAAACTTAATCTAAAACACTTTTAAGAAAAACCAATTCAACCACAAATCAAAAACTTCAAAAACACTAATAAAACTAAAAATTAAAAATCAACTTTTAATAAAATAAACTAATAAAAACACTTAATTAAAATCAAATCAAACACACAATAAGCTATCAAATCAATAAGCTAACACAATCAAAAATATAAAAACATAACAATTAATCAAATAAGCATAACAATAAGCACATAAACATAAAGATTAACAAAAATAAGAAAGGTAGAAGGAGAGATTAATATAAAACTTGATTAAAATTAAGGATTCAACAACAAAATTAAGAGACTTACTTGAAATTAAAGGCAAGAATTTAAATGACAATTAAGTAAATGACAATATGAAAGTGCTTGGAAAATAAAATGGAAAGACTAATGTATCAAATTAGCTAAAAACTCCTAATGACACATTAGGAGGGTATTTATAGGAGGGTTAGTATGTCTTGATGCTTTCTTCCTTTTCTCGTCTTTTCGTCTTTATAAATTCTTCGAATTTTTCGACTTTGTCTCGGGATTATTTGAATTCGTCTTATAATTTCTTCATTAATTAGACTTGAGTTCTTCGACTTCAATAAACTTCCGTCTTTAGACTTTTTCTTCGATAAATCTTCAGAATAGACCTTGGACTTCCGTTCTTTTTGCACTCTTGATCTTTTGACTTCGTATTTTGTCTTTTTCTTCGATAAAAGCCCGTGAAAGCCCGTGTTTTCTTTCCTTTTCACATTTTGATCCTAAATCACAACAAAAACACAAACCACGCATAATTCCGACATTTACGACATAAAATACACGTTTTGGCTTGGTTATTCTTATAATTAAGTGGTAAAAGGATAAGTGTTTTCACACTTATTACCAACATATGATGATTTTGATGATGTTGATACTCTTTCGAGTGATTCTTCACATGATTCCCTTGTTCCTACTTTTGATGAAGATCCTCCACCAACAATGCTTGATCCTACTTTGGATGACTACTAATTTGAGGAAGATTTTGCTACTTTTCTCAATACTTACTTCCCCAATGAGAATGATTCTCCTCCTTTGGACTTTGATTATGGTCTTTATCCTCCTTCGGATATTAAGAAACCCGTTGCAAAGGAGAAGAAGCCGGATGACACCGATATCCGTAGTACTTATGTTTTGACACCTCTTTATCCACCTTCTGAGGATGAGATTGTGAGATTTATGAGCGGATCTTCTTCAAGGTCTACTGAGCCTGAGTCTTATTTTCCCCTAAAGGAAAAGGTGTTCGATCCCGGTATTGCAATTTTTAATCCATCTCAGTATCCATCTGATGAAATAAAAGGAAATATTTTTGGAAACAGTAGAGATATGTTTGCACTTCATCATACTTTCTACCATCGTGCTCAACAACTACTTAAGGGAACCTTGCCTACTCTTCTTTGGCTTGCCTTTTTCACCTTAAGCTTGTGCTACTTGATGGATGAAAACCATGTATTTGATCCCGGTGGATGTTCTTCAAGGTTATTACCATGCTAATCAAGGTCGATTCAGGCTCACAACTCGGTTAACAAAAACAAGCGCTTCTCGAGAGGCAACCCGCAGTATATATCCTTTTTATCCGTTTTTTATAATAAGTGTAGGGAGACCCTAGTATGTGTTTGTTGTTTTCTTTCTTATCATGTGCAGGGCTTCGAGCTTTCAAAGATCCATTCTTGATGACTTTTGACGATCCGTTATTCCATGTACCCGTCTTCCCGATTCAATCCTAATTTCTTTTGATTCACTATTTTATATTCTTTAATATTAAAATAGGAATCACTTTAGTTGTCTCTTCCTTAGAAAGATTTAAACAACGTGAACACTGTCCTAAGTGTAGGGGAGGTTACTTTCACATGCTTAAACATTGAGGACAATGTTTATATTAAGTGTAGGGGGACTTCTATCGAAGTTAAGTGGGGTTTTCCTTGTATTTGTCCTCATTTTAACCGGAAAAATTGATTTTTCGACATTTTTTAAAATTTTTGATCTATTTTGGCCTATTAGTATTTTCCTTTGTTATCGTTATTTTCTTTCATTAGAATAAATTTCAATAAAATGTTTTTAATAAGTTTTAGATGTCTTTGATATATTAGGCCCGTCATGAATCTTTTGACTCAAACCGAGTTTATTTATCCAAGTTTACTCTAACTAGTATCCTTAACGTGTTTAAGTCAAGTTTTGCTAGGCTTTTATATAGGGAACTTTAAAACGTGAAAGTCTTAACTCTTACGCGTTAAGAACAAGAACTTTTCACAAGTTCCTATAATTGATCCTAGAAAGTCGTTTATCAAGGGAACTTTAAAATGCAAATTCTAAACTTGAAAAAGTCTAAGAAGTTGCAAGATCCTATAGATGACTTGTAAACCCAAAACTTTGATTTAATAGGCTAAGCATCCACGAGTCTCATTCCTTGAGATTTTAAATTGTGGAGAACGAGAGATGATAGAGTCAGTTATAAGTTTGGTATTCTTTCATGAAATTATGTGAGTTAATTATAAGCTTTTTCTCCCATCGCTTGTTAATAAATTTAATTGCAATAATTAAGGTTGTACGATTTGAAAAGTTACTTAGCTTCTAGCCCAAGATCGTTTAAAAGTTGCTCGGTATTAATTAGAGTTCATAGCCAAGGCATAAATTATTGAAGCGGGATGCGAAGATTGGCGAGTCCGAAAAGGTCCTAACAAGACATGAGGGCTACATTTTGTTGCTAAAGATCCAAAGTGATGTGAAGAATCATTTATCAAAAATCAATATGAAGGATCGAGACACACGACGAAAAGCAAATAGTCCCCTAAAGATCATGGAGAAGCTTATCCAAAAAGGCCCTAACAAGGTATGATGATAAATAGATCCAAGTCCTAAAAGGAGGTGGATCGTTGTATATCAAAATCCCAAATAAAGATTGGAGAAAAATGAAGAAGTCGTGGTCCAAGTGTGAAGAATCTCTCAAAAACTTCAAGTGAAGAAATTCCTATTATGAAGAGAAGACCATTATTTCATGAACGTCTCTCAATATTTGAAGTATGAAGTCAATGCCAAATATCGATCCGAGAAAGGTCTCAAATCGTGAAGCGAGTTATGCCAAGATATGAACTTTATGAAGTCTCGAGAAGCAGTTTTAAAAGACTTTGTCCTTTAGCTAACTATTGATTAAATCGTCCTACTTTATTTTCAGCCTAAATAACTATCGAAATAAGTCAACAATGCATCCTCGTGATCATTCAAGACAACAATAAAATATAAGAGATACACCTAGGAATAAGGGAGTCTAAGTGAATAATTGGGCCACATGAGTTTGTGTTAGCTTACTTACTTATAATAACAATGATCTCGTTTTTAAGCTTGGTATGGGGAAAGTGAAACTTGAGGGTGATAAACATACATGACATCCAAAGCCCTAATGTAAGTCTTTGATCTCTTAACTTTTTTTCTTCCGTCAAATATTTTGTTATTTTCTATCTTTTTAAGTTTCCTTAATGTCTTGTGTTTAATAAAGGTCAATGTGGGTTAATTATGATGGAAAATATAAATCTTGCTTTGTAATTAATGCATTGCATGAGGGCATTGCAATGGTCAAGTGTAGGGGATTTAATAAGTGTGAAAAAACTTATCCTTTTACCACTTAATTATAATAATAACCAAGCCAAAACGTGTATTTAATGTTGTAAATGTCGGAATTATGTGTGGTTTGTGTTTTTGTTGTGATTTAGGACCAAAATGTGAAAAGGAAAGAAAACACAGGCTTTCACGGGCTTTTATCGAAGAAAAAGACAAAAGACGAAGTCAAAAGATCAAGAGTGCAAAAAGAATGGAAGTCCAAGGCCTATTCTGAAAATTTATCAAAGAAAAAGTCTAAAGACGGAAGTTTAATGAAGTCGAAGAACTCAAGTCTAATAAATGAAGAATTTATAAGACGAGTTCAATTTATCCATCGACAAATCCCGAGACAAAGTCGAGAAAGTCGAAGAATTTATAAGACGAAAAGACGAGAAGAGGAAGAAAGCATCAACACGTTTAATCTCCCTATAAATACCCTCCTAATGTGTCATTAGGAGGTGTTAGCTATTTTGACACATAGCTCTCCACTTTTATTTTTAAGCACTTTTTCATATTGTCATTTACTTTAATTGTCTTTCTTTTCAAGAATTCATGTAAGTCCTTTGATCTTGTTTTGAATCTTTATCTTTAATTTCAAGTTTTTCATAATCATCTCATTCCTCTCTTCTTGTTTTAAAAATCTATTGTCTTGTTTGATTAATCTTAAAGTTTTCATCTTTATGTTTATTTTGATTAAAGTTCTTATCTTTTTGGTTATTATCATTTTCGTGTGATTCATGGTCTTAGCTTATTATGCTTTTTGCTTAATTGGTGTCTAGCTTATTTTCATTAAGTGTTTTTAAAGGTTTTATCTTTTTAAAGTTTAATATTTTTATTTTAGTTCAATTTATAAATTTTGCTTATTTGGCATCTTGAAAGTTTTAAATTCGTAGCTTATTTTGTTCTTCGTATTATTGTTTTGGTTAAGTTTTTGGTAAGTGCTTATTAGAGAAGTGCTTATTTGGTCTTTGCTTATTTGTTGTTTTTTTTGTTTCTTTACTTCCATCGTAACTTGCAAGGGTTTCACATTCCGATCTGAATATTGCGATCGCAATAACCCTAGGGTTCTACTTTGCGATCGAATATTGTGATAGTCATTCCGATCACTTACTCCGATAGAGATTGCGATAGCCCCTGGCATCATACATTGCGATCAAGTATATGGCATATTGCGACGGAACTCTGCCCAAATTTTGACTTACATATTGCGATAGTTTACATATTGCGACAGTTTATACCTTTTGTTTTTCCGATAGTATTTTTGTCTGATATTCCGACAGTTTTTTTTATTATTCCACATTCCGACAGTTTTTACTTATCGTTATTCCGATACTTCAATTTTAAGCATTCCGATAGTTATTTTGGTATAATATTCCGATAGAATTAGGATTGTTTGATATTCTGACAGAAATTTATTTCATACATTCCGATAGAATGACCTACATGCTTGGCATCTTATAACTTTTCCCGCCAATTTGAGGTGCTAGCTTGGGTGCTTCACCTACTAGCTTGGTTGCTTGTTTATTAATTAATATTGTTCCGTAATCGTTTAGTTTTATCTGGAAGTTGTTCCGAATTTTATTCTGAAAGTCACGTATTTTTAGTTGAATTTTTCGTCAATTTTTAGTATTAGTATTTTTTTCGAAAAGTTTAAGTTTTATCTTTTATTTAGTGCCCGCTTTAGTTTTTACCTTGTTTAGTTTTAAAGTACCCTCATAGTTTTATTTTCTCCTTTTTCATTAAGTAAATTTTATTTTCAAGTCGAAAGTTAATTTCCTCTTTTAGTTTTATTTTTATTAATTGTTTTGTTTTAATTTACGTTTTATTATTTTTTTTTGCTCCTTTATTATTAGTTATTTGTTTTTGGCTTATTTTTATTACTTTTTGCATTTACCTTTTAAGTAGAAATAGATAACCAAACCTTCTTTTATTCACCAAAAACGATTGAGTCACACATTTAACCGGGGATCAATTCGATTAGACACCGAGAACAACAAAGAACATTTTTCTTATTAAAATTCAGTTATTAATCCCCGGATCCGAAATTTGGCTAATAGGTCTACTTAAAGCAACAATAAATCCTCCAAAGTCAATTTTGACTTTATTAATGGAGTTAGCAACAATTACATCATACACCTTGAGGCTCTTTAAGATGTAAAAGTGCTCCTTATTTATAATCCACACCCGAAGGTTCCTTGTACATAAACAAGGGAATTGACATTCACCGTCCCACCTTATGGCTCGTGATGATGAAGCAATTTTTATTAAACACGTCACCATGCCATACACCCTAAGGCTCTAATGACAAGGTTAGTGCTACATGACTCCCACCCGAAGGCTCATAGAGAACATGTTTTTATTTATTCTTCTTATTATTATGATATGTATAGTAAGCCAAATTTCCGCAATCCCATGATCAAAAGTCCATGACGCTGAGACCCTTAATATGTTTTCACTTTACTTACAAGGGAATAAAAAGAAGGAGTTACGAGTTAAGAAATTAAGCCTAAACCGCTAAAAACTCCATTTATTAAGCAATTTATTATTCAAGTGTAGAAAATAAATACGAGGAGATTAAATCAAACACAAAAATACTTATACAAGGAAGAATTAACCTCAAAAACTTATGATTAAACTTTATCATCTCTTGTTCTCCATATTGTAAAATCTCAAAAATGTGAAATTAATGGACACTTAGCCAATTAAATCAAAGTTTTGGGTTTTCAAGTCATCTATAGGATCTTGCATTTTCTTAGACTTTTTCAAGTTTAGAATTTGCGTTTTAAAGTTCCCTTAATAAACGACTTATTAGGATCAATTATAGAAAATTGCGAAAAGTTCTTGTTCTTAAACCCGTATGAGTTAAGACTTTCGCATTTTAAAGTTCCCTATATAAAAGCCTAGCAAAACTTGATGTAAACACGTTAAGGAAAAAGCTAAGGTAAAAACCGAGTCGAGTCAAAAACTATTTTTATTTTCACCAACGGAAAGCCTACATTTGTGTCAAAAGCACTTATTTTCTTTATTAATAAATATAAAATAACACTAAAAGTTTAAATTTTTTATGAAAAACGAGAAAAACGAACGTTTAGACACGACAAAAGCAATTTGAAGCGAATATATCGAATGACTCCCCCATGCTAAAACCAAACATTATCCTCAATGTTTCATAGCTCAAGAGTAACACCCCCTTGCTAAAACACGAAGAGTCTAATAAAAAAGTCCTAACATGGAAAGAGCACGCAAATCTATAAGCCGTTTATTAATTATGCTTCAAGATAAAACGTTAGTCAATAAAAATCAAAGGATAGTGAGTGCCCCTTTTGATAATCAAAGTATGGAAGCTCGAGTGGACCGACAAAAACCAAACACGAGAGTCTTCAACGATTAGGGTAATAACTAACATTCACAACAAAACAAAACACGAGCACGAGCTTGAAAGATCAAGCCTTAGTAGTGTTAGAAAATAGAAAGAAGATAGAATGTATGGGACTCCCCCACAAGGCACCTCGTTTTTGTTAACCGAGTCATGAGCTCGACTCGATCCCCGAATTCATTGGTCCTTAGGGAAAGTGGTAAAAACCGGCATATTGGAATTAAATCCTTAATAAAGCACGATACCGGGGTCAAAGATCACATCCTCGTTGTCGGATGACAAACAAAAGGATGAAACTCCAACATAAATCTCTAAAAAGAGATGGTGGTCAATATCACGAATCATGAAATGGATATAGTATGCTCCCCGAGATAAACACGCACCAAGATGATCGAAAAGTCTTTCAATTATTGCATCGGTGAGAGGCCGAGATTTCCCTAAATCAATGATTCCAGGGTCGAATACCTCGTCATCGGGAGAGAAAGGAATAGACAACACGGTGTCTCCCCCCCATGCTAATCCAAAATCATATAAAGCACATGGTAATGGTGGGGTGAAAAGAATCCCATCCGAAATGTTCTCAAAATTCTTATCCTTATCGACCATTTCACCCTTAGGAATGTGATCAAAGGGGTCATGATATTCAAAATGTGTCGCATGAAAAACCCGCACATTAAGATCAAAGCGAGTGAGAGGAGGACTTGGGATGAAATCATCATCAAGTAAATTCTCTAGGAAGAGAGCGTCCCCCTCCGGGCCAAGTTCATCAACACCTGGTGGTATCGAATTATTAGAAGCAAGAAACATGTGAATCTCCTCCATAAGCGGATCACTATTGATGTAGAAAATAATATACGTGTTTAGGAAAACAACGTATAAAAGCGGCAAGTATTAAGTTATACGCTTTAGGAAAAACGTAAAACCGAATAAATGCGGGTTCGTTCTCGAAGGAGGTGTGTATTATGTGTGCCAATTATGTAAAATCACAATGTTTGGATTAGTGACGTTTTTGGTTTAGAAGAGAAAAATTAAAGACGAGTTACGACTACGATTAAACTACGACGAATTAACGTAAAACGCGAACGTAAATACGTAAAACGTGACGAAAATAAAAATTAAACCTAAAAATTAATTAAATGATTAATCTAAGTCTTAAATAATATAAATAAGAATAAAAATCCAACAAATATATTTTAAAACCTTTTATTAATTAAATATTCAATTTTTAATGCTAATTAAAGCCCAAAAATTAAATATAATTAACAAAATGTCCAAAATATTAATTTATTGAACTAATAACTAACTTATATTATTTAAAGACTAAAAAGTATTTTTCCTAAATTTTAAAAACTATTTTTCTATTTTTAAATCACTAAAAACTATTTTTAAATTAAAATAATCCTAAAAATTAATAAAATAATGCCAAAATTAATCTAACAATTTTAAAAATCCTAAATTACCCTAATGAACAGTAGAAAATTGAAAAAGTTTGAAAAAAGTAAAAATTTGCACTAAAAGACAAAACTATTTAATAATTAAACCCTAATTAACTTAAATTAATTATAAAAAATAATTAAAAAAGTGAACAGTGACTATTTTTAAAACCAAAAATCTTAAATTAATATTCTAAATCTAAAAAAAATGTTAAATTTGAAAAATATAACTTTTTACCACTAAAAGACAAAAACAGATTAATTAAAAAGTAATTAAATTAGCTAAATAATCTAAAAATTATCTAATGAACAGTAACTGGAAATTAAATTATACTAAAAAATCAGAAATTAAAAATGAAAAATAATGCAAAAAGAATCAGGTCCTAACTCCTATTTTTGCCCACAAAAGACAAAAAAGTGAGATTGTGATAGTGACCTTTCCTTGTTTCTGTCTTTTTGTGCAAGCAGTGGCAACAAATACAAAGGCAGTGGGAAAGGAGTTCCCACTGCTTGTGTTAAAACGGGTCTGAGCCTTTTGAGGCTTGTAACTTTTGATTGGCTATGTTTTAATGGACAAGAAGGGCACCCCTACACTCAGTGGAGTGTAGGGAGTCAATATAAGCACAAAAAACACACAGCTCAATACAAATATCAAACAAAAATCACCCTAATAAGTTACTGATTAAGGGACTAAGGGCTGTGAAGGCTGTTGACTAATCTAGGTGCACAAAAACGATTTTTGGGAGCTCATATCTTGCATACAAGCCAAACAAAGCAAGTGAAAGCTATCTATAATCCTAGATACTACCCTAAGCTAGCAAGTAACAAAAGTGGTGGGCAAATTTTGGTTAAAAACAGGCAGATTAATGCATTAATAGATTTATGCTAGTTTATACTAGTATAAGCATGCAATTTTGCTTACAAAACTACCAAAGCCACTTCCTAGGACAGAAACAATCTATTGCTAACATACAAAGTTAACCTAGGTGGGATTTAGACCAAGAGCTAAAGCTTAAATCAGCTTAAACACTATTCCCAAACACTCCCTTAATTTCTGAAACCTAAAAATTAACATACAAACTCTATGCAAACTTCAACTAAACAGATTAAGATTAATCTAAACATGCATATAAACTTACAAAAAGCATAAACAAACAGAAACATGAACAAATAAGCAGGTTTCTAACACAATCTCATAAATTCACAAAAAAACTGAAAAATAGCAAATGTGGGGGTTCAAGCCTTACTAACTGAGTTGATGCCTTCCCTTTGCCTTTTTGGTCCTTTTGAGCTTATACAAGCTTGTAGAGAATCCCTTGTTGTGGTTCAACAACAGAACCAAGGGAGTGATATGTCTTCACAAAGTAATGGAATGAAGGAATCTTCTTGCTTTCTTTAGGTACCTACACAATCATAAGCAACCAAGAAAAGTGAACTGGAAAAAAAAACAGCTTATAAGCTATAAGCTAAGCTTATTGAGAAAGCAAGCTTATAGCTTGTAGCTAAGAAACAGAAACTGAAAATGACTTTTTTGGGACAAATCTTTTGAAACCAAATCTTAAAACTAAACAAACAATTAACACCACTTGGATTAAGACCCTTGAGTCCACTTTCACTTCCTCAAGGTTCTAAATCCAAGCCTATGAAACTCCTTTCCAACCAAAAACGGATTTCTGAAAACTCCAGCTGAAACTTCCTTTTTGAAACTTAAACTATTTTGCAATAAATAAAAATTATACTAAAGACAGAAAAAAGGGAACTCAGTATTGTATTTAAATTTGTTTCATTTTCATTAATTTAAAAAAAAATACAAAGACTGGAACAAACAATAATAGGGTACATGCACCCTATTTATACAGCTAAACAGAACATACTAGAATCAAATAAACCCTAGCTATGATTTTCCTCTTATGCCCTTGGTCAAATTCGTCAAAATGGGTCAAATCTGCTCACATGTGATTGTCCTTGATAGCCAGCTGTTAAGAGATGATCTGGGACGTTCAAAACTCCTTAGGGACCAAGAAAATGCTATGTGCCGTTTGATTTGCTGCCAAATTCTCATTTTACCATTTTTGTTGAAGCAGGGGAACACGGGGGACCCATTTGGTGGTCACGGGTTTGGTGTTTTGTGAGTGGGATGGGATGAGAAGTGGTTTAATTAACAAACTGGAGTTAATTGACCAAAAACCCTTTGGTTTAAGTAAATTGGTGATTTAGGGTTTATGATGGGGAAAGGATTAGCAGGTAACGTTTGATTTAGATTAGGGGTGGGTTTGGTTTAAAATTTGTGTTTACCCCCAATACTAATAGTTTAAACAAGTTTAATTAAAAGGGTTCAAAAAGAGTGTGTGACAGGGTCAAGTTGAGTTGTGGACTGGATGGTTTGAATGGTGGACTGGCAGGGGTGACGTGTCAGGATGTGGGTGGCTGGTGGGGTTTGGTTGTTTGGCAGTTTATCCCCCCATGTTTCTTCATATCTTCACTTTGTAATTAAATAGCAAATACTTGAATCCCTTTGTAAAAATCTTTCAACAACTTGTCACTTTTGGCACATGCATTTCCAAACTTTGTTTAAAGGGCTAATTATGCAATAAATGCATTCTTCAAGGACCAATCTTGTCTATAATCAACATTTTAGGGACCCAAATGCAATTATGAGTTTTGCAAGGGTATAAAATGTCAAATCTTAAAAAGTAGAGGGACCATTCTTGCCAATTCTTCAATCTTCAAGGACTTGACTAGAAATTCATGATTCGGGTCCGGTTCTTTGTGCGGATTCGTTTCCCGTGTTCGTTTTTGCTTGATTCCTTTGATCTTTTGGTGAATTCACGATATCCATACCTAAAATACACAATGAACAAACATAGGCACATATATGGGTATTTTGACGATATTTTAAGCGTTTTAAGCCCGATTTGGACGATGAGACTATGTATAAATACAGTCTCATCACTCCCCCATACGAAACCATTGCCGTGTCCCCACGCAATGCTAGAATTAAGTATCATAGCACTTCCAAAATTCATTTTATGATGACTTTTATTCAAGACATAAATTTAAATAAACTACTACACGTGTTTAAGATATAATGTATTGTTTTCATCACGATTAAGTGACTTTTGGGATCATAGAACAAGAACACGTGAATGCTTCGTTAGAAATAATTTCGTCGTCCTCGATTTTCACCCAATTCCATGCTAAGCGTGTAACGAGATCATTGTTATTATAAGTTAGCAACACGATCACATCTCATGAGTGTTAATTACGAACCTAAACTCCCTTATTCCTACTTGGTATCTCTTATATTTTATTTTTGTCTTAATGATCACGAGGATACATCATCGACTTATGCGTGAATAGAGATTAAGTCTAAAAATAGAAACTTAACGGTGTAACCAAAATCATTAAATTAATAATTCATCCCAATAGACAACGATGTTAAAAAATTAAGTCAACAAGAAGGATCGATAAACACGATTTTATAACGGTTTTGAACATGAGACTTATTACCAAGACTTTTATACGCCCCCTAAAGGAAGGGCCTTATTATCTTTGGTTTACCTCCATCTTTTATTCAACTTCGCCATGAAGCTTTTATTATGACTTCGGTCTTGCCTTGCCTTTTATTATCCGCCTCATCGGTGGTTTTATTAGCCAAAGACGTATATCCTCACGCTAAAGCGAATTTTGGATCTTTAAAGCTTCGAAGATTAAGGCTTGATTCACTTTCAATTTGGGCATAGATTTTTCGGCCTTGTGAGCTTCAAATTTTTGCTTAATTTAGGTGAGCACTTGAAATCTTATTATTAGGTGAAGCTTTCGATTATTCGGGTGCCAATATTTCAAAACCGTGACGCTGGCGATACCTTAATGTTTTCACAATTTAATTACATGGAAGCTACTAAAACAAATTAGAAACCCAACAATAGTGACTAAACCGCTAAATCAATATTTATTAACAATTTATTTATGCAAAAGCGTTGGGAGAATAAGCTAATAATTACTACACATAAGATCGTGACGATCACGAGACTTATAAATAACTCTATCATTTCTCGTCCTCATTTAAGAGACTTAGCCTAAAAAAAGTTAAGGAATCGAGGCTAAGTGCTCAACACGCACGGTCGAGTCAAAAATTACTCTCGTTCTCACCATCGGAAAACCTACATTCGTGTCTTAAACACTTATGAAAAACAAGAAAAATTTTTAAAATTTGGCCATTTTTAGCCTTATTTTGCAACAAAACGATAACAAAAAGATGAATATTGGATTGCGTGTTGACGTAAGCAAGGTGAAGTATCTACTCACCCCCCCCCCATACTAAAACTAAACATTGTCCTCAATGTTTCGAGTCTAGGGGTGTAAACACCCCCATACTAGAGACGAAGTCGAATGCTTAATCTCGAGCATGGAAAGGGTAAAACGAATAACCTAAAAGCCGTTTATGAATTAAGCTAATAAGATAAACGTTAGAACATAAAAGGATATCATCGGATATCGGAATCTCCAAAGGCAACGATCGAAGCTCGAGTGATCCGTAAAACGAACACGAGAGGCTTCCATGATGACGATGAACCTAATAGATCACAATCACAAACAACCACGAAACAAAGGTAGGAAGAGCACAAGTCCCCTCGTTACGTTAACTAAGAAAGCAATAATATGTACAAGGATAAGCATGAGAATCCCCCACGAGGCACCTTGTTTTTGATAACCGAGTCAAAAGCTCGACTCGAATCCCCATAAATGTGATCATTTAGGGATAATCTTGGTATGGTCATTTTTGGTGGGGCTTACATGATGAACAAGGCCCAAAAGTACGTGGAGTACTTTAAAAACCCGATAAACGTATACCGGGGTCGAAGGTGGCGTCCTCGTTTTCATGGGATAAACGAACCAACGCCACTTCAACAAGTGCTAGAACCCCAAAGGGGTAGAAGAAAAGAGATAAGAAGTAGAAAGGTGGGGCAATGGGTAAGTCAAACATATGAGCTACTCGAGGTAGACTCACACCAAGCAAATAGATACGATTTCCATTTATTGCATCGGTGGAAGACCGAGATTTCCCTTTACAAGCAATTCCGGGATCGTAAATCTCGTCCTCGGTGGAGAAATGGGAGGGAACATTTGGGGCTTCCCCCACACTAGATCCACTCCAACCATCGTCAAAAGGAGTAGACGAGGTGGTAGCACTCATAACACGATGTGATGACGGAGTTAAACATGTAGAAAAATCTTTTAAAATATTTTTAAAATCTTTTCCTTTTTCATCGTTCAAAAACTCTTTATGAAAACCCGATTTGATAATGTCGAAAATATTTGGCGTGTCAAATTCAAAATTAGTCGCGCTAAAAATCCTCACATTTAAGTCATTGGCGGGAGGGGGTGGCGGATTATATAAGTTCTCAAAACGTTTGTCAATAAAGAACACCGCCCCCTCGGGGTCTACATACTCGTCATCCTCATGAACGTCGATCTCATCGATTTCTTCATCAAAGATAGGCTTGTCAAACCACGGTTTGTCATTCCCCTCCTTGAGTATCTTAGAAACTCTCTCGAAGAGATCACGATCAAGCACGAAACCATCATTCTTTTGTGGGGATCGTTGATAAGTTAGATCCTCACGAATGTGGTAAACGTCATTCTCAAATGAGGAGTGTTGATTAGGTAACTCCTCGAGAATGGGATTTGTGGTCACATGAGTTGGTTCGTCATCGAAAATAAGACGTTCCAACTCATTAAGTTCATCCTCGATCTTGGAAAGGTCGTCCTCACTCGTAGGTGGAAGTGAAGGCATAAGAGCTAGCTCTCGTTCAATGATTTCCTCAATCTCGGGATCAAACTCATAATCATCGTACTTCACATGTTTCTTCTTAGGAGAATTAAAAATAGCATGTGGATTTCGAAGTACGTGATCAAGCTCGGCAAAATCGCCATCGTCATCGTCAAAGAAAGAGTCGATGTGAGCACTCACAACCATTGACTTACAAGCACTAGGGCTATGCTTAGGTGACTTTTCTAAGACGAGAGGATCGATGTCGATAAACCCTTTAGCCTCAACGGGTGTTGGGCTAGGCAAAGGAGGCACTTCGATGGAGTTAGAAGTTGAAGCCTCAAAGACGTGGTCCTTCGAAGGTGGTGAAGACGAATCCATTTTGGTCATTGTCGTGATGGCATTAACGTCACCCTTCGGAATTGGTGTTTCACTTGTTTCGCTAAAAACATCCCAAAGTGAGTTTTCATCCATAAATTTACACATACCCTTTTGAATGAGGTACACGTATTCTTTATCATTAAAATCATCATCTTTAAAACCGTTTTTCTTAATTCTTTCAAAACATGCATCAAGCTTCATTCTTTCCGCTAAAGTAAACATTTTGAAATCATTAGAATTTGAATCATTAGGTTTTGAAACCTCGGTTTTTTCATTCTCATAAAAACCTTGGGATTTTCTAGCGAAAAAGTCTATTTTCTCATCCCCATATCTCATAGTAAGTCTCCCCTCGTGAACGTCGATTACGGTTCTAGCCGTCGATAAGAATGGTCGGCCTAAAATAATGGGACATTTAGGGTCACACTCGTAATCGGATATAACGAAATCCGCGGGAAAAACAAACTTTCCAATCCTAACATAGACATCCTCGGCTATTCCAATTGGTATTAAAGGTGTACAATTTGCAAGCTCGATTGTCATGTTCGTGGGGGTAAGCGAAGGCAATCTCATCAATTTCCATAGAGAATGAGGCATGAGATTGATGCTAGCACCTAAATCGGCAAGGGCTAAACATCCCTCAATCTCGGAAAAATCACAAGGTAGTAGAAATTGGCCCGGATCCTTTTCCTTTCTCGGCATACGCCTTTTGGGTTTTTTAAGAAGGATCGATGCACAAGTTTCTTCAAGGGTTACTTTGGTAAGGTCGACAAAGCTCTCTTTTTGAACCGTGGATGGAATTCGAGGTACACGAGGGTGTGCACTCTTTTCCTTGGTCGCCACGTTCACCCCATCGACTTTAGAACAAGAAGACGTCTTAGAAGTCGAGGGTTGAGAGGGATAAACAACTCGGAATCCTTCAAGGTTAGGGGTAATCACACGACCTTTCTCACGAGACGAGGCGGCTTTACATTGTTCTTTCGGATTAGCAACGGTGTCACTAGGTAACAAACTTGATGACGAACCCGAGGCTTTGTTCATTATGGCCGAAAACATCTTTTTAATATCAATTTGCCCTTGCTCAATCTTCGTGTTTTGCAATTTCAAAGTATTAGAAAAGTCATTTTTCAAAGTACCAATTTCTCCCTCTAATCGTCTCATATTAGCCTCATTCGTTTTCATGTAACTTTGAAAATCGTTTGACGAACTATTTTGATTTGAATTAAAGTTCCCTTGGTTTTGATTACTTCTTTGAAAATTTCCTTGATTCCCATTTGAAAAATTATTTCCTTGATTGTTATCTCTATTTTGCCAAGTTATATTACGACCTTGATTATAACCTTGATTTTGATTCAAAAAATTTCCTTGTTGATTATTTCCTTGAAAATTGTTTCGATTTTGAAAATTGTTGCCTTGGTTATAATTTCCTTGTTGTGATGGACCGGCGTTATTTTGATTTTGATTAGAAAAATTGTTGTTTAACGCACTCACATTTGACGTTTGGCCATCCGTAGCCGCACACTCGTAATAATTATGAGGTCCACCACAAAACGTACACGAAACCTCAACCGCTTTCACCGTAGCGGGAGCGTCTTTCTTTTGCATCTCAATGAGATAAGACGTGAACACATTCGTAAGCTTGTCGACTTTTGCATCAACTCTCTCAATGTCGCGATTAGAACTACTAACATTGGCGACATTGGCAACACTCGATGCGTTGCGGAGTTGGTAAACCTTGGATCGGTTCTCAATAATTATCAAAGCTTCTCTCGGAGTCTTACACAAAAAGTTGCCACCGGCGGCGGAATTCAACGAGTCTTGTTCGTGAAAATTAAGACCGTTGTAAAACGTATCGATTTGGTGCAACTCGGAAAAACCATGGTGAGGACATTGCCTAAGCAATTCCTTAAAACGATCCCACGCGTCTCTAAAAGATTCATTCGATTTTTGCTCAAATTTCGTAATCTCGTTTTTGAAAAACGTTGTCTTAGACGGTGGGAAAAAATAATTAACGAACTTGGAAACGAGATCCTTCCACGTAGTTATGGAATTAGGTGGCTCTTTCTCGTACCAATCCTTGGCGGCACCATCGAGCGAGTATGGAAAAAGCATAAGCTTGACGACATCGGTGTCGACGTTCTTAAACTTGCTCGTGGCTAAAAGACGATCAAAATTCCGAATATGGTCGTGAGGATTATCGGCTTCACGACCTCGAAACTTCGTAGCTTGGATCAACGAAAGCATTCCGCTTTTGATCTCAAAATTCTCCGCCTCGATAGCGGGAATTACGATCGCGTCTCCATAACCCTCGGTGGGCGCTTGGAGCAATTCCATCATAGAACGATTGTCGGCCATCTCCTCTACGGTCTCTTCAACAACGATATTAGGAACGTCGGTTTCTAATTCTCGTCTACGTCGTCGATTCCTTCGATTACGATTGCGTCGATTCGAAGCTTCACTAGAATTGGAATAATCCTTCGATCGAGTGCGCATGCACTAAGCGTAGAATGGGTGGTAGCAAAGAAGATTCTTTTTGCGGCTTTTTGATTTTTTCAATTTTTTTGGTTTTTGATTGGTTTTTTAATTTTTTTGGATTTTTGAATGTATTACGTAGACAAAAATCTACAAATCTCTCCTCGAATCGACTTTCTCGATTAAAGGAGCCTCAAAGAATGAAAACGATCACGTGGAGTGAACGTTCTCGATGACTTTAGAACGTTGGTGGAACACCAAAACGTTCAAGAGGGTTTAATCTTGAAAACACAAGCAAATATAATATACGTAGATAATACTTGGGCGGCAAACCCTCGATTAGCCTTCTTTCTCAAAACATGCACAAGCAAGCGGAGGAAACGAGGCGGCGCGAAGCACTTAAGAGCCTTTTTCCTTTAGGTCGTGAAATACAACCGCCTTATACCCACCTTATAGTTTGTGTTAATTGAAATTAAGCCTCACGAAAGTATTTATCTATTTTGCCTTTAAACTTCTGCTTTGGATTCGAATACAATGATCGAGTGATGAAATCCCGAATCAAGGTTGTGATTTCTCACGTATTTGGAGTACTTGTATTTTTATTGTTCTTACGTAGTACAATATAGTAATAATAATATTCACAAGAAAAAACGAAAACCAATATATCTACAATATAGTAAAAGTTGATTTGTGTTTAACTTAGGAAAATTAAACACGATTTATTTGGATATTATACTATAATAGAGAAAAATAACAAAAATGAGTATGTACGATATTCACGCTTTCCAAAAATGAAAAGCTAAAACGCACTACTCACACAAACACGATACTAATAATAATGGCAACACAAACACCTCCACGGCAGCGGCGCCAAAAATTGATGTAGAAAATAATATACGTGTTTAGGAAAACAACGTATAAAAGCGGCAAGTATTAAGTTATACGCTTTAGGAAAAACGTAAAACCGAATAAATGCGGGTTCGTTCTCGAAGGAGGTGTGTATTATGTGTGCCAATTATGTAAAATCACAATGTTTGGATTAGTGACGTTTTTGGTTTAGAAGAGAAAAATTAAAGACGAGTTACGACTACGATTAAACTACGACGAATTAACGTAAAACGCGAACGTAAATACGTAAAACGTGACGAAAATAAAAATTAAACCTAAAAATTAATTAAATGATTAATCTAAGTCTTAAATAATATAAATAAGAATAAAAATCCAACAAATATATTTTAAAACCTTTTATTAATTAAATATTCAATTTTTAATGCTAATTAAAGCCCAAAAATTAAATATAATTAACAAAATGTCCAAAATATTAATTTATTGAACTAATAACTAACTTATATTATTTAAAGACTAAAAAGTATTTTTCCTAAATTTTAAAAACTATTTTTCTATTTTTAAATCACTAAAAACTATTTTTAAATTAAAATAATCCTAAAAATTAATAAAATAATGCCAAAATTAATCTAACAATTTTAAAAATCCTAAATTACCCTAATGAACAGTAGAAAATTGAAAAAGTTTGAAAAAAAGTAAAAATTTGCACTAAAAGACAAAACTATTTAATAATTAAACCCTAATTAACTTAAATTAATTATAAAAAATAATTAAAAAAGTGAACAGTGACTATTTTTAAAACCAAAAATCTTAAATTAATATTTTAAATCTAAAAAAAATGTTAAATTTGAAAAATATAACTTTTTACCACTAAAAGACAAAAACGGATTAATTAAAAAGTAATTAAATTAGCTAAATAATCTAAAAATTATCTAATGAACAGTAACTGGAAATTAAATTATACTAAAAAATCAGAAATTAAAAATGAAAAATAATGCAAAAAGAATCAGGTCCTAACTCCTATTTTTGCCCACAAAAGACAAAAAAGTGAGATTGTGATAGTGACCTTTCCTTGTTTCTGTCTTTTTGTGCAAGCAGTGGCAACAAATACAAAGGCAGTGGGAAAGGAGTTCCCACTGCTTGTGTTAAAACGGGTCTGAGCCTTTTGAGGCTTGTAACTTTTGATTGGCTATGTTTTAATGGACAAGAAGGGCACCCCTACACTCAGTGGAGTGTAGGGAGTCAATATAAGCACAAAAAACACACAGCTCAATACAAATATCAAACAAAAATCACCCTAATAAGTTACTGATTAAGGGACTAAGGGCTGTGAAGGCTGTTGACTAATCTAGGTGCACAAAAACAATTTTTGGGAGCTCATATCTTGCATACAAGCCAAACAAAGCAAGTGAAAGCTATCTATAATCCTAGATACTACCCTAAGCTAGCAAGTAACAAAAGTGGTGGGCAAATTTTGGTTAAAAACAGGCAGATTAATGCATTAACAGATTTATGCTATTTTATACTAGTATAAGCATGCAATTTTGCTTACAAAACTACCAAAGCCACTTCCTAGGACAGAAACAATCTATTGCTAACATACAAAGTTAACCTAGGTGGGATTTAGACCAAGAGCTAAAGCTTAAATCAGCTTAAACACTATTCCCAAACACTCCCTTAATTTCTGAAACCTAAAAATTAACATACAAACTCTATGCAAACTTCAACTAAACAGATTAAGATTAATCTAAACATGCATATAAACTTACAAAAAGCATAAACAAACAGAAACATGAACAAATAAGCAGGTTTCTAACACAATTTCATAAATTCACAAAAAAACTGAAAAATAGCAAATGTGGGGGTTCAAGCCTTACTAACTGAGCTGATGCCTTCCCTTTGCCTTTTTGGTCCTTTTGAGCTTATACAAGCTTGTAGAGAATCCCTTGTTGTGGTTCAACAACAGAACCAAGGGAGTGATATGTCTTCACAAAGTAATGGAATGAAGGAATCTTCTTGCTTTCTTTAGGTACCTACACAATCATAAGCAACCAAGAAAAGTGAACTGGAAAAAAAAACAGCTTATAAGCTATAAGCTAAGCTTATTGAGAAAGCAAGCTTATAGCTTGTAGCTAAGAAACAGAAACTGAAAATGACTTTTTTGGGACAAATCTTTTGAAACCAAATCTTAAAACTAAACAAACAATTAACACCACTTGGATTAAGACCCTTGAGTCCACTTTCACTTCCTCAAGGTTCTAAATCCAAGCCTATGAAACTCCTTTCCAACCAAAAACGGATTTCTGAAAACTCCAGCTGAAACTTCCTTTTTGAAACTTAAACTATTTTGCAATAAATAAAAATTATACTAAAGACAGAAAAAAGGGAACTCAGTATTGTATTTAAATTTGTTTCATTTTCATTAATTTAAAAAAAAATACAAAGACTGGAACAAACAATAATAGGGTACATGCACCCTATTTATACAGCTAAACAGAACATACTAGAATCAAATAAACCCTAGCTATGATTTTCCTCTTATGCCCTTGGTCAAATTCGTCAAAATAGGTCAAATCTGCTCACATGTGATTGTCCTTGATAGCCAGCTGTTAAGAGATGATCTGGGACGTTCAAAACTCCTTAGGGACCAAGAAAATGCTATGTGCCGTTTGATTTGCTGTCAAATTCTCATTTTACCATTTTTGTTGAAGCAGGGGAACACGGGGGACCCATTTGGTGGTCACGGGTTTGGTGTTTTGTGAGTGGGATGGGATGAGAAGTGGTTTAATTAACAAACTGGAGTTAATTGACCAAAAACCCTTTGGTTTAAGTAAATTGGTGATTTAGGGTTTATGATGGGGAAAGGATTAGCAGGTAACGTTTGATTTAGATTAGGGGTGGGTTTGGTTTAAAATTTGTGTTTACCCCCAATACTAATAGTTTAAACAAGTTTAATTAAAAGGGTTCAAAAAGAGTGTGTGACAGGGTCAAGTTGAGTTGTGGACTGGATGGTTTGAATGGTGGACAGGCAGGGGTGACGTGTCAGGATGTGGGTGGCTGGTGGGGTTTGGTTGTTTGGCAGTTTATCCCCCCATGTTTCTTCATATCTTCACTTTGTAATTAAATAGCAAATACTTGAATCCCTTTGTAAAAATCTTTCAACAACTTGTCACTTTTGGCACATGCATTTCCAAACTTTGTTTAAAGGGCTAATTATGCAATAAATGCATTCTTCAAGGACCAATCTTGTCTATAATCAACATTTTAGGGACCCAAATGCAATTATGAGTTTTGCAAGGGTATAAAATGTCAAATCTTCAAAAGTAGAGGGACCATTCTTGCCAATTCTTCAATCTTCAAGGACTTGACTAGAAATTCATGATTCGGGTCCGGTTCTTTGTGCGGCTTCGTTTCCCGTGTTCGTTTTTGCTTGATTCCTTTGATCTTTTGGTGAATTCACGATAGCCAAAAATTGATGTAGAAAATAATATACGTGTTTAGGAAAACAACGTATAAAAGCGGCAAGTATTAAGTTATACGCTTTAGGAAAAACGTAAAACCGAATAAATGCGGGTTCGTTCTCGAAGGAGGTGTGTATTATGTGTGCCAATTATGTAAAATCACAATGTTTGGATTAGTGACGTTTTTGGTTTAGAAGAGAAAAATTAAAGACGAGTTACGACTACGATTAAACTACGACGAATTAACGTAAAACGCGAACGTAAATACGTAAAACGTGACGAAAATAAAAATTAAACCTAAAAATTAATTAAATGATTAATCTAAGTCTTAAATAATATAAATAAGAATAAAAATCCAACAAATATATTTTAAAACCTTTTATTAATTAAATATTCAATTTTTAATGCTAATTAAAGCCCAAAAATTAAATATAATTAACAAAATGTCCAAAATATTAATTTATTGAACTAATAACTAACTTATATTATTTAAAGACTAAAAAGTATTTTTCCTAAATTTTAAAAACTATTTTTCTATTTTTAAATCACTAAAAACTATTTTTAAATTAAAATAATCCTAAAAATTAATAAAATAATGCCAAAATTAATCTAACAATTTTAAAAATCCTAAATTACCCTAATGAACAGTAGAAAATTGAAAAAGTTTGAAAAAAGTAAAAATTTGCACTAAAAGACAAAACTATTTAATAATTAAACCCTAATTAACTTAAATTAATTATAAAAAATAATTAAAAAAGTGAACAGTGACTATTTTTAAAACCAAAAATCTTAAATTAATATTCTAAATCTAAAAAAAATGTTAAATTTGAAAAATATAACTTTTTACCACTAAAAGACAAAAACAGATTAATTAAAAAGTAATTAAATTAGCTAAATAATCTAAAAATTATCTAATGAACAGTAACTGGAAATTAAATTATACTAAAAAATCAGAAATTAAAAATGAAAAATAATGCAAAAAGAATCAGGTCCTAACTCCTATTTTTGCCCATAAAAGACAAAAAAGTGAGATTGTGATAGTGACCTTTCCTTGTTTCTGTCTTTTTGTGCAAGCAGTGGCAACAAATACAAAGGCAGTGGGAAAGGAGTTCCCACTGCTTGTGTTAAAACGGGTCTGAGCCTTTTGAGGCTTGTAACTTTTGATTGGCTATGTTTTAATGGACAAGAAGGGCACCCCTACACTCAGTGGAGTGTAGGGAGTCAATATAAGCACAAAAAACACACAGCTCAATACAAATATCAAACAAAAATCACCCTAATAAGTTACTGATTAAGGGACTAAGGGCTGTGAAGGCTGTTGACTAATCTAGGTGCACAAAAACGATTTTTGGGAGCTCATATCTTGCATACAAGCCAAACAAAGCAAGTGAAAGCTATCTATAATCCTAGATACTACCCTAAGCTAGCAAGTAACAAAAGTGGTGGGCAAATTTTGGTTAAAAACAGGCAAATTAATGCATTAACAGATTTATGCTAGTTTATACTAGTATAAGCATGCAATTTTGCTTACAAAACTACCAAAGCCACTTCCTAGGACAGAAACAATCTATTGCTAACATACAAAGTTAACCTAGGTGGGATTTAGACCAAGAGCTAAAGCTTAAATCAGCTTAAACACTATTCCCAAACACTCCCTTAATTTCTGAAACCTAAAAATTAACATACAAACTCTATGCAAACTTCAACTAAACAGATTAAGATTAATCTAAACATGCATATAAACTTACAAAAAGCATAAACAAACAGAAACATGAACAAATAAGCAGGTTTCTAACACAATCTCATAAATTCACAAAAAAACTGAAAAATAGCAAATGTGGGGGTTCAAGCCTTACTAACTGAGCTGATGCCTTCCCTTTGCCTTTTTGGTCCTTTTGAGCTTATACAAGCTTGTAGAGAATCCCTTGTTGTGGTTCAACAACAGAACCAAGGGAGTGATATGTCTTCACAAAGTAATGGAATGAAGGAATCTTCTTGCTTTCTTTAGGTACCTACACAATCATAAGCAACCAAGAAAAGTGAACTGGAAAAAAAACAGCTTATAAGCTATAAGCTAAGCTTATTGAGAAAGCAAGCTTATAGCTTGTAGCTAAGAAACAGAAACTGAAAATGACTTTTTTGGGACAAATCTTTTGAAACCAAATCTTAAAACTAAACAAACAATTAACACCACTTGGATTAAGACCCTTGAGTCCACTTTCACTTCCTCAAGGTTCTAAATCCAAGCCTATGAAACTCCTTTCCAACCAAAAACGGATTTCTGAAAACTCCAGCTGAAACTTCCTTTTTGAAACTTAAACTATTTTGCAATAAATAAAAATTATACTAAAGACAGAAAAAAGGGAACTCAGTATTGTATTTAAATTTGTTTCATTTTCATTAATTTAAAAAAAAATACAAAGACTGGAACAAACAATAATAGGGTACATGCACCCTATTTATACAGCTAAACAGAACATACTAGAATCAAATAAACCCTAGCTATGATTTTCCTCTTATGCCCTTGGTCAAATTCGTCAAAATGGGTCAAATCTGCTCACATGTGATTGTCCTTGATAGCCAGCTGTTAAGAGATGATCTGGGACGTTCAAAACTCCTTAGGGACCAAGAAAATGCTATGTGCCGTTTGATTTGCTGTCAAATTCTCATTTTACCATTTTTGTTGAAGCAGGGGAACACGGGGGACCCATTTGGTGGTCACGGGTTTGGTGTTTTGTAAGTGGGATGGGATGAGAAGTGGTTTAATTAACAAACTGGAGTTAATTGACCAAAAACCCTTTGGTTTAAGTAAATTGGTGATTTAGGGTTTATGATGGGGAAAGGATTAGCAGGTAACGTTTGATTTAGATTAGGGGTGGGTTTGGTTTAAAATTTGTGTTTACCCCCAATACTAATAGTTTAAACAAGTTTAATTAAAAGGGTTCAAAAAGAGTGTGTGACAGGGTCAAGTTGAGTTGTGGACTGGATGGTTTGAATGGTGGACTGGCAGGGGTGACGTGTCAGGATGTGGGTGGCTGGTGGGGTTTGGTTGTTTGGCAGTTTATCCCCCCATGTTTCTTCATATCTTCACTTTGTAATTAAATAGCAAATACTTGAATCCCTTTGTAAAAATCTTTCAACAACTTGTCACTTTTGGCACATGCATTTCCAAACTTTGTTTAAAGGGCTAATTATGCAATAAATGCATTCTTCAAGGACCAATCTTGTCTATAATCAACATTTTAGGGACCCAAATGCAATTATGAGTTTTGCAAGGGTATAAAATGTCAAATCTTCAAAAGTAGAGGGACCATTCTTGCCAATTCTTCAATCTTCAAGGACTTGACTAGAAATTCATGATTCGGGTCCGGTTCTTTGTGCGGCTTCGTTTCCCGTGTTCGTTTTTGCTTGATTCCTTTGATCTTTTGGTGAATTCACGATATCCATACCTAAAATACACAATGAACAAACATAGGCACATATATGGGTATTTTGACGATATTTTAAGCGTTTTAAGCCCGATTTGGACGATGAGACTATGTATAAATACAGTCTCATCAACTATCCTCAACGGGAATAGGAGATGGAGAGAAAGACTTGTCATTAGGCTTAGAATTCAAAGCTTCGATTTTAGAAATGAGAAGATAGACGTTTGATAATTTTTCACGAAGTATCACGTCTTCCACATCTAAATGAGTAAGTTCATCGGTGAACTTCTCAAGGATCGGAATAGTCAAATCAACCCCATTTCCTGGTGGAAATGGGTCTAAAGGAGCAAGTTCAAAGGTGAACCTCTCAAATACCGGATCACTATCATCCTTATTTCCCGGTGGAAATGGGTGAAGAAGAGTAGGTTCATCGGGAAACCCCTTAAAATCCGAGTCGTGAATGTCATCTTTATAAGAAAGTTCATCGGAGAACTTAATGTCTGGATTTTACTAGGTTGAAAGTTCGTTTCTCGGTATCTTTTTGAATCGATCACGATTCAAAGTGCGACTCAGTTGTTCTTGGTGGAAAAGAAATAGAATGGTTGTCGTTGTCTACACTAATTAAAAATAAAGACTTGAAACAAATAAAAATAAAGTAAAGACGGTAAAAAGAAATACTGAAAGATAAAAACTTGACAGGAAATTATTGACGAGAAATTAAAAACGTGACGAGAAATAAAAAGGCAAACTTAAAAGTAAATAAGGTAAACTAAAATTAAATGCAAGTAAATTAAAAGTGCGATTAAGTAAAAAGGCGGGAAAAATAAAGCTCAAAACTTAAAAACATGAATTTAAAAATAAACTAAAACTGAAATTATAAAAACTAAGAAAAAGTGTTCATTCGTAACAATTCCTTCATTCGGAACAAAGTCCTTCATTCGGAACAATTCCTTCATTCGGAACAAAGTCCTTCATTCGGAACAATGTCCTTCATTCGGAAGAAATCACTCATTCGGAACATTAAACTGATTCGGAATAAAAGATTTGATTCGGAACATTACACTGATTCGGAATAATAAAATGAAAAACACTGATTCGGAATAAATATTAAGAAAGCTTCATTCGGAAGAAATTAAACAAAATGCTTCATCCGGAACATCCACTGATTCGGAATGTTCCGAATGAGTTCCACTGATCCGGAATAAATTGAGGGAAAATGCTTGGTTCGGAATAATAAATACAAAGCCTTCATCCGGAACAATAAACACTGATTCGGAACATTACACTAGAAAACTCATTCGGAACATTTCATTGATCCGGAATATATTTCGAATGAACAACTGATCCGGAATAATACTGAAAATCCCTTCATTCGGAACATCAATGCATTGATTCGGAATCTGGGCTTGGTAACAGTAATGAAGAACAAGGAAAAGATGAAGGGACGAATTCAATCAAAACTAACCAAATCAAACCAAAAGATTAAACAAGATTAACCACAAATGATCAACTAATGATAATCAAACAAACCAAATCAATAAAACTAAAAATAAAGCCAAATCAATCAAAACCCACTTGATTGAAAACCATAACACTCAAGAACATGAACACAAAGATTAAACACAAATAAGAAAGGTAGATGAGAGATTAAACAAGAAAAGTAAAGATTCAACAACAATTAAATAAAACTTACTTGGAATTAAAAGGAATTAAAAGGTGCGATACAAGAAATTAAAGTGCAAGAATTTAAGGTGCATAATACATGATTTTTACTCGTTGAAAAAGTTCGTTTTCTCGGTGTCTAATCGAATTGATTTCCGGTTAAATGTGTGACTCAATTGTTTTTGGTTAAGAAGAATGGAAGTTGATTATCTATAACTAATTAAAAAGTAAATGTGAAAAGTATTTAAAAACAAACTCAAGACAAGTACAAATAATAAAAAGTAAAACAAGGTGAATATTAAAAACTAAAAGTTAAAACGATATTAAAACTAATAGTAAAACAAATACTAAAACGTAATTTAAAGCGTAACAATTAATAAAAATAAAACTAAACGAAGAAATTAACTATCAACTCGAAAATAAAGTTTACTAATTGAAAAAGGAGAGAATAAAACTAAAATGGTACTTTAAAGCTAAACGAGGAAAAACCTAAAGCGGGTACTAAATAAGAGATAAAACTTGAGCTTTACGAAAAAATATTAATTTCAAAATTAGAAGAAAAATTCAACTAAAAATACGTAACTTTCAGAAATAAAATCGGAACAACTTTCAGATTAAAATAAACGATTACGGAACAAAAACAATAAACAAACAAGCTAGCAGGCAGCTAGCTTAAGCTAGCAACCTGCTAGCTCAAATTGGCGCCAAAATAGGAAGTAAGCAGATATGTCCACATTTGGTCGCAATGTGTATTAGACATTCCATCGGAATGTGTTTTTGAACTTGTAGTATCAGAAAAATTATAGTATCGCAATATTTATTTATTTATTTTTTATTATTTTTTATTATTTTTTTTTTAAACTATCGAAATGTCTAACAAATAAAAACTGTCGGAATAACTAAAGTACCAAAATCCATCCGAATGTGGCTTTCAAAATTTGGGCAGCACTTCGTCACAATAAACCTTAAACTCTGTCGGAATATGCGATCGCAATGAGCGATCGCAATCTCGATCGGAATAAGGGGGATGAAATACAAGCCATCGCAAAGTAGAACCAAGAATGGTTATTGCGATGGAACACAAGCAAATGATCGGAATGTGGAATACCCAAGATTGCGATGAAACAACACTTAGTCCGAAAATGAAGTTAAGTTGAAAACTCAATAAGGACATACAATAAGTTACTAAACCGAAACTTAAACAACTTAATAAGCATAAATTTGAAAGCTTTTAAAAGACGAAATTCATAAACTTTATAAAAACATAAAATAAGCAAACACAAAATAAGCAAACTTTGAAAATGTAAAAACTTTTAAGAAATCTTGAAACGAATAAGCTAGACACAAAATAGGCCAATAAGCATGTCAAGCTCAAAGCTTGATTCGTATGAAAACTTAAAGATTAACAAAAAGATAAACTTTTTAATAAATCAAATGTGAAGCTTAAACAAATCGTGTAAAGAAATTTCGGATTAAGCTCAAATAAAAAGCTAAGAAAGGTAGAATAAGAATAAGATTAAAACCAAGAATTAAGCTACCACAAGTAAAGATTCGATTAAAAACAACAAGAAAGGAAGATGAAAGATTAGGATCCTAGTGAGAGAAACTGTCACTTTCTCTCTCTAGAATCACCTACAAAGATGAAAGGAAAACTAAGCTAAAACTAAAACTAACCCAACCCTCTCACATGTTGTGAGGGTGGTATTTATAGGAGAAGGGAGTGGTTGGTGGTTTCCTCTTTCTTTCTTTCTTGGTCCTCAGTCTTTCAGTCTTCTTAAATTCTTCGACTTTTAAGACTTCGTCTCGGGATTTCTTTTAACTCGTCTTGTAATTTCTTCATAAATTAGACTCGAGTTCTTCGGCTTTATTAAACTTTCGTCTTTGGACATTTTCTTCGATAAATCTTCAGAATAAGCCTTGGACTTCCGTTCTTTTTGCATTCTTGATCTTTTGACTTCGTCTTTTGTCTTTTTCTTCAATAAACGCCCGTGAAAGACCGTATTTTTCTTTCCTTTTCACATTTTGACCCTGAAACACAATAAAAACACAAACCACGCATAATTCCGCCATTTACGACATAAAATATACGTTTAGGTCCAGTTTTAATGTAATTAAGTGGTAGAAAAGATGGGTGTTTTCACACCTATCAAATCCCCTACACTTAACCATTGCAATGCCCTCATGCAATGCTTAGTGATAAAGCAAGGTTTACACTTTCCATCATAATCAACCTACCTTGGCCTTTATTAAACAACTAAGGAAAAGATAGAAAATAACAAGATGCAACAAGGAAGAAACATGTAAAGAAATCTAAGACTTACATTAGGGCTTGTGTGTCATGAATGTTTATCACCCTCAAGTTTCACGTTCCCCATGCCAAGCTTAAAAACAAGATCATTGTTAGTACAAGTTAGCATAACAAACATTTACTCATGCGGTTCAATTAATCACTTAAACTCCCTTATTCCTATGGGTATCTCTTATGTTTTATTGATGTCTTGAATGATCACGAGGATGCATTGTTGACTTATTTCGATAATTTATTTAAGCTGAAAGCAAAGTAGGACGATTTGATCAATAGTTAGCTAAAGGACAAAATTTCTTAAAACTGCTTCTCGGGATATCAAAAAGTTCATATCTTGGCCTAACTTGGTTCACGATTTGAGACCTTTCTCGGGCCGATATTTGGCATGTACTTCATACTTCATATCTTGAGAGATGTGCTTGAGATAATGGTCTTCTCATCGTTCATAGAGTTTCTTCATTTGGAGACTTTTGAGAGGTACTCCAACTTTGTTGACCACGACTTCATGATTATTTCTTCAATCTCTATTTGGGATTTTGAGATACAACGATCCGCCTCCTTTTCGGACTTGGATCTATTTATCCTCATACCTTGTTAGGGTCTTTTCGGATAGACTTCTCCATGATCTTTATGGGAGTTGATTGCTTTTCGTCGTGAGTCTTGATCCTTCATATTGATTTTGGGAATAATGCCTTTCACATCACTTTTGGATCTTCAGCAATAAAATGGAATCCTCATGCCTTGTTAGGGCCTTTTCGGACTCGCCAATCTTCGCGCCCCGCTTCATAAGTTATGCCTTGGCTATGAACTCTTATCATTACCGAGCAACTTTTAAACGATCTTGGGCTAGAAGCTAAGTAACTTTTCAAATCGTACGACCTTACTTATTGCAGATAATTTATTAGCAAGTGATGGGAGAAAAAGATCATAATTAACTCACATAAGTTAATGAGAGAATACCAAACTTGTAACCAACTCTATCATTTCTAGTTCTCCACAATTTAAAATCTCAAGGAATGAGACTCGTGGATGCTTAGCCTAATAAACCAATTAAGGTCTACATGGTTAAGGATACTAGCTAGAGTGAACTTGGATAAGTAAACTCGGGTTGAGTCAAAATATTCACAACGGGCCTAATATATCTAAGATATCTAAACTTGCTAAAACCATTTTATTAAAATGCTAGAAAGTAACAAAAATAAAGGAGACTACAACTAGGCCAGAATAGATTAAAAATTTTGAAAAATGTCGAAAAATCGATTTTCCGGTTAAAATGAGGACAAATACAAGGAAAAGGCCACTTAACTTCGATAGAAGTCCCCCCTACACTTAATATAAACATTGTCCTTAATGTTTAAGCATGTGGGAGTAAACTCCCCTACACTTAGGACATTGTGCACTTTGTTTAAATCTCGTTAAGGAAAAGACAACTAAAGAGATTCCTATGTTAATATTGAGAAATATAAAATAGTGAATCGAAAAGAGTTTAGGATAGAACCGGGAAGAAAGGAACACGGAATCACGGTTCGTCAAAAGTCATCAAGAGTGTGTCTTTGAAGCTCTAATCCCTGCATATGATAAGAAAGAGAACAAGAAACACCAACGGGGCTCCCCCTACACTTATGGTGAAAATAGATAGATAAATGGGTTGCCTCCCAAAAAGCGCTTGTTTTTGTTGACCGAGTCACGAGCCTGACTCGTCCCCGAATTAAATGGTCCATGGGGAAGCCTCGAATGTGATACCGGGATCAAAAACCTTGTCCTCGTTCCCGGTTGACATCAACAAAGGAGAGGCGGGGGGATAAGTCTTGAAAGGGAGAAAGGTCCTTTCAACATACGTAAAGTATGTAAATTCAAGATCCACGGGAGGTGGGTTGGGTATAGTAAGCACATTGTCCTCCCCCAAAGACAATGGATGCTGAGCAAACGGCAAAGCCGTATTGTTATCAATCATAGCATAATCAATGTCACCTCCCAGGTCAAAGCACTCATCCTCCGTGATAGTGGCTAAAGGGGAGGATGAAAGGTGCTCGGGAGGGGGACTTGGGACAATATCTTCCTGCAGCAAATTATTAAAAATAATGTCCCCCTCCAAATCATCGTCATCATTACCTGGTGGTATGGAGTGAATGTCAATTTCTTCCAGCAATGGGTCATTATCTTCAACGGGAGGGATAGATGGAGGCAAAGACTCGGAAAGAGGAGGAGAAGTCAATGCGTCGATTTGGGCAATAAGAAGGTGCACTTTCCGTAATCTATCACGAAGAAGCACGTCTTCCACCTCATCCACAAGATCATGATCATCGGTGAACTTCTCGTAAACCGGAGAGAATAGATCATCATCACCCGCATCTCCCGGTGGAGATTGAGAACTTTCAAAAGTGAAATTCTCATAGTTTGGAGAAAAATCGTCATTATTAGGATCGACCTCTTCCATAAGAGCAACGTCGTCCTCAGGCTCCATAGCAGGTAAGTCACAAACCTCATCATCAAACACTTTATCAAGACCAACATCACTAAGCTCACTCAATGTACCACAATCCTTAGACACGTTTGGAATATCGAGAGGAGGGATAACAATCGCACTAGGACATTGAGCAGTAAGGTCATTCCAAGAAATAGTAGGCTCATCGTCATCATCATCATAATAGTATGGATACACCGGGGAAGGAGTATAAGTCTTGATATTCGATATTTGCTCCTGTCGTTGATCCTCTTGATATTTTTCGATGATCTTGTTCCAAGTTTCTTGAATTTGTTGACTTTGTTTAGCAAGAGTGCCCATTGTTCGTGGGAGCTCAGATGTTCGAAGGAGGGTTGATGATCGATGGGGTGCTGTGGGGGCTCAAAATGTTGAAAACCTGAATTATAGCATGGTTGTGGCTCATAGTAGTTCATCGGTTGAGAAGAATTATAAACCGGGTTTGGTTCATAATAATCCATTGGTGAAGAAAACTGAGGACACGGATTGTGCTCATAATAATTCATTGGTTGACAATAATAGGTATCATGAGGACCCCCACAATTTTGGCAAGAAGGGTAAGGAGAAAAGTCGGGTGCGTCTTGTGGATAGCTATTTTCATTGTCATAATTGTACCCCGGTTCTTGTCCGTGAACAGACGGGTATTGAACCGGGCACGAAACATGCCAATGAGAATCGCTTCCACAATAGATGCACGGGGAAAGAGTAGGTGGGTTCAAAAAGGATGAATTAAGTGAGTGGCACAAGGGACAAAATCCTGGTATTAATTGTGTATCTTTGATATCGTTTCCGCACCGCTCACATGTACACCATTGACAAGAGTCGTTCCCGTACAATCGTCTCCCACACCCGACGCAATGGACATAAAAATCCATAAAGAAAATAGATAAGCAAGAAGAATATTTTTGGTGCAAAACTTTGAAAAAGAAATGCTTTTTATGATTTTTCAAATGTTTTTGGGATTTTTGAAAATTTTCGATACAAAAAATAACGTGCACGAGTGAACGGGTCCCAAAAGCCAACGCGTCTTTCACAGAAAACCTTCGATCCTCACGAAAAGAGCCGGCAGCGGCGCCATTTTAATACATGATTTTTACTCGTTGAAAAAGTTCGTTTTCTCGGTGTCTAATCGAATTGATTTCCGGTTAAATGTGTGACTCAATTGTTTTTGGTTAAGAAGAATGGAAGTTGATTATCTATAACTAATTAAAAAGTAAATGCGAAAAGTATTTAAAAACAAACTCAAGACAAGTACAAATAATAAAAAGTAAAACAAGGTGAATATTAAAAACTAAAAGTTAAAACGATATTAAAACTAATAGTAAAACAAATAATAAAACGTAATTTAAAGCGAAACAATTAATAAAAATAAAACTAAACGAAGAAATTAACTATCAACTCGAAAATAAAGTTTACTAATTGAAAAAGGAGAGAATAAAACTAAAATGGTACTTTAAAGCTAAACGAGGAAAAACCTAAAGCGGGTACTAAATAAGAGATAAAACTTGAGCTTTACGAAAAAATATTAATTTTAAAATTAGAAGAAAAATTCAACTAAAAATACGTAACTTTCAGAAATAAAATCGGAACAACTTTCAGATTAAAATAAACGATTACGGAACAAAAACAATAAACAAACAAGCTAGCAGGCAGCTAGCTTAAGCTAGCAACCTGCTAGCTCAAATTGGCGCCAAAATAGGAAGTAAGCAGATATGTCCACATTTGGTCGCAATGTGTATTAGACATTCCATCGGAATGTGTTTTTGAACTTGTAGTATCACAAAAATTGTAGTATCGCAATATTTATTTATTTATTTTTTATTATTTTTTATTATTTTTTTTAAACTATCGAAATGTCTAACAAATAAAAACTGTCGGAATAACTAAAGTACCAAAATCCATCCGAATGTGGCTTTCAAAATTTGGGCAGCACTTCGTCACAATAAACCTTAAACTCCGTCGGAATATGCGATCGCAATGAGCGATCGCAATCCCGATCGGAATAAGGGGGATGAAATACAAGCCATCGCAAAGTAGAACCAAGAATGGTTATTGTGATGGAACACAAGCAAATGATCGGAATGTGGAATACCCAAGATTGCGATGAAACAACACTTAGTCCGAAAATGAAGTTAAGTTGAAAACTCAATAAGGACATACAATAAGTTACTAAACCGAAACTTAAACAACTTAATAAGCATAAATTTGAAAGCTTTTAAAAGACGAAATTCATAAACTTTATAAAAACATAAAATAAGCAAACACAAAATAAGCAAACTTTGAAAATGTAAAAACTTTTAAGAAATCTTGAAACGAATAAGCTAGACACAAAATAGGCCAATAAGCATGTCAAGCTCAAATCTTGATTCGTATGAAAACTTAAAGATTAACAAAAAGATAAACTTTTTCATAAATCAAACGTGAAGCTTAAACAAATCGTGTAAAGAAATTTCGGATTAAGCTCAAATAAAAAGCTAAGAAAGGTAGAATAAGAATAAGATTAAAACCAAGAATTAAGCTACCACAAGTAAAGATTCGATTAAAAACAACAAGAAAGGAAGATGAAAGATTGGGATCCTAGTGAGAGAAACTGTCACTTTCTCTCTCTAGAATCACCTACAAAGATGAAAGGAAAACTAAGCTAAAACTAAAACTAACCCAACCCTCTCACATGTTGTGAGGGTGGTATTTATAGGAGAAGGGAGTGGTTGGTGGTTTCCTTTTTCTTTCTTTCTTGGTCCTCAGTCTTTCAGTCTTCTTAAATTCTTCGACTTTTAAGACTTCGTCTCGGGATTTCTTTTAACTCGCCTTGTAATTTCTTCATAAATTAGACTCGAGTTCTTCGGCTTTATTAAACTTTCGTCTTTGGACATTTTCTTCGATAAATCTTCAGAATAAGCCTTGGACTTCCGTTCTTTTTTCATTCTTGATCTTTTGACTTCGTCTTTTGTCTTTTTCTTCAATAAACGCTCGTGAAAGACCGTATTTTTCTTTCCTTTTCACATTTTGACCCTGAAACACAATAAAAACACAAACCACGCATAATTCCGCCATTTACGACATAAAATATACGTTTAGGTCCAGTTTTAATGTAATTAAGTGGTAGAAAAGATGGGTGTTTTCACACCTATCAGTGCAAAATGAAAATGGTGGAAGAAGTGGGTTGTCAATCCACCCAACAAGAACAAATGAAGGAAAATCTAATCTATTTGTAGGAGGATTAGGGAGGTGCTTAGGAAGCTTCCTCCCCTCTTTCTTCTTTCTTTAATTGCGTCATTAAGTCCTTAATCTTCTTAATCTTTTGACTTTAATGACTTTGTCTCGGGATTTCTTCAAACTCGTCTTGTAATTCTTCAATAAATTAGACTTGAGTTCTTCGGCTTTTAGTAAACTTCTGTCTTTTGACTTTTTCTTCGATAAATCTTCAGAATTGGTCTTGGACTTCCGTTCTTTTTGCACTCTTGATTTCTTGACTTCATCTTTCGTCTTTTTCTTCGATAAAAGTCCGTGAATGCCCGTGTTTTCTCCACTTTTCACCTTTTCGTCCTAAATCACAACAAAAACACAAATCACGCATAATTCCGACATAAATGACATAAAATACACGTTTTGGCTCGGTTATTATTGTAATTAAGTGGTAAAAAGGATGTGTGTTTACACACCTATCAGAACTCCTCATTAGAAAATTCACTAGAAGTCGAATCATACTCAAAATCTTCATTTCTATCACAATTTTCATCATTAGGATTGGAGAAAATCTCAACGTGAATGGACGAAGGAGAGTTATCACAATGTGGCAAGTCACACGTTTCATTGGAAATACCATCGAACACTCTTGGGTTCTGGACAAGGATCTCAACACTAGACTTTATTACTTCGTCCGATTCCTTTGCAGGAGTTGTGATGATATCCTCAGCTCCTAGGATGGGTGAATTCTCAGGCTCAATAGCCGGCAAGACAAGAAAAGGAAGTACGATTGCACTAGACGAAGGATGTTGAGCAATAAGATCTCGCAAAGAAATAGTACTCTTCTCGTCATCATCAATAAGAAGAGAACGCTCGAGTTCACGAGTAGCAAGATATTTAGCTTCCTCTTGAGCTTGTTCTTTCTTTTGAATTTCAATGCTTAATCCATTATAATCTTGCATAAGTTGTCTAATCTTAATCTCACATTCTCTTTTAAATTCCTAATCAATTATTTCTCCATGATATCTTCGACTTCCCAATTCATTAGTTATATCATTAATATCGTGATAAATTTGTCTCTTTTCTTGTAACATATCTTCGATGCTCTTTTCAATTCTTTCAACACTTCTTTGATTCATTATTTGTTGGAACAACGTTTCAATTTGTTTAAATCTTTCACTATCGAGAGAATATAGTGTGGATTGGTCAAAACCGGAGGGAACGGAATTATAGCAAGGAATAGGCTCATAAAAACTTTGATCCATCGGTTGACAACAAAAACTCTCGTGAGGACCTCCACAATACTCACAACAAAGATGTTGTTGTGATAAACGCGGTGAATCTTGTGGATAACAATTATCATTATAGTGTTGATTGTAGCCCGGTTCTTGCTCGTAATTAAGCGAGAATCGCTGCGAACAATCAATTCCAAAATGAGAATCATTTCCACAAATACTCACACGTGGGTGTCTCGTATGTGGGGTGTGGAGGTTGGTAAAAATCAAGAGGATTATTTGAAAAATTCGGATTTCCATATGAAGTAATATCATTACAAAAAGGACAAAATCCAACCCGTAAATCGTGACATAAATCATTTCATCAACGCTCGCACGTACACCACCGACATGGTAAAAGACCATATAACGGTTCTCCACACCCTACACATTTGACGAAGGAATTCATAGAAGAATTAAAAACTAGAGGGTGAGGAGAAAAAGAATTAAACATGATAGAGGATTAAGAAGATTATTTTTGGTATTTTTCATAAATTAATCAAAGATTGATAAAAACAAGGAGTAAGGATAATTACTATGGAAGTAAATTACCCTCGGTCGACTTTGAAACGTAGGTGAAAACCTAAACGTTTCGAGGTTCAATAAGTAAACTACAAAAATAAGATTTAATACTACTTGAGTCGGCAAACCAATAATCGGTCGTCCCTCTCAATATACGCGCAAACAAGCGTGGAAACGAGGTGGCACACAGCACTTAAAAACCTTTTTCCTTAGACGGCCTTTTATAGCTCGTCGCCTTATACCCACCTTATAGTTTGTATAAATCGAGTTCAAACTTTTTATTAATATTTATCAATTTTGCCTTTTTTCGTTTTGGATTCGAATACAATAACTAGGTGATGAGATCCCAACTAAGGTCTTATTTGAAAGTAGGTAAATTTAGTGTTCTACGTAATATAATATAGTAATAACAAAAAACACGAAAAACGATATATACTATAATAATAGAAAAATAACAAAACTTTCCGAGGACGGAAAGGGTCTTCAAATCAACGATCAACAAATCTCCACGAACGAATCGTACACAAGATCCCCGGCAGCGACGCCAAAATTTTTTATGTGATGAGGAATGTCGGTGTATTTTAATCAGATACGTTATAGAGCAAATTTAGGAAATTACCCTTAGGAAAAGGTAATAATCCATAAATAAGCCAAAGCCGAATTCAATTAAACACGTGAGCGATCCAAGTTCGTTGAACACAAGGATCTTATGAATTTGAGACGTTTGTATTAATTTGGACAATTGATTCGAATTGGGTTTCAGTTTTTAATCTAAAGATAACTCTACCAAATTTTAAACCTAAAGTGCATGAATCATATCCCAAATAAAATTCTAAAAAAAACAATTATTTAAAATCTAAATAAAATTTAAACTATTTAAAATGATAATCAATTTAATATTAATCTATTTAATTAAAAACAATTTCAAAACTAATTCTATTTAAAACTAAATTAATTAAAAATTAATTTATTTAAAATCTAATTTTAAAAACAATTTAAATTTCTAAAAGTAATAAAAAATATTTTATTTTTATTTATTTATTTATTTATTTTCTTTGAACTTTATAAAATTTATTTTAACAATTGATTTAAATTAAAAAAAAAATGAAACTTTGTATTTAAAAGGAAATTAAAGGCTGACAGCTAGATCTATCAAATCTATATTAATTACTTAGACTGTAGATAAACAAACACAAGAGCTAGACCAGTTGGTTAGCGCATTGAGCATGTAACCAGGAGGTCACGAGTTCGAGTCCAGTGATGGACATTTTTGGTATAATTATTTTTGACTTGAAAATAGAAATTCACAGTCACAGGAATGACTTTTATTGTAATATTATTTTTTTACTGTTAAACTTGTAACAGACTGAAAATTAAATTTCAAAACTATGCGTTTGGATAAGTGATTAATAGCAGAACAAGTATACTACGTCTAAAGCAACACATATATGAATATCTCCATCCTAATATCAGTAGAAACGAACAATATAAATTGCAAAATAGCACTTAGCAGATTATATTATAACCAAAATACGCCAATGACCAAATTATATCATCAAACAGACTTCAAATTAATCTGATAAGATTTATTCTATTAAACTCAAATCAACAGTTCAGAAACGAACATAAACTTGCCTTATTAAAACTGAAAAATGGAATAAACCGACTTAAAGCATTCAGTTAATTTAAACGCAACCAAATAGCCCTACACATATAAGCAGACCTAATGTTTTATAAACACAAATATCCAGATCAGACTTATATTAGCAAGCTTAGACTAAAATAATCACAAGACTATTATCACAGGTATAAATCCAAGTCCAGTAACAAAACCACACTTAGCAGACTCAATTACTTCTAGACATATCAGATTTATTAAAACTAAAACACTCAAATCAGTTAACTAAATTCAACCAACGAAAAGACCTAAACAGATTATCAACTAGACAATAGCATAACCATATGACCAAATCTACACAGATATATTTAAACTAAAATTTTAAATCACATTATTAAAATAAATTCATCAAACAATCAAATCATACTAAAACTTATTAAACTAAAATCGAGCTTACCTTTTTGAGAATCCTTTGATGTAGAAAAATGCCCTGAGCATTCTTTAGACTAAATATAGAACCACCATACACCTTCTCGAACCATGATCTAGAAATCATATGAACCAAATACCATTCGAACCAGAAACAATACCTTGAACCACCATTTATTTATAAAACTTCCAGTAGGGAAAGTTTTTTCCCAGTTTTCACTTTTATTAATTAATTAAAGCTATTGCATTAACTTTAATCAAATAATATTTATATAACATCAAACAGATTATTAGAGGAATAATTGTGATTAAATTTAAACAGTAAATTAACAAAGACAGATTGAAACTCAAAAATAACTTTTATTAATAACTAAGAATCATTACAAGACTATTAAAATGAAAATAAAATTTTCCTATCTATTTTAACATTATAACATTAAAGTAAAAATGGGATTATCAAAAATTACATTATTTGGGGGTTTTTATAGGCAACCCCCATGCCTTGCTGAGAAGTTTGTTGAGGCAGAAAACAAATCTTGACCATTTATAAGGCATCTTCTTTCTTCATCTTGATCTTACGGTGGATAATCCTTCTCTCCTCACACGGATCGCCAAGGTGGCAATCCTTGTGCTAGTTGTGTTAGTTTGCAGGCTGATGTGGCCTTCTTTGATTGGAGGAATGGCTTGTTATGAGGTGTTTCCACCAATCAGGAGAGAGCTTTGATGAGAGAGGGTGCTACATAGGATTGATTAGACCATCCTCAACCTCCGAAAAAGTTGCGAATTATTTAGGGGCGCGTGGGTTTACACACGCTTTAGATAAGAAAGCCCCAAAATTGTTATCTAGGGTTTGGGTGGTGAGTGAAAGCTGCGTTTTATTTTCGGTTGAGAGAGAAAGAGTAATTTTGTTTGTATAGATGGGAGGAAAGTGGGTGAATGGCTAAAAGTAAATAACGTTTACTTAATATATTACTCTTCACCGTTTATGATATAACCCTAATGGGCCTTTATTCCATCCGTCTCATGATCAATTGTTAATGACTTTGGGCTTGATGGGCTTTTGGTTAACATATCATCCGTCCCATGGTTTCTTTGTAGAGAATATGGGCCTTTAATGGGATTTTATAAATAAATAGATAATACTTCCTTCATAATTGGGCGTTTAGGCCCATTAAGTAAATGTGGGACCCAATAGGCCCAATTAACCTTTATTATATTAAATTCTCTAAAAATGAACTCGATTTTTGGCTTCTCGATCTTTTCTTCAATTCTCGTGTCATTTTTGCCGTTTTTCGTGATCTCGGGTTCCTACACACATGAAACAACAAATACACATATGCAATGCTATTTTCACTGATTTTATGCATTTTAGGCTTGATATTTGATATAAATGATATGAGTAAAATCACTCATATCAAAGGCTCACATTGATATCTAGAAAAACGCAATATCACACCGCTTGAGTGTGGATGCAAAAGAAAGGCTCAAATAGGCAGATAATCGAAAAAAAGAGGATACATCTGGCATGGCTGCAAATCAAGAAGTTTCCCCTGGCAAGAGTCGAACAATCTCAACTTTAAGCGATCATACCGAGATTCATCACAGCCTCATAAACAGTTTCTCCTTACGAGGGTCACACAAAATCGACGACTAAACGGTCTAAATGTAAGAGCTCGACGACTAAACGGTTCCAACATGTGTGACCCCGCCACAAAGTCAGCATATCTAACCAAAACATTCAACAACCAAACTTCAACGATAGTCACAACCACAACCCAAAATCATCCAACAAATTTGAATATGTGATAAGGCATGTTTCCGGTGTAAGACATAGGCTCATAATGTAATACGCTGAAAGACAAAGGTTGCACCCGCGTTGGCTGCAAACGTGATGGTTTACCGCGCCAAACTGCGAATGAGCTATGTTTTTCCGGATGGTTTCAGATTCATCATGGCCTTTTAAATGTCGCATTCGTAGCTCATACGTCCACACAGGCTGAGCATATAAACAGGTAATGTTACGTGTTTCAAATCGATAGTCGCATACCAAGCACCATCGCCGCACACCATGAACGGTGGCAATAAAGGTGTGGGAAGAATTACCCACAACACTGCCTTCATCATATGTTTAGTCCACCTTATAGAAAAAGCATATAGCTTTTCTAAATAACAATTTCACTTCAGTTCAGTAAATATTTAGGCTCAAATCAGCATGTGGTGTCCATGTCAAAGAAGTATCCGAGTCCTTTATAGGAACTCCTTAACTTTTGCAGCCGTTGGGGGATATCAAGCATACATAAGCAACAAAAGTTCGTATGAACATTATGATATACATCTCATATATTTCCCGCTATGGAAATGAGGTACCCCAAACACCTTTATAGGAACTCTCAAGAAACAGTGCATCAGAATAAAGTGAGCGTGTGGTCAGAACACGTGTTTGCCAAAAAAAACCTTGGGCTTAGGCTTGCGAGGGTGGAACGGGAATAAAAGGTATGTGACCCGCCATGGCTGCAAGCACGATGCAGTGCCGCCCCGCCAATATGGCGGGCCGTTTTACCCAACATGATCTGCCAAACACAAATGCAATAGTGTCTTATTTGCCCATAATGGATACATCAGGTTGGGAAAGAGTGTATAATCGCACACTACTAACAAAGCCTTAACAAAACATCATTGAGTGCTATCAAGCCCATTGTGGCTACAAACACCACTTTCGTAGTGTTGCAAAACACCCATCCATAAATACAAACCGATCCCAAAACATAGTAGGCATCAACGGTGGGTGTTATTTATGGGCATATATTGCGGGCCTATCGTCGCTTGCCATCAACCGCAGCAACGAAAGTGACGACTTTTACAATTGTCGCTTGCCATCAATAACGGCAACGAACCTTCCATCGAATGAATATAGCTGGGTCAACAACCACAGAAAAACCATTGTACAAATAATAGTAAAGCAAAACAATATTAACCAGCTTAATTAGAAATACCAGAATGGCGGAAACCAAGATGCACACCTAAAAGGCATCTCCCTCATCTCATCTCCAAGATCGAAAGAACAATCAGCCATCTCCCTAATCCCATATCCAACATCGAAAGAACAACCAAGAACAACCCGATCTTAAAGAAATCTTATAAGCATCGCATCTCTAAGATCGAAAGAAAACCCAAATATATTGGACATCAACTGTTACATTACAGACGTACGAATCGTTAGATCAACCAGATCTTGGATCAGTTTTTGCGTTAGGTGAGACCAAATGGAGATGAAATAGATGATCTACACCCGACATACAACACACACTGCACAAATAATGATCAATACGAACAATGCTAGAAATAATATAAAGGGGCAAAGTCGATCTTGTAGCCACTACCATTAATGACGTGATGAAGGGGCAACCTTCAAGGGGCGTAGATATCATTATTTAATCATCAAAGAGGCAAACAAATCACCAACATGAATCATCGACGGAACGATGAAGATCAGAGAGAGGGAAAACGAAGGATGTGTGTGAGAGTAGAGAGAAATGTGTGGAAATTTTTTGAAAGGGGAGAGAGTTTGTGAGAGGGAAGAAACAATTTATTTATTTGTTCTGTGAGGGGAGCACTATTCCTATTCAATCGTGATTTCTCCTCTATTATTAATAGGGTAATATGTCAAAACCACTACATCCTTGATAATTTCATTTCTATTGATGAGACTGTATTTATACATAGTATCATCGTCCAAATCGGGCTTAAAACGCTTAAAATATCATCAAAATACCCATATATGTGCTTGTATTTGTTCATTGTGTATTTTAGGTATGGATATCGTGAATTCACCAAAAGATCATAGGAATCAAGCAAAAACGAACACGGGAAACGAAGCCGCACAAAGAACCAATCCCGAATCATGAATTTCCTTTGAAGTCCTTGAAGTTTGAAGAATTGGCAAGATTGGCCCCTCAACTTTTGAAGACTTGTCATATTATACCCTTGCAAAACCCTATTATTGCATTTGGGTCCCTAATATTTCAAGATTATGCCATTTAAGCCCTTAAAGAATGAAGAAAATGCTTATATGGTCCTTGATACAAAGATTTGCAAAGTATTGTGCCATATTTGACAATTGCTTGAAAGATATTACAAAGGAAATGAAGAAACAAGCTGTTAAGTCTTCATTTGATGGTTTATGAAGAGTGTAGGGGGAAAACCTGTGCAAACCAAACCCAAACCCGCTTTTTACCCAACCTAAGCCCACACTATTATCCACTTAGCCCAACTAAACCCCCCAATACCCTAAATCCGAGCCCAAGTCAACTCACCAGTCAAACCTTCCCCACTAACTTTTTAAACCTGTTTTATTTAATTAAGTCAACATTAGTCAAATGTTTTAAAAAGGTGGGAAACACACACTGTAGCAATTTACCCCTAATCTCCCCAGATTATGAACACAAGAACCCTAATTGGGAAATCACAATTCACTTAATCCCCAAACCCCATAATATCCAGAAACCTAATTGATACCCACCTAAACCCGACCCAACTCCTAACACACTCACCCGTGACCTCCAGTGGGGCCCCCGACCTCCCCTGTCTACCCAAAAATGGCAAAGAGAGAATCTGTTGACTCCATCAACAGCTCACATGCATAACTTGGTCCCAAAGGAGTATATGAACGATCAAGATCACTCAGTACAGCTGGAACATCACATGCTATGATTTGACCAAGAATTTTCAAAGGCAAAAATGGATTTTCGTGTCAATTAGGGTTGAGGGTTTTAGTTCCTGTATTATTTTATTCAAGCTTCTAGTAAATTCAGTAGAGTAGTATAAAATGGGTGGTTTGTACCCATTTTCATTCTGGTTCCAGTTTTTAAATGTAAAAAATATTGAGTTATTAATGAAAATGAAAGCTTCAATTTTTTAGCATAAATTCTGAGTTCCCTTTTATATGTTTCTAGTTTAAGTGATAATTAGTTTGAAAGATTTCAAGTCTGTAGTTTATAGACAAGTTGTCAGAAAATCGTTTTTTTTAAGTTCTTGGAAAATTTTTTAATTTGAAATCATTCAAAAGGGATTGAAGTGAAAGTGGAGGTCCTTGTTGAGTGATTTCATCAGCTTTTGTTAAGGTTTTAGTAAGTTTCAAATTATTTGGTTTCAAAAATTTCAAGTATAGAAAAATCAGTTTTCAATTTTTTTTTTTGTATAAGCTTATAAGCTATAGCAGCTTATTCAATAAGCTTGCCTATAGCTTATTTGTCTTCTCCACAGGTCATTGTTTGTGTTCTCCTTTCTTCTTGGCAGGTTACAACAGCAAGTTACCAAGATCTCCATTTCAATTTTTTTAGAAGACATAGGGTGTGTTTGGGACTGCTGTGGTCCCCACACCATTTTCTCTACATCAGCAGCTTACAACAAGCTTGCATAAGCCCTCCATAAGCTCAAATAGATGGTTTAAGAAAGGCATCAGCCCTATAAGTAAGGCTTGAACCTCTTATTTCATTTTTTGAACTTTATGTGAAAATTTATGTGATTTTTGTGTTTGAATGCTATATGTTATTTTTCTTGTTTAATTGTGCTTTATTTAAGTTTATTTACATGTTAGATTGAATAGAAATCAGTTTGGTTTGTGCTTGCTTAAGTTTTGTTTGAGAATAGTCACTTTCTGAAATTAGGGAGTGTTTGGAAACTGGTGTTAGGTAGTGATAAGTGATTATATTAGTGGTCAAATTAGTCTAGGCTGGCTTCTCTTGCTAGATTAGGTTGTTATAAGCTGTTAGTATCAAGATTAGACAAGGTTTGAATCAGTTTTGCATGTTCTTATGTTGGTCACATTGGTTAAAATCAGCATAGACTCTTTATGCCTTGTTTTGATAAAAAGGGTGCTTTCAAATTGTGTATTCTGCTAGTGTTAGGGCTAATCTAGGATTATAGATAGTTTTTACTTGTTGTGTTTGACTTGTATGCAAGATATGGCCTGTTAACAATCAGATTAGTGCACCTAGAATAGCCTAAGCCCCCACAGGCCCCCCCTTTTTGTCACAGCAACTGATTTCTGCTAATTTTGTGTTTTATTTGCTCTGTGCCTTGGTGTTTTTTAGCATAAACTGACTTCCCACACTTCCATGAGTGTGGGGGTGCCTTTGTTTCCAAAAGTATCCAAGTAACAAGCAAGATCCAAGCAATCAAGTCCACTGTCCCGTTTTTTTACTCTACCAGTGGGAACTCAATTTCCACTGTCTTTGTTAATTGTTCCCACTGCTGTGCTAAAGGACAAACAGGTCCACAAGTCAACATCAGTTTCTTTCTTTTTTGTCTTTTGTGACCTAAATTTGGAGTTAGGGTTTCATTCTTTTTTCTATATTTTTCTTTTTCAATTCTTGATTTTTCAGTATAATTTATTTTTAGGTTACTGTTCATTTTCAATTTTTTTATTTAATAGCTTATTTAATTACTTTTTAATTAATCTGTTTTTGTCTTTTAGTGTAGAAACTTAATATTTTTCTGTTTTAAAATTTTTCCTAGGGTTAGAATATTATTTTAAGATTTTTAGTCAAAAAGTTTTTCACTGTTCATCTTTTTTTATTATTTTTTATAATTAATTTAGTTTAATTAGGGTTTATTTAATAAACTGTTTTGTCTTTTAGTGAAAAATTTTACATTTTTCAAACCTTTTTATTTTTCTACTGTTCATTAGTGTACTTTAGGATTTTTAAAATTGTCAAATTAATTTTGGCACTCTTTTATTATTTTTAATAATTATTTTAGTTTAATTAGTTTAAAAATAGTTTTAAGTGTTTTAAAAATAGAAAAATAGTTTTAAAAATTTAGGAAAAATACTTTTTAGTCTTTAAATAATATAAGTAACTTATTAGTTCAATAAAATTATATTTTGGGCATTTTGTTAATTATATTTAATTTTAGGGCTTTAATTAGCATTAAAAATTGAATATTTAATTAATAAAAGGTTTTAAAATATATTTGTTGGATTTTTATTCTTATTTATATTATTTAAGACTTAGTTTAATCTTTTAATTAACTTTTAGGTTTAATTTTTAATTTCGTCACGTTTTACGTATTTACGTTCGCGTTTTACGTTAATTCGTCGTAGTTTAATCGTAGTCGTAGCTCGTCTTTTATTTTTCTCTTCTAAACCAAAAACGACACTAATCCAAACATTGTTATTTTATATTTTGGCACATTAATTCACACACCTCCTTCGAGAACGAACCCGCATTTATTCGGTTTTACGTTTTTCCTAAAGCGTATAACTTAATACTTGCCGCATTTATACTTGTTTTTCATAAGACTTGTATATAAAAACCTACATCAATTTTTGGCGCCGCTGCCGGGGAGGTGTTTTGTGTGCCATTATTATTAGTATCGTGTTTGTGTGAGTAGTGCGTTTTTGCTTTTCAATTTTTGGAAAGCGTACATAAACGTATATACTCATTTTTGTTATTTTTCCTTATTATATTATAGTATCCAAATAAAACGTGTTTAGTTTTCCTAAATTAAACACACAACAATCTTTTACTATATTGTAGATATATTGGTTTTTGTTTTTCTTGTGAATAATATTATTACTATATTGTACTACGTAAGAACAATAAATATACAAGTACTCCAAAAGCGTGAAAACGCAACCTTGATTCGGGATTTCATCACTCGATCATTGTATTCGAATCCAAAGCAAAAGTTTAAAGGCAAAACAGATAAATACTTTCGTGAGGCTTAATTTCAATTAACACAAACTATAAGGTGGGTATAAGGCGGTTGTATTTCACGACCTAAAGGAAAAAGGCTCTTAAGTGCTTCGCGCCGCCTCGTTTCCTCCGCTTGCTTGTGCGTGTTTTGAGAAAGAGGGTCAATCGAGGGTTTTCCGCCCAAGTATTATCTACGTATATTATATTTGCTTGTGTTTTCAAGATTAAACCCTCTTGAACGTTTTGGTGTTCCACCAACGTTCTAAAGTCATCGAGAACGTTCACTCCACGTGATCGTTTTCATTCTTTGAGGCTCCTTTAATCGAGAAAGTCGATTCGAGGGGAGATTTGTAGATTTGTGTCTACGTAATACATTCAAAAATCCAAAAAAATTAAAAAACCAATCAAAAACCAAAAAAATTGAAAAATAAAAAAAAACCGCAAAAAGAATCTTCTTTGCTACCACCCATTCTACGCTTAGTGCATGCGCACTCGATCGAAGGATTATTCCAATTCTAGCGAAGCTTCGAATCGACGCAATCGTAATCGAAGGAATCGACGACGTAGACGAGAATTAGAAACCGACGTTCCTAATATCGTTGTTGAAGAGACCTTAGACGAGATGGCCGACAATCGTTCGATGATGGAATTGCTCCAAGCGCCCACCGAGGGTTATGGAGACGCGATCGTAATTCCCGCTATCGGGGCGGAGAATTTTGAGATTAAGAGCGGAATGCTTTCGTTGATCCAAGCTACGAAGTTTCGAGGTCGTGAAGCCGATAATCCTCACGACCATATTCGGAATTTTGATCGTCTTTTAGCCACGAGCAAGTTTAAGAACGTCGACACCGATGTCGTCAAGCTTATGCTTTTTCCGTACTCACTTGATGGTGCCGCCAAGGATTGGTACGAGAAAGAGCCACCTAATTCGATAACTACATGGAAGGATCTCGTTTCCAAGTTCGTTAATTATTTTTTCCCACCGTCTAAGACAACGTTTTTCAAAAACGAGATTACGAAATTTGAGCAAAAATCGAATGAATCTTTTAGAGACGCGTGGGATCGTTTTAAGGAATTGCTTAGGCAATGTCCTCACCATGGTTTTTCCGAGTTGCACCAAATCGATACGTTTTACAACGGTCTTAATTTTCACGAACAAGACTCGTTGAATTCCGCCGCCGGTGGCAACTTTTTGTGTAAGACTCCGAGAGAAGCTTTGATAATTATCGAGAACCGATCCAAGGTTTACCAACTCCGCAATGCACCGAGTGTTGCCAATGTCGCCAATGTTAGTAGTTCTAATCGCGACATTGAGAGAGTTGATGCAAAAGTCGATAAGTTGACGAATGTGTTTACGTCTTATCTCATTGAGATGCAAAAGAAAGACGCTCCCGCTACGGTGAAAGCGGTTGAGGTTTCGTGTACGTTTTGTGGTGGACCTCATAATTATTACGAGTGTGCGGCTACGGATGGCCAAACGTCGAATGTGAGTGCGTTAAACAACAATTTTTCTAATCAAAATCAAAATAACGCCGGTCCATCACAACAAGGCAATTATAACCAAGGCAACAATTTTCAAAATCGAAACAATTTTCAAGGAAACAATCAACAAGGAAATTTTTCGAATCAAAATCAAGGAGGTTATAATCAAGGTCGTAATATAACTTGGCAAAATCGAGATAACAATCAAGGAAATAATTTTTCAAGTGGGAATCAAAACAATTTTCAAAGAAATAATCAAAACCAAGGGAACTTTAATTCTAATCAAAATAGTTCGTCAAACAATTTTCAAAATTACATGAAAACGAATGAGGCTAATATGAGACGATTAGAGGGAGAAATTGGTACTTTGAAAAACGACTTTACAAATACTTTGAAATTGCAAAACACGAAGATTGAGCAAGGGCAAATTGATATTAAAAAGATGTTTTCGGCTATAATGAACAAAGCCTCGGGTTCGTCATCGAGTTCGTTACCTAGTGACACCGTAGCTAATCCGAAAGAACAATGTAAAGCCGCCTCGTCTCGTGAGAAAGGTCGTGTGATTACCCCTAACCTTGAAGGATTCCGTGTTGTTTATCCCTCTCAACTCTCGACTTCTAAGACGTCTTCTTGTTCTAAAGTCGATGGGGTGAACGTGGCGACCAAGGAAAAGAGTGCACACCCTCGTGTACCTCAAATTCCATCCACGGTTCGAAAAGAGAGCTTTGTCGACCTTACCAAAGTAACCCTTGAAGAAACTTGTGCATCGATCCTTCTTAAAAAACCCAAAAGGCGTATGCCGAGAAAGGAAAAGGATCCGGGCCAATTTCTACTACCTTGTGATTTTTCCGAGATTGAGGGATGTTTAGCCCTTGCCGATTTAGGTGCTAGCATCAATCTCATGCCTCATTCTCTTTGGAAATTGATGAGATTGCCTTCGCTTACCCCCACGAACATGACAATCGAGCTTGCAAATTGTACACCTTTAATACCAACTGGAATAGCCGAGGATGTCTATGTTAGGATTGGAAAGTTTGTTTTTCCCGCGGATTTCGTTATATCCGATTACGAGTGTGACCCTAAATGTCCCATTATTTTAGGCCGACCATTCCTATCGACGGCTAGAACCGTAATCGACGTTCACGAGGGGAGACTTACTATGAGATATGGGGATGAGAAAATAGACTTTTTCGCTAGAAAATCCCAAGGGTTTTATGAGAATGAAAAAACCGAGGTTTCAAAACCTAATGATTCAAATTCTAATGATTTCAAAATGTTTACTTTAGCGGAAAGAATGAAGCTTGATGCATGTTTTGAAAGAATTAAGAAAAACGGTTTTAAGGATGATGATTTTAATGATAAAGAATACGTGTACCTAATTCAAAAGGGTATGTGTAAATACATGGATGAAAACTCACTTTGGGATGTTTTTAGCGAAACAAGTGAAACACCAATTCCGAAGGGCGACGTTAGTGCCATCACGACAACGACCAAAATGGGCTCGTCTTCACCACCTTCGAAGGACCACGTCTTTGAGGCTTCAACTTCTAACTCCATCGAAGTGCCTCCTTTGCCTAGCCCAACACCCGTTGAGGCTAAAGGGTTTATCGACATCGATCCTCTCGTCTTAGAAAAGTCACCTAAGCATAGTCATTTGACTTGTAAGTCCATGGTTGTGAGTGCTCACATCGACTCTTTCTTTGACGATGACGATGGCGATTTTGCCGAGATTGATCACGTACTTCGAAATCCACATGCTATTTTTGATTCTCCTAAGAAGAAACATGTGAAGTACGATGATTATGAGTTTGATCCCGAGATTGAGAAAATCATTGAACGAGAGCTAGCTCTTATGCCTTCACTTCCACCTACGAGTGAGGTCGACCTTTCCAAAATCGAGGATGAACTTAATGAGTTGGAACGTCTTATTTTCGATGACGAACCAACTCATGTGACCACCAAAAATCCCATTCTCGAGGAGTTACCTAATCAACACTCCTCATTTGAGAATGACGTTTACCACATTCGTGAGGATCTAACTTATCAACGATCCCCACAAAAGAATGATGGTTTCGTGCTTGATCGTGATCTCTTCGAGAGAGTTTCTAAGATACTCAAGGAGGGGAATGACAAACCATGGTTTGACAAGCCTATCTTTGATGAAGAAATCGATGAGATCGACGTTCATGAGGATGACGAGTATGTTGACCCCGAGGGGGCGGTGTTCTTTATTGACAAACGTTTTGAGAGCTTATATAATCCGCCACCCCCTCCTACCAATGACTTAAATGTGAGGATTTTTAGCGCGACTAATTTTCAATTTGACACGCCAAATATTTTCGACATTATTCAATCGGGTTTTCATAAAGAGTTTAAAAATGATGAAAAAGGAAAAGATTTTAAAAATGTGTTAAAAGATTTTTCCACATGTTTAACTCCGTCATCACCGCGTTATATGAGTGCTACCACCTCGTCTACTCCTTTTGACGATGGTGTGTGTGGTCTTAGTATGGGGGAAGCCCCAAATGTTCCCTCACACTTTACCACCGAGGACGAGATTTACGATCCCGGAATTGCTTGTAAAGGGAAATCTCGGTCTTCCACCGATGCAATAAATGGAAATCTTATCTATTTGCTTGGTGTGAGTCTACCTCGAGTAGCTCATTTTAGTGACTTACCCATTGCCCCACCTTTCTACTTCTTATCTCTTTTCTTCTACCCCATTGGGGTTTTGGCACGTGTCGAAGTGGCGTTGTTTCGTCTTTCATCCGAAAACGAGGACGCTATCTTTGACCCCGGTATACGTTTATCGGGTTTTTAAAGTACTCCACGTTTGGTCGCAATGTGTATTAGACATTCCATCGGAATGTGTTTTTGAACTTGTAGTATCACAAAAATTGTAGTATCGCAATATTTATTTATTTATTTTTTATTATTTTTTATTATTTTTTTTAAACTATCGAAATGTCTAACAAATAAAAACTGTCGGAATAACTAAAGTACCAAAATCCATCCGAATGTGGCTTTCAAAATTTGGGCAGCACTTCGTCACAATAAACCTTAAACTCCGTCGGAATATGCGATCGCAATGAGCGATCGCAATCCCGATCGGAATAAGGGGGATGAAATACAAGCCATCGCAAAGTAGAACCAAGAATGGTTATTGTGATGGAACACAAGCAAATGATCGGAATGTGGAATACCCAAGATTGCGATGAAACAACACTTAGTCCGAAAATGAAGTTAAGTTGAAAACTCAATAAGGACATACAATAAGTTACTAAACCGAAACTTAAACAACTTAATAAGCATAAATTTGAAAGCTTTTAAAAGACGAAATTCATAAACTTTATAAAAACATAAAATAAGCAAACACAAAATAAGCAAACTTTGAAAATGTAAAAACTTTTAAGAAATCTTGAAACGAATAAGCTAGACACAAAATAGGCCAATAAGCATGTCAAGCTCAAATCTTGATTCGTATGAAAACTTAAAGATTAACAAAAAGATAAACTTTTTAATAAATCAAACGTGAAGCTTAAACAAATCGTGTAAAGAAATTTCGGATTAAGCTCAAATAAAAAGCTAAGAAAGGTAGAATAAGAATAAGATTAAAACCAAGAATTAAGCTACCACAAGTAAAGATTCGATTAAAAACAACAAGAAAGGAAGATGAAAGATTGGGATCCTAGTGAGAGAAACTGTCACTTTCTCTCTCTAGAATCACCTACAAAGATGAAAGGAAAACTAAGCTAAAACTAAAACTAACCCAACCCTCTCACATGTTGTGAGGGTGGTATTTATAGGAGAAGGGAGTGGTTGGTGGTTTCCTCTTTCTTTCTTTCTTGGTCCTCAGTCTTTCAGTCTTCTTAAATTCTTCGACTTTTAAGACTTCGTCTCGGGATTTCTTTTAACTCGTCTTGTAATTTCTTCATAAATTAGACTCGAGTTCTTCGGCTTTATTAAACTTTCGTCTTTGGACATTTTCTTCGATAAATCTTCAGAATAAGCCTTGGACTTCCGTTCTTTTTGCATTCTTGATCTTTTGACTTCGTCTTTTGTCTTTTTCTTCAATAAACGCCCGTGAAAGACCGTATTTTTCTTTCCTTTTCACATTTTGACCCTGAAACACAATAAAAACACAAACCACGCATAATTCCGCCATTTACGACATAAAATATACGTTTAGGTCCAGTTTTAATGTAATTAAGTGGTAGAAAAGATGGGTGTTTTCACACCTATCAAATCCCCTACACTTAACCATTGCAATGCCCTCATGCAATGCTTAGTGATAAAGCAAGGTTTACACTTTCCATCATAATCAACCTACCTTGGCCTTTATTAAACAACTAAGGAAAAGATAGAAAATAACAAGATGCAACAAGGAAGAAACATGTAAAGAAATCTAAGACTTACATTAGGGCTTGTGTGTCATGAATGTTTATCACCCTCAAGTTTCACGTTCCCCATGCCAAGCTTAAAAACAAGATCATTGTTAGTACAAGTTAGCATAACAAACATTTACTCATGCGGTTCAATTAATCACTTAAACTCCCTTATTCCTATGGGTATCTCTTATGTTTTATTGATGTCTTGAATGATCACGAGGATGCATTGTTGACTTATTTCGATAATTTATTTAAGCTGAAAGCAAAGTAGGACGATTTGATCAATAGTTAGCTAAAGGACAAAATTTCTTAAAACTGCTTCTCGGGATATCAAAAAGTTCATATCTTGGCCTAACTTGGTTCACGATTTGAGACCTTTCTCGGGCCGATATTTGGCATGTACTTCATACTTCATATCTTGAGAGATGTGCTTGAGATAATGGTCTTCTCATCGTTCATAGAGTTTCTTCATTTGGAGACTTTTGAGAGGTACTCCAACTTTGTTGACCACGACTTCATGATTATTTCTTCAATCTCTATTTGGGATTTTGAGATACAACGATCCGCCTCCTTTTCGGACTTGGATCTATTTATCCTCATACCTTGTTAGGGTCTTTTCGGATAGACTTCTCCATGATCTTTATGGGAGTTGATTGCTTTTCGTCGTGAGTCTTGATCCTTCATATTGATTTTGGGAATAATGCCTTTCACATCACTTTTGGATCTTCAGCAATAAAATGGAATCCTCATGCCTTGTTAGGGCCTTTTCGGACTCGCCAATCTTCGCGCCCCGCTTCATAAGTTATGCCTTGGCTATGAACTCTTATCATTACCGAGCAACTTTTAAACGATCTTGGGCTAGAAGCTAAGTAACTTTTCAAATCGTACGACCTTACTTATTGCAGATAATTTATTAGCAAGTGATGGGAGAAAAAGATCATAATTAACTCACATAAGTTAATGAGAGAATACCAAACTTGTAACCAACTCTATCATTTCTAGTTCTCCACAATTTAAAATCTCAAGGAATGAGACTCGTGGATGCTTAGCCTAATAAACCAATTAAGGTCTACATGGTTAAGGATACTAGCTAGAGTGAACTTGGATAAGTAAACTCGGGTTGAGTCAAAATATTCACAACGGGCCTAATATATCTAAGATATCTAAACTTGCTAAAACCATTTTATTAAAATGCTAGAAAGTAACAAAAATAAAGGAGACTACAACTAGGCCAGAATAGATTAAAAATTTTGAAAAATGTCGAAAAATCGATTTTCCGGTTAAAATGAGGACAAATACAAGGAAAAGGCCACTTAACTTCGATAGAAGTCCCCCCTACACTTAATATAAACATTGTCCTTAATGTTTAAGCATGTGGGAGTAAACTCCCCTACACTTAGGACATTGTGCACTTTGTTTAAATCTCGTTAAGGAAAAGACAACTAAAGAGATTCCTATGTTAATATTGAGAAATATAAAATAGTGAATCGAAAAGAGTTTAGGATAGAACCGGGAAGAAAGGAACACGGAATCACGGTTCGTCAAAAGTCATCAAGAGTGTGTCTTTGAAGCTCTAATCCCTGCATATGATAAGAAAGAGAACAAGAAACACCAACGGGGCTCCCCCTACACTTATGGTGAAAATAGATAGATAAATGGGTTGCCTCCCAAAAAGCGCTTGTTTTTGTTGACCGAGTCACGAGCCTGACTCGTCCCCGAATTAAATGGTCCATGGGGAAGCCTCGAATGTGATACCGGGATCAAAAACCTTGTCCTCGTTCCCGGTTGACATCAACAAAGGAGAGGCGGGGGGATAAGTCTTGAAAGGGAGAAAGGTCCTTTCAACATACGTAAAGTATGTAAATTCAAGATCCACGGGAGGTGGGTTGGGTATAGTAAGCACATTGTCCTCCCCCAAAGACAATGGATGCTGAGCAAACGGCAAAGCCGTATTGTTATCAATCATAGCATAATCAATGTCACCTCCCAGGTCAAAGCACTCATCCTCCGTGATAGTGGCTAAAGGGGAGGATGAAAGGTGCTCGGGAGGGGGACTTGGGACAATATCTTCCTGCAGCAAATTATTAAAAATAATGTCCCCCTCCAAATCATCGTCATCATTACCTGGTGGTATGGAGTGAATGTCAATTTCTTCCAGCAATGGGTCATTATCTTCAACGGGAGGGATAGATGGAGGCAAAGACTCGGAAAGAGGAGGAGAAGTCAATGCGTCGATTTGGGCAATAAGAAGGTGCACTTTCCGTAATCTATCACGAAGAAGCACGTCTTCCACCTCATCCACAAGATCATGATCATCGGTGAACTTCTCGTAAACCGGAGAGAATAGATCATCATCACCCGCATCTCCCGGTGGAGATTGAGAACTTTCAAAAGTGAAATTCTCATAGTTTGGAGAAAAATCGTCATTATTAGGATCGACCTCTTCCATAAGAGCAACGTCGTCCTCAGGCTCCATAGCAGGTAAGTCACAAACCTCATCATCAAACACTTTATCAAGACCAACATCACTAAGCTCACTCAATGTACCACAATCCTTAGACACGTTTGGAATATCGAGAGGAGGGATAACAATCGCACTAGGACATTGAGCAGTAAGGTCATTCCAAGAAATAGTAGGCTCATCGTCATCATCATCATAATAGTATGGATACACCGGGGAAGGAGTATAAGTCTTGATATTCGATATTTGCTCCTGTCGTTGATCCTCTTGATATTTTTCGATGATCTTGTTCCAAGTTTCTTGAATTTGTTGACTTTGTTTAGCAAGAGTGCCCATTGTTCGTGGGAGCTCAGATGTTCGAAGGAGGGTTGATGATCGATGGGGTGCTGTGGGGGCTCAAAATGTTGAAAACCTGAATTATAGCATGGTTGTGGCTCATAGTAGTTCATCGGTTGAGAAGAATTATAAACCGGGTTTGGTTCATAATAATCCATTGGTGAAGAAAACTGAGGACACGGATTGTGCTCATAATAATTCATTGGTTGACAATAATAGGTATCATGAGGACCCCCACAATTTTGGCAAGAAGGGTAAGGAGAAAAGTCGGGTGCGTCTTGTGGATAGCTATTTTCATTGTCATAATTGTACCCCGGTTCTTGTCCGTGAACAGACGGGTATTGAACCGGGCACGAAACATGCCAATGAGAATCGCTTCCACAATAGATGCACGGGGAAAGAGTAGGTGGGTTCAAAAAGGATGAATTAAGTGAGTGGCACAAGGGACAAAATCCTGGTATTAATTGTGTATCTTTGATATCGTTTCCGCACCGCTCACATGTACACCATTGACAAGAGTCGTTCCCGTACAATCGTCTCCCACACCCGACGCAATGGACATAAAAATCCATAAAGAAAATAGATAAGCAAGAAGAATATTTTTGGTGCAAAACTTTGAAAAAGAAATGCTTTTTATGATTTTTCAAATGTTTTTGGGATTTTTGAAAATTTTCGATACAAAAAATAACGTGCACGAGTGAACGGGTCCCAAAAGCCAACGCGTCTTTCACAAAAAACCTTCGATCCTCACGAAAAGAGCCGGCAGCGGCGCCATTTTAATACATGATTTTTACTCGTTGAAAAAGTTCGTTTTCTCGGTGTCTAATCGAATTGATTTCCGGTTAAATGTGTGACTCAATTGTTTTTGGTTAAGAAGAATGGAAGTTGATTATCTATAACTAATTAAAAAGTAAATGCGAAAAGTATTTAAAAACAAACTCAAGACAAGTACAAATAATAAAAAGTAAAACAAGGTGAATATTAAAAACTAAAAGTTAAAACGATATTAAAACTAATAGTAAAACAAATAATAAAACGTAATTTAAAGCGAAACAATTAATAAAAATAAAACTAAACGAAGAAATTAACTATCAACTCGAAAATAAAGTTTACTAATTGAAAAAGGAGAGAATAAAACTAAAATGGTACTTTAAAGCTAAACGAGGAAAAACCTAAAGCGGGTACTAAATAAGAGATAAAACTTGAGCTTTACGAAAAAATATTAATTTTAAAATTAGAAGAAAAATTCAACTAAAAATACGTAACTTTCAGAAATAAAATCGGAACAACTTTCAGATTAAAATAAACGATTACGGAACAAAAACAATAAACAAACAAGCTAGCAGGCAGCTAGCTTAAGCTAGCAACCTGCTAGCTCAAATTGGCGCCAAAATAGGAAGTAAGCAGATATGTCCACATTTGGTCGCAATGTGTATTAGACATTCCATCGGAATGTGTTTTTGAACTTGTAGTATCACAAAAATTGTAGTATCGCAATATTTATTTATTTATTTTTTATTATTTTTTATTATTTTTTTTAAACTATCGAAATGTCTAACAAATAAAAACTGTCGGAATAACTAAAGTACCAAAATCCATCCGAATGTGGCTTTCAAAATTTGGGCAGCACTTCGTCACAATAAACCTTAAACTCGGTCGGAATATGCGATCGCAATGAGCGATCGCAATCCCGATCGGAATAAGGGGGATGAAATACAAGCCATCGCAAAGTAGAACCAAGAATGGTTATTGTGATGGAACACAAGCAAATGATCGGAATGTGGAATACCCAAGATTGCGATGAAACAACACTAAGCTAAAACTAAAACTAACCCAACCCTCTCACATGTTGTGAGGGTGGTATTTATAGGAGAAGGGAGTGGTTGGTGGTTTCCTTTTTCTTTCTTTCTTGGTCCTCAGTCTTTCAGTCTTCTTAAATTCTTCGACTTTTAAGACTTCGTCTCGGGATTTCTTTTAACTCGCCTTGTAATTTCTTCATAAATTAGACTCGAGTTCTTCGGCTTTATTAAACTTTCGTCTTTGGACATTTTCTTCGATAAATCTTCAGAATCTTGGACTTCCGTTCTTTTTTCATTCTTGATCTTTTGACTTCGTCTTTTGTCTTTTTCTTCAATAAACGCTCGTGAAAGACCGTATTTTTCTTTCCTTTTCACATTTTGACCCTGAAACACAATAAAAACACAAACCACGCATAATTCCGCCATTTACGACATAAAATATACGTTTAGGTCCAGTTTTAATGTAATTAAGTGGTAGAAAAGATGGGTGTTTTCACACCTATCAGTGCAAAATGAAAATGGTGGAAGAAGTGGGTTGTCAATCCACCCAACAAGAACAAATGAAGGAAAATCTAATCTATTTGTAGGAGGATTAGGGAGGTGCTTAGGAAGCTTCCTCCCCTCTTTCTTCTTTCTTTAATTGCGTCATTAAGTCCTTAATCTTCTTAATCTTTTGACTTTAATGACTTTGTCTCGGGATTTCTTCAAACTCGTCTTGTAATTCTTCAATAAATTAGACTTGAGTTCTTCGGCTTTTAGTAAACTTCTGTCTTTTGACTTTTTCTTCGATAAATCTTCAGAATTGGTCTTGGACTTCCGTTCTTTTTGCACTCTTGATTTCTTGACTTCATCTTTCGTCTTTTTCTTCGATAAAAGTCCGTGAATGCCCGTGTTTTCTCCACTTTTCACCTTTTCGTCCTAAATCACAACAAAAACACAAATCACGCATAATTCCGACATAAATGACATAAAATACACGTTTTGGCTCGGTTATTATTGTAATTAAGTGGTAAAAAGGATGGGTGTTTACACACCTATCAGAACTCCTCATTAGAAAATTCACTAGAAGTCGAATCATACTCAAAATCTTCATTTCTATCACAATTTTCATCATTAGGATTGGAGAAAATCTCAACGTGAATGGACGAAGGAGAGTTATCACAATGTGGCAAGTCACACGTTTCATTGGAAATACCATCGAACACTCTTGGGTTCTGGACAAGGATCTCAACACTAGACTTTATTACTTCGTCCGATTCCTTTGCAGGAGTTGTGATGATATCCTCAGCTCCTAGGATGGGTGAATTCTCAGGCTCAATAGCCGGCAAGACAAGAAAAGGAAGTACGATTGCACTAGACGAAGGATGTTGAGCAATAAGATCTCGCAAAGAAATAGTACTCTTCTCGTCATCATCAATAAGAAGAGAACGCTCGAGTTCACGAGTAGCAAGATATTTAGCTTCCTCTTGAGCTTGTTCTTTCTTTTGAATTTCAATGCTTAATCCATTATAATCTTGCATAAGTTGTCTAATCTTAATCTCACATTCTCTTTTAAATTCCTAATCAATTATTTCTCCATGATATCTTCGACTTCCCAATTCATTAGTTATATCATTAATATCGTGATAAATTTGTCTCTTTTCTTGTAACATATCTTCGATGCTCTTTTCAATTCTTTCAACACTTCTTTGATTCATTATTTGTTGGAACAACGTTTCAATTTGTTTAAATCTTTCACTATCGAGAGAATATAGTGTGGATTGGTCAAAACCGGAGGGAACGGAATTATAGCAAGGAATAGGCTCATAAAAACTTTGATCCATCGGTTGACAACAAAAACTCTCGTGAGGACCTCCACAATACTCACAACAAAGATGTTGTTGTGATAAACGCGGTGAATCTTGTGGATAACAATTATCATTATAGTTTTGATTGTAGCCCGGTTCTTGCTCGTAATTAAGCGAGAATCGCTGCGAACAATCAATTCCAAAATGAGAATCATTTCCACAAATACTCACACGTGGGTGTCTCGTATGTGGGGTGTGGAGGTTGGTAAAAATCAAGAGGATTATTTGAAAAATTCGGATTTCCATATGAAGTAATATCATTACAAAAAGGACAAAATCCAACCCGTAAATCGTGACATAAATCATTTCATCAACGCTCGCACGTACACCACCGACATGGTAAAAGACCATATAACGGTTCTCCACACCCTACACATTTGACGAAGGAATTCATAGAAGAATTAAAAACTAGAGGGTGAGGAGAAAAAGAATTAAACATGATAGAGGATTAAGAAGATTATTTTTGGTATTTTTCATAAATTAATCAAAGATTGATAAAAACAAGGAGTAAGGATAATTACTATGGAAGTAAATTACCCTCGGTCGACTTTGAAACGTAGGTGAAAACCTAAACGTTTCGAGGTTCAATAAGTAAACTACAAAAATAAGATTTAATACTACTTGAGTCGGCAAACCAATAATCGGTCGTCCCTCTCAATATACGCGCAAACAAGCGTGGAAACGAGGTGGCACACAGCACTTAAAAACCTTTTTCCTTAGACGGCCTTTTATAGCTCGTCGCCTTATACCCACCTTATAGTTTGTATAAATCGAGTTCAAACTTTTTATTAATATTTATCAATTTTGCCTTTTTTCGTTTTGGATTCGAATACAATAACTAGGTGATGAGATCCCAACTAAGGTCTTATTTGAAAGTAGGTAAATTTAGTGTTCTACGTAATATAATATAGTAATAACAAAAAACACGAAAAACGATATATACTATAATAATAGAAAAATAACAAAACTTTCCGAGGACGGAAAGGGTCTTCAAATCAACGATCAACAAATCTCCACGAACGAATCGTACACAAGATCCCCGGCAGCGACGCCAAAATTTTTTATGTGATGAGGAATGTCGGTGTATTTTAATCAGATACGTTATAGAGCAAATTTAGGAAATTACCCTTAGGAAAAGGTAATAATCCATAAATAAGCCAAAGCCGAATTCAATTAAACACGTGAGCGATCCAAGTTCGTTGAACACAAGGATCTTATGAATTTGAGACGTTTGTATTAATTTGGACAATTGATTCGAATTGGGTTTCAGTTTTTAATCTAAAGATAACTCTACCAAATTTTAAACCTAAAGTGCATGAATCATATCCCAAATAAAATTCTAAAAAAAACAATTATTTAAAATCTAAATAAAATTTAAACTATTTAAAATGATAATCAATTTAATATTAATCTATTTAATTAAAAACAATTTCAAAACTAATTCTATTTAAAACTAAATTAATTAAAAATTAATTTATTTAAAATCTAATTTTAAAAACAATTTAAATTTCTAAAAGTAATAAAAAATATTTTATTTTTATTTATTTATTTATTTATTTTCTTTGAACTTTATAAAATTTATTTTAACAATTGATTTAAATTAAAAAAAAAATGAAACTTTGTATTTAAAAGGAAATTAAAGGCTGACAACTAGATCTATCAAATCTATATTAATTACTTAGACTGTAGATAAACAAACACAAGAGCTAGACCAGTTGGTTAGCGCATTGAGCATGTAACCAGGAGGTCACGAGTTCGAGTCCAGTGATGGACATTTTTGGTATAATTATTTTTGACTTGAAAATAGAAATTCACAGTCACAGGAATGACTTTTATTGTAATATTATTTTTTTACTGTTAAACTTGTAACAGACTGAAAATTAAATTTCAAAACTATGCGTTTGGATAAGTGATTAATAGCAGAACAAGTATACTACGTCTAAAGCAACACATATATGAATATCTCCATCCTAATATCAGTAGAAACGAACAATATAAATTGCAAAATAGCACTTAGCAGATTATATTATAACCAAAATACGCCAATGACCAAATTATATCATCAAACAGACTTCAAATTAATCTGATAAGATTTATTCTATTAAACTCAAATCAACAGTTCAGAAACGAACATAAACTTGCCTTATTAAAACTGAAAAATGGAATAAACCGACTTAAAGCATTCAGTTAATTTAAACGCAACCAAATAGCCCTACACATATAAGCAGACCTAATGTTTTATAAACACAAATATCCAGATCAGACTTATATTAGCAAGCTTAGACTAAAATAATCACAAGACTATTATCACAGGTATAAATCCAAGTCCAGTAACAAAACCACACTTAGCAGACTCAATTACTTCTAGACATATCAGATTTATTAAAACTAAAACACTCAAATCAGTTAACTAAATTCAACCAACGAAAAGACCTAAACAGATTATCAACTAGACAATAGCATAACCATATGACCAAATCTACACAGATATATTTAAACTAAAATTTTAAATCACATTATTAAAATAAATTCATCAAACAATCAAATCATACTAAAACTTATTAAACTAAAATCGAGCTTACCTTTTTGAGAATCCTTTGATGTAGAAAAATGCCCTGAGCATTCTTTAGACTAAATATAGAACCACCATACACCTTCTCGAACCATGATCTAGAAATCATATGAACCAAATACCATTCGAACCAGAAACAATACCTTGAACCACCATTTATTTATAAAACTTCCAGTAGGGAAAGTTTTTTCCCAGTTTTCACTTTTATTAATTAATTAAAGCTATTGCATTAACTTTAATCAAATAATATTTATATAACATCAAACAGATTATTAGAGGAATAATTGTGATTAAATTTAAACAGTAAATTAACAAAGACAGATTGAAACTCAAAAATAACTTTTATTAATAACTAAGAATCATTACAAGACTATTAAAATGAAAATAAAATTTTCCTATCTATTTTAACATTATAACATTAAAGTAAAAATGGGATTATCAAAAATTACATTATTTGGGGGTTTTTATAGGCAACCCCCATGCCTTGCTGAGAAGTTTGTTGAGGCAGAAAACAAATCTTGACCATTTATAAGGCATCTTCTTTCTTCATCTTGATCTTACGGTGGATAATCCTTCTCTCCTCACACGGATCGCCAAGGTGGCAATCCTTGTGCTAGTTGTGTTAGTTTGCAGGCTGATGTGGCCTTCTTTGATTGGAGGAATGGCTTGTTATGAGGTGTTTCCACCAATCAGGAGAGAGCTTTGATGAGAGAGGGTGCTACATAGGATTGATTAGACCATCCTCAACCTCCGAAAAAGTTGCGAATTATTTAGGGGCGCGTGGGTTTACACACGCTTTAGATAAGAAAGCCCCAAAATTGTTATCTAGGGTTTGGGTGGTGAGTGAAAGCTGCGTTTTATTTTCGGTTGAGAGAGAAAGAGTAATTTTGTTTGTATAGATGGGAGGAAAGTGGGTGAATGGCTAAAAGTAAATAACGTTTACTTAATATATTACTCTTCACCGTTTATGATATAACCCTAATGGGCCTTTATTCCATCCGTCTCATGATCAATTGTTAATGACTTTGGGCTTGATGGGCTTTTGGTTAACATATCATCCGTCCCATGGTTTCTTTGTAGAGAATATGGGCCTTTAATGGGATTTTATAAATAAATAGATAATACTTCCTTCATAATTGGGCGTTTAGGCCCATTAAGTAAATGTGGGACCCAATAGGCCCAATTAACCTTTATTATATTAAATTCTCTAAAAATGAACTCGATTTTTGGCTTCTCGATCTTTTCTTCAATTCTCGTGTCATTTTTGCCGTTTTTCGTGATCTCGGGTTCCTACACACATGAAACAACAAATACACATATGCAATGCTATTTTCACTGATTTTATGCATTTTAGGCTTGATATTTGATATAAATGATATGAGTAAAATCACTCATATCAAAGGCTCACATTGATATCTAGAAAAACGCAATATCACACCGCTTGAGTGTGGATGCAAAAGAAAGGCTCAAATAGGCAGATAATCGAAAAAAAGAGGATACATCTGGCATGGCTGCAAATCAAGAAGTTTCCCCTGGCAAGAGTCGAACAATCTCAACTTTAAGCGATCATACCGAGATTCATCACAGCCTCATAAACAGTTTCTCCTTACGAGGGTCACACAAAATCGACGACTAAACGGTCTAAATGTAAGAGCTCGACGACTAAACGGTTCCAACATGTGTGACCCCGCCACAAAGTCAGCATATCTAACCAAAACATTCAACAACCAAACTTCAACGATAGTCACAACCACAACCCAAAATCATCCAACAAATTTGAATATGTGATAAGGCATGTTTCCGGTGTAAGACATAGGCTCATAATGTAATACGCTGAAAGACAAAGGTTGCACCCGCGTTGGCTGCAAACGTGATGGTTTACCGCGCCAAACTGCGAATGAGCTATGTTTTTCCGGATGGTTTCAGATTCATCATGGCCTTTTAAATGTCGCATTCGTAGCTCATACGTCCACACAGGCTGAGCATATAAACAGGTAATGTTACGTGTTTCAAATCGATAGTCGCATACCAAGCACCATCGCCGCACACCATGAACGGTGGCAATAAAGGTGTGGGAAGAATTACCCACAACACTGCCTTCATCATATGTTTAGTCCACCTTATAGAAAAAGCATATAGCTTTTCTAAATAACAATTTCACTTCAGTTCAGTAAATATTTAGGCTCAAATCAGCATGTGGTGTCCATGTCAAAGAAGTATCCGAGTCCTTTATAGGAACTCCTTAACTTTTGCAGCCGTTGGGGGATATCAAGCATACATAAGAAACAAAAGTTCGTATGAACATTATGATATACATCTCATATATTTCCCGCTATGGAAATGAGGTACCCCAAACACCTTTATAGGAACTCTCAAGAAACAGTGCATCAGAATAAAGTGAGCGTGTGGTCAGAACACGTGTTTGCCAAAAAAAACCTTGGGCTTAGGCTTGCGAGGGTGGAACGGGAATAAAAGGTATGTGACCCGCCATGGCTGCAAGCACGATGCAGTGCCGCCCCGCCAATATGGCGGGCCGTTTTACCCAACATGATCTGCCAAACACAAATGCAATAGTGTCTTATTTGCCCATAATGGATACATCAGGTTGGGAAAGAGTGTATAATCGCACACTACTAACAAAGCCTTAACAAAACATCATTGAGTGCTATCAAGCCCATTGTGGCTACAAACACCACTTTCGTAGTGTTGCAAAACACCCATCCATAAATACAAACCGATCCCAAAACATAGTAGGCATCAACGGTGGGTGTTATTTATGGGCATATATTGCGGGCCTATCGTCGCTTGCCATCAACCGCAGCAACGAAAGTGACGACTTTTACAATTGTCGCTTGCCATCAATAACGGCAACGAACCTTCCATCGAATGAATATAGCTGGGTCAACAACCACAGAAAAACCATTGTACAAATAATAGTAAAGCAAAACAATATTAACCAGCTTAATTAGAAATACCAGAATGGCGGAAACCAAGATGCACACCTAAAAGGCATCTCCCTCATCTCATCTCCAAGATCGAAAGAACAATCAGCCATCTCCCTAATCCCATATCCAACATCGAAAGAACAACCAAGAACAACCCGATCTTAAAGAAATCTTATAAGCATCGCATCTCTAAGATCGAAAGAAAACCCAAATATATTGGACATCAACTGTTACATTACAGACGTACGAATCGTTAGATCAACCAGATCTTGGATCAGTTTTTGCGTTAGGTGAGACCAAATGGAGATGAAATAGATGATCTACACCCGACATACAACACACACTGCACAAATAATGATCAATACGAACAATGCTAGAAATAATATAAAGGGGCAAAGTCGATCTTGTAGCCACTACCATTAATGACGTGATGAAGGGGCAACCTTCAAGGGGCGTAGATATCATTATTTAATCATCAAAGAGGCAAACAAATCACCAACATGAATCATCGACGGAACGATGAAGATCAGAGAGAGGGAAAACGAAGGATGTGTGTGAGAGTAGAGAGAAATGTGTGGAAATTTTTTGAAAGGGGAGAGAGTTTGTGAGAGGGAAGAAACAATTTATTTATTTGTTCTGTGAGGGGAGCACTATTCCTATTCAATCGTGATTTCTCCTCTATTATTAATAGGGTAATATGTCAAAACCACTACATCCTTGATAATTTCATTTCTATTGATGAGACTGTATTTATACATAGTATCATCGTCCAAATCGGGCTTAAAACGCTTAAAATATCATCAAAATACCCATATATGTGCTTGTATTTGTTCATTGTGTATTTTAGGTATGGATATCGTGAATTCACCAAAAGATCATAGGAATCAAGCAAAAACGAACACGGGAAACGAAGCCGCACAAAGAACCAATCCCGAATCATGAATTTCCTTTGAAGTCCTTGAAGTTTGAAGAATTGGCAAGATTGGCCCCTCAACTTTTGAAGACTTGTCATATTATACCCTTGCAAAACCCTATTATTGCATTTGGGTCCCTAATATTTCAAGATTATGCCATTTAAGCCCTTAAAGAATGAAGAAAATGCTTATATGGTCCTTGATACAAAGATTTGCAAAGTATTGTGCCATATTTGACAATTGCTTGAAAGATATTACAAAGGAAATGAAGAAACAAGCTGTTAAGTCTTCATTTGATGGTTTATGAAGAGTGTAGGGGGAAAACCTGTGCAAACCAAACCCAAACCCGCTTTTTACCCAACCTAAGCCCACACTATTATCCACTTAGCCCAACTAAACCCCCCAATACCCTAAATCCGAGCCCAAGTCAACTCACCAGTCAAACCTTCCCCACTAACTTTTTAAACCTGTTTTATTTAATTAAGTCAACATTAGTCAAATGTTTTAAAAAGGTGGGAAACACACACTGTAGCAATTTACCCCTAATCTCCCCAGATTATGAACACAAGAACCCTAATTGGGAAATCACAATTCACTTAATCCCCAAACCCCATAATATCCAGAAACCTAATTGATACCCACCTAAACCCGACCCAACTCCTAACACACTCACCCGTGACCTCCAGTGGGGCCCCCGACCTCCCCTGTCTACCCAAAAATGGCAAAGAGAGAATCTGTTGACTCCATCAACAGCTCACATGCATAACTTGGTCCCAAAGGAGTATATGAACGATCAAGATCACTCAGTACAGCTGGAACATCACATGCTATGATTTGACCAAGAATTTTCAAAGGCAAAAATGGATTTTCGTGTCAATTAGGGTTGAGGGTTTTAGTTCCTGTATTATTTTATTCAAGCTTCTAGTAAATTCAGTAGAGTAGTATAAAATGGGTGGTTTGTACCCATTTTCATTCTGGTTCCAGTTTTTAAATGTAAAAAATATTGAGTTATTAATGAAAATGAAAGCTTCAATTTTTTAGCATAAATTCTGAGTTCCCTTTTATATGTTTCTAGTTTAAGTGATAATTAGTTTGAAAGATTTCAAGTCTGTAGTTTATAGACAAGTTGTCAGAAAATCGTTTTTTTTAAGTTCTTGGAAAATTTTTTAATTTGAAATCATTCAAAAGGGATTGAAGTGAAAGTGGAGGTCCTTGTTGAGTGATTTCATCAGCTTTTGTTAAGGTTTTAGTAAGTTTCAAATTATTTGGTTTCAAAAATTTCAAGTATAGAAAAATCAGTTTTCAATTTTTTTTTTGTATAAGCTTATAAGCTATAGCAGCTTATTCAATAAGCTTGCCTATAGCTTATTTGTCTTCTCCACAGGTCATTGTTTGTGTTCTCCTTTCTTCTTGGCAGGTTACAACAGCAAGTTACCAAGATCTCCATTTCAATTTTTTTAGAAGACATAGGGTGTGTTTGGGACTGCTGTGGTCCCCACACCATTTTCTCTACATCAGCAGCTTACAACAAGCTTGCATAAGCCCTCCATAAGCTCAAATAGATGGTTTAAGAAAGGCATCAGCCCTATAAGTAAGGCTTGAACCTCTTATTTCATTTTTTGAACTTTATGTGAAAATTTATGTGATTTTTGTGTTTGAATGCTATATGTTATTTTTCTTGTTTAATTGTGCTTTATTTAAGTTTATTTACATGTTAGATTGAATAGAAATCAGTTTGGTTTGTGCTTGCTTAAGTTTTGTTTGAGAATAGTCACTTTCTGAAATTAGGGAGTGTTTGGAAACTGGTGTTAGGTAGTGATAAGTGATTATATTAGTGGTCAAATTAGTCTAGGCTGGCTTCTCTTGCTAGATTAGGTTGTTATAAGCTGTTAGTATCAAGATTAGACAAGGTTTGAATCAGTTTTGCATGTTCTTATGTTGGTCACATTGGTTAAAATCAGCATAGACTCTTTATGCCTTGTTTTGATAAAAAGGGTGCTTTCAAATTGTGTATTCTGCTAGTGTTAGGGCTAATCTAGGATTATAGATAGTTTTTACTTGTTGTGTTTGACTTGTATGCAAGATATGGCCTGTTAACAATCAGATTAGTGCACCTAGAATAGCCTAAGCCCCCACAGGCCCCCCCTTTTTGTCACAGCAACTGATTTCTGCTAATTTTGTGTTTTATTTGCTCTGTGCCTTGGTGTTTTTTAGCATAAACTGACTTCCCACACTTCCATGAGTGTGGGGGTGCCTTTGTTTTCAAAAGTATCCAAGTAACAAGCAAGATCCAAGCAATCAAGTCCACTGTCCCGTTTTTTTACTCTACCAGTGGGAACTCAATTTCCACTGTCTTTGTTAATTGTTCCCACTGCTGTGCTAAAGGACAAACAGGTCCACAAGTCAACATCAGTTTCTTTCTTTTTTGTCTTTTGTGACCTAAATTTGGAGTTAGGGTTTCATTCTTTTTTCTATATTTTTCTTTTTCAATTCTTGATTTTTCAGTATAATTTATTTTTAGGTTACTGTTCATTTTCTATTTTTTTATTTAATAGCTTATTTAATTACTTTTTAATTAATCTGTTTTTGTCTTTTAGTGTAGAAACTTAATATTTTTCTGTTTTAAAATTTTTCCTAGGGTTAGAATATTATTTTAAGATTTTTAGTCAAAAAGTTTTTCACTGTTCATCTTTTTTTATTATTTTTTATAATTAATTTAGTTTAATTAGGGTTTATTTAATAAACTGTTTTGTCTTTTAGTGAAAAATTTTACATTTTTCAAACCTTTTTATTTTTCTACTGTTCATTAGTGTACTTTAGGATTTTTAAAATTGTCAAATTAATTTTGGCACTCTTTTATTATTTTTAATAATTATTTTAGTTTAATTAGTTTAAAAATAGTTTTAAGTGTTTTAAAAATAGAAAAATAGTTTTAAAAATTTAGGAAAAATACTTTTTAGTCTTTAAATAATATAAGTAACTTATTAGTTCAATAAAATTATATTTTGGGCATTTTGTTAATTATATTTAATTTTAGGGCTTTAATTAGCATTAAAAATTGAATATTTAATTAATAAAAGGTTTTAAAATATATTTGTTGGATTTTTATTCTTATTTATATTATTTAAGACTTAGTTTAATCTTTTAATTAACTTTTAGGTTTAATTTTTAATTTCGTCACGTTTTACGTATTTACGTTCGCGTTTTACGTTAATTCGTCGTAGTTTAATCGTAGTCGTAACTCGTCTTTTATTTTTCTCTTCTAAACCAAAAACGACACTAATCCAAACATTGTTATTTTATATTTTGGCACATTAATTCACACACCTCCTTCGAGAACGAACCCGCATTTATTCGGTTTTACGTTTTTCCTAAAGCGTATAACTTAATACTTGCCGCATTTATACTTGTTTTTCATAAGACTTGTATATAAAAACCTACATCAATTTTTGGCGCCGCTGCCGGGGAGGTGTTTTGTGTGCCATTATTATTAGTATCGTGTTTGTGTGAGTAGTGCGTTTTTGCTTTTCAATTTTTGGAAAGCGTACATAAACGTATATACTCATTTTTGTTATTTTTCCTTATTATATTATAGTATCCAAATAAAACGTGTTTAGTTTTCCTAAATTAAACACACAACAATCTTTTACTATATTGTAGATATATTGGTTTTCGTTTTTCTTGTGAATAATATTATTACTATATTGTACTACGTAAGAACAATAAATATACAAGTACTCCAAAAGCGTGAAAACGCAACCTTGATTCGGGATTTCATCACTCGATCATTGTATTCGAATCCAAAGCAAAAGTTTAAAGGCAAAACAGATAAATACTTTCGTGAGGCTTAATTTCAATTAACACAAACTATAAGGTGGGTATAAGGCGGTTGTATTTCACGACCTAAAGGAAAAAGGCTCTTAAGTGCTTCGCGCCGCCTCGTTTCCTCCGCTTGCTTGTGCGTGTTTTGAGAAAGAGGGTCAATCGAGGGTTTTCCGCCCAAGTATTATCTACGTATATTATATTTGCTTGTGTTTTCAAGATTAAACCCTCTTGAACGTTTTGGTGTTCCACCAACGTTCTAAAGTCATCGAGAACGTTCACTCCACGTGATCGTTTTCATTCTTTGAGGCTCCTTTAATCGAGAAAGTCGATTCGAGGGGAGATTTGTAGATTTGTGTCTACGTAATACATTCAAAAATCCAAAAAAATTAAAAAACCAATCAAAAACCAAAAAAATTGAAAAATAAAAAAAAAACCGCAAAAAGAATCTTCTTTGCTACCACCCATTCTACGCTTAGTGCATGCGCACTCGATCGAAGGATTATTCCAATTCTAGCGAAGCTTCGAATCGACGCAATCGTAATCGAAGGAATCGACGACGTAGACGAGAATTAGAAACCGACGTTCCTAATATCGTTGTTGAAGAGACCTTAGACGAGATGGCCGACAATCGTTCGATGATGGAATTGCTCCAAGCGCCCACCGAGGGTTATGGAGACGCGATCGTAATTCCCGCTATCGGGGCGGAGAATTTTGAGATTAAGAGCGGAATGCTTTCGTTGATCCAAGCTACGAAGTTTCGAGGTCGTGAAGCCGATAATCCTCACGACCATATTCGGAATTTTGATCGTCTTTTAGCCACGAGCAAGTTTAAGAACGTCGACACCGATGTCGTCAAGCTTATGCTTTTTCCGTACTCACTTGATGGTGCCGCCAAGGATTGGTACGAGAAAGAGCCACCTAATTCGATAACTACATGGAAGGATCTCGTTTCCAAGTTCGTTAATTATTTTTTCCCACCGTCTAAGACAACGTTTTTCAAAAACGAGATTACGAAATTTGAGCAAAAATCGAATGAATCTTTTAGAGACGCGTGGGATCGTTTTAAGGAATTGCTTAGGCAATGTCCTCACCATGGTTTTTCCGAGTTGCACCAAATCGATACGTTTTACAACGGTCTTAATTTTCACGAACAAGACTCGTTGAATTCCGCCGCCGGTGGCAACTTTTTGTGTAAGACTCCGAGAGAAGCTTTGATAATTATCGAGAACCGATCCAAGTTTTACCAACTCCGCAATGCACCGAGTGTTGCCAATGTCGCCAATGTTAGTAGTTCTAATCGCGACATTGAGAGAGTTGATGCAAAAGTCGATAAGTTGACGAATGTGTTTACGTCTTATCTCATTGAGATGCAAAAGAAAGACGCTCCCGCTACGGTGAAAGCGGTTGAGGTTTCGTGTACGTTTTGTGGTGGACCTCATAATTATTACGAGTGTGCGGCTACGGATGGCCAAACGTCGAATGTGAGTGCGTTAAACAACAATTTTTCTAATCAAAATCAAAATAACGCCGGTCCATCACAACAAGGCAATTATAACCAAGGCAACAATTTTCAAAATCGAAACAATTTTCAAGGAAACAATCAACAAGGAAATTTTTCGAATCAAAATCAAGGAGGTTATAATCAAGGTCGTAATATAACTTGGCAAAATCGAGATAACAATCAAGGAAATAATTTTTCAAGTGGGAATCAAAACAATTTTCAAAGAAATAATCAAAACCAAGGGAACTTTAATTCTAATCAAAATAGTTCGTCAAACGATTTTCAAAATTACATGAAAACGAATGAGGCTAATATGAGACGATTAGAGGGAGAAATTGGTACTTTGAAAAACGACTTTACAAATACTTTGAAATTGCAAAACACGAAGATTGAGCAAGGGCAAATTGATATTAAAAAGATGTTTTCGGCTATAATGAACAAAGCCTCGGGTTCGTCATCGAGTTCGTTACCTAGTGACACCGTAGCTAATCCGAAAGAACAATGTAAAGCCGCCTCGTCTCGTGAGAAAGGTCGTGTGATTACCCCTAACCTTTAAGGATTCCGTGTTGTTTATCCCTCTCAACTCTCGACTTCTAAGACGTCTTCTTGTTCTAAAGTCGATGGGGTGAACGTGGCGACCAAGGAAAAGAGTGCACACCCTCGTGTACCTCAAATTCCATCCACGGTTCGAAAAGAGAGCTTTGTCGACCTTACCAAAGTAACCCTTGAAGAAACTTGTGCATCGATCCTTCTTAAAAAACCCAAAAGGCGTATGCCGAGAAAGGAAAAGGATCCGGGCCAATTTCTACTACCTTGTGATTTTTCCGAGATTGAGGGATGTTTAGCCCTTGCCGATTTAGGTGCTAGCATCAATCTCATGCCTCATTCTCTTTGGAAATTGATGAGATTGCCTTCGCTTACCCCCACGAACATGACAATCGAGCTTGCAAATTGTACACCTTTAATACCAACTGGAATAGCCGAGGATGTCTATGTTAGGATTGGAAAGTTTGTTTTTCCCGCGGATTTCGTTATATCCGATTACGAGTGTGACCCTAAATGTCCCATTATTTTAGGCCGACCATTCCTATCGACGGCTAGAACCGTAATCGACGTTCACGAGGGGAGACTTACTATGAGATATGGGGATGAGAAAATAGACTTTTTCGCTAGAAAATCCCAAGGGTTTTATGAGAATGAAAAAACCGAGGTTTCAAAACCTAATGATTCAAATTCTAATGATTTCAAAATGTTTACTTTAGCGGAAAGAATGAAGCTTGATGCATGTTTTGAAAGAATTAAGAAAAACGGTTTTAAGGATGATGATTTTAATGATAAAGAATACGTGTACCTAATTCAAAAGGGTATGTGTAAATACATGGATGAAAACTCACTTTGGGATGTTTTTAGCGAAACAAGTGAAACACCAATTCCGAAGGGCGACGTTAGTGCCATCACGACAACGACCAAAATGGGCTCGTCTTCACCACCTTCGAAGGACCACGTCTTTGAGGCTTCAACTTCTAACTCCATCGAAGTGCCTCCTTTGCCTAGCCCAACACCCGTTGAGGCTAAAGGGTTTATCGACATCGATCCTCTCGTCTTAGAAAAGTCACCTAAGCATAGTCATTTGACTTGTAAGTCCATGGTTGTGAGTGCTCACATCGACTCTTTCTTTGACGATGACGATGGCGATTTTGCCGAGATTGATCACGTACTTCGAAATCCACATGCTATTTTTGATTCTCCTAAGAAGAAACATGTGAAGTACGATGATTATGAGTTTGATCCCGAGATTGAGAAAATCATTGAACGAGAGCTAGCTCTTATGCCTTCACTTCCACCTACGAGTGAGGTCGACCTTTCCAAAATCGAGGATGAACTTAATGAGTTGGAACGTCTTATTTTCGATGACGAACCAACTCATGTGACCACCAAAAATCCCATTCTCGAGGAGTTACCTAATCAACACTCCTCATTTGAGAATGACGTTTACCACATTCGTGAGGATCTAACTTATCAACGATCCCCACAAAAGAATGATGGTTTCGTGCTTGATCGTGATCTCTTCGAGAGAGTTTCTAAGATACTCAAGGAGGGGAATGACAAACCATGGTTTGACAAGCCTATCTTTGATGAAGAAATCGATGAGATCGACGTTCATGAGGATGACGAGTATGTTGACCCCGAGGGGGCGGTGTTCTTTATTGACAAACGTTTTGAGAGCTTATATAATCCGCCACCCCCTCCTACCAATGACTTAAATGTGAGGATTTTAGCGCGACTAATTTTCAATTTGACACGCCAAATATTTTCGACATTATTCAATCGGGTTTTCATAAAGAGTTTAAAAATGATGAAAAAGGAAAAGATTTTAAAAATGTGTTAAAAGATTTTTCCACATGTTTAACTCCGTCATCACCGCGTTATATGAGTGCTACCACCTCGTCTACTCCTTTTGACGATGGTGTGTGTGGTCTTAGTATGGGGGAAGCCCCAAATGTTCCCTCACACTTTACCACCGAGGACGAGATTTACGATCCCGGAATTGCTTGTAAAGGGAAATCTCGGTCTTCCACCGATGCAATAAATGGAAATCTTATCTATTTGCTTGGTGTGAGTCTACCTCGAGTAGCTCATTTTAGTGACTTACCCATTGCCCCACCTTTCTACTTCTTATCTCTTTTCTTCTACCCCATTGGGGTTTTGGCACGTGTCGAAGTGGCGTTGTTTCGTCTTTCATCCGAAAACGAGGACGCTATCTTTGACCCCGGTATACGTTTATCGGGTTTTTAAAGTACTCCACGTACTTTTGGGCCTTGTTTATCATGTAAGCCCCACCAAAAATGACCATACCAAGATTATCCCTAAATGATCACATTTATAGGGATCCGAGTCGAGCTTTTGACTCGGTTATCAAAAACAAGGTGCCTCGTGGGGGATTCTCATGCTTATCCTTGTAAATATTATCGCTTTCTTAGTTAATGTAACGAGGGGACTTGTGCTCTTCCTACCTTTGTTTCGTGGTTGTTTGTGATTGTGATCTATTAGGTTCATCGTCATCATTGAAGCCTCTCGTGTTCGTTTTACGGATCACTCGAGCTTCGATCGTTGCCTTTGGAGATTCCGATATCTGATGATATCCTTTTATGTTCTAACGTTTATCTTATTAGCATAATTCATAAACGGCTTTTAGGTTATTCGTTTTACCCTTTCCATGCTCGAGATTAAGCATTCGACTTCGTCTCTAGTATGGGGGTGTTTACACCCCTAGACTCGAAACATTGAGGACAATGTTTAGTTTTAGTATGGGGGGTGAGTAGATACTTCACCTTGCTTACGTCAACACGCAATCCAATATTCATCATTTTGTTATCGTTTTGTTGCAAAATAAGGCTAAAAATGGCCAAATTTTAAAATTTTTCTAGTTTTTCATAAGTGTTTAAGACACGAATGTAGGTTTTCCGATGGTGAGAACGAGAGTAATTTTTGACTCGACCGTGCGTGTTGAGCACTTAGCTTCGATTCCTTAACTTTTTAGGCTAAGTCTCTTAAATGAGGACGAGAAATGATAGAGTTATTTATAAGTCTCGTAATCGTCACGATCTCATGTGTAGTAATTATTAGCTTATTCTCCCAACGCTTTTGCATAAATAATTGTTAATAAATATTGATTTGGCGGTTTAGTCACTATTGTTGGGTTTCTAATTTGTTTTGGTAGCTTCCATGTAATTAAATTGGGAAAACATTAAGGTATCGCCAGCGTCACGGTTTTGAAGTATTGGCACCCGAATAATCGAAAGCTTCACCTAATAATAAGATTTCAAGTGCTCACCTAAATTAAGCAAAAATTTGAAGCTCACAAGGCCGAAAAATCTATGCCCAAATTGAAAGTGAATCAAGCCTTAATCTTCGAAGCTTTAAAGATCCAAAATTCGCCTTAGCGTGAGGATATACGTCTTTGGCTAATAAAACCACCGATGAGGCGGATAATAAAAGGCAAGGCAAGACCGAAGTCATAATAAAAGCTCCATGGCGGAGTTGAATAAAAGATGGAGGTAAACCAAAGATAATAAGGCCCTTCCGTTAGGGGGCGTATAAAAGTCTTGGTAATAAGTCTCATGTTCAAAACCGTTATAAAATCGTGTTTATCGATCCTTCTTGTTGACTTAATTTTTTGACATCGTTGTCTATTAGGATGAATTATTGATTTGATGATTTTGGTTACACCGTTAAGACTATATTTTTAGACTTAATCTCTATTCACGCATAAGTCAATGATGTATCCTCGTGATCATTAAGACAAAATAAAATATAAGAGATACCAAGTAGGAATAAGGGAGTTTAGGTTCGTAATTAACACTCATGAGATATGATCGTTTTGCTAACTTATAATAACAATGATCTCGTTACACGCTTAGCATGGAATTGGGTGAAAATCGAGGACGACGAAATTATTTCTAACGAAGCATTCACGTGTTCTTGTTCTATGATCCCAAAAGTCACATTCTCGTGATGAAAACAATACATTATGTCTAAAACGCGTGTAGTAGTTTATTTAAATTTTAGGTCTTGAATAAATGTCATCATAAAATGAATTTTGGAAGTGCTATGATACTTAATTCTAGCATTGCGTGAGGACACGGCAATGGTTTAGTATGGGGGAGTGATGAGACTGTATTTATACATAGTCTCATCGTCCAAATCGGGCTTAAAACGCTTAAAATATCATCAAAATACCCATATATGTGCTTGTATTTGTTCATTGTGTATTTTAGGTATGGATATCGTGAATTCACCAAAAGATCAAAGGAATCAAGCAAAAACGAACACGGGAAACGAAGCCGCACAAAGAACCAAGCCCGAATCATGAATTTCCTTTGAAGTCCTTGAAGTTTGAAGAATTGGCAAGATTGGCCCCTCAACTTTTGAAGACTTGTCATATTATACCCTTGCAAAACCCTATTATTGCATTTGGGTCCCTAATATTTCAAGATTATGCCATTTAAGCCCTTAAAGAATGAAGAAAATGCTTATATGGTCCTTGATACAAAGATTTGCAAAGTATTGTGCCATATTTAACAATTGCTTGAAAGATATTACAAAGGAAATGAAGAAACAAGCTGTTAAGTCTTCATTTGATGGTTTATGAAGAGTGTAGGGGGCAAACCTGTGCAAACCAAACCCAAACCCGCTTTTTACCCAACCTAAGCCCACACTATTATCCACTTAGCCCAACTAAACCCCCCAATACCCGAAATCCGAGCCCAAGTCAACTCACCAGTCAAACCTTCCCCACTAACTTTTTAAACCTGTTTTATTTAATTAAGTCAACATTAGTCAAATGTTTTAAAAAGGTGGGAAACACACACTGTAGCAATTTACCCCTAATCTCCCCAGATTATGAACACAAGAACCCTAATTGGGAAATCACAATTCACTTAATCCCCAAACCCCATAATATCCAGAAACCTAATTGATACCCACCTAAACCCGACCCAACTCCTAACACACTCACCCGTGACCTCCAGTGGAGCCCCCGACCTCCCCTGTCTACCCAAAAATGGCAAAGAGAGAATCTGTTGACTCCATCAACAGCTCACATGCATAACTTGGTCCCAAAGGAGTATATGAACGATCAAGATCACTCAGTACAGCTGGAACATCACATGCTATGATTTGACCAAGAATTTTCAAGGGCAAAAATGGATTTTCGTGTAAATTAGGGTTGAGGGTTTTAGTTCCTGTATTATTTTATTCAAGCTTCTAGTAAATTCAGTAGAGTAGTATAAAATGGGTGGTTTGTACCCATTTTCATTCTGGTTCCAGTTTTTAAATGTAAAAAATATTGAGTTATTAATGAAAATGAAAGCTTCAATTTTTTAGCATAAATTCTGAGTTCCCTTTTATATGTTTCTAGTTTAAGTGATAATTAGTTTGAAAGATTTCAAGTCTGTAGTTTATAGACAAGTTGTCAGAAAATCGTTTTTTTTAAGTTCTTGGAAAAATTTTTAATTTGAAATCATTCAAAAGGGATTGAAGTGAAAGTGGAGGTCCTTGTTGAGTGATTTCATCAGCTTTTGTTAAGGTTTTAGTAAGTTTCAAATTATTTGGTTTCAAAAATTTCAAGTATAGAAAAATCAGTTTTCAATTTTTTTTTTGTATAAGCTTATAAGCTATAGCAGCTTATTCAATAAGCTTGCCTATAGCTTATTTGTCTTCTCCACAGGTCATTGTTTGTGTTCTCCTTTCTTCTTGGCAGGTTACAACAGCAAGTTACCAAGATCTCCATTTCAATTTTTTTAGAAGACATAGGGTGTGTTTGGGACTGCTGTGGTCCCCACACCATTTTCTCTACATCAGCAGCTTACAACAAGCTTGCATAAGCCCTCCATAAGCTCAAATAGATGGTTTAAGAAAGGCATCAGCCCCATAAGTAAGGCTTGAACCTCTTATTTCATTTTTTGAACTTTATGTGAAAATTTATGTGATTTTTGTGTTTGAATGCTATATGTTATTTTTCTTGTTTAATTGTGCTTTATTTAAGTTTATTTACATGTTAGATTGAATAGAAATCAGTTTGGTTTGTGCTTGCTTAAGTTTTGTTTGAGAATAGTCACTTTCTGAAATTAGGGAGTGTTTGGAAACTGGTGTTAGGTAGTGATAAGTGATTATATTAGTGGTCAAATTAGTCTAGGCTGGCTTCTCTTGCTAGATTAGGTTGTTATAAGCTGTTAGTATCAAGATTAGACAAGGTTTGAATCAGTTTTGCATGTTCTTATGTTGGTCACATTGGTTAAAATCAGCATAGACTCTTTATGCCTTGTTTTGATAAAAAAGGGTGCTTTCAAATTGTGTATTCTGCTAGTGTTAGGGCTAATCTAGGATTATAGATAGTTTTTACTTGTTGTGTTTGACTTGTATGCAAGATATGGCCTGTTAACAATCAGATTAGTGCACCTAGAATAGCCTAAGCCCCCACAGGCCCCCCTTTTTGTCACAGCAACTGATTTCTGCTAATTTTGTGTTTTATTTGCTCTGTGCCTTGGTGTTTTTTAGCATAAACTGACTTCCCACACTTCCATGAGTGTGGGGGTGCCTTTGTTTCCAAAAGTATCCAAGTAACAAGCAAGATCCAAGCAATGAAGTCCACTGTCCCGTTTTTTTACTCTACCAGTGGGAACTCAATTCCCACTGTCTTTGTTAATTGTTCCCACTGCTGTGCTAAAGGACAAACAGGTCCACAAGTCAACATCAGTTTCTTTCTTTTTTGTCTTTTGTGACCTAAATTTGGAGTTAGGGTTTCATTCTTTTTTCTATATTTTTCTTTTTCAATTCTTGATTTTCAGTATAATTTATTTTTAGGTTACTGTTCATTTTCTATTTTTTTATTTAATAGCTTATTTAATTACTTTTTAATTAATCTGTTTTTGTCTTTTAGTGTAGAAACTTAATATTTTTCTGTTTTAAAATTTTTCCTAGGGTTAGAATATTATTTTAAGATTTTTAGTCAAAAAGTTTTTCACTGTTCATCTTTTTTTATTATTTTTTATAATTAATTTAGTTTAATTAGGGTTTATTTAATAAACTGTTTTGTCTTTTAGTGAAAAATTTTATATTTTTCAAACCTTTTTATTTTTCTACTGTTCATTAGTGTACTTTAGGATTTTTAAAATTGTCAAATTAATTTTGGCACTCTTTTATTATTTTTAATATTTATTTTAGTTTAATTAGTTTAAAAATAGTTTTAAGTGTTTTAAAAATAGAAAAATAGTTTTAAAAATTTAGGAAAAATACTTTTTAGTCTTTAAATAATATAAGTAACTTATTAGTTCAATAAAATTATATTTTGGGCATTTTGTTAATTATATTTAATTTTAGGGCTTTAATTAGCATTAAAAATTGAATATTTAATTAATAAAAGGTTTTAAAATATATTTGTTGGATTTTTATTCTTATTTATATTATTTAAGACTTAGTTTAATCTTTTAATTAATTTTTAGGTTTAATTTTTAATTTCGTCACGTTTTACGTATTTACGTTCGCGTTTTACGTTAATTCGTCGTAGTTTAATCGTAGTCGTAGCTCGTCTTTTATTTTTCTCTTCTAAACCAAAAACGACACTAATCCAAACATTGTTATTTTATATTTTGGCACATTAGTTCACACACCTCCTTCGAGAACGAACCCGCATTTATTCGGTTTTACGTTTTTCCTAAAGCGTATAACTTAATACTTGCCGCATTTATACTCGTTTTTCCTAAGACTTGTATATAAAAACCTACATCATCTATACCTTTTTCTTCACAAATTCTCACAACCCATCAAACATCATTATAAATATACTTAAATTAAGTAAGACGAAATTCACCTTCATCGTCATTTTTTTAAATGAGTGACTTAATCATGGGCAAAGCTAAAGAGACCACGAAGGGTCCCGACCGCATATTACTAGCATGGCACTCGTGGAATGTGACGTCGTGTATCTAGTGACTATTTTTTACGATCAAATTATAGTTAAAGTCGTAAAAAATAAATAAAATAAACTTACTAAAAACTAAACAGATAAAAAAACTCGTAAAAATATATCAAATGAATGTTGGATTAAGAGCACAAAATATTAGAAAATATAGTAAAATTAAATCATAAAAAATAAATACATTAAAAGATATTTTAATATAAAAACAAATGTGATTTTTTAATAGTTTTTTACAAAAAAATTGTTACAAAAGATTATTAAAAAAGTTGTTAAAAAAATCTATGATTAAGATTGCTCATACTTATGTCAATATAGTGTTTTAAAAGGGATATTTCCATAAATAGAAAGTTTAAAAGTCAATTTTTTGGTATTTCGAAAAATAAAAGTCTCAAATACATACTTTGTAATATGGATCAAAATCCTCTCAAGTTGAAAGTAACTTCATTAATTATGTTGATCAATTAGAATTTAGATAAATATATAAAACATTTTCTTCTAGTGAATGCAGAGGGGTCACATGCATTCATCTTTGTTGTGATTGAGAACTTGACTAATCGCTTCAACTTGAGATGATCTTCTTCCTTGTAATATAGTAAGATAAGATAAGATTTAGATTCACTGTAATTCATATAAGGTGCCGTGTGGTTCGAGTTTCAAAATTACAGAATTCTAAATTCTTGTAAACTTAAATTCTTGAGAACTAAAAATATCAGAATTTAAAATGCTTACGCATGTTTGGTTGGCAGAAATTCTTAATATTTTGAAATCTTGGTTTTTGTTCGACATGATTAACACGAATAAATATTTTCTATATAAATCTTCTATTTAAACGAGTAAAAACTGAATTCTCACTTTTTATATAAAAATTTATATAAGTTGTGTAAAATTTTTATATAAATTTTATAAAAAATGTATATATATTTTTTACAAAAAAAACTTATAAATTTTTAAATAAATTTATTTTTCTTGTTTATACGAGTAAAACTGAATAAATATATTTTTATAATATTTTCTTATATTTCTATTCAAATGAGTAAAATTGAATTTTTATTTTTTATATATTATATAAAATTTATATAATTATATTTTTCTATTTAAACGAGTAAAATACAATAAATATTTTTTTATAAACAATTTTGAAATTATAAATATTCTATTTAAACGATTAAAAATCAAAATTTTCATCTTTTATATAAATTTCATAAGAATTTTTTTATATAGATTTTATATTATTTAAGATAAATTTTATTTTTTCTCTTTAAAAGAGTCAAAACTGAATATTAGGGGTGAGCATAAAACCCAAAAATCGAAAAACCGAAAAAAATCACACCAAAAAAACCGCCCCAATTGAAAAACCGAAAGGATGGTTGGCACATTTTAAAAAACCGAATGTTTGGGGCGATTTTTGTTTGAATGTATAAAACCGAACACAAAAAACCACCCCGCCCCACTTAGGTTTACAAAATTAATATATTTTTATATCTTTAAATAATTATATATGTGTTATTTCTAATATGTTTAGTTGTTTTTTTTTTAAATATACATATTTATATAAGATATTAAAATAATTGATTATGATTTTTTTCGCCTAACTTTTGTTAGATTTGCTATATAAGAATTTTTATTATTTTATTATCAATTTTTGGTTTTATATAATTCGGTGGTAACTAATATTGTTATTATTGTAACGTATGTAATTGATTGAAACTATTATTGTTGGTTTGCAACTTGTAATTATGATGAGTTTAGTTTGTGTCGAAAGTGATTGACTATTGATGCGGTGTTATGTAAACAGGAAACCCAATGCGTAAAATTAAAAGAGAAAAAAACCGAAACCGAACCGAAAAAAACTGAAAAACTGAACTGAAAAAAAACGAAATTAAATGGTTTGCGATATGTAAAAACCGAAGTTTGCGGTTTGGTTTTTGGTTTAACATAAAACCGCCCCAAACCGCCTCATGCTCACCCTTACTGAATATACAATTTTTATATAAATTTTTAAAATTTTTTATTTAAACATAAAACCCGAATAAAAACAACTAGAAAAAAAGTTTATAAAATCTTCAAGTAATAAAAAATTCTTCGCTTTTGGAGAATTCTGATTTCTCTATTTTTGTCAATTCGGAGAATTTTCAATTATTTCTTTTGTTATACCAAACACAATATTTAGGAGAAATTAAATCGTAAATCATTTAAATATTTTCAAATATCCCCTGCCCTGACATAGCTTAAAGCCCATAAGCAATGGCAGGCTCACAACTTAGAGCCCAATATATTGTTTCTAAAAAGTCTCCAAAATGTGGTATTGCTATTTGCTAACTGATGAAATGTAAAAGAGTCGCCCCTCACCTCTCAAGTCATAGTAATCCTCAAGAATCAAGATCAATAGGTAAATTTTTTTATAGAAGTCTTATATTTTAAATTTTGAATCGGTTCAGCCACTTTTGTAAAACCGTATGATGTACAAGACCTTCAAAACTAACAATTGCAGGGAGCTTTAACGTAACAATTCTAATAGTTCGAGCAAGGACGAAGCCAGGACGAAATATGGTCGGGTGCAAAAAAAATTTGAACTGTAGATGTAAAAAATGAATTAAAACGAAGGGTAAAAACACGTTTTGATTGACTAGGTGCATTTAAGATACATTTAGAAAAGATCGATGTTTTCTTCACAAATTAACAATACACAGAAAAAATCCATGGGGTCACGGGCACCCGCGGGAACCCCTGGACCTGTTGTGCATGTTCAGCATAAATATGATACGTCTTCATCAGAAACAGTACTTGGCCGGAACAGTTCGCGTTCAAGCTTCGAATAAGGTAACAGTTCTAAACTGATCTTCAAACTAAATACATTTGCATACTCGATTTATTTAAGTTCTTGTTAGAAGGTAGATTGTTAAATATTTTAACGTTCACCAAGGCATGGAAATAAAAAAAAATGAGCATACATCTTACAGACTAAATTACTATCAGTGGCAAAAGAAATCGAATGGCACATGAGGTGTGGAATATTGTTGAGAAAGTACTTTGGCGGCCACAATGGAATTGGCTGCTTCGGTGTAGTGTATCCCGTCCCAACTTATGAATTTAGATCCTGGATTACAAGCTTGTGAGCCACCATGACTACATGTGACATTTATGTTGTAATTATACGGAGGCCCTCCAAAGCCACAACACGCCATCAATGGACTTGAGAAACCTACATAAATGAAATCAAATATTGTATAAACCTGCATTTTAGGTAGCAAATAAATTTGAACCTATACGGGGCTATTTGGCATACCATATTTGCTAGCGTTGGCAATTAGGTCATACTTGATGGCGTAAATATCAACATAAACGATTGTTGAATCCTTCAATTCTGACCTCAACCGAGCGCTCAAACGGCGGAGTCCCTCATTAAACAAGTTTGCAGCAGAGTTGTAGGATGCAACACAGCCATGAGGATCCAAATCTTTGGAAGTTGGTTGGACTTGCCACATTTTTTGAGGCAAACAACCTAATGGACCAGTATTGTGAACCCAAAATTTTCTGCCACCATGATCGTGTATCGTCTATATGGATCAACAAAGAATAAAGAACAGAGCAAACACACAAGTTTTAGTAGATAAAATATTTAAGTCAAGTGTGTAAGAATGCATTATCAGCTTTTGTAAAATCTAGACACATAAGTTTCTAAAACAGCTTATGCTCACCCTGATGGCGTTCTTGATTTCTGCAAGTACGGATGGTATTCTTTTGACAACTTGGGCATATGAATACTTCTTGGCAAAGGCATCAGCAATGTCATTTTGGCCAATGTCAATCATATAAAGTGCATGTTGGAACCCGTCATCATTGATCATCTTTTGTGAACCTGAATGAAAGTGAAGTGGTGAATAATTAATAAGGATAGCAAAAAATGGAAGATAGTTTTTTCTTGGGAAAATATGATCTTTTTGACAATTATAGGTCCTCACAGGGATGCCCGGTTAGACCGCGTAAATCTGGCTCAACATTCGTCACCGGGTGGCGGGTAGCCTGAATAGGGAAAACCTCATCTTTACCGGTTTTAGCGATAATCATTCTACTATTCCTAGGTTCGGGGAATAAGTAAAATTGATTATTTTAAGAAGTTTCAAGAGTTTATCAGGAGTGAAGGTCAAGATCTTAACAGTGGAAATCTACACGAAACTAAGAATGGCGACCAGAAAGAACCGATAAATTCATAGTTACTTTTGACTAATCTTTTGTGAGCTTCTTGTCAAAGTCACCAATGCAGTGATCTACTTGAGTTAAAGTATAAGATTTAAATTTAGGTTTCCTAATAAAGTTTTTGAAGCTAATCGGTGCATTCATATATTCTGATTCTGAAAAATTAGAAAAATCATGAAAACAGAAGACACAGAACAGAGTTATTAATAATATGAGTCAAAATGCCATTGACAAAGAGTCATGAAGTATGAACTTATGAACATGACTTTTATACATTTTTTTATAGTGTTAACCGGGAATGAACCAGGGGTAGATATATTAGCTATTTCGACTAAAATGAAAATTGAATTCACCAAGGTTTGAGATAAAATAGTGCTTAATTGCATATACTAACATGCTCAAACTTTTTTAAGCAATAGAGCATGCTTAACCCCTAGTACTTTACAACGGAGTTTAAGTTAAAATTACAATAGATAATATAAGCTGAAAATCATGGGTAAATAGATAAGAACAATTCGGTGAATTACCAGCAGAAAGAAGCTCACCAGACCTGGACTTGAAGCGAAGGAACTGCATAACCTGAACGTTCAAAGCAAATGGTACAAACTTAGGCAGTGTCGACGACCCAACCACAGCAAAGTTGGCCCCATTTGAAAACGTAGAACCCAATGATTCCATGTATGCAGTTAAGAACCGGGTCTTCACACTCTGGCCTGCAACCCAGCCACCAAACAAACGTAAACAAATTTTATGCTTAGACAAACAAATCATGATTAAATCAGTATCATTACCATGACTCTCTTATGTAGTTAAACGTAACTAAACAAACAAAAAGTAGCAACATACACTGATACACATAATATGAAGTTCTGAACTACTCTTTAGGGAGTCAAAATAGCATTTGGTAACATTTGAAGGTAGGAAGTGTGATTTTGCCTACTCTTTTTCCCTTTTACTCACATGCCCCAAATTAGGATTGGAGATCCTAGTTTGGGAAAATTATAAAAAAATAGTATTTGAAATCACAAATTATCAATCATCAATTCCGTTAGTTCGCTTATTGAGATTTTAATCTGCTTATACCCTACTTTAAATGACTAAAAGGGAGTCTCGGTTACCATTTTTTAGGCTTATTAGCTTATGTGGATTTAGAAAAGTTCATAAGCTCGCTTTTTTGGGCTTACGAGATTATCAACTTTTTTTTTTGATCCAAAATGCAATGCAACCTCAAACATGAAAACACGAGATTATCAACTTGAGCCGAGTTTATGACTTATTTAAGTCTAAAATCTCCAACTTCCATAAGCTAAGCTCAGAAATATGCCCATAAGGTCATAAGCTCAGAAATAAGATAATTCATAAATGCTAGATAAAACTACCTATCTCCAAGACTCCGACATATAAAATTAGTACACACCAATCAAATCCAGATAAGATCTGCAAACTATATATTTTAATTAAAAAATGTCGGTGCAACATACATTTCAAACATTAAAAAACATAACATAAATCTATTTACATCATAAACTAAAACAATGTAACACTTTAAACAAGTTTGTAACAAATAAAAAAGAAACTTACATAGGAAATCAATAACCAAACGACCATCACACAAACGACCAGCAGGTTTACCAAAGAATGTCCGACCATAAGGTGAACCAATGGAGTAACCAAGAGCAACAAGACCACCAGTGTCAGAGTTGGAATCACCAAAGTTGAAAATGTGAGGTGGTTTTGTGCATAATGATTCAGTTGACTGAGAAACAAGGAAGATCACAGTGATGAATGTATACAAGTTTGAGTTTGAAGATGAAGCCATCTTTAGTGGCAGTAGAAGTATTCAAATTACACTACTGTTTTTTTTTTTTTTTTTTTTTTTTTTTCTGAAGATATGGAAGAGAGTAAAGTACACCTTGACATAAAAGGACAAAATGATGAGATATGTGGCAAGAGAGTTTAAAAACATGGATATTTGGTTAGCATTATTGTGTTTGGTTTTATGGTTAATTTTTTGTTAAATACAGTAATTTTTTTTATATTTTACTTGATTTGAGTTTATTGCGATCCAAAACTTTATTTCAATATCAACAAATTAATTTTCAATTCTTATTTCTATTTTAATCTAATAAATACCACACAAAACTTATTATTTTTGTAAATATTATTTGAGTCAAGTTATTTTGAATACCATATCTATCATGGATACTAAGGGACTCATCCCACCATCCATCCTTATCATATCTAATGGTTGAGATTAAAAGTATTTAATTATTTCACTTATTTTTAAAACTTAAATATCTTTTAAACCGTTAAGTGTTAAACGAAAAAAAATATACCATCGCGACGAGCATTTAATTAGCTTTCTACAGATATGCAATATGATATACTTTTGAAGAAAAAAAAATCGCTTTTTTTTTAAATTTGCGTAAAATATCATATATGATAATAGTGTTTTATCATATATGATATTGGTTTATATCATATGATATTGGTTTATATCATATGATATTGGTTTATATCATATATGATAAGTTATATCATATATGATACCAGTGTTACTATCATATATGATATTCAGTATCATATATGATAAATTACGGAAAAAACAAAAAAAAATAATTTGTCGAAAGTATATCATATAGCATATCTGTAAAAAGATAATTAAATGCCCGTCGTAATGGTATATTTTTTTTCGTATAACGATTGACGGTTTAAAAGATATTAATGTTTGAAAAAAAAGAGAAATTGGTTTTATGTTTAATCTTATCCATTAAATTAAGATGGAGATGAGTGGTGGAGATTAGTCCCTTAGTATCCAAATAAAATTTGGTATCCAAATGAACTTAAATCATATTATTTGCATTACTCATTAAACGAAAAAAATACACTATCATAAAACGCATTTTATTACCTTTTCTGTATATATACATGTTATAGTTATACTTTCGACAAAAAAACTTTTTCTCATTTTTCATGTATTTTTCGTGTTTTTTAACTGTTGAAACTTGAATCCATTTATAATATATTGGATAACAATAATTTAAATTTTCGTACAAAGTCATAGTATATTATATAACATGAATATCATATGTGATTTAAAACTAATATCATTCGATTTAACACTAATATGTGATTTAACATTAATATCATATATGATTTAACATTAATATCATATTTGATTTTTCATGCAATTTTTAAAAACAAGAAAAAAGATAAAAAAAGATGAAAAAAGTAAAGAACGTGGAAAACTTTTTTTCAAAAGGCAAAAGGATGTTATAGTGCATATATGTAAAAAAAATAATTAAATGTTCTTCGCGATAATATATTTTTCTTAGCTAAACAATTATCGGTTAAAAGCTATTTAAATTATAAATAATAGATGAAATAATATAATGTTTTTAATCTTATCCATTAAATGAAATGTAAATGGATCGTGGTAATGAGTCCTCTGGTATATAAAAAGATATGGTATCTAAAATAGCTCCCTTATTTTATTTTTTGTATTTTCAAAAAAAAAAGTTTAAAAACTTAAATTTGGATAACTAAAAGGATCTCTACCAAAGCGTTTTGACACATTTCGAATAGAGTATGATGTAGACTCGATAGCGAGAATTGGACTACGCGTCTCCTATCTCGAGATGTCTCCTTTTCAAACACCAGTTCCTTACTATCGAGCCATCATGCTATTGGAATTATTGACTCTATAACATATTATATATCATAAGTATCATGAGTAAACACAGCAGAAGTAAGATCATGTATGAACATATTAATTAACATCAATAAAAAGATAAACTTACTTTCTTGAACTCAATAAAGAAGAAGAACTAGTTAATAAAACGCGGAACTACCACTAGTGGTGTATAACGACACGAATTAACCAATCACCAAAAACCCAAAGAAACCAAAAGTAGGTTTCATCTACTTATATTCACAGTACAACCCCACAATTAAACCCACATTACACTTGCACGATTAAACCTGATTACTAGATCTCACCAAGAACATTGAATACAAGAACATCAAAACCCTAACTTGGGGTTTTCTCTATAAATAGGCTACCTATGGGAGGGGTGGGATTTGCGTGTGTGTTTTAAGGGTTTGAGATAGTTAAAACTTGTGAACAATAACCTATTTATATAAGGTGGGGTTACTTGTTCTCAAAGTTTTTTATGGGCTTCTAAAGCTCTCTTTTTCCCTCTTTACCCCTTAGGCCGATCGAACTCTATCCAAGACACATTTGGATTGACTTTTTTACCTTCTAGATTAACTTATGGTTAATTACATTAATTACCTATTATTTAGAAAGTCTCTTAGTTAAATGTTAAATCTTAAATCTTTTACCTTATAACCTAACGACAGTTAAGTATTCAAGTTCTGGTAAATTAAATAAATACAATAAATATACTCCCTCCGTCCCAAAATTATTGTCACCAGGCAAGAATCACACAGTTTAAGAAAAGTACATTTATTACAGCTTTCTCTCTCTTACTTTTTAGCATAATGACAGTTTTACCATAAGCTAATTAATTAATTCTTTTTTAAAGTTTGTAATAACAATTTCAAGCAAGGATAATATAGTAAATTTATCAAAGTTTCCTATCTATTTTTAGTAGTGGATAATAATTTTTGGACAACCCAAAATAGAAAGATGGACAATAATTTTGGGACGGAGGGAGTAATATTTATATATATTTAATGGGGAAATGATCCATGCTACTAACAGCAGTTACCTTATCTGTAGTAGATGGTGTTTTAGTAATTTTAACCCTTATTTTCTTTGCAGAAAACACTCCAACTTGTACCTTCGGTGGAAGCAACTGAAAGATGTCGTAAATTTGAAAAAGAGAATCAATCCAAAATTAGAATAATAAAAAAATCTAAACTTGCATAATTGTTTTCATGATCAAAACACATATTATCCATTACCTTATGTGTTAGCTGGTGTTTGGGTGTACCTACCCCTAAATAACAAAGTTAGATTTTTGTACACGAATATGCTCAAAGATAGCAATGAAACACTGTTGCTACTACAATCCTTTAAATTTAAAACCATTGTGAACTCAAAAGAAGCCGATTAAGCAATACATATAAAACAGAAAAACAACTTCACATACGAAAATAACTAATATAAATTGCTCTGATCATTAACGGTCTCCCAAAATGCGTTGAATGCTGATGTAACAGTCAGTACTGAATAGGGTCGCCAAGTTTCCTACAACGCCCGCCACCACCTCTTCGCCCGCCACTCCGACTATATCTTTTCATTAACAGTCTCTCCACCACCTCAACAAAGAGGTGAAGAAGCTTCGACCAAATTTCGAAGCTGTCACTGCACTTGCAACATGTCACCGTTGTCGCATCGTAACCCAACCGCCACTACCGATATCGCTGACATCAACCTCTGCCACTACCCACTTTTGCCTAGATCCAAAGATCTTTATTTCAATTAAACTTTTTGTATTGGTTATGATTCGAATTTGAAGAACATTGATGTAGGAACTTGGTTATGAGAATGAGATCTAAAAATTTGAAGATCTGAAAAATTGAAGATATCAAGCTAAGATCATTGTGAATTGACTGTAATATCAACAAGATATTGGTCGGAGTAAGTTTTCAGTCACCGCAAAAACTGGAATGACATATAAGGATTGTTGGGTTCGTTATTTGAGAGAGAAGATCACTGTGAATGGGTGAAAATTTACACAAATGGCCCCTTGTTGGAGATAAGGTACCTTTTGTTAGCAGCAGGGATCATTTCCTCATATTTAATACAACATAATCTCAGTTTATAAGTGTGTGACCATGTAGGATCACGTACTGCTAGCCGTATAAATATAACTATGACTTTCTCACTTTCCAACGGATCCACTTGCGGAAGTCTTCAAACACACCTGCCCTGAGAATATTCCAAGAGGATTTGGTAAAAGCATTATTTACTTCATCTACAAACTCTCATCCATAGATTAGATATTTGACCAATAGTGGTTCTGCAATGACTGCACCAGAAACCACGACCTTCATGAGACTTTTCAGATCTTCCTTAGACATGTCTTCCTTCTTCTCAGCTACTTTTAAGTTTTTAGCCACTTTCTTAATTTTTCTTTATATTCTTTGATTCTGCTCCTTTTTCTTCTTTTTCAATTTTAAAGTCCTTAAATCCATCCATAGTTCTGCTAACAATCAACACCGATCTAAGTAGTTCATCATATGAATTAGTTTGCAAACACTTTCTCGGCGTTAGTGTTTTGTCATGAATGAAGGACATCATGAACTATCTTTCCCGATTTGTAAACAGATCATTATTCCTTTCTCTAGCATAACTCTCCATGAACATCTTGGACCTCTCCTCATAATTAATATCCTTTTATGCTTGAGCCACTTCATTATTTTCTCTTCATTTACACCATTTATGTATATTGTCTTCCTTTTCCTGTTCCTTTTTCCTCCTAGCCTTAGCATCCAGTTCTGCATCATACTCTTTGATAGATTATAAAATCATTGCCTGAGTTGCTGGATCAGGATCTTCAGAATCCTTCTTTCTCTTCTTTTGATTTGGCTTTTCAATCAAAATGGAATTTCCTTTATCCTTTGGATCTATACTAGGTCCAGTAGAGGATGATGTATGCACTTCTGAACTTCTTATCACCAAAGGTGGCAATACTACTCTTATGGTTGTTTGAGCAACCATGAGACTAATGATATTCTAAGAAGCATCATATATAGTCTCTTCTGAGCTTTGTTTACAAAGACCCTCTTCCTGTAGCCTACCCATATTCTATACCAATTCACTATCAGGATTGAAATATTCCATACCAGCATTTAGATCTTCATTACTGATAGGTGTGTAAACACCCATCCTTTTTACCACTTAATTACAATAATAACCGAGCCAAAACGTGTATTTTATGTCTTTTATGTCGGAATTATGCGTGGTTTGTGTTTTTGTTGTGATTTAGGACGAAAAGGTGAAAACTGGATAAAACACGGGCATTCACGGGCTTTTATCAAAGAAAAAGACGTAAGACGACGTCAAGAAGTCAAGAGTGCAAAAAGAACGGAATTCCAAGACCAATTCTGAAGATTTATCGAAGAAAAAGTCAAAAGACGGAAGTTTACCAAAAGCCGAAGAACTCAAGTCTTATTTATTGAAGAATTAAAAGACGAGTTCAAAGAAATCTCGAGCCAAAAGTCATTAAAGTCCAAGATTAAAGAAGATTCAAAGGCTTAAGGACTAATGGTGCAATTAACAAAAGATTAAGAAGAAAAGGACTTAATGGTGCAATTAAGAAGAAATGAAGGATGGGAGGAAGCTTCCTAATCCTCCCCTATATATAGTCATTAGGATAATCATTTTTACTCTTGTTGGCTAGAGTGACACTAGTTCTTCCATATTTATTTACTTGCACATTTACTTTATTGCACCTTTACTTACCTTGTCTTGCACTTTAATTTTCAAGTAAGTTACTTTTATCTTTATTGCACCTTTAATTGTCTTGTTTTTATCTCTCATTCTACCTTTCTTTCTTTGCTTGATCTTTATGTTTATGTGTTTGTTATCTTGCTTATTTGATTAAAGGTTATGTTTTTATGCTTTTGATTGTTTTGGATTATTGATTTTATAGCTTATTTGTTTTCATCTTAAAGTTTCTTAAGTTTTTATAAAAGTTATTTTTATATAAAATTTGTTTTCGTAAACTTTGTCTTATTTTGTGTTTTCAAAAGTCTTTAAATTTCAGTTTAGTAGCTTTTTCTTATACGTGTTTGCTTAGGATTTTAGGTGTGTGCTTATTTGTTTATAGCTTATTAGTTCTAGCTTAATTTGTGTTCTTTCCTCCGTATTCCGATCTGTTCAATCGGAAAAGGGTTATTCATTCCGATCATAGTGATCGGATAAGGGTTTTGACATTCCGATTGGAGGGTTTGTGACATTCCGACCAGGTAAGTTGGTATTCCGATCTGGGGTTTTTGCTTGGTTATTCCGATCTGAAAAGGTGACAGCATTCCGATTTGAGTTCCAACAACATTCCGACGAGGAGGATTCCGATAGCCCCTTATTCCCACATTCCGATTGAAGTATTCCGATCTGGGGTTTTTGCTTGGTTATTCCGATCAGAAGAAGGTGACAATATTCCGATTGGGTTTTCCGATAAACATTCCGACCAGAAAGGTAAGTGTATTCCGATTGGGACACTGATCGGATACATTCCGATTAGGGTAATTTTTTTACTTGTTTCGTCTTGTTTAATTTTTAAAAGTTGTCATTTTAATACTTTGTCTAATTTTAATTCTTGTCACGCTTTAATTTAAAGTCATTTAATTATTTTACTTTTCAAAGTTTTTAAACATTGCACCCTTTATTTTAATTAGACTTAGATTTATTTTAACGCATTTTACTTTTACGTTATTTACTTTTACGTCTCGCACTTTTGATTTAAAATCAACCAAAAAATATTTGTTTTACCAAAATCAACAGAGTCGTACTTTAAGCCGGAAATCAATTCGTTAAGATACCGAGATCACGAACATTAACTTTCTTACATGCAAAATCTCAATATAAATTACCAACATTAAGATTGTCAATACCATCATTAATATTTTCATTACCATCATTAATCCCTGCATCACCAGTACTTGAAACTTCCTTCTCATCCCTTGAAACCCTGACAGACCTCAACCCTAGAACAGTTTCAACAACAACACAATCCTCATCTTGAAACTCCTTATCAATTCCCTTCTCAATCTCATCCCCTGAATTAATTGTAGCTTCAAGTGTAGCAAAAACATCTTCTAAATAAGAAGAAACAAAGATTTTTGGAAAACCTTTGGGATTTTTGGATACTCTTAGAGTGCTCTTATCACAATTCTAGATTGTGTCCACTAGCGAGTGTTGGTTAGAAATAGTGAAGGCTTTTTCTTTATGAAATTGTTGGAAATTCTAAACCTTGAGACACTATAGCTTGCACATTTTATTTTAAGCATGCATGCTGCCAAGACATTTTAACCTAGAATTGGGCTGGTTGGATTGGTGACTTGGGCTATATATTTTTGGGTTTACCTAGGAGTTATAATTATATTATATGAGCAAACTTCCTTCTTAAGGACTCTGTGAGCAAGGGACACTAGAGGACAGTCACATTTATCTTGTGTATGCAAGTGTGTGTGATTGGACAGTGCTTGCAAAACTCTGTCTTTTTTAAGATAAGATAACTCTCTTAGGATAAATTTCTTTGTTAGGTCATTTATTTTTATTTATTCTTTTTATTTTTGACCTATGACCAAAAGAAATTGTATCCACTAACAAATACATTTTAGCTGTAACACCCCCAATTTCGGTCATAGCAGCGGAAGGGTTATTGGGTGTTACTTACATAATTCAAGCTTATAATCATAGAAAACGGCTCAAAACGAGTCATTTTAATAAAAACATCCATTCATTCAATGGTAAAACTTTTCACATGGTCATAGATAATTTAATGTTTACAAACTATAATAAATGATAAAAGTTCTTTGAATGAATATGTTTTAGAAAAGCGGGCCAAAGTCATTTCAATTAAGCAAGCTTCACGAAACCACCTTCCTCGAGTGCCTTCCCTATGGACCTGAGATAAAACATGTTATAAAGTCAACAAAATATGTTGAGTGAATCTATAGAGTTTAAAGTATAAAAATCGAACACAAGTATTCAGAATAACCTTCCATGGTTAATAATTCATCGAAAGACAATTATGTTGTACGGACATAATTATCAGTGTTATTACATAAGCCTCATGACATTAAACGTTAACATATATTTATTTCTGCCCACCAACACACCAGCCAAGTGCGTACATTTCTCTCATACTAATGCATCCGATGTGCTCTAATACACATGTGCTTCACTACACATTGAGATAGCTAATCGCATCGGACTGGGCGTCACCCGGATAGATCTATCCATAGTATTAGCATTCTTTCGATTAACAATTCATGATGGGATGTGGGTCTTTTTAAGGCTGTAAGCTAACTTATGTAATAACTTTCATCTAAGCATAAAATCGGGTCCCTTGTGTTCTATTTAAAATAAATAGGGTTTACCACAACTTCTGGTTGCACCCATTCATGGGTTTACAACAACTCTTGTTGTACCCTTCATTTTCGATAAATACTTTTCAAGTAAATAAAGCTTCCACAACTACTAGTTGCACCATTTAATTGGTTTACCGCAACTTATAGTTGTACTCTTTATTTTTAATAGAACAAGCATGTTATCCCCCTCACAAGTTTCTAAAACAATTAAAGAATTTAAAAGAGAGGCTATAGACTCACCTTAGTGATAGCGATATCAAGCGATGTATCAATTAAGATAATACTGACGAGAGCAAATCGACGATATAAGATAAGTCGAGAAACCTCATCTTCTAACGATGACCTTTTTACTTGTCATTGATCCACCATAACGAAAGTACTCGATATAAAAACAAGTACGGCCCATACCAACATTTATCAACAGTTCTATAATTCCGTTTTTCTTTCTATTAATAACACAAGATCAGCCGACACAAAGTTAACGAGATTGAATGGTTTTTATACTCATGAATATGAAAGTATAAAATTCATTCAACTATTTATTTTAGATGACATTTGCTTTCACATTAGATTAAGTAGTCCAAAAGTACTAGTAGCTAAAACTTAACAACCAAGCATGTACACTATGTAACGTGGCACTAATACACGGTTGGTTATACTTTCATAGCTTAAGTCGACATGTATGCATAACATGTCAACCCTTGATAAGAAATCAAATTGTTATTGCCATCCATATAATATTTCTTAAATGAACTTTTTTATCTTTCAAAACTTTGATGTATAACACGAGGCTTCATATTTCTAATAATATAAAATAACTAATTTGTATTAGTTATACATGGGATATATTTATTAGTAACACAATAACTGTTTGACGGGTATTATTGAAGCCCGATATTTTAAAAGTTAAGCGATTTGAAAGTGACTCGTAAGATACAAAAAATAAACGTTCAATATAAAATAAAAACATCGACATTTGGAGGACATTTATATTTTGTTAAATAAATAACTTAAAATAGTTAATGCGTCGAATGAAAGAATGACACATAAAGGTTTAGCGTGAATTACGAAAAATACTAGTAAAATAAAAAAAATTAGACGGCGACAATAGAAAATATGTCTATGTCATAACGAGAATATAAATATCGATACCTAACATATTCCTTGCCGGTTATAATCTAAACGGCATTATTACGCTAAGTTTTAAGCCTTAACCTTCTTGGTTAGCCGATAATTTAAATTTCTCAATAAAGTAAATACATAGTATGTAATATTCGAGATTAAAATAACGCACTTAAACCGATGGATTGTCACATCATCCCAATCCAATTAGGATCTTCGTCCTCGAAGATCAATTTTCCTTATTTCTTTCCTTCTTGTTGAAGTCATACAAATGAGGATATTTTTTCGGCATTTGATGATCCATTTCCCAAGTGTATTTTGGTCATCATCTCGAATTTCATCGGACTTTGACTACTGGAATTCGAATTTGCTTCAATTGCTTAACTTCCTTATCCATAATGTTGACAAGTTCTTCGATGAATTTCAACTTATCATCGAATCTTACTTCGTCAAAAAGATAATAAGATCTTTGTCGGATAGACATTGATTTAGGTTCGACACATCAAAAGTATTGTGAATTCCTTGTATCTCTCGAGGTAATTCAAGTTTGTATGCCACCAAGCTCACTCTCGATATTATCTCGAGTGGCCCAATCATAACAGGGACTTAACTTCTCACCTTTTCCAAAACGTATAACACCTTTCCATGGTGATATTTTTGGCATAACTTTGCCACCTACCTCGAACTACAATGGTTTTCGCTTCACATCATCATAACTTTTCTTTCTATTACGAGCAGCTAACAAACGATTCTTAGTTTGCTCGATCATTTTATTATTGGAATGAAATGAGCAGATTTAATCAATCGGACAATAATGACCCAAATTGAATCAAATCCAAAAAGAGTTTTCTGAAGCTTTGCAATGAAATCCATTGTAATTAGCTCCTACTTTTAGATAGGAATTTCCGGTTGTTGAAGTAATCCTGATGGCTTTTGATATTCAGCATTGATTTTAGCACATGCCAATCATTTACCAACATAAGTCGCAATATACGCTTTCATGTTTTCCACCAGTACAACTTTCTCAAGTCATGGTACATTTTATTCGATCTAGGATGTATGAAATACTTAGGCTTGTGGGATTTCAACATTATTAGATCTCTGAATCCTACAAGTAGCGCTAACCATACTCGTCTTCTTAGACATTAATGAAAACCCTTCAATAAACCTTCGGTAGTAACCGTAAAAACCAAAACAATTGTCGCACTTCAGTCGAAGTAGTAGGTGCACCCTAAGTTTTTAATGGTTTTGATTTTTGTAGGATCGACGTATACCCCACAACTATTAATCACATGGCTAAGAAATTGCACGCAATCAAGCCAAAAATCACATTTCGAAAATTTTGCGTATAACTTTTCACTCCTTAGCAATTTCAAGATAGTCTCTGGATGTTCACCATGCTCTTCTTTATATTTACAATAAATCAGAACCTTATCAATGAACAAGATCACAAATTTATCACGATATCGCTTTCACGCACGATTTATGAAATCCATGTATACTGCCAGTGCATTGGACAATCCATACGGCATTACTTAGGACTCATAATGTCCATAATGATTTCTAAACGCAATAATTGGAATATCTTCCTCACAGATGCGAAGTTGATGATAATCAGATCGTAGATAATCTTAGAATAGACATTAGAAACTTATAGCTGATCAAATAAGTCATCTATGCTCGGCAAAAGATATTGGTTCTTGACCAACAAATTATTTAGTTATCAATGAAATGATCGATCTTTCTTCTTAACGAATAGAATAAGAGCTCCCCAAAGTGTCGAGCTCGGTCGAATAAAACCTTTACCAGATAGTTATTGCAACTACACAAATAATTTATTTCAGCTCGGATGGTGCTAGTTGATATGACACACGTGCCACAGTTGTAACACCAGGAATTAGATCAATTAGGGATTCTATTTTCCTTGGAGACGGAAGCCCTGACAAATCTTCCAAAAATACTTCGGGATAGTCACGAATGACTGGAACATTTTCTACTGACTTCTCTTATGATTTCTACTATCGTACCTGAGCTAGGAATGACTCACAACCTTTTTAGATATACTTACGAGCTCTAATGCACAAAACAATTTTCGGTTTGGAATTATTTTTTTGCACTCAGTGACCTCATCAGCCTTGTCTTGAATTATGTGTCTCATGAGCTAATAAGCCATCCAGACAGCTTCACAAATAGCAAATGACTTAGAAGAAGTCACATCCCTACGTATATTCTTGGTCAACTAGTGAATATAATGCTTGACCTTGACAGCTCAGGTTCCACCATTCATGTTGGCCATGAATTCAGTTAAAGATACAGCAACTTATTCACTAACAACTTGGCGCATTCGTGCTTCAGTCATAGATTTCATTGGCTGCATGATTCTTGTGCAACGCAAATCAAATCATAATGAGTATTCATTCAATTGTTGCATTATACCACATAAATTTAAAAGAGAAAAGCAAAGAAAGATAATAATAGAACGATGTAGAATTTGAAATCAAAATATAGTCATTCCATTGATCACAAACTAGTACAAGTTGTATTGTTAAGCATTATAGATTGTCATCCTCTAATGCTATACAACTAAAAAAACTAGTCCTACTAACTGATGTCACAGTTTAGTTAGTGATTATGAAAAGATACAACAATTCATACACTAATCCACAAGAGTTACTAGGTGATTCACGTGTCTAAGAAGGCTCCTCGGTCCTACTAGAAAAAGATTTCTACAGTGTCTTTCAGAGACGCTTGATATCCTCCTCAATTGACGGTTTTGGAACAGCCTCAATACAACCATCCCACGATCATAGAATTAGATGAACAAAATCAAATAACGAGTCGATCAAATGAATTACGAGTCAAGAAGAGTCTGCTTGCGCTAATGCTATACACTTAAGCCCACACATTTATAAATCATTATTTCCATGGATCGATCAAATCCATCCAAATAAGATTTAGAAGTTAGTGGTTCAACAATTTATAATTTCCTTGTTCAAATAAATGGCCAATTCATTTCAACAAGACGATTATAAATCACCTTATTTAAGCATCGGTAGCTCAACGCAAGAGATCAAGATCGAAACAAACGAAAAACTGATTTAAAAGAAAAAGATCAATGATATGATATGGAATTCTATTTGGCATGTGAATACCATACCAATCAACCTCAATTCATAACAAACAACATGTACAATCTCAGAAAAACTTATTTCTAGCGAAACAGTAGAATGCCGAAGATTAATGAAAACGGGGATTAAATTTACTAAACGAAATGAATGGATTGAGGAATCAATAATAAGAACCAAGGAAATCAAAATCCTTGTAACTAAAATAATATCATCAAGAATATTAACCATTTCGTTGGGATCTTGCATATCCACAACTTAGTTAGTCTCGGGAATAGCAGGATTAACTTCAGCTTCAACGTTAGAATGACTAGGATGGCTTCGTGACAATCTACGTCATATAAACATCTCGTATAACTATAAAATTATCATTTATAATTAAACAAATGATACCTTGTCATTCACAAGTACAAATAATCGATAAAGATTTCAACATATATATATATATATATATATATATATATATATATATATATATATATATATATATATATATATATATATATATATATATATATATATATATATATATATATATATATATATATATATATATATATATATATATATATATATATATATATATATATATATATATATATATATATATATATATATATATATATATATATATATATATATATATATATATATATATATATATATATATATATATATATATATTCTCATTCTCGTCCATTGGCAACTCGGAAGTTTCGCTTGCAACTGTTATAGTTAAAAGATTTCAAAAATCATTTTTGGAAAATCTTTTCGTTCTCTATAACTTGAGCGCTCTGATACTGATATGAGTAATTTTACTCATATCAATTATATCTTAAAACAATGAATAAAAGCATAAAATGTTCAAATATTGCCTTGTATATGCTTGTTTTGTTGTTTGATGTGTGTAGGTACCGAAGTTCGTGAAAACCGACAAAAATGGCACGAGTTTGAAGAAAAGATCGACAAAGCCAAGATTTAAGCTCGGTTTCTAGTGAATTGAACTTATTGAAGTTAAATGGGCCAAGTGGGTCCCACATGTAGGTATTGGGCCTAAGAGCCCAATTATGGGAGTTTGAATATTATTGGGTCAAAGCCCAAATTAAAGGCCCAAATCCAACATCAACAATTAAATAAGACAAATGAAGTATATACAATTTTTATTTCATAGGCCCAAATCAAACAAATGTGACGATGGGATAATATTTAGCCAAGGGGCCCAAGATTCGCAAAAGCCCACTACAAAGTTAGTAAGAAGACGAAGGATGTTATATGCTTGGAAAGGTCCAAGTTTGAAGCCCAAGTAAAAAAGAAGTGACGGTGGATAAAACTAGTATATATTTTCTTGAGTCAATACTTTTGGTCAAAGCAAAAATATAACAAAGAAAAGAAACAAAGAAGAGACGAAAGAAAATGGGGAAGAAACTCGCTAGAAAAGAAAGCCCTAGAATTTAGGGGTTTCCACTCAGTTATCGATTGAAGGCCACGCGCCTGTTTTTCAGATGATTCAAGGGTAGCTGAGCGCGTGATATTAAGCACAAGGCTCCAACGTGGCAGATTTATGTGTCACATCTTGATTTTGATTGGTCCAAGACCTGCCATTCAGCCAAAGAGCCAGTAATATTCGTCCACATAGGCAGCAAACTAACACAACTAGCACACTTTGGTGCCATGCTGGCGATCCGAGTGAAGTTGGGCAAGTCTACACCCTTGGATCATAACAAACAGGAGAGAGGATGCGAGATACTCATCCAAGGGCTCAGAACCGATCATCACCAACAACCCACACCCCTCTCCTTCGCTATAAAACCCCCCCTCAAAAATCAGTAATATTATCCCTTTTTCTTTCCTAGTTATAATGATAGATTTAATTAGGTTTTGTAATTTTCTTTTTAATATTGTAACTCTTGATTTGATTTAATGAAAGATTAAATTTTCAGTTTAATTTCTTATTGTCTTGTGTTTTATAATTTTAATATTTGATTGCGAATCTAATTTTATAAATATTGTTATAACCATTAATTATTAAAATAAGATTATTCTATATCTTATTGAAATGATTAGAGATTAGGGATTATAAAAAATATTTATTCCACTGAATAAATATTATATAAAAGTTGCTGTTAGACGTACTGGTGGTTCGAATTTCACTGTTACTGGTTCGAAAGTTTCATGGTGGGACGTGATGGTGTGATGGTCATAGTTCGACCTACTGATGGTGTTGGTTTTGATGGTGGTTTCAGTTTAGATAAGACGGCTCAGCGCCGCTCTTCTTCCCAAAGGTTCTCTTCAATAATTGGTTAAGCTACATTTAATTTTTCAGCATACATTTTATAGTAATTCTATAATCTGTTATGTTATCTTATTTTAGATTGATTGATTTAGATCTGTTATGATATTTTCTTTGTGAATCTGCTTAGAAGATAGAGCTATTGTTTGATTTTTAGTTTAATGATTTGTTGAGAAGAATTGGGTTTATCTGTTAAAAAGGTTTTTAAATAAATCTGTTAAGTGAGTTTTATTAAAGAGGTTTTTAGTTATAATTGAGTGGTGATTATTAAAGTTAATGTTTAATCTGATTACTTGAGAGTGGTCTGTTTGGAATTATTTTTGGTTGCTGAAACTTTGAATTTATTTGAATGCTGAATCTTTGATCACTGATCCTGAATTTCTATATATTGCGTGGTTTTGTTTTATTGTTTTTATTTAGATAGGGGAATTCGGTTAACATAAGAGTTGGAGTTTGTTCATACTTTATGTTATACCTTTTTGCTGCTTAATTTGATATGACTGCTCATGTTAGTTGCTTAATATGATGCTGAAATTTCATTTAGTTGGTATCTGAGTGAATGATACTGCATTAGATTAAATGATTATAGGATTTGAATCTCATAGTTTGATAGATTGTATTGATTTCTTTTAAGTTATCTGCTGATATTGTTGATACTAATTAAGTCAGTTTAGTCTATTGTTATTTATCAGTATACCATACATTTGTGTAATACTTTTATTGTTTACTGCCAAAATAGGTTTCACCTAAATAAGTCATAACTGTGACTGTGGTAATCAGATTTATTGTCAAAATAGAGTTTATTCATTCCAAAAATAGTCGTTACAAGTCACTCCTTTGACCATCGGCTCTTCATTTTTCGTCAAAATAAATAAATACCACAAATATGTCACCAGCAGGGTTCGATCCTTCGACCTGCAGTTCACAGCCCAACATGCTTAACCAACTGGACTAGACTCTTGTTTTTGTAAACTACTTCTCTAAACATTTTAAATACATTAAATAGGATTGAACTGGAAGTTTATATTACATACGTTTTTCCTAATTTTGCTATGTTTATAGTTTTAATTAAAAAGTAATATTATTTTCTTTTAATAAATAATTTTTTTAGGTTTAAAATAATTAGTATAAATAATAAATAAAAATATTAGTTTTTTAAATAAAAAATAAAAAAAATTAATATTTTATTACTTTCAAAATTAATATTGTTTCTAATAATTTTGTTTAAAAAGTTTGTTCAAGTGAAAAGTAAAAGTTAATTTTTAATAGGTTTAATTAATTGATAGATTTTAAATAGTTTTTAAATTAGTTTAAATGAGATTTTTAAATAGTGTATAACTAATTTTATAGATAAGTTTTTAATTGATTTTTATATAGTTTAATTTTTTTAAATAGTTGCTTTTAGATTAAAATAATTCGGGTTTACGATTCATGCACTTTAGGATTTTAATTAAAAATTATAGAAGTAATTTTAGTCTAAAAACCGAAAACCAATTCAAATCAATTGTCCATTTCAAAACAAAACGTCTCAAATTCACTCGATCTTCGTGTACAACGAACTTGGTTCATCATCGTGTTTAATTAAATCCGTCTTTGGTAATTTTAGTCTATTACTTTTTCCTAAAAGTAATTTTCTAATTTACCCTATAACGTATCTTAATCATCACATATACTATCCACCACAACATCAAATTTTGGCGCCGCTGCCGGGGATCTTGTGTATGATTCGTTTCGTGGAGATTTGTTGATCATTTATTTGAAGACCCTTTCCGTCTTCGGAAAGTTTTGTTATTTTTCTTTTATTATAGTATGTATCGTTTTTCGTGTTTTTTTGTGATTACTATATTGTATTACGTAGAACAATAAATTTACTTACTTTCAAATAAGACCTTAGTTGGGATTTCATCACCTAGATATTGTATTCGAATCCAAAACGGAAAAAAAGGCAAAATAGATAAATACTAATAAAAAGTTTGAACTTGATTTATACAAACTATAAGGTGGGTATAAGGCGACGTGCTATAAAAGGCCGTCTAAGGAAAAAGGTTTTTAAGAGCTTTGTGCTACCTCGTTTCCCCGCTTGCTTGTGCGTATATTTAGAGGGACGACCGATTATTGGTTTGCCAACTCAAGTAGTATTATATCTTATTTTTGTTGTTTACTTATTGAACCTCGAGACGTTTAGGTTTTCACCTATCATTTCAAAGTCGACCGATGGTAATTTACTTCCATAGTAATTATCCTTATTCCTTATTTTTGTCAATCTTTGATTGATTTATGAAAAATACCAAAATTAATCTTCTTAATCCTCTATGATGTTTAATTATTTTTCTCCTCACCCTCCAATTTTAATTCTTCCATGAATTCCTTCGTCAATTGTGTAGGGTGTGGAGAACCGTTATATGGTCTTTTACCATGTCGGTGGTGTACATGTGAGCGTTGTGGAAATGATTTACGTCACGATATACGAGTTGGATTTTGTCCTTGTTGTAATGAGATTACTTCATGTGGAAACCCGAATTTTTCGAATAATTCTCTCGATTTTTACCCACCCCCCACACCCCCACATACGAGACACCCTCGTGTGAGTTTTGTGGAAACAATTCTCATTTAGGAATTAATTGTTCGCATCGATTCTCGCTTAATTACGAGCAAGAATCGGGCTACAATCAAAACTTTAATGATAATTGTTATCCACAAGATTTACCGAGTCTATCACAACAACATCTTTGTTGTGAGTATTGTGGAGGTCCTCACGAGAGCTTAATTGTCAACCGAGAGATCAAAATTTTTATGAGCCTAGTCCTTGCTATAGTTCTATTCCCTCCGGTTTTGACCAATCTCCACAATATTCTTTCGATATTGAAAGACTCGAAACGATGTTCCAACAAATAATGAATCAAAGAATGTTGAAGTTGTTGAAAAGAGCATTGAAGATATGTTGCTTAAAAATAGACAAATTAATCAAGAGATTAATGATATAACTAATGAATTGGGAAGTCGTAGATTCCATGGAGAAATAATTAAGGAGGGATTTAAACGAGATTGTGAACTTAAGATTAGACAACTTTCGCAAGATTATAATGGATTAAGCATTGAAATTCGAGAGAAAGAACGAGCTCAAGAGGAAGCTAAATATCTTGCCACTCGTGAACTCGAGCGTTCTCTTCTTATTGACGATGACGAGGATAGTGCTATTTCTTTGAGAGATCTTATTGCTCTACATCCTTCGTCTAGTGCAATCGTACTTCCTTTTCATATCTTGCCGGCTATGGAGCATGAGATTTCACCCATTCTAGATGATGAGGAAATTTCTCATGACATCACCACTCTTATTCATGATTCTTCCACCATGAAACCCAAAAATTCTGTAAGCAAGGGGAAGAGCATTTTAGTACTATTCCAGACACGGAATCGGACGAAGTAATAAAGTCTAGTGTTGAGATTCTTTTCCAAAACCCAAGAGAGTTTGACGGTATTTCCAATGAAACATGTGATTTGCCACAAAGTGATGACTCTCCTTCTTCCATTCACTTTGATGTTTTCTCTAATTCTAATGATGAAAATTGTGATGTAAATGAAGATTTTGAGAATGATTCGACTTCTAGTGAATTTTCTAATGAGGAGTTCTCCGATGAACTTTCTTATAAATATGACATTCACGATTCGGATTTTGAGGGCTTTACCGATGAACCTACTCTTCTTCACCCATTTCCACCGGGAAATGAGGATGAAAGTGATCCGGTTTATGAAAGGTTCACTTTTGAACTTGCTCCTTTAGACCCATTTCCACCGGGAAATGAGGTTGATTTGACTATTCCGTTCCTTGAGAAGTCCACCGATGAACTTACTCATTTAGATGTGGAAGACGTGATTCTTCGTGATAAATTATCGAACGTCTATCTTCTCATTTCTAAGATCGAGACTTTGAATTCTAAGCCTAATGACAAGTCTTTCTCTCCATCTCCTATTCCCGTTAAGGATAGTGATCCGCTTATGGAGGAGATTGACACTTTTCTTGCTTCTAATGATTCGATACCACCGGGTGTTGATGAAAATGACCCGAAGGGGGACGCTATCCTTTTAGAGAATTTACTTGATGATGATTTCGTCCCAAGTCCTCCTCCCACCCACTTTGACCTTAATGTGAGGGTTTTTCATGTGTCTCATATTGAGTACCATGACCCAATTGATCACATTCCTAAGGTTGAAATGGTCGTTAAAGCTAAGAATGTTGATTCCACTATGGATGAAACCTTTATCCCACCATTACCATGTGCTTTATATGATCTTGGATTAGCATGGGGGGACGACACCGTGTTGTCCATTCCTTTCTCTCCCGAGGACGAGGTATTCGACCCCGGAATCGTTGATTTAGGGAAATCTCGGCCTTTCACCGATGTAATAATTGAAAGATTGTTTGATCATCTTGGTACGAGTTTATCTCGGGGAGCATGCTTTATCCATATCGTTATTTGTGACTACCATCTCTTTTTGGAGATTTATGTTGGAGTTTCATCCTTTCCTTTGTCATCCGACAACGAGGATGTAATCTTTGACCCCGACATCGTGCTTTATTATGGATTCTATTCCATTATGCCAGTTTTCACCATTTTCCCTAAGGACCAATGAATGCGGGGATCGAGTCGAGCTCATGACTCGGTTAACAAAAACGAGGTGCTTGGTGGGGGAGTCCCATACATTCTATCTTCTATCTTTTTTCTAACAACTAATAAGTCTTGATCTTTCAAGCTCGTGCTCGTGTTTTGTTGTGTTGTGAATCTTAGGTATGACCCTAATCATTGAAGACTCTCGTGTTCGGTTTTTGCTGGTCCACTTGATCTTCCATTCTTTGATTGCCAAAAAGGGGCACACTTTCTATCCCTTGATTTTTATCGACTAACGTTTTATCTTGAGGCATAATTAATAAACGGCTTATAAATTTGCATGCTCTTTCCATGTTAGGATTTTGCATTAGACTCTTCGTATTTTAGCAAGGGGTGCTATTTTTGAGCTAAGAAACATTGAGGACAATGTTTGGTTTTAGCATGGGGGAGTCAATCAATATAATCGCTTGCAATTGCTTTTGTCGTGTCTAAACGTAATCGTTTTTCTCATTTTTCATAAATTTTTTAAATTTTTAGTGTTATTTTTAAGTTTTAATAAATAAAATAAGTGCTTTTGACACGAATGTAGGCTTTCTGTTGGTGAAAATAAAAATAGTTTTTGACTCGACTCGGTTTTTACCTTAGGTTTTCCTTAACGTATTTGAATTGAGTTTTGCTAGGCTTTTATATTGGGAGCTTTAAAACGCAAATTATAAAACTTGAAAAAGTATAAGAAGATGCAAGATCCTATAGATGACTTGAAAACCCAAAACTTTGATTTAATAGGCTAAGTATCCATTGATTTTACATTTTTGAAATTTTACAATATGGAGAACAAGAGATGATAGAGTTTAATCATAAGTTTCTAAAGTTAATTCTTCTTTGTGTAAGTATTTTTGTGTTTGATTTAATCTCCTCGTATTTATTTTCCACGCTTGAATAATAATTGCTTAATAAATGAAGTTTTTAGCGGTTTAGGCTTGATATCTTAACTCGTAACTCCTTCTTTTTCTTCCCTTGTAATTAAAGTGAGAACACATTAAGGGTGTCAGCGTCATAAACTTTTGATCATGGGATTGCGGAAATTTGGCTTACTATAAATATCATATTAATAAAGAAGAATAAATAAAAACTTGTTCTCTAGGAGCCTTCGGGTGGGAGTCATGTAGCACTAACCTTGTCATTAGAGCCTTAGGGTGTATGGCATGGGGATGTGTTGAATAAAAATTGCTTTATCATCATGAGTCATAAGGTGGGATGGTGAATGTCAATTCCCTTATTTTTGTCCAAGGAGCCTTCGGGTGTGGATTTTAAATAAGGAGCACAATTGCATCTTAAAGAGCCACAAGGTGATATGATGTGATTGTTGCTAACTCCATTAATAAAGTCATAATTGACTTTGGAGGTTTTATTGTTACTTTTAAGTAGTCCTATTAGCCAAATTTCGGGCCCGGGGATTTATCCCTCAAATCGTGTTAAGTTATCCTTGATGTGGACTTTCTTTAGTGACAACGGTTTTTGAAGTCGAGGTTAGGTTTTGAGTGTTGATTTTACACCGTTCTTGCCTTCATTTTTGGACTAATAAATATCAAATAAGTCAAATGAGCCTTTGGGTGAATGACAAATAAAATCTAGAGATACAATTAGGAATAATAGGAGATTGAGTTTAACACAAATTACTTGTATGAGTTGGTTTAATTTTAGGGCTTATGATTGACAATGATTTTGTTTTTACACTTGGCATGGAAAAGTGAAAAGTCGAGGACGATGAATCTATTTGAGTTTTATGATCCTAAAAGTTATTTTTCAAATAATGAAAGCAATACATTATGTCTTTTCAAAGTAAGGTTTCAAAAGTTGAATAAAATTGTAGTTAGTGTTTTATTTTATCATCGCGTGAGGACACAACAATTGCTTAGCAAGGGGGAGTTTGATATGAGTGATTTTACTCATATCAATTATATCTTAAAACAATGAATAAAAGCATAAAATGTTCAAATATTGCATTGTATATGCTTATTTTGTTGTTTGATGTGTGTAGGTACCGAAGTTCGTGAAAACCAGCAAAAACGGCACGAGTTTGAAGAAAAGATCGACAAAGCCAAGATTTAAGCTCGGTTTCTAGTGGATTGAACTTATTGAAGTTAAATGGGCCAAGTGGGTCCCACATGTGGGTATTGGGCCTAAGAGCCCAATTATGGGAGTTTTAATATTATTGGGTCAAAGCCCAAATTAAAGGCCCAAATCCAACATCAACAATTAAATAAGACGGATGAAGTATATACAATTTTGATTTCATAGGCCCAAATCAAACAAATGTGACGATGGGATAATTTTTAGCCAAGGTTCCCAAGATTCGCAAAAGCCCACTACGAAGTTAGTAAGAAGACGAAGGATGTTATATGCTTGGAAAGGTCCAAGTTTGAAGCCCAAGTAAAAAAGAAGTGACGGTGGATAAAACTAGTATATATTTTCTTGAGTCAATACTTTCGGTCAAAGCAAAAATATAACAAAGAAAAGAAAGAAAGAAGAGACGAAAGAAAATAGGGAAGAAACTCGGCAGAAAAGAAAGCCCTAGAATTTAGGGGTTTCCACTCAGTTATTGAATGAAGGCCACACGCCTGTTTTTTAGATGATTCAAGGGTAGCTGAGCGCGTGATATTAAGCACAAGGCTCCAACTTGGCAGATTTATGTGTCAAATCTCGATTTTGATTGGTCCAAGACCTGTCATTCAGCCAAAGAGCCAGTAATATTCGTCCACATAGGCATCAAACTAACACAACTAGCACACTTTGGTGCCATGCTGGCGATCCGAGTGAAGTTGGGCAAGTCTACACCCTTGGATCATAACAAACATGAGAGAGGATGCGAGATACTCATCCAAGGGCTCAGAATCGATCATCACCAACAACCCATACCCCTCTCCTTCGCTATAAAACCCCCCCTCAAAAATCAGTAATATTATCCCTTTTTCTTTCCTAGTTGAAATGATAGACTTAAATTAGGTTTTGTAATTTTCTTTTTAATATTGTAACTCTTGATTTGATTTAATGAAAGATTAAATTTTCAGTTTAATTTCTTATTGTCTTGTGTTTTATAATTTTAATATTTGATTGCGAATCTAATTTTATAAATATTTTTATAACCATTAATCATTAAAATAAGATTATTCTATATCTTATTGAAATGATTAGAGATTAGGGATTATAAAAAATATTTATTCCACTGAATAAATATTACATAAAAGTTGCTGTTAGACGTACTGGTGGTTCGAATTTAATTGTTACTGGTTCGAAAGTTTCATGGTGGGACGTGATGGTGTGATGGTCATAGTTCGACCTACTGATGGTGTTGGTTTTGATGGTGGGTTCAGTTTAGATAAGACGGCTCAGCGCCTCTCTTCTTCCCAAAGGTTCTCTTCAATAAATGGTTAAGCTACATTTAATTTTTCAACATACTTATTATTGTAATTCTATAATCTGTTATGTTATCTTATTTTAGATTGATTGATTTAGATTTGTTATGATATTTTCTTTGTGAATCTGCTTAGAAGATAGAGCTATTGTTTGATTTTTAGTTTAATGATTTGTTGAGAAGAATTGGGTTTATCTGTTAAAAAGGTTTTTAAATAAATCTGTTAAGTGAGTTTTATTAAAGAGGTTTTTGGTTATAATTGAGTGGTGATTATTAAAGTTAATGTTTAATCTGATTACTTGAGAGTGGTCTGTTTGGAATTATTTTTGGTTGCTGAATCTGTGAATTTATTTGAATGTTGAATCTTTGATCACTGATCCTGAATTTCTATATATTGCGTGGTTTTGTTTTATTGTTTTTATTTAGATAGGGGAATTCGGTTAACATAAGAGTTGGAGTTTGTTCATACTTTCTGTTATACCTTTTTGCTGCTTAATTTGATATGACTGCTCATGTTAGTTGCTTTATATGATGCTGAAATTTCATTTAGTTGGTATCTGCGTGAATGATACTGCATTAGATTTAATGATTATAGGATTTGAATCTCACAGTTTGATAGATTGTATTGATTTCTTTTACATTATCTGTTGATATGGTTGATACTGATTAAGTCAGTTTAGTCTATTGTTATTTATCAGTATACCATACATTTGTGTAATACTTTTATTGTTTACTGCCAAAATAAGTTTCACCTAAATAAGTCATAACTGTGACTGTGGTAATCAGATTTATTGTCAAAATAGAGTTTAATCATTCCAAAAATAGTCGTTACAAGTCACTCCTGTGACCATCGCCTCTTCATTTTTCTTCAAAAAAAAATAAATACCACAAATATGTCACCAGCAGGGTTCGATCCTTCGACCTGCAGTTCACAGCCCAACATGCTTAACCAACTGGACTAGACTCTTGTTTTTGTAAACTACTTCTCTAACCATTTTAAATACATTAAATAGGATTGAGCTGGAAGTTTATATTACATACGTTTTTCCTAATTTTGCTAACTTTATAGTTTTAATTAAAAAGTAATATTATTTTCTTTTAATAAATAAATATTTTTTTAGGTTTAAAATAATTAGCATAAATAATAAATAAAAATATTAGTTTTTTTTTTAAAAAAAAATTAATATTTTATTACTTTCAAAATTAATATTGTTTTTAATAATTCTTTTTAAAAAGTTTGTTCAAGTGAAAAGTAAAAGTTAATTTTTAATAGGTTTAATTAATTGATAGATTTTAAATAGTTTTTAAATTAGTTTAAATGAGATTTTTAAATAGTGTATAAGTAATTTTATAGATAAGTTTTTAATTGATTTTTATATAGTTTAATTTTTTTAAAATAATTGCTTTTAGATTAAAATAATTCGGGTTTACGATTCATGCACTTTTGGATTTTAATTAAAAATTATAGGAGTAATTTTAGTCTAAAAACCGAAAACCAATTCAAATCAATTTTCCATTTTAAAACAAAACGTCTCAAATTCACTCGATCTTCGTGTACAACGAACTTGGTTCATCATCGTGTTTAATTAAATCCGTCTTTGGTAATTTTAGTGTATTACGTTTTCCTAAAAGTAATTTTCTAATTTACCCTATAACGTATCTTAATTATCACATATACTATCCACCACAACATCAGATACCAATCTGTAACACCCCCAATTTCGGTCATAGCAGCGGAAGGGTTCTTGAGTGTTACTTACATGATTCAAGCTTATAATCATAGAAAACGGCTCAAAACGAGTCATTTTAATAAAAACATCTATTCATTAAATGATAAAACTTTTCACATGGTCCCATATAATTTAAAGTTTACAAACTATAATAAATGATAAAAGTTCTTTGAATGAATATGTTTTAGAAAAGCGGGCCAAAGTCATTTCAATTAAGCAAGCTCACGAAACCACCTTCCTCGAGTGCCTTCCCTATGGACCTGAGATAAAACATGTTATAAAGTCAACAAAATATGTTAAGTGAATCTATAGAGTTTAAAGTATAAAAATCGAACACAAGTATTCAGAATAACCTTACATGGTTAATAATTCATCGAAAGACAATTATGTTGTACGGACATAATTATCGGTGTTATTACATAAGCCTCATGACATTAAACGTTAACATATATTTATATCAGCCCACAAACACACCAGCCAAGTGCGTATATTTCTCTCTTACTAATGCATCCGATGTGTTCCAATACACAATTGCTTCACTACACATTGCGATAGCTAATCGCATCGGACTGGACGTCACCCCGATAGATCTATACATAGTATTAGTGTTCTTTCAATTAACAATTCATGATGGGATGTGGGTCTTTTTAAGGCTCTAAGCTAACTTATGTAATAACTTTCATCTAAGTATACAATCGGGTCCCTTGTGTTCTATTTAAAATAAATAGGGTTTACCACAACTTCTGGTTGCACCCATTCATGGGTTTACAACAACTCTTGTTGTACCCTTCATTTTCAATAAATACTTTTCAAGTAAATAGAGCTTCCACAACTACTAGTTGCACCATTTAATTGGTTTACCGCAACTTATAGTTGTACTCTTTATTTTTAATAGAACAAGCATGTTATCCCCCTCGCAAGTTTCTAAAACAATTAAAGAATTTAAAAGCGAGGCTATAGACTCACCTTAGTGATAGCGATATCAAGCGATGTATCAATTAAGATAATACTGACGAGAGAAAAACGACGATATAAGATAAGTCGAGAAACCTCATCTTCTAACGATGACCTTTTTACTTTTCATTGATCCACCATAACGAAAGTACTCGATATAAAAACAAGTACGACCCATACCAACATTTATCAACAATTCTATAATTCCGTTTTTCTTTCTATTAATAACACAAGATCAGCCGACACAAAGTTAACGAGATTGAATGGTTTTTATACTCACAAATATAAAGTATAAAATTCATTCAACTATTTATTTTAGATGACATTTGCTTTCACATTAGATTAAGTAGTCCAAAAGTACTAGTAGTCTCAAGTTCAATTCCCACTAGGTGCAAACAAACTTGAAGTGGCCACGCCAACCTCATGAAAAGTGAGGGCTTTACCTGGTTTGAGTCTGTGTGGCGGTGGGCTCAAACCCCGAGGATTAGTCGGCCAATGAGTCAGAAATCACGGTTACCAAAAAAAAAAGTACTAGTAGCTAAAACTTAACAACCAAGCATATACACTATGTAACGTGGAACTAATACACGGTTGGTTGTACTTTCATAGCTTAAGTCGACATGTATGCATAACACGTCAACCCTTGATAAGAAATCAAATTGCTATTGCCATTCTTAAATGAACTTTTATATCTTTCAAAACTTTGATGTATAACACGAGGCTTCATATTTCTAATAATATAAAATAACTAATTTGTATTAGTTATACATGGGATATATTTATTAGTAACACAATAACTGTTTGGCGGGTATTATTGAAGCCCGATATTTTAAAAGTTAAGCGATTTGAAAGTGACTCGTAAGATACGAAAAATAAACGTTCAATATAAAATAAAAACATCGACATTTGGAGGACATTTATATTTTGTTAAATAAATAACTTAAAATAGTTAATACGTCGAATGAAAGAATGACACATAAAGGTTTAGCGTGAATTACAAAAAATACTAGTAAAATAAAAAAAATTAGACGACGACAATAGAAAATATTTCTATGTCATAACGAGAATATAAATATCGATACCTAACATATTCCTTGCCGGTTATAATCTAAACGGCATTATTACGCTAAGTTTTAAGCCTTAACCTTCTTGGTTAGCCGATAATTTAAATTTCTCAATAAAGTAAATACATAGTATGTAATATTAGAGATTTAAAAAACGCACTTAAACCGACGGATTGTCACATTAGCCACAGACAAAGCCATTCTAAACGCTGAAAAATATAGCCGTTACCACTGACAAATGTTTTGACAGTTGAAAAATACTGGGTCCCACCTAGTTATTACTTTTGAGATTCTTGAGCCGTAATTTTCGTAGAGTGGGTATTTTCTTTAATTACTATGAGATAAATGTAATTTTTTCAAAGATTTACATGATTGAGTTTTGAAAATTTTTCTCACTTACCTATTTTTCAACCAATAGTATACCTACGTTCATCTACTATATATTTGGCTCACCATAATTTATATAGGGCAACTTGCTTATATGTTTCCATTGCTTTCTCTCTCACATACTAAACCTTTCTTTCATCTTAAGCTTTCTCATATATCCATGGTGCCAAAATTTAAACGTGCTGATGATGTTTTGGAATTCAAAGATCAGCACAACATGATTGCTTTCTTGACGTCTGATGATGATCACCATCCTCAGTATACAAGTATAGTTGAGTTTTTATTTTATGAGTTATGCAATTACTCATGCCCCAATCATTCTTGTTCACATATCAAATAGTTTTAGAACAGTGCTACTTCCAAAACAATTGATGATGTGATTACCATTAAAGGCTCCATTCATAGGAGAAAAATGGTTGTCACAGAATCTCTAGTCATCAAGCTTTACATCTTTATGATGGATATGGTGTGGTAACTCTTCCCATGAATGAGCTACATGAGGGAATTCGAGGTTTGGGTTATGACCTTCCACCAGAAGGTCATATTTCAAAATACTCTAAAAGGCCAATTTCCCCAAGCCTGGAAGTTCCTAATACATGTCCTTCTACAATGTCATAGTCCCAAGTGTTCATCCTTTAATGAGATCAATCTCTCTATAGCGAGTGATCTTGTTTGTTTGGCTACTGGGCAACAATATAATTTTTAAGAAATGATTTTTGAGGGAATGTTGGACAATAAGGGAAACAAGATGACACTTTGTAACACCCCCCCATCTTTACCATATAGCAACGGAAGCTAATCTAGGGTATTACTTCATAGTACCATAGTCACAATAATAGAAAATGCCAGAAAGACATTTTTATAAAACAAATGTTATCATTCATTTATTTAAATCAGAGTTAATAAACAACTGTACATACGCTGTACAAACACAGGTTTCCCAAAGATCTAGTTTTATTAATAGAATGATAACTTATTCCAGACACCACCTTTCGCAGCACGCCAATATTCATTCATCTGAGATATATGCTTAAAGTCAATCCGAATGTTGAGTGAATTTATAAGTTTTAAATAGCATTTGAATAAAAGTATGACTCTAGGGCTACAGTGTTATACACCCTGTTTTCAAATTCATCGATTTTTATTGCACTAGCTCATGACCCCGCGACTAGACATTATCAGAAAAATCCAACAAATTGCCCTTAAGCAGGAAGATTGCCAGACTATCCTGAATTTACCAAAATAAAGTATATCTGTTTAGCCTAGGAATGGACCATTAGCTTCTAGCAAGTGCGAGTTGCCCAGATAGGAGATGTTAAGTCTCCAATAGTACTATTCACGATTAACGCTCATTAAATGATTAGCGGTTCACGATTAAAAAGGGACTTTTAATGGCAACAAGTAAACATAGTGTCAATAATCATATAGGAAGCATACAAAAACACTTGTATTCCAGTTTTGCATATATCCTACTCACGGGTTTTCAAATTGTTTATAAGCTTTTAAAAGTGAGGCTATAAACTCACCTTAGCCTATAGGGTCTTTTGATTATCCAACCACAACCTTCTCACTGAATCTGGACTGACACATAATATGTATATATATCAAGTGTTAGTCTCTGAGTTCAATCTCTTTATATACACATTCTTTGATTCAATTATTTTGGAGTAATAGTATCATTGTTCGGGCCATTATACTCAGAAGCCATTCTATAAACGTTTGAGGAGCGAGGGCACATTAAATCGTAAACCTAACCACTCAGTCAGAATGTAATATCGAGATGGAACATCTTTGTATAAAGTTTCCTACTAACATGCCACAATATATTTTATTACATTTTGAGTTTCAATATTGGCAAAAATAGCCCTTGTAGTTATAGTTTGGTATATTTACACTTTTACCCTTAAAGTATATAGTTTTATAAATTGCAATTTCAACCTTTAATATTTAACCTTAAAGTCTCAAAATTTATAAATTTTATTCTTATAGTTTTTACTTTCATAAAATGACACTTTTGGCCAAAAATGATAAATAGTTTCAGAATTGACAGTTTTAGTCCCTGAACTTGTAAAAATCACATAACAAGCTCAAAAATGATCTAGGATTTGAAAACAAAGTTTATGAACACATTTATAATCATAATAACAAAATTTCTCTAGAGTTATAGCTTTTGAAATGGGTTTTTGTTATTTCATGTAAAATACAAAATTAGGGTTTTAAGACATCTTTAACTTATAACTTTCATTTAAATTGATGAAATGACTTAGTTTCTTTTAGATTATCTTTATAACATAATTTTGGCATTATCACAAGTCTAAATAAACATTATTACAAGTTCAAAGCCTTGGTTAACATAGATTTTACCTAGGTAGCTCCAAAATGGCTCCTTATGTCTTCTTATGAACACAACTTGCTACCAAAGCTTCAAGAGCTTCAATGGCAACCTTCTTGACATGGTTTCTGGTCTTGTGTGATTTCCTAAGACGTATATAGAGGTGGAAATGGAGAATGGGTAGGAGATACAAAGAAAACAGGGTGCAAGTTCTTTCTATGTCCATTCGCCTCTATTTATACTAGTTTGGCAACTTAGGCTCCAAGTTAAGGCTTATGACGAGTAAGATAGATAGAGTACTTACTAATGGAGGCTAGTGAAGGTCTACACAAGTTCTTAGACTCTAGGTTGATCTAATCCTTCCTTGTGGCTCAAAATAGATCACGACAACATATGAATGAGAATGGTGACGTGTAGCAAGCAAGGAGGTGATGCACCTACTTGTCACACTCCTAAAATATCTTTAAAGTCATAAATATCAGGTTTTTGAATTTGGAATGTAGGGAAAATGTTTGAAAATGAGTTTTAGAGGCAAAATATAAAACCGGATTCAATTTCTAGGGCTTGTAACTTATGATTCGTGTTTTTGGTGATTAGGGACTTAGGAAAGTGATTAGTGAATGATTAAGGCTTAATTAGGGCTTAGAAATTCTATTTAAGAGATTTGGGTCCTTGTTTTGAAGTTTAACAAAGGTTTGATGTGAAAATGGGAAGTATACTTTTGTAGATTAGGGTTTTCTAATGATCTAGGGTTTAATCTTAGTAAATGTGATTATCCTTCTCTTAGCTACTGATGTAAACTTACTTTAGGTCCTATAAATTGTGTTTTAATTGTCCAAAGAGTTCTTACACTTGGTTTAAGGGTTTAGTTTAGGTAAACATGTCTAAAGAGTGAAAATACCTATTTTGACCTAATTTACAAGTCATGCATTGAAATCTTGTACCTTGTGCATTAGGGTACTTTTACATTGTATTAATATAATCTTATAATCGTAATGAAGTTCTTTGAGTATTTGTAGACTTATCCTTAAAGAACTAGGTGATGATTCCCTGTAGATTTCTTAATATAAGGGTTTCTATATCATTAAGCCTAATGACTTTCTATTTTGGGCAATTAGGGTTTATATCTTAATGTACACTTATTCTAAGTCTTATATAGTATGCTTATGACTTCTATGGGTTCTACATTCTTAGTTTAAGGGTTTATATGGGTTGATCATATTTTAGGGTTATTTAAGAAAACTTAAGGTTCTATGCTTTGAAAACTTGTACTTTATGCTTTAATAATTTGTAACTTAGTTCAAGATAAATGTATGATTATATTATGATACTTAGTTGAGTTTCATAATTTGTTTCAAAAGATTAGAGTCTAATTCTTTATAGGTTGGATTTTATATGCTAATCTTAGTTTTAGGTCATTTTCTTGTAATTAGCTTGTGATTAGTGAATATTAGTGTTTTATGATTATTTATCTTTTCTTTATATGGTGGATTAGAATTAGTGTAAGGTGTTTAATAATAGTACATAGTCATTTTGTGGTTATATTGCTTGAAATATTAGTTTATAAGGCATTTCTAAGGTTTCTATGGGAATTTAAGGTATCTTTGTTATATTCGAGTTGTTCTTATTCATATGATTGCTTTATAACTCAGACTTGATATATACATAGTGTTTACAACATATAGGCATATGTTGATGTGGCAATTGTGATAGTGAGATCCATAAGTCAGTCATATACTGTAGTGAAAATGTAAAAATTTCTAAGTAAAATCACCTCTTTATTTATGAACATGGATATTACATTAGCCAAAACTACTAGATGTTATAGTATCTCCCTCTTATTTAAAATCTAGTCCCGAAATTTAACTAGAACTAGGATTAACAGAAGAAAATACATGTAGATATTTAGCTTTAATTTGGTCTTCACGTTCTCAAGTATACACAGGTCCTCTTTTCGAGTTCCATCGTACCTTAATTATTGGGATACTGCTCTTCTTCAAGCGTTTCACTTCTCTATCAATAATTTCCATCGGCTCTTCTATAAAATTTAACTTATCATCGAGTTGAAGTTCTTTCATCGGTATAATGATAGATTCATCAGATAAGCACTTCTTTAGATTCGAAACATGAAAAGTATTGTGAACATTACTAAGCTCTTCAGGAAGCTATAGTTTATATGCCACATGGTCAATTCTTTTGGTTATTTTCAACGGTCCTATATGCCTTGGGTTCAGTTTCTTCTTCTTTCCGAATCGAATAACTCCTTGACGAGGCGAAACTTTCAACATAACACGATCTCCTACTGCAAATTCCAAAGGTTTACGTCTAGTATTAGCGTAACTTCTTTGTCTATCTTGTGCAGCTTGTAATCGCTGTCGAACTTGAACAATATTTTCAGTAGTTTCATGTAATATTTATGATCCTGTCAGTTGAATATCTCCAACTTCAGCCCAGCAAACAGGCGATCGACACTTTATTCCATAAAGTATTTTGAAAGGTGCTGCTTTAATACTAGCATGATAACTATTGTTATAAGAGAATTCTACTAAAGGTAGATGTTTCTCCCATCCTTCTCCAAAATCTATCACACAAGCTCTAAGCATATCCTCGAGAGTTTGAATTGTTCTTTCACTTTGTCCACCCATTTGTGGATGATATGCCGTACTCATATCCAATTGAGTACCTAAGGCACTTTGCATTGATTTCCAAAATACAGATGTAAAACAACTATCACGATCTGAGATAATAGATACAGGCACTCCGTGTTGTGAGATTATTTCCTTAATGTACAATCTCGAAAGAGTTTCCATACTATCAGTCTCATTAATAGGAAGAAATCGTGCAGATTTTGTAAGATGATCGACAATAACCCAGATGGTGTCTTGTCCATTTGATGTCTTAGGTAATTTAGTTACAAAATCCATCATAATTCTTTCCCACTTCCATATTGGAATCTCTGATTGTATCAATAGACCGAATGGTTTTTGATATTATGCTTTAACTCTTACACACGTTAAACACTTACCAACGTATTCAGCTATGATTGCCTTCATGTTAGGCCACCAATAGAGTTTCTTCAGATCTTGATACATCTTGTCGGAACCAGGATGTATAGAATAATTTGATTTATGAGACTCGTGCATAATCAAATCTCGTATATTACCGTAGGCAGGTAACCAAATACGATTTTTAATACAATGAATTCTATCTTGACGAATTTCAAATTCTCTATCCAGTTCTCTTAATTTCTCAGCTCAAATATTCTCTACTTTAAGTGCTTCTTCTTGCGCTTCGAGAATTTGTGTAGGTAACTTCGGTAAAAGAGTTATCATTAATGATTTAACTCGTAACGGCTTAACACATTCTTTTCGAGTTAAAGCATCAGCTAATACATTGGCTTTCCCTAGGTGATATTGAATTTCACAATCGTAATCAGCAAGTAATTCTAACCAATGTCGCTGTCTCATATTCAATTCTTTCTGATGAAGAATATAATGAAGACTCTTGTGATCGGTAATACTACACACTTCGTACCATAGAGGTAATGTCTCCAGATCTTAAGAGCAAATATTACCGCTCCTAATTCTAGATCATGAGTAGTGTAATTCTTCTCGTTCAGTTTAAGCTGCCTTGATGCATAAGCAATAACTTTATTCCTTTGCATAAGCACTGCTCCCATTCCTTGAATAGATGCATCATAGTAAACGATAAAGTCATTGTTACCTTCTGGTAATGTTAGGATAGGTGCTTCACACAACTTCTCCGTCAATAATTGAAAAGCTATCTCTTGACTATCTCCCCAGACAAACGGTTTGTTCTTCTGAGTCAATTCTATCAAAGCTTTAGCAATCTTTGAAAAACATTCGATAAATCTTCGATAAAACCCAGCAAGTCCTAAAAGTTGTCTAATTTCCGTAGGCGTACTAGGCTTACTCCAATTTTTCACCGCTTCAATCTTTTGCAGGATCCACATGAATACCTTGGCTATCAATGACATGTCCTAGGAATTGAACAACATCGATCCAAAATTTGCATTTCGAGAACTTTGCATACAACTCCTCCTTTTTAAGTAACTCTAGAATTATACCAAGATTCTTGGAATGTTCTTCTCTATTACGAGAGTAAATAAGAATATCATCGATAAAAACGATTACAAATTTGTCCAAGTAAGGCTTACACACTCTGTTCATGAGGTCCATTGATGAGACTGCTTTTATACATAGTCTCATCGTCCAAATCGGGCTTAAAATGCATTAAATATCATCAAAATACCCAAATATATGCTTGTGTTTGTTGCTTGTGTATTTTAGGTACGGATATTGATAAAATGATAAAAAGATCACAAGAATCATGCAAAAACGAACACGGGAAACGAAGCCGCACGATGAACCGAGCCCTAATGAAGAATTTTCCAAAGAAAACCCTTGAAGATGTGAAGAATTATGAAGAAGGGTCCTCCAATATGGAAGAATTGACACTTTATACCCTTGTATCTTCATAATTACAAGTTTGGTCCCTAAAGTTTGTCAAAATTACAAAAAGGACCCTTAAGTTTGAAGAATTGGCAAATTTAGTCCCTCAACAAAACTAAATTGTCAATATTGGTCCTCCAAGAAGTCAAAAAACAAGTCAAAACCCTAAAAGATGAAGACATGACAAGTTCAGACCTTGAAGAATGAAGAAATTACACAAGAAGTCCTTGAAACAAGTTTGTAAAGTATTTGGGCTAAATTTGACAAGTTGCCCAAACATATAACAAAGGAAAATGGGTAAAAAGCTGTTTAAAACAAAGTGAAGAGAACTAGAAAGATGGGGGACCATTTCTGCCAGACATCATAACTACTCCCCACCAATCATCCAGCCATGTCACCCCACTCCACCACTCACATCACTCCACCTCACCTCCCCTCCCACGTCACCCTTCCACTACTGAGTTTATTTATTAAACTCAGTCAAATGAAGTCAAACCCCCAATACTTCCCTCCAAACACATTTTTTAAATATCTTAACCCCCAAAACGGATTAAACAAACTCTAATCACCCATTAAACCCTAAAATTTCCCAGGATGAACTAAGATCAAAACAAAGGGTTTTTTCCCTAAAAATCTCCAGATCTTTAATTAACCTTTATCTCACCCCATCCCACACCAAAAGCATGACCAAGACACACCCATGTGTCTTGTAGGGCCACCCCTGCAACGTCCCTTTCCCTCAAAACCCTAAACCCGACAAGATCAACGTCCTTGATCCATTAACTTGGTCCCCAATATCAAATGAGCGTCTATGATCAATCCTTGACAGCTGGCCATCACTCTCATCAAGTGAAGACGAATTTTGACCAAGTTTGAATCTTCAGTCAAAGGACATTCCAGGGAATTCAGCAATTATGGTTTAGGACATTTTCATTATTTTATTGTAATTCTAGTATCTTCTATTGAGTACTATATGTATAGGGTGAAATGTACCCATACTTCTTGTTCTTGTTTTCTCTTTTGGTCACAACCTTGTAAATCCGTTTTTGTTATGAATGAAAAATGGTTTAAGAGTTTGGTGATGAGAAACAAAGTGCCAGTTTATTTACATTGTTAAAGTTTCATTGATTGTTGTTTTACTTTGCTTCAAAAAGTTTTCAGGTTTTCTGAATTTTCAAAATTTTCAGTGAAGAAAAAGTCAGTTTTTTTTATATTTCTGCTTTATTTTTAAAAGCTATAAGCTATATATTAACTTGTCAATAAGTCAATCCTATAAGCCTATAAGCTGTTGTAGCAGGTTATCCTTGTTCTTGGTTGTCTGTTTTTGGCAGGTTCAAAACAAGGACAAATATCATCATCATCTTCATTTCAAACAGCAAAGAAAAAAGTCTGCACAAGACCGGGCTTGTTTGGAGGTGACTTTTCAGTCACTGTTGGGCCTGGATGTAGGTCCAACAAGGTAACCTCCTTGTTCCTTGATTTCACTCTTCAAAAGTTATGATTTATGTGATTTTGTGATTTATTGCATGAAAATTGTTTAAGTGTTGTTTTCCTGGTTTGATATTGTTCATCTAGGATTGTTTGCATGTTAGAAGTATTTTAATTCAGTTTGGATTGGATTTGATGTGATTTGGTTTGAAAAAGATCAAAGTTCAGAATTTAAGGGGTGTTTGGATTTGCATGTTAACTGAACTCCTTGGGGGATTTTTATGTTGTTATCAGTCTAGACTTACTCAGTAGGTTGCTAGTAAGTGATATATGCACTTAGGTTTCTATTTGGTAGAGTTTAAAACCAGTTTGCATGTTAAAAATTGAGAGAACTAGCTAAAATCCAGTAACTGATTTTTGAGCATGATTTTTTGTGAATTTGACCATCAAATTTGAATAGCTGTTAGATCTTAGGTTTAAGCAGAGTTGGTAATCAGTTTTATGCCATTTTATTGGATTGTGTGCAAGTTTTGAAGCTTTGAATCTCATTTTTGTGCCAAATAGATCAGTTACCATTCATCAGTAAACACTTAACCTTCATCAGTAACTTGCTTGCAATTTTGTGCTTGATTTTGTGGAATACTTGTGTGTTTTTTGTGATTCACTTGACTCCCTACACTCAACTGAGTGTAGGGGTGCCCCCATTAACCATCAAACATCAACAAAAATCCAAGAACAAGCTCATCTTGTTCTAATCTTCACAAGTAAAGATACGACTTTACTTGTGTGTTCATCATTTAGCACAATGCTTAACTGGGCATCATTTTGATTCTAGTAGTTTGATTCTACCCTGTTTTTGATTTAAATTTGTTTTAGATTAAGTTTAAGTTACTGTTTTTAAGTATTTAAAGTAAAAAAAAAGAAAAAAAGGTTTTTACAAAAAGGACGTGGCCAGGACTCGAACCTGCGCCACTCCTCTCACACTCCAACGTGATAACCAGTTGCCCTAGGGTCTTTGACTGGTTATCACTTGGAACTTTAAATACTTAAGGAGTATTTGTTTTTAGCTTAATTAATGAAACAACTTATTTATAAGCTGATTTCAGCTTATTTCTTTTAGGTTTTTACAATTTATCATTTTTCCTTTGTTCTTACTAGGGTTTAAGACTTTTTGGTTCAAAAAGTTTATTTTTCACGTGTTTATTTAATTTTCTAGGATTATTTTAAGTTTAAATTTTGAAAAGTAAATTAAAAATAGGAAAAAGTATTTTAAAAATTTGGAAAAATAGTTTTTAGGTTTTTAATTATATTTTTGAGGTTTACAGCTATTTAAGTTTTCATTTTAGCTAATTTTTGATTTTATATGATTTTAGGGTTTTTAACCAACTTTGGAATTTAATATAAAATTATTAAAAAGGTTTTGGAAACTTTTGATTGCATTTCTGTCTTAGTTACCTTATTCTAGATTTTTGGTAATTTTTTAGAATTTTTTTATAAACTTTGAATTTTTTTGAATATTTTAATATTATTTTATTATTAAAAATTAAAAGTCTAATTTTTTAATTTTTTACATTTTTCCTAGATTGTAGACACTTAATTAGGAATTTTGTAACTTTCCAAATATTTTTAGGGCTTTTCAATTATTTTCTAGAACTAATTTAAGTTTTAATTGATTTTAATAGCTTTTAAGTGTTTAAAAATAGTTTTATTTGGTTTTAAAATTTTAAAAAATACTTTTTAGCTTAAATAGGTTATTTTTGAGGTTTACAAACTTTTAAATGTTGTTTGGGACTTTTTAATAATTAATTTTGATTTTTAGGGCTTTAATTAGCATTAAAAAGTCATTATCTAATTAATTAAAAGGTTTTAGCAAGTTTGGATTTTTTTAAACTCTTAGTATATTATTGTGGATTTTTATTAATTTTTAGGAATTTTTAGGTTAAAATTTTAATTTTGGTAGTTTTTACGGTTTTACGTGATCGACATTTTCGTCTTAGTTTAATCCGTCGTCGTAACCGTCATTCTCTTCTAACCTCATTTCTTTCTTTCTTTTTCAATCATATAATCACAAATCATTTATCATCTCTTAACACAACGCACTTGCCTCCTTGGGAAACGAACTTGAACTTATTTGGTCATTAGTGCTCGGTTTTCCTAAACCGACACTTAATACTTGCCACTTTTGCCTTCCTTTTCCTAAAGGGGTAAAAACTCTACAATCATTTTGGCGCCGCTGCCGGGGAGGCGTGTTGTGTTTTGATTTTAACATTGTTGTTTTTATATATAGCCATAATAGCTAATTGTATTAGTAGCACTCTACTAATACGTATTATCGGTTTTTCGTTTTTTGTGAATACTATTAATATATTGTATACGTAGAACAATAAATTCACAAGTACTCCAAATACGTGAGAAATCACAACCTTGACTTGGGAGGTCATTACCCAATCATTGTATTCGAATCTCAAACCAAAGAAAAAGGCAAAAAATAGATAAATACTTTCGTGAAGCTCGATTTTGAAAAATACAAACTATAAGGTGGGTATAAGGCGGTTGTATTTCACGACCTAAAGGAAAAAGGCTCTTAAAGTGCTTCGCGTCGCCTCGTTTCCTCCGCTTGCTTGTGCGTATTTTGAGATTGAGAGCTAATCGAGGGTTTTGCCACCCAAAGTATTACTTACATATCATATATATTTTCTTGGTTTCTATTGATTAAACCCTCTTGAACGATTTGGTGTTCCACCATCGTTATAAAGTCATCGAAGGCGTTCACTTCACGTGATCGTTTTCATTCCTTGAGGCTTCTTTAATCGAGAGATTTGATTAAGGAGGAGATTTGTAGATTTTTGTCTACTTAATACATTCCACAAAATCCAAAAAAGTAAAAAAAATCGAACACCACAAAAAAATTGAAAAAGTAAAAACACAAAAAAGAAATCTTCTTTGCTCACCCTCTCGTTGTACGTGACGTTTATGCAAACTCGCTCCAAAGCAAGACGTGCTCGTAAACGAAGAAACAAATCAACCACTCCTTCTAGTGAGGAGTCTCCTATTGACGAACCCATCATAGTGAAAGAAGCACCCATGGCTGATCGAACTATGATGGAGTTGCTTCAAGCACCCACCGAGGGTTATGGAGAAGCGATTGTGATTCCCGCTATCCTTGCGGAGAATTTTGAGGTTAAGACGGGTTTGTTGTCCATGATTCAAAACAACAAGTTTCGAGGTGACGAAAAGGATAACCCTCATAGCCACATTCGCCAATTTAATCGTCTTACCGCCACTTGCAAGTTTAAGGACGTCTCTAACGACTCGATTAAGATGATGCTTTTTCCGTATTCCTTAGCGGGGCCCGCAAAAATTTGGTTAGAGAAAGAGCCACCCAATTCTATATTGACGTGGAAGGATCTCGTTTCAAAATTCGTGAACCAATTTTTTCCGCCCTCTAAGACTACGCATTTGAAAAACGAGATTTCAAAGTTTTCACAAGAGTATAATGAGAGTTTTTCAACGGCTTGGAATAGGTTTAAGGAAATGTTGCACGAATGTCCTCATCATGGTTTTTCCGACTTGCATCAAATTGACACGTTTTACAATGGCTTGAACGATCATGAGCGTGATTATCTTACTGCCGCCGCGGGTGGTAATTTTTTGTGTAAGACGGTCGAGGAAGCATTGTTAATCATTTAGAATAGGTCTAAGGTTTATAGTCCTCGTAGCACGTCGAGTGTTCGTAAGACTTCGTCTTCCCCTTCGCCTTCATTGTCACATACCGTTGATGCTTGCCAAATCGAGGCTAATTTGGAGAACAAGATTTTTGATAAGCTTAAAGGATTGTTAATTGAGTTTATAGTTGGTGAACAACCCACTCCTGCTACGGCTAAAGCGGTTGAGGTTTCCTGTATGTATTGTGGTGGAGCTCACGATTACTCCGAGTGCATTACCAATGGTGGTAACACTTCGAGTGCCTTCGCGGCCGCGGGAACTTATAACCAAAACGGTCAAGTTCCCCGCACTAATCAATTGACTCCACCGGGTTTTCCACCAAATCAAAATGCTAACAATTATCGAAACAATCAAGTTGGTTACCAAAACAATCAAAGAAACAATTACAAGGGTAATAACAACTATGGGAATCAAGGAAGTAGTAGCCAATTACAAAATCAAAACCAAAACCGTAATTTTCAAAACACAAGTCAAGGTCTTCAAAATGTTTACACTAAAGAACTTCCAATGGACTTTTTGAATTACGCCACGGCAAATGATAAGATTTTGGAAAACATTCAAGAGCAATTGGCTAGTCAAGCTAGGGATACGGCTAAAAACACCAAGGAATTAGCTAATTTTGTGAAGGAAAATCTTAACATGAGAAATGAGTTGAAAAATGATTTTGCTAATCAAATTAGAGGTCGAAACAATAAAATTGAACAAAGTCATGCTAGGCTTGAACAAAGAATTGACCAAAAAGCCGCTAGTCAAGATGTTAAGCTTAATGCCATTTTAGAAGCCGTCATGGGGAACAAAGCCTCTACTTCGGGTAGTTTGCCTAGTAACACCGTATCAAACCCGAAGGGAGAGATGAAAGTGATTACCACACGAAGTGGTAAGACACTTAAAGAACCGACTCCTCAACCAATTACTCCAACGGTGGAGGAAATTGAGGAAGAACCCGAGGTGGTGGTCGAAAAGGAGCATATCTCAAGCCCACAAAGTACCGCTCATGCCACACCTACGGTCGACCCTTTACCAACATTGGAACCCGAGATTCCAAAGGCTATGCCTATGCCCCAACCCACACCACCCTTACCTTACCCATCGAGACTTAGGAAGGAGAAACGACAAGAGCGCGACAACTATCAATTTGAGCTTTTTATGAAAATGTTTCGTGAGTTGCACCTTAATGTGAGTTTCGCCGATGCTTTGGTCATGATGTCTCGATTTGCCGCTAACTTTAAGAGTATGTTGAACAACAAGGAGAAATTGCACCAATTGTCTAGTTGTTCGTCGGTTTATCTTAATCGCATACCTCAAAAAGTCGGTGATCCCGGTAAATTTTTGATCCCTTGTGCAATCCAAGATATGGAAGAATGCTATGCCTTGGCCGATCTTGGCACTAGCATTAATTTGATGCCACTTGCAATCTTCAAGTCGCTCAATCTTCCTAATCTTACTCCTTCACTAATGTCTATCGAGATGGCCGACCATTCCACGATTCGTGCATGTGGTTTGGCGGAAGACGTTTTTGTGAAAGTGGGGAAGTTCTACTATCCCGTAGACTTTATCGTCGTTGATATCCCCACGTATCCTCAAGTTCCTCTAATTTTAGGTCGTTCGTTTTTAGATACGTCTATGGCTTTAATTGATGTGCATGCTAGAAAGATCACCTTACGTTTCAACGACGAGGAACTTGTTATAAACACAACTCAAAATTCTCAACTTTCTCATGTTTATTCCGTTGCTACCATAAACCTCGTTGATATGATCGACGTGGTTTGCGAGGAATTTTCACAAGAAGTTCTAGGGTTTGGTGATGAAGAAACTAGTGGCAATCCCACTATGTTAGATCCAATTCTTGATAATTCGACACCAACCTTCACTCCATTTGAAGGTGGTGATTTTACGTTGGAAGAATGCAATGTTCCACGTACGTGTGACGAAGACCTCGACAACGATGAGGACTTCTCGATTATCAAGGATTTTCTTAACGATTTCCCATTTCTTCCACTCGAGGAGGTTATGAGTATCGAGCCCAAATCTTCACTTGAGGAACCACCTATCCTTGAGTTGAAAGATTTACCTCCTCACCTCGAATATGTCTATTTGGAGGAGGACGACAAGTTGCCGGTTATTATTGCGAAGGAACTTTCGAATGATGAAAAAACCGCACTTGTCGATGTTCTAAAGGATCACAAAGGGGCAATTGCGTGGAAGTTATCCGACATTAAGGGAATCAATCCCAAGTTTTGTACCCACAAAATCTTAATGGAGGAGGATTACAAGCCGCAATCCAAAGTCAAAGGAGGGTGAACCCCAAAATTCACGATGTCATAAAAAAGGAGGTCCTTAAACTCCTTGACGCGGGAATGATTTACCCTATTTCCGATAGCCCTTGGGTGAGTCCTATTCATTGTGTCCCTAAAAAGGGAGGGATGACCGTTGTGCCAAACGATGCCAACGAGTTGATTCCCACTAGACTCGTGACCGGATGGAGAGTGTGCATTGACTATCGAAAGTTGAATGAAGCCACTCGAAAAGACCATTTTCCCTTGCCCTTCATGGACCAAATGTTGGAGCGTCTTGCGGGAAACGATTTGTATTGCTTTTTAGATGGTTTTTCCGGTTACTTCCAAATTCCCATCGATCCTCGTGATCAAGAAAAAACTACGTTTACGTGTCCATATGGAACGTTTGCCTATCGTAGAATGCCATTCGGACTTTGTAATGCACCGGGAACCTTTCAAAGGTGCATGATGGCTATTTTTCATGACATGATCGAGAAAACGATGGAATTCTTCATGGATGACTTTTCCGTGTTTGGTAATTCGTTCACTTCGTGTTTGTCGAACCTTGAGAGAATGTTAAAACGTTGTGAGGAAACCAACCTTGTGCTCAATGGGGAAAAATTTCATTTTATGGTTAAAAGTGGAATCGTCTTAGGGCACAAGGTCTCGAAAGCGGGGATTGAGGTAGATCAAGCTAAGGTAGCGTCATCACCAAATTACCTCATCCCAAAACCGTTAAGGGAGTTAGGAGTTTCCTAGGCCACGCGGGCTTTTATCGTCGATTCATCAAGGACTTTTCAAAGATTTCTCGACCCATTACACATCTTCTTGAAAAAGAGGCACGTTTTGTCTTTGACGAAGATTGTGTACGAGCCTTTGAAATCCTTAAGAGGAAACTTACCGAAGCTCCCATTCTTGTTGCTCCCAATTGGAACCTCCCCTTTGAGCTCATGTGTGATGCTAGTGATTACGCTATTGGGGCCGTTTTGGGGCAACGTCATGATAAGCACTTCTTGCCTATTCACTATGCTACCAAGACGATGACCGAGGCTCAACTAAAATACACTACAACGGAAAAGGAGTTCCTTGCCGTGGTGTATGCATTTGAGAAATTTCGACCTTATCTCGTCTTGACGAAATGCATAGTGTATACGGACCATTCAGCTAGTATCTTATGGCAAAGCAAGATGCTAAGCCTAGATTACTTCGTTGGATTCTCCTCCTTCAAGATTTTGATCACACCATTGTTGACAAAAAAGGAGCCGAGAATCTAGCGGCCGATCATCTTTCTCGTTTGGAAGATCCTCACCAAAGTGTTTACGAGCCCAAGGAAATCACCGAAACATTTCCGCTCGAGACACTTGGTGTAGTGAATTCTAAGCTTGATTCTTCCACCCCATGGTTTGCGGATTTTGCAAATTACCATGCGGGTAACTTCATCATTAAGGGTATGATGACTCAAGAAAAACGAAAATTCTTTCGTGACGTCAAGTTCTACTTTTGGAACGACCCTTACTTGTTTCGAACTTGTGCGGATCAAATCATTCGACGTTGTGTATTTGGCACCGAAGCTTCTAAAATCCTTAGAGCTTGCCATGAGGGACCCACGGGTGGTCACCACGGTGCTAATCTCACGGCTAAGAAGGTGTTTGATGCCGGCTTCTTTTGGCCTACTATTTACCGAGATGCACAAGATCTTGTGAAGTCGTGTGATGCATGCCAATGACAAGGAAAAGCCTCACAAAAAGATGAAATGCCACAAAATATCATCCAAGTGTGTGAGATCTTTGACGTTTGGGGTATAGACTTTATGGGGCCGTTCCCATCATCTCGTGGTAATAAGTACATTCTCGTTGCGGTTGACTACCTATCTAAGTGGGTGGAGGCCAAAGCCTTGCCCACCAATGATGCTCGTGTGGTAGTTAAGTTCTTGAAAAGCTTGTTTTCTCGGTTTGGAACCCCTCGTGCGATCATAAGCGATCGTGGAACCCATTTTTGTAACGACCAATTCGAAAGAGTCTTAAGGAAATATGGGGTTACACATCGGCTTTCTACGGCTTATCACCCACAAACGAGTGGGCAAGTCGAGGTTTCAAACCGAGCGTTAAAGAGGATCTTGGAGAGATCCGTTGGGGAAAACCGACAATCTTGGTCGGATAAGTTGGACGATGCTTTATGGGCCTTTAGGACCGCTCATAAGACGCCCATTGGGTGCACTCCCTATAAGCTTGTGTATGGAAAGAATTGTCATTTGCCTATCGAGTTAGAACACAAGGCTTATTGGGCCCTAAAGCATTGTAATGATGATATGGAGACCGCGGGAAAACACCAGAAAATGCAATTAAATGAATTAGATGAATTGAGAGACATTGCTTATGAAAACTCATTGATTTATAAAGAAAAAACTAAAAAGTTGCATGATTCTAAAATTAAAAACCGGGTTTTTAACATTGGGGATCAAGTTTTGCTTTTTAATTCAAGATTAAAAATCTTTTCCGGTAAGTTGAAATCCCGTTGGTCCGGTCCGTTCACCGTGACTCAAGTGTTTCCGTATGGGACCATCGAGCTAGCTCAAGATGATGGTCCTAACTTCAAGGTGAATGGACATAGGTTGAAGCACTACTTTGGCGGGGAAGTTCCATCCTTGAACTACCTCGACCAAATCACTTTCCCCAATAATAATTAGTATTGAGGGGATCGAGTCGAGCTCATGACTCGGTAATAAAAAACGAGGTGCCTCGTGGGGGAAACCCATGCTTATCCATGTACATATTATTGCTTTCTAATTAGTTTAATGTGAGGGGATTTGTGCCCTTCCAACCTTTGTTCCGTGGTTGTTTGTGCATTGTGGATTTTAGATCATGATCTTCACGATTGGAGCCTCTCGTGTTCGTTTCATGGGAGCACTCGATCGTTTGCTTTGGAGACTTTCTCAATATCCAAATGATATATCCTTTTGATGTTCTAACCTTAGGTTTTTAGCACACTTCATAAACGGCTATTAATTTAATGGTTACACCCTTTCCATGCTAGATTCGGCATTCGACTACGTCTCTAGTATGGGGTTGTTTGCACCCCTAGACTCGAAACATTGAGGACAATGTTTAACTTTAGTATGGGGGGTGAATAGATACTTTCCTTGCCAAACCTTCACGCTTTCCAAAGTTTATCTTTTTGTTTATCGTTTGTTACAAAATAAGGCTAAAAATGGCCAAATTTTAAAATTTTTCTCATGTTTTATAAGTGTTTGAAGACACGAATGTAGATTTTCCGATGGCGAGAATAAGAGTAATTTTTGACTCGACCGTGCGTGTTGAGCACTTAGCTTTGATTCCTTAACTACACATTAGGCTAAGTCTCTTAAATGAGGACGAGAAATGATAGAGTTAATTATAAGTTACTATGCTAAACGTAGAGTACTCGTATTCTTTCAAAAACTCATGTGTTCTCGTTGTTTGCTTATTCTCCCTTCGCATGTAAATATTTTTTGCTTAATAAATATTGACTTAGCGGTTTAGTTAGGATTGTTGGGTTTCTAGTCTTTTCTAGTAGCTTCCGTGTAATTAAGTTGGGAAGACATTAAGGTATCGCCAGCGTCACGGTTTTGAAGTATTGGCACCCCAATAATCAAAAGCTTCACCCAATAATAAGATTTCAAGTGCTCACCTAAATCAAGCAAACAATTTGAAGCCCCACAAGGCCGAAAAATCTATGCAAAATTGAAAGTGAATCAAGCCTTAATCTTCGAAGCTTTAAAGATCCAAAATTCGCTTTAGCGTGAGGATATACGTCTTTGGCTAATAAAACCACCGATGAGGCGGATAATAAAAGGCAAGGAAAGACCGAAGTCATAATAAAAGCTTCATGGCGAAGTTGAATAAAAGATGGAGGTAAACCAAAGATAATAAGGCCCTTCCGTTAGGGGGCGTATAAAAGTCTTGGTAATAAGTCTCATGTTCAAAACCGTTATAAAACCGTGTTTATCGATCCTTCTTGTTGACTTAATTTTTTGACATCGTTGTCTATTAGGAGGGGTTATTGATTTGATGGTCTTAGTTACACCGTTAGGACTCTATTTTTAGACCTAAATCTCTATTATCGCATAAGTCAAACAATGTATCCTCGTGAAACATTCTAGACATAATAAAATATAAGAGATACAACTTAGGAATAATGGGAGAATAAGTACGTGATTAGGGCATATGAGTAGTGTTAGCATTACTAACTTATAATGACAATGATCTCGTTGCACGCTTGGCATGGAATTGGGGTGAAAATCGTGGACGATGAAATTATTTCTAACGAAACATTCACATGTTCTTATTCTATGAACCTAAACGTCCCATTTTGCGATGAAAATCATACATTATGTCTAAAACACAAGTATAGCAATAGTAGTAGTGTAGCTAGTTTATCGTTCAATAAAGTGAATAAAATGAATTTTGGAGATGCTACGATACTTTATTCTAGCATTGCGTGAGGGCACGATAATGGTTTAGTATGGGGGAGTGATGAGACTGCATTTATACATAGTCTCATCGTCCAAATCGGGCTTAAAATGCATTAAATATCATCAAAATACCTAAATATATGCTTGTGTTTGTTGCTTGTGTATTTTAGGTACGGATATTGAGAAAATGATAAAAAGATCACAAGAATCATGCAAAAACGAACACGGGAAACGAAGCCGCACGATGAACCGAGCCCTAATGAAAAAATTTTCCAAAGAAAACCCTTGAAGATGTGAAGAATTATGAAGAAGGGTCCTCCAATATGGAAGAATTGACACTTTATACCCTTGTATCTTCATAATTACAAGTTTGGTCCCTAAAGTTTGTCGAAATTACAAAAAGGACCCTTAACTTTGAAGAATTGGCAAATTTAGTCCCTCAATAAAACTAAATTGTCAATATTGGTCCTCTAAGAAGTCAACAAACAAGTCAAAACCCTAAAAGATGAAGACATGACAAGTTCAGTCCTTGAAGAATAAAGAAATTACACAAGAAGTCCTTGAAACAAGTTTGTAAAGTATTTGGGCTAAATTTGACAAGTTGCCTAAACATATAACAAAGGAAAATGGGTAAAAAGCTTTTTAAAACAAAGTGAAGAGAACTAGAAAGATGGGGGACCATTTCTGCCAGACATCATAACTACTCCCCACCAATCATCCAGCCATGTCACCCCACTCCACCACTCACATCACTCCACCTCACCTTCCCTCCCACGTCACCCTTCCACTACTGAGTTTATTTATTAAACTCAGTCAAATGAAGTCAAACCCCCAATACTTCCCTCTAAACACGTTTTTTAAATATCTTAACCCCCAAAACGGATTAAACAAACTCTAATCACCCCTTAAACCCTAAAATTTCCCAGGATGAACTAAGATCAAAACAAAGGGTTTTTTCCCTAAAAATCTCCAGATCTTTAATTAACCTTTATCTCACCCCATCCCACACCAAAAGCATGACCAAGACACACCCATGTGTCTTGTAGGGCCACCCCTGCAACGTCCCTTTCCCTCAAAACCCTAAACCCGACAAGATCAACGTCCTTGATCCATTAACTTGGTCCCCAATATCAAATGAGCGTCTATGATCAATCCTTGACAGCTGGCCATCACTCTCATCAAGTGAAGACGAATTTTGACCAAGTTTGAATCTTCAGTCAAAGGGCATTCCAGGGAATTCAGCAATTAGGGTTTAGGACATTTTCATTATTTTATTGTAATTCTAGTATCTTCTATTGAGTACTATAAGTATAGGGTGAAATTCACCCATACTTCTTGTTCTTGTTTTCTCTTTTGGTCACAACCTTGTAAATCCGTTTTTGTTATGAATGAAAAATGGTTAAGAGTTTGGTGATGAGAAACAAAGTGCCAGTTTATTTACATTGTTAAAGTTTCATTGATTGTTGTTTTACTTTGCTTCAAAAAGTTTTCAGGTTTTCTGAATTTTCAAAATTTTCAGTGAAGAAAAAGTCAGTTTTTTTTATATTTCTGCTTTATTTTTAAAAGCTATAAGCTATATATTAACTTGTCAATAAGTCAATCCTATAAGCCTATAAGCTGTTGTAGCAGGTTATCCTTGTTCTTGGTTGTCTGTTTTTGGCAGGTTCAAAACAAGGACAAATATCATCATCATCTTCATTTCAAACAGCAAAGAAAAAAGTCTGCACAAGCCCGGGCTTGTTTGGAGGTGACTTTTCAGTCACTGTTGGGCCTGGATGTAGGTCCAACAAGGTAACCTCCTTGTTCCTTGATTTCAGTCTTCAAAAGTTATGATTTATGTGATTTTGTGATTTATTGCATGAAAATTGTTTAAGTGTTGTTTTCCTGGTTTGATATTGTTCATCTAGGATTGTTTGCATGTTAGAAGTATTTTAATTCAGTTTGGATTGGATTTGATGTGATTTGGTTTGAAAAAGATCAAAGTTCAGAATTTAATGGGTGTTTGGATTTGCATGTTAACTGAACTCCTTGGGGGATTTTTGTGTTGTTATCAGTCTAGACTTACTCAGTAGGTTGCTAGTAAGTGATATATGCACTTAGGTTTCTATTTGGTAGAGTTTAAAACCAATTTGTATGTTAAAAATTGAGAGAACTAGCTAAAATCCAGTAACTGCTTTTTGAGCATGATTTTTTTGTGAATTTGACCATCAAATTTGAATAGCTGTTAGATCTTAGGTTTAAGCAGAGTTGGTAATCAGTTTTATGCCATTTTATTGGATTGTGTGCAAGTTTTGAAGCTTTGAATCTCATTTTTGTGCCAAATAGATCAGTTACCATTCATCAGTAAACACTTAACCTTCATCAGTAACTTGCTTGCAATTTTGTGCTTGATTTTGTGGAATACTTGTGTGTTTTTTGTGATTCACTTGACTCCCTACACTCAACTGAGTGTAGGGGTGCCCCCATTGACTATCAAACATCAACAAAAATCCAAGAACAAGCTCATCTTGTTCTAATCTTCACAAGTGAAGATACGACTTTACTTGTGTGTTCATCATTTAGCACAATGCTTAACTGGGCATCATTTTGATTCTAGTAGTTTGATTCTACCCTGTTTTTGATTTAAAGTTGTTTTAGATTAAGTTTAAGTTACTGTTTTTGAGTATTTAAAGTAAAAAAAAAAAGAAAAAAAAGTTTTTACAAAAAGGACGTGGCCAGGACTCGAACCTGCGCCACTCCTCTCACACTCCAACGTGATAACCAGTTGCCCTAGGGTCTTTGACTGGTTATCACTTGGAACTTTAAATACTTAAGGAGTATTTGTTTTTAGCTTAATTAACTAAACAACTTATTTATAAGCTGATTTCAGCTTATTTCTTTTAGGTTTTTACAATTTAGCATTTTTCCTTTGTTCTTACTAGGGTTTAGGACTTTTTGGTTCAAAAAGTTTATTTTTCATGTGTTTATTTAATTTTCTAGGATTATTTTAAGTTTAAATTTTGAAAAGTAAATTAAAAATAGGAAAAAGTATTTTAAAAATCTGGAAAAATAGTTTTTAGGTTTTTAATTATATTTTTGAGGTTTACAGCTATTTAAGTTTTCATTTTAGCTAATTTTTGATTTTATATGATTTTAGGGTTTTTAACCAACTTTGGAATTAAATATAAAATTATTAAAAAGGTTTTGGAAACTTTTGATTGCATTTTTGTCTTAGTTACATTATTCTAGATTTTTGGTAATTTTTTAGAATTTTTTTTATAAACTTTGAATTTTTTTGAATATTTTAATATTATTTTATTATTAAAAATTAAAAGTCTAATTTTTTAAGTTTTTACATTTTTCCTAGATTTTAGATACTTAATTAGGAATTTTGTAACTTTCCAAATATTTTTAGGGCTTTTCAATTATTTTCTAGAATTAATTTAAGTTTTAATTGATTTTAATAGTTTTTAAGTGTTTAAAAATAGTTTTATTTGGTTTTAAAATTAAAAAAAATACTTTTTAGCTTAATTAGGTTATTTTTGAGGTTTACAAACTTTTAAATCTTGTTTGGGACTTTTTAATAATTAATTTTGATTTTTAGGGCTTTAATTAGCATTAAAAAGTCATTATCTAATTAATTAAAAGGTTTTAGCAAGTTTGGATTTTTTGTAAACTCTTAGTATATTATTGTGGATTTTTAGTAATTTTTAGGAATTTTTAGGTTAAAATTTTAATTTTGGTAGTTTTACGGTTTTACGTGATCGACCTTTTCGTCTTAGTTTAATCCGTCGTCGTAACCGTCATTCTCTTCTAACCTCATTTCTTTCTTTCTTTTTCAATCATATAATCACAAATCATTTATCATCTCTTAACACAACGCACTTGCCTCCTTGGGAAACGAACTTGAACTTATTTGGTCATTAGTGCTCGGTTTTCCTAAACCGACACTTAATACTTGCCACTTTTGCCTTCCTTTTCCTAAAGGGGTAAAAACTCTACAATCATCCATGAAAACAGCTAGTGCATTGGTTAAACCAAAAGGCATAACTTGAAATTCATAATGTCCGTATCGTGTCCTGAAAGCAGTTTTAGGAATATCGTCTTCCTTAACTCTTAATTGATGATAACCCGACCGTAAATCAATTTTCGAATATACGCTTAATCTTTGAAGTTGATCAAATAAATCGTTGATTCTGGGTAATGGGTAACGATTCTTTATAGTAAGTTTGTTTAACTCACGATACTCGATACTCATCTTAAAAGATCCATCTTTGTTTTTCATAAATAAGACTGGAGCTCTCCATGGCGATATGCTTGGTCTAATAAATCCTCGATCAGTTAGTTCTTGGATTTGACTTAACAATTCTTGCATTTTCGAAGGTGCTAATCGATAAGGCGCTTTAGCAACTGGTGTTGCTCCTGGTATCAAATTGATTTGAAATTCAACTTGACGTTCAGGTGGCAAACCTGGTAATTCTTCGGGAAATACTTCGAGAAAATATCTAACTATCAAAATATCTTCTAGTTGCTTCGCTTCTTGCAGTTTCTCCGTCACTTGAACTAAGAAAACTTGACTTCCTCGGGATACATACTTATTTATCTTTAAGCATGATATGAGATTTAGTCGAGTCTTACTTCGCTCACCATGAACAACCAAAACTTCACCGTTAATAGGAATATGAACGGCTTTCTCGTCACATAAGATTTTAGCATGGTATTTAGATAACCAATCCATCCCTATGACTACGTCAATGCTACTGAGCTTAATTGGCATAAGGTCGATTTCAAAGGATTGACGTAATAAAGTAATGATACATCCTCGAATAACGGTATTAGTGCTAACTATTTTTCCATCGGCCATTTCTACATCATACGCAGTATTCATGGAAACAGTCGGTATATCTAACTTAGCAGCATTATATAATACATGAAACTTCTATCAGTGCCTGAGTCAAATATTACTTTAACCAGATGTTGATTTAGATGAAACATACCCGTAACCGTATTCTAATCTTGATGAGTGTTCAACAAATAAGCTTTTCCTCTGTTATTGCTCTCTTTACGGCACTCATTTACCAGATGCCCTTTTTCTCCACAATTATGGCAAACCTTAGTTACCGGAATTTGATTACTCCCAGTAGCTGGTCCTTTACTTCTATAGAATCTTGTCTGATGTCCTATTTTTCCACAGTTCTGACACTTGATAGTGCAAAACCCTGTGTGATGTAGAGCTCATTTCTGACAAAATGGTTATCTTCCATTATAACTATTGTTCGTAGTTACAACATAAACTTTAGAAACATTATTTCTTTTGTTCTGCTGCTGACGATTATTGCCTTGATTATAATTACGAAAACTATTCTTCTGGAAATTATGATTAATAGGAAAATTCCTCCTATCATCAAACTTCCTCTTGTTATTAACTGCCATTGGTGCAGAATTATGCCTTATCACTTGATCCATTAACCTTTGAGTAATAGTGATAACTTCCTCTAAATTTTGAGGTTTAGAGGCAGTAACATTCCCTTCAATGCTTCTAGGCAATCTTCCAATAAAAGCTTCCATCAACTTTTCAGTATTAGGCACCATATTAGGACATAATGATGCTAATTCCTGAAATCTTCGGATATAAGCTTTAAGACTATTCCCCTTTACTGCTAAATTATAGAATTCCTCCTCCATTTTCCTAATCTCATTGCGAGGACGATAATTCTTAATTAGCAGATTTTTGAATTCAGTCCATGGAGTACGATAAGCTTGATCTATCCCAATGGGTTGTGCATAAGCATTCCACAAAGACAAAGCTTCTTCTACTAACGTACCCGTAGCAAACTTTACTTTACAATCTTCAGAATAGTCACTGCGAACAAATACTGATTCAGCTCTCTCAAACCAGCGGATAAGTCCAACAGCTCTTTCAGATTCTTTATAGTTTAAAGGCTGACAGTTCATGAAATCTTTGTAAGTACATCTTCTTTCCATAGGAACTTCTCTTCTAGCAGCATTTTCATTACTTGCACTGGCTACATTGGTGTCTTGTGCTTGCAAAGCTGCAGTCACACTCTTAGCAACCAATTGCCTTATTTCTTCAGGTGTCATATTTACTGTTGCAGATGTTGATGCTCTCGTATGGGCCATCATACCACATAATAAAACTTGATATTATTTAAATTTTCATACGTGAAGTTTAGAATAAATTTAATATATCATAGGGTATTTGTTAATTTCTTATCCTTTTGACAATTTCATATATGAGGATTCATAATATGAATGACGAATTTCTTAACGAATTCATATATGAGGATTCATAATACGAATTATGATAAAACTAAGACAAAATGACAAGAGTTTTATGAAACAAAAGCACACTTCTTTATTTATTAACAAATTATCGTTCATATTTACATGATAAGCATCGCTGTTATATAAAGGAAACTGTACATATTTTACAAACTGAGACTAGATTTCTAAGCTTAATTTCTCATTTTGATCTCCTCAATCATATCCAAAATATATTCGGAGTCAGATTGTTGAGTAGTTTTAAGATCTTCGATGAGTGTTTTTAAATTAAGCCTAGTTCTCATAAGTCCTTCTTTCAGTTCAGCATTCTCATTATCAAGTCTTGTCATTGTTATTTCTTAATGATGCATTCTTCTACTCAGTTTAATATTATGGCGTCGAGTAACGTCCATTTTATATTCCAACTGCGTAAAATGCTCTTCAATTTATTTTCTTCCTCTTATTAAATTTCTGATATTACTTTCCACTCTGTTGGGCCAATGAAAGTTATAACTATGGCCCAGTCTAGATTTGTTTAAATTAGACTAAGTGTTACTGATCGCTGAGAGGACCAGCGACATAGACCAGACCAGTGGAAGGCAAAGCCTCAGCTGGCACACCAGGAATATTCAAGTCAAAGACAACGTCAGAGAAGTCGAAGACAATCTGAAGTCATACTCACCAGCGATTATGGATAGCTGGGATGTAGAAGGAATGTGCTAGTGTTCAAGGATCTCTGAGTTGACAATACTCATAGATCACTTAAGAACCCTAGAAGTTTGATACAAGCAAAGCTTGTCCAATCCTTTATAGTTTAGGCGGGAGAATCTACGAAGTGTTTTGAGCGGGACAAAACAAGAGATTCAAGATAAAGCCTAGTACGACCTAGTGGGACAAAAGGTGAACAGTTGGCAGAACTGTTTACCTAAAGTTGTTTAAAGGTATGTCTCGATTTGGACATGCATTTAATACGTTGTACTCTTCTATTAAGAAGATGACACATATCAAGTACTCCCACTAAGGAAGCAACCTCGTACCACTATAAATAGGAGTGAGAAAGAAGAATTAAGGCAACCCTTATGAGCTAGTTATCTAAGTTATTTCTCACTTTGGAACCGTTGAGCCCTCAGCTGTCTACCAGCGTCTCACTGGTTCCCTTGTAAACTTGAGTCTCGAATCTTGTTTACTTGTTCTAGGGTTCATTTCTTATTGTCATTCAACGGGTGTATTCATAGCACTTTGTAATACTTTGTTTATAACAGTTAATAAAGCATTACACGTTTGAAAAGTATTTCGTTGTGTTTTTGTGGTTATACGAGTTATAGTTTCAACAATTTTCATATTAAGGGACTTTTAATTGGTATCAGAGCGGTTTGATTTATAATACATTTTATAAACCGTTCTTGTTTTTAAAATCAAGATCCTAATATGACTGATACTATACCTCCTCCACCCTTTGGTCAAACCAGTCTAGGTACCACTTTGACCACCGCACCGGCCACCACATCTACTACCATGCCTACACCGGTTGTAAGCACTGGTAATAATGATGATGACCTTCCCCAGCTACTTGATGTTCGTGGGGGGTCACATGTGTCCAATGTTCTAGCGTTTGATGAAGAAGATTTTTCAAGTTGGAAAAGTGAATTTCTTATATATTTAGATGGCTTAGAACCCTTCTTGATAGAAATCTTAGAAAATGGTCCCTATGTACCACTGGCCGTTTCCTCTACCCCTAAGAGACCCATCAAGAAGCCTGTTAAGAAATGGTCTCCAGCGGATAGACGTCTGGCTAACCAGGACAAGAGACTCAAAAGTATCATAGTCTCTTGCCTAACTAAGAACATTATGAAGTCCATCATAAAATGCAACTCTGCTAAGGAGATGTGGACTGAGTTAGTTCTAGGGTATGAAGGGCCAGAGGAAACAAAAGAAACCAAAATCCAAGCCCTTAGACTTAAGTTTAATGCTTTTAAAGCTTTGTAAACAGAAACTATTGCTCAAACTTATACTAGGCTTAAGATTTTGTTGAATGACTTGGGAAACAATGGAGTTGGTCTACCTAAGGCTGAGCTTAATGCTACATTTGTCAATAGCTTACCTAGAAAATGGCTTAGCCTAAACCAGACCTTAAGAGCAAATAATGATATCAAAAATGATACTTTAGCCCAACTGTTTGGTAGATATAACTATGAAGAAGGGCTAATTGATTCCATTTACAAATCAGAGACTGATAGGTTTACAACCAATATCACTGGATCAAAAGCTCTTGTTGCTAACCATTCTTTTCAGTACAACGACTCTGACATAGAAGAGGACACCAGAAGCAGTCAAGAATTTCTTGATGAATTACATGCTGAGTTCCATGACAGAGCCCTTCTAGCTGACCAAAAGAGGTACTACAAGAGATCTGGTAGAGTTGGAGCTGCTAAGGTTGATAAATCCAAGGTGTCATGCTACACTTGTGGAAAGACTGGTCACTTTCAGAAAGATTGCTGGTCAAACAAAACCTCCTCTCCAAGCTTTCCTTCATCCAGCAACAACCACAGTAGCAAGAAGAAGTTTTCTACCTCACCTTTCAAGCAAACTTCCCACTCTAACTCAGAGGGAAAGAAGGACTACAAAGTTAAGTACAAAGCCTTGAAAGCTGAGCTATTAAAACTCAACCAGAAAGCTGAAGATGCAGCTAAGAAAAAGGATGTTAAGAAGACTGAAAAAGGTCTGATTGCTGCTTCATTCGACTAGGATGATGAACCCCTTACATCTGAGGATGAAGGAACCACTACCGTCAGAGCCTTTATGGCTGTCGCTGATGAAGAACCTGTTGTGGGAAAAAGCGAAGCAAGATCTAGTCAATGGGTGGAAATCACCATGAAAAAGGTACAAAGACTGCTATCTATGCTTGAAGGTCCTGATAGAGACCATGTTAGTGACTATACCTTGGTTGAACTCTACTTTGTGGAAGAGCAAAGAAAAAACCTATTAAATAAGTTTCATAGTCTTAAAACAGAGTTAAATCTTTGTCAATCTGAATTAGCAAATCTTAAACCCTTTGTGAATCTTGCAAATCAACTTAAAAATGAAGTAAGCAAGTTGTCCATTGAAAATGAGTCTTTAACTGATGAAAACACTGAACTCAGAAAAACCATTGAAAAATGAAATTTGGCTCAATCCACAGTGGAAGAAATAGTTTCTGAAGCCATACCAGGTGATGTGGTTTAGGCTATTGGGGGTAAGGGTAGATACAAAAATCATATACCTGTACCCAGTGTTAAATTTGTCCCTTCAGATGTTTCTTCTCCATCTTCCACCTTTGTGGATGAGACAAACTCTGACAAGAAATTAGAGGTACCAGCTTTACCAAGACTCGCTGGTGCTATCCCATCTGATTCCTTGATTGGCCCAAAACCTCTAACAAAAACCCCAGGGAGTTTAATTCTCAAAGTCGCTGATAAAGCACACAAAAAGGTTTTTGTGGCCAAGGACTCCAACAAACCCACTCCTCCCCCTGAAGAGCTTTCACCCACCAAACAACTTCTCCTCACCTTGATGGAAGAAGTAAAGGGGATGAAAGAACAAATCAACCCCAGAGTTAACAGTCCACCTGTTAACTCTCTTGGTGAAGGATCTAGTAGCTCTAAGGGGAGAGCTTTATTCAGGCCTTGCAAGCATTACGGTTTCAAAAATCATTCTTCTGAGGACTGCTCAAAGAAACCAAAATGTATCACATGCGAGTCTACTGAACACACCTCTAGAGAGCATGAGGAGATCATTGCATTTCAAAGAACCAGAACTCAATTAAGATAAAAAAAACTCCTCACAGGCCCTCTAGAAGAGTTGAGCCCAAACCCAGAGACAATTCTCAGGGTTACAGACCAAATCCCCCATGCAAATACTGTGGCTTCTTTGACCATCACTCTGATGAGTGTGAGCATTATCCCGGATGTGACATCTATGGCAGTATGCGTCATGAACCCAGAGACTGCAAACAAAGAGGGGGAGATAGAAACTAGAGAAGACCAAATGTCGCTGGTCAGCGATAGCATGAACCCACTGGAAAGTGGGTTCATCATCGAAACTAATCTGGCTTTGTTATATCTATGTAGGAATATCTGAAGAAATCTGTTTGGTATTTGGATAGTGGGTGCTCCAGACATATGACAGGGGTTAAACAATATCTGCATAGATATAAGAAGGAGTCTGGTCCAAAAGTAGTGTTTGGAGATGACTCCTCAGGGGCTACTGAGGGTTATGGCTCAGTGGATTGCAACGGAATAACCTTCACAAGGGTCGCTTATGTCAATGGACTGAAGCACAACTTAATCAACATCAGTCAACTCTGCGATGCTGGTTTCAAAGTTCTGTTCACCAAGACCCAAAGAACAATCTTCAATCAAAATGATGATGTTGTTCTAATCGTACCCAGAAGAAGGGATGTGTATGTCATTGACATGACATCATGTCCAGAAGGGATGAACACCTGTCTCTTTGCCAAAGCATCTAATAGTGAAAATTGGCTATGGCATAAGAGACTCTCCCACCTCAACTTCAAGAACATCAACAAACTAGCCAAGAATGATTTAGTGGCTGGGCTTCCCTCTCTGACCTTTACCAAAGACAGACCCTGCTCAGCCTGCGAGAAAGGGAAGCACCACAGAGCCTCATTTAAGAGAAAGCAGTCATTCTCCATAAATAAGTGCCTCCATCTTCTTCACATGGACTTATTTGGACCACTAAAACCTCAATCCCTTAATCACAACAAGTATACACTAGTCATTGTAGATGAATTTTCTAGATTCACATGGGTATTATTTCTCAAAAGAAAGAGTGATGCTACTGAAAGAATAATGTCCTTCATCAGAGAAATATAGAATTTCAATGACTGTAGAGTTAAGGCTATCAGAAGTGACAATGGCACTGAATTCAAGAACCATGCCATGGAAGCCTTTTGTGATGAAAAGGGAATATCACAAAACTTTTCTAACCCAGGCACCCCTGAACAAAATGGTGTCGCTGAAAGAAGAAATAGAACTCTCATAGAGGTTTCTAGAACTATGCTCAGCGAATCAAGACTTCCAAAACAATTTTGGGGTGAAGCTGTGAACACAGCTTGTTACACACAAAACAGATCTATTATTGTGAAGAGACACGACAAGACCTCTTATGAAGTGTATAGGAAGAGAGCCCTGATGTAAGCTACTTCCATGTCTTTGGTTGCCCTGTTTTCATTCACAACTACAGAGATCACCTGGGAAAATTTGATGAAAAGTCAGATGATGGATTCTTTGTTGGCTACTCTCCTACCTCCAGAGCCTTTAGAGTATTCAACATTCGCATGCAAGAACTGGAAGAATCTATCCATGTCACCTTTAATGAAGCAGATGCTGTCATTACTCACACCAACACAGAAGAATGTGACATTGATTTCAATGAAGTTAAATCATATCCAGAGGATGATTTCTCATATCCCAAGGAATCATCTTAGGCCTGTCACAAGAACTTTCCTTATGTTCACGCATTTGATCCACACTCAATCTCTGACATCACTCCAGAGGTTGAAAATGCTGAACCTATCACTCCACCCATTGAAGTGAATGCTGATCTTATCAAACCAATCTCTCACCTTGATGAAGAGATTATGGATGAAGAAATAACATGTGAAGATCCCCCAGCATTCATTAAACCTGCAGTGACTCCTGAACCCACAGAGACTCCTGAATCCACAGAGACTCCTGCTCCTTAATCCAAATGGAGTAGGAACCAAGATATTCTTCTGGTGAATATTCTTGGTGAACCCTCTGAGGGAGTCACCACCAGAGGCAAATTAAGATCTCTGAAACAACCTCAACGAATGAATGCCTTTTCGCTGATTTTCTCTCTGAAGATGAACCTAAGAATGTGGCTGTTGCGCTTCTAGATGAAGGATGGGTTGTTGCCATGCAAGATGAGTTGAATCAGATCAAGAGGAACAAGGTGTGGACTCTGGTAAAAGCTCTAGCTGGAAAACAAGTGGTTGGAACTAAGTGGGTCTACAGAAAAAAGAGGGATGAAGCTGGCATGATTGTGAAAAACAAGGCTAGGCTTGTGGTGCTGGGGTACAAACAATCTGAGGGTATTGACTATGATGAAATGTTTGCACCAGTTGCCAGATTGGAAGCTATCAGAATCTTCCTAGCCTTTGCAGCTTATATGGGGTTTACTGTATACCAGATGGATGTGAAGAGTGATTTTCTAAATGGTAAGCTTACAGAGGAAGTATACGTCTATCTACCCCTAGGGTTTGAAAGCAGTGAGTATCCTGATCACGTCTGCAGACTTCACAAAACACTCTATAGGCTGAAACAAGCGCCTAGAGCCTGGTATGAAACCCAATCAAAATTCTTACTTGAAAATAAATTTGTCAGAGGTACCATTGATTAAACCCTGTTCACTTATAGCTCCAAGGGTGATGACATTTTAGTACAAATTTATGTGGATGACATAATTTTTGGTTCAACCAATATCACTTTGAGTAAACAGTTTGCCAAACTCATGACCAAAAAGTATGAAATGAGCATGATGGGGGAATTAACTTTTTTCTTGGGTTTTCAAATTAAACAAAATTCAAAAGGAATTTACATTTGTCAAGAAAAATATGTTAAGGATTTGCTCAAGAAGTATGATCTGTCTGATTGTGCATCAATGAAATGCCCCATGCTTCCTCCCAACAACTTTGGAGCTGATGACTCAGGGGTCTCTGTTAATGAGACCTTATATAGAGGCATGATTGGATCACTGATGTATCTCACAGCAAGCAGACCAAACATACAATTCGCTACATGTCTCTGTGCTAGGTACCAAGCTAACCCCAAGGAATCCCACCTAGTAGCTGTCAAAAGAATTTTTAGGTACTTAAAAGGATCTCCCACGCTGGGTCTTTGGTATCCAAACGGATCAGGCTTCGACCTCATATCCTACTCAGACTCTGACTACGCTGGGTGTTGTCTTGATAAAAAGAGCACCTCTGGGAGTTGTCAAATCCTTGGAGGAAAGTTAGTATGCTGGAGTGCTAAGAAACAAAACTCTGTGGCCATGTCATCAGCTGAAGCTTAATACGTAGCGGTCGCTGGTTGCTGTGCTCAAGTTCTCTGGATGAAAAGTCAGCTGGCTGATTATGGGATCACTTATGAAAAGGTTCCCATATTTTGTGACAACACAAGTGCTATAGCCATCTCCAATAATCCGGTACTTCATTCCAGAACTAAGCATATTGACATCATGTATTGATGTAGTGTTTTTACCACTCCTTAGGAAAAGAGAGCAAAATGGGGAAAGTATTAAGTGTCGGTTTAGGAAAACCAAACACTAATGACCAATGAAGTTCAAGTTCGTTTCCTAAGGAGGCAAGTGTGTTATGTTAAGAGATGATTAACTTTTGTGATTATAATTTATGAAGAAAGAAAATAGAAAAGAGATTAGAAGAGAAAGACGGTTACGATTATGAATTAAAACTAAGACGAAATGTCGTACACGTAAAACCGTAAAAAGTGACAAATTTAAAAATTTACTCTAAAGATTCCTGGGAAATTGCAATAAATCCTAAAAAATGTAATTAGAGTTTACAAAAAATCAAAAATCACTCAACCCTTTTATTTAATTAAATTATAATTTTTTAATGTTAATTAAAGCCCAAAAAATCAATTTAATTAACAAAAAGCACAAAATGAGATTTTTTCAATTTTAAACCTCTAAAATGACTTAATAAATTTATAACTATTTTTGAAAATTTTAAAATTAATAAAAACTATTTAAAAACAATTAAAAACTATTTAAACTTAAAATAATTCTAAAAATTAATCTAATGACAATAAAAATATTCTAAAAATTGTAAAATTCCTAACTTAATGTATTTGAACTAAGAAAAATGAAAAAACTTGAAAAATATAAATTTTAATTTTTAATAATAAAATAATAATAAAATAATAATAAAAATCCAAAATTTATAAAAAATCCTAAAAAGTTGCAAACTAGCTTATTTTAACCTAAATAATACAGAAATGAAGTTGAAATTACAAAATACCCCTATTGGGCCTAGAAATGGGCTAAAAGTCCAATCAGACCCCGTAATGGGCTATTTAAGACCCAATAAGAAAAATGTTGTCCAAATAAGCCCAAAAGCTCCTATCTGACTTAAAATTTGATTTCAAGTACAAAACTCTGAAGGTCCAAAAGCTGAAAATGTGTTTAAGCTAGCTTATTTCAAAGCAGCTTATTTTTAATGGGCTTTTTGGCCCATTAAGCTATAAGCTGATGCCATATGCTCAAATTTGACACACAAGCTTCTTTTGAGTTACTTAAGAGATCTGTAAAAAGAAAATTGGAAAAAGCACAAGGAATAAGCCTGAATAAGCTAAAAGCTATCTTCATAAAACGACAAAATAGACGTTTTCGAGTTCTAGGCCACCTCAAGAGCTGATTCAACTTTCAAAAGCTTTTAAATGACTTAATTAAGCTAAATAATCAAAAAGTTTACCAATAAGCACACTCAATAAGCTGAAATAAGCCGATAAGCACTTAATTAAAAGTCAACTGATATTTGCATTTTGTGTGGGTTCAAAATATTTCTCTCGGAATCCTCTCGAATTGATCTCAGTTAAAAGTGGAATGATTTGTTCTTGGTGACAAAAAATGGATTTGGTTTTCTATTCTACTGAACAGGTAAGTGAATAAAATGGTAATGAAGTAAACTTAAGTGAATAAAGATTAAAGCTGGAAACAGAATATAAAATTAATTAAATGACAAAGCTGAAAAATAACTCTTACTGAAGAATACCCTATGCGGAATAAAACTCCATTCGGAAAGTTGACATCTATGCGGAATAATTTGTATGATTCGGAAAAAGCCTCATGCAGAAAAACTCTTATATTCGGAATAAAATGCTCTATGCGGAAAATAGAATCCTATGCGGAAAATAATGTCTACTCGGAAAAATGATGCTATTCGGAAAGTACTGCTCTATGCGGAAAATAAGCTTACTCGGAAAAATGGTCTACTCGGAAAAATGATGCTATTCGGAAAGAACTGCTCTATGCGGAAAATAAGCTTACTCGGAAAAATGGTCTATTCGGAAAAACATTCCGAATAAGGAAATGAAGGAACCATCATGCGGAATATTGAAAATATTCCGAGTAAAAGAAAAATGAGAAACCCTATTCGGAATAAAGGCTCAATTCGGAAAGTTTGTGAAATTCCGAATAAGGGAGAAAAACAACCTCTACTCGGAATAATTGAGATATTCCGAATAGAGGTAAACCCAAAATTCCTATTCGGAATCTGAGAAACTCAGGTCTGATAAACAGCGAAGAACAAGGAGGTCGTTTGATTCACAATCAACTCCGAAACTTACAAAGGTCTTACCAAATCAAGCACAAACAATTTAAATACCATAAGAAACAAATCCCACCAATAAAAACACTAAATCAACAACTTTTTAAGATCAAACTAAAATCAAATAAAAGCTTAAGAACTTGCAATAAATATGATGAAGAACAAGATGAATAGAAAGATGGAATGGATTGATTAATGTAAAAGTAACAAGGTTAATGATTTAGGATTACAAGGTTGAAAGAAAAAGATGAAAATCACCAAACTCCCTAATGGAGTTGGTGATGGAACGAACCTAAGGTACTGGGAAAAGAAAAATGAAGCTAACTCCTTAATTGTGTGAAGGGAAAGACTATTTATACTCCTAGTGGTTGGTTGGTGAGTGGGCTTTCTCCCTTTCTTCTTGTCTTCTCGTCTTTTCAGAAAAGTTGACGTTTTCGATTCTGATTCGGGATTTGTCGTCGATTAAATCCAACTCGTCTTTTAATTTCTTCGTTAAATAGACTTGAGTTTCTTCGACTTATGAAAATCTTCCATCTTTAGTCCTTTTCTTCGATAAATCTTCGAATAGGCCTAGTGACTTCAAATCTTTTGCACCTCTTGGACAATAAACTTCGTCTTGAGTCTTTTTCCTTGGTAAATCCCGTGCAATCCCATGTTTTCTTTAATATTCATCCGGTTAGCTCTGAAATCACAATAAACACAAAAACCACGCATAATTCCAAACAAATGATATTAATTACGTGTTTTGGTCTTGTTTTAGCCAGAATTAAGTGGTAAAAGGATGGGTGTTTACACACCTATCAAATCCCCTACACTTAACCATTGCCATGCCCTCATGCAATGCTTAGTGATAAAGCAAATTTTACATTTTTCTCATAATTAATCAACCTTGGCCTTATTCAAATACTACAAAATAAGAATCAAATTACTAAGAGAGAAATAAAAACTTTAAAATAAACAAAAGGAAGGAAACAACTTGTAAAGAAATCAAGCACTTACATTAGGGCTTTGATGTTGCGAAGATTTATCACCCTCAAGTTTCACGTTCCCCAAACTAAGCTTAAAAACGAGATCATTGCTATTATAAGTTAGTAAATCAAACACTTACACACATGGCTTAATTAAATGCTTAAACTCCCTTATTCCTAATTGTATCTCTTATATTTTATTTTTGTCTTAGAATGATCATGAAGATGCATTTTTGGACTTATTTCGATAGTTTATTAAGGCTGAAAGCAAAGTAGGACGATTTGATCAATAGTTAGCTAAAGGACAAAATCTCTTAAAACTGCTTCTCGGGATATCAAAAAGTTCATATCTTGGCATAACTTGGTTCACAATTTGAGACCTTTCTCGGGCCGATATTTGGCATGTACTTCATACTTCATATCTTCGAGAGACGTTCTTGAGATAATGGTCTTCTCATCATAATAGAGTTTCTTCACTTGGAGACTTTTGAGGGGTACTCCAACTTTGTTGACCACGACTTCATGATTATTTCTTCAATCTCTAATTGGGATTTTGAGATACAACGATCCGCCTCCTTTTCGGACTTGGATCTATTTATCCTCATACCTTGTTAGGGTCTTTTCGGATAGACTTCTCCATGATCTTTATGGGAGTTGATTGCTTTTCGTCGTGAGTCTTGATCCTTCATATTGACTTTAGGAATAATGCTTTTCACATCACTTTGGATCTTCAGCAATAAAATTGAATCCTCATGCCTTGTTAGGGCCTTTTCAGACTCGCCAATCTTCGCGCCCCGCTTCATAAGTTATGCCTTGGCTATGAACTCTTATCATTACCGAGCAACTTTTAAACGATCTTGGGCTAGAAGCTAAGTAACTTTTCAAATCGTAAGACCTTACTTATTGCAGATAAATTATTAGCAAGTGATGGGAGAATAGGCAAATAATTACACCAAGTGAGCTTGCGCAAGAATACCGACTTATAATTGACTCTATCATTTCTCGTCCTCCACAATTTAAAATCTCAAGTAATGAGACTCGTGGACACTTAGCCTAATAAACCAATTGAGGTCTATATGGTTAAGGATACTAGCTAGAATAAACTTGGATAAGTCTATTCGGGTTGAGTCAAAATAAACGCAACGGGCCTAATATGTCAAAGATTCCTAAACTAGCTACACCACTTTATTAATATTTTTGACTTTATTGCGGAATATATACATATGAAAGCAACGATAAAAAATTTAAAAATTACAACTAAATGGCCAAAGTTAATAAAAAATTTGAAAAATGCTGAAAAATAGGATTTCTGGTTAATTTGAAGGCATTTTCATGGAAAAGTCCTCTTAAAACTTCGATAGAAGTCTCCCCTACACTTAAGATAAACATTGTCCTCAATGTTTAAGCATGTGGGAAAAGTCTCCCCTACACTTATGACATTGTGCACGTTGGTTAATTCAAGTTAAGGAAGAGACGACTAAAGTGATCAATTTCAAATGTGAGTATGAAGAAAATTGAATCACGATAGTTGAGAGATAGAACCGGAATTCGGATAACACGGGAGCACGGTTTTTCAAATATTTCCAAGATTGCAGTTATCCCTGTAAGCACATCACCACACAAACACAAATGACCAAAATAGGTCCTCCCCTACACTTAGGGGGTTAAAGGGATAGATACTCGGGCTGCCTCCCGAGGAGCGCTTGTTTTTGATAACCGAGTCACGAGCCTGACTCGACCCAAATTCAGTTCATGGGGAACGTGGTGAGGGATGGAATCACCTCCTGAGAAGTGTCCTCACCAAAGTACAACTTCACTCGTTGGCCATTCACCTTAAAATTTGGTCCATTAGGTTGAGCGAGCTCGAGAGTACCATATGGAAAAATTTGGGCAATGGTGAATGGGCCGGACCAACGAGATTTGAGTTTGCCCGAAAAGATTTTCAACCGAGAGTTAAAAAGTAAGACTTTGTCTCCAACATGGAACTCTCGGTTTTTGATCTTGGAGTCGTGAATGAGCTTAGTTCTTTCCTTATAGATCAAAGAATTTTCATAAGCCTCATTCCGGAGTTCATTCAGCTCATTGAGTTGGATCTTGCGCAGGTCACCGACTTTGTTTATATCAAAATTAGCCCACTTCAAGGCCCAATAAGCCTTGTGCTCCAACTCAATGGGGAGGTGGCACGCTTTCCCGTACACAAGACGATAAGGCGTACAGCCGATCGGGGTCTTGTAAGCAGTACGGAAAGCCCACAAAGCATCATCAAGTTTATCAGCCCATGCGACACGATGCTCTCCCACGGTTCTTTCCAGAATTCGCTTCAGCCCTCGGTTTGATATTTCAGCCTGGCCATTAGTTTGTGGGTGGTAGGCTGTGGAAAGACGATGGTTTACACCGTACTTAGCCATGACTCTAGCAAATTGGTCATTGCAGAAATGAGTCCCACGATCACTAATAATGGCACGAGGCACACCGAATCTAGCGAATAAAGCTTTCAAAAAGTTACAAACCACCCTTGCGTCATTAGTAGGCAAAGCTTTGGCTTCAACCCACTTGGAAACGTAGTCAACGGCAACAAGGATGTATTTGTTTCCTTTAGATGAAGGGAATGGCCCCATAAAGTCGATACCCCAAACATCAAAAATTTCACACTCTTGAATGAAATTCTGAGGCATCTCGTCTTTATGTGTGATTTTGCCTTGCTTTTGGCAAACATCACATCGCTTGACCATATCGTGAGCGTCACGGTATATGGAGGGCCAATAAAATCCCGAATCAAACACTTTCTTTGCGGTGTAGTTGGGACCAAAGTGACCACCGGTGGGTCCTTTGTGGCAAGCATCAAGGATGTCCGACGCTGCCGGTCCATCAACACATCGGCGAATTATCAGATCAGCACATTGTTTGAATAGGTAAGGGTCGTCCCAAAAGTAAGTCTTGATGTCGGTAAAGAACTTCTTCTTTTGCTGGGACGTCAACCCTTCCTTGAGAATTCCACCCGCCAAGTAGTTTGCAAAGTCGGCAAACCACGGGGTTTCATTCGGATTCGAGATTAGGCATTAAGGTCTCCAAGGGAAAAGAATCATTGATTTCCTTGGTCGGATGATCCCCTTGGTATGGATCCTCAAGTCGGCTAAGATGGTCCGCTGCTAGGTTTTCTGCTCCTTTTTTATCGCGGATATCGATTTTAAATTCCTGGAGCAGCAAAACCCAGCGAAGAAGTCTTGGTTTGGAATCTTGCTTTGTCAACAAGTACTTCAGCGCGGAATGATCGGTATACACGGTGGTGGTGGAAAGGACAAGATAGGGGCGAAACTTTTCAAAAGCATAGACAACAGCTAAAAGCTCTTTTTCGGTTGTCGTATAATGCAATTGTGCCCCAGTCATTGTCTTGCTAGCGTAATGGATTGGTTGGAAGTGTTTGTTCACTCTTTGACCAAGAACCGCTCCAATAGCAAAATCGCTAGCATCGCACATCAACTCAAAGGGAAGCTCCCAATTAGGGGTAACCAAGACGGGTGCCTTAGTTAGCTTATCCTTAAGTGAGTTAAAGGCTTCAAGGCACTCTTTGGAAAAGATAAAAGGAGTATCTTTTTCCAAGAGGTGGGTCATCGGGCGAGCGATTTGAGAAAAATCTTTGATAAATCGACGGTAGAAGCCCGCATGACCCAAGAAACTTCTCACACCCTTCACAGTGGAAGGTGGAGGCAACTTTGCTATAACATCAACTTTAGCACGGTCTACTTCAAGACCGGCTTTCGAAATCTTATGTCCAAGCACGACGCCTTCTTTTACCATAAAATGGCATTTTTCCCAATTTAGAACGAGGCGAGTGTCTTCGCACCGCTTTAGCATACGTTCTAAATTGGCAAGGCAAGCAGAGAAGGAATCCCCGAAGACCGAGAAATCATCCATGAAGACTTCCATGGTTTGTTCAACCATGTCATGGAAGATAGCTAACATGCACCTTTGGAAAGTCCCGGGCGCATTACATAAGCCAAAAGGCATTCTTTTGTAAGCGAAAGTGCCATAGGGACAAGTGAATGTAGTCTTCTCTTGATCTTGGGGATCGATGGGTATTTGAAAATAACCCGAGAAACCATCGAGAAAGCAGTAATATTCATTACCTGCTAAGCGTTCAAGCATTTGGTCCATAAAAGGTAGAGGGAAATGATCCTTTCTCGTGGCATCATTGAGTTTGCGGTAGTCTATACAAACTCTCCACCCAGTAACGAGACGAGTGGGAATCAACTCGTTGTGTTCATTGGGAACAACGGTTATTCCGCCCTTCTTGGGCACACAATGGATTGGACTAACCCACGGGGAATCCGAAATAGGGTAAATCATACCTGCATCAAGAAGTTTGATAACCTCTGTTTTGATGACTTCATGTATTTTTGGATTCACCCTTCGTTGGCTTTGAATAGTGGGCTTGAAGTCGTCCTCTATGAGAATTTTGTGTGTGCAGAAGTGAGGATCAATTCCACGAATATCGGAAATCTTCCAAGCGATAGCCTTCTTATGATCCTTCAACACAGCAACGAGGCGAGTCTTCTCTTCATCTTTCAAATCCTTCGCAATAATGACGGGCGACTTCTTGTTGTCGTCAAGGAACACGTACTCGAGATGAGGCGGCAACTCCTTAAGTTCCAAATCCGGAGGATTTTCGACGGGAGGCGTTTTCAAGGTCGGAGTATCGATAGCAATGACCGTGGGAGATGGAGGCGAAGGATTGTCTTCGGTGAGAAGATTGTCAAAGAAACTCATGTCTTCATCCCCCTCGGTGGGAGAATCATTAGTAGCTAAATTCACATCTCCCATGGTATCTTCAAGATTGTTCCAGAATAAATCACTATCTCCAAATAGAGACAACGATGAATCAATAGAGGACACGGTCTCAACAGTGGGAAGAGAGGTAGGAATACTTTTGCAAGCATCATTAAAGTGTTCTTCACAAGCCTCATCAAGAATGTCAATACAATTAACACTCTCATATGAATAAGGTTGTTTGGACAACTTTCCCATGTTGAAGACTACTTTGTCGTCACCCACTCTCATGATAAGCTCACCGGCTTCAACATCAATAAGAGTGCGACCGGTCCTTAAGAATGGACGACCAACAATAAGTGGTACACGGGGGTCCATCTCGTAGTCGACGACAACAAAATCAGCGGGAAAAGTGAATTTGTCGACTCCTACAATAACATCTTCGGCTATCCCTACTGGATAAGCAACTGTGCGGTTGGCCAATTCCAAAGTCATTTTAGTGGGGACTAGCTCTGGGAGAGATAATTGCTTCCAAACACTTAGAGGCATGAGATTAATACTGGCACCTAGATCGGCTAGGGCCATGCAATTCTCTACTCCCGGGAAATTGCAAGGGATAAGAAAACGACCCGGATCACCAAGCTTGGTTGGCAATTTCCTTAAGAGCACTGCAGAGCAGTTCTCATTAAGTTGGGTGTTGGCAATGTCGAGGAGCTTTTCCTTGTCGCTCAAAAGATCTTTAAACATTTTAGCATACTTGGGCATGTGAGCGAGAGCCTCAGCGAAGGAGATATTGAAATTCAGTTGTTTGAACATTTTAAGGAAATTCGAAACCTGAATATCATCCTTGCTCTTTTGCTTCTCTTTCCTCAACCTTGAAGGATAAGGTATATTGGAAGAAGAGGAAGGCTTTGGGAGTATAGGATCACTCACAACCACGGGTGGAGGAGGGGTAGAATGAAGAGGTGGAGAAATTGGGGAAAGAGAAGGAATAGGAATAGGAGCAGGCGACTCGTTCTCCTTAGTCACAACCACCGGTGGAGGTATAGGAAGCTCGGGTTCCTTGGTACCTTTCCCACTTCGAGTGGTGATTGCTTTCATCTCCCCTCTTGGGTTCGCAACGGTGTTACTCGGAAGAGTACCCGAAGAAGAGGGTTGACTACTTTGGAAAAAACTAGCCATCATGTTCCTCAGATCATTAGTCTGGCTATCCAACGTGTTTCTCATGTCAGCTCTCAAATCATTTCCTTGCTTTACCAAATCAGCCTTCAAATTGCGCACTTCCTCTTGGAGATTTCCCACTATCACATCATTGGTCCTCATATAGGTTGCAACCTCTTGGTGTAATGCAGTGGTGGCTTGGTTGGGAGGAGCATTGTATGTAGGTGGTTGGTAAGCAGGTTGTTGGTATACTTGATTGTTACGTTGAGGCGGTTGTTGCTGCTTGTGAGGTGGGATGTATGGTTGTCGAGGCTGTTGTTGTTGTTGAGGAGGGCGGTTAAGGTTTTGTTGTTGGTTTGGGTTGGTAGGAGGGAAACCAGGTGGTGAAAGATAGTTGTTGCTGCGATAGCTAAGCAAGTTACGGTCACCTTGAGGTTTTGCTTGATAAGCGGGTTGTTGGTAGGTGCCATATGCCGCATTCACATTCTCAGCAGGGTAATCTTGGGTGGCGGTACAAGTTGTGTAAGAGTGGGGACCACCGCATATCTCACAAGGTTGGCTGACAGCGTTCACTTGTGCATTTTTGGCGTTGTTGCTGTTGTTGTTGCTGACGGTGTGTGTGACAAGCGATTCAAGAAGCGTGGTGATTTTGTCAAGTCGCTTGTCGCTGTCATTAGTGCTAGCACTAGCAACATTGGTCCTAACGCTCTTGGTTTGCACACGAGATTTGTTCTCAATGATGTCCCAAGCAGCATTGGAAGTCTTAGCCAATAAATTACCCCCTGAGGCACTATTCAGTGAATCTTGATCATTCATGCTTAAACCATTGTAGAAAGTATTAATTTGATGTACTTTGGTAAAACCATGTTGTGGGCATTTTCTTAAAAGATCTTTGAAACGATCCCAAGATTCACTGAATGACTCATCGTACTTTTGTTCAAAATTTATAATCTCATTCCGCAAAGCGGTAGTACGAGAGGGTGGAAAAAAGTAGTTGATGAACTTTGTTTCCAAATCCGTCCACGAGAGAATACTCTGTGGCGGTTCCTTAGCAAGCCAATGCCGGGCTTGTCCCTCTAAAGAAAAGGGAAAAAGTTGTAACCTTATCACTTCTTGTGGAACGCCATTGAACTTGACCGTGTTGGTGAGTTGTAGAAATCTCTTGATATGGTCGTGTGGATCATCAATGGTTCGTCCCAAGAATGGCTGAGCGGAGACCATCTGGATAAAGCCTGACTTGAGCTCGAAATTGTTGGCGGCAATTGGTGGTATAACAATTGGATCCGTGTTGCCATCAACATGAGCTTGCAGCAGTTCAATCATTGGGCGATTATCCGGAAGTGGCTCATTGTTGTTGTTATTCATGTTGTTGAAAGGCGGGTTGTTGTTGTTATTATTGTTGTTCGGAGGTGGTATGTTATTGTTGTTTTGTACACCAGCCATGTCTAAGTTATCGAGAGGCTCGGGCTCTTGATAAGACGTGGATCGAGTGCGCATACACCTACAAAAGAACGAACAAAGAAAAACAAAGCAAAAATATTTTTGGTTTTTATTGTTTTTTACTTTTTAGGATTTTTGAAAATTTTATATTTTTTTTTTGTGTTTTTGAAAATTTTTTAGGAAAAAGTAACGTTCACGGGGAACGGATCCCAAAATCCAAATTCTACAAAAAACTTTTGATCTTAACGAGAGGAGCCGGCAGCGGCGCCATTTGATATTTGCATTTTGTGTGGGTTCAAAATATTTCTCTCGGAATCCTCTCGAATTGATCTCAGTTAAAAGTGGAATGATTTGTTCTTGGTGACAAAAAATGGATTTGGTTTTCTATTCTACTGAACAGGTAAGTGAATAAAATGGTAATGAAGTAAACTTAAGTGAATAAAGATTAAAGCTGGAAACAGAATATAAAATTAATTAAATGACAAAGCTGAAAAATAACTCTTACTGAAGAATACCCTATGCGGAATAAAACTCCATTCGGAAAGTTGACATCTATGCGGAATAATTTGTATGATTCGGAAAAAGCCTCATGCGGAAAAACTCTTATATTCGGAATAAAATGCTCTATGCGGAAAATAGAATCCTATGCGGAAAATAATGTCTACCCGGAAAAATGATGCTATTCGGAAAGTACTGCTCTATGCGGAAAATAAGCTTACTCGGAAAAATGGTCTACTCGGAAAAATGATGCTATTCGGAAAGAACTGCTCTATGCGGAAAATAAGCTTACTCGGAAAAATGGTCTATTCGGAAAAACATTCCGAATAAGGAAATGAAGGAACCATCATGCGGAATATTGAAAATATTCCGAGTAAAAGAAAAATGAGAAACCCTATTCGGAATAAAGGCTCAATTCGGAAAGTTTGTGAAATTCCGAATAAGGGAGAAAAACAACCTCTACTCGGAATAATTGAGATATTCCGAATAGAGGTAAACCCAAAATTCCTATTCGGAATCTGAGAAACTCAGGTCTGATAAACAGCGAAGAACAAGGAGGTCGTTTGATTCACAATCAACTCCGAAACTTACAAAGGTCTTACCAAATCAAGCACAAACAATTTAAATACCATAAGAAACAAATCCCACCAATAAAAACACTAAATCAACAACTTTTTAAGATCAAACTAAAATCAAATAAAAGCTTAAGAACTTGCAATAAATATGATGAAGAACAAGATGAATAGAAAGATGGAATGGATTGATTAATGTAAAAGTAACAAGGTTAATGATTTAGGATTACAAGGTTGAAAGAAAAAGATGAAAATCACCAAAATCCCTAATGGAGTTGGTGATGGAACGAACCTAAGGTACTGGGAAAAGAAAAATGAAGCTAACTCCTTAATTGTGTGAAGGGAAAGACTATTTATACTCCTAGTGGTTGGTTGGTGAGTGGGGTTTCTCCCTTTCTTCTTGTCTTCTCGTCTTTTCAGAAAAGTTGACGTTTTCGATTCTGATTCGGGATTTGTCGTCGATTAAATCCAACTCGTCTTTTAATTTCTTCGTTAAATAGACTTGAGTTTCTTCGACTTATGAAAATCTTCCATCTTTAGTCCTTTTCTTCGATAAATCTTCGAATAGGCCTAGTGACTTCAAATCTTTTGCACCTCTTGGACAATAAACTTCGTCTTGAGTCTTTTTCCTTGGTAAATCCCGTGCAATCCCATATTTTCTTTAATATTCATCCGGTTAGCTCTGAAATCACAATAAACACAAAAACCACGCATAATTCCAAACAAATGATATTAATTACGTGTTTTGGTCTTGTTTTAGCCAGAATTAAGTGGTAAAAGGATGGGTGTTTACACACCTATCATCAACCTTATGAGTTTTCTAGCAAAAAGTCAAAGCCAATGTCTGATAAGCTCCAGATCAGATAAATGGGTCAAATGAGGAAGATCTAATAAGTGTGTAAACACTTTTCCTTTTGCCACTAAAATCAAGGAAAAACAAGACCTAATCATGTGATTAGTATCGTAAATGTCGGAATTATGCGTGGTTTTGTGTTTTTGTGTTAAATAGGTACAAAAGATCAAAAGGAAAGAAAACACGGGATTTCACGGTCAAATGTTGAAGAAAAGTCCAAGAAAGAGACGAAGACAAAGTCAAAGAACCAAAAGTGTATCGAAGATCACGAGAACCGGCAAAATCGACACAACTTTGAAGAAAAAAAATCAAGAAGCCAAAAGTCGAGTTCGATTTAGAGGATTTAATATTTAATAAGTGATTTGGGCTTTGTGGGTCCTACTTTTGATTAATGGGCCCAAAAGCCCATTTAAGGAACATGAGATATTTACTTTTGGTAAATGAACCCATTCAAAGCCCGAGTCAAGGCCCATTTACACCAAAAACCATGGTCGGATGAAAGTTTTATTAGCAAGTTTGGGCCAAGCCCAGTTACAAAACAAATTTGGACGGTGAAAGTAAATGTATTTCACTCAATTGGTCAACCCTAAACTCTCACAACCACACACGTCTTAAACAACTTATTTTTACCCACCACAAATGACTTTTCGATATCACCTATGTTACTTTCCCCTTTTCCTCTATCTCTCAAGAAATAAACACAACTTTTTTTACCCAATCTCAAAACCCTAATTCACCCTAATAAAAAATTACACCAAAAATAAATGGGGCTTTTGCTTAAATCATGTAATTCACACGCTTGGAATTAAATCCCCCAAGTTTTTCGGGAAGAACATGATGGGTGGTCCTCAATCCGATGTGGCCCTTTCCCTTCATTTGATTGGCTCATCCACATCACCACCACCATTCTCTCCAATTAAATCAATCCACCTCAGCATACAAGGAAGCACAACTAGCACACCTTGTACCATGATGGCGATCCGTGTGCACAAGGGTGTGTTTTCAGCCATGGATCGAAAAATTAAAGAAAGAGAAAGAGAAAAGATGTGTTTAGCGGCCAAGATTGAAGATTCCTCCACAAAACTTCTTGAAGAAGCCTTGGGGGTTGGCTATAAATACCCCCATAATCTGTAATGGTTGTGTGCCATTTTTAATTTATAATTTTATTTTATGCAAAATTAGTTTTTAGGATTAAATGTAATTTCCTTTCAAAAGTATTGTAAACAATTATTATTATTATTAATAAAATTTTATTTTAGTTAAATTCTGTCTCAACTTTAACTTTCTGTCAAAGTTATTTCGATTCATCTTCAGTTTGTTTTTTTTGTTATTATTATTATTATTATTATTTGATTTAATCTAAGTAAAAGCTTAAATTGTTTAATAAAAGTAAAAGTGGATGAAAAACTTCCCCCACTGGGAGTTTTATAAAACCTGGTTCGATTAAGTTGATGATTGAGGATTCGATGATGATGTTCGGTTAAGGTGGTGTTCTGATTCGGTTCATCAGTCCGCTCAGCGCGTGACTGCTTCTCAACGGATTTGACACAAGGTTTCAATTCCTTTTAATTTTTTGTTAATTTTTAGATTAATGTTTGATTTAATTTATGTTTATTAAATCTTCTTGTGTAGTTTAGTATTTGTTTGGATTTGAGTTTGTTCGGATCTTCTTATTTAGTTATCTACTTGGGTTATGTTTGCTGTATGATTATTTGATTCTCATTTTCTATTTTAAATTATCTGCTTATTTCCTGTTTTAGCTTATTTAGGACTCATTTGCTTATTAGTTTTCATTAAGTTTAGTTTTGGATTTGCTTATTGTTCTTTAGCTTTTAGATGGTTTTAAGATTAGCTTTGTTTATTGTTATATGCTTATAATCAGCTTATGTTTGCTTATTAGAACTTTGTTTAGGAATATTTGCTTATTTAGTTTTGTTAAGTTAGTTTAAATTTTTATTTGCTTATTGTCAGTTATTTGAATCGGCTTATTTCCTGTTAGTTGTTTGAGTTTATTAATCAGTTGAATAGCTATAGCTTTTAGTTTTGCTTATGGTTTAGATCTGCTTATTTTTCTGGCTGCTTATTTTGTTATTCTTACTGATATTTGCTATGCAACAAACTCACTTGGTCTGTATGTTTAAACTGCCAAAACATTAATTCCATAAAAAAAATATATTAATCATTCAAAAACGTCTGGTACGGGTCTCGAACCCCTGACCTTTAGCTCAACAGCCCAACAACTTTACCAACTCTCCTAGGCTTTTACTTATGTTTATTCTCAGCCTTTTAAATTAATATAGTGTGTTTAAGTTAGAGCTGTCAGCTTTAAACATATTTTATTAAGTCTTGTTTAGTAATTTTTAATTAAAAGTTTTTTTTACAAAGTTCTCTTTTATAAAGTTTAAAAAATAAAAAGATAAAAAAATATTTTAATTACTTTTATAAATTTAAATTGTTTTTAAAATTAGTTTTTAAAATTAGTCCTTAATTAATTTATTTTTATTTAAAAATAGTTTTTAGTAGATTTCATTTAAATTAAGAGTTTTAGTTAAAAAAATTAATTAAAGTAAATTATATTTAAATTAGACTTAAATTTATAGAGTTTTAAAATAGTTAATTAGTTTCAATTAAATATTACTTTTTTAATTAGATTAAATAGTTTTTAATTAAATAGTTTCTAGTTTTTAAAATACCAAAAAGTTTTAATTATCAAGAACAATTAATCCACGTTAAATTTGACATCAATTCGAGTGAGTCAAGGAAAACGAACTTTATTGCACTAAAAATACCTATATTAAGATCTATCACAAAAAATAAGTTGAATGAGAATTAACACTAGTAGGGGCTAGTTTTGGGTGTTGAACAGTGGGAACTTTTCCCACTGCTTGACTTTCTTGACTTTTTGTCTTTAGTGACTTTTTTGTGGATTCAAGTTAAGCAAAGGCACCCAAATGATCAGTTAATCATAAGGAGTCAATATCAATCACAAAAACACAATTACAAACAGCCAATCAGTGCAGTTAATTCAAAAGATCACCAGACCTCACACAGACATGAACAATAAGCAGTTATGAACTTAATAAGCTGTTTAAGCAAAATTCAGCCAACCAAATTGCACCAAAAACATACACAAGCTATATTTAATTCAAATGAACATAAATTAACAAGTTACATGCATTGGTTCAAGGCCTAAATCAAGATTCAAGCACACAATAGTTACTGATGAACACTAAACAAGCAGATTTTTCACTTTGCTGATATACTTGACCAACAAGCCAATTTTAAACACTCAAATCTTCAAATCAGGTTACACAAACTTAGATTTAACACCTTTTAACTCTAAACATGCATATACTCTAGGTATTTCCAAAATTTTAGGTCAAAATCAGTCAAAACAAGTGAGATAAAGCACAATCAAGGATTTGATGTTTTAAAGCCAATAACTTGCAGGTTTTAGTACTAAACCAAGTGAATAGAATATACAAACAACAAACAACAACTTCCAACAACAAAATAACAAGTTTTGATCTCAAACAGGCTAACCCAAACACCCTTTTATATTTTCAAATCAAGATTTTTAAATCAAAAGTTGGATTTAGGTTAACACATGCATACATAAGCATCAAAACATCAAACATAAACAGAATTAACAAGATTTGGAGCCCAAGAACAACACATACACAAGCAGAACTCAAATATCACAAATATCCAAATTTTTATCAGATTTTGAGATTAAGGGTTCAAACCTCATGGATGTACATCCACACCCACGTATGTTTGAGCTGATGTGCTAGCAAGAACAAGCACAAGCTTCCAATATCAAGCTGCTAAGATGGAACAAAGTTAGAAGCACAAATATTAATCAGAAAGGTGACAAATCCTTGATTAATGCAACCCTTGTACCCCACACTTGATTTTCCCTAAGTTATAAGCCTCACAACACCTTGATATCACAATATCAGGGTGCTATGATCCACTTATAGCCCAAGAATTCCAAGTTATACCAAGGACTTAGCAAAATATCAAGATTTAAGAACTTTGAGCAATTTCTTACACAAAGCCTAAGAAAACGTTTTGAGATTCAGTTTTAGCAAACATTAAACATAAACAAGCAAATATAAAGATTGGCACTTGACTTTTCTTCACAGATTTCAAACACTTCTCATTAATCAAGAGTAAGGATTTACAGAATTGTGAACAAGGAAAAATTCAAGAGCAAATGTAAATGAAAGGGGTCCTATGCCTTATATAGGCTACAAATGAACTACTGAATGCATAAAAACGTAACCCTAATGTTGATGAAGTCCCCAAAATGCCCTTTGTAGATTTGAATATCTTGAAGATCATGTGACTTTCTTTGGCAGGTTGTGTGAGTTGGCAAGGGTGAATTACATCCAAAGGCTCACAATGAGCTTAGAAAGTAAGCAGAAACAAGGATGGTTGGATGGCTGTCAAGGTTTTGGCATTTTGCTCCAAGGTGTAGCAGGGGAATCTCTTGTGGGGTTCTAGGGTGATGAGGTGTCCATTTTAGGAGTTGGGTTATGATTAAGACTAGCTTAATCATAAATCTAGAGCATTTGATGGTTTAATTACAAGCAGATTAAGAAAACCCAATTTTGATAAGAACATGAATAGTGCTACGTTTAATCTGTTTTTGGGTTTAAATGAAGTGTTAGGCGCCAATTTATTTAACTAATCAGATTAGTTAAATATAGTTATGGGTGGATTGTGAGGTGGCAAACGGGAGGGTGGTGATTGGTGGAAAATGTGAGTGGGATGAGGTGGCATGAGCTGGTTGGTCTAGGTTTCTATTCTTGTCTGCCAAGTTTAGCCCTTAGTCTTTCAGACTCCTTTCACTTGTAAATAAATCAGCCATAATCCGTTTTCCTTTGTATTTGAAGTTTCTAATTTCACACTTTTGCCCCAAATACTTTTCCAAAGTATTTTCAGGGGTATTTCTTGCCATTTGTTGATTCTTGAAGGGTTGTTTTGGCATTTTCTTCATATTTAATGGTCTTGACTTGTATGGTTGGTTTCTTGGAGGACTGAAATTGACAAGTCATGATTTATGAGGGACCATTTTTGCCATTTCTTCAAAGTTAAGGGTCCTTTTTGCAATTTGACATATTTTGAGGACCAAACTTGTTCTTTCTTGTAACTTAAAGGCCTTCATGGCATGTTTGACTTTGAGGAGGACTAATATTGACAATTTAGTTTTATTGAAGGACTAAATTTGCCAATTCTGTAAAGTGGAGGGCCCTTTTTGTAATTTTGACAAACTTTAAGGACAAATCTTGTAATTATGAATATACAGGGGTTTAAAGTGTCAATTCTTCAATATTGGAGGACCCTTCTTGCATAATCTTCAAATCTTCAAGGATTATTCTTGGAAAATCTTCATTAGGGCTTGGTTCATTGTGCGACTTCATTTCCCGTGTTCGTTTTTGCATGATTCTTGTGATCTTTTGTCATTTTCTCAATATTCGTTCCTAAAAAATACACAAGTAACAAACACAAGCATATATTTGGCCATTTTCATGATATTTAATGCATTTAAAGCCCGTTTTGGACGATGAGACTATGTATAAAAGCAGTCTCATCACTCCCCCATACTAAACCATTACCGTTCCCTCACGCAATGCTAGAATAAAGTATCGTAGCACCTCCAAAATTCATTTTTATTCACTTTATTGAACAATAAACTAGCTACACTACTACTATTACTTCTACTTGCGTTTTAGACATAATGTATGATTTTCATCGCAAAATGGGATGTTTAGGTTCATAGAATAAGAACACGTGAATGCTTTGTTAGAAATAATTTCGTCGTCCTCGATTTTCACCCCAATTCCATGCTAAGCGTGCAACGAGATCATTGTCATTATAAGTTAGTAATTCTAACACTACTCATATGCCCTAATCACGTACTTATCCTCCCATTTTCCTAAGTTGTATCTCTTATATTTTATTTTGTCTTGAATGTTTCACGAGGATACATTGTTTGACTTATGCGATAATAGAGATTTAGGTCTAAAAATAGAGTCCTAACGGTGTAACCAAGACCATCGAATTAATAACCCCTCCAAATAGACAACGATGTCAAAAAATTAAGTCAACAAGAAGGATCGATAAACACGGTTTTATAACGGTTTTGAACATGAGACTTATTACCAAGACTTTTATACGCCCCCTAACGGAAGGGCCTTATTATCATAGGTTTACCTCCATCTTTTATTCAACTTCGCCATGAAGCTTTTATTATGACTTTGGTCTTGCCTTGCCTTTTATTTAACCTCGCCATGAGGTGTTTACTATGGCCAAAGACGTATATCCTCACGCTAAGGCGAATTTTAGATCTTTAAAGCTTCAAAGATTAAGGCTTGATTCACTTTCAATTTTGCATAGATTTTTCAGCCTTGTGAGCTTCAAATTGTTTGCTTGATTTAGGTGAGCACTTGAAATCTTATTATTGGGTGAAGCTTTCGATTATTCGGGTTGCCAATACTTCAAAACCGTGACGCTGACGATACCTTAATGTCTTCCCAATTTAATTACATGGAAGCTACTAGAAAAGACTAGAAACCAACAATCAAGACTAAACCGCTAAGTCAATATTTATTAAGCAAAAAATATTTACAAGCGAAGGGAGAATAAGCAAACAACGAGAACACATGAGTTTTTGAAAGAATACGAGTACTCTACGTTTAGCATAGTAACTTATAATTAACTCTATCATTTCTCATCCTCATTTAATAGACTTAGCCTAATATAAAGTTATGGAATCAAAGCTAAGTGCTCAATACGCACGGTCGAGTAAAAAATTACTCTTATTCTCGCCATCGGAAAATCTACATTCGTGTCTTCAAACACTTATTAAACATGAGAAAATTTTTAAAATTTGGCCATTTTTAGCCTTATTTTGCAACAAAACGATAAACAAACAGATAAACTTTGGAAAGCATGAAGGTTTGGCAAGGGAAGTATCTATTCACCCCCATACTAATGTTAAACATTGTCCTCAATGTTTCGAGTCTAGGGGTGCAAACACCCCCATACCAGAGACGTAGTCGAATGGTTAATCTAGCATGGAAAGGGTGTAACCGTTAAATTAAAAGCCGTTTATGAAGTGTGCTATAAACCTATGGTTAGAACATCAAAGGATATATCATGGATATTGAGAAAGTCTTCAAAGCAAACGATCGAGTGCTTTCATAAACCGAACACGAGAGGCTCCAATCGTGAAGATAATGATCATCCAAAATCCACAATTCACAAACAACCACGGAACAAAGGCTGGAAGGGCACAAATCCCCACACGTTACTACATTAGAAAGCGATAATATGTACATAGGATAAGCATGGGACTCCCCCACGAGGAACCTCTTTTTTGATTACCGAGTCATGAGCTCGACTCGATCCCCTCAATACTAATTATCATTGGGGAAGGTGACTTGGTCGAGGTAGTTCAAGGATGGAACTTCCCCGCCAAAGTAGTGCTTCAACCTATGTCCATTCACCTTGAAATTGGGGCCATCATTTTGAGCTAGCTCGATGGTCCCATATGGAAAAACTTGAGTCACGGTGAATGGACCGGACCAACGGGATTTCAACTTACCGGAAAAGATTTTCAAACGAGAGTTAAAAAACAAAACTTGATTCCTAATGTTAAAAACCCGGTTTTTAATTTTTTGAATCATGAAACTTTTTAGTCTTTTCTTTATAAATCAATGAATTCTCATAAGCAATGTCCCTTAATTCATCCAATTCATTTAATTGCATTTTCCAGTGTTTTCCCGCGATCTCCATATCATCATTACAATGCTTAAGGGCCCAATAAGCTTTGTGTTCGAGTTCAATTGGCAAGTGACAATTCTTCCCGTACACGAGCTTATAGGGAGTGCACTCGATATCCGTCTTATGAGCGGTCCTAAAGGCCCATAAAGCATCGTCCAACTTATCCGACCAAGATTGTCGGTTTTCCCTAATAGATCTCTCCAAGATCCTATTCAAAGCTCGTTTGAAACCTTGACTTGCCCACTCGTTTGTGGGTGATAAGCCGTAGAAAGACGATGTGTAACCCCATATTTCCTTAGGACCCTTTCGAATTGGTCGTTACAAAAATGGGTTCCACGATCGCTTATGATCGCACGAGGTGTTCCAAACCGAGAAAACAAGCTTTTCAAAAACTTGACTACCACACGAGCATCATTGGTGGGCAAAGCCTTAGCTTCCACCCACTTAGATAGGTAGTCAACGACGACAAGGATGTACTTATTACCACGAGATGATGGGAACGGCCCCATAAAATCAATGCCCCAAACGTTAAAGATCTCACACACTTGGATGATATTTTATGACATTTCATCTTTTTGTGAGGCTTTTCCTTGTCGTTGGCATGAGTCACACGACTTCACAAGCTCATGTGCATCTCGGTAAATAGTAGGCCAAAAGAAACCGACATCAAAAACCTTCTTAGCCGTAAGATTAGCACCGTGGTGACCACCCGTGGGTCCCTCGTGACAAGCTCTAAGGATGTTAGAAGCTTCGGTACCAAAGACACAACGTCGAATAATTTTATCCGCACAAGTTTGAAACGAGTAAGGGTCGTTCCAAAAATAGAACTTGATGTCACGAAAGAATTTTCGTTTTTCTTGAGTCGTCATACCCTTGATGATGAAGTTGCCCGCATGGTAATTTGCGATGTCCGCAACCATGGGGTGGAAGAATCAAGCTTAGAATTCACTACACCAAGTGTCTTGAGCGGAAATGTTTCGGTGATTTCCTTGGGCTCGTAAACACTTTGGTGAGGATCTTCCAAGCGAGAAAGATGATCGGCCGCTAGATTCTCGGCTCCTTTTTGTCAACGATTTTGTGATCAAATTCTTGAAGGAGGAGAATCCAACGAAGTAATCTCGGCTTTGCATCTTGTTTAGCCATAAGATACTTGATAGCCGAATGATCCGTATACACTATGCATTTAGTCAAGACGAGATAAGGTCAGAATTTCTCAAATGCATACACCACGGCAAGGAACTCCTTCTCCGTTTTAGTGTATTTTAGTTGAGCCTCGGTCATCGTCTTGCTAGCATAGTGAATAGGCAAGAAGTGTTTTTCATGACGTTTCCCCAATACGGCCCCAATAGCGTAGTCACTAGCATCACACATGAGCTCAAAGGGGAGGTTCCAATTGGGAGCAACAAGAATGGGGGCTTCGGTAAGTTTCCTCTTAAGGATTTCAAAGGCTCGTACACAATCTTCGTCAAAGACAAAACGTGCATCTTTTTCAAGTAGATGTGTAATAAGTCGAGAGATCTTTGAAAAATCGTTGATGAATCAACGATAAAAGCCCGCGTGGCCTAGGAAACTCCTAACTCCCTTAACGTTTTTGGGATGAGGTAATTTGGCGATGACGTCTACCTTAGCTTGATCTACCTCAATCCCCGCTTTTGAAACTTATGCCCTAAGACGATTCCACTTTTAACCATAAAATGACATTTTTCCCAATTTAGCACAAGGTTGGTTTCCTCACAACGCTTCAACATTCTCTCAAGATTCGACAAACACGAAGTGAACGAACTACCAAACACGGAAAAGTCATCCATGAAGACTTCCATCGTCTTCTCGATCATATCATGAAAAATAGCCATCAAGCACCTTTGAAAGGTTCCCGGTGCATTGCAAAGTCCGAATGGCATTCTACGATAGGCAAAAGTTCCATATGGACACGTAAACGTAGTTTTTTCTTGATCACGAGGATCGATGGGGATTTGGAAGTAACCAGAAAAACCATCTAAAAAGCAATAGAAATCGTTTCCCGCAAGACGCTCCAACATTTGGTCCATGAAGGGCAAGGGAAAATGGTCTTTTCGAGTGGCTTCATTCAACTTTCGATAGTCAATGCACACTCTCCATCCGGTCACGAGTCTAGTAGGAATCAACTCGGTGGCATCATTTGGCACAACGGTCATTCCTCCCTTCTTAGGGACACAATGAATAGGACTCACCCAAGGGCTATCAGAAATAGGGTAAATCATTCCCGCGTCAAGGAGTTTTAGGACTTCCTTTTTGATGACGTCGTGAATTTTGGGGTTCACCCTCCTTTGACATTAGATTACGGGCTTGTAATCCTCCTCCATTAAGATTTTGTGGGTACAAAATTTGGGATCGATCCCCTTAATGTCGGATAACTTCCACGCAATTGCCCCATTGTGATCCTTTAGAACATCGACAAGTACGGTTTTTTCATCATCCGAAAGATCTTTCGCAATAATAACCAGCAACTTGTCATCCTCCTCCAAGAAGACATATTCGAGATGAGGAGGTAAATCTTTCAACTCGAGGATAGGTGGTTCCTCAATTGAAGATTTGGGCTCGATACTCATAACCTCCTCGGGTGGAGGAAATGGGAAACCGTTGAGAAAATCCTTGATAGTCGAGAAATCCTCATCATTGTCGAGGTCTTCGTCACAAGTACGTGGAGCATCGAATTCTTCCAACGTAAAACCAACACCTTCAAATGGAGTGAAGGTTGGTGTCGAGTTATCAAGAATGAGATCTAACATAGTGGGATTGTCACTATTTTCATCATCACCAAAACCTAGAACTTCTTGTGAAAATTCCTCACAAAAAACGTCGATCATATCAACCAGGTTTATGGTTGCAATGGAATAAACATGGGAAATTTGAGAAATTTAAGTTGCGTTTATAACAAGTTCCTCGTCGTTGAAACGTAAGGTGATCTTTCTAGCATGCACATCAATTAAAGCCATAGACGTATCTAAAAACGAACGACCTAAAATGAGAGGAACTTGAGGATCCGTGGGAATATCGACAACGATAAAGTCAACCAGATAATAGAACTTTCCCACTTTCACAAAAACGTCTTCCACCAATCCACATGCGGGAATCGTGGAATGGTCGGCCAACTCGATAGACATTAGTGAAGGAGTAAGATTAGGAAGATTGAGCGACTTGAAGATTTCAAGTGGCATCAAGTTAATACTAGCACCAAGATCGGCCAAGGCATAGCATTCTTCCATATCTTGGGTTGCACAAGGAATCAAGAATTTACCGGGATCACCGACTTTTTGAGGTATGCGGTTAAGATAAACCGATGAACAACTAGACAATTGTTGCAATTTCTCCTTGTTTTTCAACATACTCTTAAAGTTAGCGGCAAATTGAGGCATCATGACCAAAGCATCGGCGAAACTCACATTAAAATGAACGTCACGAAACATTTTCATAAAAAACTCAAATTGGTAATTGTCGCGCTCTTGACGTTTCTCCTTTCTAAGTCTCGATGGATAGGGAAAAGGTGGTGTGGGTTGAGGCATAGGCATAGCCTTTGGAATCTCGGGTTCCAAATGTGGTAATGGGTCAACCGTAGGTATGGCATGAGCGGTACTTCGTGGGATTGGGACATGCTCCTTTTCGACCACCACCTCGGGTTCTTCCTCAGTTGCATCCTCCGTAGGAGCAATTGGTTGAGGAGTCGGTTCCTTAAGTGTCTTACCACTACGTGTGGTAATCACTTTCATCTCTCCCTTAGGGTTCGATATGGTGTTACTAGGAAGACTACTCGAAGACGGTTTGCATATAATAGCCTCAAACATAGATGAAATTTTATCCTCAAACATGGATTGCCTCTTCTCGGCCTTAATCGTCTCTCGTTTTATTTCATGTTGCCATTGTTCCATTTTTTGTTGGTTTTGTTGTAACCTAGTTACATTTCCTTCCATTTTGTTTGTATGGATTTTAAGCTCATTTGCTAACTCGTTTTTCAACTCCTTCTTCAAGTCATTCTTAAACTTAGATCTTAGGCTAATGATTTCTCTTTGAATGTTGTCAAACCTAGCATCGTTTCTATTAGCGTATTCAACAAATTCATTTGGAAGATCTTTCAAAGTTTGCAAACTCTTGTTGTTGTTTTGAAAATCATTGTTTTTATTTTTGTTTGAAACTTGATTATTAGCCCCTTGATTCCCATAGTTTCCTTTGTAATTGTTTTTAAAACCAACTTGATTGTTTCGATAGTTGTTGTTAGCATTTTGATTTGGAGCAAAACCCGGTGGAGTCAATTGATTAGAGCGGGTAACTTGACCGTTTTGGTTGTAAGTTCCCGTGGCCGCATAGGCACTCGAAGTGTTACCACCGTTGGTAATGAACTCGGAGAAATCATGACCTCCACCACAATACATGCATGAAACCTCAACCGCTTTAGCCGTAGCGGGAGCACTTTGTTCTCCAACTTTGAATTCAATTAAAAGTCCTTTAAGCTTATCAAAGATTTTGTTTTCCAAGTTCGCCTCAATTTGGCAAGCATCGATGGTATTGGACAAAGAAGGTGAAGCCGAAGATGAAGCCTTACGAACACTCGATGTGTTACGAGGACTATACACCTTAGATCTATTAAAAATTATCAACAATGCTTCCTCAACCATTTTACACAAAAAATTACCACCCGCGGCGGCATATAATCCCTTTCATGATCATTTAGTCCATTGTAAAACGTGTCAATTTGATGCAAGTCGGAAAAACCGTGACGAGGACACTCGTGTAACATTTCCTTAAACCTATTCCAAGCCGTTGAAAAACTCATTAAATTCTTGTGAAAATTTTGGAATCTCGTTTTTCAAATGCGTAGTCTTAGAGGGCGGGAAAAATTGGTTCACAAACTTAGAAACGAAATCCTTCCACGTCAATATAGAATTGGGTGGCTCTTTCTCTAACCAAATTTTAGCGGGCCCCGCTAAGGAATACGGAAAAAGCATCATCTTAATCGAGTCATTAGCAACATTCTTAAATTTGCAAGTGGCGGTAAGATGATTGAATTGGCGGATATGGTTGTGCGGGTTGTCCTTTTCATCACCACAGAATTTGTTGTTTTGGATCATCGACAACAAACTCGTTTTTACTTCAAAATTCTCCGCAAGGATAGCGGGAATCACAATAGCCTCTCCATAACCCTCGGTGGGTGCTTGAAGTAACTCCATCATAGTTCGATTCGCCATGGTTGGTTCTTTTCTTACGATAGGTTCGTCAATAGGAGACTCCTCACTAGAAAGATTAGGAGTAGGTGTGGACTCCTTTCGGTTTCTACGTTTACGTGCACGTCTTGCTTGGTTGCGAGTTTCCATAAACGTCACGTACAACGTGGGGATGAGCAAAGAAGAATCTTTTTGGTGTTTTTAATTTTTCCAATTTTTTTGTGGTTTTTGATTGTTTTTACTTTTTTTTGAATTTTTGTGATTGTATTAGGTAGACAAAAATCTAAAAATCTCCTCCTTAATCAAATCTCTTGATTAAAGAAGCCTCAAGGAATGAAAACGATCACGTGAAGTGAACGCCTTCGATGACTTTAGAACATTGGTAGAACACCTAAACGTTCAAGAGGGTTTAATCAAATGAAACCAAGAAAATATATATGATATGTAGATAATACTTTGGTTGGCAAACCCTAGATTAGCCCTTTTTATCTAAACACTCACAAGCAAACGGGGAAACGAGGCGGCGCGAAGCACTTAAGAGCCTTTTTCCTTAGGATACATTTTATAATACCCGCCTTATACCCACCTTATAATTTGTGTTTTTAAAAATTAAGCTTTACGAAAGTATTTATCTATTTTGCCTTTTCTTTCTTGTTTGAGATTCGAATACAATGATTGAGTAATGACCTCCCAATCAAGGTTGTGTTTTCACACTTTTGGAGTACTTGTGAATTTATTGTTCTACGTATACAATATAGTATTAGTATTCACAAAAAAACGAAAAACCGATAATATGTATTAGTAGAGTGCTACTAATACAAATAGATATTATGGCTATATATAAAAACAACAATTTCCAAATCAAAACACAACACGCCTCCCCGGCAACGGCGCCAAAATTGATGTAGTGTTTTTACCACTCTTTAGGAAAAGAGAGCAAAATAGGGAAAGTATTAAGTGTCGGTTTAGGAAAACCAAACACTAATGACCAATGAAATTCAAGTTCGTTTCCCAAGGAGGCAAGTGTGTTATGTTAAGAGATGATTAACTTTTGTGATTATAATTTATGAAGAAAGAAAATAGAAAATAGATTAGAAGAGAAAGACGGTTACGATTATGAATTAAACTAAGACGAAATGTCGTACACGTAAAACTGTAAAAAGTGACAAATTTAAAAATTTACCCAAAAAATTCCTAGAAAATTGCAATAAATCCTAAAAAATGTAATTAGAGTTTACAAAAATTCAAAAATCACTCAAACCTTTTATTCAATTAATGAATAATTTTTAATGCTAATTAACGCCCAAAAAATCAATTTAATTAACAAAAAGTCCAAAATAAGATTTTTTTTTCAATTGTAAACCTCTAAAATGACTTACTAATTTTATAACTATTTTTGAAAATTTTAAAAATAATAAAAACTATTTAAAAACAATTAAAAACTATTTAAAATTAAAATAATTCTAAAAATTAATCTAATGACAATAAAAATATTCTAAAAATTGTAAAATTCCTAACTTAATGTATTTGAAATAAGAAAAATGAAAAAAAATTGAAAAATCTAAATTTTAATTTTTAATAATAAAATCCAAAATTTATAAAAAAATTCCAAAAAGTTGCAAACTAGCTTATTTTAACCTAAATAATACAGAAATGAAGTTGAAATTACAAAATACCCCTATTGGGCCTAGAAATGGGCTAAAAGTCCAAACAGACCCCTTAATGGGCTATTTAAGGCCCAATAAGAAAAATGTTGTCCAAATAAGCCCAAAAGCTCCTATCTGACTTAAAATTTGATTTTAAAAACAAAACTATGAAGGCCCAAAAGCTGAAAATGTGTTTAAGTTAGCTTATTTCAAAGCAGCTTATTCTTAATGGGCTTTTTGGCCCATTAAGCTATAAGCTGATGCCATAAGCTCAAATTTGACACACAAGCTTCTTTTGAGTTACTTAAGAGAGCTGTAAAAAGAAAATTGGAAAAAGCACAAGGAATAAGCCTGAATAAGCTAAAAGCTATCTTCACAAAACGACAAAATAGTCGTTTTCGAGTTCTAGGCCACCCCAAGAGCTGATTCAACTTTTAAAAGCTTTTAAATGACTTAATTAAGCTAAATAATAAAAATATGTACCAATAAGCACACTCAATAAGCTGAAATAAGCAGATAAGCACTTAATTAAAAGTCAATCTTATGAGTTTTCTAGCAAAAAGTCAAAGCCAAGGTCTGATAAGCTCCAGATCAGATAAATGGGTCAAATGAGGAAGATCTATCATAAAAAATAAGTTGTTGCAAGTCTGGATAAGCCAAATTGGCTTATAAATAAACTGAATGAGAATTAACACTAACAGGGGCTAGTTTTGGGTGTTGAGCAGTGGGAACTTTTCCCACTGCTTGACTTTCTTGACTTTTTGTCTTTAGTGACTTTTTTGGGGATTCAAGTTAAGCAAAGGCACCCAAATGACCAGTTAATCATAAGGAGTCAATATCAATCACAAAAACACAATTACAAACAGCCAATCAGTGCAGTTAATTCAAAAGATCACCAGACCTCACACAGACATGAACAATAAGCAGTTATGAACTTAATAAGTTGTTTAAGCAAAATTCTATGACAATCTAACATTTTCAGGTAGTGAATTATTTTCTCGTATAATATTTTGAAACTTATTTTTGTGTTGGTTGATGAACTCACAATTTACAGATTTAAATTTGGGCTTACGTGCATAATTTAGCGTCCTTTACGACTAAACCGGAAACCTTAGGATTACGTATTTACGTTTTTAAACTCCGTTTTTGATGAGACAATTTTTATTAGATTTGTTTTGTGCCGTTGATTCATAATTTATAAAAACGTTTTTCGTAAAACAACCCGAGGGCACGCAAATCGAGGAAACTAGAATCGAGGAATACCCGTAAATTAGCGGAAGGGACAAAACAAGTTTATCCCACCCCACTAACTAAAATGGATAGCCAAAAGGGACACCACATCCCTTGATGTGGCACCCTTGTAGCTATAAGCTTACACTTGTAAACCCTTGACTAAGCTTACCCAGAAGAATAAACCTTTCGTTTGGGGAAGTGATGAAGATGGAGCATTTCAGACATTGAAGCAAAAATTATTTAGTGTGCCAATTTTATCATTACCCGACGGGAGTGAAGATTTTGTAGTATATTGTGATGCATCTCTTAGAGGTTATGGAGCTGTTTTGATGCAGCGAGAAAAAGTGATAGCTTATGCTTCTAGGAAATTAAGGAAGAATGAGGAGAATTATACTACTCATGATCTTGAGTTAGGAGCTGTAGTCTTTGCTCTTAGGTTGTGGAGACATTATCTGTATGGCTTCAAGTGTACGGTATTCACCGATCAAAAAAGCTTACAGTATATTCTCGATCAGAAGGAATTGAACATGAGGCAACGAAGATGGATAGAGTTGTTAAGTGATTATGATTGTGATATAAAATATCACCCAGGAAAAGCCAATGTTGTTGCCGATGCATTAAGTAGGAAAGATAGAGAGCCTATCAGGGTACGTTCTCTAGTCTTGACCGTGCACAATAATTTGCCTGAGCAAATAAAAAATGCGCAAATAGAAGCTTATAAGAAAGAAAGTTTTGTTAATGAAGGGTTCCGAGGAGAAGGAGATCCTTTAGAGGTTAGAGCTGATGGAGTGAAATGCTTAAGAGGTCGTATGTGGATACTTAAGTTTGGAGGCTTAAGAGATTTGATTATGTTAGAATCCCATAAATCTAAGTATTCCATTCATCCGGGATCTGATAAGATGTACCATGATTTGAAGAAGTTGTACTAGTGGCCGAATATGAAAGCTGATATTGCTATGTATGTTCTTCAATGCTTGACTTGTGCTAGAGTCAAAGCTGAACATCAAAAGCCATCAGGACTACTTCAACAGCCAAAGATTCCTGAATGGAAGTGGGAGCGAGTTACGATGGACTTTATCACCAAGCTTCCTAGAACATCATCTGGAAACAACTCGATTTGGGTTATTGTCGACAGACTGACCAAATCAGCACACTTCATTCCGGTTAAAGAGCAGTTCTCACTGGAGAAGTTGACTCGTATTTACCTTGAGAATGTTGTATGCAAGCATGGAGTGCCTGTATCGATCATTTCAGATCGAGATCCTAGATTCGCATCGAATTTTTGGAAATCTCTCCAAAGATCTTTGGGAACGAATCTCGACATGAGCACTGCTTATCACCCCCAGACTGATGGGCAGAGTGAAAGGACGATACAAACACTAGAAGATATGTTGAGAGATTGTGTGTTAGATTTTGGTAAGAATTGGGATAAACATTTTCCGTTAGCAGAGTTTTCTTATAACAATAGTTACCATTCTAGTATTAAGGCTGCACCGTTTGAAGCTTTGTATGGTAGGAAGTGTAGATCTCCTGTATGTTGGAGTGAAGTTGGGGATACCCAGCTCACGGGACCGGAATTGATCCGGGAGACTACGGAGATGATAGTTCAGATTAAGAATAGGTTGTTGACTGCCCGTAGTAGACAGAAAAGTTACGCGGATGTGCGGCGGAAGCTGATGGAGTTTAAAGTGGGTGTAAAACCCGCATGCTTTTACCATGCATAGTACCCTTAGGATCGCACGTACTAGTTAAAACTTTCCTAATATAGCATGATTATGATTACGTGTTAGGAGTTTACGTATTACGTACGTGTTAGAACACGATAAGTATTTTATATGCACGATCACGTAATAATTATTTAACAATAATTATTCACGAACATGCGATCATGAAATCATGAACGTAATTAAAACACAAACTATTATTAATTACGTATATATATTTATTACGAGCGTAATTAAATATATTAGATCACGGTATTTACGTAACGAGAACATTTAAAACACGAACATAAATAATCACAAATGAGTAACTAAATAACGAGACACGGAAAAAGGTACGGGAACCCCATGTGGGGTCCCTACCCGCGGTCAAACAAGGACAAATGGGCCAAGCCCATTTGTCAAATTTACTAAAGGAGTTTTTTTTTTTACTTTTTACACTACACAAAATAACTTTACAGAAGATTTCAAGAAAAACATAAAACCCTCTTTTTCCTTGTTCTTTGTGCCGCCATCCTAAAACCACCATACAAGGTGATTTTTGATCTTTGATCTTGAAGATTTGGTGATTGATCGTGTTTGTTCTTCGTTCTCTTGATACACGAATTCGGTAAAACCTTTTTAAACCTTTTCTTTTAATTTAATCTTTTTATTAAGTATGAACATGGGATGTTTTTTTATAAAAACATAATAATTAATCATAGATCTAACATGTTTTGGTGTTAAATTAAATCAAAGGGTTGTTTTTAAGGGTTGTTTGTTTTGGCCGCAGGCTGCAACCGAACCCGAAGGGGTTTCGGTTTGCCAAGCCGACCACCACCAAGACCATGTGGTCTTGGTTGGTGCGTAAGGGTCCCACAACAGCAAGAGGAAACACGGGGTACCCCGAGTTGGTTCGGGGTACGGTGTCGATTCATGTCCGGTTCATGTTTTTTAGCCTAGATCCGGTTCATGGTGTATGTTAGTTTTTTTTATGTTATGAACTTATGTTAAAATTAAATTAATAAAAGATGTGATTAATTTAATAACATGACTTAGGTTATTTAATTATTAATGATCATGAAATTATTTTAACCTAAGTATTTATATATTTAAGACTTATAATTAATTAATTATTTTAAAACCATGGATATAATTAATTAATTAACACGACTTAGGTTATATTATTAATATATAATAATACATATTTTAACCTAAGTATTTAACTTATTTAATTAAAAACATGTTATACTTTAATTAAATATTATAACCTATAGTTTAATTAAATTACATGAAATAATTATTAAACTATACAATATACCATATGACTTAGAAAACAATCATGAAAAACACTTAGGCTTATATACTTAACTTATTTAACCAGCTATTTTTAGAAACTTAATTAAATATGGCAGCTAATCTATTTATGGAAACCAACTATTTTTAGAAACTTATTTATTTAAGGCAGCTAATCTATTTATGGAAACTTATTTAATTAAGGCAGCAAATCTATTTATGGAAACTTTCTATTTTTAGAAACTTATTTATTTTAAGCAGTAAATCTATTTTTGGAAACTTTCTATTTTTGGAAACTTTCTATTTTTGGAAACTTTCTATTTTTGGAAACTTTCTATTTTAGGAAACCTGCTATTTTTGGAAAGTTACTTATTATTACACAGTAAGTATAATAACACATGAAATACCAGAAATACTTAATCAGATTAAACAGAATATAAGATTTAACACAGTTTAAGGCTTTAAAACAGTAAAACATAGTAAGAACACATAAAATAAGCTAAGACATGACATAAAACCAACTATGTATTTAGTAAGCAGATACTTATTCATGTACGTATTTATGTAGCACTAGTGATTCGGAAGTAGGATTCTCGCAGTTCGTCTTTCTCGTTCACTGGACATAAGGTACGGATTCCCGTCCTTTCAGTATGGACATTCTTTCCTTATTAGGATTCCCCGTATGCAGCCAACTGTTTTCCCGTAGTATAAGTTATGAGTTTGATTGCTTATGTTTAATTAAGATTACATATAGCCATATACATGCATGACCAGTTTCACCTAGTTATGTGATGACGTATAGTGGCTATGCTCACTATTCGTAATCCCAAACCATCATCTTATCGCTAAAAGTAGCACATTACGAGTGGAGCCATATGTTACGAACAACCCACGAGGATGTTCTAGCAGCAAACCGCACGCGGTTGTTTAGTGGGCATGATACACGAATGAGTCTAGCATAACATGATCATGGACCATATCATACTAGACTGGGGGACATGTCGACGTACAGTCGGTATCCGGCCCGGCCCAACAGGCCCGCGGCCCACACACACCTAACTTACCCTTCAAGAAAACCTAGCACTATATAAACAAGGCTAGGGGTCTCATTCTACATCAGGTTCTCTCTCCTAACCACACTTCTTATACCACATATTCATCCGATACTAACTTGACCGTCGGAGGTGGACCCCGGGGCTCCGGCCTCGGATCCACGTCTAACCGGTTTACCTTTGTCTGCAGCATTACTCAGGACCCGGGAAGACGACGAACGGCACAGGAGAGTCGTCAGACCGGCCTAGCCAAACTTTGCTTCAACAAGTTGGCGCCATCCGTGGGACCCTGACTAAACTTCGTAGTCTCACACTATCGGAAACAAATATCGACGTCAAAAGTCGGTAACTTCGTGTTTTTGTTTTCTTGCCTACTCTATAATGTGCTCTGTCATACGTGAATATTGATCTGATAAAGTAGCAAACCATAAACACTTAATCTAAAATATGGCACTTTGAAACTTGATTTGCTTTATCAACGTCAATTTATTTTCTTAATTTGAAAACTTGATATCCTTGATCATGGAGCATTATTTGATTTGTAACATAGCAATCAAATACATACTTTCTGACAAATGTAGTAACAGTGTGTATGGTTATGGGACCATATGTGATAGTTTATTGTTTTTTTTCTAATTATCACACGTATTGGTTTTGTTTATAACCAAAACAAAGATGTGTAACAATCTAAGTTACAAATCTAAAAAGAAATTGATTTAATACAGTGCTACGGTATGATCCACACACATTTAGTGTTCGATTTTAATAAGTGTTACGGTATTATCCGAATTCTCGACATCAATTTGATGCAATTTAGAAAAAGTTAATATGATCTTGACTTGGAATATAGTGTTCATGTAGTCATGTATATCTTATTAGTTGATAAAAAATACTATCAATATTTTTTAAAATTGGTAACAAGATTTGCCAATATATTTTGCCCAAAATATATATTATCTTTGCTATTTTTAGTGTTGATGTCTGCTGTCATAGGCCGTGTTCATTCGCGGTAGTCCGCACGTTCGAACCTATTTTTATTCTTTATCGGCTATATTCCATGGTCTCATGCTACGAAAAAGTAAAAATCAATATCGAGAACCGATAGCTCTAAAATCATAATCTTTTTTTTATTACTGATTATTACTTTGTTAGGCGTTCTAAGTTATCACGTCGGTTAAGCCCAGGAAAAATTGTCATCATCACAAATCTATATACTTATTTGTTTTGTTAACTCCATAATATTTTGCTAGATGCCGATTCTTTTGCACATTATTATTTTTTATCTACTGATTATGCGGTGGATACATGGACTCATCACACTTCATGCCAACTTTTCGAAATCACAAAATCCTTTACCATTATGTATATTTTCAACATATATATTTCTTGATTTGGTAGTACGGATATTAACCAGACAAACACCGACTTGGTTTACGTTTCTTTTCAAAGAAACAAATATGTTTCATTTGATATATTATCAATATACATTTCTTTTTCTTCAATTGACAAAAGATTTATCAGTATTTATTAAAAAAATAATGTTATCTAGATTTTTTATCTTCTATTTGCAATTATCATTTATTTGCAAATATTATCCCTTATTCGCATATTTGTAATTATCTATACTTTCACCGAGACATATTCTTCTTTTGTATCTGCGGCCATAAGCCCGTCCTTATGTGATACTCCGAATATCCGGACCTTCTTTATTTTTAAATGTGGTCGTGACCTGATCAACAACGTTCATCCACACGTTTGCGCGTATTTTATTTTTTAACCACGGACATGAGCCGCCTCTCCCGTAATTAATCCGCATGTTCGGGTATGTTGTTTATATTAATAACGGATTTTACACATATCATTTAAATTACTACAAGATAGTCTTTAGGATATATTCTGATATTTATTATTATTATCTTTTAAATCGGTAAGATATATTACAAATATTTTTTTGAATAATTTAATTTATTTATCATCCGCGGCCATGGTACGTCCATCCGTGCTAGTCTGCACGCCCAGACATCTTTAGCCTACGGGCGTACATGTACACATCGTTCCCAGGCGGAATAAGAGGATTGAGTGAACCTAATAATTCAACTTGTCGTGTAAGAGGGATGCAACCCCAACGATCACGGATCATGTATCCTTGTTAGACACCTTGCTCACAAGACGTTGTAGTAAGCTTCAAAAACATACCGTGCCTCCCGAGCAGGACTTGTTAAAAGACACACTGTGCACGTCTAACAAAATTTTGTCAAAACTTTGACCGTCCTTATGGTAGTAGTGGTACGCCGCACGTAATGGCATAGCTCATCCCATAAGTTAGTTAAGATACGTCTTATACTATGTGATAATTCGCGGTTATGGCAAGACCCATCCGCGTTGGTTCGCACGTTCGAACCCAATTTTTATCTTTCATACGTGGCTAGGGTACGTCCATCCGCGTTGGTCTACGTGATCATAATTTTTTGAATACTTGATTAAGTTTAATATTACTAATCGAGTTTAGCACCATTAAACTTGGGGGGCTACCAGGGTATAATAATACCACTATTTCCGTGCATAACACGCAAATATCTTTGGATATTATCCTTTGCCGCAGAAGTCCGCCTTCTGCCGGTTTGTTCCTTTGCCATTGAAGTATCTCTTCCATTGGCCTAGTCCTTCGTCGCGGAAGTACTTCTTCCGTACGTGTTCATTCCTTTACCACGGAAGTATCTCTTCTGTTGGCCTATTCATGCACCGTGGAAGGATTCTTCCACGTGCTCGTTATCTTCGCCGTGGGAGTATTCTTCCACGTGGTCTTATCTTCGCCGTGGAAGTATCTCTTCCACGTGCTCATTATCCTTCGCCGTGGAAGTATCTCTTCCACGTGCTCATTATCCTTTGCCGTGGAAGTATCTCATCCACGTGCTTATTATCTTCGCCGTGGAAGTATCTCTTCCACGTGCTTATTATCTTTGCCGTGGAAGTATCTCTTCCACGTGCTCATTATCCTTCGCCGTGGAAGTATCTCTTCTACGTGCTTATTGTCTTCGCCGTGGAAGTACTCCTTCCACTGGCTTATTGTCTTCGTCGTGGAAGTTTTCCTTCCACGTGCTTATTATCTTTGCCATGGAAGTATCTCTTCCACGTGCTCATTATCCTTCGCCGTGGAAGTATCTCTTCCACGTGCTTATTATCCTTCGCCGTGGAAGTATCTTTTCGACGTGCTTATTGTCTTCGCCGTGGAAGTACTCCTTCCACTGGCTTATTTCTTCGCCGTGGAAGTACTCCTTCCACGTGCTCATTATCCTTCGCCGTGGAAGTATCTCTTCCACGTGCTTATTGTCCTTCGCCGTGGAAGTATCTCTTCCACGTGCTTATTGTCTTCGCCGTGGAAGTACTCCTTCCACTGGCTTATTGTCTTCGCCGTGGAAGTACTCCTTCCACTGGCTTATTGTCTTCGCCGTGGAAGTTTTCCTTCCACGTGCTCATTATCATTCGCCGTGGAAGTATCTCTTCCACGCGCTTATTGTCTTCGCCGTGGAAGTACTCCTTCCACTGGCTTATTGTCTTCGCCGTGGAAGGAATACTTCCACGTGCTTATTATCTTTGCCGTGGAAGTATCTCTTCCACGTGCTTATTATCCTTCGCCGTGGAAGTACTCCTTCCACTGGCTTCTTATTTTTGCAACGGAAGTACTCCTTCCGTTGGCTCATTATTTTTTCCGGGGAAGTACTCCTTCCGTTTGGTCATTACTTTGCCGCGAAAGTACGTCTTCCGCTAGCTTATTATTTTTACCACGGAAGTACATCTTCTGTTGTCTCATCGTTTGCCATGGAAGCAAGTCTTCCATTGGCTCATACTTTTTGCCACGGAAGTACGTCTTCCGTTGGTTCATATCTTTGTTGTGGAAGTACGCCTTCCACGATAAATTACTTTGCCTGACTACGGAATGATTTTTCAAAATTTTTACATTTTTGACCTTAATTGGACGGGGCCTGATCAACCGTGTTTAGTGTAGGAAAAATCGTGAAAGTTTTTAAGTCATTGTCTAAGTCGTGGTCATAAGACGGATGTAAATATCCGCATCAACTTGCCACAGAGATACGCCTTCTGTTGTCCTTAAGCCGAATAAAATATTCGCACTATGCTGCATCATTAGTGGGTATACAAGGTACGCCTTTAAATATTCACGATGCAGCATACGGGTTCCACCTCCACATTTACAAAACCTTCTTATCATCCTCACGTTAGGGATGAATAAGAATGATACCTTGCCAATGCCAGTGTTACCCCGGCTATAGAACACGTTTTCTTCTTACGGGGTCCTTACCGTCTAATCACGGGAAACCAAGCATTCGAGCACAACCGCCCGTCTTACGTATACGTGTTTTCCCATTTCTTTCGACGTGGATATGCTTACAGGTAGCGGATATGGTGTAAAGTCTAGTAACCTCGGTGACAACCTCACATACTAGACTGGGGGGACATGATGACGTATAGTGGCTATGCTCACTATTCGTAATCCCAAACCATCATCTTATCGCTAAAAGTAGCACATTACGAGTGGAGCCATATGTTACGAACAACCCACGAGGATGTTCTAGCAGCAAACCGCACGCGGTTGTTTAGTGGGCATGATACACGAATGAGTCTAGCATAACATGATCATGGACCATATCATACTAGACTGGGGGACATGTCGACGTACAGTCGGTATCCGGCCCGGCCCAACAGGCCCGCGGCCCACACACACCTAACTTACCCTTCAAGAAAACCTAGCACTATATAAACAAGGCTAGGGGTCTCATTCAACATCAGGTTCTCTCTCCTAACCACACTTCTTATACCACATATTCATCCGATACTAACTTGACCGTCGGAGGTGGACCCCGGGGCTCCGGCCTCGGATCCACGTCTAACCGGTTTACCTTTGTCTGCAGCATTACTCAGGACCCGGGAAGACGACGAACGGCACAGGAGAGTCGTCAGACCGGCCTAGCCAAACTTTGCTTCAACATTATGGAGGTACCATAACCATAACATTAGAGGCACTGATGTTATGACTTCACCACGGCGAAGTGATTGCTCGTGGCATCCCTTCAACTTTTGGCCATTTATTTATATTTATCATGTGGGGCGTATGGGTGCATCCTAGTTACATGTTTTTATTCAGGATTACATGGTGAATGTGGTGTGTGCCTTGCATCCTTCACAAGGAGCTGATCCCTCCTACCCAAAAACCAGTATATTAAATTAGAGGCAGCCCCTCTAATTTGCATGATGAGGTCACCCCTCCAATTATTCATGCACGGTGGATTTTCATGACCTATATTGGCTAATGATAAAATATGACAAATGTTTTTTATAAGATAAACATAAGACTTCCAAAATAGAAACCAGTTTTATTAAGACTTAACCAGGTTACTCGAGACTTAGTTTTCTTCCGCTGTTATTATGTTATATGCTTATCCTATTCATGATTTATTGTACATCCGTGCACTGAGCGTATTTGCTCAGCCGTTTTCCTTTTCTATGTTCCCAAAACGGCAGGTACTCAGGGACGCTCGTAGACACTAAGAGTACGTGCATATGGACTGGAAGCTGTCTAGACTTCTTTACATTATGCATTTCCTTTCTTATGATACTTATGCTTTGGACATTGTTTAGTCCTTTCCTTTATTATACTATGTTTGTGTGTGATGAGCTTTACTTTTGGGACTACCGATGTTTGATTCCGGTATTTTCCTTTTTATGGTCAAGTAATGTTTAGACATTTTACCTTGTATGCTTTGATGACACGCCATAATTACTGTGATATTTCCATTTCCAAAATGGGGTGTTACAATTATGGTATCAGAGCCAAGGCTTCGACCTGTAGGCTCTAAAAAATGACTTGTGATTAGTGGGTAGTCACTACGGTCTTCCTAGAACTGATAGTTGTTTTCATGCATTCATCATTTTTAAGCATACATATACATGTGATTGTTGCAGGGTTTTTGACTAAGTAATGGTTGGTACAGGACTGGCCCTATTTAGTCGCATGTGTTTTATCGAAACTTTTAGATTTGGGACCGACCCATAGGCGTCCCCTCGCTATGTCTTTGTTTTGGGTGAACTGACCAGAGGCGTTCACTCTCGAGCATACAAAAGTTTTCATAAAACTGCATCATGCATTCATACACAAAAGTTTCTTGCCTAAAATTTTTCTCGTGAAATTTAGTATAAATTTTTTTTTCATGTATATATTATATTTTATGTTTTGATCTGTTTAATCATATGTTTTATGTTATACTGTCAGATGGTTCTCACACGCGAACAGGAGCAGCTCAATGCTGCAATTCAGGCTGCCATGCAAGCCTTGCTTCCTCAACTGAGGAATGACATCCGTGCTGAAGTTCAAGCTGCCAACAATCAGCAGCACAATCAGCCACCTCCTCCTCCTCCAGTGACATTAGCAATATGGCTGGAGAGATTCAACAAGCTCTGCCCTCGAGCTTTTGAGAAGACAGATAGCCCCAACGATGCTGAAAGCTGGTTGGCTCACATCGAGAAGATTTTCAATGCTATGGGCTGTGACCCCGCATACAAGGCGAGGTTGGCATGCTATCGGTTCGAAGGCGATGTACTCAACTGGTGGTTAACATTGATGCAATCTGAAGGTGGTGATGAGTGGGTTGCTGGTTTGACTTGGGCTCAGTTCAAGGACAGGGTGATGGAGCAGTTCTTTCCCAAGGCTGAGCAGGACAAGCTCAAGAGAGAGTACCATGGGATCCGACAGAGAGCTGGGGAGAATAGCAACGAATTTATGCAGCGCTTTCTTCGCTTGGCTGGTTTCCTTGGTGCGGCAACAGGTACTCCTGAAGAGCAGGCACATCACTTCAGATGGGCTCTTCGCACATCAGTCGCAAACAATCTGGTGTGTGCTACGTTCAACATTGTAGCACAAGTGGCCGATGCAACACGAAAACTGGAGATGCTGCAGGAGAGGGATGAGTTCGGGGAAGCTGAAAGACCCGACAAGAGGTAAACATTCGTATTCTAGCGGTGACCAATCCGTATACTTTCCATATGTAAATTATTCATCTCTTTAACTGTATCTTCCAGGCAGAAAACTGGGGACCGGTCTCAGCCGGCTACTCACCAGCAGCCTCATCAGCCCAAGGGAAACGGTCAGACTAACGATCGTTCTGCTACGGATAGGCGTGGCGGTAATGATAATTACCGTAACAACGCTGGGCACTCCAACAACAGCAGGTCCTAATACTTACGAAATTCCTTATGTTTTATGTTATAACTCATATTCTGACACTTTATCAAACTTCTACCAGGAACCATGGAAACGGTAGGGACCAGAACCAGAGAGGTTCGCAGCCTAGCCGTCCAGCTATCACTGGTATTCAATCTTACGATTATCCGCTTCGTCCTTTGTACCCAACTATCATGTCTTATGTAAAATGTTTTATCAGGTCCTCAGCCAGCCAGCGCACCTGCTGGAGGATACACTCATCCTCTTTGCTCTACTTGCCACCATAGGCATCCAGGACCATGTCGCCGTAATACTGATGCGTGCTTCAAGTGTGGTCTTCCTGACCATATTATGAAGGATTGCCGTAAGGGCGAGATGGAGGGTTCATCGGGACATGCTGATACCAAGCCGCCTCCTACTGCCGGGCGTGTCTACACGACATCTCGAGACCAAGCCAACAAGTCTACAGGTACCATAACTGGAATCTTGTATATGTATGGTCGCGCTGCATGTGTTCTTTTCGATACGGGTGCTACTCACTCGGTTATTTCTACTACTTATGCTAAGAACATTAGGATGCCTCCCTTGCCACTAGAAAATAGGCTTACTATTTCCACGCCTTTGAGGGACTCTGTAATAATCACCCATGTATACAAGAGTCTTCCCCTAGAATTTGATGATAAGGTTCGACCTGTCGACGCACTTCCGCTGGACATGAATGACTTCGACATGATTTTGGGCATGGATTGGCTATCCAAGTATCATACTACCATAGACTGCCATTCATATCGAGTTATCTTCGGTGATGTCAATGCACCAGAGTACATTCATAATGGGTTCATACCCGGACGGTCTGTACAAGTCATATCCACCCTGCAAGCGCGTGCACTACTGTCACATGGCTGCGAGGGTTATCTAGTTACGGTTCACGACCTGGATGCTGAGTCTCCATCGATTCAGGATCAACCAATAGTGTCGGAATTCCAAGACGTGTTTCCAGCAGAACTTCCGGGCATACCACCTGCACGAGAAGTGGAATTTAGTATCGAGCTGATTCCAGGAGCTGAACCAATCTATAAGGCTCCTTATCGCATGGCTCCCATAGAGCTGAAGGAGCTGAAGGATCAACTGCAAGAACTTCTTGAACGAGGTTTCATTCGACCGAGCGCATCTCCGTAGGGCGCACCGGTTTTGTTTGTTAAGAAGAAGGACGGCAGTATGTGTCTTTGCATAGACTATCGCGAGCTCAACAAGATTACCATCCGGAATAGGTATCCACTGCCATGCATTGACGATCTGTTTGACCAACTCCAAGGGGCTAAACACTTCTCCAAGATTGATCTTAGGTCAGGCTATCATCAGCTACGGGTCAAGGAGCAGGATATCGCTAAGACTGCCTTTCGTACTCGTTATGGCCACTACGAGTTTGTAGTGCCATTTGGCCTGACAAATGCTCCAGCAGTGTTCATGGATCTGATGAACAGAATCTTCCATGAATTTCTGGACAAATTCGTCATTGTTTTCATCGATGACATCCTGATTTTCTCAAAGTCCAAGGAGCAACACGAAGACCATCTTCGTACAGTACTACAGATTCTTCGCCAGAAGCAGCTGTATGCTAAATTCTCCAAGTGTGAGTTCTGGTTAGACAAGGTGGCATTCTTAGGTCACATTGTATCAGCAGAAGGAATCACTATGGATCCAACTAAGGTTGAGGCCATTACTAAGTGGCCAAGGCCGACATCAGCGACGGAAGTCCGCAGTTTCTTAGGCTTAGCTGGCTATTACCGTAGGTTCGTGGAGAACTTTTCCCGCCTAGCACTACAATTGACCAAACTGATGCGGAAAGGGGAGAAATTCGTCTGGACTGAAGATCGAGAGAAGAGCCTTGAAGACCTGAAGCAGAAGCTAGTATCTGCACCTATTCTTACTCTACCATCTGGTACGGGTGGATTTCAAATCTACAGCGATGCATCGGGGAAGGGACTTGGCTGTGTTCTCATGCAACATGGGAAAGTGATCGCGTACGCTTCACGGCAGCTTAAGCCTTATGAAGAAAATTACCCCACGCACGATCTGGAACTTGCTGCAGCCGTGTTTGAATTGAAGATATGGAGGCACTACTTATATGGAGAATCATGTGACATTTTCACGGACCACAAGAGCTTGAAGTATATCTTCACTCAGCGTGAATTGAACATGAGGCAGAGGAGATGGTTAGAGCTGTTGAAGGATTATGACATTAATCTTCAGTATCATCCTGGAAAGGCAAATGTAGTAGCAGATGCTCTTAGCAGGAAGTCCGAAATGATCAACGACATTAAAATCGAAGAGGAAATCATCAGAGACTTGGAGCGACTAGACATCGAGATCATGGTACGTGGACAGCACGGTTACTGGGCTAATCTTAGAGTAGAACCCGAGTTACTATCTAAGATCAAGGAAGCTCAGAAGGATGATGGAGAAATCTGGGCGATAGTACAGAATTTGGAGAAGCAGACAGAATTCAGAGTAGATGCAGATGGTATCGTATGGCAGGGCACTAGACTTTGTGTTCCTGATGACCAAGAACTCCGGGAAGCTTTGTTAGCTGAAGCTCATAGCTCCCCATTCTCAATACATCCTGGTTCGACTAAGAGTACCATGACATCAAGCAGTACTTTTGGTGGAGTGGTATGAAACAGGATGTGGCCACTTACGTCTCCAAATGTCTTACCTGCCAGCAGGTTAAGATCGAGCATCAGCGATCTGGCGGTCTCCTTCAACCGTTAGATATTCCAGAGTGGAAGGGGGACAAAATCACCATGGATTTTGTTACCGGTCTTCCGCCTACCAAAAGGAAGCACGATGCAATTTGGGTTATCGTTGATCGACTTACCAAATCAGCTCATTTCTTACTGATCCGCAAGGAAGATCCGGTAAGTAAACTCGCAGATACGTATAGACGAGAGATCATGAGACTCCACGGTGCACCATCCAGCATCGTCTCAGACAGAGATCCTCGATTCACTTCGCGCTTTTGGAAAAGTCTGCAGAAAGCCAGGGGTACACAACTTAAGCTTAGCACGACTTTTCATCCTCAAACGGACGGACAGTCGGAGCGAACCATTCAGACATTGGAAGATATGTTGAGGTCATGTGCGTTGGAATGGACGGGTGATTGGGACGAATACATCTGTTTGGTGGAGTTTGCATACAACAACAGCTGGCACGCAAGCATCAAATGTGCTCCATTTGAGATGTTGTATGGAAGAAAGTGTCGCGCCCCAATCTGCTGGGATCAGGTTGGCGAGCGAACACTCGAAGGACCAGAAATCATAGAGATGACAAATGAGAAGATCGCAGTAGCTAAGCAGAAGATTCAGGAGGCACGATCACGTCAGAAGAGTTACGCCGATAAGCATCGTAGGGATATACACTTTAACGTAGGAGATCACGTGTTCCTTAAGGTTTCGCCGACACGTGGTGTTAGACGCTTCGGGATTAAAGGGAAGCCCAGTTCTCGTTTCATCGGACCGTTTGATATCATTGAACGAGTCGGTGAAGTATCTTACCGATTGGCGTTACCTCCGCAGCTTTCGCATGTGCACAATGTGTTTCATGTGTCCTTACTCAGAGGGTACCAGTATCATCCCCTTCACATGGTTTAGTATCCACTGGAACAGATACGTGAAGATCTCACTTTTATAGAAGAACCCGAACGAGTTCTTGACAGACAAGAACGAGTCATGAGAAAGAAGACGATTCCATTCGTCAAAATTCTATAGAGGGATCATACCGAGCGGGAAGCCACTTGGGAAATGGAGGAGTCTATCCGGGCTTCTTACCCTCATTTCATATTTTGAATTCGGGTATGTTCTTCTTTTCCAGTTTACTTTATCTATAATTCGGGGACGAATTATTCTTTTTAGGGGGGAAGAGTTGTAAAACCCGCATGCTTTTACCATGCATAGTACCCTTAGGATCGTACCTACTAGTTAAAACTTTCCTAATATAGCATGATTACGATTACGTGTTAGGAGTTTACGTATTACGTACGTGTTAGAACACGATAAGTATTTTATATGGACGATCACGTAATAATTATTTAACAATAATTATTCACGAACATGCGATCATGAAATCATGAACGTAATTAAAACACGAACTATTATTAATTACGTATATATATTTATTACGAGCGTAATTAAATATATTAGATCACGGTATTTACGTAACGAGAACATTTAAAACACGAACATAAATAATCACAAACGAGTAACTAAATAACGAGACACGGAAAAAGGTACGGGAACCCCATGTGGGGTCCCTACCCGCGGTCAAACAAGGACAAATGGGCCAAGCCCATTTGTCAAATTTACTAAAGGGTTTTTTTTTTACTTTTTACACTACACAAAATAACTTTATAGAAGATTTCAAGAAAAACCTAAAACCCTCTTCTTCCTTGTTCTTTGTGCCGCCACCCTAAAACCACCATACAAGGTGATTTTTGATCTTTGATCTTGAAGATTTGGTGATTGATCGTGTTTGTTCTTCGTTCTCTTGATCCACGATTCGGTAAAACCTTTTTAAACCTTTTCTTTTAATTTAAACTTTTTATTAAGTATGAACATGGGATGTTTTTTTATAAAAACATAATAATTAATCATAGATCTAACATGTTTTGGTGTTAAATTAAATCAAAGGGTTGTTTTTAAGGGGTGTTTGTTTTGGCCGTAGGCTGCAACCGAACCCGAAGGGGTTTCGGTTTGCCAAGCCGACCACCACCAAGACCATATGGTCTTGGTTGGTGCCTGTGGGTCCCACGACAGCAAGGGGAAACACGGGGTACCCCGAGTTGGTTCGGGGTACGGTGTCGATTCATGTCCGGTTCATGTTTTTTAGCCTAGATCCGGTTCATGGTGTATGTTAGTTTTTTTTATGTTATGAACTTATATTAAAATTAAATTAATAAAAGATGTGATTAATTTAATAACATGACTTAGGTGATTTAATTATTAATGATCATGAAATTATTTTAACCTAAGTATTTATATATTTAAAACTTATAATTAATTAATTATTTTAAAACCATGGATATAATTAATTAACATGACTTAGGTTATATTATTAATATATAATAATACATATTTTAACCTAAGTATTTAACTTATTTAATTAAAAACATGTTATACTTTAATTAAATATTATAACCTATAGTTTAATTAAATTACATGAAATAATTATTAAACTATACAATATACCATATGACTTAGAAAACAATCATGAAAAACACTTAGGCTTATATACTTAGCTTATTTAACCAGCTATTTTTAGAAACTTAATTAAATAAGGCAGCTAATCTATTTATGGAAACCAGCTATTTTTAGAAACTTATTTATTTAAGGCAGCTAATCTATTTATGGAAACTTATTTAATTAAGGCAGCAAATCTATTTATGGAAACTTTCTATTTTTAGAAACTTACCTATTTTAAGCAGTAAATCTATTTTTGGAAACTTTCTATTTTTGTAAACTTTCTATTTTTGGAAACTTTCTATTTTTGGAAACTTTCTATTTTTGGAAACTTTCTATTTTAGGAAACCTGCTATTTTTGGAAAGTTACTTATTATTACACAGTAAGTATAATAACACATGAAATACCAGAAATACTTAATCAGATTAAACAGAATATAAGATTTAACACAGTTTAAGGCTTTAAAACAGTAAAACATAGTAAGAACACATAAAATAAGCTAAGACATGACATAAAACCAGCTATGTATGTAGTAAGCAGATACTTATTCATGTACGTATTTATGTAGCACTAGTGATTCGGAAGTAGGATTCTCGCAGTTCGTCTTTCTCTTTCACTGGACATAAGGTACGGGTTCCCGTCCTTTCAGTATGGAAATTCTTTCCTTATTAGGATTCCCCGTATGCAGCCAACTGTTTTCCCGTAGTATAAGTTATGAGTTTGATTGCTTATGTTTAATTAAGATTACCTATAGCCATATACATGCATGAACAGTTTCACCTAGTTATGGAGGTACCATGACCATAACATTAGAGGCACTGATGTTATGACTTCACCACGGCAGAGTGATTGCTCGTGGCGTCCCTTTAGCTTTTGGCCATTTATTTATATTTATCATGTGGGGCGTATGGGTGCATCCTAGTTACATGTTTTTATTCAGGATTACATGGTGAATGTGGTGTGTGCCTTGCATCCTTCACAAGGAACTGATCCCTCCTACCCAAAAACCAGTATATTAAATTAGAGGCAGCCCCTCTAATTTGCATGATGAGGTCACCCCTCCAATTATTCATGCACGGTGGATTTTCATGACCTATATTGGCTAATGGTAAAATATAACAAAGAGTTTTTATAAGATAAACATAGGACTTCCAAACTATAATCCAGTTTTATTAAGACTTAACCAGGTTACTCGGGACTTAGTTTTCTTCCGCTGTTATTATGTTATATGCTTATCCTATTCATGCTTTATTGTACATCCGTGCACTGAGCGTATTTGCTCAGCCGTTTTCCTTTTCTATGTTCCCAAAACGGCAGGTACTCAGGGACGCTCGTAGACACTAAGAGTACGTGCATATGGACTGGAAGCTGTCTAGCCTTCTTTACATTATGAATTTCCTTTATTATGATACTTATGCTTTGGACATTGTTTAGTCCTTTCCTTTATTATACTATGTTTGTGTGTGATGAGCTTTACTTTTGGGACTACCGATGTTTGATTCCGGTATTTTCTTTTTTATGGTCAAGTAATGTTTAGACATTTTACCTTGTATGCTTTGATGACACGCCATAATTACTATGATATTTCCATTTCCAAAATGGGGTGTTACAGTGGGTGATCGAGTAATGTTGAAAGTATCGCCATGGAAAGGCGTTGTAAGATTTGGAAAGCGAGGAAAATTGAATCCCCGCTATATTGGACCCTTTAAGATTTTATCTAGAGTAGGTCCGGTGGCTTATAAACTAGAGTTACCCCAGAACTTCATGGTGTTCACAACACATTCCATGTATCTAATCTGAAGAAATGTCTAGCAATGAGTGATGAGAAAATTTCGTTGGATAAGGTTCGAATAGACGGGAAGTTGCATTTTATCGAAGAACCCGTAGAGGTTATGGATCGTGAGGTAAAACAACTGAAACAAAGTCGGATACCTATTGTCAAGATCCGATGGAATTCAAAGCATGGACCGGAATATACTTGGGAACGAGAGGATGAAATGTGGAAGAAATATCCGCACCTCTTCGATTTCAATAAGAAACGGACATCAAAATGAAATGGATCATGAGGACGTTGATTCCTTTTAGGAGGAAAAGCTGTGACAATCTAACATTTTCAGGTAGTGAATTATTTTCTCGTATAATATTTTGAAACTTATTTTTGTGTTGGTTGATGAACTCACAATTTAAGGATTTAAATTTGGGCTTACGTGCATAATTTAGCGTCCTTTACGACTAAACCGGAAACCTTAGGATTACGTATTTACGTTTTTGAACTCCGTTTTTGATGAGACAATTTTTATTAGATTCCTTTTGTGCCGTTGATTCATAATTTATAAAAACGTTTTTCGTAAAATGACCCGAAGGCACGCAAATTGAGGAAACTAGAATCGAGGAATACCCGTAAATTAGCGGGATGGGACAAAACAAGTTTATCCCACCCCACTAACTAAAAGGGACGGCCAAAAGGGACATCACATCCCTTGATGTGGCACCCTTGTAGCTATAAGCTTACACTTGTAAGCTTAGCTTCACTTTGAAGCTTATTTCACCCACCAAAACTAGCAAAACCACTAGCCTTTCCCATTTACTTCCATTTCACATGCAAACAACCCACACATACTCTCTCCCTCTCATCCTTGCCGTCCCACAAACAGCATCAAACACCCCATTTGATATTTTCTAGCCACAAGTTACATGTTATCTAGCCATATTATGGAGAAACCTTGAAGCCCTGATTGATTGGTGACCATATTAACAACAAAGGAGGTGATTTGCTTGTGTCCTAGGGCGAATTTCTCAACAAACTATCTTGGTGATTGATGATCTTGGAGATATATTTGGTGTTCATCAAGTTGTTGTCTTCTAAAAACAAGATATAATCTTGGTTGGTAAAGAAGATCATCCTTTCCATTTCACTTGTTATTTTTGAAAAGATCAAATGTATTTTCTTTCTTGTTGTATATGTATATGATGAATATATGATGATAGAAATGTTGTGTGGGGATCAAGTGTTGATAAATATGCTTAAAAAGATGAATAACCATAAGAAACAAGGCTAAAATCATGCTTAAATTGTTGGCTGTATAAAAACAGTAAGTAACCAAGTCTTAAACTGATAAAATTGCATGGTGGAATCCATTTACAGTAAGTATAAGATGTCATACACATGTGAGAGTTGGCCATGCAATGGAATCATCAAAATGAGTGAGATATGATCAAAACAAGATGAGTGTGCTAATCTGAATAGTCTGTTTTGTAGGGACTGTTAAGGATAGTTAGACATGGAATGAGCAGTAGCTATAACTAACTTATTTGTAGCACATAATATGAAGTTTATACCATCCAAAAATGAGCTTCTATCTCATTATAGAACTCTAGATATGATAAAAATGGTGAAGATGAAACTAAAAATCAGATTTTGAAGAATTAATGTTTAATAGTATTATATAAGCACTCAAATAATATAGTATAAAATGTGAAATTAAAACCCACTAACTTATAAATTTCATTTATATAAATATGTATAAGGTTAAATAATTGTACACTTTATAAAAATGGTAGTTGAATAAGATTTATAAGTTATAAAAACTATAAACATGATTTTTACGACTTTTCGGCTATTATCGTAAAATTAACGTTTTTCGCCAATTAAAACTTAGACGATCAAACCCGTCTAATGTAAAGTTTTTAAAAGTCATATAATGATATATAAGTATCTACTACAAGTAAAAACCGATAAAACCCGAACTATATGACATACGGACATTAACGAGCTAAGTTAGCATATTGGACTAATAATTTAACTAGATAAGTTAAACACTTATAAAAATTACTTATTGGGCTTAACCCATTTGGGACCAACATGTAAAGTATAAATACTGATAATACAAGTATAAAATGGATTAATACAAGTTAAAGAACTTATAATAGGCTTATTAGACCTAAAACATGTAAATAGGTAAAACTAATAAACTAGTAAAAAGTTACCAATACATAAACACTAAAATGAGTAAATAAGAATATATAAACCCACTTGATCATCATAATATGTACAAAATCATCATATGTATATTTGTTATTTTGATAAAGTCATTGGACAAAAGTCTAAGACCGATTATTATTTATATAGGTTTCCGTGACCGAAGCACGCCCGTAGCCGATAATCCGCCTTTCATTATCAACGTGAGTTCATAGCCTCACACTCTTTTAAATGTTTTATAAAATGATTTGTAAACCCGCGAGGGAGATAACATGCTAGTTTTTGATAAAAATAGAACACAAGTAGTCCCGATGGTATGCTTAATGATACGGACCCGAATGATGCGATGACCTAATAAAAGAGATAATAAGGATTATTAGTAGTTAGGTTATGTCACTCAAAGTCCCATTAGCATGAATTGTGAACTACCGGGATTTGGTAGACGCTTATGCATATGATAGTACTATTTGGGGACGATCACCCCAGTTCGCGCCTTGACGGTTGATCCCCGTCGTACCACATTGATTGGTAAGCGAATTTATGTATGAGAAGATTTACATAGCGTGATTTTTGTGACGACACGCTAACTTAGATGGGCAAATTGTTTGTCGGGTTCGCGGCCCGTTGTTTTGATAGTAAGGTAACAATGTCATGCGGCTAATAATAATCCTATATATAATCTAAATATCCGATATGATACGATGTTAATAACGATATAATATTACCTATAATGGTAATATTGAGGCTACGGTCTCATGGACGGTTTAAAATGTATGCTTGATTAATATATTGCCTGACTAGCAATACGAGGACTTACTTCTGATATTATTCTTGTGTTCTGATTTCAACGATTGTTTTATATAACGGTTTTATTAAACTCTATGAATTCACTCGGCATTCGCTGATATGATTTTTGCATGTTTTCATCTCAGGTTCTTGAAGGTAATCCGGATGGAGATCGACTCTGATGGCCCATATAATAATAAAAATGTTCATTCGATCTATGTTTTGTAAACTTAATGACCTGTATAATTTGGGACCTATTGTACACTTTAAAACTTTTTATCGAATGAATGTATGTTAAACCTTGTACAACCATTTTTATGTGTTGTCTATGATTGGAGTTATTGTGCTATCCCGTAACACTCTAAAAGACCCTTCCACTGTACCGATACGAAAATTGAGAGTGTTACAGTTTGGTATCAGAGCTCTCGTTATAGAGAACAGAAGATTTTAAAAACCAAGGTTTTGAACAAAACTTTTCAAAATCTTTTAACTATGAACATTTGAGAAAATATTTGAAAAATCTTTTGAGTATAACGGTGCCAAAGATCTCCGACGATACCAACAAGCCCTATTGAGAAGATATATATTTATATATATATAATTTAATTTATATGTATATGTATATATCGTGGTTTTAGTATGTAATTGTTTAATAAGTATGTTATCCTAATACGAGATATATATATATATATATATATATATATATATATATATATATATATATATATATAAATGCAGATTGTCATGGCTGACCCTAATATTCCTCTAGAGAACCATGCTATTCCCGAACCTAATGTAGATGATGATCCTTACTTAGACTTAGTAGATTATGATATGGATGATGATGAGGAGGAACCATTTGAGGATCCCGAGCCCGAGATAGGACTAGGAGATCAGATTGCCCCTCAGGTTGATATGGTAGAGAATGAGGTTGATAATGTTGATATTGAGAAAGATGATGATGAAATTGGGTTAGATAATTTAGATGATGAGATTGACGAAGAGGATGTCGAGGAGGATATAGGTATAGACGATAAGGTTGATGATGATGAGGAAGCCGAGCTTATTTACCCTTATGATGTTCCAGAAGGCGAGCCCTTACCCCCACCAGTTTATTTGTCTGATTCTGAGGTTGAGCTACCTAGGGATGAAATGTCTGAATCATCTGAATCTGATTCTGAATCAGAGGAGGATGAGGATGATAACGCACCTGACGGTACTGATGGTATTGCTACTCGTAGACGTGTGATAGGAGAGTCGTCTAGTGTTAGAGAGGCTACTCATATGGATGGTCTTGCACCATGGGCCTTGAGACGTGATCTAGATGCTTCCCGTGCTCAGAGTAGTATGACAGAGTTTAGATTAGGTGTTGTTCAGACTCATGTTTCTTATTTGGAGTCGAAGACTAAGGTTGGTGAGAAAGAGCGGGAATTGCTTAGTTTGGATTTGACTGATGTAGAGCGTGGTTTGAATGAGGCTTTTAGGAGGTTATCTATGTTAGAAAGTGGTGAGTTTGCTGCTATGAAGAAAAAGGTGAATTTTATGGAGATTCAGTTAAATGTAGCTCGTGCGATGCGTGAGAAAGCTGAGAAGGAGTTGAATATATCTGTGGGTTGGAATAGTATATTTTATGCTGACATGGTTGAAAGAGGAGTGATCCGTAAGCGCCCAGCTGAAGATGTGTCTAGTGATCGTCCGACAAAGATACAGAAGACGATGGATGATGGACCATCTGGCGGTTCTCAGTAGACCAGTTTGTGTTTAAGTAGTGACCTTTGTATCTTTTGTACCTTTTGTAACTTTGACTGAACCGACTTGTTAGTAGTAGACCTGGCACAAATTTTGAGTATGTATAGTGCTAGAAACTTTGATATGGGATGTAATTAAGAAAATTCTTTTGTTTCAAATCCAATGAAATATGTATCTTGTCTTGAATTCCATATTGTGCCTTATTTGTATCTTGATTATGAATTCAATCCATATTATATGAATCCCTTGTTGGGTGAATGCTTAATACTTTGAAATTGGGAAATTATAGAACTATGTCGCCCAAGAAAGCTGTGACTGAGAATGATGTACGTAGGATTATTACAGAGCAAGTTACCGCATCTATGACTGAATTTATGGCAAATGCTAGAAATGAAGCTGGCGGTAGTGGAGCTGGCGGTAGTGGAGCTGGCGGTAGTGGAATTGGTGGTACTAATGTGAATGTGAATGCTAATAATGTGAATGCTAATGCTGGAGGAAATATAGGAGGACTTGGAACTAATGCACCTGAATTTGGTGGTTGTACTTATGTGACGTTCATGAAGTGTGAACCTTTACCTTTTAATGGAACTGAAGGTGCTGTAGGATTAAGCCAGTGGATTGAGAAGATTGAGTCGGTGTTTCGGATTAGTAAGTTTAAGGAGGAAGATAAAGTGACTTTTGCTATGGCTACTCTTAAAGGTCGTGCGTTGACTTGGTGGAACGGGAGAATTGCTTTCATGGGTATTGATGTTGCTAATGCTACTCCTTGGGCTGAAATTAAGAAGTGGATGACTTTGGAGTTCTGTCCCCGTAGTGTGATCATTAGGTTAGAACAAGAGTTGATTCATCTGAGAATGAAAGGTGTGGACATTGATAGCTACACAAACCGATTCCATGAGTTCGCCTTGCTGTGTCCTCGATTGGTGGAACCCGAAGAGATCCGAATTGAGCAATATATTAAAGGGTTGACCAAGAATATCCGGGGGGACGTGACATCATCTAAACCACTGACCATTGATGATGTTGTTCTAATGGCTTACCAACTCATTGGACAGATAATTCAGGATAGGGAAGATGAAGCCAGTGTTGGTGAGAAAAGAAAAGGTGATGGTGATCGTGTAGATAGAGGTGATAATAGGAAGAATTTCAATCGCCGTCAGAACTAGAGAAAGGGGAATGCAAATTCTCTTACCAACAACACACCGCGCAACGATGATAGATGTCCTAAGTGTGGCAACAAGAGGCATGCTGGCGACTGCTGGAAGTGCCGAAATTGCGGAAAGCTTGGACACAAGGTTGAAAGGTGTAAGAAGGGAACCATTTGCTTCAACTGTAATGAAGAAGGTCATAGGAAATCGGAATGCCCCAAGTTGAAAGCGATTGTACCTGAAAGAAACCCCCAGGGTGGTTTTTATCAACTTGGAACAATTGAGGTGAAGAAAGAGGATCCGAATGTCGTTACTGGTACGTTTTTACTCAACAATCATTATGATGTTGCTTTATTTGATTCGGGTGCTGATAGGAGCTTTGTATCCACTAAATTTAGTGCCCTTATAGACATTGAACCTGTTGAGATAAATACCAGTTACGAGGTGGAATTGGCTGATGGTAAATTAGTGAAAACTAATAAGCTATTAGAAGGATGCTATCTAAATCTCTTGAACTATTCCTTTCCGATTGATTTGATGTTGATAGAATTAGGTAGTTTTGATATTATTATTGGTATGGATTAGTTGTCGTTGAATAATGCTACTATTTTATGTGGAGAGAAGAAGGTTAAGATTCCTCTTAAGAATAGGACGTTAGTAATTGATGGCAATCGAGGTGAATCCCGTTTGAAAATTGTTTCATGTATTAAAGTCCAAAAGTACATCAGGAACGGTTGTGAGTTATTCTTAGCTCAAGTGACCAGGAATGAGTCTAGGGAGAAACGATTGGAAGATGTACCTATTATTTGTGAATTTCCTGAGGTATTTCCTAAAGATTTACCTGGACTTCCACCGATAAGGCAAGTAGAGTTTCAAATCGATTTAATTCCTGGTGCTGCACCGGTGGCACGTGCGCCATACCGATTAGCCCCTTCTGAACTAAAGGAGTTATCTGAGCAACTTAAGGAGTTGTCTGATAAAGGTTTATTCGACCGAGCTCGTCGCCTTGGGAAGCTCCAGTCTTGTTCGTTAAAAAGAAGGATGGATCTTTCCGTATGTGCATTGATTATAGGGAACTGAATAAGTTGACAATTAAAAATCGATATCCTTTACCTAGGATTGATGATTTGTTTGATCAACTACAAGGGTCTAGTGTGTATTCTAAGATAGATTTGCGGTCTGGATATCACCAACTTCGCGTCCGTGAAGAAGATATTCCTATAACTGCATTTAGAACTCGTTATGGACACTATGAATTTCAAGTAATGCCATTTGGGTTAACTAACGCACCTGTGGTTTTCATGGATTTAATGAATCGAGTGTGCAAACCCTACTTGGATAAATTTGTGATTGTTTTTATTGACGATATTCTAATCTATTCTAAGAATGAAGATGAACATAGAGAACATTTAAGAATTATTTTGAATTTGTTAAAGGATGAAAAGTTGTATGCTAAGTTTTCGAAATGTGATTTTTGGTTAGATTCTGTGCAATTTGTTGGTCATGTGATTAACAAGGATGGAATTCATGTTGATCCTACAAAGGTTGAAGCCATTAAGAATTGGTCTGCACCGACAACGCCAACGGAAGTGAGACAGTTCTTAGGATTGGCTGGCTATTATAGGCGATTCATTAAAGAATTTTCTTTAATAGCTAAACCCTTGACTAAGCTTACCCAGAAGAATAAACCTTTCGTTTGGGGAAGTGATGAAGATGGAGCATTTCAGACATTGAAGCAAAAATTATGTAGTGCGCCAATTTTATCATTACCCGACGGGAGTGAAGATTTTGTAGTATATTGTGATGCATCTCTTAGAGGTTATGGAGATGTTTTGATGCAGCGAGAAAAAGTGATAGCTTATGCTTCTAGGCAATTAGGAAGAATGAGGAGAATTATACTACTCATGATCTTGAGTTAGGAGCTGTAGTATTTGCTCTTAGGTTGTGGAGACATTATCTGTATGGCACCAAGTGTACGGTATTCACCGATCACAAAAGCTTACAGTATATTCTCGATCAGAAGGAATTAAACATGAGGCAACGAAGATGGATAGAGTTGTTAAGTGATTATGATTGTGATATAAAATATCACCCAGGAAAAGCCAATGTTGTTGCCGATGCATTAAGTAGGAAAGATAGAGAGCCTATCAGGGTACGTTCTCTAGTCTTGACCGTGCACAATAATTTGCCTGAGAAAATTAAAAAAGCGCAAATAGAAGCTTGTAAGAAAGAAAGTTTTGTTAATGAAGGGTTTCGAGGAGAAGGAGATCCTTTAGAGGTTAGAGCTGATGGAGTGAAATGCTTAAGAGGTCGTATGTGGATACCTAAGTTTGGAGGATTAAGAGATTTGATTATGTTAGAATCTCATAAATCTAAGTATTCCATTCATCCGGGATCTGATAAGATGTACCATGATTTGAAGAAGTTGTACTGGTGGCCGAATATGAAAGCTGATATTGCTATGTATGTTCTTCAATGCTTGACTTGTGCTAGAGTCAAAGCTGAACATCAAAAGCCATCAAGACTACTTCAACAGCCAAAGATTCCTGAATGGAAGTGGGAGCGAGTTACGATGGACTTTATCACCAAGCTTCCTAGAACATCATCTGGAAACAACTCGATTTGGGTTATTGTCGACAGACTGACCAAATCAACACACTTCATTTCGGTTAAAGAGCAGTTCTCACTGGAGAAGTTGACTCGTATTTACCTTGAGAATGTTGTATGCAAGCATGGAGTGCCTGTATCGATCATTTCAGATCGAGATCCTAGATTCGCATCGAATTTTTGGAAATCTCTCCAAAGATATTTGGGAACGAATCTCGACATGAGCATTGCTTATCACCCCAGACTGATGGGCAGAGTGAAAGGACGATACAAACACTAGAAGATATGTTGAGAGCTTGTGTGTTAGATTTTGGTAAGAATTGGGATAAACATTTGCCGTTAGCAGAGATTTCTTATAACAATAGTTACCATTCTAGTATTAAGGCTGCACCGTTTGAAGCTTTGTATGGTAGGAAGTGTAGATCTCCTGTATGTTGGAGTGAAGTTGGAAATACCCAGCTCAGGGGACCGGAATTGATCCGGGAGACTACGGAGATGATAGTTCAGATTAAGAATAGGTTGTTGACTGCCCGTAGTAGACAGAAAAGTTACGCGGATGTGCGGCGGAAGCCGATGGATTTTAAAGTGGGTGACCGAGTAATGTTGAAATTATCGCCATGGAAAGGCGTTATAAGATTTGGAAAGCGAGGAAAATTGAATCCCCGCTATATTGGACCCTTTAAGATTTTATCTAGAGTAGGTCCGGTGGCTTATAAACTAGAGTTACCCCCAGAACTTCATGGTGTTCACAACACATTCCATGTATCTAATCTGAAGAAATGACTAGCAATGAGTGATGAAAAAATTTTTTTGGATAAGGTTCGAATAGATAGGAAGTTGCATTTTATCGATGAACCCGTAGAGGTTATGGATCGTGAGGTAAAACAACTGAAACAAAGTCGGATACCTATTGTCAAGATCCGATGGAATTCAAAGCATGGACCGGAATATACTTGGGAACGAGAGGATGAAATGTGGAAGAAATATCCGCACCTCTTCGATTTCAATAAGAAACGGACATCAAAATGAAATGGATCACGAGGACGTTGATCCCTTTTAGGAGGAAAAGCTGTGACAATCTAACATTTTCAGGTAGTGAATTATTTTCTCATATAATATTTTGAAACTTATTTTTGTGTTGGTTGATGAACTCACAATTTACGGATTTAAATTTGGGCTTACGTGCATAATTTAGCGTCCTTTACGACTAAACCGAAAACCTTAGGATTACGTATTTACGTTTTTGAACTCCATTTTTGATGAGACAATTTTTATTAGATTCGTTTTTTGCCGTTGATTCATAATTTATAAAAACTTTTTTCGTAAAACGACCCGAGGGCACGCAAATCGAGGAAACTAGAATCGAGGAATACCCGTAAATTAGCGGGATGGGACAAAACAAGTTTATCCCACCCCACTAACTAAAAGGGATGGCAAAAAGGGACACCACATCCCTTGATGTGGCACCCTTGTAGCTATAAGCTTACACTTGTAAGCTTAGCTTCACTTTGAAGCTTATTTCACCCACCAAAACTAGCAAAACCAATAGCCTTTCCCATTTACTTCCATTTCACATGCAAACAACTCACACATACTCTCTCCCTCTCATCCTTTCCGTCCCACAAACACCATCAAACACCCCATTTGATCTTTTCTAGCCACAAGTTACATGTTATCTAGCCATATTATGGAGAAACCTTGAAGCCTTGATTGATTGATGGCCATATTAACAACAAAGGAGGTGATTTGCTTGTGTCCTAGGGCTAATTTCTCAACAAACTATCTTGGTGATTGATGATGTTGGAGATATATTTGGTGTTCATCAAGTTGTTGTCTTCCAAAAATAAGATATAATCTTGGTTGGTAAAGAAGATCATCCTTTCCATTTCTCTTGTTATTTTTGTAAAGATCAAATGTATTTTCTTTCTTTTTGTATATGTATATGATGAATATATGATTATATAAATGTTGTTTGGGGATCAAGTGTTGATAAATATGCTTAAAAAGATGAATAACCATAAGAAACAAGGCTAAAATCATGCTTAAATTGTTGGCTGTATAAAAACAGTAAGTAACCAAGTCTTAAACTGATAAAATTGCATGGTGGAATCCATTTACAGTAAGTATAAGATGTCATACATATGTGAGAGTTGGCCATGCAATGGAATCATAAAAATGAGTGAGATATGATCAAAACAAGATGAGTGTGCTAATATGAATAGTCTGTTTTGTAGGGACTGTTAGGGATAGTTAGACATGGAATGAGCAGTAGCTATAACTAACTTATTTGTAGCACATAATATGAAGTTTATACCATCCAAAAATGAGCTTCTATCTCATTATAGAACTCTAGATATGATAAAAATGGTGAAGATGAAACTAAAAATCAGATTTTGAAGAATTAATGTTTAATAGTATTATATAAGCACTCAAATAATATAGTATAAAATGTGAAATTAAAACCCACTAACTTATAAATTTCATTTATATAAATATGTATAAGGTTAAATAAATGGACACTTTATAAAAATGGTAGTTGAATAAGATTTATAAGTTATAAAAAGTATAAACATGATTTTTACGACTTTTTCGGCTATTACCGTAAAATTAACGTTTTTCGCCAATTAAAACTTAGACGATCAAACCCGTCTAATGTAAAGTTTTTAAAAGTCATATACTGATATATAAGTATCTAATACAAGTAAAAACCGATAAAACCCGAACTATATGACATACAGACATTAACGAGCTAAGTTAGCATATTGGACTAATAATTTAACTAGATAAGTTAAACACTTATAAAAATTACTTATTGGGCTTAACCCATTTGGGCCCAACATGTAAAGTATAAATACTGATAATACAAGTATAAAATGGATTAATACAAGTTAAAGAACTTATAATAGGCTTATTAGACCTAAAACATGTAAATAGGTAAAACTAGTAAACTAGTAAAAAGTTACCAATACATAAACACTAAAATGAGTAAATAAGAATATATAAAACCACTTGATCATCATCATATGTACAAAATCATCATATGTATATTTGTTATTTTGATAAAGTCATTGGACAAAAGTCTAAGACCGATTATTATTTATATAGGTTTCCGTGACCGAAGCACGCCCGTAGCCGATAATCCGCCTTTCATTATCAACGTGAGTTCATAGCCTCGCACTCTTTTAAATGTTTTATAAAATGATTTGTAAACCCGCGAGGGAGATAACATGCTAGTTTTTGATAAAAATAGAACACAAGTAGTCCCGATGGTATGCTTAATGATATGGACCCGAATGATGCGATGACCCAATAAAAGAGATAAAAAGGATTATTAATAGTTAGGTTATGTCACTTAAAGTCCCATTAGCATGAATTGTGAACTACCGGGATTTGGTAGACGCTTATGCATATGATAGTACTATTTGGGGAAGATCACCCCAGTTCGCGCCTTGACGGTTGATCCCCGTCGTACCACATTGATTGGTAAGCGAATTTATGTATGAGAAGATATACATAGCGTGATTTTTGTGACGACACGCTAACTTAGATGGGCAAATTGTTTGTCGGGTTCGCGGCCCGTTTTTTTGATAGTAAGGTAACAATGTCATGCGGCTAATAATAATCCTATATATAATCTAAATATCCGATATGATACGATGTTAATAACGATAATAATATTAACTATAATGGTAATATTGAGGCTACGGTCTCATGGACGGTTTAAGATGTATGCTTGATATATATATTGCCTGACTAGCAATACGAGGACTTACTTCTGATATTATACTTGTGTTCTGATTTCAACGATTGTTTTATATAACGGTTTTATTAAACTCTATGAATTCACTCAGCATTCGCTAATATGATTTTTGCATGTTTTCATCTCAGGTGCTTGAAGGTAATCCGGATGGAGATCGACTCTGATGGCCCACATAATAATAAAAATGTTCATTCGATCTATGTTTTGTAAACTTAATGACCTGTATAATTTGGAACCTGTTGTACACTTTAAAACTTTTTATCGAATGAATGTATGTTAAACCTTGTACAACCATTTTTATGTGTTGTCTATGATTGGAGTTATTGTGCTATCCCGTAACACTCTAAAAGACCCTTCCGCTGTACCGATACGAAAATTAAGAGTGTTACAAATTCAACCAACCAAATTGCACAAAAAACATACACAAACTATATTTAATTCAAATGAACATAAATTAACAAGTTACATGCATTGGTTCAAGGCCTAAATCAAGATTCAAGCACACAGTAGTTACTGATGAACACTAAACAAGCAGATTTTTCACTTTGTTGATATACTTGACCAACAAGCCAATTTTAAACACTCAAATCTTCAAATCAGGTTACACAAACTTAGATTTAACACCTTTTAACCCTAAACATGCATATACTCTAGGTATTTCCAAAATGTTAGGTCAAAATCAGTCAAAACAAGTGATATAAAGCACAATCAAGGATTTGATGTTTTAAAGCCAATAACTTGCAGGTTTTAGTACTAAACCAAGTGAATAGCATATACAAACAACAAACAACAACTTCCAACAACAAAATAACAAGTTGTGATCTCGAACATGCTAACCCAAACACCCTTTTATATTTTCAAATCAAGATTTTAAAATCAAAAGTTGGATTTAGGTTAGCACATGGATACATAAGCATCAAAACATCAAACATAAACAGAATCAACAAGATTTGGAGCCCAAGAACAACACATACACAAGCAGAACTCAAATATCACAAATATCCAAATTTTTATCAGATTTTGAGATTAAGGGTTCAAACCTCATGGATGTACATCCACACCCACGTATGTTTGAGCTGATGTGCTAGCAAGAACAAGCACAAGCTTCAAATATCAAGCTGATAAGATGGAACAAAGTTAGAAGCACAAATATTAATAAGAAAGGTGACAAATCCTTGATTAATGCAACCCTTGTACCCCACACTTGATTATCCCCAAGTTATAAGCCTCACAACACCTTGATATCACAATATCAGGGGTGCTATGATCCACTTATAGCCCAAGAATTCCAAGGTGTACCAAGGACTTAGCAAAATATCAAGATTTAAGAACTTTGAGCAATTTCTTGCACAAAGCCTAAGAAAACGTTTTGAGATTCAGTTTTAGCAAATATTAAACATAAACAAGAAAATATAAAGATTGGCACTTGACTTTTCTTCACAAATTTCAAACACTTCTCATTAATCAAGAGTAAGGATTTACAGAATTGTGAACTAGGAAAAATTCAAGAGCAAATGTAAATGAAAGGGGTCCTATGCCTTATATAGGCTACAAATGAACTACTGAATGCATAAAAACGTAACCCTAATGTTGATGAAGTCCCCAAAATACCCTTTGTAGATTTGAATATCTTGAAGATCATGTGACTTTCTTTGGCAGGTTGTGTGAGTTGGCAAGGGTGAATTGCATCTAAAGGCTCACAATGAGCTTAGAAAGTAAGCAGAAACAAGGATGGTTGGATGGCTGTCAAGGTTTTGGAATTTTGCTCCAAGGTGTAGCAGGGGAATCTCTTGTGGGGTTCTAGGGTGATGAGGTGTCCATTTTAGGAGTTGGGTTATGATTAAGACTAGCTTAATCATAAATCTGGAGCATTTGGTGTTTTAATTACAAGCAGATTAAGAAAACCCAATTTTGATAAGAACATGAATAGTGCTACGTTTAATCTGTTTTTGGGTTTAAATGAAGTGTTAGGCGCCAATTTATTTAACTAATTAGATTAGTTAAATATAGTTATGAGTGGATTGTGAGGTGGCAAAAGGGAGGGTGGTGATTGGTGGAAAATGTGAGTGGGGTGAGGTGGCATGAGCTGGTTGGTCTAGGTTTCTATTCTAGTCTGCCAAGTTTAGCCCTTAGTCTTTCACACTCCTTTCACTTGTAATTAAATCAACCATAATCCTTCCTTTGTATTTGAAGTTTCTAACTTTACACTTTTGCCCCAAATACTTTTCCAAAGTATTTTCAGGGGTATTTCTTGCCATTTGTTGATTCTTGAAGGGTTGTTTTGGCATTTTCTTCATAGTTAATGGTCTTGACTTGTATGGTTGACTTCTTGGAGGACTGAATTTGACAAACCATGATTTATGAGGGACCATTTTTGCCATTTCTTCAAAGTTAAGGGTCCTTTTTGCAATTTGACATATTTTAAGGACCAAACTTGTTCTTTCTTGTAACTTGAAGGCCTTCATGGCATGTTTGACTTTGAGGAGGACTAATATTGACAATTTAGTTTTGTTGAAGGACTAAATTTGCAAATTCTTCAAAGTGGAAGGCCCTTTTTGTAGTTTTGACAAACTTTAAGGACCAATCTTGTAATTATGAATATACAAGGGTTTAAAGTGTCAATTATTCAATATTGGAGGACCCTTCTTGCATAATCTTCAAATCTTCAAGGGTTATTCTTGGAAAATCTTCATTAGGGCTTGGTTCATTCTGCGACTTTGTTTCCCGTGTTCGTTTTTGCATGATTCTTGTGATCTTTTGTCATTTTCTCAATATCCGTACTTGAAATACACAAGTAACAAACACAAGCTTATATTTGGCCATTTCATGATATTTAATGCATTTAAAGCCCGTTTTGGACGATGAGACTATGTATAAAAGCAGTCTCATCAGGTATCACTTTATCAGAGAACATATTTTAAAAGGTGATATTGAGCTTCAATTTATACCCACTGAATACCTGCTCGCTGATATATTCACCAAGCCTCTGGCTAAGCCAAGTTTTACTAGGTTGGTTGCTGAGCTGGGTATGCTCAATATCAGTAAAAAAATCTGATAAATGATCTCTATCTCTGGGCATTTAAGGGAATTGAATGCAACGAGGTAGTTACATTCCAATGGGAGTTAATATATTCCCATATTTAATTCAAATGGTTATCCTTTATTGTCAACAACTTTCCCACTTTCCAAGGGGACAGAAACATCACATGAAGAGTCAAGGGGTCCTACTTTTCCTAAAAGGTAAACTTTTGCATTAAATCCTTTAATTGAAAATGGCTAAACCTTTTATCAAAACCCTTGACTCATTTTTCAAACATCACATTACTCATTTCTTTCACACACACATACTATTCATCTTCTTCACATCCTCCATTTCTTCCTTCCATCAACAATGGCGTCTTAATCAACAAACACATCTTTCACCGTCTTGGCCGCCTCAAACGTAGATTTTGGGATAAATGATGGGAAGATCGCCCTGAACAACTGTGTAGCACTCTTTGAACATAACAATCCCCTCTACCATCCTTTGTTATCCTTCCTCAAGAACTCCACCATTTTTGAAGCCATTACCAGAGAACCTTCCACATGTTACCACCAATACTTGAAGGAGTTCTGGTACAGCGCTGAAGTTGATCAAACCTCCTCACACATCACCTTCAACCTTTCCGCACATCCACGACCTCTCACCTTTGATTTCCACACTTTTGCCAAAGTCATTGGACTTCCAGTCAATGAAGGCATATTCGCTGTGCCTGCCAGCGCCACAATGAAGAAGGATCTGGCTACCCTTCGTCCTCATGACGACAATGACAAACCCTTCACCACCCAAGGCTTCCAGAACAAATCACTGATCAAAGTAAATTACTTTTCACCCATCTGGAGGACGCTGATGTTGTACATTGTGAAATGTCTGGGAGGAAACCAGGGGTCACATGATCAGCTTAATGGTGCTCAGCAAGCAATCGCTTACAGCTTAATTTGGGGGCAAGATATATGGATCGCTCACATACTTTACACTGACCTCATTGCAAAGCTGGAAAACAAAGGGAAGAAGAATCGACTGGCCACCATCTGCTACACAAGATATCTCTCTCTCCTCATAGAGGACATGCTTGGTGAAACCTATACAAATGATGAACTTCTCTCATTCTCTCCTTATCACATCACTCCAGCCTCACTGAAGACTCCCTTGGAGGATGAAGTGCCTCTCAGCAGGCATATGATGCAGGTTACTGGGTTAATCGTGCTGATGGAGAGCCCTTGATCCCTCACAATGAGGTGAATGCTGAAAGACAAACTGACAAGTCTTTGTCCAAGACCTCTGTGCAGTCCACTTCTCAGCCCAAGGCGCCCAAGGACAAGAAGAAGAAGAGGAAAGACATCCCCCTTTCCTCTGAAACCCCTTATGTTAATCCTTCCAAGACGAAGAAGACCAAGAAGAACCCATCTCCTTCTTTAGAGGATGTGGTTGAAGAGCCTGCCGCTGACAAACAACTAGAGTCTAGCGTCTCCCTGTCAGCAGAGACGACTAAGAACCTTCTCAACACTGATATCTCTCAGGTATTAGTTTGCCATTTTTTCTTCTCTTGGAGGTTCACATACAATCACTCTCAACATTCTGTAGGAGAGAGTGATGAAGTCTTAGGGTTTGCCTCAACCCATAGAGTGTCTGTGTCAGCACCTATAACTCTTAGGATTATCTATACACTCTGTCTTAACACAAGGATATGATTCACTTGTGCTCATAACACACCCCGATGATTCTTCACCCTCTGGATTGTGCTCTTGTCCATAACAACTTAAGCATGATATAGGTCCCGACCCAGTGTCTCTGCACCTCACGTGGTCTTTGGGTCCCCTCATATGAAAAGAGTCCTAAAAAAATTATTCTTTTGGGGGGACTGAATAATCACCCTCAGTCTTCCTAGGGGCAGCGATAAAAGGCGACCATTACCTTCAATTATGTCACAATTAATAGAGTCCCAAAGAATTTATTCTTTTGGGGGACTTAATAATCACCCTCAGTCTTCCTAGGGGTAGCGATAAAAGGCGACCTTTAACTTCCATCAATTCACAACTAAAAGAGTCCCAAGGAACAATCCTTCAGGGGGAGCTGGATAATCACACCCATCTATCCTAGGGGCAGCGAATGGCGACCATTCACCACATAATTTTCACATATCAAAAGAGTCCCAAGGAGTAATCCTTATGGGGGAGCTGGATAATCACACCCATCTATCCTAGGGGCAGAGAACGACGGCCATTCACCACATAATTTTCACATATCAAAAGAGTCCCAAGGAGTAATCCTTATGGGGGAGCTGGATAATCACACCCAGCTATCCTAGGGGCAGCGAATGGAGACCCTTCAACATATCCGTTTCAGACTAAAAGAGTCCCAAGGAGTAATCCTTATGTGGGAGCTGGATAATCACACCCAGCTATCCTAGGGGCAACAAATGGCGACCCATAACTTCATATTTATTTCACACAGGTTACTAACAAATGTCATAACAGGCTCATAATATTCATGAAGAACAACAAAATGATAATGCATATTCCATTGCTGGTGATGATAATGCTGAAGCCTCCCACATTGATCTGGATGCCATGTCAGACATTGACTCTATTCCAGAAGATGAGGTCTTTATCATTGAAGATGACCTGACCATTTCAGACTATGCTGATATGGATGCTGATGATGACCAAGTCACATCCGAATTAAAACCCATTTCCTTCCCTTTAATGGAAAATGTTCAAGAACTGGCTGCTAAGCAGCTATGGGACCAGAGGCTCTGTACACCAACCCCAGTTCCCTTCCCTACCTTGCCCAATGTCATGGAACCGGGGGCAGTGAAACACTTAGAACATTTACAAAACCTCAAGCCTGTCCATGTTCCTAGAATGAAAGATGTTCAGGAACTAGCCGCTGATGATCTCTAGGTCAAGAGGGGATACATCAGTAAAACCAAGCCTAAAGTCACAAATGATGTCATCCTCTCTGAATTAAAAACACTCACCCATGCTGCTGAGGAACTCACCACCACCCTAGAGACTTCCCTAACTTCATCTGTGGAATCCTCTATGACTGTACTGCTTCCGCAACTGCTGGGAAATGCCTTGCAAACTCACCTCCCAGCAGTTCTAAACTAGAGTCTTCAGCAATACATACCATCAGTCCTCACCACAGCTGTGAAAGCAAATGTTGCTGCTATTTCCAAGGCATCTGAGCCTTCCAGGCAACTTCTTGAAAGGTGGAACTTAAAGAAATATGCTTATTTGTTCATCAAGAATTTGTTAAGTTCCTCAAACCTGGATCAGGCACAGCTTCTGCTGGCGCTATGCCTGAGGGGGAGAATTCAGCAACCTCCACCTTTAAAGAAGATGCAGACACTGCTCCACCTAAGGGGGAGAAATCACTTAAACAACCTGCAACCTTAAAAGTGATCCCAACACCAAAACCCATCAGATCCTTCAACCCCATCACTGAGGTAGCACAGGACAAGGGAAAAGAATTTGCCACTGAGGTACCTGAAACAACCCTGCACTCCCTCTAAGAAGAAGGTGGATCCACAGCCAAGCACTCTGACTTGAACAAATTTAAAAGCGCTGATGAACCACCACTAACTCCAGAGCAGGCAAAGTCTCAAATCTTAGAACAAAAAAGGTTATCAAACATTAGAGCTGCTAAAATCAAAAGCAAAGAAGCTCTGAACAAACTACTCTCTCCAGCTGTAAAGGAAGCTCAGCTGAATAAGCTCAAAGAACTTGAAGTTAAAAGGAGCAACCTTCAAAAGGAATATGAGAGAATAGTGGACCAAAGAGCAGAGCCCAGTCAAATCACCAAGTACGTATGTTACACTGACAAAGACAAAAGAGTAGTGATGACCTTATACAGAGAAAACCAACTGACCAACTACAAAGTCTTCAGTGACTTTAAACTCAGAGATCTGGGGCTCTCTGAATGGTTAGAAATGCTGTCTCTTGCCCAAAAGAAGATTGGGCCTGGTTCTGCCCAAATGATGAATAACATTCAAGCTAAGCTGAATTGGGTAAGAGACATTGCAAAGAAGCTGAAGGTACCTCTGCCTCCTCAACTATCACAACAACAATCTTGTCAAGGACAAAGAAAAAGGAAAACCCAAATGGGGCCTCTGGTAGAAAAGCTGGTCACTGAGAATATTGTTGTAGATGGAATGCACAGAAACCTAGTACTGCCCAAAGAGATCACTAGACCAGTGGGTGGCCAAGTATACTCAGAACCAGAGATAGGAATGGTCTTCATGAATGGTAATTATGAGTATTTCTTTCAGTGGATGAATGATCTACATATGGCATCAACTATCCAACTCATCAGACTCAAACAAGGCATCCTAAGGAACTGCAAATTAGCTGATGATTTTGAGTTTGAAGTTGAGCTGATCATTAACTCTAGGAGTGACAAAGTTGAAGCTTAGAGAATCTGTGATCAAGGCCTCGATCGCTGAAGAACCTTTTCTTTTTGTTTATGTTTACACCGCTGGGTGTTCCTGTAATAGACTAGGTTCTTTATGTTTAATAGAACTCCAAGGTATGTTTGTTAAATTATGTGTAATAAGAAGCTGTGTACTCACTTACAATAATTTTAGACTTAGTATAATTTATAAACAAATAGTGGGAGATTGTTGCGCCAATGAAAGTTTTAACTATGGCCCAGTCTAGATTTGTTTAAATTAGACTAAGTGTTACTGATCGCTGAGAGGACCAGCAACAGAGACCAGACCAGTGGAAGGCAAAGCCTCAGCTGGCACACCAGGAACATTCAAGTCAAAGACAACGTTAGAGAAGTCGAAGACAATCTGAAGTCATACTCACCAGCGATTATGGATAGTTGGGATGTAGAATGAATGTGCTGGTGTTCAAGTATCTCTGAGTTGACAATACTCAGAGATTACTTAAGAACCCTAGAAGTTTGATACAAGTAAAGCTTGTCCAATCCTTTATAGTTTAGGCGGGAGAATATACCAAGTGTTTTGAGCGGGATAAAACAAGAGATTCAAGATAAATCCTAGTACGACCTAGTGGGACAAAAGGTGAACAGTTGGCAAAACTGTTCACCTAAAGTTGTTTAAAGGTATGTCTCGATTTGGACATGCATTTAATACATTGTACTCTTCCATTCAGAAGATAACACGTATCAACTACTCCCACTAACGAAGCAACCTCGTACCACTACAAATAGGAGTGAGAAAGAAGAATTAAGGCAACCCTTGTGCTTGGATAAATTATCTAAGTTATTTCTCACTTTGGAACCGCTGAGCCCTCAGCTGTCTACCAACATCTCATAGGTTCCCTTGTAAACTTGAGTCTCGAATCTAGTTTACTTGTTCTAGGGTTCATTTCTTATTGTCATTCAACGGGTGTATTCATAGCACTTTGTAATACTTTGTTTATAACAGTTAATAAAGCATTACGCGTTTGAAAAGTATTTCGTTGTGTTTTTGTGGTTATACGAGTTATAGTTTCAACAATTGTCATATTAAGGGACTTTCATACTCTTATGAAAGCTTCTAAGGATATTTCATCGAGATGACTTGCAATTGAAGATAATTGCCAGTCGTGCTTTTCCATAATCCGTGCTCTAGAGACCTCTTTAGTTTCATAAGGCTCTTCACGACTTCGATTGGGAGACGAATAAAGATCCTCAGGTAACAGAAAACGAGACGTAGGTGAAGGTGTACTATTAATCACTTCAATTTGATGTGAGAAGTGTTGGGAATAAAATGAGCTAAGTCACTAGGACGCTGAAAAGAGTAGTTTGGACGCTGACAAGAGTAAATGAAGCGCTGACAGATCAAGCACTAACAAGAAATATTCAAGCGTTGACAAGAAGAACTCCAACCACTAATAGGAATACTTAGTCAACACGTTTTATATTTGAAGTAAAGATATGATCAATATTGTATTTTCTATATTTATCTTTACCTAGAATAGTTGATAGGTAAACATTTATACACGACTCCTTGAGTTATAAAAGGAGGTCGTAGGGTTTGTAGTTCATATACATTATTCAGTTTTACAACTTTCATTGTAAGCAAGTTCGTTTATCAATCTAAAGTGAAAGTTTGGTTTACTTTGTTTGTTTTGTTCTTTATTCTAAGTGTTAATTCCGCATAACACTTGGATTATTAAATACAACAAAGTTTCTCTATGTATTAATCTTGATTCAATCTCATTTAATACAAATCTAATCGATCTAAGTTTGGGATCAACAAGTGGTATCAGAGCTTGTTGAGGAACTTTGATATGTAAGAACAGTAAACCCTAAAATCACCAGAAACCCTAAAACCAAACAAGATGTCTACCACAGAATCTTCATCCTCATCAAATCACAACCTAAAAATCCCTATTCTCGACCCCGAGAACTTTGAACAATGAAAGTTCTATTTTGAACAATACCTTCAAATTCATGACCATACTCTTTGGGAAATCATCGAATATGGCAATTAAATTGACAAAGCAACTAGGATTGTTGTTGCTATTGTAGGAAAAAGCACAGCTGGTTCTACTGCTGCAGAACGTGTTGAAAGACCTAAAGATGGAAGAGCTATCTCAACTACTGATATAGCCTCAAGAAGGAATGACATGAAGACTTTGAACATTCTTAAACTTTCCTTGGGTCCAAAGAATTAACACAAGTACAAAAGTTTTGATTCTGCTAAAAATCTTTGGGCAGCTCTTCAAGTCACCTATGGTGGTAATGAAGATACTGCCAAAGAAAGGAATAAGCAACTGTTGCATGAATATGCTGTGTTTAAGGCTCATCCTAATGAGAAGCTAAGTGAGGTAAGAAGTAGGCTTGTAGACATCACTAGCAAGTTGTCCTTTATGGGAATAGAACATGATAATGCTGATATAATTGCTACTTCCTTAGAGGTCTTGGTGATGCATGGAAAATTGAGGCTAGGTCAATCATTTCTACCAATGCCCATAAGAGTTCTTCTTTTGATGACGTCTACAATAAGTTAAAGATTTTGGAGAGTGAAATATTACTTGATCATGGAAGCAAGTTAACATCTGGAAACATGGCTTTCATCTCACATAGTGAAGCTCAAACCAGTGAAAGAGATTCACATATACATCTTGTTACTGGATTAAATTTTGTCAGTGGTGGATCAACCTTTGTTAGCGGCTCAAATTTTGACGCTGACACATACAATGTTGACTCACCAAGTCTTAAACCTGTTGGTATTGATTTGGATACAGTATGTGTATACATCGCTGCATTGCCCAATGGTTCCTTAATTACCTATGAGGATCTTGAGCAAATCAGTGATGAGAATTTGGAAGAAATGGATATGAAATGGAATATGGCACTTGAAAGCATAAGGGCCAACATATGGAATAGGAGATTTGGAAGAAAGATGACCTTTAATGCTAAAGACACAACTAGATTTGATAAATCCAAGGTTAAGTGTTATAATTGCCATGGATGGGACACTTCATGAGGGAGTGCAGATCTCCAAGAAGATCTGATGATGGAAAGACTTCAAGCCAAATCATCAAGGTGGAAGATGCTAAGCCAAAAGCTATGGTCGCCATGCAAGATATTGATGGTGTTGGATAGGACTGGAGCTTTATGGCAAGGGATGTGGTAGAGAATTAGGCTTTGATTGCTGAGAAGAAAGAGGAAGAGCATGTTCACTTTGCTCTCATGGCCAACTCCTCATCTTCATCAGATAATGAGGTATATGATGATGCTTTCTGTAGTAAAGGGTGTCGATTAGACACTGAAAAGCTTAACAAAGAAAATTTAAAGTTAAATCAGATGTGTTTGATGTAGAATACAGGCTAGAAAATTATAAAATGGCACTTGCACAAACTGAAGGGACTATAGAGGAATATAAGAAAATGGAATTTGACCTAAAAGATCAAATTAATGTTTTGGCTAGGGATCTTAAAGTTAGTGTTGAACTTAGGGATACTTTAATGAGATCTAGAGCAGATGTGCAACTTAAGTTAGATGAAGCCATTAAAGATAAAGAAAATTTAGGGCTTAAGATTGAAAAGTTTGATAAAGCGAGTCAAACCCTAGAAAAGGTGTGTTAGTGAACAAAGAGACCCAAGGGACAAGTCTGGGATTAGGATGAATGAATATGTTGCTGTTCCTCCACCTTGCTGGAAACTTTTGTGATGTTCAGCGAAAAGATCTCTCTTGGACTGGTATTCCAGAACTCCAAGAAGAGGAATTTATTCCTCCACCTTGAGTGCTTAGCCTAGTTGAGGAATATCAACAAAAGGTGACTAATCTTGAACAATGGAAAGCAACCGGCCCTTTTCTTTTTGTTAAAGGTGGAATGCTAGTGAAAGTCCATTTGTGCCTACACCTATCACTGTGACCAACCCCACTACTGGAAAACCCATTGACCTTGGCTCACCAATTAAGAGAAAACCTAAAGTTAAATATTCTGAAATGTATAGAAAACCTAGGTCACCCCAAAGTCAAACTAATGTTAATGGGACAGGGTTCTTTCAATCTAGACCTAAGGTTATGTCTAGCAAATCTTGTACACATGTGGGAGTTTTTCTCCTTTGGCCTATAAGTTTGTCAGTGGCTCTAAATTCACCACTGTCAATAGGTCAACCATGGTCAAACCCAGACCTTTTGTCCAACCAAGCCCACAAGTCATTAGACCAACTCCCTTCTTTTCTAAAGGGACCAACACTCATGGACAAAGGCCCTTTCAAAAGACCAACACTTGGTTTAACAGACAATGGGTTCCTGTAGCAAACCCTAATTTGGGCGCTAACAAGAACAAATTAAGCGCTGAAAGTAACAAATTCAACGCTGACAGGAACAATTTCAACGCTGACAGATCCAAGTTTAGCATGAAAATGCCACAACAAGCTGTTGTTCGATCTTATGTTAGACCATGTAACAATAGGTATTTACAACCAAAGGGAAAAGGGTCTAAAGCTTCATCTAGTTTGACATGGAGAATTAAACAAGACCAAAACCCTAATTTTGATGGAATTTCTATGACCTGCAACAAATTTAATTATCTTTTAAAGGTCATTACTAAGCCTATTGGGGTAAATTGGGTGTTCAGGCCACAAAGGGATGAACAAGGGATTGTTAAAAGGACTAAGTCTGTTCTTGTTGAACAACCACATGAATCCAAGTCTACTTAGGCTTGGGTTCCCAAAGAAAACTAATTTGTTTTCTATATGTGTAGGGCATTCAAAAGCAGGTCAATGATCATGGATATTGGGACAGTGGATGCTCTAGGCACATGACGGGGAAGGAAGATTATTTGACAGATTTTACCCCCATTAAAGATGGTGACAAAGTGTACTTTGGAGGAGGATATGGAACTATATCTGGAAAAGGCACTCTTATCACCAACAACTTACGTTTTGAGAATGTTTTTCTAGTAAAGGAACTTGATTATAACTTGTTTTGTGTGTCACAAGTTTGTGACAAAAAAATAAAGTTCTTTATACTGATACTGAATTCATGGTGTTGAGTAAGGATTTTAAGATTCCTGGTGAGAAGTTTATTCAATATAGAACACCTAGGCATAAGGACATTTATAATGTTAATCTAAAAGGGATTAAAATGAACAAAAATCTATAATGTCTTTATGCTAAAGCATCAGTTGATGAAAGTAATTTATGACACAGAAGGTTAGGGCACATAAATTTTAAGAACATTAATAGACTTGTGAGACATGATCTTGTTGATGGTTTGCCTTCAAAGGCATTGCACAATGATCACTCTTGTGTTGCATGTCTTAAAGGCAAACAATATAAGGTCTCCTTTAAGTCTAAAAATGTTCATTCCAGTTCTTAACCACTTCACTTGCTACATATGGACTTATTTGGCCCAACTAATATAGAAAGCCTAACTGGTAAATCTTACTGTTTTGTTATAACTAATGATTTTTCTAGGTTTACTTGGACTTTCTTTTTGACCTTAAAAAGTGATACTGCCAAGGTTTTGATTAACTTTATTACCCAAACAGAAAAGAAAACGGGTAATGAGGTTAAAATTCTTAGAAGTGATAATGGTGGTGAGTTTAGAAATACACTGTTAGATACCTTTTGTGCTGATAAAGGGATTTATAGGGAGTTTAGCATAGCTAGAACTCCACAGCAGAATGGAGTAGCTGAAAGAATAAATAGAACCATAATAGAAGCAGCTAGGACTATGTTAGCAGATGCTAAGTTTCCCATTGCTTTTTGGGCTGAGGCTGTGAACACGGCTTGTTATGTTTAAAATAGAGCCTTGGTCAACAAAATCCACAATAAGACACCTTATGAGCTATTTTGGAACAGGAAGCCTAATATAGACTTTCTTAAACCCTTTGGATGTCATGTAGTGATTCTTGATACTAGTGATGCCCTAGGCAAGTTTAATGCAAAAGCTGATGAAGGATATTTTATGGGTTATTCTATGAATAGCAGAGGGTATAGGGTTTACAACAAGAAGGAAAAACGCATTCTTGAAAAGGTGCATGTTAAGTTTATAGAAAGTAAGCCCAGTGACCCTGAGAATGGACCAGATTGGTTATTTGATTTGGAACCATTATCTAGGACCTTGAATTATATGCCTGTCACTAATCCAAACATTGTGAAGAGGGATTCAAATGTTATGGAAGAATCTATTATTGAAATTTCAGGTAAACAAGTTTCTAAGGAAGAAGGATCACATGCAGTTGAGCCAACCCCATACTATGTTACCATTCCTATATGGACTGATGGGTTTATGCAAGCATCTGCTACTGGTGGAAAGGAGGAAGAAGGGCCACAAGAAAAGCCAGTTGATGAATTCATGGATGTATCTTCAAGCGCTGACAAAGCCAATTCAGACGCTGACACGTTGAGTTCAGACGCTGATAGCCCATTGGAAATTTATTCTCTTCCTCCAATACTGTTGAAAATGTTGAAGCTCCCATACTCAATCAAGAGGTAAATTCAAGTAAGGATGGAAGTGGCAATGAAGATGATATTGGCAACATGGAATCTGTTATAGAAGATAATTTACTATTTGAGGGAGGAATACTTACAAAGGTGGCCAAAGATCATCCTCCTTCCCAAATAATTGTTGATGTTCAGACTCCTGTTCAAACAAGGAGATCTCATCAGACTAAAGGTGGTTTCATTGCCAATATTCACAAGAAGGAAGATACCCCTCTTGTGCAAGCATGTTAATTTGCCTGTTTTTAGTCACAAAAGGAACCCAAGAAGATTTTTGATGCTCTTCAAGAATCAAGCTGGGTTGAAGCAATGCAGGATGAGCTTCATTAGTTTGCCATTCAAGATGTTTGGGAGCTAGTGGATTGTCCAAGGTATGTTAGGCCTATTAGGACACGTTGGTTTCTAAGGAACAAAAAGGATGAAAGAGGGATTGTTGTCAGAAACAAGGCACGTTTAGTTGCTCAAGGCTATACACAAAAAGAAGGGATAGACTATGAAGAGTTTTTTGCACCTGTTGCAAGGATTGAGGCAATAAGGATTTTCCTAGCCTATGCATCTTGCATGGGTTTCACAGTTTATCAAATGGATGTTAGGCCTATTAGGACACGTTGGTTTCTAAGGAACAAAAAGGATGAAAGAGGGATTGTTGTCAGAAACAAGGCACGTTTAGTTGCTCAAGGCTATACACAAAAAGAAGGGATAGACTATGAAGAGTTTTTTGCACCTGTTGCAAGGATTGAGGCAATAAGGATTTTCCTAGCCTATGCATCTTGCATGGCTTTCACAGTTTATCAAATGGATGTGAAGAGTGCTTTCTTATATGGCACAATTGAGGAGGAACTGTATGTAATGCAACCTCCAGGTTATGAAGATTTAGAGCATCCAGACAAGGTGTATAGAGTCAAGAAAGCAATGTATGGACTTCATCAAGCCCCAAGAGAATGGTATGGTACATTATCCACTTACCTGGTAGAAAATAGGTTTAAGAGGGGCACCATAGATCAAAAACTTTTTACCATGAAGATTGGTAAGGATTTTCTTCTTGTCCAGGTCTATGTTGATGATATTATCTTTGATTCATCTAATCCAATGATGAGTGAAGACTTTTCCAAGCTCATGACAGACAAATTCAAGATGAGTGCCATGGGAGAGATGAACTTCTTTCTAGGTTTAAAATTACAATAGAAAGAAGATGGTATATTGATGTGGTATAAATCACACCATTTTAGGAAAAAGAGCGTAAATGTGGTAGGTATTAAACAAATGATTTAGGAAAACCAAGTGTTAATGACCCAAAGTGAGTTCGTTCTCGAGTGTGACACCCCAGGTAGGGTCAAAATATGCGGAAATATCCACGGAGATGTCACAAGGGTGGATCGATAGCATATAGTCCATAGAGCATAAGATAAAAAGTTAGTCAAATCAGATAACATGTTTATTTAAACAAATAAATAAAAATTGTTTTAAACAAGACAGTAGGTGATTGTTTTTGTTTCCCAAATAGAACCCCTGACGAGTCCTATGATGTCGATTTCTAAGATGTTGGAGACCATGCACACACCACGTACTAACTTCATTTTCCTAGGAGTAGGCAATTGCTTGTTTAACACGGATATCTAATTAAAAGCTCACACCAAAGTTATGCCTTTCTTTCCTAAAAGTACCAAACAGGATCTAGATGAACAAGGAGGTTTGAGATCTACTCAAGATGATGAAGAAAACCCTAAAACAAACCAACTCGTGGCCTTGATGACTTAGCTAGGGCTTGTTTATAGTGATTCCAAGAGAATGATACTACCAATGATTTGTAGTAAAGATGAGACAAGTATCTTGGTGGAATTAATACTTGGTTTTGGATGTATATGGCTTTAAGCCGTATGATTTGAGAGAGAAGAGGGTGAGAGAACAAGATTGGATTGCATGTGTGGGAGAAGGTATGTGTTCGGCTTAAAGAAGAGAGAGGGAAAGGAATGGAAAAAGGTATGATTTACCTTGGTAAGACATATCATGCCAAGTGTCCCCTTTTGCCTTTCTAAGGCAACTCTCCTTCTTCCACACAAGCCTATGCCGTGTGATACTCACCAAAGAGGGGGAAAAGGATGGGCTTTGGTCATGGGCTTATGTTGGGCCTAATACAAAGAGCACAACCTTGGGCTAGTCCATGAGAGTTTAAGCATGTTATAATATGCATGCACTCCTACATTATAAGTACATTGTGTAGTATGTTTCCATATTTGTTAAGTGTTGTTTATAGTTAAAAACACACTTCATTACTTGTTTTACTTAGTTGTGAGTTTATGGTTTAAGTTGTGAAGTTATTTTCAACAAAGATGGATGTAGAAGTATAGTTACATGATAGACATGTTTATTCACATCTTAAGGAAACATAATATATGAATATGTGTTCTAGGATTATTGGGTGGAAATCTACTACATAAAATCATGGTAAAATCATGGATTTTACAACACCACCCCGTTATTTTAGCTTTGTCCTCAAAGCTACTAAAAACTTAGTTATCTTTTAAGTAAGAGATGTTCTAAGTACATGATTTGTTTCAGGTTCTCTCTCAGGTACGGATGGCGGCATGAACACGAAGTGGTCTACACCTAGGTTATTCTTATATGCCTGATTCGGCATTAATGGAAACTTCTGTCATTACAGGTGAACAGAAGAGAATGTAGAGATATTTTTATCCAGATTGTACTATTCATCCGATTGAGCAGTAGAAGAGATTACTGCTGTGGTCGGATAGGGGCAATGTAAAGAGATCTTTATCCGAATCGCACTATACATCCTATTGAGCAGTAAAGGAGAATGCGGCTGTGGATGGGTAGGCGAGGAATGCAAAGAGATCTTTATCTGGATCGCACTATACATCCGATTGAGCAGTAAAGGAGACTGCTGCTGTGGATGGATAGGCGAGGAATGCAAAGAGATCTTTATCCAGATCACATTATACATCCGATTGAGCAGTAAAGGAGACTGCTGCTATGGATGGGTAGGCAAGGAATGCAAAGAGATCTTTATCCGGATCGCACTATACATCCGATTGAGCAGTAAAGGAGACTGCTGTTGTGGATGGGTAGGCGAGGAATGCAAAGAGATCTTTATCCGGATCGCACTATACATCCGATTGAACAGTAAAGCAGACTCCTACTGTGGATGGGTAGGCGAGGAATGCAAAGAGATCTTTATCCGGATCGCACTATACATCCGACTGAGCAGTAAAGGAGACTTCTGCTGTGGATGGGTAGGCGAGGAATGCAAAGAGATATTTATCCGGATCATACTATTCATCCGATTGAGCAGTAAAGGAGACTGCTGCGCTGGATGAATAGGCGCGGAATTCTTAACAGGGTCGCAGCTATACCCTTCCAGGATCTGGGAGAAAACCAATGGCGTTGTGGATTTGGTTTGGAGGACAAATCCATTGCAAATGGTTTCTAATATGAGGAGGACACGCCAACATGTTTCATATGCTGGGGAATCTGGGGATGCACTATTTCTACATCCTTTTCATGGGTGAGATACAAGTTATATCTCCATACCCGAGGATGAAAAATTGGGGGTTGAAGGTAAAACAAACATGTTTAACTTTAACCCCTCCTATATTAACAACTTTAAGAAAAGACTTACGATCTTTACCTCAAGCCAGCGGAACACAAACATTAGTTAATGGTACTAAAGTTTCTACCCAACAAAGAGGTTAAGATTGTTGTTGATGGCGTTTGTCTAAGAAGTTACAAAGAATCTGCTTCCTTTGCCGTGAGGCTGAGTGAGAGGGGCGCATAAAAGAAGTACCTCAAATGGTGGAAATAAAAGAAGATACAAAGAATAAAGAAGTGCGCGCCTTGCAGGGTACAAAGGTCATGCATTCACTATTACTGGTTCAAAATTTGTACAAATTCTAACTTCTAAAGAGAGGAATTCTCATCTCCCGACGTCTAATGGATGATGGTATTGTCGAACTAATTAGAATCGAAGAGGAAAGTGGAATGTCCAAAAACATAGGACATTCAACATCTCCTTACAGGGGATGCCGAATATAGCCCTTCAAAGTACACCCATTGTGAGCTGGATGTGCCTTTCAGGTTTAGGGTTTTCTAGGTGGCAGAAGTAACCCTACTAAATACACCCATTGTAAGTCGGGTGTGTCTTTTAGGTTTAGGCAGGGAAGAAACATGTTAGGGAAATGGGATATTCTCGGACCAAGTATTCTCTGGCCCGTTGGTGCTAGAGATGACACTAAATCTAGTGTTAACTATATCGGGGTTATGGCTCCCCAGTATAATCATGGTTTCATCTCATCAAGGTACACAAACCCATTTTTGGCTATATGGGATAATTGCATGTTACTTGTTAGTCAATTTGTGCCAATAGCGACCTCAAGGCTATCAGGACTTTCTAGGATCTGATTGATGTAAAACGGAGATTTGGAAAGTTTTAAGGATTATCCTCGAATGATGGTGTTTAACTATCATAATTTTTCCGTCGACTATTCCACAGTATAATAGGAGCCTAGAACTATCAGAGGGATTTCAATTACCTTACTAAATTAAGCAATTGTAATGCTTTGATCTACACATGTATCAGACAAGATAGATGCATATCGTTGGTTTAGTAAGAGCGTACTAGGTACGGTGTTGGAGCCTGGATTTGCTGGGACATTGCCGGCCATGTATACTTGCAGAGGAGTTCCCTTGTTTTCCTTCTTCTGGTTGGCCCACTTGGGACAATCGGGTCTCACGTGCCTAGGGAATCTATACTCGTAACATACCACAGCTTTCTTCGGCCCGCTACTGCTCCCACCAGTGGGGTTTCGGTTTCCCTGTTGCCCACTTCCACTCCCTCGTGCGTTGGACTTGCCCTTGTTTCTATTTACAGGATTGGTGTTGGGTCGACCTGGGGTAGCAACATTGGCTGGATAATCGCGAGCAAAATGGCCTTGTAGGCCGCACTTGTAGCATCCTTGACATTGTCCTCCAACAACATGATGGTAGTTGCACTTCGAACACTTGGGCTTTGTCCCTGAGTAGTTCTTGGTGCGGGTTGTGGGGGTAGTGTCATCTGCTTGCCCAACATTGTGCTTTTTGGAAGGCTGCTGGTGCTGGCTACGAGAGTTTTCATCAGATTTCCTCTTGTTGTCTGTTTGCCTCTCGGACAGATTGCGTGCTCGCTTGTTGATCAGCTCAGTCGCAAATTCCATAGCACCATCAACAGTGGTGGGTCGTGAAGCTAGCACACTGTCATGAATGTTGTTAGGGAGTCCGCTGACATACTTTTCAATCTTGTCACTCCTTAGAGGAAACATTCTGGTGCACATCAAGCTTAGCTCTTGAAATATTTGGTTGTACCAAAGGATATCATTGTTCTTACACTTGAGATCCCATAGCTCGACTTCCAACTTCTTCATCTCTCCTCTGGGACAATACTTCTCAGTCATTCTTTCCTTGAGGTTGGCCCAAATGAGAGTATAAGCAGCGTCATGTCCAAGGATAGCGACCACAGAGTTCCACCAGGTAAGGGCACTCTCAAGTAGGGTGAACGTGGCAAACTTAACTCTGTTCTCGTCAGCACAACCACTGATGCAGAAGACTGTCTCTAGTCTTTCAGACCACTGCATCAATTCAACGACTCATTCTTTCCCTCAGTAGTATGAGGGTTTACATTTTAGGAAGTCGGTGTAAGAGCAACCCCTGTTGGTGTTGTTCCTGCGAGCATCGGAGTTTGGATCACTGTTTGCATTTGGGTTAGCTCCTCTCGCTGCCATGGCTGCTGTGATGCCTTCACTTATCATCTCCCGCAGTTGTGCGGCAGTGACATTTCGAGTAGCTTCTAGGGATTCAGCATTGTCGGCGTTGGAAGTGGTTGCGTTATTGGGATTTGACCTCGTAATCACCATTTGTCTATAATCATATACAAAATGAGATTATTAGTTCAAGCGTTAGTACAGTTTTTATATTATTTGCACGAGGAAACTTATGCACTGATTTCATAACAAATTTGGATAATCTGTCAAGATCTCATAATATAATACATTGCACAGCAGATATAATAAAGAAAGTGATTACATGTTATTTCCATGAGAAATTTAACAGTCATCTTAGCATAACACAATCTAATTGATAGGCCGGTCGAGCCTAATCCAAAGTAATGATACACACAGTCTTTAAAAACATCATATCCCAAAGTTACATGTCCCAAAAGAAAGAAAAGATAAAGTACGGGATTACATCACAAAAAGCTGAACAAGAGATAAAAGGACAAAGGCTATGTCATGATAGCCGGGATGCAACCCGTGAGCTTATCATGACGTACAAGAAGTCTAGTACGTCTATGCTAATCTTTCCTGGATGGTCCACTAGATGATGCCAGGGCTGAAGGTGCGGATGGAGCTGGTGGGGCTGCAGAATTCCTCCTGGTGTTCCACAAAGTCTGAACTGTCGTTTGGGTCTCCTTAAGCGTACGAAGTGCACACAGTAGCTGGTTCCGGAGCCTATCGAAGAACCCCCAGAGATAAGCCATCTCCCCAGTAACCCCATCATGCCGGATAGTGGCGAGATCAAATAAGATGGACAATGATTGCTCCTGAGCAGCTAGAGCAACATGGGTCTGATGCTGCAGACCCTCCATGACCTGAATGCGCGGTAGTTCTCATCCAATAACCACTTTAGTGCCTCGTCCGTCCTAGCCTGGATGCCCTTAGCAGTCTGGGAGTCTCCTCTCATAGTGCGGAAAAGAGTGTCTATACGCTCATAGATGACGGCGTGGCTCTGTTGACTGACTGTCAACTGGCTGCGGAGGTCAGATATCTCTTGCTCATGGCGTGCAGCCAGTGCAGAGATCTGGGCTTGGACAGAATCGACACGTCCTGCCCCTGAACCTTCCCCGATCTCATATGTGGAGACGGGTGCGGGTCTGGAGAAATAGCCTGATGAGAAGGACGGAGGCATGGATGATGGTATGCTAGAAGGGACCCGATCCTCCTCCATGGAGGTTGGGGCCAGTGTGGCTGATGTTGAGATGGAAAAAGGGTCCTCTAGGAGTACAACTTCAGTGGCTGGGTCATCCTCTGAATCCGAGGCTGACAACCATCCACACTGCGTCGATCGTGGAGATGAACAAACAACTGGAGTAGGTGCTACTCTGGGTAGAAGAGTAGTGGATGCAGTAGGCGGAGTCATGATGCTCTGAAATAGTATTATTTTAAGTTTGAAGTGAGTATAAGCTTACAAATAAAGAATAATATTATTTAGATTACATGTTTTATGAAATATATCCCTTTTTAAACACTTATTAGAATGTTTTAAGGTTACAAATATTTATATACTTATATATATATATATATATATATATATATATATATATATATATATATATATATATATATATATATATATATATATATATATATATATATATATATATATATATATATATATATATATATATATATATATATATATATATATATATATATATATATATATATATATATATATATGTATTATCATGTAAGTAGTTCATTTATCAACTTGTAAGTGTGAAGTTTAGTTTAATATTAGCTATGTTCTCATTTCAGTATTTTACTATGTAGTGTAAAATTTTCAAGTTTAGCACATCTAACATATATCAATATCTCACTAAACAGTATTAACAATCAAGTTTAGTAAACATATATATATATATATATATATATATATATATATATATATATATATACACATTTAGTTCACATAGCATCAAATGCCCTAAGATCTATATGCTTAACTAATACGGTCCCAAAATAAAATCCCAAAAAGATTTTTATAAGTTATAGTCTAGTTTTAAATAAAAGAAAAATCATTTTTATTTTTATTTTATATAAAAATTTATCTGGTTCTCTATAACTAACGCTCTGATACCATTCTCTGTGACACCCCTGGTAGGGTCAAAATATGCGGAAATATCCATGGAGATGTCACAAGGGTGGATCGATAGCATATAGTCCATGGAGCATAAGATAAAAAGTTAGTCAAATCATATTACATGTTTATTTAAACAAATAAATAAAAAATGTTTTAAACAAGACAGTAGGTGATTGTTTTTGTTTCCCAAATAGAACCCCCTGACGAGTCCTATGATGCAAATTTCTAAGATGCTGGAGACCATGCACACACCACGTACTAACTTCATTTTCCTAGGAGTAGGCAATTACTTGTTTAACACGGATATCCAATTAAAAGCTCACACCAAAGTTATGCCTTTCTTGCCTAAAAGTACCAAAGAGGATCTAGATGAACAAGGAGGTTTGAGATCTACTCAAGATGATGAAGAAAACCCTAAAACAAACCAAGTCGTGGCCTTGATGATTTAGCTAGGGCTTGTTTGTAGTGATTCCAAGAGAATGATACTACCAATGATTTGTAGTAAAGATGAGACAAGTATCTTGGTGGAATTAATACTTGGTTTTGGATGTATATGGCTTTAAGCCGTATGATTTGAGAGAGAAGAGGGTGAGAGAACAAGATTAGATTGCATGTGTGTGAGAAGGTATGTGTTTCGTCTTAAAGAAGAGAGAGGGAAAGGAATGGCAAAAGGTATGATTTACCTTGGTAAGACATATCATGCCAAGTGTCCCCTTTTGCCTTTCCAAGGCAACTCTCCTTCCACACAAGCTTATGACGTGTGATACTCACCAAAGAGGGGGAAAAGGATGGGCTTTGGTCATTGGCTTATGTTGGGCCTAATACAAAGAGCACAACCTTGGACTAGTCCATGAGAGTTTAAGCATGTTATAATATGCATGCACTCCTACATTATAAGTACATTGTGTAGTATGTTTGCATATTTGTTAAGTGTTGTTTATAGTTAAAAACACACTTTATTACTTGTTTTACTTAGTTGTGAGTTCATGGTTTAAGTTGTGAAGTTATTTTCAACAAAGATGGATGTAGAAGTATAGTTACATGATAGACATGTTTATTCACATCTTAAGGAAACATAATATATGAATATGTGTTCTAGGATTATTGGGTGGAAATCTACTACATAAAATCATGGTAAAATCATGAATTTTACATCGAGGAGGCTTAATGTGTGTGTTAAACTTGAGGGTATTTGCGATTAATATTAAGAAAGAAAAGAGGAAAGGAAAATGGTGACGGTTACGATTACAATTAAACTACGACGAATGCTAAAACGTAAAACGTAAAAACTTGACGAAATTTAAAATTTATTTTAAATATTCTTAGAAAATCGCAATAAATTCCTAAAAATCCAAATAGAGTGTACAAATAATCAAAACTTTTTCAAACCTTTTATTTAATTAATAATTAATTTTTTAATGCTAACTAAAGCCCTAAAAATCAATTAAATTAATTAAAAAGCACAAATAAAGATTTTTCAATTTGTAAAACTCCAAAATAACTTAATTAAACTAAAAAGTATTTTTGCAAAATTTTAAACTAATTAAAACTATTTAAAATGATCAAAAACTAAAAATTAATATTAAAATAATATTAAAAATTTATAAAAAAATTTCTAAAAACTTGCAAACTAATTTATTTTAACTTAATAAAACCATAAATGAAAGTGAAATGACCTAAATACCCCTATTGGGCCTCTAAATGGGCAAAAAATGAAAACAATCCAAGCTTAATGGGCTTTTTGGCCCAATAAGCAAAAAGTCAACCAAATAAGCTAAAAAGTTATAGTCTAGCTTAAAATTGGATTTTAAACAAAAAACGCTAAAGGTCCAAAAAACGCTAAAGGCTGATTCAAGAGCTGATTCAAGTTGCAAAATGTTTGAAATCACTTAATTAAGCTAAATAATCAAAAAGATTTTCAATAAGCACACTGAATAAGCTAAAATGAAGAATAAGCATTTTTGGAAAAAGACAAATTAGTTTGTTTTCTAGTAAAAAGCTAAAACCAAAAGCTATAAACCTCAAAACTAACTTATAAGATGAGAATAATAAGACCTATCACTAAAATAAAGTTTTTGCACAAAGAAATAAGCTAGAAATGCTTATTGATAAGCTGAACCAAGATTATAAATGTCAGTGGCAAGCAGCAGTGGGAAAGGAGTTCCCACTGCTTGATATGAAATGCTTGTTTTAAGCCTGTATTAATGAGTGTTTTTGGACAAAAATGGCACCCCTACACCAGTTAGTTGTAGGGAGTCAAGAACAAGCAATAGAACAACAGATCACCCAGCCAAATAATACAATTTAATCAATTAGTGCACAGACATGATAAAAAGCTAGATCTGGTGAAATAAGCTAATGTTTAAGCAAGTTTAAGCCAATAATATTCCACACAAAGCATACAACATCAATTTATGACTTAATCAAGCATATTTAAACAGGTTTCATGCAATGAGTAACAAGTTTAGATCTAGTATTAAACTTATGTGACTTAACTGATGTTACTGATGAACACAAAAAAACTTTAGCCGATGCACTTGACCAAAGGTTGAGTTTCAGATGATTAAAACAAGTTAGCTAGTTGCACAAATTCAAGTTTTGCACTTCACAACCCTAGTTCTATCCCATATCTACTAGGTAACCAAGTTTCAACTCAAAACAACCTGAGAACAAACTTGTTTAATCAAAGATTCAGATTAAGTGTTTGAAAGCACAAAATAAGTAGATTTCAACATAAAACCACTCCAATATAAGATTCAAACACAAACTGACCTTAAAAACCTACTTAATTCTTAGTAGCATGAAATCCCAAACACTACTTAAACTCTGATAAACAAGATTTAACAAAGAATAATCTTTTTTAAACCAAGAAAACCTTAAGCAAGTATTTCAACAACACTATTATGAACTTAGAACCAAACTTCATGCATCAAATACCATCCTACAACAGCAGATACCAAAATCACTTAGCACCATTTTTTGACAGATGAAAAAGGAGGAAAAGTGCAAACCTAAGGGATGTACTATCCACAACCCCGATTGTTAGAGCTTATGTGATGGCTAAACAATCACAAGCTTCCACAAAAAAACCTGCTAAGATTCAACAAAGTGAGAGATAATAGATTATATAAAGAGAATGAAAACAAGCAGATTCCTTATAAGATTGTGCCCCCACTACTTGAATCTTCCCAAACCAAGACTTCACTTCACCTTGATAATTTTCTTATCAGGGTGAGATGATCAATCTTTGATCCAAAAACCTCAAGTGTTTGAACAAGAAACTTGGAAAAATCAGTGATTTTGAAAACTTTGAAACAAACTTGCATAAAACTTAAAACCAAAATTTTGAACCTTGAATCATAAACTTAAAACATTAACAAACAAGTAAAGTAAATGTGGTGCTTGGAATTCGTCAACAACATCAAACACTTTTTTAATTCATGAACAAAAGGATTTACAGATTTATGACCAAAAGAAAACCAAGAACAAGTAAACTGCTATGACTAAGGCCCCTTTATATAGAGGGTTACAAGAAGTGAAATAATAGAAAACCCTAATGTATACAATCCCAGAATTTCCCTTGAAGTTTGAAATCCCATTTGGACGTTTATGAGGAAATATGTGATGCCAGCTTTGAAAAAATGATCTTGGAAGTCCAATGTGAGCTTAGGAATGAAGCTAAGCTGTGGGTTGTTGATTTTCTGGCACAACTTTGTCTTCTTTCTGGTTCGTGGGTCAGGGGAGGTATCATGTGACTCCTAGGATGAGGTGGCAATAAAATAGTAGGCGGGGAAATGATTAAGTGATGGTAAATCGGTAATCTAGAGCTAATTACAAGTTTTCCCTTTGTTTTGAGCAAATGGTGGATTAGGGTTCCTGATTTGAATAGTGATGGTTTTAATCCAGATTTGGGTTTTTAATTAGTGTTTAGGCGCCAGTTTTTGAAAATGGATTAAGTATAATAAACGGGTTTAGTGGTTTGGTGAGGTGGAGGTTTAGTGGGTTCTAATTGGCTGAAAGTGTGAATGGGGTGAGGTGTCACCTCATGGTTGGTCTAGGTTACTTTGTTTGTCTGCCATATTTAACCCCTCATTTTCCAAGTTTGTGTCATTTCAAGTTTTTGGTAGATTAAACTCAAATCCTTTGTATTTGAAGTTTCAAAGTTCTCATTTTGGCCACAAACATTTTTACAAAGTTTATTCAAGGGTATTTCTTGTAATTTCTTGAATCTTCAAGGACTATTCTTGATATCTCTTCAACTTTGAAGGTATTTTATTATATCTTTGACTTTCTGAAGGACTAAAGGTGACAAGTCTTCAATTTGTAGGGACCATTCTTGCCAATTCTTCAAAGTTGAGGGTCCTTTTTGTAACTTTGACAAAATTTAGGGACCAAACTTGTAATTATGAATATACAAGGGTATAAAGTGTCAATTATTCAATAATGAAGGACCCTTCTAGTACATCTTCAGTTTTTCAAGGACTTTTCTTGGAAATTCAACACTTGGGTCCGGTTCATTGTACGGCTTCTTTTCTCGTGTTCGTTTTTTATTGATTTTTGTGATCTTTTGTCATTTTCTCGATATCCGTACCTAAAATACACATTGAGCAAACACAAGCATATATTTGGAACTTTTTATGATATTTTCATCGTTTTAGGCTCGTTTTAGACGATGAGACTATGTATAAAAGCAGTCTCATCACTCCCCCATACTAAACCATTGTCATGCCCTCACGCAATGCTAGAATAAAGTATCTTAGCATCTCCAAAATTCATTTTTTATCGACTTCTATTGAAACTTAAACTTACTAAAGTACTACTACTTGCTACTAGTTGCGTTTTAGACATAATGTATGATTTTCATCGCAAAATTGGACGTTTAGGTTCATCGAACAAGAACACTTGAATGCTTCGTTAGAAATAATTTCGTCATCCTCGATTTTCATCCAATTCCATGCTAAGCGTGTAACGATATCATTGTCATTATAAGTTAGTAATTCTAACACTACTCATATGCCCTAATCACGTACTTAGACTCCCTTATTCCTAAGTAGTATCTCTTATATTTTATTCTTGTCTTGAATGATCATGAAGATACATTTTTGACATATGCGATGATAGAGATTAAGGTCCAAAATAGAGTCATAACGGTGTAACCAAGACCATCGAATTAATAACCTCCCCTAATAGACAACGATGTCAAAAAATTAAGTCAACAAGAAGGATCGATAAACACGGTTTTATAACTGTTTTGAACATGAGACTTATTACCAATACTTTTATACGCCCCCTAACGGATGGTCTTTATTATCATAGGTTTACCTCCATATTTTATTCAACTCCGCCATGGAGCTTTTATTATGACTTCGGTCTTGCCTTGCCTTTTATTTAACTTCGCCAAGAGGTGTTTATTATGGCCAAAGACGTATATCCTCACGCTAAAGAGAATTTTGGATCTTTAAAGCTTCAAAGTTTAAGGCTTTTCACTTTCAATTTTGCATAGATTTTTCGGCCTTGTGAGCTTCAAATTTTTGCTTGAGTTAGGTAAGTGAGCACTTAAAATTATTATTGGGTGAAGCTTTCGATTTTTCGGGGTGCCAATACTTCAAAACCGTGACGCTGGCGATACCTTAATGTTTCCCAATTTAATTACATGGAAGCTACTAGAAAAGACTAGAAACCAACAATCAAGACTAAACCGCTAAGTTAATACTTATTAGCAAAATATATATACAAGCGGAGGGAGAATAAACAAACAATTAGAACACATGAGTTTTTGAAAGAATACGAGTACTTTACGTTTAGCATAGTAACTTATAATTAACGCTATCATTTCTCATTCTCATTTAAGAGACTTAGCCTAATATAAGTGAAGGAATCGAAGCTAAGTTCTCAACACGCACGGTCGAGTAAAAAATTACTCTTATTCTTGCCATCAGAAAATCTACATTCGTGTCTTAAACACTTACGAAAACAAGCGAAAGATTTTTAAAATTTTGCCATTTTTAGCCTTTAGTTGCAACAAAACGATAAACAAAAAGATAAACTTTAGAAAGCGTGAAGGTTTAGCAAGGCAAGTATCTATTCACACCCCATACTAAAGTTAAACATTCTCCTCAATGTTTCGAGTCTAAGGGTAAAATACCCCCATACTAGAGAAAAAGTCGAATGCCTAATCTAGCATGGAAAGAACCATTAAATCAATAGCCGTTTATGAAGTGTGCTAAAAGACCTAAGGTTAGAACATCAAAGGATATATCAATTGGATATCGAGAAATTCTTCAAAGCAAACGATCGAGTGCTCACGTAAAACGAACAAGAGAGGCTCCAATCGTGAAGATGATCATCTAGAAACCACAATTCACAAACAACCATAGAACAAAGGTTGGAAGGGCATAAATCCCCTCACATTAGCTACATTAGAAAGCGATAATATGTACATGGATAAGCAAGCGATCTCCCCACGAGGCACCTCGTTTTTTATTACCGAGTCATGAGCTCGACTCGATCCCCTCAATACTAATTATCATTGGGGAAGGTGACTTGGTCGAGGTCGTCCAAAGAAGGGACTTCCCTACCAAAGTAGTGCTTAACCGTATGACCATTGATACGAGCATTTTGCTACGGTTCAGATTAAGTTCTCGGTATCTCCTCGAATTGATCACGGCTCAAAGTGGAATGATTTGTTCTTGGTGACAAATAGTGGGTTTGGTTTTCTAATCTATTTAAAAGATAAGTAAATGAAGTATATAAATATTTAAAACCAAAAATAGTTAATGAAGTAAGAATATCCTTACTGAATTCTTACTCTATTCGGAACAAATGGCTTATGCGGAATAAACTGATATGCGAAATAATGAAAGAAAAACCCTTATGCGGAATAAATATGTCTATGCGGAATGTTTTGTTAAGCGGAATATGAGGCCCATTCGGAAAATCAAGCTATGCGGAATAATGTAGTTATCTGGAATATGTAAATATTCCGAATAAAGGAAAGGGAAATCAGGCTACGCGGAATGTAGATGTCTATGCGGAATAATCGAAATATTCCGAGTAAGGAATAAATTAAGAGGGTTACCCGGAATATATAAAATTCCGAATAATAGATAAAATGAACAGTCTATTCGGAATGTTAGAACATTCCGAGTAAGGGACGAATCAGATGGACAATTCGGAATAATGCAGGGATGAAGAACAGAAACAGTAGAAAAACAGGGTAAACGAATATTAACCCAATCGAACCAAATAAACAAAAACATTTTAACCAAATTAATCCATAATCATCTATTAACCATAAGGATCAAATCCCAATCATAAAAACACAAAATCAACAACTTTTGAAGATCAAACCAACTAAATAAGAACTTAAATACTTTGAATAAAAGAAGATGATGAACAAGAGGAATGAAAAGTTTAAAGGAGAACTTGTATTGATGATCAAGATTCAGTAAACAAAAGGAAAGGAACAAACTTACAAGATTAAAGAACAAATCAAAGAAGATGAAAAACCACTCCTTAAGGGAGACGGTTTCCTATGAACTAGGAAGAGTGTAACTGAAAGAAAAACTAGATGCCAAAAATTGTGAGGGTGATTCCCTTATATAGGCTAAGTGGTTGGTTGGTGAGTGGGCTTTCTCCCTTTCTTCTTGTCTTCTCGTCTTTTCAGAAAAGTTGACGTTTTCGATTCTGATTCGGAATTTGTCGATGATTAAATTCAACTCGTCTTTTAATTTCTTCGTTTACAGACTCGAGTTTCTTCGACATATGTAAATCTTCCATCTTTGGTCCTTTTCTTCGATAAATCTTCAAATAGGCCCATTAACTTCAAATCTTTTTCATCTCTTGGACAATAGACTTCGTCTTTAGTCTTTTTCCTTGATAAAACCCGTGCAATCCCATGTTTTCTTTAATAATCATCCGGTTGACTCTGAAAACACAATAAACACAAAAGCTACGCATAATTCCAAACAAATAATATTAAACACGCGTTTTGGTCTTGTTTTAGTAAGAAATAAGTGGTAAAAGGATGGGTGTTTTCACACCTATCAAATCCCCTACACTTAACCATTGCCATGCCCTCATGCAATGCTTAGTGATAAAGCAAATTTACATTTTTCTCATAATCAATGAACATTGGCCTTATTAATATACTACTAAACCAAAATTATAGTACTAAGAGAAATTAAAACTTTAAAGTAAACAAAAGGATGGAAATAACTTGCAAAGAGATCAAGGACTTACATTAGGGCTTTGGTGCTGCGAAGATTTATCATCCTCAAGTTTCACGTTCCCCAAACTAAGCTTAAAATCGAGATCATTGTTATTATAAGTTAGCAAATCAAACACTTACACACATGGCTTAATTAAATGCTTAAACTCCCTTATTCCTAGGGGTATCTCTTATATTTTATTTTTGTCTTAGAATGATCATGAAGATGCATTTTTGGACTTATTTCGATAATTTATTTAGGCTGAAAGCAAAGTAGGACGATTTGATCAATAGTTAGCTAAAGGACAAAATCTCTTAAAACTGCTTCTCGGGATATCAAAAAGTTCATATCTTGGCATAACTTGGTTCACGATTTGAGACCTTTCTCGGGCCGATATTTGGCATGTACTTCATACTTCATATCTTGAGAGACGTTCTTGAGATAATGGTCTTCTCATCGTAATATAGTTTCTTCACTTGGAGACTTTTGAGGGGTACTCCAACTTTGTTGACCACGACTTCATGATTATTTCGTCAATCTCTAATTGGGATTTTGAGATACAACGATCCGCCTCCTTTTCGGACTTGGATCTATTTATCCTCATAACTTGTTAGGGTCTTTTCGGATAGACTTCTCCATGATCTTTATGGGAGTTGATTGCTTTTCGTCGTGAGTCTTGATCCTTCATATTGATTTTGGGAATAATGCTTTTCACATCACTTTGGATCTTCAGCAATAAAATGGAATCCTCATGCCTTGTTAGGGCCTTTTCGGACTCGCCAATCTTCGCGCCCCGCTTCATAAGTTATGCCTTGGCTATGAACTCTTATCATTACCGAGCAACTTTTAAACGATCTTGGGCTAGAAGCTAAGTAACTTTTCAAATCGTACGACCTTACTTATTGCAGATAAATTATTAGCAAGAGATGGGAGAATAGGCAAATAATTACACCAAGTGAGCTTGCGCAAGAATACGGACTTATAATTGACTCTATCATTTCTCGTTCTCCACAATTTAAAATCTCAAGTAATGAGACTCGTGGATACTTAGCCTAGTAAACCAATTAAGGTCTACATGGTTAAGGATACTAGCTAGAATAAACTTGGATAGGTCTATTCGGGTTGAGTCAAACTAATCGCAACGGGCCTAATATGTCAAAGATTTCAAAACTAGCTACACCACTTATTAATAATTTTGACTTTATTACGGAATATATACATATGAAAGCAATGATAAAAATTTTAAAAATTACGACTAAATGGCCAAAGTTAATAAAAATTTGAAAAATGTTGAAAAAGATGATTTTCCGGTTAGATGAAGGCATTTTCATGGAAAAGTCGACTTAAAACTTCGATAGAAGTCCCCCCTACACTTAAGATAAAAATTGTCCTCAACGTTTAAGCATGTAGGAAAAAATCTCCCCTACACTTATGACATTGTGCACGTTTGTTTAAATCAAGCTAAGGAAGAGACGACTAAAGTGATCAATTTCAAATGTGAGTATGAAGAAAATTGAATCACGATAGTTGAGAGATAGAACCGGATTTCGGATAACACGGGAGCACAGTTCTTCAAAGGTTCCAAATGTGCATTCATCCCTGTAATCACATCACCACACAAATACAAAAACCTATAGGGTTCCCCTACACTTAGGAGGTTAAAACATAAAAGGATAGATACTCAGGCTGCCTCTCGAGAAGCGCTTGTTTTTGATAACCGAGTCACAAGCCTGACTCGACCCAAAATTAGTTCATGGGGAACGTGGTGAGGGATGGAATCATCTCATGAGAGATGTCCTCACCAAAGTACAACTTCACTCGTTGGCCATTCACCTTAAAATTAGGTCCATTAGGTTGAGCGAGCTCGAGAGTACCATATGGAAAAATTTGGGCAATGGTGAATGGGCCAGAGCAACGAGATTTCAGCTTGCCCGAAAAGATTTTCAACCGAGAGTTAAAGAGTAAAACTTTGTCTCCAACATGGAACTCTCGGTTTTTAATCTTGGAGTCGTGAATGAGCTTACTCTTCTCCTTATAGATTAAAGAATTTTCATAAGCCTCATTACGGAGTTCATTCAGCTCATTGAGTTGGATCTTGCGTAGGTCACCGGCTTTGTTGATATCAAAATTAGCCCACTTCAAGGCCTAGTAAGCTTTGTGCTCCAACTCAATGGGGAGGTGGCACGCTTTCGCGTACACGAGACAATATGGTGTACAACCAATCGGAGTCTTGTATGCGCTACGGAAAGCCCACAAAGCATCATCAAGGTTATCAGCCCATGAGGCACGATGCTCTCCCACGGTTCTTTCAAGAATTCGCTTTAATCCTCGGTTGGATATCTCAGCCTGGCCATTAGTTTGTGGGTGGTAAGCTGTGGAAAGACGATGATTTACACCATACTTAGCCATGACTCTTGCGAATTGGTCATTGCAAAAATGAGTCCCACGATCACTAATAAATGGCACGAGGCACACCGAATCTAGCGAATAGCGATTTCAAAAAGTTACAAACCACCCTTGGTCATTAGTGGGTAAAGCTTTGGCTTCAACCCATTTAGAAACGTAGTCAACGGCTAAAAGGATGTATTTGTTTCCTTTGGATGAAGGGAATGGCCCCATAAAGTCGATACCCCAAACATCAAAGATTTCACATTCTTGTATGAAATTTTGAGGCATCTCATCTTTATGTGTGATCTTGCCTTGTTTTTGGCAAGCATCACATTGTTTAACCATCTCGTGAGCGTCACGATAGATGGTGGGCCAATAAAATCCCGAGTCAAACACTTTTTTGGCGGTGTAGTTGGGATCAAAGTGACCACCGGTGGGTCCTTTGTGGCAAGCGTCAAGGATTTCAAAAGCTGCCGGTCCATCAACACATCGGCGAATAATCAAATCAGCACATTGTTTGAATAGATACGGGTCATCCCAAAAGTAAGTCTTAATGTCTTTGAAGAACTTCTTCTTTTGTTGGGATGTTAACCCGTCGACGAGAATTCCACCCGCCAAGTAGTTTGCAATGTCCGCTAACCACGGGGTTTCATCAGCAGTCGAGTTGATAGACATTAAGGTCTCCAAGGGAAAAGAATAATTGATTTCTTTGTTCGGATGATCCCCTTGGTAAGGATCCTCAAGTCTACCGAGATGATCCGCGGCTAGGTTTTCAGCTCCTTTTTTATCGCGAATTTCGATTTTAAATTCTTGGAGTAGCAAAACCCAGCGAAGAAGTCTTGGTTTAGAATCTTGCTTTGTCAACAAGTACTTCAACTCGGAATGATCGGTGTAAACGATTGTGGTGGAAAGGACAAGATAGGGACGAAATTTTTCAAAGGCATAGACAACAGCTAAAAGCTCTTTTTCGGTTGTCGTATAATGCAATTGAGCCCCAGTCATTGTCTTGCTAGCGTAATGGATCGGTTGGAAGTGTTTGTTCACTCTTTGTCCCAGAACCACTCTAATAGCAAAATCACTACCATCGCACATCAACTCAAAGGGAAGCTCCCAATTAGGGGTAACCAAGACTGGTGCCTTAGTTAGCTTATCCTTAAGCGAGTTGAAGGCTTCAAGACACTCTTTGGAAAAGATAAAAGGAGTATCTTTTTCCAATAGGTGGGTCATCGGGCGAGCGGTTTGAGAAAAATCTTTGATGAATCGACGGTAGAAGCCCGCATGACCAAGGAAACTTCTCACACCCTTCACGGTTGAAGGTGGAGCCAACTTAGCGATAACATCGACTTTAGCACGGTCCACTTCAAGACCGGCTTTGGAAATTTTGTGTCCTATCACGATGCCCTCTTTTACCATGAAATGGCATTTTTCCCAATTAAGAACAAGGCGAGTGTCTTCACACCGCTTCAGCATACGTTCTAAATTGGCAAGGCAAGCAGAGAAAGAATTGCCATAAACCGAGAAATCATCCATGTACTTCCATAGTGTCTTCCACCATGTCATGGAAGATAGCCATCATACACCTTTGGAACGTCCCAGGAGCATTACATAAACCAAAAGGCATGCGTTTGTAAGCAAATGTTCCATAGGGACAAGTGAATGTGGTCTTTTCTTGGTCTTTGGGATCGATGGGAATTTGTAAATACCCGGAGAAACCGTCTAAGAAGCAGTAATAGTCATTACCAGCTAGACGCTCGAGCATTTGATCCATGAAGGGAAGAGGAAAGTGATCTTTTCTCGTAGCATCATTGAGTTTGCGATAATCAATACAAACTCTCCACCCAGTAACGAGACGAGTGGGAATCAACTTGTTGTGTTCATTGGAAACAACGGTTATTCCGCCCTTCTTGGGCACACAATGGACGGGACTTACCCATGGCGTATCTGAAATAGGGTAAATCAAGCCGGCATAAAGAAGTTTGATAACCTCTTGTTTGATGACGTCATGAATGCGAGGATTAACCCTTCTTTGGCTCTGGATTGCGGGTTTAAAGTCATCTTCCATGAGAATCTTGTGAGTACAAAAGTTCGGATCAATTCCGCGGATATCAGAAATTTTCCAAGCAATTGCCTTCTTATGATCTTTAAGCACGGCGATGAGGCAAGATTTCTCTTCTTCTTTCAAGTCCTTCGCGATGATGACGGGCGACTTCTTCTCTTCTTCAAGAAACACGTACTCAAGATGAGGCGGCAACTCCTTAAGTTCTAAATCCGGAGGATTTTCGATGGGAGGCGTTTTCAAAGTCGGAGCATCGATAGCAATAACCGTGGGAGATGGTGGAGAAAGATTTTCTTCTTTGAGAAGGTTTTCAATGAGGCGGAGATCTTCATCCCAATTGGTGGTAGAATCGTCATTAGCTAAGTTCACATCTCCCATGGTGGCTTCAAAATCTTTCCAAAGGAGATCACTTTCTCCAAATAGAGATAGTGATGAATCAATCGAGGAAACGGTCTCAACATTGGGAAGAGAGGTAGGAATACTTTTGCAAGCATCTTTGAAGTGTTTTTCACAAGCCTCATCAAGAACGTTAATACAATTAACACTCTCGTTAGAATAAGGCTGTTTAGACAACTTTCCCATGTTGAAGACAATTTTATCGTCACCCACTCTCATGATAAGCTCACCAGCTTCAACATCGATGAGAGTGCGACCGGTCCTCAAGAATGGACGACCAACGATCAATGGCACACGAGGGTCCATGTCATAGTCCACAACGACGAAATCGGCAGGAAAAGTGAATTTGTCGACTCCTACAAAGACGTCTTCGGCTATCCCCACTGGATAAGCAACCGTACGGTTAGCTAATTCTAGAGTCATTTTGGTGGGGACTAGCTCAGGGAGAGATAATTTCTTCCAAACGCTTAGAGGCATTAAGTTAATACTGGCACCTAGATCGGCTAGGGCCATGCAATTCTCTACTCCCGGGAAGTTACAAGGGGTTAAGAAACGACCCGGATCACCAAGCTTGGTTGGCAATTTCCTTAAGAGCACTGTAGAGCAATTATCATTAAGTTGGGTGTTAGCAATATCAAGAAGCTTCTCCTTGTCGCTAAGAAGATCTTTGAACATTTTCGCGTACTTAGGCATGTGAGCGAGAGCCTCAGCGAAGGAGATGTTGAAATTCAATTGTTTAAACATTTTAAGAAAGTTCGAAACCTGAATATCGTCCTTGCTTTTGAGCTTCTCTTTCCTCAACCTTGAGGGATGATAGGTGTGAAAACACCCATCCTTTTACCACTTATTTATGGCTAAAACAAGACCAAAACACGTGTTTAATATCATTTGTTTGGAATTATGCGTGGTTTTTGTGTTTATTGTGTTTTCAGAGTCAACCAGGAGAATATTGAAGAAAACATGGGATTGCACGGGTTTTATCGAAGAAAAAGACTCAAGACGAAGTCTATTGTCCAAGAGATGCAAAAGATTTGAAGTCATTGTGCCTATTTGAAGATTTATCGAAGAATAGAGCCAAAGATGGAAAATTCATATATGTCGAAGAACTCGAATCTATTAAACAAAAGATTATTAGACTAGTTGGAATTATTCACCGACACTTCTAAAAGTCCAAAGTTGAAAACGGTTATTTAAAAGAAGCGTGAAGACCAAGGAAGAAAGAAGAAAAGAAGCCCGATACCAAAGCCCATACACAAGCCCATACATACACGCCTATATAAAGGCCTTACCTCACAAATTTTCACACACTTAGCTAGACTTAGTCTTTAGTTTTTCATTTTCTCTAGTTTTAGAGAGAGGAAGTTCCAAACTTTCTCTCACTAAACTTTTCCTTTGTTTTTCATCTTTTAATTTAAGCTTTCCTTAATCTTTGTACCTTGAATTTCATTAATCTCAATCAAGTTAAGCTTTTAATCTATTTAATTTTCTTCTACTTTTCTTAAAATCTTTAATCCGATTATCATTTCATACGGTTTGTATTTGGCGAATGAGCTCGTGTTTAAAGTTTGATCTTTCTTGTTTCTCTTTAAGCTCTCACTCGAATAGGTTATAAGCTCTCTATGCTTATTAGCCTATTCATTGTTTAAGCTTATTATTTTCGGGTCCCATATAAGTTTTAGTCATTGAAAAGTTTTGTTTATTAAGTTTAAGGTTTCTTGTTTTCAAAAGTTGTCAAATTTAAGGGTTTTGAGTTATTAAAAGTTTCGGTTTGGTTAGCTTATTCCCTTTGCTTATTGAAATTTTTGCTTCCCACCATTTTCGGAACATATCTGCTTCCATCGCAACAAGAGGGTTTTAACACATTCCGACGGATCTCTTACTTGGTATCGCAATAACCCTTAAGGGTTTTACTTTGCGATAGGGTGTAATTCCCCCTATTTCGATCTGGGATTGCGATCGCGTATTGCGATCGCACATTCCGACGGGGTTTAGGTCCCTTTTCTAGTCGAAACTCTGGCCAATTTTTATTTACAACATTCCGATCAGGAACTTTCCGATAGCTACATTCCGACCGACTTCATTCCGATAGGACATCATTCCGACAGTTTTAATTTTGTGTATTCCGATGGTACCAAACATGGACATTCCGATGGGCATGATTTTGATATTCCGACAGCTTTGCAATTCTATATTCCGATAGACTAAGTTTTAAAGTTTTACAAAATTTAAAGTGTTAGTTTAATTAAGTTTTCAAGTAATTTTCTAATCTTTCCTTCACATTTTCAAGCATTCATTTTTAACTTGTCAATTTAGTTTAATCTCCCAAAGCTTTAATTTACTCAACGTCATTTACATTTAATTGTTTTTAGTTTAAAAATAGACAAAAAAACCAACTCCTTTTTATTAACCAAGAACAAATCATCCCACTTAGAACCGAGATCAATTCGAGAGGACTGAGAGAGAATAGAACCCATACAAAAATCCTTGTATCAAATGGCGCCGCTGCCGGCTCTTCTCGTTAAGATCAAAAGTTTTTTGTGAGAACTTGGATTTTGGGATCCGTTCCCCGTGAACGTTACTTTTTCATAAAAAATTTCAAAAATACAGAAAAAAAAAATAAATAAAAAAATAAAAAAATAAAAAAAAAACATAAAAACCAAAAATATTTTTGCTTTGTTTTTCTTTGTTCGTTCTTTTGCAGGTGTATGCACACTCGATCCACGTCTTATCAAGAGCCCGAGCCTCTCGATAACTTAGATATGGTCGGTGTACAAAACAACAATAACATACCACCTCCGAACAACAATAATAACAACAACAACCCACCTTTCAACAACATGAACAATAACAACAACAATGAGCCTCTACCGGATAATCGCCCAATGATTGAACTACTGCAAGCTCATGTAGATGGCAACACTGATCCAATTGTCATACCTCCAATATCCGCCAACAACTTTGAGCTAAAATCAGGCTTTATCCAGATGGTCTCTGCTCAACCATTCTTGGGGCGTACCATTGATGACCCACACGACCACATCAAGAGATTCTTGCAACTCACTAACACGGTTAAGTTCAATGGTGTTCCACAAGAGGTTATCAGGTTACAACTTTTTCCCTTTTCTTTAGAGGGACAAGCCCGACATTGGCTTGCTAAGGAACCGCCACAGAGTATTCTCTCGTGGACAGATTTGGAAACCAAGTTTATCAATTACTTTTTCCCACCCTCTCGTACTACCGCTTTGCGGAATGAAATCATAAATTTTGAACAAAAGTACGATGAGTCGTTCAGTGAATCTTGGGATCGTTTTAAAGATCTTTTAAGAAAATGCCCACAACATGGTTTTACCAAAGTACATCAAATTAATACTTTTTACAATGGTTTAAGTATGAGTGACCAAGATTCACTAAACAGTGCCTCGGGGGGTAATATTTTGGCTAAGACTTCCAATGCTGCTTGGGACATCATTGAGAATAAATTTCGTGTGCAAACCAAGAGTGTTCGGACCAATGTCGCTAGTGCTAGCACTAATGACAGCGACAAGCGACTTGACAAAATCACCACGCTTCTTGAATCGCTTGTCACCCACACCGTCAGCAACAACGCTAAAAACGCTCAAGTTAACGCTGTCAACCAACCTTGTGAGATATTCGGTGGTCCTCACTCTTACACCACTTGTACCGCCACCCAAGATTACCCTGCTGAGAATGTGAATGCGACATATGACACCTATCCTCAACCTGCTTATCAAGCTAGACCTCAAGGTGACCGTAATTTGCTTAGCTACCGCTCCAACAACTACCTCTCACCACCCGGTTTTTCCCCAAACAACCCAAACCAACAACACAACCTTAATCGCCCTCCTCAACAACAACAACAACCTCGTACACCATACATTCCTCCTCACAAGCAGCAACAACCACCTCAACGAAACAACCAAGTTTACCAGCAACCTGCTTATCAACCACCCGCATACACTGCTCCTTCCAACCAAACCCCCGCATCACATCAAGACATTGGAACCTACATGAGGACTAACGATGTGATCATGGATAATCTCCAACAGGAAGTGCGCAACTTGAAAGCAGACCTGATGAAACAAGGGAATGATCTGAGAGCTGATATGAAGAACACTATGGATAGTCAAACGAATGACTTAAGAAACATGATGGCTAGTTTCTTCCACGGTAATCAACCCTCTTCTTCGGGTACTCTTCCGAGTAATACCGTTGCGAATCCAAGAGGGGAGATGAAAGAAATCACCACTCGAAGTTGCAAAGGTACCAAGGAACCCGAGTATCCTATACCTCCACCGGTGATTGTGACTAAGGAGAACGAGTCACTTGCTCCTATCCCTCATCCTTCTACTTCCCCAATTTCTCCGCCTCCTTCACCTTCTACCCCCATTTCCCCACCACCCGTGGTTGTGAGTGATCCTATTCCCCTAAAGCCTTCTTCTTCACCCAATATACCTTATCCTTCAAGGTTAAGGAAAGAGAAGCAAAAGAGCAAGGATGATATTCAGGTTTCGAACTTCCTTAAAATGTTCAAACAATTGAATTTCAATATCTCCTTCGCTGGCTCTCGCTCACATGCCCAAGTATGCAAAAATGTTTAAAGATCTTCTGAGTGACAAGGAAAAGCTTCTTGATATTTCTAACACCCAACTTAATGAGAATTGCTCTGCAGTGCTCTTAAGGAAATTGCCAACCAAGCTTGGTGATCCGGGTCGTTTTCTTATCCCTTGCAATTTCCCGGGAGTAGAGAATTGCATGGCCCTAGCCGATCTAGGTGCCAGTATCAATCTAATGCCTCTAAGCGTTTGGAAGCTATTATCTCTCCCTGAGCTAGTCCCCACCAAAATGACTTTGGAGTTAGCTAACCGTACGGTTGCTTATCCAGTGGGGATAGCCGAAGACGTCATTGTAGGAGTCGACAAATTCACCTTTCCTGCTGATTTCGTCGTTGTTGACTACGACATGGACCCTCGTGTGCCATTGATCGTTGGTCGTCCATTCTTGAGGACCGGTCGCACTCTAATAGATGTTGAAGCTGGTGAGCTTATCATGAGAGTGGGTGACGATAAAATCGTTTTCAACATGGGAAAACTTTCTAAACAACCTTATTCATACGAGAGTGTTAATTGTATTGACGTTCTTGATGAGGCTTGTGAAGAACACTTCAAAGATGCTTGTAAAAGTATTCCTTCTTCTTTTCCCAATGTTGAGACCGTTTCCTCTATCGACTCATCACTATCTCTATTTGGAGAAAGTGATTTCCTGTGGAAAGATTTGGAAGCCACCATGGGAGATGTGAATTTAGACAATGACAATTCTACTACCAATTGGGATGAAGATCTCCGCCTCATTGAAAACCTTCTCAAAGAAGACAATCTTTCTCCTCTATTTCCGACGGTTACTATTGATCATCCTTCTCCTAAAGAGGTGACTAATGATGATCCATCGTTAGTTTCACCATCTATTGAGGATCCTCCCACTCTTGAGTTTAAGGACCTACCTCCTCATCTTGAGTACGTTTTCCTTGAAGATAACGAGAAGTCGCCCGTCATCATCGCAAAGGACCTAAAAGAAGAAGAAAAAGCCCGACTTGTCGCCGTGTTGAAGAAACACAAGAAGGCTATTGCTTGGAAGATTTCTGACATTCGTGGAATTGATCCTCACTTCTGCACACACAAAATTCTCATGGAGGACGACTTTAAGCCCAAAATTCAAAGCCAAAGAAGGGTGAATCCAAAAATACATGAAGTCATCAAAACAGAGGTTATCAAACTTCTTGATGCGGGTATGATTTACCCTATTTCGGATTCACCATGGGTTAGTCCAATCCATTGTGTGCCTAAGAAAGGCGGCATCACCGTTGTGCCCAATGCAAACAACGAGTTGATTCCTACCCGTCTCGTCACTGGGTGGAGAGTTTGTATAGACTACCGCAAACTCAATTATGCCACGAGAAAGGATCATTTCCCTCTACCTTTTATGGACCAAATGCTTGAACGTTTAGCGGGTAATGAATATTACTGCTTTCTTGATGGTTTCTCGGGTTACTTCCAAATACCCATCGATCCCCAAGATCAAGAGAAGAAAACATTCACTTGTCCCTATGGCACATTTGCTTACAAAAGAATGCCTTTTGGCTTATGTAATGCCCCCGGGACTTTCCAAAGGTGCATGTTGGCTATCTTCCATGACATGGTTGAACAAACCATGGAAGTCTTCATGGATGATTTCTCGGTCTTTGGGGATTCCTTCTCTTCTTGCCTTGCCAATTTGGAACGTATGCTTAAGCGGTGCAAAGACACTCGCCTTGTTCTGAATTGGGAAAAATGCCATTTTATGGTAAAAGAAGGCATCGTGCTAGGACACAAAGTCTCTAAAGCCGGTCTTGAAGTCGACCGTGCTAAAGTAGACGTCATAGCCAAATTACCTCCACCTTCAACCGTGAAGGGTGTGAGAAGTTTTCTGGGTCATGCGGGCTTCTATCGTCGTTTCATTCAAGATTTCTCTAAAATCGCTCACCCGATGACCCACCTCTTGGAAAAAGATACTCCTTTTATCTTTTCCAAAGAGTGCCTTGAAGCCTTCAACTCGCTTAAGGATAAGCTTACTAAGGCACCTGTCTTGGTTACCCCTAATTGGGAGCTGCCTTTCGAGTTGATGTGCGATGCTAGCGACTTTGCTATTGGTGCGGCTTTGGGTCAAAGAGTGAATAAACACTTCCAACCAATCCACTATGCTAGCAAGACTATGACGGGGGCACAATTGCATTATATGACAACCGAAAAAGAGCTTTTAGCTGTTGTCTATGCTTTTGAAAAGTTCCGACCCTATCTTGTCCTTTCCACCACTATCGTATACACGGACCATTCCGTGTTGAAGTACTTGATGACAAAGCATGATTCCAAGCCAAGACTTCTTCGCTGGGTTTTACTCCTTCAATAATTCAATATTGAAATTCGTGACAAGAAGGGAGCCGAAAACCTGGCCGTGGATCATCTGAGCAGACTTGAGGATCCATATCAAGGGGATCATCCGAACAAAGAGATCAATGACTCTTTCCCCCTTGAGACCTTAATGTCTATAGATCTCAATCTCGATGGCACCCCGTGGTTTGCGGATATTACAAACTACTTAGCGGGTGGTGTTCTCATCCAAGGGTTAACATCCCAACAAAAAAAGAAGTTCTTGAACGATGTTAAGACTTACTTTTGGGATGGCCCTTTTCTATTCAAACAATGCGCAGACTTGATTATTCGCCGATGTGTTGACGGACCGGCCCTTTTGGACATTCTCCAGGCTTGCCACAAAGGACCCACTGGTGGTCACTTTGGTCCCAACTACACCGCTAAAAAAGTGTTTGATTATGGATTCTTTTGGCCCACCATTTACCGTGATGCTCACGAGATGGTTAAACATTGTGATTCTTGCCAAAAACAAGGCAAGATAACACATAAAGATGAGATGCCTCAAAATTTCATACAAGAATGTGAAATCTTTGATGTATGGGGCATCGACTTTATGGGGCCATTCCCTTCCTCTAAAGGAAACAAATACATCCTTGTAGCCGTTGAATACGTTTCAAAGTGGGTTGAAGCCAAAGCTTTACCTACTAACGACACGAGGGTGGTTTGTAAATTCTTGAAACAATTGTTTGCTCGATTCGGTGTTCCTCGTGCTATTATTAGTGACCGCGGGACTCATTTTTGCAACGATCAATTTGCAAGTCATGGCAAAGTATGGTGTCAATCACCGTCTTTCCACCGCTTATCATCCTCAAACCAACGGTCAAGCCGAGATATCCAACCGTGGATTGAAAAGAATTTTGGAACGTACTGTGGGAGAGCATCGTGCCACGTGGGCCGGTAAGTTAGATGATGCTCTGTGGGCTTTCCGTACTGCTTACAAGACCCCGATCGGCTGTACGCCTTATCGTCTTGTGTACGGGAAAGCTTGCCACCTCCCCATCGAGCTGGAACATAAGGCGCACTGGGCCTTGAAGTGGGCTAACTTCGACATCAACAAAGCCGGTGATTTTCGCAAGATTCAACTCAACGAGCTACAAGAATTAAGGAATCAAGCTTACGAGAACTCATTGATATACAAGGAGAAGACCAAGATGATCCACGATGCTAAAATCAAGAACCGAGAGTTCCACGTTGGTGATCAAGTCTTACTCTTTAACTCTCGGTTGAAGATCTTCTCAGGCAAGTTGAAGAGCCGCTGGTCTGGTCCATTCACCATTGCCAATGTTTTCCCCTATGGCACCATTGAGCTTTCTCAGTCAAATGGGCCCAACTTCAAAGTGAATGGCCAGCGTCTGAAACTATACTTTGGTGAGGACACCTCTCAGGAGGTGATTCCATCCCTCACCACGTTCCCCATGAACTAATTTTGGGTCGAGTCAGGCTCGTGACTCGGTTATCAAAAACAAGCGCTCCTCGGGAGGCAACCCGAGTATCTATCCTTTTATGTTTTAACCTCCTAAGTGTAGGGGGACCTGTATAGGTGTTTGTATTTGTGTGGTGATGTGATTACAGGGATGACTGCACTCTTGGAATCTTTGAAGAACCGTGCTCCCGTGTTATCTGAAATCCGGTTCTATCTCTCAACTATCGTGATTCAATTTTCTTCATACTCACATTTGCAATTGATCACTTTAGTCGTCTCTTCCTTAACTTGAGTTAACCAACGTAAACAATGTCATAAGTGTAGGGGATACTTTTCCCACATGCTTAAACATTGAGGACAATGTTTATCTTAAGTGTAGGGGGGACTTCTATCGAAGTTTTAAGTGGACTTTTCCATGAAAATGCCTTCATTTAACCGGAAAATCCTATTTTTCAACATTTTTCAAATTTTTAATTAACTTTGGCCACTTAGTAGTAATTTTTAAAATTTTTTATCGTTTCTTTCATATGTATATATCCCGCAATAAAGTCAAAAATATTAATAAAGTGGTGTAGCTAGTTTAGAAGTCTTTGACATATTAGGCCCGTTGCGTTTATTTTGACTCAACCTGAATAGACTTATTCAAGTTTATTCTAGCTAGTATCCTTAACCATGTAGACCTTAATTGGTTTATTAGGCTAAGCATCCACGAATCTCATTACTTGAGATTTTAAATTGTGGAGAACGAGAAATGATAGAGTCAATTTTAAGTCGGTATTCTTGCGCAAGCTCACTTGGTGTAATTATTTGCCTATTCTCCCATCACTTGCTAATAATTTATCTGCAATAAGTAAGGTCGTACGATTTGAAAAGCTACTTAGCTTCTAGCCCAAGATCGTTTAAAAGTTTCTCGGTAATGATAAGAGTTCATAGCCAAGGCATAACTTATGAAGCGGGGCGCGAAGATTGGCGAGTCCGAAAAGGCCCTAACAAGGCATGAGGATTCCATTTTATTGCTGAAGATCCAAAGTGATGTGAAAAGCATTATTCCCAAAATCAATATGAAGGATCAAGACTCACGACGAAAAGCAATCAACTCCCATAAAGATCACGGAGAAGTCTATCCGAAAAGACCCTAACAAGGTATGAGGATAAATAGATCCAAGTCCGAAAAGGAGGCGGATCGTTGTATCTCAAAATCCCAATTAGAGATTGAAGAATAATCATGAAGTCGTGGTCAACAAAGTTGGAGTACCCCTCAAAAGTCTCCAAGTGAAGAAACTGTATTACGATGAGAAGACCATTATCTCAAGAACGTCTCTCAAGATATGAAGTATGAAGTACATGCCAAATATCGGCCCGAGAAAGGTCTCAAATCGCGAACCAAGTTATGCCAAGATATGAACTTTTTGATATCCCGAGAAGCAGTTTTAAAAGATTTTGTCCTTTAGCTAACTATTGATCAAATCGTCCTACTTTGCTTTCAGCCCTAATAAACTATCGAAATAAGTCCAAAAATGCATCTTCATGATCATTCTAAGACAAAAATAAAATATAAGAGATACACCTAGGAATAAGGGAGTTTAAGCATTTAATTAAGCCATGTGTGCAAGTGTTTGAATTGCTAACTTATAATAACAATGATCTCGTTTTTAAGCTTAGTTTGGGGAACGTGAAACTTGAGGGTGATAAATCTTCGCAGCACCGAAGCCCTAATGTAAGTCCTCGATCTCTTTGCAAGTTATTTCCATCCTTCTGTTTATTCTAAAAGTTTTAATTTCTCTTAGTATTTTCATTTTCGTTTAGTAGTATATTAATAAGGCCAAGGTTGATTGATTTTGAGAAAAGTGTAAATGTGCTTTGTCACTAAGCATTGCATGAGGGCATGGCAATGGTTAAGTGTAGGGGATTTGATAGGTGTGAAAACACCCATCCTTTTACCACTTATTTCTGGCTAAAACAAGACCAAAACACGTGTTTAATATCATTTGTTTGGAATTATGCGTGGTTTTTGTGTTTATTGTGTTTTCAGAGTCAACCGGGAGAATATTGAAGAAAACATGGGATTGCACGGGTTTTATCGAGGAAAAAGATTCAAGACGAAGTCTATTGTCCAAGAGATGCAAAAGATTTGAAGTCATTGTGCCTATTTGAAGATTTATCGAAGAATAGAGCCAAAGATGGAAAATTCATATATGTCGAAGAACTCGAATCTATTAAACAAAAGATTATTAGACTAGTTGGAATTATTCACCGACACTTCTAAAAGTCCAAAGTTGAAAACGGTTATTTAAAAGAAGCGTGAAGACCAAGGAAGAAAGAAGAAAAGAAGCCCGATACCAAAGCCCATACACAAGCCCATACATACACGCCTATATAAAGGCCTTACCTCACAAATTTTCACACACTTAGCTAGACTTAGTCTTTATTTTTTCATTTTCTCTAGTTTTAGAGAGAGGAAGTTCCAAACTTTCTCTCACTAAACTTTTCCTTTGTTTTTCATCTTTTAATTTAAGCTTTCCTTAATCTTTGTACCTTGAATTTCATTAATTTCAATCAAGTTAAGCTTTTAATCTCTTTAATTTTCTTCTACTTTTCTTAGTTTATCCAAAATCTTTAATCCGATTATCATTTCATACGGTTTGTATTTGGCGAATGAGCTCGTGTTTAAAGTTTGATCTTTCTTGTTTCTCTTTAAGCTCTCACTCGAATAGGTTATAAGCTCTCCATGCTTATTAGCCTATTCATTGTTTAAGCTTATTATTTTCGGTCCCATATAAGTTTTAGTCATTGAAAAGTTTTGTTTATTAAGTTTAAGGTTTCTTGTTTTCAAAAGTTGTCAAATTTAAGGGTTTTGAGTTATTAAAAGTTTCGGTTTGGTTAGCTTATTCCCTTTGCTTATTGAAATTTTTGCTCCCCACCATTTTCGGAACATATCTGCTTCCATCGCAACAAGAGGGTTTTAACACATTCCGACGGATCTCTTACTTGGTATCGCAATAACCCTTAAGGGTTTTACTTTGCGATAGGGTGTAATTCCCCCTATTCCGATCTGGGATTGCGATCGCGTATTGCGATCGCACATTCCGACGGGGTTTAGGTCCCTTTTCTAGTCGAAACTCTGGCCAATTTTTATTTACAACATTCCGATCAGGAACTTTCCGATAGCTACATTCCGACCGACTTCATTCAGATAGGACGTCATTCCGACAGTTTTAATTTTGTGTATTCCGATGGTACCAAACATGGACATTCCGATGGGCATGATTTTGATATTCCGACAGCTTTGCAATTCTATATTCCGATAGACTAAGTTTTAAAGTTTTACAAAATTTAAAGTGTTAGTTTAAATAAGTTTTCAAGTAATTTTCTAATCTTTCCTTCACATTTTCAAGCATTCATTTTTAACTTGTCAATTTAGTTTAATCTCCCAAAGCTTTAATTTACTCAACGTCATTTACATTTAATTGTTTTTAGTTTAAAAATAGATAAACAAACCAACTCCTTTTTATTAACCAAGAACAAATCATTCCACTTAGAACCGAGATCAATTCGAGAGGACTGAGAGAGAATAGAACCCATACAAAAATCCTTGTATCAAGGGATAAGGTATATCGGAAGAAGAGGAAGGCTTTGGGAGAATAGGATCACTCACATCCTTGGGTGGAGGAGGGGTAGAAGTAAGAGGTTGAGAGATTAGGGAAGGAGAAGGATGAGGAATAGGAGCAGGTAACTCGTTCTCCTTAGTCACAACCACCGGTGGAGGTATAGGAAGCTCAGATTCCTTAGTACCTTTGCCACTGCGAGTGGTGATTGCTTTCATCTCCCCTCTTGGATTCGCAACGGTGTTACTCGGAAGAGTACCCGAAGAAGAGGGTTGATTACCTTGGAAGAAACTAGCCATCATATTCTTTAAGTCATTCGTTTGACTATCCAAAGTGTTTCTCATATCAGCTCTCAGATCGTTCCCTTGTTTCACCAGGTCTGCTTTCAAGTTGAGCACTTCCCGCTGAAGATTTCCCACGATCACATCGTTAGTCCTCATGTAGGTTTCGACTTCTTGGTGTAAAGCGGTGGGTTTGTTGGGAGGGGCATTGTATACGGGTGGTTGATAAGCAGGTTGCTGGTAAACTTGGTTGTTTCTTTGAGGTGGTTGTTGTTGTTTGTGAGGTGGTATGTATGGTCCACGAGATTGTTGTTCTTGTTGAGGAGGGCGGTTGAGGGTTTGTTGTTGGTTTGGGTTGTTAGGAGGAAAATCGGGTGGTGAGAGATAGTTGTTAGAGCGGTAGCTAAGCAAGTTGCGGTCACCTTGAGGTCGAGCTTGATAAGCAGGTTGAGGATAGGTGCCATATGCTGCATTCACATTCTCAGAAGGGTAGTCTTGGGTGGCAGTACAAGTGGTGTAAGAATGAGGACCACCGCATATTTCACATGGTTGGCTGACAGCATTGACTTGAGCTTCTTTAGCGTTTCTAGCGTTGATGCTGTTGGTGTTGTTGGCGGTTTGGGTAGCAAGCGATTCAAGAAGCGCAGTGATTTTGTCAAGTCGCTTATCGCTGTCACTAGTACTAGCACTAGCGACATTGGTCCGAACACTCTTGGTTTGCACACGAGACTTATTCTCAATGATATCCCAAGCAGCATTGGAAGTCTTAGCCAAAAGATTACCCCCCGAGGCACTGTTTAGTGAATCTTGGTCATTCATGCTTAAACCATTATAAAAAGTGTTAATTTGGTGCACTTTGGTAAAACCATGTTGTGGGCATTTTCTCAAAAGATCTTTGAAACGATCCCAAGATTCACTAAACGACTCATCGTACTTTTGTTCAAAATTTATAATTTCATTCCGCAAAGCGGTAGTACGAGAGGGTGGGAAAAAGTAGTTGATAAACTTGGTCTCCAAATCCGTCCACGTAAGAATACTCTGTGGCGGTTCCTTAGCAAGCCAATGTCGGGCTTGTCCCTCTAAAGAAAAGGGAAAAAGTTGTATACGGATTACCTCTTGTGGAACACCATTGAATTTGACCGTATTGGTGAGTTGCAAGAATCTCTTGATGTGGTCATGTGGATCATCAATGGTACGCCCCAAGAATGGTTGAGCAGAGAACATCTGGATAAAACCGGATTTGAGCTCAAAATTGTTGGCTGCAATCGCGGGTATAACAATTGGATCATTGTTGCCATCTACATGTGCTTGCAGAAGTTCAATCATCGGGCGATTATCCGGTAGAGGCTCATTGTTGTTGTTATTATTGTTGTTGAAAGGTGGGTTGTTATTGTTATTATTATTGTTTTGAGGTGGGTTATTGTTGTTGTTTTGTACACCGGCCATGTCTAAGTCTTCGAGAGGCTCGGGCTCTTGATAAGACGTTGATCGTGTACGCATGCACCTGCAAAAGAACTAACAATAACCCATTTGATACAAGCATTTTGCTATGGTTCATATTAAGTTCTCAGTATCTCCTCGAATTGATCACGGCTCAAAGTGGAATGTTTTGTTCTTGGTGACAAATAGTGGGTTTGGTTTTCTAATCTATTTAAAAGATAAGTAAATGAAGTATATAAATGTTTAAAACCAAAAATAGTTAATGAAGTAAGAATATCCTTACTGAATTCTTACTCTATTCGGAACAAATGGCTTATGCGGAATAAACTGATATGCGGAATAATGAAAGAAAAACCCTTATGCGGAATAAATATGTCTATGCGGAATGTTTTGTTAAGCGGAATATGAGGCCCATTCGGAAAATCAAGCTATGCGGAATAGTGTAGTTATCCGGAATATGTAAATATTCTAAATAAAGGAAAGGGAAATCAGGCTATGCGGAATGTAGATGTCTATGCGGAATAATTGAAATATTCAGAGTAAGGAATAAATTAAGAGGGTTACCCGGAATATATAAAATTCCGAATAATAGATAAAATGAACAGTCTATTCGGAATGTTAGAACATTCCGAGTAAGGGACGAATCAGATGGACAATTCGGAATAATGCAGGGATGAAGAATAGAACAGTAGAAAAACAGGGGAAACGAATTTTAACCCAATCGAACCAAATAAACAAAAACGTTTTAACCAAATTAATCCATAATCATCTATTAACCATAAGGATCAAATCCCAATCATAAAAACACAAAATCAACAACTTTTGAAGATCAAACCAACTAAATAAGAACTTAAATACTTTGAATAAAAGAAGATGATGAACAAGAGGAATGAAAAGTTTAAAGGAGAACTTGTATTGATGATCAAGATTCAGTAAACAAAAGGAAAGGATCAAACTTACAAGATTAAAGAACAAATCAAAGAAGATGAAAAACCACTCCTTAAGGGAGACGGTTTCCTACGAACTAGGAAGAGTGTAACTGAAAGAAAAACTAGATGCCAAAAATTGTGAGGGTGATTCCCTTATATAGGCTAAGTGGTTGGTTGGTGAGTGGGCTTTCTCCCTTTCTTCTTGTCTTCTCGTCTTTTCAGAAAAGTTGACGTTTTCGATTCTGATTCGGAATTTGTCGACGATTAAATTCAACTCGTCTTTTAATTTCTTCGTTTATAGACTCGAGTTTCTTCGACATATGTAAATCTTCCATCTTTGGTCCTTTTCTTCGATAAATCTTCAAATAGGCCCATTGACTTCAAATCTTTTGCATCTCTTGGACAATAGACTTCGTCTTTAGTCTTTTTCCTTGATAAAACCCGTGCAATCCCATGTTTTCTTTAATTATCATCCGGCTGACTCTAAAAACACAATAAACACAAAAACCACGCATAATTCCAAACAAATGATATTAAACACGCGTTTTGGTCTTATTTTAGTAAGAAATAAGTGGTAAAAGGATGGGTGTTTTCACACCTATCAACCATTCACCTTAAAGTTAGGACCATCATTTTGAGCCATCCCGATGGTCCCATAAGGAAAGACTTGGGTGATGGTGAATGGTCCGGAACAACGAGATTTCAACTTGCCCAAAAATATTTTCAATCTTGAGTTATAAAGCAACACTTGATCTCCAATGTTAAAAACTCGGTTTTTAATTTTAGAATCATGAAACTTTTTGGTTTTATCTTTGTAAATCAATGTATTTTCATAAGCAATATCTCTCAATTCATCTAATTCATTCAATTGCATTTTCTGGTGTTTTCCCGCGGTCTTAATGTCATCATTACAATGCTTTAGGGCCCAATAAGCTTTGTGTTCGAGTTCAATTGGCAAGTGACAATTCTTCCCATACATGAGCTTATAAGGAGTGCACCCAATGGGCGTCTTATGAGCGGTACGAAAGGCCTATAAAGCATCCTCTAACTTATCCGACTAAGATTGCCGATTTTCTCCTATCGACCTTTCCAAAATTATCTTTAAAGCTCGGTTTGAAACCTCGACTTGCCCACTCGTTTGTGGGTGATAAGCTGTAGAAAGACGATGTGTGACTCCATATTTCTTTAGAACCTTTTCGAATTGGTCGTTACAAAAAATGGGTTCCACGATCGCTTATGATAGCAACAGGGATTCCAAACCGAGAGAACAATTGTTTCAAGAACTTGACTACCACACGAGCATCGTTCGTGGGAAAATCCTTAGCTTCCACCCACTTGGATAGGTAGTCAACGGCGACAAGGATGTGCTTATTACCACGAGATAATGGGAATGACCCCATAAAATCAATGCCCCACACGTCAAAGATCTCACACACTTGGATGATATTTTATGGCTTTTGATCGTTTTGTGAGACTTTTCCTTGACGTTGGCATGATTCACACGACTTGAAAAGTGCATGCGCATCTCGGTAAATAGTAGGCCAAAAGAAACCGGCATCAAAGACCTTCTTCGCCATGAGATTAGCACCATGGTGACCACCCGTGGGTCCCTCGTGACAAGCTCTAAGGATATTAGTAGCTTCGGTGCCAAACACACAACGTCGGATAATTTGATCCGCACAAGTCCGAAATAGATAAGGGTCGTCCCAAAAATAGAACTTGACGTTACGAAAGAATTTTCGTTTTTGTTTTGTCGTCATACCCTTAATTATGAAGTTGTCCGCATGTAATTTGCGATGTCCGCAAACCATGGGGTAGAATAATCATCCTTGGAATTCACTACACCAAGTGTCTCGAGAGGAAATGTTTCGGTGATTTCCTTGTTCTCGTACACACTTTGGTGAGGATCTTCCAATCGAGAGAGGTGATCGGCCACAAGATTCTCGGCTCCTTTTTTTGTCTTTTATGGTAACATCAAATTCTTGTGGGAGGAGAATCCAATGAAGCAATCTCGGCTTTGCATCAAGCTTAGAAAAGAAGTACTTGATAGCCGAATGATCCGTATACACTATGCTTTTGGTCAAGACGAGATAAGGTCGAAATTTCTCAAATGCATACACCACGGCAAGTAAATCCTTTTCCGTTGTGGTGTATTTAAGTTGAGCCTCGGTCATCGTCTTACTAGCATAGTGAATAGGCAAGAAGTGCTTGTCATGACGTTGCCCCAAAACGGCCCCAATAGCGTAATCACTTACATCACACATTAGTTCAAAGGGGATGTTCCAATTGGGAGCAACAAGAATGGGAGCTTCGGTAAGTTTCCTTTTAAGAATTTCAAAGGCTCGTACACAATCTTCATTAAAGACGAAAGGAGCATCTTTCTCGAGGAGGTGTGTAATGGGTCGAGATAGCTTTGAAAAATCTTTGATGAAGCGACGATAAAAGCCCGCGTGGCCTAGGAAACACCTAACTCCCTTGACGGTTTTGGGATGAGGTAATTTGGCGATGACGTCTATCTTAGCTTTGTCTACCTCAATCCCCGCTTTCGAGACCTTGTGCCCTAAGACGATTCCTTCTTTACACATAAAATGACATTTTTCCCAATTGAGCACAAGGTTGGTTTCCTCACAACGTTTCAACATTTCTTCCAAATTCCCTAAACACGAAGTGAACGAACTACCAAACATGGAAAAGTCATCCATGAAGACTTCCATCGTCTTCTCGATCATGTCATGAAAAATAGCCATCATGCACCTTTGAAAGGTTCCCAGTGCATTGCAAAGTCCGAATGGCATTCTACGATAGGCAAATATTCCATATGGACACGTAAACATAGTTTTCTCTTGATCACGAAGATCGATGGGGATTTGAAAGTAACCGGAAAAACCATCTAAAAAGTAATAGAAATCGTTTCCCGCAAGACGCTCCAACATTTGATCCTTGAAGGGTAAGGGAAAATGGTCTTTACGAGTGGCGTCATTTAACTTACGATAGTCAATACACACCCTCCAACCGGTCACGAGTCGAGTTGGAATTAACTCGTTATCATCGTTTGGCACAACGGTCATTCCTCCCTTTTTAAGGAAACAATGAATGGGGCTCACCCAAGGGCTATCAGATATAGGGTAAATCATTCCCGCGTCAAGGAGTTTAAGGACTTCCTTTTTGATGACATCATGAATTTTAGGGTTTACCCTTCTTTGATATTGAATTGCGGGCTTGCAGTCTTCCTCCATTAAAATTTTGTGTGTACAAAATTTTGGGTCGATACCCTTAATGTCGGATAATTTCCACGCAATTTCCCCTTTGTGAGCCTTCAAGACATCGATAAGTGCGTTTTTTTCATCATCTGAAAGATCCTTCACAATAATAACCGGAAACTTATCGTCTCCTTCCAAGAATACGTATTCAAGATGAGGAGGAAGATCTTTCAACTCGAGGATTGGTGGTTCCTCTATTGAAGATTTAGGCTCAATACTCATAACCTCCACCTGTGGAGGAAATGGAAAATCATTTAGAAAATCCTTGATAATCGAAAAGTCCTCATCGTCGTCGAGGTCTTCATTAGAAGTTCGAGGTACATCAAACCCTTCCAAAGTAAAACCACCTCCTTCAAATGGAGTGAAAGATGGTGTCGAATTATCAAGAATTGGATCGAGCATAGTGGGATTGCCACTATTTGCTTCATCCGTAAAACCTAAAATTTCTTGTGAAAATTCTTCGCAAACGACATCGATTAAATCAACATGGTTCATAGTCGCGATAGAATAAACATGAGAAAGTTTGGAGCTTTGAGTTGCGTTTATAACAAGTTCCTCGTCGTTGAAGCGTAAGGTGATTTTCCTAGCATGCACATCAATAACCGCTTTCGACGTATCTAAAAACGAACGACCTAAAATGAGAGGAACTTGAGGATCCGTGGGAATATCGGCTACGATAAAGTCTACCGGATAATATAACATTCCCACTTTCACAAAACGTCTTCGGCTGTTCCACATGCGGGAATTGTAGAATGATCAGCTATCTCGATAGACATCTTTGTAGGAGTAAGATTAGGAAGATTGAGCGACTTAAATATGTCAAGAGGCATTAAATTAATACTAGCACCAAGATCGGCCAAGGCATAGCATTCTTCCATATCTTGAATACCACACGGAATTAATAATTTACCATGGTCACCGACTTTTTGAGGAATGCGGTTAAGATAAACCGATGAACAACTAGACAATTTTTGTGATTTCTCCTTGTCGTTCAACATACTCATAAAGTAGGCGGCAAATCGAGGCATCATGATTAAAGCGTCGGCAAAACTTATGTTAAAATGCAAATCAATAAACATCTTAATAAAAAGCTCAAATTGATATTTGTCACGTTCTTACAATCTTTCCTTATGACGTCTCGATGGGTAAGGAAAGGGTGGTGTTGGGTGGGGCATAGGCATAGCCTTTGGAATCTCGGGTTCCAATGTTGGTAAAGGGTCGACCGTAGGTGTGTTTTGAGCGGTACTTCGTGGGATTGTAATGTGCTCCTTTTTGACCACCACCTCGGGTTCTTCCTCAATTTCCTCCACCGTAGGAGTAATTGGTTGAGGAGTTGGTTCCTTAAAGGTCTTACCACTTCGTGTGGTAATCACTTTCATCTCTCCCTTCGGGTTTGACACGGTGTTACTAGGAAGACCATCCGAAGTAGGGGCTTTGTTCATCATAATTTCTTCCAAGATAGCATTGAGCTTAACGTCTTGCTTAGCGGCACTGTGGTGTATCATTTGTCAAGCCTAGATTGAATTTTTTCAATTTTGTTGTTTTGACCTCTAATTTGATTTGCAAAATCGCTTTTCAACTCAATTTTCATGTTGGCATTTTCCCTAGCAAAATTTGCTATCTCCTTTGTGTTTTTAGCCGTTTCCCTAGCGTGACTAGGCAATTGCTCTTGGATATTTTTGAGAATCTTGTCATTTGCCGTAGCGTAATTCAAAAAGTCATTTGGAACCTCTTTAATGTAAGCATTTGAAATCCTTGACTCGGGTTTTGAAAATTACGGTTTTGATTTTGGTTTTGCACTTGATTACTAGTCCCTTGATTCACATAGTTGTTACACTTATAATTGTTCCTTTGATTTCCTTGGTAACCAACTTGATTGTTGTGATAATTGTTAGCATTTTGATTTGGTGGAAAACCCGGTGGAGTCAATTGATTAGTGCGGGTAACTTGACCATTTTGGTTATAAGTTCCCGTGGCCGTGTGGGCACTCGAAGTGTTACCACCGGCGGTAATGCACTCAGAGGAATCATGACCTCCACCATAATAAACACAAGAAACCTAAACCGCTTTAGCCGTAGCGGGAGTGGGTTGTTCACTAACTTTAAACTCTATCAAGAATCCCTTAAGTTTATCAAAGATCTTGTTTTCCAAATTAGCCTCTATTTAGCAAGCATCAATAATATGTGACAATGAAGGCGAAGACGAAGCCTTGTTAACACTCGGTGTGCTACGAGGGCTATAAACCTTGGACCTATTTTCAATGATCAACAATGCTTCCTGAACCGTTTTACACAAAAAATTACCACCCGCGGCGGCATTGAGATAATCTCGTTCATGATCGTTCAAACCATTGTAAAACGTGTTGATTTGATGTAAGTCGGAAAAACCGTGATGAGGACATTCATGCAACATTTACTTAGACCTATTCCAAGCCGTTGAAAAACTCTCATTGTATTGTTGTGAAAACTTTGAAATCTCGTTTTTCAAATGCGTAGTCTTAGAGGGCGGCAAAAATTGGTTCACGAACTTTGAAACGAGATCCTTCCACGTCAATATAGAATTGAGTGGCTCTTTCTCTAACCAAATTTTAGCGGGCCCCGCTAAGGAATACGGAAAAAGCATTATCTTAATCATGTCATTCGGGACGTCCTTAAACTTGCAAGTTGACGTGAGACGATTGAAATGGCGAATGTGGTAATGAGGTTTGTCCTTTTCGTCACCACGAAATTTGTTGTTTTGGATCATGGACAATAAACCCATCTTAACCTCAAAATTCTCCGCAAGGATAGCGGGAATCACAATCGCTTCTCCATAACCCTCGGTGGGTGCTTGAAGCAACTCCATCATAGTACGATTAGCCATGGTGACTTCTTGTTCTACGATGGGTTTCTCAATAGGAGATCCTTCACTAGAAGGGGTTGGTGTTCCTTCCTTTCGGTTTCGACGTTTACGTGCATGTTTTGATTGGTTACGAGTTTGCATAAACGTCACGTACAACGTGGGGATGATCAAAGAAGATTCTTTTTTGGTATTTTTACTTTTTCCAATTTTTTTGTGCTTTTGATTGTTTTTTCTTTTTTTGGATTTTTCTTGTGAAATTACATAGACACAAATCTAAAAATCTCCCCTCGAATCGATTTCTCGATTAAAGGATCCTCAAGGAATGAAAACGATCACGTTGAGTGAACGCCTTCGATGACTTTAGAACCTTGGTGGAACACCAAAACGTTCAAAAGGGTTTAATCTTTGAACCAAAGCAAATATATATGATACGTAGATAATACTTTGGTGGCAAACCCTCGATTAGCCCTTTTTCTCTTAACACGCACAAGCAAGAGGGTGAAACAAGGCGATGCTAAGCACTTAAGATCCTTTTTCCCTTAGGTCGTGATATACAACCGCCTTATACCCACCTTATAGTTTGTGTTAATTAAAATCAAGCTTCTCGAAAGTAATTATCTATTTTGCCTTTTCTTTTTGCTTTAGGTTCGAATACAATAATTGAGTGATGAAATCCCAATTAAGGTTGCGTTTTCACGCTTTGGGAGTATTGTGGATTTATTGTGATACGTAGACACTATACTAATAATATTCATAAAAGCAACGAAAATCGTTAGTACGTATGATTAGAGTGCTAATCACACAAATACTTATTATGGATAATATCAAAAACAATTTTTTTCAAACATAACACAACACGCCTCCCCGGCAGCGGCGCCAAAATGATGTGGTATAAATCACACCCTTTTAAGAAAGAGAGCGTAAATGTGGTAGGTATTAAACAAATGATTTAGAAAAACCAAGTGTTAATGACCCAAAATGAGTTCGTTCTCGAGGAGGATTAATGTGTGTGTTAAACTTGAGGGTATTTGGGATTAATATTAAGATAGAAAGAGGAAAGGAACATGGTGACGGTTACGATTACAATTAAACTACGACGAATGCTAAAACGTAAAACGTAAAACATAAATATTTTACCAGGGTGTAGTCCCCTTTACCAAAAAAAAAGCTAAAACGTAAAACGTAAAACTTGATGGAATTTAAAAATTACTCTAAAAATTCCTAGAAAATCACAATAAATTCCTAAAAACCAAAATAGAGTTTACAAATAATCATAACTTTTTCAAACCTTTTATTTAATTAATAATTAATTTTTTAATGCTAATTAAAGCCCTAAAAATCAATTAAATTAATTAAAAAGCCCAAATAAAGATTTTTCAATTTGTAAAACTCCATAATAACTTAATTAAACTAAAAAGTATTTTTGCAAAATTTAAAATTAATTAAAACTATTTAAAATGATTAAAAACTAAACATTAATATTAAAATAATATTAAAAATTCAAAATTTATAAAAAATTCAAAAAACTTGCAAACTAATTTATTTTAACTTAATAAAACTAGAAATGAAAGGGAAATGACCTAACTACCCTTATTGGGCCTCCAAATGGGCCAAAAATGAAAACAGACCAAGCTTAATGGGCTTTTTGGCCCAATAAGCAAAAAGTCAACCAGATAAGCTAAAAAGTTCCAGTCTAGCTTAAAACTAGATTTTAAATAAAAAACTCTAAAGGCCCAAAAGTTGAAAGTGAGCTTATCACAACTTAATAAGCACTCAGCTTATTCTTAATGGGCTTTTTGGCCCATTAAGCCATAAGCTAATGCCATAAGCTAAAAATTGACACACATTATTCTCTTGTGCTTATAAAGCTGTTTGTAAAACGAAAAATTGAATAAGCTCAATAAATAAGCCTGAAATAAGCCAAAGCTCTCTATAGAAAACGACAAAATAGTCATTTTTAGTTCTAGGCTGATTCAAGAGCTGATTCAAGTTGCAAAATGTTTGAAATCACTTAATTAAGATAAATAATCAAAAAGATTTTCAATAAGCACACTGAATAAGCTGAAATGAAGAATAAGCACTTTTAAAAAAAGACAACGTAGTTTATTTAATATTAAAAAGCTAAAACAAAAAGCTGTAAACCTTAAAACTAACTTATAAGATGAAAATAATAAGATCTATCACTAAAATAAAGTTGTTGCACAAATAAATAAGCTAGAAATGCTTATTGATAAGCTGAACCAAGATTATAACTGTCAGTGGCAAGCAGCAGTGGGAAAGGAGTTCCCACTACTTGATATGAAATTCTTGTTTTAAGCCTGTTTTAATGAGTGTTTTTGGACAAAAAATGGCACCCCTACAACCAGTTAATTGTAAGGAGTCAAGAATAAGCAATAGAACAACAAATCACTCATCCAAATAATACATTTTAGTCAATTAGTGCACAGACATGATAAAAAGCTAGATTTGGTGAAATAAGCTAATGTTTAAGCAAGTGTAAGCCAATAATATTCCACACAAAGCATACAACATCAATTTATGACTTAATCAAGCCTATTTAAACAGGTTTCATGCAATGAGTAACAAGTTTAGATCTAGTATTAAACTTATGTGACTTAACTGATGTTACTGATGAACACAAAAAAACTTTAGCTGATGCACTTGACCAAAGGTTGAGTTTAAGATGATTAAAACAAGTTAGCTAGTTGCACAAATTCAAGTATTGCACTTCACAACCCTAGTTCTATCCCATAGCTACTAGGTGACCAAGTTTCAACTCAAAACAACCTAGAACAAACTTGTTTAATCAAAGATTCAGATTAAGTGTTTGAAAGCACAAAATAAGCAGATTTCAACATAAAACAATCCAATATAAGATACAAACACCAGCTGACCTTAAATACCTACTCAATTCTTACTAGCATGCAATCCCAAACACTACTTAAACTCTGATAAACAAGATTTAACAAAGAAAAATCTTTTTTTAAACCAATAAAACCTTAAGCAAGTATTTTAGCAACACTATTATGAACTTAGAACCAAACTTCATGCATAACATACCATCATACAACAGCAGATACCAAAATCACTTAGCACCAATTTTTGATAGATGAAAAAGGAGGAAAAGTGCAAACCTAAGGGATGTACTATCCACGCCCATGAATGTTAGAGCTTATGTGATGGCTAAACAATCACAAGCTTCCACAAAACACCCTACTAACATTCAACAAAGTGAGAGATGATAGATTATATAAAGAGAATGAAAAAAAGAAGATTCCTTCCAAGATTGTGCCCTCACTACTTGAATCTTCCCAAACCAATACTTCACTTCACCTTGATAATTTTCTTATCAGGGTGAGATGATCAATCTTTGATCCAAAAACCTCAAGTGTTTGAACAAGAAACTTGGAAAATCAGTGATTTTGAAAACTTTGAAACAAACTTGCATAAAACTTAAAACCAAACTTTTGAAACCTTGAATCACAAACTTAAAACATTAACAAAAAAGTAAAGTAAATGTGGTGCTTGGAATTCTTCAACAACATAAAAAACTTTTTTCATTCATGAACAAAAGGATTTACAGATTTGTGACCAAAAGAAAACCAAGAACAAGTAAACTGCTATGACTAAGGCCCCTTTATATAGAGGGTTACAAGAAGTGAAATACTAGAAAACCCTAATGTATAAAATCCTAGACTTTTCCTTGAAGTTTGAAATCCCCTTTGGACGTTTGTGAGGAAACATGTGATGCCAGCTTTGAAAAAATGATCTTGGACGTCCAATGTGAGCTTAGGAATGAAGCAAAGCTGTGGGTTGTTGATTTTCTGGCACAATTTTTTCTTCTTGCAGGTTCGTGGGTCAAGGCATGTATCATGTGACTCCTAGGATGAGGTGGGAACAAAATAGTGGGTGGGGAAATGATTAAGTGATGGTAAATTAGTAATCTGGAGCTAATTACAAGTTTTCCATTTATTTTGAGCAAATGGTGGATTAGGGTTCTTGATGTGAATAGTGATGGTTTTAATCCAGATTTTGGTTTTTAATTAGTGTTTAGGCGCTAGTTTTTGAAAATGGATTAAGTATAATAAACGGGTTTAGTGGTTTGGTGAGGTGGAGGTTTAGTGGGTTCTGATTGGCTGAAAGTGTGAGTGGGGTGAGGTGTCACCTCATGGTTGGTCTAGGTTACTTTGTTTGTCTGCCAGATTTAACCCCTCATTTTCCAAGTTTGTGTCATTTCAAGTTTTTGGTAGATTAAACTCAAATCCTTTGTATTTGACGTTTCAAAGTTCTCATTTTGGCCACAAACATTTTTACAAACTTTATTCAAGGGTATTTCTTGTAATTTATTGAATCTTCAAGGACTATTCTTGACATGTCTTCAACTTTGAAGGTACTTTGTTATATCTTTGACTTTGTGGAGGACTAAAGGTGACAAGTCTTCAATTTGTAGGGACCATTCTTGCCAATTCTTCAAAGTTGATGGTCCTTTTTGTAAATTTGACAAACTTTAGGGACCAAACTTGTAATTATGAATATACAAGGGTATAAAGTGTCAATTCTTCAATAATGAAGGACCCTTCTTGTACATCTTCAATTCTTCAAGGACTTTTCTTGGAAATTCAACACTTGGGTCCGGTTCATTGTGCGGCTTCTTTTCCCGTGTTCGTTTTTGATTGATTTTTGTGATCTTTTGTCATTTTCTCGATATTCGTACCTAAAATACACATTGAGTAAACACAAGCATATATTTGGCACTTTTTATGATATTTTCATCGTTTTAAGCCCGTTATGGACGATGAGACTATGAAAAAAAGCAGTCTCATCATTGTAGAATATGTAAATCTTGCTTATGTTTTAGAGAGAGAAAGATAGATGATTTCTCACTTCTAGAGAGAGAGAATGTAAGAACTATGTGTATTAAAAATGAAACCACCACCCTCTCCATCTAAGGAGAGGGTTTATATACCAAGCCCATAAGATGGGCTTGGGCTTACATTTGGGCCGTCCATACATAACATGGACTAGGCCTTTCCTTGTTTGATATATTAAAAGATATCTAGACTACGAGCTACTACTTAATATATTGTCGGAGTGACCGAATCTTCCTAAATACGTAAAAACGTATTTCCAACAATCTCCCCCTAAGGGAGGTCACTCCAAACAAGGGTGTTACGCGAGTTACCATAATAAAATAAACCTAGCATACTATGCTTGTCTTGAGCTCGTAGTCTTCGTTTTTCTTTTCTTTTTCTTTTCTGGTGAACATGCTGATGTGATCTTTGATATCAATCTTGAGCATTAATCTCTTGCCTTGATCTTGTGAATCCATCACTTGTGATCTTCGCCTCTTCGTGACTTCATGTCCCACATACTTATACCTTCATAATTCTTGAAAGCTTCAGAGTTTGATACATCGGAAGACTTAACTTTTAGGATTTCTTGAATTAGATGAGGTATTAAGTGCATAAAGGATAAGCATGCGGGGACGACTTCTTCTTGGATTCCGCAACGCCACCGTCTTCAAATGCCGCAACATAAGTAGACACAAACGAAATGGCTTTGAACATTTCATTCTAATTCGGTAGCATTTTACCTCCGGTTGGTGAAGACCGTTGGACGATATAAAATATCGTACTCGTGGCAGGTAGATTTAATTAAAAATTTCCTTGACAAGATTTCGCGGGTAAACCCGTTCTCTTTACTCGACCGTCCAAAGCTGACTGCGAACGTAAAGAGTGAATCATTTGGATAAAATTATCCGCATGATTGAAGCCGTCAATTCTGATTCCTGGAACAAGTTTGATTCATTAAAGAATCGCACCATCGTTGATTTCCAGTAGTCACGATCTTGATTCATATTGAATCTTGCAAGTTACCTACCAAGTGTTGTTTAAGGTTAACACTAGAAGGATTTCCACTCGTCATTGTGAACACTAAGGTATCACTCTGAGTGTTCTGGCAAGATCACTTAGATATTGCGTAGAGGCCTGGAACGTGTTTAAATTCAGTTAAGAATTAAACCACTGTTGCTTTCCAGTTATCACAAGCTTGATTCATAAAGAATCGCACAAGTCACCTACCATGAGCTTTTTGATATTCGCTCAAGAAGGATTTCCATCTTCATTGTAAATACTTTCGTATTACTCGGATGTTCAGGCAAGATCATGAAGATTTTGCGTAGGACTCTTGAGATCTTTCTTACTTCTAACAGTGTGTGAAGAAACAAGGAATTATGAAAGTGTGTCCTAATGAGATATTTGATTATCTCAAATGGCTCTAGACTCGATCGTGCATTTTGGATTTTAGTGATCGAAGGCTGGAGAGGAGTGCCACCATTTCAATACCAATTTATTTTGAGTGAATAAATCGATAGATAATGTGTTGTCTCCGTGTGATTAAAACAAATACCTTATGATCGATATCTGAGTTAGCTGGGATGGGTTGTGCATTGCATCACTGGGTCCATGATGTCTATCTTCAATATCGAGCATCATTAAAATGATCTCAATAGCATATGTGTTGACCCGGTTTCTGCCTAAGGTTGTAAGGAGGGCTTCTTTCTTTAGACCCTTTATCTTTACAATTCTTTTTCATTCTTCAACCCCTTCAATGCTTACCAATACGTCATAACTAGCACTTTGTTGTGATTGTTCCAGTGCTAACTTTAGTACTTGGTCGGCATTTAGCTACGTTCACAATCTTTCTCCATCTTTCCTAAGGACTACTATTTCTAGCTATGGAATGTCCTTAGGAAGATTCCTCTGGTTTAAGAAGAATCATTGGACTTAACCTATCCTGCCATACTTATGTCACCACAATCTTCATCGTCGTGAAATAAATGGGTTTTGGGTAAGTATATGTCACCATGAAAATCCATTTTGATATGCAAATCCGTTTTGATCCCCCTTAACATATGCCACGATATTCGAAAACATTTCGCACATGTCGGGATGAGCCATCACGTTAAGTCAAACCATTTGTGATAATTTCCCATATTAAATCACATTTTCTCCCCTGTATTAAAAATATTAACCCAATCGATGTTTTTAATATCAATTGATTTAATGAAGTTTTAACAAAGGTTTTGGGAAGAAAAATGCAAGTCTGTTTTATCTTCATGATACCAAATGTATGAGATATGATACCGATTTGTAACATGATCACATATTCACCATATTAGAAAAAATTGACAAGGTTGGACCTGATTGAAGAGAACATCATATGATAAAATCAAATGGTTCTTGTCAGCATATGTTGGTCACCTCGTCACGTCTGAAGTCATCTCTTGACACCACGTGTACGATTGGTATGGTTGTCTTGATACCAATTAGTGAGCTTGGCACTTTCGGCATCAAAGATTCTGAATGCTTGAAAATTGCTGCCCCTCAATTTGTTGACCCGTGTTCTACTGAAAGAGCTGTAGTCATCGGTTGAGTAGTCGCATTGTTGAGTATGTAGATACCAATTGTAGATTGCTATGGTTGTAGAGATGATAGCTTCATAAAAACAAGACTTCTATTGTTTTACCAAATAAATGCACTGAAGCATACATAGATTTGTGTTAGACCAAGTTATAAAGTAAACTTGATCCCTTACAAGGTTTTAAAGTAAACCTTTCCCGAGAAAATTAATTCCCGTTGTTGAGCCAAGGCTTTCATAAGAAATACTTGACTTTAATATGAAAACTAGGTTGCAGTCAGAAATAACTACAAGCCATATGGGCATGTTTTATGAAATATTTACAACTTTTGTACGAACTCTATTTATGGCGCCGTGTCAATATTAATCAACATTTCTAAGGCCGTAAATATTATCGTACCAAAAGACATGCCTGTGAAAAATAAAGTAAAAATATTTTTGGATTTTTCTAAATTTTTCAATTTTTATGGTTTTTATATGGTTTTATATTTTTGTATTTTGCTTTTGTGGATAAAAATATAAAAAATATATACAGATGATCACCAAGGATACGGAGAATAGTTTACCACCACTATTCTTTGGCTTCATCTGCCAGTTCCTTTAGAGTCTCAAGCGAGAAAGTTCTCATTCCTAGCTTGTCGGCCAAAAATTCCATTCGAGCGTGATCTAAAGCCTTCGTGAAAATATCCGCCAATTGATACTCAGATCGGACAAAGTAAAGCTCAATCACTCTATTTTCCACTTGCTCCTTGATGAAATGGTAGCGAATGTCAATATGCTTCGACCGGGAGAAATGAACATTGTTGCAGCATAAGGCAATTGCACTCTTATTGTCGCAGTACATCGGAATTTTGTTGAAACCTAGACCATAGACGGTTAATTACGATCTCATCCAAAGAATTTGAGCACAGCAACCAGACATAGCTATATATTCTGCTTCCGTACTTGAAATTGCATCGCTTTTCTGCCTTTTCGATGCCTAACTGATTAGTCGATCTCCTAGTAGTTGCAAAGTTCCACTCGTGCTACGTCTTGTATCTTGACAACCCGCGTGATCCGCATCTGCATATGCCATTAGTGCGACCGAAGAGTCCTTCGAATACCAAAGTCCCCGATTAATGGTTCCTTTAAGATACCAAAAGATACGTTTAACAGTAGCTTAGTGTAACTCAGTAGGCCTAGTTTGATACCGAGCACACATGCATATAGCAAACTGAAGATCAGGTCGACTAGTTGTGATATACAGAAGGGTACCAATCATTCCACGATAAAGTGTCGGGTCAACGGCAACTCCATGTGGATCTACATCAAGTTTAGTTCGTTCCACCATTGGAGTATCCACGGGGTCGCAAGATTCCATCTTATATTTCTTAAGCGATTCAAGGGCATACTTGGATTGATTGATAAAGATGCCTCTGGGACTCTGAGATATCTGAAGTCCTAAGAAGAATGATACCTTGCCCATCATTAACATCTTAAACTTGGAAGACATGAGTTTCCCAAACTCATCGGATAAGGGTTGGGTCGAGGCAGCAAATATAATATCATCAACATATATTTGAACCATAATCATATCTTTACCTCGTTTCTGAATGAACAGCGTGGGATCCACCTTGCCTTTAGCGAAGCCTTGCGTTATGAGGAATTGTGACAATAGATCATACCATGCGCGTGGAGCTTGCTTCAACCCATAGAGAGCCTTCTTAAGCTTGTACACATTATTAGGATAATTAGGATTCACAAAACCATCCGGTTGTTGAACATAGACCTCTTCCTTGATTTCACCAGTAAGAAATGTCGTCTTCACATCCATCTGATAGACGATCATATTCATATGGGCTGCATAAGCGAGGAATAGTCTAATAGCTTCCAAACGGGCAACAGGTGCAAAGGATTCCATAAAGTCGATGCCCAATAATTGTTTGTATCCACGAGCTACTAGTCGAGTTTTGTTCTTCAATATTCTGCCTAACTCGTCGAGTTTCACCTTGTTGACCCATTTCAAAGTGAGTAACTGCACTTGATCCAGGCAAGGGACAAGTTCCCATACTTCAAGTCGTATTAATTCATTAAGTTCTTCTTGCATAGCTTCTATCCAACAGGATTGAGTAAAAGCTTCTTGCCATGTCTTAGGTTCAACTTCAGTGAGAAAAGCATCAAAATGACAAAACATTGCATTTTCTTGTAACTGACTTCGTGTGGATACCGGACGATTAGGGTCACCAATAATAGAATCTATACGATGATCCTTTGTCCACTTGCTGTCATGTTCACGAATCCGTGGATTGGAGTAAATCGTAGTAGGAGCTTCCTCTGAGGTGGACGACCCGACTCAATTAGAATCGAGAATAGGTACACCAAAAAATGGAAGTTCACGCATTTGAGCTAATTCCAAATCGTGATTATCATCATCCTCTTCATCATCAATAGGCATGACATGGGTAGTTGAAACATGTGTTGGTTCAGAATTACTCGTTGAAGGTATATCTTGACCAATTGTAGGTGCAGATGTGTCTGATTGTGCTTCGTTACTAGAGTGACAACTTCGGTTACTGGAGCTATTACCTCAGGTTCTGGAGCAACAATGCTTGAAGGAGTAAAGAACTCATCAAAGAACGGTTGAAACAACGTATCCCATTCAGTCCTAGTAGGTGGTGTAAATGATTATGAAGTAGGGTTATTTGGGACAAGACCAGAACTAATGTTACTGGGTCTCATTTCATGAAGTGCGGGTTCAGAGCTGCTTTGCTCAGAAGCCATTGCTGTTACCTCTTCAAAATCAACATTCATAGTTTCGAGGATTTTACGAGACTTACGGTTGTAGATTCGGTATGCCTTCTTTTCGGGTGCGTAACCAATGAACATACCAATATCATCCTTTGGTTGAAGTTTTCCTAAATTGTCACCATTTATTTTGACAGCAAAGAGAACCAAATACATGAAGATATGATAAATCTGGTACTTTTCCATGGAGAAGCTCATAAGGTGTTTTACCATGGCGTTTACGAATTAGTGACCGGTTTTGGGTGTACACTGCAGTAGATACTACTTCTGCCCATAAAAACAATGGAGCCTTTGCGTAAATTAACATCGTTCGAGCAGCTTCCATAAGTGTGCGATTTCGCCTTTCAACGACACCGTTTTATTATGGAGTGCGAGCAACAGCTGTTTCATGAGAAATGCCAACCTCTTCATAATAATCACGCAAAATTTGATTCACAAATTCAGTTCCATTATCTGTACGAATGCGTCGGACAGTAGTGTTGAGACGCACTTGAATTATCTTGAGAAATCCGATGATTAATTTAGGTGCCTCATTTTTTATTGTAAGAAATTTCACCCATGTAAACTGAGAGTAATCATCGACAATTACGAGGATGTACTTTTTTCCACTAAGTCTTTCAACACGCATTGGCCCACAATGATCCATATGCAACAGATAAAGTTTCTCTTTGTTGGTGTCTTCAGTCTTGGGTTTGTATGATTTCTTAGTGCTTTTCCCCATTGTACACGCGGAACACAAATGATCCTTGTGAAATGAAAGTTTAGGAAGACCACGAACAAGTTCGTTTTTCGCCAAATGATTAATAGCGTCAAAGTTAAGATGAGATAACCGTCGATGCCATAAACATGACTTGGTCTTCGATGCTTTAGAGAGAATACATACGGGAGAAGCGGCCATCATGTCTTGTAGAGACAAAGTATACAAATTATTTCCTCGAGTACCTTTCAATAAATCAACCCCTTCCAAATTACGAATGAAGCAGGTATGCTCCCGAAAAGCAACTTCTAGGTTTGCATCACAAAATTGTCCCACATAAAATAAGTTGTGATCGAGACCTTCCACATAATACACTCTTGAAATTATAACATTCCTAATATGATATTAAACGTAACCCATTATCTTTGCAATATGATTATTTCCAAATCGAACCGTTCCAAGAAACTTGCTGACAAAATTTCTGAGCTGAGAGCGATCTCCGGTCATATGTTTAGAGCAACCAGAGTCCAAATACCAGAGAACAATTTGGACCACCTGTTTTCAACAAAAACAGTAGACAATGCATTGGAAACTATTGGTTCCGGAGTGTTAGTAGATACAGATATAATATTATCAGAATTGCTAACATTTGTGTTACCCTTAGATTTCCTGCGTTTTCTATTGTGAGTTTTACCACTAACAGGTTCTATTGTTCCAACTTTTTGAGGTTTTGGAGTATTAGCGGGCACTACAGTGGGAGTAGACCTATTTAAAGGGCACTTTTTCTTCGCTTTAGTGGGAGTTATCCTAGTTAAAGGGCACGCATTTCCTACTATAGTGAAATTTCTACCAGTGGGCCGCCACATCCAACCAACTTGGGTTAACACTTTCCCAGTCAGTTTCCATTCTAATCCATTTTTCCATGCATTCATCTCATTTATATGGTCAATAAGGCAAGAATCATGACGACTAGAAAACATACATTCATTGCAATTCCAACATTTCAAATTAGAATTCATAGTAGGCTTAGAACACTGCACAACCGCAGAGCCTTTAGGTTTAGCTACATGATTCTTTTTATTCAAAATAGAAATAACATTCCTAAGATGGGCTTCTACTTTCTTCTTCACTTGACTACTAGATGGGGGCAAGATCCTATCATTCTTCTTGTTTCTTTTAAGCTTAGATCTTTGAGCCTTAGTAGTGGTGCTTACTCATGTAGAAGGAAACACGGGAATATTAGAAGCTGGTTTTGATTTTGCCTTATCTTTAGTGACCAAAGTTTGAGATAGTTTAGTCCTAGGGCCCTTGTTAAGTAGTGTGACGGTGATAAGGTACCTTTTGATTGCACTAGAGGACGATGCTGAGACAGTGGCTGCGTTATCCACAACATTCTTACGTTTTAGGGTACGAAGTGTTTCCTTTAACTCAGTCAAAGCCAGTTTTTTATCAGAAATTTGTTCCCTCAAATCAGATATTTCCACCGACTTTCGATTCAATTGTCCAATCAATGATTGATTATGTGCAGTGGTATTAGCACATGCGGGCTTTACTGAATTGAAGAGTTGTGTATTTTTATGTTTTAAGTTATCAACTTTGGATAAAATCTTGGAAACTCGACTATCTAGATCAAGTTTAAAATTCTCAGCAGCCTCAAGTACGTTCACACAGTTAAGCTCTTTAGATTTCTCTATGTCTATCGGCAATGATTTAGCAACCTTGTCACTCGGCTGACGCTGTTTTGATTCTAAAATCAATAGAAAATTCTTTTCAAAATTTGCCTCATCTATATTAACACCTTCGAATGAAGTTTCAAAGATCTCTTCAATAAATTGTTGCTTGCATTAAAGCAAAATACAATGTTTTTGGATCTCATCAAAATTTTTTGAAAGCAAAGTATAAGAATCTTGAAGCTTTAAAAATTCAGCGTCAGATTTGTGACAAGTACTATCTACCATATTTTCCAAAGATTCAACATTATGCACAATAGAATCATTATCAACACATTTATTCACACATACACAAACTATATCATGAGACATCACTTGCTTCAGAAGCTGATCATTTTGGCGTGAAACTCGTTCTATTTCAAGTAAACTGTTTTCATAAGCATCATCTATTTTATTGAAAACACGTCTAACTTCTTCTATTTCCAAAAGAAAATCTTGATCAACATTACTAAGACAAGCTTTAACATTCTTTACAAACGGAACAATTTCGTCTCGGAACGCAGCTCTAGTGTGCTCAAAATTCCATTCACCTTCCGTTATGGCCGAAGCCGTCGTACGTTCCAAAATGACCTTGTCAAAATTGGCTAAGTGTTGGTGTACCGCATTTAAGCTAACGGACACCTTACTTACCGGTGGAATTAACTTCGTTAAATCCGTTTTGACAAGTGTAGGAGACGTACTAGGAGGGTTTTCATTTGACAAACTTTGGGGCACAAGAACTGCCAATCAGCTAATTCCTTTTGTAAGCGAATACGCGTCTTTTTAGAAAATTGATCTTTATTATACGTATCATAATCAAGCTTATGGAATTTTGAAAGCATTTTAGAATGAGTTTCTTCCGCAAGTGACTGTGTCTCTTCAGTACTACGAACAAAAGGTGCTTCTTTCGATTTGCCAATTAGGGTCATATCATAAAGACACGGAATATATTCCTGAGCTTGTTTTGCATAACCGAGATTAGGTGGTAAATCTTGAAGACGCTTAAGTTCGAGTTCTTTAAACGATTTAGTTAAAAGATGAACCTTTTCTGTGGAAGCGTATTGTTTTAAAAGCTTTTGTTCTTTGAATTTAAGAAGTTTGGTAGCATTAATTTCCGATTCAAACTTTTTAGACTTAAGAGTTTCGAAATCCATTTTAAGTTTCTGAAAATCATTGACAACTGATTCTTTTGCTTTTAATTCATTGGAAAGATTAGCTTTTAATGATTCTATTTCTTTCAAGTGTTCAATCTTTTCAAAACGAAATTGGTCAAATTCAGAACATGTTATTTTCTCTACTTGAGGGACCATTTCAAACGTTTTGACCTTTTCTTTATGCAACGCAAGCTCAACAGTTAGGATGGAATTCGTATCTACGGATTGTCTGAGAGCCATATGCATTTGATCAATAATATGTTTAGGCACCATGACAAAAATCATGTTGAGCATAAGATTCAATACCCGTCGTAGCATTTGGTTGAGGTTCACTCAAATGTGTAGGATTGGGTACCACATCATTTGAATTACTAGTTCCCAAATGTTGTTCGAGGTTATCATTTTCATGCCCAACTTGATGTTGGTTATCATCATTACCAAGATTGATGACATCAGAACCGTAGTGAGAGAGATTAGCAACGAGAGCAGCTTGGGCAGAGTGAATGTCATCACAATCATAATCATATGCGTCAAGATCATCTGCTTGATAAGCTGCATTAGAAGTGGAAACGACTGCAATGTCTTCATTGTCTGTTGCCCCTGGGTCTGCAAGAAATGCTAACTCTTCTAAATCCAAGATCTTTCTCTTAGACTAAGCATCAACCAAATACATCTTCTCACGAAACCATGTTGTATCCCTTCTTCGTTTTGGCTGAGTGCATTCCCTAGCCATAGGACCTTGTCCTCGACAATTGTAGCAAGTCACAGCCTTTTGAGGACCAATAGGGCTTCCATTTCCATAAGCTTGAGAATTCACAGCTTGAGCATTCACAATCCTTGTAGGAGGTCCATATGAAGTTTTCCTTCCCTGAATAGGTTGCACCGTCACTTGACCATCTTGAACAGTGTCTTGTTGTCGAGGATTTGAAGAGGTACGGAGCTGGTTGTTTGTTGGTGGAAATCCTCTAGTTGCAACAAGTTTTGACAAGTAGGCAGTGAGATGGTTTAGAACATCAGCTGGCGTATCATTTGGAGTAAAGACCGGTGCTTGGATTGGTGGAAGTTTATTGGAGTAGAAGGCTTGTGCTAGTTGTGCTTCAATTGGAAAATATCCTTGTTGAGGAGTATAGCCCATTGGAGAAGTGTTGGCTTGTGATGGTGATGTCTGATGTGGTGGTTGCTGTAGAAAAGATTGTTGATGAACACTTTGTTGAAATGCTTGCTGTGGCAACGTTAGTGGTTGATAAGATGGTTGTTGTGGTTGCTGATAGGTGTGTGGTGGTGGCTGCTGCAAGTATGATGGTTGTTGATAAGTATAAGCCATGTTTTGTTGAGAAGCATACATGGCAAGTGGATCATGAACTTGAGGTGTAGACAACCGAGCCTCGATCACATGGCATTCGTGTTGTTGAATAAAAGCTTGAAGTTGATCCACATTGGTGTTATGCAAGTCCTTAGCCAATTTTACATCTGTCATGTACTTTTTCCATTCTGAAGGAAGAGTGTTCAAATACTTAGTGTTTAATAGAAACTTAGGGATTGCCATGCCATAGATACTGAGCTCATTCAACAATAGGGTAAATGTTAGATAGTAATCATTGAGAGTCTCCCCTGGGACATAGACAAACTTATCAAAAGTATCATAAAGCTTACACTATCGTTCTTGTTTTGTTAACGAAGTGCCTTGCATTAGAACATGAATTCTATCCCATAACTCTTTGGCAACTTTATGTTTACTGACGAGTTTGTAGACATCTGGAGGAAGGGCTTGGAGAATGATATTTGTCGCTTGTTTATCACACTTGTCTTGTATCTTAGCATCTCCAGTTAATTCACCCGTAGTGCGAGGACGACTAACAACAACTTCCATCACAGTACCATATACCAATGGTCCATTGAGCACCGATGCCCAAATTAGATGTCCATTCTCCTTGTTCAACATATAAAGTTCCATTCGGTAAGCCTAATCCTCATACAAAGACTTCACCAACATTGGTGGACGATTTTCCGTACCCGAGAGGATTGACTTATCCGTGAGTGATGTGTACTCCATTTCTATAAGTTAAGATTTACAAAGTTGATTGGTCAATGAAAGAAAGTAAATGTATTTGTTGTTGTGTGTTGAAGCCGAGAAATAATGTTTAAATCCCTAAGTTATGTCCTCGATAAACCAAACATTCCAAGTCAAAATTGCACACGATTCCACAGTGGGTGATCGTAACCTTGAATCGTGACGAGTGATCGTATTCCTTGATCGCAACAAGTGATCGTAGTAGAGATCGTAACAAGTGATCGTACTTTGATCGCAACGAGTGATCGTACTTTGATCGCAACGAATGATCTTACTTTGATCGCAACGAGTGATCGTACTACGATCGCAACGAGTGATCGTAACTTGTTATCGTAACTTGTTATCGTAACTTGTTATCGTAACTCGTTTTCGTAACTTGTTTTCGTAACTTGTTATCGTAACTTGTGATCGCAGACAATGATCGTAACTTTGATCGTACCCGTGATCGTAGAAAGTGATCGTGACTTTGGATCGCAAGTAGAAACCCCCAGGGTTTATGTGATCAGAACAGATCATACTATGTAACACACTTACCACTTTTCTCGAACAGTACACAACCAGTTCGAGATTCTAAGCCTAAAAGTGAATCAAACACCCAAAATTTTTGTGTTTTTAACCCAAATAGCAATACCAAATCACTATAACAAGTAACTAGATGAAGTATATCAATATTAACTCATAAAAACCCAAAAAAAAAAATTGGTTCGTGTGATTTTGGATAAAAAAGGGCGAGAGAATCAAGAACACAAACACAAAAACCAAACAATCATCCCATAGCTCTTGATACCATTTGTAGAATATGTAAATCTTGCTTATGTTTTAGAGAGAGAAAGATAGATAATTTCATACTTCTAGAGAGAGAGAGAATGTAAGAACTATGCGTATTAAAAATGAAACCACCACCCTCTCCATCTAAGGAGAGGGTTTATATACCAAGCCCATAAGATGGGCTTGGGCTTACATTTGGGCCGTCCATACATAACATGTACTAGGCTTTCCTTGTCTGATATATTAAAAGATATCTAGACTACGAGCTACTATTTAATATATTGTCGGAGTGACCGAATCTTCCTAAATACTTAAAAACATATTTCCAAAAATCATATATTTATCTCTCAAGATAAATATGTGGATGAGACCTTGAAGAAGTTTGGTTTTTCTCCTCATAAAAAACGGGCTAGCACACCCATGGATAGGGAACACCCTTGTGGAAAGACTGGAGATGGAAAAGATGTGGATGTCAGGCATTATAGATCAATGATTGGTTCATTGACGTATCTTACAGCCTCTAGACCTGACATCATGTTTGCTGTGTGTGCATGTGCACGCCATCAAGTGACTCCCAAAGAGTGTCCTCTTCATGCTGTCAAAAGGATCTTTAGATACCTTAGGTGCTATCCCACCGTGGGATTATGGTATCCTAAAGATTCTCCATTGGAGCCTCTTGGCTATTCAGACAGTGACTATGGAGGTGATAAGTTTGATAGAAAATCCACAACTGGTGGATGTCAATTTCTTAGGAGCAGACTCATATCTTGGCAATGCAATAAAAAAACAGTGGTGTCAAACTCTACAACTGAAGTAGAATATGTGGCTGCAGCTGCTTGTTATGAACAAGTTCTATGGATACAAAACCAGCTATTGGATTATGGGTATAATTTTATGCATACCAAGATATTTGTAGATAATAACAGTAAATTATGCATTATTAAGAATCCTATACATCATTCTAAAACAAAACACATAGAAATTAGGCATCATTTTATAAGAGATTGTTTTGAAAAAGATTTAATACATCCAGATAGGGTAGACACAGAAGAAAATATGGTTGATCTTTTAGCTAAACCTTTTGATGTTGGGAGGTCCAGTACTTGGTAACAAGTATTGGAATGATCAATCTCACCTAAATGTTTTTTTGAAATCATTGTATAGTTTGTATAGGATGTGTTATTTGTCTTTGTAAAGAATTAGGTTTTCCACTTTATTTTTCTAACGCTAACAAAGGTTATTTAAACGCTGACAAGTGTTAAAATGGCCACTAACAGCAATATGTTAGCTTTGTGGTTTTTGATCTAATCATGCAGGCATTATAAGCATTGTACATTTGGATACAGAGTTGCTTATGGATCTTTGGAGCTTACAAAGAATGTGTCAAAGTTTATTTATGATGGTTGGAATGTTTACATTCCTATCTTGAAATAATTTTTTGTCATATACTTTTTATTTTGTAACTATGTATATCTTAGTTTAAGTGGAGGTTTAGGAAACTTTAGGCTTTTGGGTATTATTAGAATACTCTTATCACAATTCTAGATTGTGTCCACTAGTGAGTACGATTTAGAATTTCCAATTCGTGAGGCACTGTAGCATAGAAATTTGATATACTGTGCACGCTGCCAAGACATTTCGGCCTAGATTTGGGATTGGTCGGTTGGGAGACTTGGTGAACATTTTAATTGGGATTACCTGGGAAGTTACAAAGGGTTTATATGAGGTAACTTAATTGTTAATAACTTTGGTTAGCAAGGGACACTTGAGGATAATTATGTCTATCTTGCTTAAGCAAGTGTGCATGATTAGACAGTGCTTGCGACCCTATTGTCATTTTCAGTCTAAGAGTTATCTTCCCTAGGGTAAACTTCTTTGTTAAGGTCTTTTTTATTTTTACTTATTTTTATTTTTGGCCACTAACATGATTTCTTTCCAAACGCTGATAAGACCAATTTAAACGCTGACATGGAAAAATTCAACGCTGACAAGAATATAGCCGCTACACGCTGATGTTTACTTTTTGAACGTTTAAAAACATTGGGGTCCACCCAGTTGTTATTTTTGACAAAAATATGGACCGTAAAAATAAAAAAGACCTTAACAAAGAAGTTTTTGAATATAACTGCCTCATATTTCAACTAATCGTACGTTTTTACCTCTCCTATAAATTTGGCTCTTTTCTTTCAAACAGGGTAACTACTATTTCTTGTCTGCTAAAACTCTCAAACCTTCATACCTCCATTGTTATCATATCACAGTTTTCTCACAACAATCTTAAATGGCACCAAAGTTTAAACCTGATGATGTGGAATTAGAGTTTAGAAGCCAACATAACATGGTGGCTTATTTGGAAGAGGATAATACTTTGCATCCCCAATACACTCAGATGATTGGGTATTTTAAGGCGTCTCTACTAAGTTATGTACTTTCTCATACTCCACTTGTCCCTATCACACACATCAAGCAGTTTTGGAACACTGTTAGTTCCAGAACAATTGATGGAGACTGCTACTGTTCATGGGGTTCAATGGGTAGTTACTAAATCTTTGGTTCGCCAAGATTTGCATCTTGATGATGTTGATGGTATAACTACCCTACCCTTAGCAGAGCTAGAGTTAGGACTCCAAGTCTTGGGTTATGCTTTGCCCCCAGTGGGGTATTTAAATAAATATACCAAACAACAATTTCCCCTAGCTTGGAAGTTCCTTATACATGTCATCCTTCAATGTTTGAGTCCCAAATGCTCTTCTTTCAATGAAATCAACCGTTCAATCGGGAGTACCATTGTTTGTATTGCAACTAGGCAAAGATATAATTTTTCGAAATTGATTTTTGTTGGCATGTGTCACAACAAGGGTAAAAAGATGACTCTTGCTTACCCTAGGATTTTACAAATGGTTTTTGGTATGCAAGGATATTGTAGTAGGGACCGTGACAACTTTTATGAGGTCCCTACTCAAAAGAAAACCGTGTTTGGCAATATGAATTCACCTCCTTTCAGAGACTTACCCCTTAACCCAGCCATGCTAGCTGTTATTGAAGCAACTACACAACCTCACCCACAACCAGACCCACTCCTAGAACAACCTCCATCACCCCAACACATGGACTTTGACCCTCAACCATCAGGCGTTGACACTCACAATGTAGGCGCTAACACAACCAACCCAAACGCTGACACCACTATTCCCCATACCCAAACAGACCCTCACACCCAAACAGACCCTCATTACACTTCCTCTTCAGAACAACCAAATTATAGGTTTGAGAAACGCCAAATGACTGCTGGAGTGTTCTCCTCTAGTGGTCCTCGCCATGTAGTAGAGAGAACCACCACCACAAGTGTGGGTTGGTGAAATAGGTGGGGCTTGGACTATTGACTGTAGCTTAGAAGCAGGATAAGGCAGTCCCAAACATCATTAAAACCACACCCATGCCCGATGAATCTCTTTTGGGAGGTCAAATCCCCATTATAGAGGAGGGCAGACTGGAACCCTATTCAGCAATGGAATTGACGGCGATCTACATTTGCTTTCAAAAGCAAAATGCAAATCTTGTATAGGTTATCACAACCAAAGGCCTTGACCTCAAGTTATTGAGGGAGAGGTTGGTTACCTTGGAGACTTACAATAGTAGGAGAAGGCAGGTTAGAGTCCTTTCATCAAGGAAGGATTCCTACAAAGGGGAGGAGGATGCACCTACTGAGCCAGTGAATTTGAGTGACAAGGGCTCACAAGAAGAAAGGTGGTTCTATTGGAAGTAAAATGTGGAGATAGCTGAAGCACTGACTAGTTAAAGGAGAAACCAGTTTATGATGTTTCTTCAATTACTCCTAAGAAGCTATCCTTTGTGGAAATGATGATGCAGGTTTCCGAGTCAGCCGCTGACATTCAGAGTTTGAGCGCTGACAAGAGCAAATCAGACACTAACAGACTTAAAGGTATGATTGGTGTATCCCAACCACCAGTTAGCATCAAAGACATTTCTACACAGGTACCAACCATTACTTTACAAGCTATTAGAGCTAAGGATAAGGGTAAAGGGATTTTGGAAGAAATTCAGGTACCAAAGAATGCATCACAGGTACATTTTGATTCTGTTTTGGCTGCACAATTAGAGGAACATGATAGGATGGAGACTACCATAGAAAACGTTAAGGATGGTAGTGATGATGATGAGAGTTCTGGTTCAAGTGTCATGATAATTGAAGAACCAGAAAGGTTGGAGTATGGAGAGGATGAGTTAGCTAGGGAGAAGCTAAGAGAGTTGAAGATGAAAGTAGATTTTGATATCCTGAAGTTATGGAGATGTATTTTGCATGGGAATTTACAATTGGAGAGAATCCAAACATGAAAATTACTAGGCAAATTTGGGGTTTGGAGATTCTACTCAGAGTTCAAGAAGATTGTAAGGTGATCTTGAAGCACAAGGCTAGTAAGGTACTTTTTGAGCTCAAAAGGGTTAGGAGAGAGCTCTATTATATGTTTCTTAGGTGTCATCAAGGTGGGTGGACCTATGAGAGACTGAGGAGGCTATCCTTTGAAGAGTTGGAGTTCTAGCTTATCCTATTTGGGAAAGACTTTGTGAGGCAAACACTATGAGGCTTCTTTTAGATGAAAGGAAAGAAGAAATTGAGGAAAATATGCAGATCAAGAGGGCTTCTATTGTACCAAGGCCAGTGAAGAAGGGAATTCCTGTTGAATTTCTAGTCCTTGATAAACTGAATCCTAGTGAAGCAGTGATCAGAAAGAGTATAAAGCTTTCACCTATGGAGGCGTCAGATGTTGCAGAGGTATTGCCTTTGGATTTCAGAAACCCAAAAATCAATTATGAAGAAGATGCAAGTGGTTTCTGGGTTATCACCAAATATAGTAAAAAGGTACATACTTATACTTCCTTAATCTCATTGTTTGCAAGCATGGATAGAGAAGACTTGGTAGATCTGTGGAATTTGATGAAGACCAAGTATGATGCTGAAGAACCTACTTCAGCAAATGGAATAAAGATCTGGACAACATTCAAGAGAATGATTGCACCAGATGAAGTTGATCCAATATGGTTTGATCTGGATGATATCAGTAGTTTAAAGTGGCGTCTACATTCAGCTACTGGTGTATACAATCTAAGCACCTCAAAGTTTTCAGAGTATCTTCTGTTTGATACTCAATATCCTATGTCTAAGGATGTTTTGAAGAAGATGGTGTCTACACAGTTAGAAGTTGATTATACTAGTGATGTTAGCAAGGATTTAATTAGATTTGTTTATTTTCTAATTAACAAGTAGTTTGTATTTGTAAGAATCCTCCTTGTACTTAGTTTTTATTCAGAAACTTGATTACTAGAGTAGATATCAAGTTTAGGGGAGGATTGTTGGGAATAAAATGAGCTAAGTCATTGGGACGCTGACAATAGTAGTTTTGACGCTGACAAGAGTAAATGAAGTGCTGATAGATCAAGCACTGACAAGAAGTATTCAAGCGCTGACAAGAAGAAGTCCAATCATTGATAGAAATACTTAGCCAACACGTTTTATATTTGAAGTAAAGATATGATCAATATTGTATTTTCTATATTTATCTTTACCAAGAATAGTTGATAGGTAAACCTTTGTACACGACTCCTTGTGTTATAAAAGGAGGTCGTAGGGTTTTTAGTTCATATACATCATTCAGTTTTACAACATTCATTGTAAGCAAGTTCGTTTATCAATCTAAAGTGAAAGTTTGGTTTACTTTCTTTGTTTTGTTCTTTATTCTAGGTGTTAATTCCGCATAACACTTGAATTGTTAAACACAACAAAGTTTCTCTAAGTATTAATCTTGATTCAATCTCGTTTAATAGAAAGCTAATCGAGCTAAGTTTGGGATCAACAAGAAGTATTCTTGTACTTCAGGAGTATCGTAAAAAGACAAACTCAGAACACGCACGTCTTCTTGAGATGGAGTGAACATCGGGATTTCTCTTTCATCATCGTCGGAAATGAGAATATAGGTGGAAGCAGACATCCTTGTATTTTTTATAACATAATAACATAAGATATGCTACTGAAGGGATAAAAATCTTACGCTGGCGCTGCTGATGGCTGATAGTCTTGAATTTTTAAAATCTCAGTTATATTTTAGGAAAAAACTTATTCTCTATAACTACAAGCTCTGATGCCAATCTGTAACACCCCTATTTTTACCATATAGCAACAGAAGCTAATCTGGGGTATTACTTCATAGTACCATAGTTACAATAATAGAAAATGCCAAAAAGACATTTTTATAAAACAAATGTTATCATTCATTTATTTAAATCAGAGTTAATAAACAACTATACATACGCTGTACAAACACAGGTTTCCCAAAGATATAGTTTTATTAATAGAATGATAACTTATTTAAGACACCACCCTTCGCAGCACGCCAGTCTTCATTCACCTGAGATATATGCTTAAAGTGAACGCGAATGTTGAGTGAATTTATAGGTTTTAAATATCATTTGAATACAAATATGACTCTAGGGCTATAGTGTTATACACCCAGTTTTCAAATTCATCGATTCTTATTGCACTAGGTTATGACCCCGCGATTAGACATAATCAGAAAAATCTAACAAATTGACCTTAAGCAGGAAGATTGCTAGAATATCCTGATTTTTAGTAAAATTAAGTATATTTATTTAGCCTAGGAATGGACCATTAGCTGCTAGCAAGTGCGACTTTCCCATATAAGAGATGTCAGTCTCCAATAGTACTATTCATAATGTTAGCGCACATTAAATGATTAGTGGTTCACGATTAAAAAGGGACTTTTAATAGAAAAAAGTAAACATAGTGTCAATAATCATATAAGCAGCATACAAAAACACTTGTATTCTAGTTTTGAATATATCCCCCTCACGGGTTTTCAAATTGTTTATAAGCTTTTAAAAGTGAGGCTATAAACTCACCTTAGCCTATAGGGTCTTTTGATTATCCAACCACAACCTTCTCACTAAATCTGGACTGACACACAATATGTATATATATCAAGTGTTAGTAATATGAGCTTAGACTCATATCCTTTTATCAACAAATAACCCTAAAACATGAAGCAAAATACCAATTTATCTTGCAAAAACAGTGTTATGTGGTATGTTTGTGTTTGTGTACATTTGTGTAGGTAAAAGGATACATTTTCAAGCAAACAAGGAAAAATCAAGCTCAAATGGATGAAAAAGACAAAGAAGGATCAAAAGTGACAAGACTTTGAAGTACAAGGACATATCTTGACAAATTGTCAAAGTTGAAGGACTAAAGTGCAAATATTGTGAAAGTCAAGATTCAAGTCAAACTTGGTCAACTCTCAAGTCAACTCAGTCAAAGGACCATTTTATTCAAGAATGAAAGTTGAAGGACCAAATATGTCAAAAGAATGAAGCTCCTAGCTCAAAACAACAATCTGCTAAATCAAGGGACTAATTCTGCCAACATTTGAAAGTTATTCAAAGTTTAATCCATGTATACAAGAATTGGCCAATGAGAAGAGAGGAAACAAAACACACGGATCACCTAGCTATGTAATTAATTCCCACTCACAACCGCCATGCAATTAATACCCAATCACAACAGTTGGATCCGTGTGATCAATTTTTAGCCAATCACATGTTGACACGTGGCATCTTCTTCATCAAAAATATTTGCCAGGATCGCGTTTGAGCTACAATCCATTTCATGAAAAGATGTCAACACCAAAATTGATCATTTTGAAGAGACGAACACAATGGTACAAGTCAATTAACATAAAGATCAATAATAAAGAAAAGCCCAAATCATTGTTCATACCTGCAAATGCAATTATGCAGAATTGTCCACGTGGAGAGCTGGGATTGGTCCTGACACGTCACCAACCCCAACAACCATCTTCCTTACGTCTATAAATAGATGGATAGGACTTCATTTGTACTTGTAGCTTAATTTTGTAAAAACACACACTTCTAAATTTCCTTTCAATTTTCCTTCTCCTTTACCCTAGCTACTCAAGAGTCTGACAAACTCTTGAGTTAGTTAGTTAGTTACTTACCTTTTAACAACTTTGTAACCGCTTTTCATTGAATAAAATTCAAATTTCCCATTTCCCGCCAAATCTGTTCTTAATATTACTGCTCATTTCCTGCTGCTATTGGATACTTGTGTTGCTGTTTTGTGTTTGTTATGATCATAGATTGATCATAACTGACCTTGAAGGAGTTTGTTAGCTGTTTGAGAAGAATTCAGTTCATTCCATAGTTTTTTGAAGATTTCAAGCATGTTGATGATATCTGTTGATTTGTAGTTGTTCTTGTTGATTGATTGTTGTCCTAGTGATAAGGTGGTTGTTATCACTAGGCTAAGAGAGCACAACGCTCCTCTTCTTCCCAAAGGTTTACTTCAAAAGGTTTTAAAAACTCTTGTTTCAATTCCACTCAATAAGTCAAATGCATGCTACCTTTCTTAGTGTAATCTTGATGTTTGCATGATAAAAGCTGTTTAGAGTTGCTGATTGTTTGATCTTTGGTTGCTTGTAGCTTATTTCGGTTTACTTGTTCTTTGATTTGGATTAAGTTCTAGCTTATAGCCTTATTCAGTCATATTTTGGCCTTTTACTTTGATTGAAGTTCTAGTAGTAATAAGTACTTGCTTGTTTCTTTTAAACCTTTCATTTTGATCACTGAGTCTAGTTTGCTATAGATTTTCATTCAGTTCAATTTCAAAATCAAATAGTCTTCACAAATTTTCATAAAAATCAGATAAAGGAGTGTTTGGGATTAGCTTATAAAGAGTTTTAAAGAATTGAGTCCTGGTGTTTTAGAACTCATTTGCAGTTAAAAGGTGGTTATCAAGTGTTTCAAGTCATTTACAAGTCAAAAAGATAGTCAAACAGGCAAATGGCATTAAAAATGTTTGGGTCAATTTCAGTCAGTTTTGTCATTTAGAACTTGTCATTTTGATTTGGCTAGTACTCACTTAATACTTGATGAAATTGTACCAAATTTGTTCTCATTTGTAGCTTATATCATATAGATTCAGATTCCAAGAGCATTTTCTACAGTTTACAATAAGCAAATAGGAATAAGCAAAAATCAGTTAAGCATAGTTAAGTCAAGTTTCTGTAGATGGAAACTGAAAATTTGAATCTCTTAATCCTCTTCATTAACATGGCCATTTTTCTTCACAAATCCACTTAAAACATTGAGTTACTTGATTTTTGAAAGTTTCAGCTTTTTGAAAAATAAGTTGGTCAACGTTGGTCAACATAAGCTCATTTTCAGCTTAATTCAGATTCCCAGCTTATTTCTTGATGAAAAATGTTCTAGTTTGATTTCCCGTTCATTAATTGAGTTGCTTAATCAGTTTCAATAAGAAAATCAAGTTGTGATTGTCTAGTTTTTGTTATAGCTTATTTTGGGCTTATTGATAAGTTCTCATTTGCTTATTTCTAAACTTGAGCTAAAATCCTTGTTCACACGTAGCTTATTTGGGATTTAAAACGTATTGCAACTTGTTTCATTGAAAATGGTTCAGTTTTAAGCTCAAACGAGCTTATTTGTTTGCTTAATCCGTTTTTGGCTTAAATAGTTCTAGAATTTGCAAATTGGTCCCTAATGTTCTAAGCAGTGTTTAAACTTTGCTAAACTTCTAAGTTTTTAGGGTTTGCAAGTTTTAAGTCCTTGTAGTTTTGAGATTGTTTAATTTCAGTTAGAAAGTTGTTAGTTTGTTACATTTTGGTTAGTTAGTTATAAGTTTTGCATATTTGATCCTTGTAGTTTACTGTTTTACACTTTTAGTCCTTAGAATTGTTAGAATTTACATTTCAAGCATTTATCTTTCCTAGAATTTACATTTTCAGTCCTTTAAGTTTCATATTTTACATTTTGAATTTTACTTGAATAAAAACTTGGTATTTGCAAGATGTTTTACATATAAGTAGGTAATATTTTTCCGTTTTGCAAGGCTTTGTTGAATTAGCAAATAGAATATCCAAACAAGTTTAACAACCAAAAACAGTTAAAAACCCGATATTGGTTGGACTTTCCATTAGCAAGAACTGAGAAAAAACGAACTGAATTATACTACATTTCAGTTAGTCTCTGAGTTCAATCTCTTTATATACACATTCTTTGATTCAATTATTTTGGAGTAACAATATCATTGTTCGGGCCATTATACTCAAAAGTCATTCTATAAACGTTTGAGGAGCGAGGGCACTTTAAATCGTAAACCCAACCACTCAGTCAGAGCGTAATATCGAGATGGAACATATTGGCAAAAATAGCCCTTGTAGTTATAGTTTGGTATATTTACACTTTTTACCCTTAAAGTATATAGTTTTATAAATTGCAATTTAAACCTTCAATATTTAACCTTAAGATCTCAAACTTTACAAAATTTATAATTATAGATTTTACTTTCATAAAATTACACTTTTGGCCCAAAATGATAAATAGTTTCAGAATTGACAGGTTTTAGTCACTGAACTTGTAAAAATCACATAACAAGCTAAAAAATGATCCAAATGATCTAGGATTTGAAAAAAAAGTTTATGAACACATTTATAATCATAATAACAACACTTATCCAGAATTATAGCTTTTGAAATGGGTTTTTGCTCATTATTTAATGTAAAATACAAAATTAGGGTTTTAAGACATCTTTAACTTATATCTTTCATTTAAATTGATGAAACTTAGTTTCTTTTAGATTATCTTTCTAACATAATTTTGGCATTATAAAAAGCCTAAATAAACATTCTTACAAGATCAAAGTAATATGGTATATTTTTGTGTGTTATTGTTCGTACTCGATTCAATTCGAATTGATCATGGTTTAGGGTGGACTTATCATTTTTGATAACTAAAAGGGGGAGCTTTTGATTATCTATGTCTACTTGTAAAATAAATGATAAAATTATTAAACTCTAAAATTTATTAAACATAAATATAAAAAAATAGGGATAACTATCCTTGAGAAATCAAAAGCTAATTCGGAATCAAAACTGCTTATCCGGAATCTATTATCCAGAATCAATAATTCTCAAGTAGTTCGGAATCACTTGTGATAATCTAATCCGGAATATGAGTCTTGAACTCAATCCGGAATGTAGGACTTGTTACAATCCGGAATCCTCAAAAATAAGTAATCCAGAATATGGTAAATAAAACCTTATCCGGAATCCTTTGTCATGTTAGCCGGAATACTGACTTACTCACCTTATTCGGAATGTACGAGCTATAAGTAATCTGGAATGTGCAAAATTATGTAATCCAGAATATGGTTCACACATTATCCGGAATCCCTTTCTTGACTTATTCGGAATAAACTTTTCGCATGCAATTTGGAATGCTGTTTGAGCTTATCCGGAATACCACAATCCTAAACTAATCCGGGATAAATCTTTGTTCCTAATCCGGAATAAATGAGTAAACTGCTTATCCGGAATATGCTGTGAAAACAACACAATCCGGAATAAAGTATGAAGAACCTTATCCGGAATGTATGTTTAGGGTGTAATCCGGAATGAAGATCTTTGTGAAGTTCGGAATAAATAGTTGCACTTAATTCAGGAAAAGGTTTGAAAGATGCTATTCGAAATACTAGGGTTTTAATAACCCAGATTAAGAAAATAAGCTATAAACTAAAATAAGCACTTACCAAAAACTTAACCAGTTTGATTTTTAGAAAAAGCAAATAAGCCACAATTTAAAAACTATGAAAACACTAAATAAGCTAAAAATTAAAAATTAACTTTTAAAAGATTTAAACTATAAAACCACTTAATTAAAAATAAGCTAAACACTAATAAGCAATAAGCACAATAAGCTAAAACATGAAACACATCAATCAATAAGAACAAACTCATAAGCAAATCAATCAACAATCAACATGATTAAGAAAACTACATGATTAACCAAATCAAAACAATAGATTATTATTAAGAAAGGAAGAATGAGAAATACTAAAAAGCTTTAGTTAATGAAGTAGATTAAGATTCAATTACCAGGTTTAAAAGATGAAAGATTAAGTAAACTTGAAAGAAAATTCTAGAGAGAGAAAGTAACACCTACTCCTAATTACCCTTTAAAAAACTAAAATGAACTAACTACAAAATAACTCTTAATGGCCTATTTATAGGAGGAGGAGATGTGGTGAGGTTGCTTCTCTCTTTCTTCTTGTTTTCTCGTCTTTTTAAATAACTCGACTTCGCCTCGGGATTTGTCGAATGATAAAATGAACTCGTCTTCTAATTTTGTTATTTTAGTAGACTTGGTTCTTCGACTTCGTCAAACTTTCGTCTTTAGACTTTTTCTTCGATAAATCTTCAGAATAGTCCTTTGACTTCCGTTCTTCGTGCACTTATGATCTTTTGACTTTGTCTTTTGTCTTTTTTCTTCGATAAAATCCTGTGAAAGCCGGTGTTTTCTTCCTTTTTTATATTTTTCTCCTAAAACACAATAAAAACATAAACCACGCATAATTCCGACTTTTACAACATCAAATACACGTTTTGGTCTTGTTTTTATTATAATTAAGTGGTAGAAGGATAAGTGTTTTCACACTTATTAAATCCCCTACGCTTGACCATTCCAATGCCCTCATGCAATGCATTAGTTACAAAGCACGATTTACATTTTCCATCATAATTAACCCACCTTGGCCTTTATTAAATACAAGACAATAATGAAACTAAATAAAAATAGAAAATTACAAAATACTAGAAGGAAGAACAAGTAAGGAAATCTAAGACTTACATTAGGGTTTTGGTTGTCACGAATGTATATCACCCTCAAGTTTCACGTTCCCCATACTAAGCTTAAAAACGAGAACATTGTTATTATAATTAGTAAGCTAACACTCACTCATGTGGTTCAATTATTCGCTTAGACTCCCTTATTCCTAGGTGTATCTCTTATATTTTATTGTTGTCTTGAATGATCATGAGGATGCATTGTTGACTTATTTCGATAGTTTATTTAGGCTAAAAATAAAGTAGGACGATTTAATCAATAGTTAGCTAAAGGTCAAAATCATTTAAAACTGCTTCTCGAAACCTCATAAAGTTCATATCTTGACATAACTCGTTTCACGATTTGAGACCTTTCTCAGATTGATATTTGGCATTGACTTCATACTTCGAATCTTGAGAGATGTTCTTGAAATAATGGTCTTCTCTTCATAATAAGAATTTTTTCACTTGAAGTTTTTGAGAGATTCTTCAAACTTGGACCATGACTTCTTCATTTTTCTCTAATCTTTATTTGGGATTTTGATATACAACGATCCGCTTCCTTTTTAGACTTGGATCTATTTATCCTCATACCTTGCTAGGGTCTTTTCGGCTAGACTTCTCCATGATCTTTAGGGGAGTATTTTCTTTTCGTCGTGTGTCTCGATCCTTCATATTGATTTTTGATAAATGATTCTTCACATCACTTTGGATCTTTAGCAACAAAATGTAGCCCTCATGCCTTGTTAGGGCCTTTTTGGACTCGCCAATCTTCGCATCCCGCTTCAATAAGTTATGCCTTGGCTATGAACTCTAATTAATACCGAGCAACTTTTAAACGACCTTGTGCTAGAAGATAAGTGAATTTTCAAATCGTACGACCTTACTTATTGCAATTATATATTAGCAAGCGATGGGTGAAAAAGCTCATAATTAACTCACATAAATTCATGAAATAATACCAAACTTATAATTGACTCTATCATTTCTCGTTCTCCATAATTTAAAATCTCAAGGAATTAAGACTCGTGGATGCTTAGCCTATTAACTCAAAGTTTTGGGTTTTCAAGTCATCTATAGGATCTAGCAACTTCTTAGACTTTTTTAAGTTTAGAATTTTCATTTTAAAGTTCCCTTGATAACCAAATTTCTAGGATCAATTACAGGAACTTGCGAAAAGTTCTTGTTCTTAAACCCGTATGAGTTAATACTTTCGCGTTTTAAAGCCCCCTATATATAAGTCTAGCAAAACTTGATTTAAATACGTTAAAGATACTGGCTAGATTAAACTTGGATAAGTAAACTCGGGTTGAGTCAAAAGATTCATGACGGGCCTAATATATCAAAGACGTCTAAACTTGTTAAAACCATTTTATTAATTTATTTTTCTTTTGACTTTATTCTTGAAATGAAATATATACATACGCTGTGATGACAAAAGGAAAGAACATAAAAGAAAATAAATGAAAAATACAACTAGGCCAAAATAGATCAAAATTTTTGAAAAAAGTCGAAAAATTAAATTTCTGGTTAAAATGAGGACATATTCATGGAAAAGCCCACTTATTACTTCGATAGAAGTCCCCCATACACTTGATATAAACATTGTCCTCAATGTTTATGCATGTGTGAGTAAACTCCCCTACACTTAGCACATTGTGCACTTTGTTTAAATCTTGCTAAAGAAGAGACGACTCTAATGATTTCAATGTCAACATATAAGATATGAAATATTGAATCACAAAAGTTTAGGATAGAACCGGGAAGACATGAACACGGGATTACGGGTCGTCAAATATCATCAAAAGTGGATCTTGGAAAGCTTTAATCCCTGCACATCATAAGAAACAAGACAACAAACACCTACGTGGCTCCCCTACACTTATTCTGAAATCGGGTAAAAAGGATAGATCATCGGGTTGCCTCCCGAGAAGCGCTTGTTTTTGTTAACCGAGTCACGAGCCTGACTCGACCCAGAACTAATTCAAGGGAAACATGGTGAGGGATGGAATCATCTCAGGAGATATTTCCTCACCAAAGTACAACTTAACACGTTTGCCATTCACCTTAAAGTTTGGCCCATTTGGTTGAGATAACTCAATGGTGCCATAAGGGAAGATTTTGGCAACGGTGAATGGACCAGACCAACGACTCTTAAGCTTTCCTGAAAAGATTTTCAACCGAGAGTTAAAGAGTAAAACTTGATCACCTATGTGAAACTCTCGGTTCTTAATCTTGGAATCATGCATGAGCTTAGTCTTCTCCTTGTAGATCAAAGAGTTTTCATAAGCCTCATTCCTTAATTCATTGAATTCATTGAGTTGGATTTTCGTAAGATCACCAGCTTTGTTGATATCAAAATTAGCCCATTTCAAGGCCCAATAAGCCTTATGCTCCAAATCAATGGGGAGGTGGCAAGCCTTTCCGTACACAAGGCGATAAGGGGTACAACCTATAGGTGTCTTATAAGCGGTATGGAAAGCCTACAAAGCATCATCTAACTTATCGGCCCATGAGGCACGATGCTCTCCCACGGTACGTTCTAAGATTTGTTTAAGTCCATGGTTAGAGATCTCGGCTTGACCATTAGTTTGTGGATGATACGCGGTGGAAAGACGGTGATTGACACCATACTTAGCCATGACTCGAGCAAATTGATCATTGCAAAAATGAGTCCCGCGATCACTAATGATAGCACGAGGAACACCGAATCGAGCAAATAATTGTTTCAAAAAGTTCACAACCACCCTCGCATCGTTAGTAGGTAAAGCCTTTGCTTCAACCCATTTGGATACGTAGTCAACGTCTACGAGGATGTACTTGTTCCCTTTGGATGATGGAAATGGCCCCATAAAGTCGATGCCCCATACGTCAAAGATTTCACATTGTTGGATGAAATTTTGAGGCATCTCATCTTTATGTGTGATCTTGCCTTGTCTTTGGCAAGCATCACAATGTTAAACCATTTCATGAGCGTCATGATAAATGGTGGTCCAATAGAATCCGGAGTCAAAAACTTTCTTCGCGGTATAGTTAGGACCAAAGTGACCACCGGTGGGTCCTTTGTGGCAAGCTTCAAGAATTAGTAAAGCTGCCGACCCATCAACACACCTACGAATGACAAGATCCTCACATTGCTTGAAAAGGTAAGGGTCGTCCTAATAATAGTGTTTAATATCCTTAAAGAATTTTTTCTTTTGTTGGGACATTAACCCTTCCATAAGAACACCACCCGCTAAATAGTTTGCAATATCCGCAAACCATAGGATATCGTCAAGATTGGAGTTAATAGACATTAAGGCCTCATGGGGAAAGTACACATTAATTTCTTGATTAGGAAGTTCCCCTTGATAAGGATCCTCGAGTCTACTAAGATGATCCGCGGCTAGGTTTTCTACTCCCTTTTTATCACGAATTTCGATTTTAAATTCTTGTAGGAGCAAAACCCAACGAAGGAGTCTCGGTTTAGCATCTTGCTTGGTCAACAAGTATTTCAAGGCGGAATGGTCGGTGTAAACGATGGTGGTGGAAAGATAGGGTGGAATTTCTCAAAAGCATACACTACGGCTAAAAGCTCTTTTTCAGTAGTGGTATAATGCAATTGAGCCCTCGTCATTTTCTTGCTAGCCTAATGGATTGGTTGGAAGTGTTTGTTCACTCGTTGACCTAAAACCGCTCCTACTCGCTAAATCACTAACATCACACATGAGCTCGAAAGGTAACTCCCAACTTGGAGAGACTAAGACCGGTGGGTTAGTTAATTTTCCTTTAAGAAGTTCGAAAGAATCGAGACATTCTTGAGAAATGATGAAAGGAGCATCCTTTTCTAAGAGGTGATTCATTGGTCGAGCTATCTTAGAGAAATCTTGGATGAAACGACGATAAAATCCCGCATGACCTAAAAAACTCCTAACTCCTTTGACGGTGGTAGGTGGAGGAAACTTAGCAATGACGTCAACTTTAGCACGGTCGACTTCGATACCGGCTTTGGAAATTTTGTGACCTAGAACAATGCCTTCTTTTACCATGAAATGGCATTTTTCCTAATTAAGAACGAGACGAATGTCTTCACACCGTTTAATCATACGTTCTAAATTGGCAAGGCAAGATGAGAAAGAATCACCATAGACTGAGAAATCGTCCATAAAGACTTCCATAGTTTCTTCAACCATGTCATGGAATATAGCCATCATACACCTTTAGAAAGTCCCAGGAGCATTGCATAAACCGAAAGGCATTCTTTTGTAAGCAAATGTTCCATAAGGACAAGTGAATGTGGTTTTCTCTTGGTCTTTTGGATCGATAGGAATTTGAAAATACCCGGAGAAACCATCTAAGAAGCAATAGTAGTCATTACCCGCTAAACGCTCGAGCATTTGATCCATGAAAGGAAGAGGAAAATGATCCTTACGAGTGGCATCATTGAGATTACGATAGTCTATGCAAACTCGCAAACCCGTTACGAGTCGAGTAGGAATCAACTCATTGTTTTCATTGGGAACAACGGTTATTCCACCTTTCTTAGGCACCCAATGGACGGGACTAACCCATGGCGAATCCGAAATAGGGTAAATCATTCCGGCATCTAGAAGTTTGATAACTTCTTTCTTGATGACGTCATGAATTTTTGGATTAACCCTTCTTTGGCTTTGGATTGCGGGTTTAAAGTCATCTTCCATGAGAATTTTATGAGTGAAAAAGTTAGGATCAATTCCACGGATGTCAGAAATTTTCCAAGCAATTACTTTCTTATGATTTTTGAGCACATCGATAAGTCGAGATTTTTCATCCTCTTTTAAGTCCTTTGCAATGATGACGGGTAACTTCTTATTGTCTTCTAGGAAAACGTATTCAAGATGAGAAGGTAACTCCTTAAGCTCTAAATCTGGAGGATTGTCAATGGAAGACTTAGTCAAATTAGGATCATCGTTTGTAACTTCCATAGGAGAAGGTTGAGAAATATGGTCCTCATTGAGAAGTTTCTCAATGGTACGAATGTCTTCTTCCCAATCGAAGGGAGAATCGTCATATTTTAAGTCCACATCCCCTAAACTTGCTTCAACTTCTTTCAAAAGAAAGTCACTTTCTCCAAATGGAGTCAATGATGGAGCAATAGAAGCTACGTTCTCAACATGAGGTAAAAGAGAAAGACCACTTTTACAAGCTCTTTGAAATGTTCTTCACAAGCCTCATCAAGTACGTCAATGAAATCAACGTCTCGTGTGCATAAGGTTGCTTAGAAATTATACCCATGTTAAAGACGATTTTGTCGTCACCAACTCTCATGATTAATTCGCCTGCGGCTACATCAATAAGAGTGCGTCCGGTCCTCAAGAATGGACGTCCAACGATTAATGGAACACGGGGATCCATCTCATAGTCAACGACAACAAAATCCCCCGGAAAGGTGAATTTGTCAAAACCGACGAAGACATCTTCGGCTATCCCCACCGGATAAGCAACTGTACGGTTAGCTAACTCCAATGTCATTCGTGTGGGTAATATCTCGGGTAGAGATAATTGTTTACAAACGCTTAATGGCATTAAGTTAATACTAGCACCTAGATCGGCTAGGGCCATACAATTCTCTATCCCGGGAAAGTTGCAAGGAATAAGAAAACGACTCGGATCACCAAGTTTGGTTGATAATTTCCTTAAAAGAACCGCGGAGCAATTCTCATTAAGTTGAGTTTCAGCAATATCAAGAAGTTTTTCCTTGTCACTTAAAAGATCCTTAAAATTTTTAGCATATTTAGGCGTGTGAGCAAGCGCCTCAACAAAGGAGATGTTGAAATTCAATTGTTTAAACATTTTAAGAAAGTTTGAAACTTGAATATTATCCTTGTTCTTCAACTTCACTTTCCTCAACCTTGAAGGATAAGGTATGTCGGGTTGAGAGGAAGGATTTGGAATAGATTGGTCACTCACATCCTTTGGTGGTGGAGGGGTGGGGTTGGAAGGTGAAGAAATTGGTGAAGGTTGCTCGTTGTCCTTTAACACAATCACCGGAGTAGGTTTAGGAATCTCGGGTTCCTTATAGCCTTTTCCACTACGGGTAGTGATTGCTTTCATCTCCCCTCTTGGATTTGCAATGGTGTTACTCGGAAGAGAACCCGAAGCAGAGGGTTGATTACTTTGGAAGAAACTAGCCATCATATCCCTTAAGTCATTTGTTTGATTGCTTAAAGAATTTCTCATGTCATTCCTAAGCTCGGTTCGAAGATCATTCCCTTGTTTAGTCAAATCTCCCTTCTAGTTAATAATTTTGCTTTGAAGATTTTTAGCCAACACGTCATTAGTCCTCACGTAGGTTTCGGCCTCTTGATTAAATGTCGTGGATTGGCTAAAAGGTGGAGCTTGGTAAGTGGGTGGTTGATAGGTGGGTGGTTGGTAAACTTGATTATTTCCTTGAGGTGGATATGGATTTCTTTGGGTTTGATATTGATTAGGAGCTAGAGGTTGGCTTTTATTGTTGCGATTGAGGTTGTTTTGGTTTTGAGGAGGAAAATCGAGTGGTGAAAGAAAATTGTTTGAACGATAACTTAGCAAATTACGGTCACCTTGAGGACGTGCTTGATAGCCTCCCGTAGAAAAGTTACCGTTAGCCGCATACACGTTTTCCAGATTGTCATGAGTAGAAGGAAAATCGGTGTATGAATGAGGACCGCCGCAAGTCTCACAAGAAAGTGCTACAGCTTTAACTTGTTGATATTGGTTCGAAGCCATGGTTAAGATATATTTGTTCATGTCGGCTATTTGGCGGGTGAGTTTGATGAAATCGGGGTTTGAGGAAGTAGAAGAAACATTGACCCTCAGAGTATTTTTTGAGGATGCGGATGAATCCCAATTTTTGTGATGAGTGGTCATGTTCTCGATTAGCTCTCTACAGTCCTCGGGTCTTCTTTTCATAAATGTACCACCGGCGGCGGCATTAATCGTATCACGATCACGAAAAGTTAAACCGTTGTAGAAAGTATCAATTAGAGTGACGGGGAGCATATTATGGTTAGGACAACGATCGATCAAGACATTATAACGTTCCCAAGCATCGAAAAGAGACTCATTGGGTTCTTGAGTGAAACCACTGATTTGATTCCTAAGACTAGTTACCATGGATGGTGGAAAGAAGCGCGACAAAAATCTTTGAGTCATTTCGTCCCATGTATGAATTTAGTTTTTAGGAAGACGATCAAACCATTTTTCGTCATTGTGGGATAAAGTGTGTCGAAAAAGATGAAGACGGAGAAAATCCATGGTAACACCGGGAAATTTCATGCTTTGAGTGACGGTTACGAATTTATCGAGGTGTTCGTTGGCATCATCATCCGGTAATCCGCGAAATGGGCAAGCATTTTGAACTTGTTGGATCATGTAATGCTTCAACGAAAATTCGGGAGCCGTGATTTGCATCGGCGCAATCGGTCCTCCACATCCAATTATTGTCGGTTGGCATAACTCCTCCATCGTACGAAGGTCAGGTTGAGGGTGATGGTTGTTATTATTCACAACGGGGTGTGGTGGATTGTAATTATTATTTTCACCGGCCATATCTAAGTCTTCACGAGTCTCGGGCTCAAGATTAAACGAAGATCGAGTACGCATACACTAAAAATACAATACAATATTTTTGATTTTTATCTTCTTCTTTTTTTTTTGAAAATTTTATATTTTTGAAGGATTTTTCGAAACTTTATTATGCTATGAAAATAACGTTCCCAAGAGAACGGATCCCAAAATCCAATTTTTCTCACAAACAACCGTTAATCTTTACGAAAAGAGCCGGTAACGGCGCCATTTTAATATGGTATATTTTTGTGTGTTATTGTTCGTACTCGATTAAATTCGAATTGATCACGGTTTAGGGTGGACTTATCTTTTTTGGTAACTAAAAGGGGGATCTTTTGATTATCTATGTCTACTTGAAATAAATGCTAAAATTATTAAAATCTAAAATTTATTAAACATAAATATAAAAATAAAAGAGGAATAACTAACCTTGAGAAATCAAAAGCTAATTCAGAATCAAAAATGCTTATTCGGAATCTATTATCCGGATTCAATAATTCTCAAGTAGTTCGGAATCGCTTGTGATGATCTAATCCGGAATATGAGTCTTGAACTCAATCCGGAATGTAGGACTTGTTACAATCCGGAATCCTCAAAAATAAGTAATCCAGAATATGGTAAATAAAACCTTATCCGGAATCCTTTGTCATGTTAGCCGGAATACTTACTTACTCACCTTATTCGGAATGTACGAGCTATAAGTAATCCAGAATCCCTTTCTTGACTTATTCGGAATAAACTTTTCGCATGCAATTTGGAATGCTGTTTGAGCTTATCCGGAATACCACAATCCTAAACTAATCCGGGATAAATCTTTGTTCCTAATCCGGAATAAATGAGTAAACTGCTTATCCGGAATATGCTGTGAAAACAACACAATCCGGAATAAAGTATGAAGAACCTTATCCGGAATGTATGTTTAGGGTGTAATCCGGAATGAAGATCTTTGTGAAGTTCGGAATAAATAGTTGCACTTAATTCAGGAAAAGGTTTGAAAGATGCTATTCGAAATACTAGGGTTTTAATAACCCAGATTAAGAAAATAAGCTATAAACTAAAATAAGCACTTACCAAAAACTTAACCAGTTTGATTTTTAGAAAAAGCAAATAAGCCACAATTTAAAAACTATGAAAACACTAAATAAGCTAAAAATTAAAAATTAACTTTTAAAAGATTTAAACTATAAAACCACTTAATTAAAAATAAGCTAAACACTAATAAGCAATAAGCACAATAAGCTAAAACATGAAACACATCAATCAATAAGAACAAACTCATAAGCAAATCAATCAACAATCAACATGATTAAGAAAACTACATGATTAACCATGCAATTTAGAATGCTGTTTGAGCTTATCCGGAATACCACAATCCTAAACTAATCCGGGATAAATCTTTGTTCCTAATCCAGAATAAATGAGTAAACTGCTTATCCGGAATATGCTATGAAAACAACACAATCTGGAATAAAGAATGAAGAACCTTATCCGAAATGTATGTTTAGGGTGTAATCCGGAATGAAGTTCTTTGTGAAGTTCGGAATAAATGGTTGCACTTAATTCGGGAAAAGGTCTGAAAGATGCTATTCGGAAAACCATGGTTTAATAAACCGGATTAAGAAAATAAGCTAAAACCAAAATAAGCACATACCAAAAACTTAACCAATTTGATTTTTAGAAAAAGCAAATAAGCCACAATTTAAAAACTATGAAAATACTAAATAAACTAAAAATTAAAAATTAACTTTTAAATGATTTAAACTAATAAAACCACTTAATTAAAAATAAGCTAAACACTAATAAGCAATAAGCACAATAAGCTAAAACATGAAACACATCAAATCAATAAGAACAAACTCATAAGCAAATCAATAAACAATCAACATGATTAAGCAAACTACATGATTAACCAAATCAAAACAATAGATTAGTATTAAGAAAGGAAGAATGAGAAATACTAAAAAGCTTTAATTAATGAAGAAGATTAAGATTCAATTACAAGGTTTCAAAGATGAAAGATTAAGTAAACTTGAAAGAAAATTCTAAAGAGAGAAAGTAACACCTACTCGTAATTACCTTTTAAAAAACTAAAATGAAGTAACTACAAATTAACTCTTAATGGCCTATTTATAGGAGGGGGAGATGTGGTGATGTTGCTTCTCTCTTTCTTCTTGTTTTCTCGTCTTTTTAAATAACTCGAATTTTTCGACTTTGTCTCGGGATTTGTCGAATGACAAAATGAACTCGTCTTCTAACTTTGTTCTTTTAGTAGACTTGGTTCTTCGACTTCGTCAAACTTCCATCTTTAGACTTTTTCTTCGATAAATCTTCATAATAGTCCTTTGAATTCCTTTCTTCTTGCACTTTTGATCTTTTGACTTCGTCTTTTGTCTTTTTCTTCGATAAAAGCCCGTGAAATCCCGTGTTTTCTTCCTTTTTCATATTTTTGTCCTAAAACACAATAAAAACACAAACCACGCATAATTCCGACTTTTTTAACATCAAATACACGTTTTGGTCTTGGTTTTATTATAATTAAGTGGTAAAAGGATAAGTGTTTTCACACTTATTAAAAAGCCTTGGTTAACATAGATTTTACCTAAGTAGCTCCAAAATGGCTCCTTTTGGCTTCTTATGAACACAACTTGCTACCAAAGCTTCAAGAGCTTTAATGGAAACCTTCTTGAACTGGTTTCTGGTCTTGTGGGATGTCCTTAGACGTATATAGAGGTGGAAATGGTGAATGGGTAGGAGATACAAAGAAAACGGGGTGCAAGTTCTTCCTATGTCCATTCTCCCCTATTTATACTAGTTTGGCAACTTAGGCTCCAATTTAAGGCTTAGGACGTGTAAGATAGATAGAGTATTGACGAAGGGAGGCTAGTGAAGGTCTACACTAGTTCTTAGACTCTAGGTTTGATCTAATCCTTCCTTGTGGCTCAAAATAGATCACAACAACATATGAGAATGGTGATGTTTAGCAAGCAAGGAGGTGATGCACCTAATTTTCACACTCCTAAAATATCTTACACGTCATAAATATTATGTTTTGAATTTGGTATGGAGGGAAAAGGTTTGAAAATGAGTTTTGGAGGCAAAATACAAAACCGGATTCAATTTCTGGGGCTTGTAACTTATGATTTGTGTTTTTGGTGATTAGGGAGTTAGGAAAGTTTTTAGTGAATGATTAAGGCTTAATTAGGGTTTAGACATTCTATTTAAGACATTTGGGTCCTTGGTTTGAAGTTTAACAAAGGTTGTGAAAATGGGAAGTATACTTTTGTAGATAAGGGTTTTCTAATGATCTAGGGTTTAATCTTAGTAAATGTGATTATCCTCCTCTTAGCTACTGATGTAAACTTAATTTAGGTCCTAGACATTGTGTCTTAAGTGTCCAAAGAGTTCTTACACTTGGTTTAAGGGTTTATTTTAAGTAAACATGTCTAAAGAGTGAAAATACCTATTTTGACCTAATTTACAAGTCATGCATTGAAATCTTGTACCTTGTTCATTAGGGTACTTGTACATTGTCTTAATATAATCTTATAATCTTAATGAATTCCTATGAGTATTTTTATACTCGTCCTTAAAGAACTAGGTGATGATTCTATGTAGATTTCTTAATATAAGGGTTTCTATATCATTAAGCCTAATGACTTTCTATTTTGGGTAATCAGCGTTTATGTCTTAATGTACACTTATTCTAAGTCTTATTGATGAGACTGCTTTTATACATAGTCTCATCGTTTAAATAGGGCTTAAAATGCATTAAATATCATCAAAATACCCATATATATGCTTGTGTTTGTTACTTGTGTATTTTAGGTATAGATATTGAGATAATGACAAAAGATCACAAGAATCATGCAAAAACAAACACGGGAAACAAAGCCGCACATTGAACCAAGCCCTAATGAAGTTTTCCCAAGAAAACCCTTGAAGACTTGAAGATTTATGAAGAAGGGTCCTCCAATATGGAAGAATTGACACTTTATACCCTTGTATCTTCATAATTACAAGTTTGGTCCCTAAAGTTTGTCAAAAATGCAAAAAGGGCCCTCCACTTTGAAGAATTAGCCATTTTAGCCCCTCAACAAAGCTAAATTGTCAACCATTATCCTCCATAAAGTCAAATTTATCATGAAGTCCTTCAAAGTACAAGAAATTACAAGTTTGGTCCTTTGAAAATCCCAAAATTACCAAAAGGACCCTACACTTTCAACATTTGGCAAGAATGGTCCATCATAAATGAAGACATGGCAATTTCAGTCCTCCAAAATGCCAATCATACAAGTTAAGACAATAATCCATCAAGAAAATGCCAAAACAGCCCTTCAAGTATCACAAAATGGCAAGAATTACCCTAAAAATACTTTGGAAAAGTATTTGGGGCAAAAGTGTGAAAAGTAAAACTTTAATAACAAAGGGATCCGGATTTTTGTGCAATATTTACAAAGTGAAAGAAGAAAATAAGAAGGGGGGTTAAAGCTGGCCAGACAAGATACTTACCTAGACCACTCACACCATGACACTTGTCCCACTCACTCCTCTCCTCCAATCACATCCCACCAATCGTCCACATCAGCTATCCACTCACCAATTTAAATAACTAATCCTAACAGATTAGTTAAATCTTGGCGCTTAACACATTTTTAAACCCAAATCTGGATCAAACGTCACACTATTCACTCAAGAACAAGGATTAGGGCTTTTTGATTAAGAAAAAATTAAGCCCCAATATTATCCAGATTTATGATTAATGATGTCATAATCAAATCCCAACCTTAATATTGGTCACCACATCACCCCACATGCTGCATGGGACCTCCCCTGCTACGTCTTAGAGGAAGAAGACAAAGAAGAGCCAGTCATCCAACGTCCCATAATGTGGCTTACTTTCTAAGCTTCATACAAGCCCTTGGATCCTCTTTTCACTTGCCAGCTACCACTAAACTACAAGAAGGAGTCACATGATTCACTAAAATTCAAACAAGCTTCAAGGGCATTTTTGGAAGTTCAAAGCTAGGGTTTACGTTTTCCTTTGCATTTCTAGATACATTGTATGCCTATATAAAGGCACTTAGGCTTTACATTTTACTTGCTTTTGGTTTTTCCTTGTTCAACAGCCTGTAAATCCTCTTTTCTGTTAATAAAAGTGTGTTGAGTTTTGTTGAAGAAAGACCAAGTGCCACTTTATTCTTAGCTTGTTATTGTTATATGTTAACTGAAATTGAACCTAAAAACATTTTTTAAACTGAAAAATGGGATTTTGTTAACCCTTTTTATTTTCTATTATCGTTCCACGGATCGACTCGAATTTGACCTCCAATTAACGTTAGACTATATTTGTTTTTGGTGACAAGTATTTTTGGAGTTTTTAAACTAAAAGACTAATTAAAAATTAATCTAATAAAACTTAAGCGTTAAACTTAATCTAACTTTAAAATCTATTTTAAACTTGTAAAAAAAAACTATTTAAATCTTAAACAAAATTAACTTTTAAATTTAATAAGTTGAAAACTAAAACTTTTTAATTAAAATCTATTTTTTTAAATGAAAATTAAACTAATGTAAAAAACTAAAAAATAAAACTTTAATTGAAAACTAATTAATTTTAACTAAAAACAATTTTTAAATAAAATGAAAACAAATTTAAATTTATAAAAGTAATAAACTAATTTTTTAAACTAAACTAAAATATATCAAACAAAAAACTAAATTTATATCTAAATTTAAAAACTATTTAAAATAAATGAAAAATATTTTTTTTTATCTTTTTTATATTTTTTAACAAAACTGAATAAAAAGAAACTTTATAAAAAACTTTTAAATAAAATTTAATAAACTAAAAACTAATTAACCTATTTAATTAAAAACTGCCAGACTTAAACTTCCTATATTAATCAAACTATTGAAAGTAATACACAAAAGAGTGTCTAGAGGAGATGGAATGGGCGCTTGTCTGCTAGACGAGGGGTCTGGGGTTCGAATCTCACCCCAGACAAAACTTTGTTAATATTTTTGTTATATATTTTAGTAGACCTTTTAAACAAACAGTCAAATTGTGTCTTATAAAACTGAAAGCAAATAAATAGGAAACTGATAAACAGATCTGAATATAACGAAAATAAGTAAGCATATAAATGAAACAGTAAAGTATATCCAAACAAACTAACAAATTAAACTTTTTAAATAAGAAAATCCAAACAGTAAATAAGCTAAATAAATTCTAGATAAAAAATAAGCAAAAGTGAACTAAGAATTCTATAAGAAAAATAGACTTTTAACTAAACAGATTAAACTGACAAAAAGCTAACCAAAATAAGCTGAAAACTAAATAAGCTAAAAGGCTAAATCAACTAAGCTATCTAAACCAAATAATCCAAATAAGCAGTTATAGTAAAACAAACAGGAAGCAAATATGTAAACCAAAAGCAGATATATAGATCTAAGACCCTAAACTAATCTAGACAATCACATTATCTAAAAACAAAAGTAAAGCAAGTTTAATTTAAATAGACTTAAATAAAATCATGAACATAAGCAGAAGTTTAAACCAAATAAGCTAAAACGAAATAAGCTAAATAAAAAAACAGAAGTTCAAACCAAATAAGCTAAAACGAGCTAACCAAATAAGCTAACGAAAAGCAAGCAGCTTAAAACGAATTCAAAATAAGCAAAAAGCTGAATCGAATAAAATAAACTAACATAAATCTAAAAACTCATAACATTAGCAGATCCAAACATATCAAATAAGCAGTTAAATCAAAGAAAATAAAACTTAAAAGAGGAAAAAGAATAGAACCTCGATGACGAAACCCGTTGGGATGAAGGTTGGCGCTGAGCCACCTTGTGATCCGAATCAAACGCCTCACCGAAACATCATCGACATCTTCATCATCTTGATTCCAACCTCAATCCGAGAACCAAAGCAGGAACAGTAATCTCTTTTATATAATTTTTTTTATTTTTATTTTATTTTTTTTTATAATTGAATATAAACCGACAGTGATTATAATAAGAATAGTACAAAAAAAACAGTAATAAAAAATCATAAAGAATTGAACAGCAATTAAAAATGAGATTAAATTGAGACATAAATCTAAACATAGACGAAAATTAATTTAAATAAAACTTTTCATTAATTGATTAAAAATTACAAGAATGGAAATAAAGAAAATACATTAACCCTAATCTAATCTTTACTGAAAATTAAATCTAATTTACCCTACTCCTAAATTAATTTAAAAACTGGAAAATAAAGAAAAAGCTTAAAAATGGACTATCCCTCAATTACATGATGTGGGGGTTTTTATAGGCAAACCCTCAAACCATCTTCATAGCTTAAGAATTAAGCAATAAATCTTGACCGCATCTTCTTCTTTTCTCTTTCTTCTCTTCAAATCAACGGTTGAGATTAATTCTTGCCACGGATTGCCACGTTGGAGATGAGGGAGGACCACTTTGGTGGAAGTTGTGAAAAATTGGGGGTTTTAATTCCCATCCGTGAGAATTAACCGGATATGTAAAAAGCCCCAATAATTACTTGCGAATTTTACAGATTAAGGAGATTAGGGTTTGTGTGGGAAGAGTAAAATGGTGGCTGTGTATGATTTATGAGAGAGAGAAAAAGTGGGTGTGGGTTTTATTTTTCTTGTTTATAACGTCGAGTGACAAAAGGGGTGGGGTAAAAAGTTTATTAAAGATAAAAAATGTGTGAGTGGGGAACGTATTAAACGTTTGTATTGGGATAATTGTACACGTGTGGAATCAATGTGTGAGGGATGAGGATAGGAGTTGACCGAGTGTGTGACAAATGAATGAATTTACTTTGCTGTTTCATTCTAATTGTGAAATGGGCTTGGGCTCTTTCATCACACGTTTCAAACTTTTTGCAAAATGGCCTTTGACCATTAAATTTATTTTGTGAATTATTTTGGGCCTTTTGGTCCAATGTGAGAAGATATATTTTCCAAGTAATGGGCTTTTGGCCCAATACCCGATTGTGGGACCTACCAAACCCGAAATCTTCGAAAAAATTAAATCCCCGAATAAAATGACTTGATCCTTGGCATTTTGGTTTATTCTTCAAATCGTATCGATTTTGCCGGGTTTCGTGATCTTCGGCACACTTTTGGTTCTTTGACTTTCTCTTCATCTCTTTTTGGACTTTTCTTCATCATTTGACCGTGAAATCCCGTGTTTTCTTTCTTTTTGATCTTTTGTACCTATTTTAACACAAAAACAAAAAACCACGCGTAATTTCGACTTTTACGATATAAAACACATGATTAGGTCTTGTTTTTCCTCGATTTTAGTGGCAAAAGGATAAGTGTTTACACACTTATTAAATCCGCTACACTTGACCATTGCAATGACCCCATGCAATGTATTATTTCAAAGCATATAGTTACATTTTTCTCATTATTAACTCATCTTGGCCTTTATTAAGATATACTACTATTACTACGACGGAAAGATAAAACTTAAAAGGAGTCAAAAGTTTTAACAATTTATTTAACTTGGAAATTATTAGATGGAAGAAACTCGTAAGGAAATCTAAGACTTAGATTAGGGCTTTGGTGTCATGAGTATTAATCACCCTCAAGTTTCACGTTCCCCATACCAAGCTTAAAAACGAGATCATTGTTTACCATAAGTTAGCATAACTAACACTCACTCATGTGGTTTAGCTAATCACTTAGACCCCCTTATTCCTACGGTGTATCTCTTGTATTTTATTTTTGTCTTGAATGATCACGAGGATGCATTTTTGACTTATTTCGATAATTTATTAAGGCCGAAAATAAAGTGGGACGATTTAATCAATAGTTAGCTAAAGGACAAAATCTTTTAAAACTGCTTCTCGAAACCTCAAAAAGTTCATATCTTGGCATAACTCGTTTTACGATTTGAGACCTTTCTCGGACCGATATTTGGCTTGTACTTCAAACTTCAAATCTTGAGAGACGATCTTGAAATTATGGTCTTCTCTTCATTTTGGTATACATCTTCATTAGGAGTGAAAGATGCTTCAAACGTTAACCACGACTTCTTCATTTATCCTCTTCTTTATTTAGGATTTTGATATACAACGATCCGCCTCCTTTTCGGACTTGGATCTATTTATCCTCATACCTTGTTAGGGTCTTTTTGGATAGACTTCTCCATGATCTTTAGGGGAGTAATTGCTTCTCGTCGTGTGTCTTGATCCATCATATTGATTTGGATTAATGATCTTCACATCATCTTAGGATCTTTAGCAAAAAGTGAATCCTCATGCCTTGTGAGGGCCTTTTTGGACTCGGGTATCCTCATGCCTTGTTAGGGCCTTTTTGGATAAGCCAATCTTCGCGTCTCGCTTCAATAAGTTATGCCTTGGCTATGAACTCTAATTAATACCGAGCAACTTTTAAACGATCTTGTGCTAGAAGCTAAGTAACCTTTTAAATCGTACAACCTTATTTATTGCAAATATATTTATTAATAAGTGATGGGAGAAAAAGGTCATAACTAACTCACATAAGTTAATGAAAGAATACCGAACTTATAATTAACTCTATCATCTCTCGTTCTCCACAATTTAAAATCTCAAGTAATGAGACTCGTGGATGCTTAGCCTAATAAACCAATTAAGGTCCATATGGTTAAGGATACTAGCTAGAGTAAACTTGGATAAGTAAACTCGGGTTGAGTCAAAATATTCACAACGGGCCTAATATATCAAAGATATCTAAAGTTGTTAAAACCATTTTATTTATTTATTTATTTTGACTTTATTCTTGAAATGAAAATTATTAATACGATGCGAAGATAAAAGGAAAATAGATGAAAACTACTACAAGGCCAAAATAGATCAAAATTTTGAAAAACGTTGAAAATTTTAAAAATTTTCCGGTTAAAATAAGGTCAAATTCATGGAAAAGCCCACTAAAATCTCGATAGAAATCCCCCCTACACTTAATATAAACATTGTCCTAAATGTTTAAGCATGTGGGAGAATAAACTCCCCTACACTTAGGATATTGAGTACGTTGTTTAAAATCGAGCTAAGGAAAGGACAACTAAAGTGATTACAATTATTCGTCTTATTTATATACAAGATTGAATCACAATAGCAAAAACTTATCGAAGGAACCGGGTACACGGGAAACACGGGAACACGGGTCGTGTCAAAAGTACCAAAAGTGGATCATTAAAGCACATGTACCTACACACAACATCACAACACAAACAACCTACTCGGCTCTCCCCTACACTTATTCTAGAAAATAGATAGAAAAATAGATCATCAGGTTGCCTCCCGAGAAGCGCTTGTTTTTGTTAACCGAGTCACGAGCCTGACTCGACCCCGAATTAAATGGTCCATGGGGAAGCCTCGAATGTTATACCAGGATCAAAAATCTTATCCTCGGTCCCGGAGGAACAAAATAAATGAGAGGCAGGAGGATAAGTCATAGAAGGTAAAAAGGTCCTCTCAACATACGAAAAATATGTGAGGTCGTGATCCACGGGAGGTGGGGTGGGTAAAGGAGACAAATTGTCATCCACTAAAGACAATGGATGGTCACTATTCGGCAAAGCCGTAAAGGTGTCTATCATAGAATGGTTAATGTCACCTCCCGGGTCAAAGCATTCATCCTCATGAACGTGAATCTCTTCGATTTCTTCATCATAGATAGGCTCGTCAAACAAAGGTTTGTCGTTCCCCTCATTGAGGATTTTAGAAATTCTCTCGAAGAGATCATGATCAAGTACGAAACCATCATTCATTTGTGTGATTTGTTGATAAGTTAAATCCTCACGAATGTGGTAAACGTAATTCTCATTAGAGGAGCGTTGATTAGGTAACTCCTCGAGAATTGGATGAGAATCGATGGTAGAATCAAAAGTAATTGGCGAAGAGGCAAATGTGAATTTGTCAAAATCCGAGTTCTCAAAATCAATATCAATATCAAGTTTTAAAACACCATTTGCCTTCTCATCAATACCATGATCACAATTAAGCTCATGCGAGAAATCCAATAACACGGGATCATAAAAAGCATCCTCGTGATACAATTTCTTGATACTCGGGGTATAAAAGTCATCACTAAGGAGTAAAGAATCCGATAAATCATTAGTATCATGGTTTTCAAAAGTCGGTCTTGGTAAAATAGGCGAATCATCCTCATCCGATCCCGAGGAAAAATTAAAAATGTAGTCGGAATCACAAGATAACTCATCCCTATCTACAAACTCCTTAGGTGTAGGACAACTTATGGGTTCTTCTTCTATGCACTCACATTCCTCAATAATAGGTTTCTCAAAACATGTCTCGCTAAGAGGATTTGAAGAAAGCATAAAGTCATTTGAAGGGGTAGGTGAAGGAGTCATAAAAGAAATGGGGTCATCAACGGGTAATGAAGGCTCAAGAATAATCACGGGAATTTCCTCAATAGGTGAGGAAAGAGGAGAGCTAATAGTATCCGTGGGTGTCAACACCGGAGGGTGAGTAAAACTCATGATAATCTCCGGGCCTTGTCTCTCCTTTATTGGCGGAGAGATGGAAGGATCCACAGTGGGAACATCACTACTAGTAGTGGTGTTAGCCTCAATATCATTACTCAAAGACGGCTCAATATCAAATTGATCTTGATAGGTTTCTAAAAAGAGCATGAATTTCCTATCGGTTTCCTCTTGCATTTCTCTTAAGAATCTACCATGTTCCTCAAGTTTATGTAGAATTAAGTCCATTTGAGGTTGTGAAATACTCCCTTGATTATAGTATTGAAAATTTCCTTCATTTGGAAAACCTTCATTATTTGAAAACCCTTGATTTTGAATTTCCACATAAAATAGTTGATCATATTGTGGTGGGTCACTAGTCGTAGGAAAACTAGGGGAGCCAAAATAAGTATTAGTATCATAACACATACTTTCCTCACTATAATAAACCTCCTCATAAGTTTTGTCACAATTAAAATAAGCATGAGGCCCACCACAAGTCGTACACTCCTCGGACATAATCTTATAACGCTCTTCTTGCAATATTTCCCAAATCGGACGATTATCCATGGTAGTGTCGAAAGAAAACGAAATAACAATAATTATTATGCTACGTAATATATTATAATAAAAGAAAAATCTTTTTGTATTTTTTTAGAAAAATATATAAATATAAGAAAAATCGAAAGAAATCGAACTAAAAATTAACACTAATACGTAATATTTTTGGTGTAATACTTTTAGGAAAAAGTATTACTTTTTGATTTTTTAATTTTTTTTGTGCAATTCTTAGGAAAGAAATTGCTTTTGTGATTTTTTAATTTTTTTGTATTTTTAAGTTGTTGATTTTTTTGTGTTTTTGATTTTGTTGCAAGAAACGTAACGTTCAAAAAGAACGGATCCCAAAATCCAAACGTCTTCACGAAAAATCGTCAATCGTACGAGCGAAGCGGCAGCGGCGCCATTTTGAAAAATGGGATTTTGTTAACCCTTTTTATTTTCTATTATCGTTCCACGGATCGACTCGAATTTGACCTCCAATTAACGTTAGACTATATTTGTTTTTAGTGACAAGTATTTTTGGAGTTTTTAAACTAAAAGACTAATTAAAAATTAATCTAATAAAACTTAAGCGTTAAACTTAATCTAACTTTAAAATCTATTTTAAACTTGTAAAAAAAACTATTTAAATCTTAAACAAAATTAAATTTTAAATTTAATAAGTTGAAAACTAAAACTTTTTAATTAAAATCTATTTTTTTTAAAATAAAAATTAAACTAATGTAAAAAAACTAAAAAATAAAACTTTAATTGAAAACTAATTAATTTTAACTAAAAACAATTTTTAAATAAAATGAAAACAAATTTAAATTTATAAAAGTAATAAACTAATTTTTTAAACGAAACTAAAATATATCAAACAAAAGCCTAAATTTATATCTAAATTTAAAAACTATTTAAAATAAATGAAAAATATTTTTTTTTATCTTTTTTATATTTTTTAACAAAATTGAATAAAAAGAAACTTTATAAAAAACTTTTAAATAAAATTTAATAAACTAAAAACTAATTAACCTATTTAATTAAAAACTGTCAGACTTAAAATTCCTATATTAATCAAACTATTGAAAGTAATACACAAAAGAGTGTCTAGAGGAGATGGAATGGGCGCTTGTCTGCTAGACGAGGGGTCTGGGGTTCGAATCACACCCCAGACAAAAATTTGTTAACATTTTTGCTATATATTTTAGTAGACCTTTTAAACAAACAGTCAAATTGTGTCTTATAAAACTGAAAGCAAATAAATAGGAAGCTGATAAACAGATCTAAATATAACGAAAATAAGTAAGCATATAAATGAAACAGTAAAGTATATCCAAACAAACTAACAAATTAAACTTTTTAAATAAGTAAATCCAAACAGTAAATAAGCTAAATAAATTCTAGATAAAAAATAAGCAAATAATCCAAATAAGCAGTTATAGTAAAACAAACAGGAAGCAAATATGTAAACCAAAAGCAGATATATAGATCTAAGACCCTAAACTAATCTAGACAATCACATTATCTAAAAACAAAAGTAAAGCAAGTTTAATTTAAATAGACTTAAATAAAATCATGAACATAAGCAGAAGTTCAAACCAAATAAGCTAAAACGAAATAAGCTAAATAAAAAAAAACCGAAGTTCAAACCAAATAAGCTAAAACGAGCTAACCAAATAAGCTAACGAAAAGCAAGCAGCTTAAAACGAATTCAAAATAAGCAAAAAGCTGCATCGAATAAAATAAAATAACATAAATCTAAAAACTCATAACATTAGCAGATCCAAACATATGAAATAAGCAGTTAAATAAAAGAAAATAAAACTTAAAAGAGGAAAAAGAATAGAACCTCGATGACGAAACCCGTTGGGATGAAGGTTGGCGCTGAGCCACCTTGTGATCCGAATCAAACGCCTCACCGAAACATCATCGACATCTTCATCATCTTGATTCCAACCCCAATCCAAGAACCAAAGCAGGAACAGTAATCTCTTTTATATAATTTTTTTCTTTTGTTTATTTTTTTATTTTTTTTATTTTTTTTATAATCGAATATAAACCGACAGTGATTATAATAAGAAAGTATAAAAAAAACAGTAATAAAAAATCATAAAGAATTGAACAGTAATTAAAAATGAGATTAAATTGAGACAGAAATCCAAACATAGACGAAAATTAATTTAAATAAAACTTTTCATTAATTGATTCAAAATTACAAGACTGGAAATAAAGAAAATACATTAACCCTAATCTAATCTTTACTGAAAATTAAATCTAATTTACCCTACTCCTAAATTAATTTAAAAACTGGAAAATAAAGAAAAAGCTTAAAAATGGACTATCCCTCAATTACATGATGTGGGGGTTTTTATAGGCAAACCCTCAAACCATCTTCATAGCTTAAGAATTAAGCAACAAATCTTGACCGCATCTTCTTCTTTTCTCTTTCTTCTCTTCAAATCAACGGTTGAGATTAATTCTTGCCACGGATTGCCACGTTGGAGATGAGGGAGGACCACTTTGGTGGAAGCTGCGAAAAATTGGGGGTTTTAATTCCCATCCGTGTGAATTAATCGGATATGTAAAAAGCCCCAATAATTACTTGCGAATTTTACTGATTAACGAGATTAGGGTTTGTGTGGGAAGAGTAAAATGGTGGCTGTGTATGATTTTTGAGAGAGAGAAAAAGTGGGTGTGGGTTTTATTTTTCTTGTTTATAACGTCGAGTGACAAAAGGGGTGGGGTAAAAAGTTTATTAATGATAAAAAATGTGTGAGTGGGTAACGTATTAAACGTTTGTATTGGGATAATTGTACACGTGTAGAATCAATGTGTGAGGGATGAGGATAGGAGTTGACCGAGTGTGTGTGACAAATGAATGAATTTACTTTGTTGTTTCATTCTAATTGTGAAATGGGCTTGGGCTCTTTCATCACACGTTTCAAAGTTTTTTGCAAAATGGCCTTTGACCATTAAATTTATTTTGTGAATTATTTTGGGCCTTTTGGTCCAATGTGAGAAGATATATTTTCCAAGTAATGGGCTTTTGGCCCAATACCCGATTGTGGGACCTACAAAACCCGAAATCTTCGAAAAAATTAAATCCCTGAATAAAATGACTTGATCCTTGGCATTTTGGTTTATTCTTCAAATCGTATCGATTTTGTCGGGTTTCGTGATCTTCGGCACACTTTTGGTTCTTTGACTTTGTCTTCATCTCTTTTTGGACTTTTCTTCATCATTTGACCGTGAAATCCTGTGTTTTCTTTCTTTTTGATCTTTTGTACCTATTTTGACAAAAAAACACAAAACCACGCGTAATTTCGACTTTTACGATATAAAACACATGATTAGGTCTTGTTTTTCCTCGATTTTAGTGGCAAAGGATAAGTGTTTACACACTTATTATAAACCTTGTGTAAGAAATTACACATTGGATCAAAATTTGATATTTTGCTAAGTTTTCTTGGTACATCTTGGAATTCTTGGGATATAAGCTGATCATAGCATCCTAATTGTGTTATTAAGGTGTTGTGAAGTTCATATCTTGGGGATAATCAAGAGTGGGTACAAGAAGTTGCATTAATCAAGTTTATTTTCCAAAAAGTCACATTTCTGTTTTGATATTGTGCTTCTAACCTTGTTGAATCTTAGCAGGGTTGCTGTTGGAAGCTTGTGCTTGTTCTAGCTAGCACGTAAGCTCTAACATTCGTGGGTGTGGATGTACATCCATGAGGTTTGTCTTGAAACCTTGAAAATCTGATAAATATTGGATTTTTGTGGATTTTTCCTCTACTTGTGTTCTTGGTGAATTCTTGGCTTAAATCTGCTTAGTCTTGCATGATAATGTTGTTTATATGCTAGATTGATCATTGGGTAAACTGAATCACACTTTTTTTGTTTAAAATTTGATTTGAAAAGATAAAAGGGTGTTTGGGACTACCTGTTTAAGTTTGAATCTTGTTATTGTGTGAAGGAAAGTTTGTGTTTGTGCTTTATATCTGTTATATGCTTGGTTGAGAGTGTTTTGCTGCAAGTTTTGGAGTTTGAAACCTTGAATCACATAATCTGCTATAACTTATTGAATTTAACTGTTTTTTACCTAAGATTTTGGTGAAATCTAGTATTTGTGCATGCTTAGGGTTAAGAGTTGTTAAAACATCATTATTATAACTTATGTGATAGATCTTGAGGTTTGAATCTGGCTTGTTGGTCAAATACATCAGCAAAGTGTAAAACTGCATGTTCTTGTGTTCATCAGTAACTTAAGGTGCTTGAATCTTGCTTAAAACTTGAAATCATTGCATGAAACCTGTTTAGACTTGTTCATTTGAGTTTATAATAGCTTGTGTATGCATGTGGTTGAGTTTGGCTGGCTGAATATTGCTCTAAGTGCTAATTGAACCTAAACTGCTTATTGTGCTAAGTCTGTGACAGATCTGGTGATTGTTTGAATTAACTGTACAAATTGGCTGTTTCTTGTTGTGATTTATTGATTGTTATTGACTCCTTATGATCCAAAGATCATTTGGGTGCCTTTGTGAAATCTGAATCTCCAAAAAAGTCACTAAAGACAAAAAGTCAAACAAGTCAAGCAGTGGAAAAAGTTTCCACTGCTCAACATCCAAAACTAGCCCCTACTAGTGTTAATTTGTACTCAGCTTATCAATAAGCTATTTTAGCTTATCCAGACCTGCAACAACTTATTTTTGGTGATAGATCTTCATTATTTGACCCATTTGATTAGACTGGAGCTTATTGGACTTTGACTTTGACTTTTTCTAGAAAAACCAACTTAATTGACTTTTTCATAAGTGCTTATTTGCTTTTTCCAGCTTATTGAGTCAGCTTATTTGAAAACTTTTTGTTGGTTTTGCTTAATTAAGTCATTTAAAAGCTTTAGAAACTTGAATCAGCTTTTGCGGTGGCCTAAAACTCAAAAACGATTATTTTGTCGTTTTCTATAGATTGCTTATTGCATTTTCAGGCTTATTCCTTGGGCTTATTTCAAATTTCTTTTTACAGAAGTCTTATTTAGGACAAAAGAAGCTTGTGTGTCTAATTTGAGCTTATGGCATTAGCTTATAGCTTAATGGGCCAAAAAGCCCATTAAGAATAAGCTGTTTGGTATAAGCTAGCTTATTTCACACTTTCAGCTTTTGGGCCTTTGGAAAAAGTTGTTTAAAATCAAATTTTTAGTCAAGTAGTGCTTTTTGGGCTTATTTGGGCCACTTTTTCATTTTGGGCTTAAATTTGGCCCATTTAGGATCTGTTTTGGGTTTAGCCCATTTTCTAGGCCCATTAAGGGTATTTAGGTAATTTCAAGTTCATTTCTGAGTTATTTAGGTTAAGTTAAGCTAGTTTGCAACTTTTTAGAACTTTTTATGATTTTTGGATTTTTAATAATATTTTAATATTATTTTATTGTTAAAAATTAAAAGTCTGGTTTTCTAAGTTTTTATATTTTTCCTAGGTTCTAAACACTTAATTAGGAATTTTGCAACTTTTCAAATATTTTTAGGGTCTTTTAATTATTTTCTAGAATTATTTTAAGTTTTAATAGATTTTAATAGTTTTTAATTGTTTAAAAATAGTTTTTAGTGGTTTTAAAATTTTGAAAAATACTTTTTAGTTTAATTAGGTTATTTTAAAGGTTTACAAGCTTTAAGATCTTGTTTAGGACTTTTTATTAGTTAATATTGATTTTTAGGGCTTTAATTAGCATTAAAAAGTTAATATTTAATTAATTAAAAGGTTTTGGCAAGTTTGGATTTTTTTAAACTCTTAGAATATTTTTGTGGATTTTTTAGTGATTTTTAGGAATTTTTAGGGTAAAATTTTAATTTTGGTGCTTTTTACGGTTTTACGTGTATACCTTTTTCGTCTTAGTTTAATACGACATCGTAACCGTCATTCTCTTCTTATCCCATTTCTATTTTTCTTTCTCACAAATATAATCACAAAGATAATCCAAATCATTACACTCATAACACACTAGCCTCCTTGAGAACGATCCCCATTTTGGGTCATTTGTACACGATTTTCCTAAATCGTCGTGCTTACCCTAAATTACACTTTGTTTTCCTAAACAAGGTTGTAAAACTCATCTATCATTTTGGTGCCACTGCCGGGGAGGCGTGTTGTGTTTTGATTTGGAATTGTTGTTTTTATATACTAACCATAATAGTATTTGTATTAGTAGCACTCTACTAATACGTATTATCAGTTTTCGATTTTTGTGTGAATACTATTACTATATTGTATACATAGAACAATAAATTCACAAGTACTCCAAATACGTGAGAAATCACAACCTTGACTTGGGAGGTCATTACCCAATCATTGTATTCAAATCTCAAACCAAAGAAAAAGGAAAAAATAGATAAATACTTTCGTGAAGCTCAATTTTGAAAAATACAAACTATAAGGTGGGTATAAGGGGGATATTATAAAATATATCCTAAGGAAAAAGGCTCTTAAGTGCTTCGCGCCGCCGCGTTTCCCCGCTTGCTTGTGAGTATTTGATTTTGAGAGCTAATCGAGGGTTTTGCCGCCCAAAGTATTACTAAGTATCATATATATTTTCTTGGTTTCAATTGATTAAACCCTCTTGAACGTTTCGGTGTTCCACCAACGTTCTAAAGTCATCGAAGGCATTCACTTCAAGTGATCGTTTTCATTCCTTGAGGCTTCTTTAATCAAGAGATTTGATTAAGGACGAGATTTGTGGATTTTTGTCTACTTAATACATTCACCAAAATCCAAAAAGGTTAATACAATCAAAAACCACAAAAAAAATTTTAAAAATACAAAACACCAAAAAGAATCCTCTTTGCTCGTCCCCTCGTTGTACGTGACGTTTATGCTAACTCGTAATCAAGAAAGACGTGCACGTAAGCGAAAGAACAAAACTCCTACTCCAAATCTTTCTAGTGAGGAGTCTCCTATTGACGAACCCATTGTAAGAGAAGCACCAACCATGGCGAATCGAACTATGATGGAGTTACTTCAAGCACCCACCGAGGGTTATGGAGAGGCTATTGTGATTCCCGCTATCCTTGCGGATAATTTTGAAGTGAAAACGGGTTTGTTGTCGATGATCCAAAACAACAAATTCCGTGGTGATGAGAAGGACAATCCACACAACCATATCCGCCAATTCAATCGTCTTACCGCCACTTGCAAGTTTAAGGATGTCTCGAATGACTCGATTAAGATGATGCTTTTTCCGTGTTCTCTAGCGGGGCCTGCTAAAATTTGGTTGGAGAAAGAGCCACCCATTCTATATTGACGTGGAAGGATCTCGTGTCTAAGTTTGTGAACCAATTTTTTCCGCCCTCTAAGACTACGCATTTGAAAAACGAGATTTCAAAATTTTCACAAGAGTTTAATGAAAGTTTTTCAACGGCTTGGAATAGGTTTAAGGAAATGTTACATGAATGTCCTCATCACGGTTTTTCCGACTTGCATCAAATTGACACGTTTTACAATGGACTTAATGATCATGAAAGGGATTATCTTAATGCTGCCGCGGGTGGTAATTTTTGTGTAAAACGGTTGAGGAAGCTTTGGTGATAATTGACAATAGATCTAAGGTGTATAGTCCTCGTAGCACGTCTAGTGTTCGTAAGGCTTCGTCTTCGGCTTCACCTTCTTTGTCTACTACCATCGATGCTTGCCAAATTGAGGCGAACTTGGAAAACAAGATTTTTGATAAGCTTAAAGGACTTTTGATTGAGTTTAAAGTTGGTGAACCAAGTTCTCCCACTACGGCTAAAGCGGTTGAGGTTTCATGCATGTATTTGTGGTGGAGGTCATGATTTCTACGAGTGCATTACCAACGCTGGTAACACTTCGAGTGCCTACGCGGCCACGGGAACTTACAACCAAAATGGTTAAGTTACCCACTCTAATCAATTGACTCCACCGGGTTTTGGATCAAATCAAAATGCTAACAACAACTATCGCAACAATCAAGTTGGTTTCAAAAACAATTACAACAAGGGAAACTATGGTAATCAAGGGGCTAATAATCAAGTTTCAAACAAAAATCAAAATGATTTTCAAAACAACAACAAAGGTTTGCAAACGTTGAAAGATCTTCCAAATGAATTTGTTGAATATGCTAATGGGAATGATGCTATGTTTGACAATATTCAAAGAGAAATCATTAGCCTAAGATCCGAGTTTAAGAATGACTTGAAGAAAGAGTTAAAAAATGAGTTAGCTAATGAACTTAAGATCCATACCAACAAGATGGAAGGAACCGTAACTGGGTTACAACAAAACCAACAAAAAATGGAACAACGACAACATGAGATAAAACAAGAAATGGTTAAAGCCGAGAAGAGGCAATCCAAGTTTGAAGATAAAATCTCATCTATGTTTGAGGCAATTATGTGCAAACCGTCTTCGAGTAGTCTTCCTAGCAACACCGTATCAAACCCTAAGGGTGAGATGAAAGTGATTACCACACGTAGTGGTAAGACACTTCAGGAACCGACTCCTCAACCAATTGCTCCTACGGAGGAAGCAATTGAGGAAGAACCCGAGGTGGTGGTCCAAAAGGAGCATGTCCCAATCCTACGAAGTACCGCTCATGCCACACCTACGGTTGACCCATTACCAACATTGGAACCCGAGATTCCAAAGGCTATGCCTATGCCTCAACCCACACCACCTTTGCCCTATCCATCGAGACTTAGAAAGGAGAAACGTCAAGAGCGCGACAATTACCAATTTGAGCTTTTTATGAAAATGTTTGGTGATTTGCACTTTAATGTGAGTTTCGCCGATGCTTTGGTCATGATGCCTCGATTTTCCGCTAACTTTAAGAGTATGTTGAACAACAAGGAGAAATTTCACCAATTGTCTAGTTGTTCGTCGGTTTATCTTAATCGCATACCTCAAAAATTCGGTGATCCCGGTAAATTTTTGATCCCTTGTGCAATCCAAGATATCGAGGAATTCTTCGCCTTGGCCGATCTTGGTGCTAGCATTAACTTGATGCCACTTGCAATCTTCAAGTCGCTCAATCTTCCTAATCTTACTCCTTCACTAATGTCTATCGAGTTGGCCGACCATTCCACGATTCCCGCATGTGGATTGGCGGAAGACGTTTTTGTGAAAGTGGGGAAGTTCTACAATCCCGTAGACTTTATCGTTGTTGATATTCCCACGGATCCTCAAGTTCCTCTCATTTTAGGTCGTTCATTTTTAGATACGTCTATGGCTTTGATCGATGTTCATGCTTGAAAGATCACCTTACGTTTCAACGATGAGGAACTTGTTATAAACGCAACTCAAAACTCTCAAATTTCTCATGTTTATTTCGTTGCAACCATAAACCTCGTTGATATGATCGACGTGGTTTAGAAGAATTTTCACAAGAAGTTCTAGGTTTTGGTGATGAAGAAACTAGTGGCAATCCCACTATGTTAGATCCAATTCTTGATAATTCGACACCGACCTTCACTTCATTTGAAGGTGGTGGTTTTACGTTGGAAGAATTCGATGTTCCACGTACTTGCAACGAAGACCTCGACAACGATGAGGACTTCTCGATTATCAAGGAATTTTTTAACGATTTCCCATTTCCTCCACCCGAGGAGGTTATGAGTATCGAGCCCAAATCTTCACTTGAGGAACCACCTATCCTTGAGTTGAAAGATTTACCTCCTCATCTCGAATATGTCTATTTGGAGGAGGGCGACAAGTTGCCGGTTATTATTATGAAGGAACTTTCGAATGATGAAAAAACCGCACTTGTCGATGTTCTAAAGGATCACAAAGGGGCAATTACGTAGAAGTTATCCGACATTAAGGGGATCGATCCCAAATTTTGTACCCACAAAATCTTAATGGAGGAGGATTACAAGCCCGCAATCCAATGTCAAAGGAGGGTGAACCCCAAAATTCACGACGTCATCAAAAAGGAGGTCCTTAAACTCCTTGACGCGGGAAAGATTTACCCTATTTTAGATAGCCCTTGGGTGAGTCCTATTCATTGTGTCCCTAAAAAGGGAGGAATGACCGTTGTGCCAAACGATGCCAACAAGTTAATTCTCACTAGACTCGTGACCGGATGGAGAGTGTGCATTGACTATCGTAAGTTGAATGAAGCCACTCGAAAAGACCATTTTCCCTTGCCCTTCATGGACCAAATGTTGGAGCGTCTTGCGGGAAACGATTTCTATTGCTTTTTAGATGGTTTTTCCAGTTACTTCCAAATTCCCATCGATCCTCGTGATCAAGAAAAACTACGTTTAAGTGTCCATATGGAACGTTTGCCTATCGTAGAATGCCATTCGGACTTTGCAATGCACCGGGAACCTTTCAAAGGTGCATGATGGCTATTTTTCATGATATGATCAAAAAGATGATGGAAGTCTTCATGGATGACTTTTCCGTGTTTGGTAATTCGTTCACTTCGTGTTTGTCGAATCTTGAGAGAATGTTGAAACGTTGTGAGGAAACCAACCTTGTGCTCAATTGGGAAAAGTGTCATTTTATGGTTAAGAGTGGAATCGTCTTAGGGCACAAGGTCTCGAAAGCGGGGATTGAGGTAGATCAAGCTAAGGTAGACGTCATCGCCAAATTACCTCATCCCAAAACCGTTAAGGGAGTTAGGAGTTTCCTAGGCCACGCGGGCTTTTATCGTAGATTCATCAAGGATTTTTCAAAGATCTCTCGACCCATTACACATCTTCTTGAAAAGAGGCACGTTTTGTCTTTGACGAAGATTGTGTACGAGCCTTTGAAATCCTTAAGAGGAAACTTACCGAAGCTCCCATTCTTGTTGTTCCAAATTGGAACCTCCCCTTTGAGCTCATGTGTGATGCTAGTGACTACGCTATTGGGGCCGTATTGGGGCAACGTCATGAAAAGCACTTCTTGCCTATTCACTATGCTAGCAAGACGATGACCGAGGCTCAACTAAAATACACTACAACGGAGAAGGAGTTCCTTGCCGTGGTGTATGCATTTGAGAAATTTCGACCTTATCTCGTCTTGACGAAATGCATAGTGTATACGGATCATTCGGCTATCAAGTATCTTATGGCTAAACAAGATGCTAAGCCGAGATTACTTCGTTGGATTCTCCTCCTTCAAGAATTTGATCACAAAATTGTTGACAAAAAAGGAGCCGAGAATCTAGCGGCCAATCATCTTTCTCGTTTGGAAGATCCTCACCAAAGTGTTTACGAGCCCAAGGAAATCGTCGAAACATTTACGCTCGAGACACTTGGTGTAGTGAATTCTAAGCTTGATTCTTCCACCCCATGGTTTGCGGATTTTGCAAATTACCATGCGGGTAACTTCATCATCAAGGGCATGACGACTCAAGAAAAATGAAAATTCTTTCGTGACGTCAAGTTCTACTTTTGGAACGACCCTTACTTGTTTCGAACTTGTGCGGATCAAATCATCCGACGTTGTGTATTTGGCACCGAAGCTTCTAATATCCTTAGAGCTTGTCATGAGGGACCCACGGGTGGTCACCACGGTGCTAATCTCACGGCTAAGAAGGTGTTTGATGCCGGCTTCTTTTGGCCTACTATTTACCGAGATTCACAAGATCTTGTGAACTCATGTGATTCATGCCAACGACAAGGAAAAGCCTCACAAAAAGATGAAATGCCACAAAATATCATCCAAGTGTGTGAAATCTTTGACGTTTCGGGTATAGACTTTATGGGGCCATTCCCATCATCTCGTGGTAATAAGTACATCCTCGTTGCGGTTGACTACCTATCTAAGTGGGTGGAAGCTAAAGCTTTGACCACCAATGATGCTCGTGTGGTAGTCAACTTTTTGAAAAGCTTGTTTTCTCAGTTTGGAACCCCTCGTGCGATCATAAGCGATCGTGGAACCCATTTTTGTAACGACCAATTCGAAAGGGTCCTAAGGAAATAAGGGGTTACACATCGGCTTTCTACGGCTTATCACCCGCAAACGAGTGGGCAAGTCGAGGTTTCAAACCGAGCGTTGAAGAGGATCTTGGAGAGATTCGTGGGGGAAAACCGACAACCTTGGTCGGATAAGTTGGACGATGCTTTATGGGCCTTTAGGACCGCTCATAAGACGCCCATTGGGTGCACTCCCTATAAGCTTATGTATGGAAAAAAATTGTCATTTGCCAATCGAATTGGAACACAAAGCTTATTGGGCCCTAAAGCATTGTAATGATGACATGGAGACCGCGGGAAAACACTAGAAAATGCAACTAAATGAATTGGATGAATTAAGGGACATTGCTTATGAAAATTCATTGATTTATAAAGAAAAAACTAAAAAGTTGCATGATTCTAAAATTAAAAACCGGGTTTTTAACATTGGGGATCAAGTTTTGCTTTTTAATTCTCGCTTGAAAATCTTTTCCGGTAAGTTGAAATCCCGTTGGTCCGGTCCATTCACCGTGACTCAAGTATTTCCATATGGGACCATCGAGCTAGCTCAAAATGATGGCCACAATTTCAAGGTGAATGGACATAGGTTGAAGCACTACTTTGGCGGGGAAGTTCCATCCTTGAACTACCTCGACCAAGTCACCTTCCCTAATGATAATTAGTATTGAGGGGATCGAGTCGAGCTCATGACTCGGTAATCAAAAACGAGGTGCCTCGTGGGGGAATCCCATTCTTATCCTATGTACATAATATCGCTTTCTAATGTAGTAACGTGTGGGGATTTGTGCCCTTCCAACCTTTGTTCCGTGGTTGTTTGTGAATTGTGGACTTTAGATGATCATGATCTTCACGATTGGAGCCTCTCGTGTTCGTTTTATGGGAGCACTCGATCGTTTGCTTTGAAGACTTTCTCAATATCCATGATATATCCTTTTGATGTTCTAACCTTAGGTTTATAGCACAATTCGTAAACGGCTATTGATTTAACGGTTACACCCTTTCCATGCTAGATTAGGAATTCGACTACGTCTCTAGTATGGGGGTGTTTGCACCCCTAGACTCGAAACATTGAGGACAATGTTTAACTTTAGTATGGGGGTGAATAGATACTTGCGTTGCTAAACCTTCACGCTTTCCAAAGTTTATCTTTTTGTTTATCGTTTTGTTGCAAATAAGGCTAAAATGGCCAAATTTTAAATTTTTTCTCATGTTTTATAAGTGTTTGAAGACACGAATGTAGGTTTTCCGATGGCGAGAATAAGAGTAATTTTTGACTCGACCGTGCGTGTTGAGCACTTATCTTTGGTTCCTTAACTTCACGATAGGCTAAGTCTCTTAAATGAGGACGAGAAATGATAGGGTTAATTATAAGTTACTATGCTAAACGTAGAGTACTCGTATTCTTTCAAAAACTCATGTGTTCTCGTTGTTTGCTTATTCTCCCTTCGCATGTAAATATTTTTTGCTTAATAAATATTAACTTAGCGGTTTAGTTGGGATTGTTGGGTTTCTAGTCTTTTCTAATAGCTTCCGTGTAATTAAATTGGGAAGACATTAAGGTATCGCCAGCGTCACGGTTTTGAAGTATTGGCACACGAATAATCAAAAGCTTCACCCAATAATAAGATTTCAAGTGCTCACCTAAATCAAGCAAACAATTTGAAGCCCCACAAGGCCGAATAATCTATGCAAAAATTGGAAGTGACTCAAGCCTTAATCTTCGAAGCTTTAAAGATCCAAAATTCGCCTTAGCGTGAGGATATACGTCTTTGGCTAATAAAACTACCGATGAGGTGGATAATAAAAGGCAAGGCAAGACCGAAGTCATAATAAAAGCTTCATGGCGAAGTTGAATAAAAGATGGAGGTAAACGAAAGATAATAAGGCCCTTCCGTTAGGGGGCGTATAAAAGTCTTGGTAATAAGTCTCATGTTCAAAACTATTATAAAACCGTGTTTATTGATTCTTCTTGTTGACTTAATTTTTTGACTGTTGATCCCAAACTTTGATCGATTTAGCTTTATGTATACGAGATTAGATCAAGTAATACACTTAGAGAAACCTTTGTATATGTTTATGACAATCTAAGTGTTATGCGGAATTAACACTTAAACAAGAACACACAAGATATAAACAAACTTTCACTTTGATTAATGATATCAAACTTGCTTACAATGAAAGTAGTTTACGAATGAAAACTTATATTGAACATTAACCTAAAGGTCTTCTTTTATAGACATAAGAAGCCTTGTACAATAATCTACGTATCAGCTATCCTAGGTAAAGATAAATATAGAAAATACATTGTTGTTCCTATCTTTACTAGAAGTAATCTAGAATATAATAAACGCGTAGAGTATATCTTCCATCAGTGCTTGTCTTCAATGTATCAACGCTTGACTTTGTCTTGTCAACGCTTGAGCTGTCAGCGTTTGTTTTACTCCTGTCAACGCTTGTTTTACTCTTGTCAGCGCTCAAGTGAACTGGCCATAATTTATTCCCAACAATCCTCCCCTACACTTGATATCTACTCCAATGATCAAGTTTCTGAATAAACATTAAGTACTAGGAGGAATCTTACAAACCTTCTCATATTGCTAATAAATAAATCTGATCAAGTCTTTCGCCACGTCACTTGAATAATCAATTTCCAGCTGAGTGTTCTTCATCTTCTCCAAGATATCCTTGGACATGAAATAATGACCATCCACAAGTAGATACTCAGCAAACTTTGTAGCAGTCAAATAATAAACACCAGCAGCTGAATACAATCTCCATTGAAGACCACTGAGATCATCTTCAAGATCCTTCCAAATAGCAGGATCCTCATCTTTTGGTCCACACATTCTCTTGAATGTGGACCACAGTTTTATTCCATTTGCTGAAGTTGGTGCTTCAGTCTCATACTTGGCCTCTAACAACCTCCATAGGTCTACCAAGTCTTCTCTATTACAGCTTACAACCAAAGATATAAGGGTGGTAAAAGTGTGCACCTCTTTTCCATACCTGCCAATCTTCCAAAATCCACATTCATCTTCTTCATAGCTCACAATTGGATTTCTAGAATCTAGTGGTAACACTTGTACCATATCTGAAGCTTCTAATGGTGTGAGCTTGAGACTCTTTCTTATGACAGCTTCACTTAGATATATTGGATCCATATCTTTAGGAAACTCAAGAGAAACTCCCTTTTTCACTGGTCTGGGAACAAACATTGCTTTCTTGAGCTCCATTTCCTCTGCAAGTTCTTCTTTTCTTTCATCAGAAAGAAGTCTTAGAGTGTTTGCTTCCTGCACTCTAACCCACATGGGATAAGCTCTACATTCCAACTCATCAAATGTCAATGCCTTCAATTTCTGATAAGTCCACCCTACTCCATGACATCTGAGCAACATGCAGTATAACTCCCTTCTATCCCTTTTCAACTCTGAGAGAATATTGCTGGCTTTGTGTTTCAAAATGATCTTGCAATCTTTTTGTACTCTAAGAAGAATCTCCAAACCCCATATCTGATCTGAAATGGTCAAGTGTGGATTCTCCATACATCTATCTTCCCAAGCATGATACATTTGAACCACCTCTGGCATATCAAATTCAACCTGCAATTTCAACTCTCTCAATTTCTCCTTGGCTAACTCATCTCCGTACTCAAGTCTTTCTGGCTGTTCTATGATCATAATACTTGAGTCTGAGCTAGCTTCATCACTTCCTTCTTGCTCTTCTGAAGTGACAACAAATGGTGATTCTTTCACCTCCTTTCTATCTTGTTCCATAATTTGTGCAGCCAACTTTCTATCAAACTCAATTTGAGCTGCATTCTTTAGAACAATCTCTTCTACCATAACACCCTTACCCTTATCTAATGGATCAATTGTTGGTAAGGTAGATGGTGATACCTGTGAAGAAACCTCCTTGATGATGGATGATGACTGGGATACATCACCCTCATTTGCAGGTCTGTCAACGCTCACTTTTGCTCTATCAGCGCCCAAAATACTCATGTCAGCGTCCAAATTCTCTTTGTCAATGCTCAAATTTCCTGCCTCAGCGCCTTTTGCAATTTCCTCCAACATGGCTGTAAATGATAAATTTAAGTTTGTAGGAGAGACTAAAGACGTATCAAAACCTGTCTGTTTCTTCAAACTTGTTAGGGCCTCAGCAACATCGAAAGATTGACCATCATGGCTGCCCTTATCACTCACATTTATTTGATCATCCTCCCCTTTGTAAGATTCCTCCATCCCTCTCCTTGCACTAGCAGTCTCCAAAACAACAATCCTCTCCCTCAATTGCTTGAGTTTAAGGCCTTGTGTGCTGACAACTTGTACCAAGTCTGCATTTTGCTTTTGCAAGCTCATGCAGACTGCCGTCAATTCCATTAGGGTCATTGGTTCCAATCTGCCCTCTTCTAAAATGGGTATTTGACCTCCTAAGTCAGATTCATTGGGCATGGATGAGGTCTTAATGATGGTGGGACTGCCTTGGACAACTTCTAAGCCAGAACCAATAGTCGCAGCCTCATCCATAACACCAACCACACTTGTGGTGGTGGTTCTCTCTGCTACATGGCTAGGACCACCAGAGGATAACACTCCAGTAGTCCTTTGGCGCTTTTGTAACCTATATTGTGTTGGTGGAGATGATGATGTGGATTGGGTGGATGTGGGTTGGTTAAGGGGTGTTTGGATCTGTGAAGGTTGTGTGTCAACGTTTGAAATAGGCACATCAACGCCAACATTTAACGTGTCAGCGTCGAAGGGTTCTTGGTCAATTTGCATATGTTGTGGGGAAGGTAATGGTTCTGGTATTGGGTCAATTTGGGGTTGGGGGTCTGGTTGAGGTTGAGCTGCTGCAATAACAGCAAGCATAGCTTGGGTTAAGGGTAGGTCACGATGTGGGGGTGAGTTCATCTTCATAAAAATTGCTTTCTTTTGCACAGGGATCTCATAAAAATCATTATGATCCCTTGTGCAGTATTCTTGGACATCAAAAACCATTTGTAAAAATCTGGGATATGCTAAAGTCATTTTGCTACCTTTATTTTTACACATGCCCTCAAAAATCATTTTGGAATAATTAAATTTTTGCCCAGTAGCAATACACACAATAGCACTCGTAATAGATCTATTGATCTCATTGTGTGCAGTGCACTTGAGACTCAAACATTGTAGGAGGACATGTATTAGGTACTTCCAGGCTGGGGGAAACTCCTGTTTATGATATTTATTTAAAGTACCTTCATCAGGAAAAGGATAACCCAAAGCCCTTAGTCCTTGTTCTATTTCACTAATGGGAAGGGTGGTTATACCATCAGCATCATCAAGATGCAAAGCTTGGCGTACCAAAGCTTCAGTAACCACCCAAGTTCTCCCATGAACAATAGAAGATAATGTAGTCACTCTATTAACTGTTGAGGAACTGACAGTGTTCCAAAACTGTTTAATATGTGTGACAGGAATGAGTGGTGCATGAGAAAGAGCATACCTAATAGGAGATGCGTTCAAATACGCCACCATTTGTGTGTATTGGGGAAACAGAGTATCATCAGCTTCAAGATACGCGATCATGTTGTGTTGGCTTCTGAACCCCAATTCCAAATCCGTTGGTTTAAACTTTGGTGCCATTGATGAAAGCTATTAAAAATGGTTGATGAAGATGAAGTTGATAAGAGAAAATTGTGTTAGACAAGAATAATAGGTACCCAGTTTAAAAATAGGAGCCAAATATATAGGAGAAGAAAATGCATGTGATTGGCCCAAAAATAGGCAAGTATTTTCAAAATGTAATCATGAAAATATTGAAAAATAATAAGTTTATCTCATGCATTAAATGAAAGTTATCAACTCCCAAAATTACGGCCTAAAAATATGTCAAAAAGTAACAACTGGGTAGGTCCCATTGAGTGTCAACGGTCAAAAATAACCTATCAACGCCCAACGGCTATATTCTTGTCAACGTTTGCCATAGCCATGTCAGCGTCTAAATTGGTCACAACAACGCTTGGAAAAATACTTGTCAGCGTCCAAAAATAAAAATGTTTAAAAATGAAAAATGACCTTAACAAAGTAATTTATCCTAGAGAAGATAACCAAAAAGCTGATAATTATTATAGGGCGGCAAGCACTGTCCAGTTATGCACACTTGCTTATGCAAGATAGACATATCAGTCCTCTAGTGTCCCTTGCTAACCAAAACTCTTAACAACTAAGTTACCTTATAAAATTACTTGTTACTCCCAGGTAAATCCCATAACAAAATTATTCCCAAGGCTCCCAACAGACCACAACCAATTCTAGGCCAAAAATGTCTTGGCAGCATGCATAGTATATCAACTTTGCATGCTACAGTGCCTCATGATTTAGTAAAACTAACTCATACTCACCAGTGGACACAATCTAGAATTGTGATAAGAGTATCATATGGATACCCAAACATCCTAAAGGTTCCTAAAACCTCCCCTTAAACTATGATACATAAGTTGCTAAAAACATGCATGAACATAAAAAATTTATGTCAAGATAGGAATTAAAAATTCCAACCATCATCCATAAACAAAAACATGCTCAAATGCTTCTCCAATGATCCATAAGCAACTCTGTATCCAATGGTATACTGCTAACACCACCTGCACATTTAGATTGAAAACCACAAAACTAACATTGTTGCTGACAACGCCCCGATAACACATGACAGCGTTGAAGAAAGCTTTGTCAGCGTTAGAAAAATATATTGCTGACAACGTTACAAAAACACTTTATCAGCGTTCAAGCAACCTTTGTCAGTGTTAGAAAAATGTAGTGGAAAATCTAAATCTTCAGAAAGACCAATAACAATGCATTATCCTGTACATACTTTTACAAAAAGACTCCAAAACACATATTATGTGAGATTGATCATTCTAATACTTGTTACCAAGTATTGAAATCTCCCAGCATCAAAAGGTTTAGTTAGTAAATCTGACACATTTTCTTTTGTGTCAACCCTATCTGGTTGTATTAAACCCTTTTCAAAACAATGTCTTATAAAATGGTGTCTAATTTCTATGTGTTTAGTTTTAGAATGATGTACAGGATTCTTAATGATGCATAATGTGCTATTATTGTCAACAAATATCTTGGTATGCATGAAATTATACCCATAGTCTAACAGCTGGTTCTGAATCCACAAAACTTGTCCACAACAAGCAGCTGCAGCCACATACTCATCTTCAGTTGTAGAATTAGCCACCACTGTTTGTTTCTTGCATTGCCAAGATATCAACCTGCTCCCAAGAAACTGACATCCACCAGTTGTGGATTTTCTATCAAACTTATCACCTCCATAGTCACTGTCTGAATATGCAATCAGCTCCAATGGTGAATCCTTTGGGTACCACAAACCAAGACTAGGATAGCATCTTAGGTACCTAAAGATCCTCTTCACAACATAAAGGTGACATTCTTTGGGAGTCACTTGATGGCGTGCACAAGCACACACAGCAAACATGATGTCAGGTCTGGAGGCTGTAAGGTACATTAATGATCCAATCATGGATCTATAGTGCCTGACATCAACATATTTTCCATCTCCAATCTTTCCCCAAGGGTGTTCTCTATCCATAGGAGTAGTCGCCCTCTTTTCATGTGGGGAAAAGCCAAACTTCTTCAAGATCTCAGCCACATATTTATCCTGGGAGATGAAGATACCATCTTCTTTCTGCTGAACTTGTAAACCAAGAAAGAAGTTCATCTCCCCCATAGCACTCATCTTGAATTTGTCTGTCATAAGCTTGGATAAATCCTCACTCATCTTTGGATTAGTAGACCCAAAAATGATGTCATCAACATAGACCTGGACAAGCAACACATCCTTGCCTTTCTTCTTTGTAAATAGTGTCTCATCTATGGTGCCCCTCTTGAATCCATTGTCCACTAAATATGTAGACAAAGTACCATACCATGCTCTTGGGGCTTGATGAAGTCCATACAAAGCCTTTTTTACTCCATACACTTTATCTGGATTCTCTGGATCCTCAAATCTAGGAGGTTGCATCACATATACCTCCTCAACAATTGTACCATAGAGGAAGGCACTCTTGACATCCATTTGATAGACAGTGAAGCCCATGCAGGATGCATAGGCTAAAAAGATCCTTATAGCTTCAATCCTTGCAACTGGTGCAAAGACCTCCTCATAGTCTATCCCCTCCTCTTGTGTATATCCCTGAGCCACTAACCTTGCCTTGTTTCTGACCACAATGCCTCTTTCATCTCTCTTGTTTCTTAGAACCCATCTCGTCCCTATAGGTCTGACATATCTGGGACAATCAACCAGCTCCCAAATATCCTGAATTGCAAATTGGTGAAGCTCATCCTGCATTGCTTCCACCCAACTTGGTTCTTTGAGAGCATAAATATCTTCTTGGGTTCCTGTTGTGACAGAAAACAGGCAAACTAAAATGCTTGCACAAGAGGGGTATCAACCTTCTTGTGAATATTGGCAATAAACCCACCAAGACCTTGATGAGATGTTCTAGTCTGAACAGGAGTCATAATGTAACACCCCCAAATTTATACAATTCAATACATCGGAAGACTAGTTGGTGCTACGGGATAGCACATTACTCACATCATAGACAACGCTTAAAAGTCGCGTCGTTAAAATAATAAAGCATTTCCATTCATGAATATCAAAGTTACATAGGTCCTAAGTCATTGTATTTTATACAGGTTTTACAAAGCATTTGAATGGAAATTAATATTTAAGTGCGGGCCATGAATTCTTGATGTCTTCCCGAGAATTACCTTCAAGTACCTGAGATAAAACATGTTAAAAGAAAAGGTCAGCGATAACTCCAAGTGAATTCATAGAGTTTGATAAAATCCATCAATATAACATCGGTATAAAATTATTACCGAAAATCATTTTGTACAAATCCATGTAGTAGGCCATAAAATAGCCAAAATCATTTTATACAAATCCTTGTCAAAATCATAATATAGGCATTTGCCTTAAAAGTCATTATACGAGCCAGTGTCGTAAAAATATCATACAATACGTTTTATAACGTTGTATGAAGCTAAATAAAAACCGTTATATGAGTATGGTTATGAAAACCAAAACACGAACATAATATCAATAGTATGACCCCGTATTGCTAGGTAGGCAATACATCGTAATTCGGTGCGTATAGTAGTATTTCGTTAATTGGATTATTATAAGCCACATGACATTGTTACCTTACTACAACAAACAACGGGTAGCTAGCCCGAAACTCAATTTGCCCATCTAAATTAGCGTGTCGTCACAAAGGTCACGCTATGGAAATCTTCTCATACATAAATTCGCTTACCAATCAATGTGGCACGACGGGGATCAACCGTCAAGGCGCGAACTGGGGTGATCGTCCCCAAATAGTACTATTATATGCATAAGCGTCTACCAAATCCCAGTAGTTCACAATTCATGCTAATGGGACTTTTAGTGACATAACCTAACTTTAATAATCCATTTTATTTCATCTATCGGGTCATTTAATCATTCATAGGGTCATACAATCATCCGGGTCCAAATCAATAAACAAACAATCGGGAAAAATGGTGTCCTATTTCATAAAAACTAACATGTTATCTCCCTCGCGGGTTTATAAAACATTTCATAAAAACATTTAAAAGAGTGCGAGGCTATGAACTCACGTTGATGTGGGAAGGCGGGTTATCGGCAATTCGGACGTACGGTACGTGCTTCAATCACGGAAACCTAGACAAATAATACTCGTCTTAGACTCTTGTCCAATGACTTTATAAAAATAACAATTATGTATACATATGATGATTATATATATATGATGATCAAGTGGGTTTACATATTCTCTTTTACTCATTTGAGCGTTTATGTTTTGGTAACTTCTTACTAGTTTACTAGTTTTACCTATTTACGTGTTTTAGGTCCAATAAGCCTATTATAAGTTCATTAACTTTTATTAATCCATTTCATACTTGTATTATCAGTATTTATACTTTACATGTTGGGCCCAATTGGGTTAAGCCCAATAAATAAGTTTATAAGTGTTTTAGCCCATTTTGTTGTATTATTAGTCCAATAACCTTAACTTAGCCCGTTAATGTCCGTATGTTTTATAGTTCGGGTTTTATCGGTTTTTACTTGTTATATATGTTTATATATCAGTATGTGAGTTTATAAAAGTTTACATTAGACGGGTCCAACCGTCTAAGTTTTATTTAACAAAAACGTTAATTTTACGGTAATAGCCGAAAAAGTCGTAAAAATCATGTTTATAGTTTTATAACTTATAAAACTTATCAAACTACCATTTTTATAAAATTTCCATTTATTTATTCTTATATATATTTATATAAATGTATTATATAAGTTAGTGGGTTTTAATTCACATTTTATACTATTTTTATTTGAGTGCTTATATAATACTATTATACTTTAATTTCCCAAAATCTGATTTTTACTTTCATGTTCACCAAAACTGCCATATCTAGAGTTCTATATGGTGATAGAAGCTCAAATTTTTATGACATAAACTACATGATATGTGCTCCATTTAACTCTTCTATAGTTTCTGTTGAATCAGCTTCTAAGTATTTTCTAAAAATCGTCTAAAACAGTGAACTCAGATTTGTACTTTAAACTTGTTTTAGTCATATCTCACTCATCCTAATGATTCCATTACATGGCCAACTCTCACATGTGTACAAGACATATTACTTACTGTAAATGGATTCTACTTCATCATTTTATCAGTCTAACATGTGGTTAGTTACTGTTTTTTTACAGCCTACAATTTAAACAAGATTTACCCAATTTACATGTAGTTTGTCCATCTTTTACCCATGTTTATCCAATCTATCAACACCAAATCCCCACATAACATTTTTAATCATCATTCATCATCATATACATATACATAAGTAAAATAAATACAAGATTATATAATCAAAATAACAAGAAGATGGGGAGAACATTCTTTATACCACCATGATGATGTAGGTTGTGATCAAAACATAGATTTTGATGGAGAAACTTGTGAATAACCCAGACCATCTTCAAGACCATCATTCTTCAAGAACTCCTTGTGGAAAATTAGCCCAAAGACTCCATGGAAACTCCTCCTTGGATGTTATAATCACCTCCAATCTTCATAACTTCAACTAGGCTTCAACATATGTTGATTATAGCCTTGGGTTATGGCTAGATTTTTGATCAAAGGGGTGGTTTATGGTGGATATGGGACGAAATATAGAGAGAAAGGGAGAGAAAAATGGTGGTTTGCATGTGAAAAATGAAAGGAAATGGTTTAGTGCTAGTGGTTTTGTTGGTGTGTAGCTAACTTGGTTAAGTTAGCTTAACAAGTGTAACTTGTTTACTACAAGTTTGACACCTCATGAGGTGGGGTGTCCATTGTTTAGCCATCCCTTTGAGTGGGGTGGGGCAAGTGTATACTTGTCTCATCCCACTAATTTACGGGTATTCCTCGATTCTAGTTTCCTCGATTTATGTGCCATCGGGTCGTTTTACGAAAAACGTTTTTATAAATTATGAATCAACGGCACAAAACGAATCTAATAAAAATTGTCTCATAAAAAATGGAGTTCGAAAACGTAAATACGTAATCCTAAGTTTCCGGTTTAGTCGTAAAGGACGTTAAATTATAATCGTAAGTCCTAATCTCATCTCGTAAATTTGTGAGTTTATGAACCAACACAAATTTAAAATTCCAAAATAATATTCAAGGATAAATTTATTTCCTGAAATGTCGGACTGTCACCAAACGGTGTATGTAAACGTAAGCACGTAACGTAGAATCCTTCGGTTTAGACGTAGTCGATGTTACTTCAAGACGTAAATCCAAATTTCTTCCCAAAAATAAGTGAGTTCATAATATAACATTAAAATATTGTTTTTAAGTAACACTTGAGAATAAAATATCAACCATAAATTGACGGATTGTCACGGCATTTACCCCTAAACAGGATCTTTGTCCTCAAAGATCATCTTACTACTCGCTTCTTATGGAGTTAAATCCATGTGGGTATTTCCTCCACATTCGGTCTTTTCTCACAAGTGTAATTCGTTACAATACGCGAGTTTCATCAAACATAACTACGGGAATAAGATCAGGCTTAATGTTGACTTACTTTCTCTATCCATGGTTTTCACGGTTTTCTGATGAATGCAACTTTTCGCCGATCTAAACTTCATTAAGGAATAGTTAGATTTTCACTTGATAGACATTTTATCAAGTTCGATATACGAAACATAATTCACGCAGCTCTCGAAGTCCTAGGGTAGATCCAACTTATATGCCTTTCAAACCAATCTTTTACATCATCCCAATGGTCCCATATAACGGGGACTTATATCCCATGATCTTTCAGATCATTAATTCATTTTTCCATGGTTAAATTTTTTGGCATAACTTCGCTACCCATCTGGCACTTCAAGATCTACATTTCATATTCACATAACCTCCTGCCCACTACTGGCAGTCAATAATCAAATCCTAATTTCAACAATCATTTCAGGTCTCGCGGGTTGGGTATTTTGCAAGGTTAGGTTCGCCATCATAGGAAACCTTAAACCTAAAAGACATGTCCAACTCACAATAGGTGTATGTCGGGTGTCTTCATCTCAACTCCTGCTTACAGATGCTCTAATATATATATCCTCACAAGATTCGATCTCGATCCTAATACGATAATTATCATTGATAATCTCTCCAAAGGAAAAAGATTATACAGTTCATTACCAAAGGTCAGTCATTCAAACCTAGAACAACACTTATAGTATTTTGTATCGTTACTTTACCTCGTCCCTTCGATTGGGGTGGTACATAGTACTCTCATCAAGATTCGTTCTTAATGACTTCTGAGCAAATCTCTAGAAATTCAATGCGAAGCGAGGATCTTGATAGAGATGATCGATACAGGCACACCATGTTTACAAAACTCCTATAATTACAAAAGAGTCAATTTCTTCATCAAGAATCTATCATTAACAGGAATGATATTAGTAGATTTGGTCAGTCTGTCGATGACGACCCAAATCGAATCAAATTCAGATGATGACCTTTGCAATAGTTAGACGTTTACTAATGTATGAGGCAATGTCTGCCTTCATAATTTTCCATTAGTACAACTTCTTCAGATAAAGATACTTTAAATCAGAAATGACAGGAATAGAATACTTATACTTACAAGATTCCAATATAACTATATCTCACAATCCTCCATATTTAGATAATCACAAGTGGCCTTTTTATACATTTAACGCCATCGGCTTCTCAATTCTAATGGTTCACACTAGCCGCGAACCCCTTTTTATTATTTATACTATCCTTCTTACAAACATCGTTTATTTTTAAAATGTTCAGCAATTTATTTTGCACAGTCATTATTATTAACAAATACATCCTAATTGGTTCTTTATTTTTTTTATTTTTTTTTACATAATGTGTCAGTAATTACGTTCACCTTCCTAGATGGAATAAATATCATGACCGTATTTATCCGAAAATTCTTTCTTCACATTTTCTAAGTCTTAGTTCTATCTCAACCATTGTTTTTATCAGTTTTGCTCAATCCGACGTTTAAAGCGTCGTTAATTACTACAAGTAATTAAATAATAAATATTCAATTTTTATGAAACGTAAACGCAAAAAGTTTTTAAATTTTCTCTGTTTGTCCAATTATATAAAAATGTTCAAAATAAATTTGAATTTAATTAACAAGATTTTTGATGATTTATCAAAAATAATTAAAATAATTAATAAGATCCATAAATGTTCGAAAAATCTTTGTTTACACTTTGATCAAAGTTTTCTTAGTTGAAAAGCAAAAATTATTGTTTCAAATTTCAAGTCATGGTCTAACGGTTTCCTCAATCCCTCTTAGGTTGTCTTGAGGTATACACGAACATTTACCCCTAAACAGGAGTTTAATTAAATGTTCTGGGTATAAGGGAATAATCCCTTAAAAAATCCTTTGTCAAAACATTTGTCAAAACACATTTGCACTTTCTTTTTAGTATAACTCAAAGTCTTAAATGGCTCTAATCTTTAAGATTCAATATATTCCATTATCTATTAATCACACGGTCAATTAATATAAATGATTAAGTCTTTGATCACATGTTAAATACTTAAGGTACATGTTTTTATCGTTCGGCCAATTCAGGGCAATCTATAAATAATTATTAACTCATTCTTATTCTTATAAACAAATAAATGGTCCTTAATGATCGCAAGCATGAATTTATCAAATTATAGCTTTCACACGTGATTCACCAAATTTATGAATGCTACGTGTGTATTAGTCAATCCAAACGACATCATGTGAAACTCATAATGTTCATTACAAGTTCTGGATGTAATGATTGGAATAGATAATCTTTTTCGCAGACGCGAAGTTGATGATAACCATGCCATGGATCAAATCTTTAAAACATACGCTATAACCTTATAAATGATCGAACAAATCTTCCATTTCGAGTTATGGATATCGTTTTCGATTGTCAATTTACTCAGTTCACAGTAATCTATAAATATAAGGAATGATAACACCATAGCTCTTCATAATGACGAGCTTGGTAGAATAAAATCTTTATCCGACAACTCTCTCAGTTGTACGGTAATTCCTTTAATTCAGATGGTGCTGACGTACAGTGCACATGCCACAGGTGCAGCACCGGGAATAGAATCAATATCAAATTCAGTCTTTCCTTAATGGCGAAAGTCTAGGTAATTCATCAACAAATACTTCCTAAAGTTTTAGATAACAGAAACATCTTTTAATAAATTCATATTAGGTTCTTTCTAGATTATAGTATCTATGACTAATTCACAACCATTCACGGTATAATTTCAAGTCTAAATGCAGGATATGGTCATCCATCAAGAAATATTTAGATCACTTTTGATAATCAACATCTTATCATTTAGGGGACTTCTATTCGAGTTCCCATCAATTAAGACAATGTCGTCATGTCATAATCAATCAATCCATTCTATTGGCACTATCAACTTTCTAGTTTCATTGCCGTCGATAAGATGTGAATTCCTCAAAAGACTAATAATAACTCATAATCCTTCACAATTCAAGGATATCTGGAGACACAACTATCATCAAAAGAGTAATGTCAACAGATAATTTACGCAAGAGAATTTCAATTCAGATAAAGACGAAAACATTTAATGAATATGAATATATCCCATGTTTTCATAATTTGAGTACGCATTCGAAAGCTCCTCGGATCGTTACCCAGGTCATTCAAATGAAATCAAATCAAAAGAAATGATAAGAACGTCGATACATCCAGTCGGGTATCAACAGTCGATAATCAAATACTTTTCCTAAGAATCTCACTACGAAAGAATTGGACAAGAAAGAATTGTCAATTGTTAAATAGGACAATTTCCACAGATCAGTAAATTCGGCTCAGAAGAATGGATGCTACAGGCACATATGTAGGTGTCCCTATCAATATGTCCCTAATTTGCACTTCTTGCAGATCTCATAAAATTTAATCTTTCACAATCTTCAAAGAAAATTTAGTGTTTATTCATTAGTTTTATGTTGACTACTAATCAGTCTTGCATGGTCCATTCCAAATTGTATGTAGGCGCGCAACTATATACAATTTCAAGATTAACGATGCAATACTCAGTTCGTCACAATTTTATCATCATGTTTATAATAAAAACATTTTCATGCTTAATTCTTAAATAAGAATCAAAAATATATTTTCAAAGATTTTCTTTGTTATGAAAACATTTAAGTTTTCCAAGGTGTTTTATAAACAACTTCCTTTTGATAACGATCACTTATAAATCTTACTTTGAATAATCCTTATAGTGATGAAAATTCAATTTTTCTCAAGGGATACTGTTTTATCTTATAAAACCAATGAGTGATCTGCAAAAGAGTGATGAAAAGTTGTTCACCAAGAACTAACTACAATATAATAGGAAATGAGCTTAGCCACTTAATCATGAGGTTCATGACCTCGATGGCACTCCGAAAGAATAATTCACAACGTAACTCAAATCGAGATGAGTACTTGTTCAATGGTTGCATCACTAATGCGAGCATTAGGAAGAAGCAAGAAAAGATAGATATCATCGATACATGTAGAATTTAGCAATCAAATGTAGTCTTTTCATTAATCACAAACAAGTCAAAATTGTACCGTAACGCATTACGTGTCACTATGTCATACAATTCCAAGAACTCATCCTACCAACTGATGTCTCAGTTAGGTTAGGGATTATTTTTAAAAGATACCACAATGAATACTAATCTACAAGAGTCATTAGGTGTTCCACATGTCCCGAAAGATCCATCGGTCCCAATTCAGAATAAGATTTCTTCAATTTATTTCTTGGACACTGGGCATCCTTGTTAGTGGAAAATGGCCTAGGAACAACCCTTAACACGAACTAACAATCATTTATATCCTTATAATTCAATCACAGAACTTAACGACTTCCTTTTACCAATCTCATATTCCATACGAGTAAAATTTTACTTTATTCAAGTTTCAACCAATCTTATACTCAATGTGACATCCTACCTCTTTCTCCAATACTTCCAACCTTATTCTTAGACCTTGATAGGGCGATAAAAGCTCGATATGAACAACACTTAATTTCCAATCCTATATCTCTTACAACAACAATTATCAGATGAGTCACTAGTATGAAATGACTTAATCATTCAACTAGACTTCTCGGAAAGGTACTAGTGGCATGAGGCTTTTGGGTAATGGTTCCAATGACAGCCTCAAGTGCAACATTCACCCTTTCGATTTCAATTTAAGAATTGGATGACAACGAATCAGATGACACCTTTTCCAGGTGGTAACGTTTTGTCAAACTCCACTCTATAAGGAAAGATCGTCAAGACATCGATATCAGTTTTAATCTCGCCAATTCTTTTTCAATATCACAATTAACTAATGTCTACATTTCTACGAATATCAACCATTTGTTGGGATCATAATTATCCACAACTTGGTTTAGATCTAGGATAGCTAGAATTCCTACGAGAATAGCTTCGATTAATTTACTAGGGGATTTAGGGTTCCTTGTGACAATCTACGTCGTATAAATACCTCGTATAAATTTCAAAATAATCATCAAGCAATCATGTACTAAAATTACATCATATATATATATATATATATATATATATATATATATATATATATATATATATATATATATATATATATATATATATATATATATATATATATATATATAATCCAAGTTATATATATATTAAAATAACACTTCTCAGTCTGGCCTTGTCGGTAACTCGAGAATTCTTCGGCACCGTTATAGTTAAAATATTTTTAGACATTTTTAGAAAAATGTTTGTAGTTAAAAGACTTTGAAATGTTTTATTCAAAACCTTGGTTTTAAAAATCTTTCGTTCTCTATAACGAGAGCTCTGGTACTAAACTGTAACACCCCCAAATTTATACAATTCAATACAGCGGAAGACTAGTTGGTGTTACGGGATAGCACATTACTCACATCATAGACAACGCTTAAAAGTCGCGTCGTTTTTATAATAAAGCATTTCCATTCATGAATATCAAAGTTACATAGGTCCCAAGTCATTGTATTTTATACAGGTTTTACAAAGCATTTGAATGGAAATTAATATTTAAGTGCGGGCCATGAATTCTTGATGTCTTCCCGAGAATTACCTTCAAGTACCTGAGATAAAACATGTTAAAAGAAAAGGTCAGCGATAACGCCGAGTGAATTCATAGAGTTTAATAAAATCCATCAATATAACACCGGTATAAAATTATTACCGAAAATCATTTTGTACAAATCCATGTAGTAGGCCATAAAATAGCGAAAATCATTTTATACAAATCCTTGTCAAAATCATAATATAGGCATTTGCCTTAAAAGTCATTATACGAGCCAGTGTCGTAAAAATATCATACAATACGTTTTATAACGTTGTATGGAGCTAAATAAAAACCGTTATATGATTATGGTTATTGATGAGACTGCTTTTATACATAGTCTCATCGTCCAAATAGGGCTTAAAATGCATTAAATATCATCAAAATACCCAAATATATGCTTGTGTTTGTTGCTTGTGTATTTTAGGTACGAATATTGAGAAAATGACAAAACATCACAAGAATCATGCAAAAACGAACACGGGAAACGAAGCCGCACGATGAACCAAGCCCTAAAAGAATTTTCCAAAGTCAACCCTTGAAGATTTGAAGAATTATCAATATTGGTCCTCCAAGTTTTAATAATTGACACTTTATACCCTTGTATCTTCATAATTACAAGTTTGGTCCCTAAAGTTTGTCAAAATTACAAAAAGGACCCTTAACTTTGAAGAATTGGCAAATTTAGTCCCTCAACAAAACTAAATTGTCAATAATGGTCCTCCAAGAAGTCAACAAACAAGTCAAAGCCTTGAAGTATGAAGACATGTCAAAAACAGCCCTTGAAGATTGCCAAAATTGCACTTGTAGTCCTTAAAACAAGTTTCAAAACTTTGTGTGCCAAAACTGCCAATGTCCAAAAGTTGTCATGTGTTATTTAGGCGTTGATAGCCATTTAAAGCAACTTGAACAAAGTTTGAAAAGAGAAGGGCCATTCCTGCCAGACAAACAAACTCTCACCCTCCACTCCCTGCTTGACACCTCACCCACTCACACCCATTAACCAATCACAAACCACCTTTTCTCCACATCACCTCTCCACTCACCCATTAATTGATTAATTAATCAGTTTAAAACTCCCTCCAAACATTTATTTAAAAACTCATTAATCCCAAACCGGATTAAATCACCCCCTAATCCACCCTTAAACCCTAATATTTCCAGGATGAACTATGATTAAAACAAAGGGTTTTTGGGTAATTCGCTCCAGATCCTTGATTAAACATCACTTAAACCCAAAACCACCCTTAAACTCCCATCACCATCACCTCACATGCTTGTTCCACCCTCCCCTACCCCACTATTCACTCCCAAACAAAAGATGACAGCAAGATCAACAACTCACAGCATTTTCGTGCTCCCAAAGGCAAAATGGACGATCAAGATCCTCTTTTTCACTGCTGGCATCCCACAAACTGCCAAAGATCTTCACATGGCTTATTTTTGACTGAAAATTCAAAATCGTCCAAGGGCAAGTTGGGAAGTTCAAGTCATTAGGGTTTTAGCTTCTTATCAGTTCTAGAATCATTTGTAAGCCTCTATATAAAGGCCTTGTAGGACATAGTAGAAACTTGTTCTTGTTTTTCTCCTTAGTCACAACTTTGTAAGTCCTGTTTTTTGGATGAATGAAAAAAGGTTGAAGTTTGTTGATGAGAAGAAGAAAGCCATCTTTACTTTTATTGTCTGAAGTTTGTTTAAGTTTTATTGTTGATTCACTTGTCTTAAAAGCTTTTCAGTTTTCCTAAGTTTTCAAAGTTTCTGTTTCTTTTCAAGGTTTTCTTAAATCTTAAATTTTCATACAATTCTGATAGAATGGTGATGAAAGGAGTTAGTTTGATGCTGTTTGAGCTTGTGTATGTCCAAGACACCATGGCTTGTTCTGGTGTAGTGGGAACCCAAGCTTGAATAGTCCATCTGTTTGGTCAATTTTCTTAGCTTATCATAACCTTACCCATAAGCTAAGGCTCTCTTCTAGCTTAATCTATAAGCTAGGGGCAAGCTCTTAAGCTTTTACACAGTCTCCCTTGTCTCTCTTAGCAGGTTCAAAACAAGGAACATTTTCATCCATTTTTGTTAAGTAAAACTTCATCAGCATCTCAACAAAGTTCAGCATAGACCCGAGTCTATTTGGAGGTGACTTTTCAGTCACTGTTGGGCCTGGATGTAGGCCCAACAAGGTAGCTTCCTAGTTCCTTTTTCAGTTTCCAAAAATTTTAAAGTTGTGTGACTTATATGAAATTTGGTGAATTTGTATGATATTTGTTCAAGTGTTGGTTTAAGTGTTTGGTTGTGCTTAATTTATGATTATATGCATGTTAGTTTGAGTTTGATTCAGTTTGATTAGGTTTTAAATAGACTTGCTTTGTAAACTTTCATTTTCAGTCATATAAAGGGGTGTTTGGGATAAGAGTTTATCTAAGATTTGAGATAAAAATCTGGGTTAAAACTTGTTTAAAAATACTTCTAGGTGGTTTGTTATGTGTTATGTGCACTTGGATTTTAGTTTGGGAGGTTTACGAACAAAGTTGCATGATAAAATTGAACAAATAGCAAAAATCAGTTATCTGCCTTATTTTGACTGCATTTGTGTGATTTTGCCATCAAAGCTGCTTAATCTGTTAGATCATAGGGTTATCCAGGATTATTAATCAGATTTATGCTACTTGATTGGATTGTATGCAAGTTTCAAGCCTTTGAATTTCATATTTGTGCATGTGACTTGGTCTATTGTTCATCAGTCAAACTTTTAGCTATATCAGTAACTTGATCTTGCCAATTTGTGTTTGATATTGTGTTTTATTTGCTTGTTTTGTGTATTTGCTTGACTCCTTATACTCAACAGAGTATAAGGGTGCCTTTTGTCCATCCAAAAATACACCACAAACTCAGGATCAAGCCCTCTTGATCCATCTTTTCACAAGTGAAGAAATCACTTGTGTTCATCAGTCAAACAGCCTACCTGGGCACTTGTTTTGATCTTTGTAGCCATTAATTCTTGTTAATTTGTTATTAAAGTGTGTTTTTAAGTTAAGTTAAGTAACTGGTTTGTGTTTTTAAAAGTAAAAAAAAAGAAAAAGTTTAGCAAAAAGGACGTGGCCAGGACTCGAACCTGCGCCACTCCTCTCACCACACACACACAATACCGTTGCGCCCTAGGGACTTTGACTGATAGAGTCTCATTTCAAAATATACTTAAGTGTTACTTGTTTTGTAGCTTATTTTCATAACAGCTTATTAATAAGCTGTTTCAAGCTTATTCCTTTAAGCTTTTTCCTGTTTAGCATTTTTCCTAGGTGTATATTAGGGTTTTTGACTTTTCTGAGCAAAAAGTATATTTTTCCCTTTATTAATTAATTTATTAGGATTATTTTAAGTTTTAATTTTAAAAAGTCATTAAAAAATAGTAAAAGGTATATTAAAAATCTGAAAAATTAGTTTTTAGGTTTTTAATCATATTTTTGAGGTTTTCAGCTATTTAGGTTTTCAAATTAGCTTATTTTTGATTTTATTGGATTTTAGGGTTTTTAGCTAACTTTAAAATTTAATATAAAACTAGTAAATAGGTTTCAGAAAATTTGGATTGCATTTTTGTTTTAGTTACATTATTTAGAATTTTTGGTAATTTTTTAGAATTATTTAGTGAACTTTGAATTTTTTTGAATTTTTTAATATTATTTTATTATTAAAAATTGAAGTTTTATTTTTTTTAGTTTTTACATTTTTCCTAGGTTAAGGACACTTAATTAGGAGTTTTTTCACTTTCCAAATATTTTTAAAACTTTTCAATTAATTTCTAGAATTAATTTAAGATTTAATAGATTTTAATAGTTTTTAAGTGTTTAAAAATAGTTTAAATTGGTTTTAAAATTTTTAAAAATAGTTTTTAGCTTAATTAGGATATTTTTGAGGTTTACAAACTATTAGATCTTGTTTAAGGATTTTTAATAATTAAAAGTGATTTTTAGGGCTTTAATTAGCATTAAAAAGTCATTATCTAATTAATTAAAAGGTTTTAGCAAGTTTGGATTTTTTGTAAACTCTTAGAATATTATTGGGGATTTTTAGTAATTTTTAGGAATTTTTAGGTTAAAATTTTAATTTTTGTACTATTTACGTTTTACGTGTTCGCCTTTTTCATCGTAGTTTAATCCGTTTTCGTAACCGTCTTTCTCTTCTAATCCCATTTCTTTCTTTCTTTTTCAATCAATGAATCACAAATCATTAATCAACTCAACACACAACGCACTAGCCTCCTCGAGAACGAACTCACTTAGGGTCATTCACACACGGTTTTCCTAAATCGTCGTGCACACTTGCCCTATTATTACGCTCTTTTTCCTAAAAGACGTAATTTTACAACATCATTTTGGCGCCGCTGCCGGGTAGGCGTGTTGTGTTTTGGTTGAACAATTGTTGTTTTTATATTAGCCATAATTAGTATTTGTATTAGCACTCTACTAATACGTATTATCGTTTTTCGTTTTTTTGTGAATACTATTACTATACTGTATACGTAGAACAATAAATTTACAAGTACTCCAAATACGTGAGAAATCACAACCTTGACTTGGGAGGTCATTACCCAATCATTGTATTCGAATCTCAAACCAAAGAAAAAGGCAAAAATAGATAAATACTTTCGTGAAGCTCGATTTTGAGAAATACAAACTATAAGGTGGGTATAAGGCGGTTGTATTTCACGACCTAAAGGAAAAAGTCTCTTAAGTGCTTCGCGCCGCCTCGTTTCCTCCGCTTGCTTGTGCGTATTTTGATTTTGAAAGCTAATCGAGGGTTTTGCCGCCCAAAGTATTACTAAGTATCATATATATTTTCTTGGTTTCTATTGATTAAACCCTCTTGAACGATTTGGTGTTCCACCATCGTTCTAAAGTCATCGAAGGCGTTCACTTCACGTGTTCGTTTTCATTCCTCGAGGCTTCTTTAATCGAGAGATTTGATTAAGGAGGAGATTTGTAGATTTTGGTCTACTTAATACATTCCAAAAATCCAAAAAAATAAAAACAATCAAAAACCACAAAAAAAGTTGAAAAAGTAAAAACACCAAAAAGAATCTTCTTTGATCGCCTTCTCGTTGTACGTGACGTTTATTCAAACTCGCTCCAAAGCAAGACGTGCTCGTAAACGAAGAAACAAATCAATCACTCCTACTAGTGAGGAGTCTCCTATTGACGAACCCATTATAGTGAAAGAAGCACCCATGGCTAATCGAACTATGATGGAGTTGCTTCAAGCACCCACCGAGGGTTATGGAGAAGCGATTGTGATTCCCGCTATCCTTGCGGAGAATTTTGAGGTTAAGACGGGTTTGTTGTCCATGATTCAAAACAACAAGTTTCGAGGTGACGAAAAGGACAACCCTCATAACCACATTCGCCACTTTAATCGTCTCACCGCCACTTGCAAGTTTAAGGACGTCTCAAACGACTCGATTAAGATGATGCTTTTTCCGTATTCCTTAGCGGGGCCCGCAAAAATTTGGTTAGAGAAAGAGCCACCCAATTCTATATTGACGTGGAAGGATCTCGTTTCAAAATTCGTGAACCAATTTTTTCCGCCCTCTAAGACTACGCACTTGAAAAATGAGATTTCAAAGTTTTCGCAAGAATATAATGAGAGTTTTTCAACGGCTTGGAATAGGTTTAAGGAAATGTTGCACGAATGTCCTCATCATGGTTTTTCCGACTTGCATCAAATAGACACATTTTACAATGGCTTGAACGATCATGAGCGTGATTATCTTAATGCCGCCGCGGGTGGTAATTTTTTGTGTAAGACGGTCGAGGAAGCATTGTTAATCATTGAGAATAGGTCTAAGGTCTATAGTCCTCGTAGCACGTCGAGTGTTCATAAGACTTCGTCTACACCTTCGCCTTCATTGTCACATACCATTGATGCTTGCCAAATCGAGGCTAATTTGGAGAACAAGATTTTTGATAAGTTGAAAGGATTGTTAATTGAGTTTAAAGTTGGTGAACAACCCGCTCCCGCTACGATTAAAGCGGTTGAGGTTCTTGTATGTATTGTGGTGGAGCTCACGATTATTCTGAGTGCATTACCAACGGTGGTAACACTTCAAGTGCCTTCGCGGCCGCGGGAACTTATAACCAAAACGGTCAAGTTCCTCGCACTAATCAATTGACTCCACCGGGTTTTCCACCAAATCAAAATACTAACAATTATCGAAACAATCAAGTTGGTTACCAAAGCAATCAAAGGAACAATTTTAAGGGTAATAACAACTATGGGAATCAAGGAACTAGTAGCCAATTGCAAAATCAAAATCAAAACCGTAATTTTCAAAACACAAGTCAAGGTCTTCAAAATGTTTACACAAAAGAACTTCCAATGGACTTTTTGAATTACGCCACGACAAATGATAAGATTTTGGAAAACATTCAAGCGCAATTGGCTAGTCAAGCTAGGGACACGGCTAAAAACACTAAGGAGTTAGCAAATTTTGTGAAAGAAAATCTTAACATGAGAAATGAGTTGAAAAATGATTTTTCTAATCAAATTAGAGGTCAAAACAATAAGATTGAACAAAGTCATGCTAGGCTTGAACAAAGAATTGACCAAAAAGCCTCTAGTCAAGATTTGAAGTTTAATAGTCAAGATTCTAAGCTTAATGCCATTTTAGAAGCCGTCATTGGGAACAAAGCCTCTACTTCGAGTGGTCTACCTAGTAACACCGTTTCAAACCCGAAGGGAGAGATGAAAGTGATTACCACATGAAGTGGTAAGACACTTAAAGAACCGACTCCTCAACCAATTACTCCAACGGTGGAGGAAATTGAGGAAGAACCCGAGGTGGTGGTCGAAAAGGAGCATATTTCAATCCCACAAAGTACCGCTCATGCCACACCTACGGTCGACCCTTTACCAACATTGGAACCCGAGATTCCAAAGGCTATGCCTATGCCCCAACCCACACCACCCTTGCCTTACCCATCGAGACTTAGGAAGGAGAAACGATAAGAGCGCGACAACTATCAATTTGAGCTTTTTATGAAAATGTTTCGTGAGTTGCACCTTAATGTGAGTTTCGCCGATGCTTTGGTCATGATGCCTCGATTTGCCGCTAACTTTAAGAGTATGTTGAACAACAAGGAGAAATTGCACCAAATGTCTAGTTGTTCGTCGGTTTATCTTAATCGCATACCTCAAAAAGTCGGTGATCCCGGTAAATTTTTGATCCCTTGTGCAATTCAAGATATGGAAGAATGCTATGCCTTGGCCGATCTTGGTGCTAGCATTAACTTGATGCCACTTGCAATCTTCAAGTCGCTCAATCTTCCTAATCTTACTCCTTCACGAATGTCTATTGAGTTGGCCGACCATTCCACGATTCTCGCATGTGGTTTGGCGGAAGACGTTTTTGTGAAAGTGGGGAAGTTCTACTATCCCGTAGACTTTATCGTTGTTGATATCCCCACGGATCCTCAAGTTCCTCCCATTTTAGGTCGTTCGTTTTTAGATACGTCTATGGCTTTAATTGATGTGCATGCTAGAAAGATCACCTTACGTTTCAACGACGAGGAACTTGTTATAAACGCAACTCAAAATTCTCAACTTTCTCATGTTTATTCCGTTGCTACCATAAACCTCGTTGATATGATCGACGTGTTTTGCGAGGAATTTTCACAAGAAGTTTTAGGGTTTGGTGATGAAGAAACTAGTGGCAATCCCACTATGTTAGATCCAATTCTTGATAATTCGACACCAACCTTCACTCCATTTGAAGGTGGTGGTTTTACGTTGGAAGAATGTAATGTTCCACGTACTTGTGACGAAGACCTCGACAACGATGAGGACTTCTCGATTATCAAGGATTTTCTCAACGATTTCCCATTTCCTCCACCCGAGGAGGTTATGAGTATCGAGCCCAAATCTTCACTTGAGGAACCACCTATCCTCGAGTTGAAAGATTTACCTCCTCACCTCGAATATGTCTATTTGGAGGAGGACGACAAGTTGCCGGTTATTATTGCGAAGGATCTTTCGAATGATGAAAAAACCATACTTGTCGATGTTCTAAAGGACCACAAAGGGGCAATTGCGTGGAAGTTATCCGACATTAAGGGAATCGATCCCAAGTTTTGTACCCACAAAATCTTAATGGAGGAGGATTTCAAGCCCACAATCCAAAGTCAAAGAAGGGTGAACCCCAAAATTCACGACGTCATCAAAAAGGAGGTCCTTAAACTCCTTGACGCGGGAATGATTTACCCTATTTCCGATAGCCCTTGGGTGAGTCCTATTCGTTGTGTCCCTAAAAAGGGAGGGATGACCGTTGTGCCAAACGATGCCAACGAGTTGATTCCCACTAGACTCGTGACCGGATGGAGAGTGTGCATTGACTATCGAAAGTTGAATGAAGCCACTCGAAAAGACCATTTTCCCTTGCCCTTCATGGACCAAATGTTGGAGCGTCTTGCGGGAAACGATTTCTATTGCTTTTTAGATGGTTTTTCCGGTTACTTCCAAATTCCCATCGATCCTCGTGATCAATAAAAAACTACGTTTACGTGTCCATATGGAACGTTTGCCTATCGTAGAATGCCATTCGGACTTTGTAATGCACCGGGAACCTTTCAAAGGTGCATGATGGCTATTTTTCATGACATGATCGAGAAGACGATGGAAGTCTTCATGGATGACTTTTCCGTGTTTGGTGATTCTTTCACTTCGTGTTTGTCGAACCTTGAGAGAATGTTAAAACGTTGTGAGGAAACCAACCTTGTGCTCAATTGGGGAAAGTGTCATTTTATGGTTAAGAGTGGAATCGTCTTAGGGCACAAGGTCGCGAAAGCGGGGATTGAGGTAGATCAAGCTAATGTAGACGTCATCGCCAAATTACCTCATCCCAAAACCGTCAAGGGAGTTAGGAGTTTCCTAGGCCACGCGGGCTTTTATCGTCGATTCATCAAGGATTTTTCAAAGATTTCTCGACCTATTACACATCTTCTTGAAAAAGAGGCACGTTTTGTCTTTGACGAAGATTCTGTACGAGCCTTTGAGATCCTTAAGAGGAAACTTACTGAAGCTCCCATTCTTGTTGCTCCCAATTGGAACCTCCCCTTTGAACTTATGTGTGATGCAAGTGATTACGCTATTGGGGCCGTTTTGGGGCAACGTCATGATAAGCACTTCTTGCCTATTCACTATGCTAGCAAGACAATGACCGAAGCTCAACTTAAATACACTACAACGGAAAAGGAGTTCCTTGCCGTGGTGTATGCATTTGAGAAATTCCGACCTTATCTTGTCTTAGCTAAATGCATAGTGTATACGGACCATTCGGCTATTAAGTATCTTATGGCAAAGCAAGACGCTAAGCCGAGATTACTTCGTTGGATTCTCCTCCTTCAAGAATTTGATCACACCATCGTTGACAAAAAAGGAGCCGAGAATCTAGCGGCCGATCATCTCTCTCGTTTGGAAGATCCTCACCAAAGTGTTTACGAGCCCAAGGAAATCACCGAAACATTTCCACTCGAGACACTTGGCGTAGTGAATTATAAGCTTGATTCTTCCACCCCATGGTTTGCGGATTTTGCAAATTACCATGCGGGTAACTTCATCATTAAGGGTATGACGACTCAAGAAAACAAAAATTCTTTCGTGACGTCAAGTTCTACTTTTGGAACGACCCTTACTTGTTTCGAACTTGTGCGGATCAAATCATCCGACATTGTGTATTTGGCACCGAAGCTTCTAACATCCTTAGAGCTTGCCATGAGGGACCCACGGGTGGTCACCACGGTGCTAATCTCACGGCTAAGAAGGTGTTTGATGCCGGCTTCTTTTGGCCTACTATTTACCGAGATGCACAAGATCTTGTGAAGTCGTGTGATGCATGCCAACGACAAGGAAAAGCCTCACAAAAAGATGAAATGCCACAAAATATCATCCAAGTGTGTGAGATCTTTGACGTTTGGGGTATAGACTTTATGGGGCCGTTCCCATCATCTCGCGGTAATAAGTACATCCTTGTTGCGGTTGACTACCTTTCTAAGTGGGTGGAGGCCAAGGCCTTGCCCACCAATGATGCTCGTGTGGTAGTCAAGTTTTTGAAGCAATTGTTTTCTCGGTTTGGAACCCCTCGTGCTATCATAAGCGATCGTGGAACCCATTTTTGTAACGACCAATTTGAAAGGGTTCTAAGGAAATATGGGGTTACACATCGTCTTTCTACGGCTTATCACCCACAAACGAGTGGGCAAGTCGAGGTTTAAAACCAAGCTTTGAAGAGGATCTTGGAGAGATCCGTAGGAGAAAACCGACAATCTTGGTCGGATAAGTTGGACGATGCTTTATGGGCCTTTTGGACCGCTCATAAGACACCCATTGGGTGCACTCCCTATAAGCTTGTGTATGGAAAGAATTGTCATTTACCTATCGAATTAGAACACAAGGCTTATTGGGCCCTAAATCATTGTAATGATGACATGGAGACCGCGGGAAAACACCGGAAAATGCAATTGAATGAATTGGATGAATTGAGAGACATTGCTTATGAAAATTCATTGATTTATAAAGAGAAAACTAAAAAGTTGCATGATTCTAAAATTAAAAACCGGGTTTTTAACATTAGGGATCAAGTTTTGCTTTTTAATTCAAGATTAAAAATCTTTTCCGGTAAGTTGAAATCCCGTTGGTCCGGTCCATTCACCGTGACTCAAGTGTTTCCGTATGGGACCATCGAGCTAGCTCAAGATGATGGTCCTAACTTCAAGGTGAATGGACATAGGTTAAAGCACTACTTTGGCGGGGAAGTTCCATCCTTGAACTACCTCGACCAAGTCACCTTCCCCAAAGATAATTAGTATTTAGGGGATCGAGTCGAGCTCATGACTCGGTAATCAAAAACGAGGTGCCTCGTGGGGGAGTCCCATGCTTATCCATGTACATATTATCGCTTTCTAATGTAGCTTACGTGTGGGGATTTGTGCCCTTCCAACCTTTGTTTCGTGGTTGTTTGTGAATTGTGAACTTTAGATCATGATCTTCACGATTGGAGCCTCTCGTGTTCGTTTTGTGGGAGCACTCGATCGTTTGCTTTGGAGACATTTCTCAATATCCATGATATATCCTTTTGATGTTCTAACCTTAGGTTATTAGCACACTTCATAAACGGCTATTAATTTATTGGTTACACCGTTTCCATGCTAGATTAGGCCTTCGACTACGTCTCTATTATGGGGGTGTTTGTAACCCTAGACTCGAAACATTGAGGACAATGTTTAACTTTAGTATGGAGGGGTGAATAAATACTTGCCTTGCCAAACCTTCACGCTTTCCAAAGTTTATCTTTTTTTTTTATCATTTTGTTGCAAAATAAGGCTAAAAATGGCCAAATTTTAAAATTTTTCTCATGTTTTATAAGTGTTTGAAGACACGAATGTATATTTTCCGATGGCGAGAATAAGAGTAATTTTTGACTCGACCGTGCGTGTTGAGCACTTAGCTTTGATTCCTTAACTACACATTAGGCTAAGTCTCTTAAATGAGGACGAGAAATGATAGAGTTAATTATAAGTTACTATGCTAAACGTAGAGTACTCGTATTCATTCAAAAACTCATGTGTTCTCGTTGTTTGCTTATTCTCCGTTCGCATGTAAATATTTTTTGCTTAATAAATATTGACTTAGCGGTTTAGTTAGGATTGTTGGGTTTCTAGTATTTTCTAGTAGCTTCGGTGTAATTAAATTGGGAAGACATTAAGGTATCGCCAGCGTCACGGTTTTGAAGTATTGGCACCCGAATAATCGAAAGCTTCACCCAATAATAAGATTTCAAGTGCTCACCTAAATCTAGCAAACAATTTGAAGCCCCACAAGGCCGAAAAATCTATGCAAAATTGAAAGTGAATCAAGCCTTAATCTTCGAAGCTTTAAAGATCCAAAATTCGCCTTAGCGTGAGGATATACGTCTTTGGCTAATAAAACCACCGATGAGGCGGATAATAAAAGGCAAGGCAAGACCGAAGTCATAATAAAAGCTTCATGGCGAAGTTGAATAAAAGATGGAGGTAAACCAAAGATAATAAGGCCCTTCCGTTAGGGGGCGTATAAAAGTCTTGGTAATAAGTCTCATGTTCAAAACCGTTATAAAACCGTGTTTATCGATTCTTCTTGTCAACTTAATTTTTTGACATCGTTGTCTATTAGGAGGGGTTATTGATTTGATGGTCTTAGTTACACCGTTAGGACTCTATTTTTAGACCTAAATCTCTATTATCGCATAAGTCAACAATGTATCCTCGTGAAACATTCAAGACATCATAAAATATAAGAGATACAACTTAGGAATAATGGGAGAATAAGTACGTGATTAGGGCATATGAGTAGTGTTAGCATTACTAACTTATAATGACAATGATCTCGTTGCACGCTTAGCATGGAATTAGGGTGAAAATCGAGGACGATGAAATTATTTCTAACGAAGCATTCACGTGTTCTTATTCTATGAACCTAAACGTCCCATTTTGCGATGAAAATCATACATTATGTCTAAAACACAAGTAGTAGTAATAGTAGTAGTTATTCCAATAAAATAAATAAAATTAAATTTTGGAGATGCTATGATACTTTATTCTAGCATTGCGTGAGGGCACGGCAATGGTTTAGTATGGGGGAGTGATGAGACTGCTTTTATACATAGTCTCATCGTCCAAATAGGGCTTAAAATGCATTAAATATCATCAAAATACCCAAATATATGCTTGTGTTTGTTGCTTGTGTATTTTAGGTACGAATATTGAGAAAATGACAAAAGATCACAAGAATCATGCAAAAACGAACACGGGAAACGAAGCCGCACGATGAACCAAGCCCTAATGAAGAATTTTCCAAAGTCAACCCTTGAAGATTTGAAGAATTATCAATATTGGTCCTCCAAGTTTGAAAATTGACACTCTATACCCTTGTATCTTCATAATTACAAGTTTGGTCCCTAAAGTTTGTCAAAATTACAAAAAGGACCCTTAACTTTGAAGAATTGGCAAATTTAGTCCCTCAACAAAACTAAATTGTCAATAATGGTCCTCCAAGAAGTCAACAAACAAGTCAAAGCCTTGAAGTATGAAGACATGTCAAAAACAGCCCTTGAAGATTGCCAAAATTGCACTTGTAGTCCTTAAAACAAGTTTCAAAACTTTGTGTGCCAAAACTGCCAATGTCCAAAAGTTGTCATGTGTTATTTAGGCGTTGATAGCCATTTAAAACAACTTGAACAAAGTTTGAAAAGAGAAGGGCCATTCCTGCCAGACAAACAAACTCTCACCCTCCACTCCCTACTTGACACCTCACCCACTCACACCCATTAACCAATCACAAACCACCTTTTCTCCACATCACCTCTCCACTCACCCATTAACTGATTAATTAATCAGTTTAAAACTCCCTCCAAACATTTATTTAAAAACTCATTAATCCCAAACCGGATTAAATCACCCCCTAATCCACCCTTAAACCCTAATATTTCCAGGATGAACTATGATTAAAACAAAGGGTTTTTGGGTAATTCGCTCTAGATCCTTGATTAAACATCACTTAAACCCAAAACCACCCTTAAACTTCCATCACCATCACCTCACATGCTTGTGCCACCCTCCCCTGCCCCACTATTCACTCCCAAACAAAAGATGACAGCAAGATCAACAACTCACAGTATTTTCGTGCTCCCAAAGGCAAAATGGACGACCAACACACCATGGCTTGTTCTGGCGTAGTGGGTACCCAAGCTTGAATAGTCCAACTGTTTGGTCAATTTTCTTAGCTTATCATAACCTTACCTATAAGCTAAGGCTCTCTTCTAGCTTAATCTATAAGCTAGGGGCAAGCTCTTAAGCTTTTACACAGTCTCCCTTGTCTCTCTTAGTAGGTTCAAAACAAGGAACATTTTCATCCATTTTTGTTAAGTAAAACTTCATCAGCATCTCAACAAAGTTCAGCATAGACCCGAGTCTATTTGGAGGTGACTTTTCAGTCACTGTTGGGCCTGGATGTAGGCCCAACAAGGTAGCTTCCTAGTTCCTTTTTCAGTTTCCAAAAATTTTAAAGTTGTGTGACTTATATGAAATTTGGTGAATTTGTATGATATTTGTTCAAGTGTTGGTTTAAGTGTTTGGTTGTGATCAATTTATGATTATATGCATGTTAGTTTGAGTTTGATTCAGTTTGATTAGGTTTTAAATAGACTTGCTTTGTAAACTTTCATTTTCAGTCATATAAAGGGGTGTTTGGGATAAGAGTTTAGCTAATATTTGAGATAAAAATCTGGGTTAAAACTTGTTTAAAAATACTTCTAGGTGGTTTGTTATGTGTTATGTGCACTTGGATTTTAGTTTGGGAGGTTTATGAACAAAGTTGCATGATAAAATTGGACAAATAGCAAAAATTAGTTATCTGTCTTATTTTGACTGCATTTGTGTGATTTTGCCATCAAAGTTGCTTAATCTGTTAGATCATAGGGTTATCTAGGATTATTAATCAGATTTATGCTACTTGATTGGATTGTATGCAAGTTTCAAGCCTTTGAATTTCATATTTGTGCATGTGACTTGGTCTATTGTTCATCAGTCAAACTTTTAGCTATATCAGTAACTTGATCTTGCCAATTTGTGTTTGATATTGTGTTTTATTTGCTTGTTTTGTGTATTTGCTTGACTCCTTATACTCAACAGAGTATAAGGGTGCCTTTTGTCCATCCAAAAACACACCACAAACTCAGGATCAAGCCCTCTTGATCCATCTTTTCACAAGTGAAGAAATCACTTGTGTTCATCAGTCAAGCAGCCTACCTGGGCACTTGTTTTGATCTTTGTAGCCATTAATTCTTGTTAATTTGTTATTAAAGTGTGTTTTTAAGTTAAGTTAAGTAACTGGTTTGTGTTTTTAAAAGTAAAAAAAAAAAAGAAAAAGTTTAGCAAAAAGGACGTGGCCAGGACTCGAACTTGCGCCACTCCTCTCACCACACACACACAATACCGTTGCGCCCTAGGGACTTTGACTGATAGAGTCTCATTTCAAAATATACTTAAGTGTTACTTGTTTTGTAGCTTATTTTCATAACAGCTTATTAATAAGCTGTTTCAAGCTTATTCCTTTAAGCTTTTTCCTGTTTAGCATTTTTCCTAGGTGTATATTAGGGTTTTTGACTTATCTGAGCAAAAAGTATATTTTTCCCTTTATTATTTAATTTATAAGGATTATTTTAAGTTTTAATTTTAAAAAGTCATTATAAAATAGTAAAAGGTATATTAAAAATCTGAAAAATTAGTTTTTAGGTTTTTAATCATATTTTTGAGGTTTTCAGCTATTTAGGTTTTCAAATTAGCTTATTTTTGATTTTATTGGATTTTAGGGTTTTTAGCTAACTTTAAAATTTAATACAAAATTATTAAATAGGTTTCAGACAATTTGGATTGCATTTTTGTTTTAGTTACATTATTTAGGATTTTTGGTAATTTTTAGAATTATTTAGTGAACTTTGAATTTTTTTGAATTTTTTAATATTATTTTATTATTAAAAATTTAAGTTTTATTTTTTTTAGTTTTTACATTTTTCCTAGGTTAAGGACACTTAATTAGGAGTTTTGTCTCTTTCCAAATATTTTTAAAACTTTTCAATTAATTTCTAGAATTAATTGAAGATTTAATAGATTTTAATAGTTTTTAAGTGTTTAAAAATAGTTTAAATTGGTTTTAAAATTTTTAAAAATAGTTTTTAGCTTAATTAGGATATTTTTGAGGTTTACAAACTATTAGATCTTGTTTAAGGCTTTTTAATAATTAAAAGTGATTTTTAGGGCTTTAATTAGCATTAAAAAGTCATTATCTAATTAATTAAAAGGTTTTAGCAAGTTTGGATTTTTTGTAAACTCTTAGAATATTATTGGGGATTTTTAGTAATTTTTAGGAATTTTTTAGGTTAAAATTTTAATTTTTGTACTATTTACGTTTTACGTGTTCGCCTTTTTCATCGTAGTTACCGTCTTTCTCTTCTAATCCCATTTCTTTCTTTCTTTTTCAATCAATTAATCACAAATAATTAATCAAATCAATACACAACGCACTAGCCTCCTCGAGAACGAACTCACTTAGGGTCATTCACACACGGTTTTCCTAAATCGTCGTGCACACTTGCCCTATTATTACGCTCTTTTTCCTAAAAGACATAATTTTACAACATCAGTTATGAAAACCAAAACACGAACATAATATCAATAGTATGACCCCGTATTGCTAGTCAGGCAATACATCATAATTCGGTGCGTATAGTAGTATTTCGTTAATTGGATTATTATAAGCCACATGACATTGTTACCTTACTACAACAAACAACGGGTAGCTAGCCCGAAACTCAATTTGCCCATCTAAATTAGCGTGTCGTCACAAAGGTCACGCTATGGAAATCTTCTCATACATAAATCCGCTTACCAATCAATGTGGCACGACGGGGATCAACCGTCAAGGCGCGAACTAGGGTGATCGTCCCCAAATAGTACTATTATATGCATAAGCGTCTACCAAATCCCAGTAGTTCACAATTCATGCTAATGTGACTTTTAGTGACATAACCTAACTTTAATAATCCATTTTATTTCATATATCGGGTCATTTAATCATTCATAGGGTCATACAATCATCCGGGTCCAAATCAATAAACAAACAATCGGGACAAATGGTGTCCTATTTCATAAAAACTAACATGTTATCTCCCTCGCGGGTTTATAAAACATTTCATAAAAACATTTAAAAGAGTGCGAGGCTATGAACTCACGTTGATTTGGACGTACGGTACGTGCTTCAATAACGGAAACCTAGACAAATAATACTCGTCTTAGACTCTTGTCCAATGACTTTATAAAAATAACAATTATGTATACATATTATGATTATATATATATGATGATCAAGTGGGTTTACATATTCTCTTTTACTCATTTGAGCGTTTATGTTTTGGTAACTTCTTACTAGTTTACTAGTTTTACCTATTTACGTGTTTTAGGTCCAATAAGCCTATTATAAGTTCATTAACTTGTATTAATCCATTTCATACTTGTATTATCATTATTTATACTTTACATGTTGGGCCCAAATGGGTTAAGCCCAATAAATAAGTTTATAAGTGTTTTAGCCCATTTTGTTGTATTATTAGTCCAATAACCTTAACTTAGCCCGTTAATGTCCGTATGTTTTATAGTTCGGGTTTTATCGGTTTTTACTTGTTATATATGTTTATATATCAGTATCTGAGTTTATAAAAGTTTACATTAGACGGGTCCAACCGTCTAAGTTTTATTTAACAAAAACGTTAATTTTACGGTAATAGAAGAAAAAGTCGTAAAAATCATGTTTATAGTTTTATAACTTATAAAACTTATCAAACTACCATTTTTATAAAATTTCCATTTATTTATTCTTATATATATTTATATAAATGTATTATATAAGTTAGTGGGTTTTAATTCACATTTTATACTATTTTTATTTGAGTGCTTATATAATACTATTATATTTTAATTTCCCAAAATCTGATTTTTACTTTCATGTTCACCAAAACTACCATATCTAGAGTTATATATGGAGATAGAAGCTCAAATGTTTATGACATAAACTACATGATATGTGCTCCATTTAACTCTTCTATAGCTACTGTTGAATCAGCCTCTAAGTATTTTCTAAAAATCGTCCAAAACAGTGAACTCAGATTTGTACTTTAAACTTGTTTTAGTCATATCTCACTCATCCTAATGATTCCATTGCATGGCCAACTCTCACATGTGTACAAGACATATTACTTACTGTAAATGGATTCTACTTCATCATTTTATCAGTCTAACATGTGGTTAGTTACTGTTTTTATACAGCCTACCATTTAAACAAGATTTACCCAATTTACATGTAGTTTGTCCATCTTTTACCCATGTTTATCCAATCTATCAACACCAAATCCCCACATAACATTTTTAATCATCATTCATCATCATATACATATACATAAGTAAAAGAAATACGAGATTATATAATCAAAATAACAAGAGGAAGGGGAGAACATTCTTTATACCACCATGATGATGTAGGTTGTGATCAAAACATGGATTTTGATGGAGAAACTTGTGAATAACCAAGACCATCTTCAAGACCATCATTCTTCAAGAACTCCTTGTGGAAAATCAGCCCCAAGAATCCATGGAAACTCCTCCTTGGATGTTATAATCACCTCTAATCTTCATAACTTCAACTAGGCTTCAACATATGTTGATTATAGCCTTGGGTTATGGCTAGATTTTTTATCAAAGGGGTGGTTTATGGTGGATATGGGACGAAATATAGAGAGCAAGGGAGAGAAAAATGGTGGTTTGCATGTGAAAAATGAAAGGAAATGGTTTAGTGCTAGTGGTTTTGTTGGTGTGTAGCTAACTTGGTTAAGTTAGCTTAACAAGTGTAACTTGTTTACTACAAGTTTGACACCTCATGAGGTGGGGTGTCCATTGTTTAGCCATCCCTTTGAGTGGGGTGGGGCAAGTGTATACTTGTCTCATCCCACTAATTTACGGGTATTCATCGATTCTAGTTTCCTCGATTTACGTGCCATCGGGTCGTTTTACGAAAAACGTTTTTATAAATTATGAATCAACGGCACAAAACGAATCTAATAAAAATTGTCTCATAAAAAACGGAGTTCGAAAACGTAAATATGTAATCCTAAGTTTCCAGTTTAGTCGTAAAGGACGTTAAATTATAATCGTAAGTCCTAATCTCATCTCGTAAATTTGTGAGTTTATGAACCAACACAAATTTAAAATTCCAAAATAATATTCACGGATAAATTTATTTCCTGAAATGTCGGACTGTCACCAAAACGGTGTATGTAAACGTAAGCACGTAACGTAGAATCCTTTGGTTTAGACGTTGTCGATGTTACTTCAAGACGTAAATCCAAATTTCTTCCCAAAAATAAGTGAGTTTATAATATAACATTAAAATATTGTTTTTAAGTAACACTTGAGAATAAAATATCAACCATAAATTGACGGATTGTCACACATAATCTCACCAATGATTTAAGAAGTGGGGTGATTCTTGATAGTAGAAGTGAGAACTCCTCCTTCAAAAAGTCTGGTGTCCTCAACCTCATTCTCCATGTTGCCAATATCTTCTTCTTCAGACTCTCTTTCATAACATGAGGATGAACCTCTTCATATAAATTGGAAGGTTCACCTTGTTCAAAAATGGAAGAGAAAAGATGTGCAGAAGTGTTGTCAACGTCTGAACCTTGTTTGTCAGCGCTTGGGCTAACAACGCTTGAACTGTTGTTGTCAACGTCTGAGCCATCAACGTCTGAATTGGTCTTGTCAGCGCTAGATTTGCCTTTGTCAGCTCCTGAAGAACCATGCATGTTTGTATCTGGTGGTACTTGGGAACCACCATTATCTTTACCACCACCAGCAGCAGCAAAAGCATCTGTCCAAATGGGAATTGTAACATATTCTTGGATAGGAGATGACTTTTCTACTTGTGATCCAACCTTTTCAGGAACCTGTGTACCTGAAACATCAACAACTTGTTCTTCCACAACATTTGAAGTTACCTTCACAATATCTGGATTAGTGACAGGCAAATAAGTTAAAGTTCTAGATAAAGGTTCCAAGTCAAACAACCAATTAGGACCACTTTCAGGATCACTAGGTTTATTCTCTAAAAACCTAACATGTACTCTTTCAAGTATACATTTTTCCTCTTTAAGATAAACCCTATATCCCTTGCTCTGCACTGAATACCCCATGAAGTAGCCTTCATCACCTTTTGCACTAAATTTACCTAAGGCCTCACTAGTATCTATGTAAAACCCGCATGTTTTTACCATGCATAGTACCCTTAGGATCGTACGTACTAGTTAAAAACTTTCCTAATATAGCATGATTACGATTACGTGTTAGGAGTTTACGTATTACGTACGTGTTAGAACACGATAAGTATTTTATATACACGATCACGTAATAATTATTTAGCAATAATTAATCACGAACATGCGATCACGAAATCAAGAACGTAATTAAAACACGAGCTATTATTAATTACGTATATATATTTATTACGAGCGTAATTAAATATATTAGATTATGGTATTTACGTAACGAGAACATTTAAAACACGAACATAAATAAACACAAACGAGTAACTAAATAACGAGACACGAAAAGAGGTACGGGAAATGATGAGACTGCTTTTATACATAGTCTCATCGTCCAAATAGGGCTTAAAATGCATTAAATATCATCAAAATACCCAAATATATGCTTGCGTTTGTTGCTTGTGTATTTTAGGTACGGATATTGAGAAAATGACAAAAGATCACAAGAATCAGTCAAAAACGAACACGGGAAACGAAGTCGCACGATGAACCAAGCCCTAATGAAGAATTTTCCAAAGAAAACCCTTGAAGATTTGAAGAATTATGAAGAAGGGTCCTCCAATATGGAAGAATTGACACTTTATACCCTTGTATCTTCATAATTACAAGTTTGGTCCCTAAAGTTTGTCAAATTTACAAAAAGGACCCTTAACTTTGAAGAATTGGCAAATTTAGTCCCTCAACAAAGCTAAATTGTCAATATTGGTCCTCCAAGAAGTCAACAAACAAGTCAAACCTTGAAGAATGAAGAAAATGCCAAAATCAATCCTTCAAATATCATCAAATTACATGTGAAGTCCTTGTATTAAGTTTGAAAACTTAATTGTGCCAAAAAAGACAAGTTTCCAAAGTTGTTATCAAAGGGATTTGGAGTTATGCTGTTTAAATACAAAGTGAAGGGATTATGAAACTTTGGGGGCCAAAGCTGTCAAACACACTAACTTACCCCCACCAATCAGACTGCCATGTCACCATCCACCAATATCATCTCTCCACTTCACCACTCCCTCCCACGTCAGATTTCCACCCAACCTAATTAAATAACCTAATCTAATTTCCCACCAAAACAGATTATTTAAAATCCATTAACCCCAAACCGGATTAAACTCACCCTAATCCACCCTTAAACCCTAATAATCCCCATGATGAACTTTGATTAAAACAAAGGGTTTTTGGCTAAATGACTCCAGATCATTAATTAAGGTTATTGTCATCACATCCCACCTCCCAAAACATATCCCACTCAGCCCATGTGACACCCCTGGCCCTCCCTGCTCAAGTCCCTTTCCACAAAACCCTAGGAGGGGACAAAATGAACGTTGGAGATCATATCCTTGGCCCCAAAGGTTTGTTGAAGGGTTTAGATCACTTCAAAACAGCTAGCATCTTCACATGACTCCAAAGAGATCACATGAAGGCAAAATGTTGACCAAGATTCAAATTCGTCTAAGGGCTATTCAGGAAATTCATGTATTAGGGTTTTCACATTCTAGAGTGTTCTGTTGCCATTATATAAGGCACCCTTAGCTTAGCATTTGCGGTTGTTCTTTCTTTCTCCTTTGTCACTTCCATGTAAAGCCAGTTTTTTTAATGAATGAAAAAATGGTGTTGAGATGTTGGTGAGAAACAAAGATCCATTTTACTTTCTGCTTATTGATTGTGCCTCATTTACTGCTTGTTTACTTTTTATGTTTTTTTAAAAAATTCAGTTTTGTTTTCAAAAGTTTCTGAAACTTTGATTTCTTTTGGTGAAATCTTGTTTCAAAGTTGGATTTCCAGTTCTATTAAGGGATTGTTAAGTGTGTTTAAAGAAGTTTATTGGAGAAGTTTTTGAAAGGATTTGAAAAGTTTTATAAAAAATCAGAAATTGCATATTTTGCTTGTTTTCTTTTGTTAGCCTCAAAATATTGAGTCAAACAAGAATGTTCGGTCATAGGTTTCTATTGTAATATTTATTAGAACGTTGTAATAGGTAGTTATTTAGTCGTGGTTCGCGGGCTTGGATTTAAACTAATTAAAGTCCAAAAGACAAGCCCGACCCAATATATAGTCCATTAAAGCCCGCATGTGGGTGGACTATATATACTACCCTCCTAGCATGTTAGGAGGGTGGATGGTCATTTGTAACAAATTCTTTTCTTAATCTAATCTCACCAAGTTAATCATCTCCTCTCTACTTTCTCTCACTACTTTCTCTCTCTAGGAATTCATCTCTTTTCATCTATTTTCTATCTCTAATCATCTAAATTTATGGGACAACATTTGGTATCAATCGCCATGGGGTAGTTTTGTGATTCGTTGTTGATTTTACTTGGTTCGTGTGATTTTCTCTTATAATCATCTCGAATTCAAGATTCTTTTTGTGTTTCTATGCTCTAAATCTTGATATAAATCTTCTACATAGCTGTGGTAGGGATTTGGTCGCATTTGGTTGGTTAAAATCGCGGATTTCTTGTCGAAAAATTCATTTTTTTACCCCAAAATCTCGTAACAGCACTATTATTCCGATTGGTGTAATCGGAAAAGGGATTATAGATTCCGATTGGGATTCCGATCAGTAGCATCGGAAAAGGGTTTCAACATTCCGACCAACTTTCCGACATCATTCCGATTTGGTATTCCGACAAGCTCTTTCCGATCATCATTCCGATTTGATATTCCGATTAGACATTCCGACGAAGGGATTCCGATTAGACATTCCGATTGGACATTCCGATAAGACATTCCGATTGGACATTCCGATAAGACATTCCGATTGGACATTCCGATAAGACATTCCGATTGGACATTCCGATAAGACATTCCGATTAGACCATTTTTAGGGCATTTAAGCTTCAATTTCAAATTTTGGTGATGCGAAAAAATTTTCGACCAAAAATTCAAATTTTCGGATCAAAATTCAAATTTTAGGCCATTTTTAGGTTTTATTTTTCGTTAAAATTTTTCATTTTTCAAACTTTTTCCCTACTAGTTATTGGCTATTTCTAACTCGTTTTCAAATTTTGGTTATTCAAAATTTTTCGGTTTACCGTTTTAGTCGGACTGAGGAATTTATTGTCGGACTGAGAAAAAAATTTCAAATTTTCGGAATTTCAACAACAACAAATCACACCATATCTACTTAAGATCCATTTTCACTTCATCAACTGAGAAACCATCATCATGGAAACGAGCAATGCGTGTTCAGACAGAGAAGAACGAGAGATGCAACTACAAGAACAAGTCCTTAAACAACGTTGTATGCAACTTTCAGTGATCTTAAAACGAATCTAAAACGTCTAGAAAGAGAGAACTTCTCGTACAATCCTTTGTATATGCGTGCTTTTCATTCCTTTTTTCGGAAATGATCATCGCACGTTCACTTATGACTTAAGAGACCACTTGAAGAATCTTGAGAATGAATTACTCAACAAAAACCTTCATGAGACAAACTCCAAGAATGCCTTCAAAATACTCAGAACATCGTTTCAACAATTCTTTGCTTCACAGCTATTCAAGAATCCCAACTTTGAGTCAGAAGTTCGAGATGCAAATCAACACTTCAAAGACTACACTACAATGGAAGCAAAATCATTCAGAGATTTGATATTTGGAAACATGGAATCAATTGAGAGGCTTTTGGATGAACCCCTACTTCATGCAAAAGACATGATCAATAAGATGATTGACAAAAGGCTGAAAATGCAAGAGTGCACGGTTGTAAAGATTCATGTAATGTATACGAGTCCAGTTTCAACTGTAAGTAACGAGACAATATCGAGTAATGCAACTGACAGCTGTAGAACAGGGAAAACAACGCATGGTGAGCAGCATGACCATAACAGCTCTGGGAAAGACAACAGCAGCTCTGACAAACAACACATCGACTCTGAGAATGTCATCAGCAATACCCCTTCCTATGATAATGGTCCTGTTTACGATTCTGAGCCATTGGAAGAGGTACACAATGCTGAATTTAATGTGTTTGCCAATGCCAATACGCATGAGCATAGTGATCAAACAACAAACCTTTTTGACACATGTATGACAGAAAAGGTTGATAGCAATACCACACCCAATTCATCAGACATGTGCAATAATGAGTTTGAGGATGATCAACATGCAAATGAGTATGATGATGAGGAGCATGTCGTGCTTGCTAATTTAATTGCTAGTTTACAAAAAGATGTCAATGAAACTAGAAAGAGTCAAAAGCAATTAAAGAAAGCAAACACAGCGCTCACTCAAAACATTGAAGAATGCAAAGCCGCTCTAATTAAATCTAATGAGACCCTTGAAAGTAATAGGGCTGAGCTTCTTCAAAAGACCAAAGAGCTTGAGGGGTACAAGGGTAGTGCGTTAAAAAGTCAAAAGGACGATTTTGAAAACAAATATAATACAACTCTTGAGTTATTAGCCAAAGAGAAGCGTCAATATAATGTTTTCTTAATGGATGAACGTCAAAAAACGTACCTTGCAAATACCAAAGTTAACGAACTTGAACAAAAGCTCTCTATGACCACTACTGATTCTGCTAAAATTCTTGAGGATAAGAAACAAGAGGTAGATGCGTTAAAACAAGACTTCAAAAGTAGATACGAGAAAGAAACTGAAAAAGTAACAAAATTAGAAGAACAAGTCGAATTTTTGAAGAACGTTGTTTATAAAACGCATGATTCTATTCAATCCGTAAGAATGCTAGAACCTTCATCGATGTTTAAGGGTCAAGCTAGCTTTGCAAGTCCTGAGTACCTTGCCAAAGCTCAAGCTGCGAACCCGTGTCTTTATCTTGATGAGACTGAAAGGACAGATCTTGATTGCATGCCTGTTAGTGCTAGTATTGAAGAGACTGCCCTTTGGGATGATGATAGTCAACCACTTGTCAATAAGGAGTTTGTGAAACCATATAATTATGCTTATGAGAATAGTCTTTATGGTCTTTTCAACAAACAAACTCAGAAAACTCGTGAGGAAGTGTTTCTAGAATGCAAACAAAAGAGAATTCAATGGAAGAAAGCATTTGCCCCTAAGAAATCTAATGTTTACAAATACATAAACTACCTCCCTCTAGATGAATCTAAAAGCAAGAGTAGGAAAACATTAGGTATTCTTAAACGCCACATAGATAATGTTAAATCTTTTGTTGAAAGAGACTGGGCTAAACGTGAAAATGTTGAGTGGACACGTCCGATTCCTCAAGATATTACCTTGCTTGTGAAAGAACTCTTAATTCCTAACACGGCGTTGATTAAAGAAACTGTTCTTCAACTTGAGGAGTTCATTCGGACTGAAATGTATGATGATTTAAAATACGTTGAATCTCTTGAGAAACACATTGATGATCTTCAAATGGAGAAGTCTGATTTTTCAGATGAATATGACTTACTCTTGCAAGAATGCGTTTCTAAAGATGTTATGTGTGCTTATTTTACATCTTGTGCTGATATTGATGAATATTCTGAAGTTGCATGCCAATATCTTGATAAGATCAAAGAATGTGAACGTCTTGAAATTGAGCTTTCGAAACGAAAAGAAAATGTTGACAAAAAAGCTTTTGAGTTACTTCAACACAAAACTGATTTCCTTCAAAAATATTGTCATTCACTTGAACTTGATCTGCAAAAAGAAGTTGGTAGTTTTCCACATGATAATAAATTGCAAGAAAAACTTTCCCAAACATTTCGAGAAATGAATGAACAGAATTTGGAAATTAAAGGGTTGAAAGCTCAATTACAAGACAGGGACAGAGTCATAGCAGAGTTGAAGAAACTCGTTGCTAAAATGGGTGGGAAAATCGTGGAACCTAGCATTAAGAACCCTGTTGTTCGACAACCAAATGCCTACAAGGATCCAAAGCTGTCTATCTTAGGAAAACCGACTCCGTTCTCCAATTCTTCTCATATGAAATCTAGGTTACCCCCTAAGACTGATGTGCAACCAAGTGTTCCAAAACCATCCATATCACCCTATGTTCCTCCATTTAGAAAGCACACTGTTGCTAAACCCAACCATGTGAATGCACCTAGCACTTCTAGGACTCCTCCAAAACGTGTGACATTCACGTCCACAAAGGAATCAGCAGGTTCAAATGACCTCGTTCATACCCACAACCTAGAGGATGCGAAACAAAAAGGGAAGATTCAGAAAGACAAACCAGTGTATGAACAACCTAGTTCGCCAAATCCCGCTAGAGTTCCACACACTCCTAATGGTAGTCAACCAAAACCTAGGATCCCTCTTCAGAAATCTAGGAATTGGAAACCATCCATGAATAGTCGTGTTTCAAACACTACGCCTGAACGATTTGGAAAACAAAGGAATACAAGTACTCTCGTGAATCCCAAATTCCTTGTATGTCCCACTTAAAAAAAGGGCATTCACAATGAAAATCATGACCATTGCATTTTGCAATACCTCTATGAGGTAAAATCTCGTTCCTTTGAACGGAGATCGAATACAGAATCCCATAAGACACCAAGGAGATACAAACCCGTCGCAAAGAAGAGCAACAACATCAAATCTGAAACTCGGATTAAAAAAGGACTTAGTTTCTCTCCAAAGAAGTCTTCCGCTGTGCAAGAGAAAGCTACTCCTAAATCTAGTCTTCAGTGGAAACCAACGGGTCGGATCTTCACGGAAGTTGGTCTTAAGTGGATTCCAATAGAGAAGAGTGATGACACCTGCACCAGCACTAATGCTCATGTTCTACATGCTGAAAAGGAATTTGTTACTCCTAATTCTAGTATTTGTGCAAACTCTTCTTCTGTGATTGCAGGTACAACAGCGGATTCTGAACCTACTTCTCCTTCTTTAAAGGGTTCCAATTCTGTGTATTCGATATCACCTTCTTCTTTTGTACAAAAGTCTATTTTAGATTATTTTCGAAAAACTTGATAAAACACAAAAATATAATAAAATGTATATATCCATAGAAAAACAAAATAAAAAATGGAAAAACTTTCAAAATACCAAAAATACTCTTCTCGACATGTCTTTCAGTATCGATAATATGGACGTACCTAGAAATGTCGCTCAATAACGACACGGGTGTGTACATATAGCTCGAATGAAAGTTGTAAATATTTTTCAAAACATGTCATTTCAATGATTTACAATTACCTCAGATTGTGACTCGTACTTCCAAGAAAGGAAAGTTGATCACGAATGATAACTTATCCTTAACAACGAGAAAATAAATTTTCTCGGTCATGAGCTCTCATTAAAAACATTCAAAGTTTTTAAGCTCATGTAAACGACTTACAGTTAAATGTCAGACTGTAACTCGGACCTCAAATAAAGGAAAGTGTATCTTTAAAGATACCATATCCTAACAAACGGGTAGAGCAATCTATCACGGGTTGAGCTAGTCACAAAACATTCAACGTTTTGCGCTCAACACAATGGCTTGTAATCACTTTCAGATTGCAACCCGGATCTAAATTCACGGGGGAGTGTACGCTTTTGTACTCTTACCCTTAGCAAAAGAAGTTAAATCTTCTTACACTTGAGTGGATTCGACAAGACATTCAAAGTCTATGAACTCAAGTTTATGCTTTAGAAAAACCTTTTCGTCAAAAAGAATTGATTTTTCAAAAAGCGTTGAACACAATTTTTTCAAGAATTTCTCAATGATAATCAAAATCTTTCAAAAATTGTGTGTTCAACAACTCCTATCCTCAAAAGTTTAATGTGGATCAAATCCACACAATGACAATTCAATTGGATCAATTTTTGAGGGGGAGCATTTCAACTTCATGCATAGTTTGACACATCTTTCTCCCAAAGATTTTCAAGACTATTTTTCAAAATATATTTTAATCAAATTTGGTATCTCTAATATCAAAAGATTTTATATATTAGCGATAGGGGGAGAAAATGTTATTAAAATGTGATCTATAAGACTCAAGCACTTTAACTCTTACCCACATGTGCGAAACACTTTCGATTATCGATGCACATGTGAAGGGGGAGCTTTTCTGAAACGACAAAACTAGCAAGGTGTTAAATGTTTTTCAAACACTTTGTTAGAATTTAAAGTGGTTTTCATGGTTACGATCAAATACCCACAACATCTTTAATTCACGACGTTGTTGGTGTCAAAAGGGTGGTTAGGTTTAAGTCCTATGATCCAACCAGAACCAGAGGGATCTTCCCAGGGACAATCCAATAGATTATTAGAAGTCCTTAGGAAAGATGGAGTAGAATGTGAACGCAGCTGAATGCTGACTAAGCACTGATGATAGCACTGGAACAATCACAACAAGGTGCTATTAATGATGTCTTGGTAAGCATTGAAGGGGTTGAAGAATGAAAAAGAAATGTAAGGATAAAGGGTGTAAAGAAAGAAGCCCTCCATACAACTTAGGCAGAAACCGGGTCAACACATCATGAAGACATCTCATCATGGACCCAGTGATGTGAAGCACAACCCTTTCCTAGCTACTCAGGCTTCTCTCAAAAGAAGTTTGTTTTATTGTCACGGAGATCAACATGAATTATATTGACTTTCTCACTCCGAGATAGTTGATATTGAATAGGTGACATCTGCTCCAGCCTCCGACCACTAAAAGTGCACAAATCGAGTCTAGAGCCAAGAGATCAATCAAATCTCGTTAGGACACACGGATGAAGATCAAGAGAGTCCTACGCTATATCCTTGCGATATTGCTAGAACACTCAGAGTGATACTACTTAGTATTCACAATGATGAGTGGAAATCCTTCCAGTGTTAACATCAAACAGCACTGCGGTAGGTCATATGCAAGATTCTTTATGAATTGAACATATGTAAAACTGAAAATCAACAGTGGTTTGATTCTGAATTGATTCAAACTCGTTTTAGGTTTCTACGCAATATCTTTATGGTCTTGCCAGAACATTCAGAGTGATATTTATTAATATTCACAGTGACGAATGGAAATCCTTCTAGCGTCAACATCAAACAGCGCTACGGTAGGTGACTTGTGAGATTCTTATGAATCAAACTTGTGTCAACTGGAAAGCAACAATGGTAAGATTCTTAATGAATCAAACTTGTTCCAGGAATTTGAATTGACGACTTTAATCAAGCGGATATTTATCCAATTGATTCACTCTTTATGTTCGCAGTCTTGCTTTGAGACGGTCGAGTAAAGAGAACGGCTAATACTGCCGCGAAATCCTGTCAAGGAGATTCTTAATTGAATCTACCTGATCACAGGTACGATATTTAATATCGTATAACAATCTTCACCGACTGGAGGTAAAACGCTACCGATTTAGGACGAATGTCAAAGTCATTCAGTCCGTGTCTATGTTTTGTCTCGAGAAGGTGGCATCACGGTGTACTCAACAAAGTCAAAGATTCACAACCACATATTCATGCCCAAAGACTTATCCAACAATTGATAGTGTGAGCATGTGGATAAACACACAAGATCGCAAGATGGCAATGACAAGTCAAGGATGATTTGAAGATCTCAAGACTAAAAGACAAAGTCGAAAGACAACGAAAAAGGCTCAAAGATCATAGCATGAAGGAACAAAACAACTGTTACACGTTCAAGACTCATTTATGACGAAATTCATAAATCTCCATTGGAATCCAAATATCAAAGAGGAATGACCTCACATTGGGGGAGATTGTTAGCCTCAAAATATTGAGTCAAACAAGAATGTTCGGTCATAGGTTTCTATTGTAATATTTATTAGAACGTTGTAATAGGTAGTTATTTAGTCGTGGTTCGCGGGCTTGGATTTAAACTATTTAAAGTCCAAAAGACAAGCCCGGCCCAATACATAGTCCATTAAAGCCTGCATGTTGGTGGACTATATATACTACCCTCCTAGCATGTTAGGAGGGTGGATGGTCATTTGTAACAAATTCTTTTCTTAATCTAATCTCACCAAGTTAATCATCTCCTCTCTACTTTCTCTCAATACTTTCTCTCTCTAGGAATTCATCTCTTCTTCATCTATTTTCTTTCTTTATTCATTGCTTAATCATCACAAATATATGGGACAACATCTTTTGATCTTAGCAGGTTTTTGTTGAAGGATTGTTGTTCAAGGATCAGCATAGGCCCGAGCCTATTTGGAGAAGGCTAAGCAGCCTTGGTTGGGTCTGGATATAGGCCCAACAAGGTAGTCACCTTGTTCTCTTTTCAGTTTTTAAATATTTTCAGTTTATGTGATTTATGCATGAAACTTGTTAAGTGTTGTGTAAGCGCTTTGATTTGAGTTCATTTTGGTATAAAATACATGTGGGTAGTGATTAGAATCAATTTGGCTTGAGTTTGAATAGATTTGCTTTGAAAAGTTTGATTTTTAGATTTTAAAGGGGTGTTTGGATTTGCATGTTAACTGCACTCTTTGGGGATTTTTTGTGTTAAATTCAGTCTAAACTTGCTCACTAGGTTGCTTTTAGATAGTAAGTGCATTTGGTTTTCAGTTTGGATAAGTTTAGAACACAATTGCATGCTCAAAATTTGAAAAAATGGCCAAAAATCAGTAACTGCTTGTTGTGCTTGATTGTGTGTTGTTTTGACTTCCAACTTTTGATTAGCTGCTTGACACTAGGTTATTTGAGGGTTGTGATAGCTTATATGTGACTTGGTTGGATTATTTGCAAGTTTGAGAGCATTTAAAATCATTTGGGTGCATATTAAACCAGTCATCTATTCATCAGCAACATACAAGTATTATCAGTAACTTTTGTACGCATTTTGTGCTTGATTTTGTGTGAACCCTTGCTTGTTTTGTGTTGATTCTGACTCCCTATACTCAACTGAGTATAGGGGTGCCCCATTTTCCATCAAACACCACAAAAATCAGAAACAAGCCCTCTTGTTTCAAATCTTCACAAGTGAAGATTTCACTCTTTGTGTTCATCAGTTAAAGGTTTATCTGGGCACGTTTTGGATTTATTAGATTAGATTATAGCTTGTTCTTGCTTATAATTTGTGTTTTAAAGTTATTTAAGTACTTGGTTTTGAGTTTAAAAGTAAAAAAAATTTTTTTTTTTCCAAAAAGCCTCCATAGCCTGGGCTCGAACGCTCAACCTGTCGTGCAGGAGTGAAGCGTCTTACCAGTGATCTATGTGACTTTCTATGTCACAAGGGCACAAGGTGTAATACTTAAGTAGTAATTGTTTCTAGCTTATTTACTAGGCAGCTTATTTCAGCTTATTTTCTTAGCTTTTTTGCAAGTTATCATTTTTCTTTTGTTTTTATTTAGTTTTAAGACTTTTCAGTTCAAAAATGTTATTTTTCCCGTACTTAATTAATTTTCTAGGAATATTTTAAGTTTTGATTTTAAAAAGTAATTTAAAAATAGAAAAAGGTAATTTAAAAATCTGAAAAAATAGTTTTTAGGATTTTAATCATATTTTTGAGGTTTACATCACAAAAAGTTTTCAAAAAGTCTTATTTTTGATTTTATAGGATTTTAGGGTTTTTAACCAACTTTAAAATTTAATATAAAATTATTAAATAGGTTTCAGAAAATTTTGATTGCATTTTTATCTTAGTTACAATATTTTAGATTTTTGGTAATTTTTTAGAATTTTTTTATGAACTTTGAATTTTTTTGAATATTTTAATATTATTTTATTATTAAAAATTGAAGTTTGATTTTTTTTAGTTTTTAAATTTTTCCTAGGTTAAGGACACTTAATTAGGAGTTTTGTCACTTTCTAAATATTTTTAGGACTTTTCAATTATTTTCTAGAATTAATTTAATATTTAATTGATTTTAATAGTTTTTAAGTGTTTAAAAATAGTTTTATTTGGTTTTAAAATTTTAAAAAATAGTTTTTAGCTTAATTAGGACATTTTTGAGGTTTACAAACTTTAAGATCTTGTTTAGGGCTTTTTAATAATTAATTGTTAATTTTAGGGCTTTAATTAGCATTAAAAAGTCATTATCTAATTAATTAAAAGGTTTTAACAAGTTTGGATTTTTTGTAAACTCTTAGAATATTTTTGTGAATTTTTAGTAATTTTTAGGTTAAAATTTTAATTTTGGCACTATTTACGGTTTTGCGTGATCGCCTTTTTCGTCTTAGTTTAATCCGTTTTCGTAACCGTCTTTCTCTTCTAATCTCATTTCTTTCTTCCTTTTTCAATCATATAATCACAAATCTTTAATCATTTCTTAACACAACGCACTTGCCTCCTTGGGAAACGAACTTGGACTTATTTGGTCATTAGTGCTCGGTTTTCCTAAACCGACACTCGATACTTGCCACTTTTTCCTCTCTTTTCCTAAAGGGTTGCAAAAAGCTACAATCATTTTGGCGCCGCTGCCGGGGAGGCGTGTTGTGTTTTGGTTGAACAATTGTTGTTTTTATATATAGCCATAATAGTATTTGTATTAGTAGCACTCTAATAATACGTATTATCGGTTTTTCGTTTTTTGTGAATACTATTACTATATTGTATACGTAGAACAATAAATTTACAAGTACTCCAAATACGTGAGAAATCACAACCTTGACTTGGGAGGTCATTACCCAATCATTGTATTCGAATCTCAAACCAAAGAAAAAAGGCAAAAATAGATAAATACTTTCGTGAAGCTCGATTTTGAGAAATACAAACTATAAGGTGGGTATAAGGCGGTTGTATTTCACGACCTAAAGGAAAAAGGCTCTTAAGTGCTTCGCGCCGCCTCGTTTCCTCCGCTTGCTTGTGCGTATTTTGATTTTGAAAGCTAATCGAGGGTTTTGCCGCCCAAAGTATTATTACATATCATATATATTTTCTTGGTTTCATTTGATTAAACCCTCTTGAACGATTTGGTGTTCCACTATCGTACTAAAGTCATCGAAGGCGTTCACTTCACGTGATCGTTTTCATTCCTTGAGGCTTCTTTAATCGAGAGATTTGATTAAGGAGGAGATTTGTAGATTTGTGTCTACCTAATACATTCCAAAAATCCAAAAAAAGTAAAAACAATCAAAAACCACAAAAAAATTGAAAAAGTAAAAACACCAAAAAGAATCTTCTTTGCTTGCCTTCTCGTTGTACGTGACGTTTATGCAAACTCGCTCTAAAGCAAGACGTGCTCGTAAACGAAGAAACAAATCAACCACTCCTTCTAGTGAGGAGTCTCCTATTGACGAACCCATCGTAGTGAAAGAAGCACCCATGGCTAATCGAACTATGATGGAGTTGCTTCAAGCACCCACCGAGGGTTATGGAGAAGCGATTGTGATTCCCGCTATCCTTGCGGAGAATTTTGAGGTTAAGACGGGTTTGTTGTCCATGATTCAAAACAACAAGTTTCGAGGTGACGAAAAGGACAACCCTCATAACCACATTCGCCAATTTAATCGCCTTACCGCCACTTGCAAGTTTAAGGACGTCTCAAACGACTCGATTAAGATGATGCTTTTTCCGTATTCCTTAGCGGGGCCCGCAAAAATTTGGTTAGAGAAAGAGCCACCCAATTCTATATTGACGTGGAAGGATCTCGTTTCAAAATTCGTGAACCAATTTTTTCCGCCCTCTAAGACTACGCATTTGAAAAACGAGATTTCAAAGTTTTCACAAGAGTATAATGAGAGTTTTTCAACGGCTTGGAATAGGTTTAAGGAAATGTTGCACGAATGTCCTCATCATGGTTTTTCCGACTTGCATCAAATTGACACGTTTTACAATGGCTTGAACGATCATGAGCGTGATTATCTTAATGCCGCCGCGGGTGGTAATTTTTTGTGTAAGACGGTCGAGGAAGCATTGTTAATCATTGAGAATAGGTCTAAGGTCTATAGTCCTCGTAGCACGTCGAGTGTTCGTAAGACTTCGTCTTCGCCTTCGCCTTCATTGTCACACACCGTTGATGCTTGCCAAATCGAGGCTAATTTGGAGAACAAGATTTTTGATAAGCTTAAAGGATTGTTAATTGAGTTTAAAGTTGGTGAACAACCCACTCCCGCTACGGCTAAAGCGGTTGAGGTTTCTTGTATGTATTGTGGTGGAGCTCACGATTATTCCGAGTGCATTACCAACGGTGGTAACACTTCGAGTGCCTTCGCGGCCGCGGGAACTTATAACCAAAACGGTCAAGTTCCTCGCACTAATCAATTGACTCCACCGGGTTTTCCACCAAATCAAAATGCTAACAATTATCAAAACAATCAAGTTGGTTACCAAAGCAATCAAAGGAACAATTTCAAGGGTAATAACAACTATGGGAATCAAGGAACTAGTAGCCAATTGCAAAATCAAAACCAAAAGCGTAATTTTCAAAACACAAGTCAAGGTCTTCAAAATGTTTACACTAAAGAACTTCCAATGGACTTTTTGAATTACGCTACGGAAAATGATAAGATTTTGGAAAACATTCAAGAGCAATTGGCAAGTCAAGCTAGGGACACGGCTAAAAACACCAAGGAGTTGGCTAATTTTGTGAAGGAAAATCTTAACATGAGAAATGAGTTGAAAAATGATTTTGCTAATCAAATTAGAGGTCAAAACAATAAGATTGAACAAAGTCATGCTAGGCTTGAACAAAGGATTGACCAAAAAGCCGCTAGTCAAGATCTAAAGTTTAATAGTCAAGATGCTAAGCTTAATGCCATTTTAGAAGCCGTCATGGGGAACAAAGCCTCTACTTCGAGTGGTCTTCCTAGTAACACCGTTTCAAATCCGAAGGGAGAGATGAAAGTGATTACCACACGAAGTGGTAAGACACTTAAAGAACCGACTCCTCAACCAATTACTCCAACGGTGGAGGAAATTGAGGAAGAACCCGAGGTGGTGGTCGAAAAGGAGCATATCTCTAGCCCACAAAGTACCGCTCATGCCACACCTACGGTCGACCCTTTACCAACATTGGAACCCGAGATTCCAAAGGCTATGCCTATGCCCCAACCCACACCACCCTTGCCTTACCCATCGAGACTTAGAAAGGAGAAACGACAAGAGCGCGACAACTACCAATTTGAGCTTTTTATGAAAATGTTTCGTGAGTTGCACCTTAATGTGAGTTTCGCCGATGCTTTGGTCATGATGCCTCGATTTTCCGCTAACTTTAAGAGTATGTTGAACAACAAGGAGAAATTGCATCAATTGTCTAGTTGTTCGTCGGTTTATCTTAATCGCATACCTCAAAAAGTCGGTGATCCCGGTAAATTTTTGATCCCTTGTGCAATTCAAGATATGGAAGAATGCTATGCCTTGGCCGATCTTGGTGCTAGCATTAACTTGATGCCACTTGCAATCTTCAAGTCGCTCAATCTTCCTAATCTTACTCCTTCACTAATGTCTATCGAGTTGGCCGACCATTCCACGATTCGTGCATGTGGTTTGGCGGAAGACGTCTTTGTGAAAGTGGGGAAGTTCTACTATCCCGTAGACTTTATCGTTGTCGATATCCCCACGGATCCTCAAGTTCCTCTTATTTTAGGTCGTTCGTTTTTAGATACGTCTATGGCTTTAATTGATGTTCATGCTAGAAAGATCAACTTACGTTTCAACGACGAGGAACTTGTTATAAACGCAACTCAAAATTCTCAACTTTCTCATGTTTATTCCGTTGCTACCATAAACCTCGTTGATATGATCGACGTGGTTTGCGAGGAATTTTCACAAGAAGTTTTAGGGTTTGGTGATGAAGAAACTAGTGGCAATCCCACTATGTTAGATCCAATTCTTGATAATTCGACACCAACCTTCACTCCATATGAAGGTGGTGGTTTTACGTTGGAAGAATGCAATGTTCCACGTACTTGTGACGAAGACCTCGACAACGATGAGGACTTCTCGATTATCAAGGATTTTTTTAACGATTTCCCATTTCCTCCACCCGAGGAGGTTATGAGTATCGAGCCCAAATCTTCACTTGAGGAACCACCTATCCTCGAGTTGAAAGATTTACCTCCTCACCTCGAATATGTCTATTTGGAGGAGGACGACAAGTTGCCAGTTATTATTGCGAAGGATCTTTCGAATGATGAAAAAACCGCACTTGTCGATGTTCTAAAGGATCACAAAGGGACAATTACGTGGAAGTTATCCGACATTAAGGGAATCGATCCCAAGTTTTGTACCCACAAAATATTAATGGAGGAGGATTTCAAGCCCACAATCCAAAGTCAAAGGAGGGTGAACCCCAAAATTCACGACGTCATCAAAAAGGAGGTCCTTAAACTCCTTGACGCAGGAATGATTTACCCTATTTCCGATAGCCCTTGGGTGAGTCCTATTCATTGTGTCCCTAAAAGGGAGGGATGACCGTTGTGCCAAACGATGCCAACGAGTTGATTCCCACTAGACTCGTGACCGGATGGAGAGTGTGCATTGACTATCGAAAGTTGAATGAAGCCGCTCGAAAAGACCATTTTCCCTTGCCCTTCATGGACCAAATGTTGGAGCGTCTTGCGGGAAACGATTTCTATTGCTTTTTAGATGGTTTTTCCGGTTACTTCCAAATTCCCATCGATCCTCGTGATCAAGAAAAAACTACGTTTACGTGTCCATATAGAACGTTTGCCTATCGTAGAATGCCATTCGGACTTTGTAATGCACCGGGAACCTTTCAAAGGTGCATGATGGCTATTTTTCATGATATGATCGAGAAGACGATGGAAGTCTTCATGGATGACTTTTCCGTGTTTGGTAATTCGTTCACTTCGTGTTTGTCGAACCTTGAGAGAATGTTAAAACGTTGTGAGGAAACCAACCTTGTGCTCAATTGGGAAAAATGTCATTTTATGGTTAAGAGTGGAATCGTCTTAGGGCACAAGGTCTCGAAAGCGGGGATTGAGGTTGATCAAGCTAAGGTAGACGTCATCGCCAAATTACCTCATCCCAAAACCGTTAAGGGAGTTAGGAGTTTCCTAGGCCACGCGAGCTTTTATCGTCGATTCATCAAGGATTTCTCGAAGATTTCTCGACCCATTACACATCTTCTTGAAAAAGAGGCACGTTTTGTCTTTGACGAAGATTGTGTACGATCCTTTGAGATCCTTAAGAGGAAACTTACCGAAGCTCCCATTCTTGTTGCTCCCAATTGGAACCTCCCCTTTAAGCTTATGTGTGATGCTAGTGATTACGCTATTGGGGCCATTTTGGGGCAACGTCATGATAAGCACTTCTTGCCTATTCACTATGCTAGCAAGACTATGACCGAGGCTCAACTAAAATACACTACAACGGAAAAGGAATTCCTTGCCGTGGTGTATGCATTTGAGAAATTTCGACCTTATCTCGTCTTGAGGAAATGCATAGTGTATACGGATCATTCGGCTATTAAGTATCTCATGGCAAAGCAAGATGCTAAGCCTAGATTACTTCGTTGGATTCTCCTCTTTCAAGAATTTGATCACACCATTGTTGACAAAAAAGGAGCCGAGAATCTAGCGGCCGATCATCTTTCTCGTTTAGAAGATCCTCACCAAAGTGTTTACGAGCCCAAGGAAATCATCAAAACATTTCCGCTCGAGACACTTGGTGTAGTGAATTCTAAGCTTGATTCTTCCACCCCATGGTTTGCGGATTTTGAAAATTACCATGCGGGTAACTTCATCATTAAGGGTATGACGACTCAACAAAAACGAAAATTCTTTCGTGACGTCAAGTTCTACTTTTGGAACGACCCTTACTTGTTTCGAACTTGTGCGGATCAAATCATCTGACGTTGTGTATTTGGCACCGAAGCTTCTAACATCCTTAGAGCTTGCCATGAGGGACCCACGGGTGGTCACCACGGTGCTAATCTCACGGCTAAGAAGGTGTTTGATGCCGGCTTCTTTTGGCCTACTATTTACCGAGATGCACAAGATCTTGTGAAGTCTTGTGATGCATGCCAACGACAAGGAAAAGCCTCACAAAAAGATGAAATGCCATAAAATATCATCCAAGTGTGTGAGATCTTTGACGTTTGGGGTATAGACTTTATGGGGACGTTCCCATAATCTCGTGGTAATAAGTACATTCTCGTTGCGGTTGACTACCTTTCTAAGTGGGTGGAGGCCAAGGCCTTGCCCACCAATGATGCTCGTGTGGTAGTCAAGTTTTTGAAGCAATTGTTTTCTCGGTTTGGAACCCCTCGTGCTATCATAAGCGATCGTGGAACCCATTTTTGTAACGACCAATTTGAAAGGGTTCTAAGGAAATATGGGGTTACACATCGGCTTTCTACGGCTTATCACCCACAAACGAGTGGGCAAGTCGAGGTTTCAAACAGAGCTTTGAAGAGGATTTTGGAGAGATCCGTTGGGGAAAACCGACAATCATGGTCGGATAAGTTAGACGATGCTTTATGGGCCTTTAGGACCGCTCATAAGACGCCCATTGGGTGAACTCCCTATAAGCTTGTGTATGGAAAAAACTGTCATTTGCCTATCAAATTAGAACACAAAGCTTATTGGGCCCTAAAGCATTGTAATGATGATATGGAGACCGCGGGAAAACACCGGAAAATGCAATTGAATGAATTGGATGAATTGAGGGATATTGCTTATGAAAATTCATTGATTTACAAAGAGAAAACTAAAAAGTTGCATGATTCTAAAATTAAAAACCGGGTTTTTAACATTGGGGATCAAGTTTTGTTAAAAATCTTTTCCGGTAAGTTAAAATCCCGTTGGTCCGGTCCATTCACCGTGACTCAAGTGTTTCCGTATGGGACCATCGAGCTAGCTCAAGATGATGGTCCTAACTTCAAGGTGAATGGACATAGGTTGAAGCACTACTTTGGCGGGGAAGTTCCATCCTTGAACTACCTCGACCAAATCACCTTCCCCAATGATAATTAGTATTGAGGGGATCGAGTCGAGCTCATGACTCGGTAATAAAAAACGAGGTGCCTCGTGGGGGAGTCCCATGCTTATCCTATGTACATATTATCGCTTTCTAATGTAGCTTACGTGTGGGGATTTGTGCCCTTCCAACCTTTGTTTCGTGGTTGTTTGTGAATTGTGGTTTTTAGATCATGATCTTCACGATTGGAGCCTCTCGTGTTCGTTTTATGGGAGCACTCGATTGTTTGCTTTGGAGACATTTCTCAATATCCATGATATATCCTTTTGATGTTCTAACCTTAGGTTATTAGCACACTTCCTAAAAGGCTATTAATTTAACGGTTACACCCTTTCCATGCTAGATTAGGCATTCGACTACGTCTCTAGTATGGGGGTGTTTGCACCCCTAGACTCGAAACATTGAGGACAATGTTTAACTTTAGTATGGGGGGGGGGTGAATAGATACTTGCCTTGCCAAACCTTCACGCTTTCCAAAATTTATCTTTTTGTTTATCGTTTTGTTGCAAAATAAGGCTAAAAATGGCCAAATTTTAAAAATTTTCTCATGTTTTATAAGTGTTTGATGACACGAATGTAGGTTTTCCGATGGCGAGAATAAGAGTATTTTTTGACTCGACCGTGCGTGTTGAGCACTTAGCTTTGATTCCTTAACTACACATTAGGCTAAGTCTCTTAAATGAGGACGAGAAATGATAGGGTTAATTATAAGTTACTATGCTAAACGTAGAGTACTCGTATTCTTTCAAAAACTCATGTGTTCTCATTGTTTGCTTATTCTCCCTTTGCATGTAAATATTTTTGCTTAATAAACATTGACTTAGCGGTTTAGTTAGGATTGTTGGGTTTCTAGTCTTTTCTAGTAGCTTCCGTGTAATTAAATTGGGAAGACATTAAGGTATCGCCAGCGTCACGGTTTTGAAGTATTGGCACCCCAATAATCGAAAGCTTCACCCAATAATAAGATTTCAAGTGCTCACCTAAATCTAGCAAACAGCTTGAAGCCCCACAAGGCCGAAAAATCTATGCAAAAATTGAAAGTGAATCAAGCCTTAATCTTCGAAGCTTTAAAGATCCAAAATTCGCCTTAGCGTGAGGATATACGTCTTTGGCTAATAAAACCACCGATGAGGCGTGTAATAAAAGGCAAGGCAAGACCGAAGTCATAATAAAAGCTTCATGGCGAAGTTGAATAAAAGATGGAGGTAAACCAAAGATAATAAGGCCCTTCCGTTAGGGGGCGTATAAAAGTCTTGGTAATAAGTCTCATGTTGAAAACCGTTATAAAACCGTGTTTATCGATTCTTCTTGTCAACTTAATTTTTTTAACATCGTTGTCTATTAGGAGGGGTTATTGATTTCATGGTCTTAGTTACACCGTTAGGACTCTATTTTTAGACCTAAATCTCTATTATCGCATAAGTCAACAATGTATCCTCGTGAAACATTCAAGACAAAATAAAATATAAGAGATACAACTTAGGAATAATGGGAGGATAAGTACGTGATTAGGGCATATGAGTAGTGTTAGCATTACTAACTTATAATGACAATGATCTCGTTGCACGCTTGGCATGGAATTAAGGTGAAAATCGAGGACGATGAAATTATTTCTAACAAAGCATTCACGTGTTCTTATTCTATGAACCTAAACGTCCCATTTTGCGATGAAAATCATACATTATGTCTAAAACGCAAGTAGTAGTAATAGTAGTAGTATAGCTAATTTATCATGCCAATAAAGTGAATAAAATGAATTTTGGAGATGCTACGATACTTTATTCTAGCATTGCGTGAGGGCACGGCAATGGTTTAGTATGGGGGAGTGATGAGACTGCTTTTATACATAGTCTCATCGTCCAAATAGGGCTTAAAATGCATTAAATATCATCAAAATACCCAAATATATGCTTGTGATTGTTGCTTGTGTATTTTAGGTACGGATATTGAGAAAATGACAAAAGATCACAAGAATCAGTAAAAAACGAACACGGGAAACGAAGCCGTACGATGAAACAAGCCCTAATGAAGAATTTTCCAAAGAAAACCCTTGAAGATTTGAAGAATTATGAAGAAGGGTCCTCCAATATGGAAGAATTGACACTTTATACCCTTGTATCTTCAGAATTACAAGTTTGGTCCCTAAAGTTTGTCAAATTTACAAAAAGGACCCTTAACTTTGAAGAATTGGCAAATTTAGTCCCTCAACAAAGCTAAATTGTCAATATTGGTCCTCCAAGAAGTCAACAAACAAGTCAAACCTTGAAGAATGAAGAAAATGCCAAAATCAATCCTTCAAATATCATCAAATTACATGTGAAGTCCTTGTATTAAGTTTGAAAACTTAATTGTGCCAAAAAAGACAAGTTTCCAAAGTTGTTATCAAAGGGATTTGGAGTTATGCTGTTTAAATACAAAGTGAAGGGATTATGAAACTTTGGGGGCCAAAGCTGTCAAACACACTAACTTACCCCCACCAATCAGACTGCCATGTCACCACCATCCACCAATATCATCTCTCCACTTCACCACTCCCTCCCACGTCAGATTTCCACCCAACCCAATTAAATAACCTAGTCTAATTTCCCACCAAAACAGATTATTTAAAATCCATTAACCCCAAACCGGATTAAACTCACCCTAATCCACCCTTAAACCCTAATAATCCCCAGGATGAACTTTGATTAAAACAAAGGGTTTTTGGCTAAATGACTCCAGATCATTAATTAAGATTATTGTCATCACATCTCACCTCCCAAAACATATCCCACTCAACCCATGTGACACCCCTGTCCCTCCCTGATCAAGTCCCTTTCCACAAAACCCTAGGAGGGGACAAAATGAACGTAGGAGATCATATCCTTGGCCCCAAAGGTTTGTTGAAGGGTTTAGATCACTTCAAAACAGCTAGCATCTTCACATAACTCCAAAGAGATCACATGAAGGCAAAATGTTGACCAAGATTCAAATTCGTCCAAGGGCTATTCAGGAAATTCATGTATTAGGGTTTTCACATTCTAGAGTGTTCTGTTGCCATTATATAAGGCACCCTTAGCTTAGCATTTGTGGTTGTTCTTTCTTTCTCCTTTGTCACTTCCATGTAAAGCCAGTTTTTTTAATGAATGAAAAAATGGTGTTGAGATGTTGATGAGAAACAAAGATCCATTTTACTTTCTGCTTATTGATTGTGCCTCATTTACTGCTTGTTTACTTTTTAAGTTTTTTTTTAAAAATTCAGTTTTGTTTTCAAAAGTTTCTAAAACTTTGATTTCTTTTGGTGAAATCTTGTTTCAAAGTTGGATTTCCAGTTCTATTAAGGGATTGTTAAGTGTGTTTAAAGAAGTTTATTGGAGAAGTTTTTGAAAGGATTTGAAAAGTTTTATAAAAAATTAGAAATTGCATATTTTTCTTGTTTTCTTTTGATCTTAGCAGGTTTTTGTTGAAGGATTGTTGTTCAAGGATCAGCATAGGCCCGGGCCTATTTGGAGAAGGCTAAGCAGCCTTGGTTGGGTCTGGATGTAGGCCCAACAAGGTAGTCACCTTGTTCTCTTTTCAGTTTTTAAATATTTTCAGTTTATGTGATTTATGCATGAAACTTGTTAAGTGTTGTGTAAGTGCTTTGATTTGAGTTCATTTTGGTATAAAATACATGTGGGTAGTGATTAGAATCAATTTGGCTTGAGTTTGAATAGATTTGCTTTGAAAAGTTTGATTTTCAGATTTTAAAGGGGTGTTTGGATTTGCATGTTAACTGCACTCTTTTGGGATTTTTTGTGTTAAATTCAGTCTAAACTTGCTCACTAGGTTGCTTTTAGATAGTAAGTGCATTTGGTTTTCAGTTTGGATAAGTTTAGAACACAATTGCATGCTCAAAATTTGAAAAAATGGCCAAAAATCAGTAACTGCTTGTTGTGCTTGATTGTGTGTTGTTTTGACTTCCAACTTTTGATTAGCTGCTTGACACTAGGTTATTTGAGGGTTGTGATAGCTTATATGTGACTTGGTTGGATTATTTGCAAGTTTGAGAGCATTTAAAATCATTTGGGTGCATATTAAACCAGTCATCTATTCATCAGCAACATACAAGTATTATCAGTAACTTTTGTATGCATTTTGTGCTTGATTTTGTATGAACCCTTGCTTGTTTTATGTTGATTCTGACTCCCTATACTCAATTGAGTATAGGGGTGCCCCATTGTCCATCAAACACCACAAAAATCAGAAACAAGCCCTCTTGTTTCAAATCTTCACAAGTGAAGATTTCACTCTTTGTGTTCATCAGTTAAAGGTTTATCTGGGCACATTTTGGATTTATTAGATTAGATTATAGCTTGTTCTTGCTTATAATTTGTGTTTTAAAGTTATTTAAGTACTTGGTTTTGAGTTTTAAAAGTAAAAAAAAAAAAAAAAAATTTCCAAAAATCCTCCATAGCCTGGGCTCGAACGCTCGACCTGTCGTGCAGGAGTGAAGCGTCTTACCAGTGATCTATGTGACTTTCTATGTCACAAGGTCACAAGGTGTAATACTTAAGTAGTAATTGTTTTCTAGCTTATTTACTAGGCAGCTTATTTAAAAGCTTATTTCAGCTTATTTTCTTAGCTTTTTTGCAAGTTATCATTTTTCTTTTGTTTTTATTTAGTTTTAAGACTTTTCAGTTCAAAAATATTATTTTTCCCGTACTTAATTAATTTTCAAGGAATATTTTAAGTTTTGATTTTAAAAAGTAATTTAAAAATAGAAAAAGGTAATTTAAAAATCTGAAAAAATAGTTTTTAGGATTTTAATCATATTTTTGAGGTTTACATCACAAAAAGTTTTCAAAAAGTCTTCTTTTTGATTTTATAGGATTTTAGGGTTTTTAACCAACTTTAAAATTTAATATAAAATTATTAAATAGGTTTCAGAAAATTTTGATTGCATTTTTATCTTAGTTACAATATTTTAGATTTTTGGTAATTTTTTAGAATTTTTTTATGAACTTTAAATTTTTTTTGAATATTTTAATATTATTTTATTATTAAAAATTGAAGTTTGATTTTTTTAGTTTTTACATTTTTCCTAGGTTAAGGGCACTTAATTAGAAGTTTTGTCACTTTTCAAATATTTTTAGGACTTTCCAATTATTTTCTAGAATTAATTTAAGATTTAATTGATTTTAATAGTTTTTAAGTGTTTAAAAATAGTTTTATTTGGTTTTAAAATTTTAAAAAATATTTTTTAGCTTAATTAGGACATTTTTGAGGTTTACAAACTTTAAGATCTTGTTTAGGGCTTTTTAATAATTAATTGTGATTTTTAGGGCTTTAATTAGCATTAAAAAGTCATTATCTAATTAATTAAAAGGTTTTAACAAGTTTGGATTTTTTGTAAACTCTTAGAATATTTTTGTGGATTTTTAGTAATTTTTATGTTAAAATTTTAATTTTGGCACTATTTACGGTTTTGCGTGATCGCCTTTTTCGTCTTAGTTTAATCTGTTTTCGTAACCGTCTTTCTCTTCTAATCTCATTTCTTTCTTCCTTTTTCAATCATATAATCACAAATCATTAATCAATTCTTAACACAACGCACTTGCCTCCTTGGGATACGAACTTGGACTTATTTGGTCATTAGTGCTCGGTTTTCCTAAACCGACACTCGATACTTGCCACTTTTGCCTCTCTTTTCCTAAAGGGTTGCAAAAAGCTAAAATCAGGAACCCCATGTGGGGGTCCCTACCCGCGGCCAAATAGGGGAAATGGGCCAAGCCCATTGTCAATTTTACTAAAAGGGGGTTATATTTATTTTTCACTACTCAAATTAAGTTACAGAAGATTTTTTTAATAAAAACCTAAAACCCTTTCGTCCCTGGTTCTTTGTGCCGCCACCCATAATCAGCATATAAGGTGATTCTTTGATCTTGGATCTTGAAGATTTGTTGTTTGTTCGTGTTTGTTCTTCGTTCTCTTGATCCACGAATACGGTAAAACCTTTTTAAACCTTTTCTTTTAATTAGATCTTTTTATTAATTATGAACATGTGATGTTTTTATAAAAAACATAATAACTAATCATAGATCTAACATGTTTTGGTGATTAATTAAATCAAAGGGTTGTTTAAGGGGTGTTCTGTTTTGGCCGCAGGCTGCAACCGACCCCAAGGGGGTTTCGGTTTGCCTAGCCGACCACCACCAAGACCTTATGGTCTTGGTTGGTGCGTGTGGGTCCCACGGCAGCAAGGGGTACCCCGAGTTGGTTCGGGGTACGGTGTCGATTCATGTCCGGTTCATGTTTTTAAGCCTAGATCCGGTTCATGGTGTATGCTAGTTTTTTTATGCTTATGAACTTATGTTAAAATTAAATAAATAAATGATGTAATTAATTTAATAACATGACTTAGGTTAATTAATTATTAATAATCATGAAATTATTTTAACCTAAGTATTTATATTATTAAGACTTATAATTAATTAATTATTTTAAAAACCATGGATATAATTAATTAATTAACATGACTTAGGTTATATTATTAATATTTAATATATTTAGTTAAAACATTTTATACTTTAATTAAATATTATAACCTATAGTTTAATTAAATTACATGAAATAATTATTAAACTATACAATATATCATATTACTTAGAAAACAATCATGAAAACACTTAGGATTATTTACTTAGCTTATTTAACCAGCTTATTTCTAATTATGGAAACTTTCTATTTTTAGAAACTTAATTAAATAAGGCAGCTAATCTATTTATGGAAACTTTCTATTTTTAGAAACTTATCTATTTTAAGCAGTAAAACTATTTTTGGAAACTTTCTATTTTTGGAAACTTTCTATTTTTGGAAACTTTCTATTTTTGGTAACTTTCTATTTTTGGAAACTTTCTATTTTAGGAAACCTGCTATTTTTGGAAAGTTACTTATTATTACACAGTAAGTATAATAACACATGAAATACCAAAAATACTTAATCAGATTAAGCAAAGTATAAGATTTAATACAGTTTAAGGCTTTAAACAGTAAAACATAGTAAGAACATATAAAATAAGCTAAGACATGACATAAAACCAGCTATGTATTTAGTAAACAGATACTTATTTCATGTACGTATTTATGTAGCACTAGTGTTTCGGAAGTAGGATTCTCGCAGTTCGTCGTTCTCGTTCACTGGACATAAGGTACGGATTCCCTTCCTTTCAGTATGGACATTCTTTCCTTATTAGGATTCCCCGTATGCAGCCAACTGTTTTCCCATAGTATAAGTGATGAGTTTGATTGCTTATGTTTAAATATGATTACCTATAGCCATATACATGCATGACCAGTTTCACCTAGTTATGGAGGTACCATAACCATAACATTAGAGGCACTGATGTTATGACTTCACCACGGCGGAGTGATTGCTCGTGGCGTCCCTTCAGCTTTTGTCCATTTATTTATATTTATCATGTGGGGCGTATGGGTGCATCCTAGTTACATGTTTTTATTCAGGATTACATGGTGAATGTGGTGTGTGCCTTGCATCCTTCACAAGGAGCTGATCCCTCCTACCCATAAAACCAGTATATTAAATTAGAGGCAGCCCCTCTAATTTGCATGATGAGGTCACCCCTCCAATTATTCATGCACGGTGGATTTTCATGACCTATATTGGCAAATGGTAAAATATGACAAACATTTTTTATAAGATAAACATAAGACTTTCAAACTATAAACCAGTTTTATTAAGACTTAACCAGGTTACTCAGGACTTAGTTTTCTTCCGCTGTTATTATGTTATATTATTATTCTATTCATGTTGTATTGTACAACCGTGCACTGAGCGTATTGCTCAGCCAATTTCCTTTTCTATGTTCCCAAAACGGCAGGTACTCAGGGACGCTTGTAGACACTAAGAGTACGTTCATATAGAATGGAAGTTGTCTAGCCTTCTTTACATTATGCATTTCCTTTATTTTGATACTTATGCTTTGGACATTGTTTAATCCTTTTCCTTTACTATACTATGTTTGTGTGTGATGAGCTTTACTTTTGGACTACCGATGTTTGATTCCGGTATTTTCCTTTATATGGTCAAGTAATGTTTAGACATTTTACCTTGTATGCTTTGATGACACGCCATAATTACTGTGATATTTCCATTTCCAAAATGGGGTGTTACAATTATGGTATCAGAGCCAAGGCTTCGACCTGTAGGCTCTCAAATATGACCTGTGATTAGTGGGTAGTCACTACGGTCTTCCTAGAACTGATAGTTGTTTTCATGCATTCATCATTTTAAGCATACATATACATGTCATTGTTGTAGGTTTTTGACTAAGTAATGGTTGGTACAGGACTGGCCCTATTTAGTCGTATGTGTTTTATCGAAACTTTTAGATTTGGGACCGACCCATAGGCGTCCCCTCGCAATGTCTTTGTTTTGGGTGAACTGACCAGAGGCGTTCACTCTCGAGCATACAAAAGTTTTCATAAAACTACACCATGCATTCATACACAAAATTTTCTTGCATAAAATTTTTCTCGGGAAATTTTAGTATAAATTTTTTTCATGTACGTATTTATATTTTATGTTTTGAACTGTTTAATCATATGTTTATGTTATACTGTCAGATGGTTCTCACACGCGAACAGGAGCAGCTCAATGCTGTAATTCAGGCTGCCATGCAAGCCTTGCTTCCTCAACTGAGGAATGACATCCGGGCTAAAATTCAAGCTTCCAACAATCAGCAGCACAATCAACCACCTCCTCCTCCTCCTCCTCCAGTGACATTAGCAGTATGGCTGGAGAGATTCAACAAGCTCCGCCCTCGAGCTTTTGAGAAGACAGATAGCCCCAGCGATGCTGAAAGCTGGTTGGCTCACATCGAGAAGATTTTCAACGCTATGGGCTGTGACCCCGCATACAAAGAGATGTTGGCATGTTATCGGTTTGAAGGCGATGTACTCAACTGGTGGTTAGCATTGATGCGATCTGAAGGTGGTGATGAGTGGGTTGCTGGTTTGACTTGGGCTCAGTTCAAGGACAGGGTGATGGAGCAGTTCTTTCCCAAGGCTGAGCAGGACAAGCTCAAGAGAGAGTACCATGGGATCTGTCATAGAGCTCGGGAGAATAGCAATGAGTTTATGCAGCGCTTTCTTCGCTTGGCTGGTTTCCTTGGTGCGGCAGCAGGTACTCCTGAAGAGCAGGCACATCATTTCAGATGGGCTCTTCGCACATCGGTCGCAAACAATCTGGTGTGTGCTACGTTCAATACTGTAGCACAAGTGGCCGATGCAGCACGGAAACTGGAGTTGCTGCAGGAGAGGGATGAGTTCGGGGAAGCTGAAAGACCTGACAAGAGGTAAACCTTCGTATTCAAGCGGTGACCAATCCGTATACTTTCCATATGTCAATTATTCATCTCTTTAACTGTATCTTCCAGGCAGAAAACTGGGGACCGGTCTCAGCCGGCTACTCAGCAGCAGCCTTATCAGCCCAAGGGAAACGGTCAGACTAACGACCGTTCTGCTACGGATAGGCGTGGCGGTAATGACAATTACCGTAACAACGCCGGGCAATCTAACAACAGCAGGTCCTAATACTTACGAAATTCCTTATGTTTTATGTTATAACTCATATTCTGACACTTTAGCAAACTTCTACCAGGAACCATGGAAACAGTAGGGACCAGAACCAGAGAGGTTCGCAGCCTAGCCGTCCAGCCATCACTGGTATTCAATCCTACGATTATCCGCTTTGTCCTTTGTACCCAACTATCATGCCTTATGTGAAATGTTTTTATCAGGTCCTCAGCCAGCCAGAGCACCTGCTGGAGGATACACTCACCCTCTTTGCTCTACTTGCCACCGTAGGCACCCAGGACCATGTCGCCGTAATACTGATGCGTGCTTCAAGTGTGGTCTTCCTGGCCATATTATGAAGGATTGTCGTAAGGGCGAGATGGAGGGTACATCGGGACATGCTGATACCAAGCCGCCTCCTACTGTCGGGCGTGTCTACACGACATCTCGAGACCAGGCCAACAAGTCTACATGTACCATCACTGGAATCTTGTATATGTATGGTCGCGCTGCATGTGTTCTTTTCGATACGGGTGCTGCTCACTCGGTTATTTCTACTGCTTATGCTAAGAACATTAGGATGCCTCCCTTGCCACTAGAAAATAGGCTTACTATTTCCACGCCTTTGAGTGACTCTGTACTAATCACCCATGTATACAAGATTCTTCCCCTAGAATTTGATGATAAGGTTCGACCTGTCGACGCACTTCCGCTGGACATGAATGACTTCGACATGAATTTCGGGCATGGATTGGCTATCCAAGTATCATGCTACCATAGACTGCCATTCATATCGAGTTATCTTCTGTGATGTCAATGCACCAGAGTACATTCATAATGGGTTCATACCCGGACGTTCTGTACAAGTCATATCCAACCTGCAAGCGCGTGCACTCCTGTCACATGGCTGCGAGGGTTATCTAGCTACGGTTCACGACCTGGATGCTGAGTCTCCATCGATTCAGGATCAACCAATAGTGGCGGAATTCCAAGACGTGTTTCCAGCAGAACTTCCGGGCATACCACCTGCACGAGAAGTGGAATTCAGTATCGAACTAGTTCCAGGAGCTGAACCAATCTCCAAGGCTCCTTATCGCATGACTCCCATAGAGCTGAAGGAGCTGAAGGATCAACTGCAAGAAATTCTTGAACGAGGTTTCATTCGACCGAGCGCATCTCCATGGGGTGCACCGGTCTTATTTGTTAAGAAGAAGGACGGCAGCATGCGTCTTTGCATAGACTATCGCGAGCAACAAGATTACCATTCGGAATAGGTATCCACTGCCACGCATTGACGATTTGTTTGACCAACTCCAAGGGGCCAAACACTTCTCTAAGATTGATCTTAGGTCAGGCTATCATCAGCTACGGGTCAAGGAGCAGGATATCGCAAAGACTGCCTTTCGTACACGTTATGGCCACTACGAGTTTGTAGTTATGCCATTTGGCCTGACAAATGCTCTAGCAGTATTTATGGATCTGAAGAACAGAATCTTCCATGAATTTCTGGACAAATTCGTCATTGTTTTTATCGATGACATCCTGATTTTCTCAAAGTCCAAGGAGGAACACGAAGACAATCTTCGTACGGTATTACAGATTCTTCGCCAGAAGCATCTGTATGCTAAATTCTCCAAGTGTGAGTTCTGGTTAGACAAGGTGGCATTCTTAGGTCACATTGTATCAGCAGAAGGAATCACTATGGATCCAGCGAAGGTTGAGGCCATTACTAAGTGGCCGAGGCCGACATCGGCAACGGAAGTCCGCAGTTTCTTAGGCTTAGCTGGCTATTACCGTAGGTTCATGGAGAACTTTTCCCGCCTAGCACTACCGTTGACCAAACTGATGCGGAAAGGGGAGAAATTCGTCTGGACTAAAGATCGAGAGAAGAGCTTTGAAAACCTGAAGGAGAAGCTAGTATCTGCACCTATTCTTACTCTACCATCTGGTACGGGTGGACTTCAAATCTACAGCGATGCATCGGGGAAGGGACTTGGCTGTGTTCTCATGCAACATGGGAAAGTGATCGCGTACGCTTCACGGCAGCTTAAGCCTTATGAAGAAAATTACCCCACGCACGATCTGGAACTTGCTGCAGTCGTGTTTACATTGAAGATATGGAGACACTATTTATATGGAGAATCATGTGACATTTACACGGACCACAAGAGCTTGAAGTATATCTTCACTCAGCGTGAATTGAACATGAGGCAGAGGAGATGGTTAGAGCTGTTGAAGGATTATGACATTAATCTACAGTATCATTCCGGAAAGGCAAACGTAGTGGCAGATGCTCTTAGCTGGAAGTCCGGAATGATCAACGGCATTACAATGGAAGAGGAAGTCATCAGAGACTTGGGGCGACTAGACATCGAGATTATGGTACGTGGACAGCACGGTTACTGGGCGAATCTTAGAGTAGAACCCGAGTTACTATCTAAGATCAAAGAAGCTCAGAAGGATGACGGAGAAATCTGGGCGATAGTACAGAATTTGGAGAAGCAGAGAGAATTCAGAGTAGATGCAGATGGTATCGTATGGCAGGGCACTAGACTTTGTGTTCCTGATGACCAAGAACTCCGGGAAGCTTTGTTAGCTGAAGCTCACAGCTCCCCATTCTCGATACATCCTGGTTCAACTAAAATGTACCATGACATCAAGCAGTACTTTTAGTGGAGTGGTATGAAACAGGATGTGGCCACTTACGTCTCAAAATGTCTTACCTGCCAGCAGGTTAAGATCGAGCATCAGCAATCTGGCGGTCTCCTTCAACCGTTAGATATTCTAGAGTGGAAGTGGGACAAATCACCATGGATTTTGTTACCGGTCTTCCGCCTACCAAAAGGAAGCACGATGCAATTTGGGTTATCGTTGATCGACTTACCAAATCAGCTCATTTCTTACCGATCTGCAAGGAAGATCCGGTAAGTAAACTCGCAGATACGTATAGATGATAGATCATGAGACTCCACGGTGCACCATCCAGCATCGTCTCAGACAGAGATCCTCGATTCACTTCGCGCTTTTGGAAAAGTCTGCAGAAAGCTTGGGGTACACAACTTAAGCTTAGCACGGCTTTTCATCCTCAAACGGACGGACAGTCGGAGCGAACCATTCAGACATTGGAGGATATGTTGAGGTCATGTGCGCTGGAATGGACGGGTGATTGGGACGAATACATCTGTTTGGTGGAGTTTACATACAACAACAGCTGGCACGCAAGCATCAAATGTGCCCCATTTGAGATGTTGTATGGCAGAAAGTGTCGCGCCCCAATCTGCTGGGATCAGGTTGGCGAGCGAACACTCGAAGGACCAGAAATCATAGAGATGACAAATGAGAAGATCGCAGTAGCCAAGCAGAAGATTCAGGAGGCACGATCACGTCAAAAGAGTTACGCCGATAAGCATCGTAGGGATTTACACTTTAACGTAGGAGATCACGTCTTCCTTAAGGTTTCGCCGGCACGTGGTGTTAGACGCTTCGGGATTAAAGGGAAGCTCAGTCCTCGTTTCATCGGACCGTTTGATATCATTGAACGAGTCGGTGAAGTATCTTACCGATTGGCGTTGCCTCCGCAGCTTTCGCATGTGCACAATGTGTGTCATGTGTCCTTACTCAGAGGGTACCAATATCATCCCCTTCACATGGTTCAGTATCCACTGGAACAGATACGTGAAGATCTCACTTTTATAGAAGAACCCGAACGAGTTCTTGACAGACAAGAACGAGTCATGAGAAAGAAGACGATTCCATTCGTCAAAATTCTATGGAGGGATCATACCGAGCGGGAAGCCACTTGGGAAACGGAGGAGTCTATCCGGGCTTCTTACCCTCATTTCATATTTTGAATTCGGGTATGTTCTTCTTTTCCAGTTTACTTTATCTATAATTCGGGGACGAATTATTCTTTTTAGGGGGGAAGAGTCGTAAAACCGGCATGCTTTTACCATGCATAGTACCCTTAGGATCGTACGTACTAGTTAAAAACTTTCCTAATATAGCATGATTACGATTACATGTTAGGAGTTTACGTATTACGTACGTGTTAGAACACGATAAGTATTTTATATGCACGATCACGTAATAATTATTTAGCAATAATTAATCACGAACATGCGATCACGAAATCACGAACGTAATTAAAACACGAGCTATTATTAATTACGTATATATATTTATTACGAGCGTAATTAAATATATTAGATTATGGTATTTACGTAACGAGAACATTTAAAACACGAACATAAATAAACACAAATGAGTAACTAAATAACGAGACACGAAAAGAGGTACGGGAACCCCATGTGGGGGTCCCTACTCGCGGCCAAATAAGGGCAATGGGCCAAGCCCATTGTCAATTTTACTAAAAGGGGGTTATATTTAGTTTTCACTACTCAAATTAAGTTACAGAAGATTTTTTTAATAAAAACCTAAAACCCTTTCCTCCCTGGTTCTTTGTGCCGCCACCCATAATCAGCATACAAGGTGATTCTTTGATCTTGGATCTTGAAGATTTGTTGTTTGTTCGTGTTTGTTCTTCGTTCTCTTGATCCACGAATACGGTAAAACCTTTTTAAACCTTTTCTTTTAATTAGATCTTTTTATTAATTATGAACATGTGATGTTTTTATAAAAAACATAATAACTAATCATAGATCTAACATGTTTTGGTGATTAATTAAATCAAAGGGTTGTTTTAAGGGGTGTTTTGTTTTGGCCGCAGGCTGCAACCGACCCCAAGGGGGTTTCGGTTTGCCTAGCCGACCACCACCAAGACCTTATGGTCTTGGTTGGTGCGTGTGGGTCCCACGGCAGCAAGGGGTACCCCGAGTTGGTTCGGGGTACGGTGTCGATTCATGTCCGGTTCATGTTTTTAAGCCTAGATCCGGTTCATGGTGTATGCTAGTTTTTTTATGCTTATGAACTTATGTTAAAATTAAATTAAAAAATGATGTAACTAATTTAATAACATGACTTAGGTTAATTAATTATTAATAATCATGAAATTATTTTAACCTAAGTATTTATATTATTAAGACTTATAATTAATTAATTATTTTAAAAACCATGGATATAATTAATTAATTAACATAACTTAGGTTATATTATTAATATTTAATAATACATATTTTAACCTAAGTATTTAATATATTTAATTAAAACATGTTATACTTTAATTAAATATTATAACCTATAGTTTAATTAAATTACATGAAATAATTATTAAACTATACAATATATCATATTACTTAGAAAATAATCATGAAAACACTTAGGCTTATTTACTTAGCTTATTTAACCAGCTTATTTATAATTATGGAAACTTTCTATTTTTAGAAACTTAATTAAATAAGGCAGCTAATCTATTTATGGAAACTTTCTATTTTTAGAAACTTATCTATTTTAAGCAGTAAATCTATATTTGGAAACTTTCTATTTCTGGAAACTTTCTATTTTTGGAAACTTTCTATTTTTGGTAACTTTCTATTTTTGGAAACTTTCTATTTTAGGAAACCTGCTATTTTTGGAAAGTTACTTATTATTACACAGTAAGTATAATAACACATGAAATACCAGAAATACTTAATCAGATTAAGCAGAGTATAAGATTTAATAAAGTTTAAGGCTTTAAACAGTAAAACATAGTAAGAACATATAAAATAAGCTAAGACATGACATAAAACCAGCTATGTATTTAGTAAACAGATACTTATTTCATGTACGTATTTATGTAGCACTAGTGTTTCGGAAGTAGGATTCTCGCAGTTCATCGTTCTCGTTCACTGGACATAAGGTACGGATTCCCTTCCTTTCAGTATGGACATTCTTTCCTTATTAGGATTCCCCGTATGCAGCCAACTGTTTTCCCGTAGTATAAGTGATGAGTTTGATTGCTTATGTTTAAATATGATTACCTATAGCCATATACATGCATGACCAGTTTCACCTAGTTATGGAGGTACCATAACCATAACATTAGAGGCACTGATGTTATGACTTCACCACCGCGGGGTGATTTCTCGTGGCGTCCCTTCAGCTTTTGGCCATTTATTTATATTTATCATGTGGGGCGTATGGGTGCATCCTAGTTACATGTTTTTATTCAGGATTACATGGGGAATGTGGTGTGTGCCTTGCATCCTTCACAAGGAGTTGATCCCTCCTACCCATAAAACCAGTATATTAAATTAGAGGCAGCCCCTCTAATTTGCATGATGAGGTCACCCCTCCAATTATTCATGCACGGTGGATTTTCATGACCTATATTGGCTAATGGTAAAATATGACAAACAGTTTTTATAAGATAAACATAAGACTTTTAAACTATAAACCAATTTTATTAAGACTTAACCAGGTTACTCGGGACTTAGTTTTCTTCCGCTGTTATTATGTTATATGCTTATTCTATTCATGATTTATTGTACATCCGTGCACTGAGCGTATTGCTCAGCCGTTTTCCTTTTCTATGTTCCCAAAACGGCAGGTACTCAGGGACGCTCGTAGACACTAAGAGTACGTGCATATGGACTGGAAGCTGTCTAGGCTTCTTTACATTATGCATTTCCTTTCTTTTGATACTTATGCTTTGGACATTGTTTAGTCCTTTTCCTTTACTATACTATGTTTGTGTGTGATGAGCTTTACTTTTGGACTACCGATGTTTGATTCCGGTATTTTCCTTTATATGGTCAAGTAATGTTTAGACATTTTACCTTGTATGCTTTGATGACACGCCATAATTACTGTGATATTTCCATTTCCAAAATGGGGTGTTACAATCTAAAACTACTACATGACAACCAAAAGGTCTGAGAAAACCAATATTAGGTTTTCTACCCCAAAGTAACTCATAAGGTGTTTTGTTCTGAATTTTGTTGACCAATGCTCTATTTTGAACATAACAAGCTGTATTAACAGCTTCAGCCCAAAAGGCTATAGGAAAATGAGCATCAGCCAACATGGTTCTGGCTGCTTCAATTAGGGTTCTATTTTTCCTCTCAGCAACCCCATTTTGCTGTGGGGTTCTGCCAACACTAAATTGCCTAGTAATTCCTTTCCTGGCACAGAAATCATCTAACTTTTTATTCCTAAATTCACCACCATTATCACTCCTAAGCATTTTAACTTCATTGCCAGACTTCTTCTCAATCTGAGTGATAAAATCAATTAAAGTATCAGCTGTGTCACTCTTCATAGCTAGAAAGAATATCCAAGTAAACCTAGAAAAGTCATCTGTGATAACAAAGCAATATGACTTACCATTCAAACTTTCTATATTGGTTGGACCAAAGAGGTCCATATGAAGCAAATGAAGAGGTCTAGAACTAGAATGCACCTGTTTGGACTTGAATGAGACCTTGTGCTGCTTGCCTTTAAGACATGCAACACAAGAGTGGTCATTGTGGAAGGCCTTCTCAGGCAAACCATCAACCAAGCCAAGTCTCACAAGCCTATTAATATTCTTAAAATTTATGTGCCCTAGTCTCCTGTGCCACAAATTATTCTCATATACTGAAGCTTTAGCATAAAAACAAGACATATTGTTATTCATTCTAATCCCATTCAGATTCACATTGTATATGTCTTTATGCCTAGGTGTTCTATATTCAATATATTTCTCAACAGGGATCTTATAATCCTTTCTTAACACCAAACATTCAGTATCAGTAAACAGAACTTTATTTTTGTTATCACAAACTTGTGATACACTAAACAGATTGTAATCAAGTTCTTTTACCAGAAATACGTTCTCAAAACGCAAGTTCTTGGTGAGAAGGGTTCCTTTGACTATGATTGTACCATATCCTCCTCCAAAGTAAACCTTGTCACCATCCTTAATGGGAGTGAAGTTCGTCAGATAATCTTCCTTCCCTGTCATGTGCCTTGAGCATCCACTATCCCAATATCCATAGTCATTGACCTGTTTTTGAATGCCCTGCACATAAAGAAAACAAATTAGTTTTCTTTGGGAACCCAAGCTTTAGAAGACTTGGATTCATCTGGTTGTTCAATAAGAACAGACTTAGTTCTCACAACAACCCTATTTTCATCCTTCTTAGGATGAAATACCCAGTTAACCCCAATAGGTTTTGTAATGACCTTTGAAATGTAATTAAATCTGTTGCAGGTCATTGAAATCCCATTATCATTAGAGTTTTGATCTTTCTTTGGTCTCCATGTCAAGCTTGAAGAAGCTTTAGACCCCTTACCCTGTGGTTGAAAATATTTAGGTCTGGTCACGTTTCTGTCAGCGTTGGAATTGGTCTTGTCAACGCTGAAATTACCCTTGTCAGCGTTGAACCTAGGGTTTGCTACAGAAACCCATTGCCTATTCGACCAAGTGTTTGTCTTTTGAAATGGTCTTTGTCCATGAGTGTTAGACCCTCTAGTGAAGAATAGGGCAGGTCTAACAACTTGTAGACTTTGCTGCAAACAAGGATTGGGTCTGACAATGTTTGACTTTCTAACAACGTTGACTTTGTTCCTATCAGCGCTGAATTTGTTCCTGTCAGCGCTAACTTTGGGAGCGATGACACACTTATATGCCAAGTGTGAAAAGCTACCACAAGTGTAACAGGCTTTTATAGACATAACCCTAGGTCTAGAAGAGAAGAAGCCTGTTCCATCATTGCTAACTTGGCTCTTAGGTGACCTAGTATTCCTATACATCTCAGCATACTTAATGCTAGGTTTTCTAACAGTGTTTGAGCCAAGATCAACAGCCTTACCTGTGATTGGGTTTGTAACCTTAATGAGAGTTGACTCATTATGACTTTCACATAGCAAGCCACCCTTAACAAATAATGTAGGGTTAGCTTTCTTCCATTCATTCAAGTCAGTCAACTTTTGTTGATACTCTTCAACTGGGGTGACAAATCTTGGTGGAGGAATGAATTCCTCCTCTTGGAGTTCTGGCAAACCAGTCCAAGATAGGTCCTTTTGTTGGACACCATAGAAGTCACCAGCTGGTGGTGGAACCATAGAGTAGTTTTTCATCCCAATCCCAGTCATGTCCTTAGGATCCCTTTGTTTACCCACACATTCTCCTAGGGTTTGTGTTTCCTTATCAAATCTCTGGATTTTAAGGCCAACATTATCTTTGTTTTTAATGGCTTCATCTAATTTAGCCTGTAACTCACCATTAACCCTTTCCATGATGTTTCTAATATCCATACTAGCATTTAACTCATGTTTTAAGATGTTTATTTTATCTTTTAAGTCAAATTCCATTTTCTTGTATTCAGAAACTGTCTTCTCAGTTTGAGTGAGAGCTAGTTAGTAATTAGACAATTTGCATCTTTCAGTACTCACATCACTTAATAATCTTAACACCTCTTTGTTAAGTTTCTCAGTGTTTAACCTACAACCTTTACTACAAAAAGCATCATCGTATACCTCATTATCAGATGAAGAGGAGGAGTGTGCCATGAGAGCATATTCAACATGCTCTTCTTCTTCAATTTCAGCAACCAAAGCTTTATCCTCTTCCATATCCTTAGCCAGATAGCTCCAATCCCATCCCATACCATCAACTCCTTGAACTGCAACCATGGCTTTAGGATCCTGAGCTTTAAGAATTTGACTTGAGGGTTTACCAGCATCAGATCTTCTAGGAGATCTGCATTCCCTCATGAAGTGCCCCATACGATGACAGTTGTAACACTCAACTTTGGATTTATCAAATCCAGCTGTGTCTTTTGCATTGAAGGTCATCTTCTTCTTAAACCTTCTGTTCCACCTGTTTGCTCTTATACTAGCAAGAGCCATGTTCCACTTAATGTCCATCTCTTCCAAGTGCTCATCACTTATCTGCTCAAGGTCCTCATATGTAATCACTGAACCATTGGGCAAAGAAGCAATATAAGCACATACAGTATCCAAATCCAAACCAGCAGGTTTAACTCTTGGTGAGTCACTTTTGAATGTGACAGCGTCTGAAAAGGAGACGTTGACAGGACATGTTCCAGCGCTGACACATGATGATCCAGTAACTGGATGCATGTAGGAGTCCTTCTGATTGAATTGACCTTCACTATGAGAGAAGAAGGCCATGTTACTGTTGGTAGACTTGCTTCCATGCTCTAAAAGAGTTTCATCTTCCAACAGCCTTAGTTTGTTGTAGATGTCATCAAACGTGGAACTTTTGTAAGTATTATTGGCAAGAATAGATCTTGCCTCAATCTTTCACGCCTCACCAAGACTTTTAAGAAAAGTAGCATTAATGTCAACATCACCAAGTTGTGTCCCCATGAAGGACAATTTGCTTGTAATGTCAAGTAATCTGCTTCTCACACTACTAAGCTTTTCATTAGGTTGAGCCTTGAAGACAACATAATCATGCATAAGTTGCTTCTTCTTCTCTTCCTTGGTATCTTCATTGCCACCATATGCCACTTCAAGAGCTGCCCAAAGGTCTTTAGCAGATTCATAACCTCTATATTTATGTTGGTTCTCTTGTCCCAAAGAGAGTTTCAGAATATTTAGGGTTTTCATGTCAACCCTTTTCTTTGCTATGTCTTCAGCAGACACAGCTCTACCATCTTCAGGCTTTTCTTTCTTATCTGCTTCAGAACATCCAGCAACAGCTGCTCTTCCAGCAATAGCATCAGCAATCTTTTGGGCTTTATTGAATGTGTTTCCATATTCAATAATCTCCCAGAGTGTGTAGTCATAGATTCCTAGATATTTCTCAAAGTTGAATTTCCACAATTCAAAGTTGGTTGCATCAAGCATGGGAATCTTGATGTTTGGCAAAGGTTAGGAGGAGGAGGTTACTTCTGAATTTGACATGATGTTTTTAGGGTTTTGAGAAAATTAGGGTTTTGGTGATTTTAGGGTTCTTGTGTTCTTTAAGATCAAAAGTTCCTCAACAAGCTCTGATACCACTTGTTGATCCTAAACTTGGATCGATTTAGCTTTATGTATACGAGATTAGATCAAGTAATACACTTAGAGAAACCTTTGTATATGTTAATGACAATCTAAGTGTTATGCGGAATTAACACTTAAACAAGAACACACAAGATATAAACAAACTTTCACTTTGATTAATGATATCAAACTTGCTTACAATGAAAGTAGTTTACGAATGAAAACTTATATTGAACATTAACCTAAAGGTCTTCTTTTATAGACATAAGAAGCCTTGTACAATAATCTACGTATCAGCTATTCTAGGTAAAGATAAATATAGAAAATACATTGTTGTTCCTATCTTTACTAGAAGTAATCTAGAATACAATAAACGCGTAGAGTATATCTTCCATCAGTGCTTGTCTTCAATGTATCAACGCTTGACTTTGTCTTGTCAACGCTTGAGCTGTCAGCGTTTGTTTTACTCCTGTCAACGCCTGTTTTACTCTTGTCAGCGCTCAAGTGAACTGGCCATAATTTATTCCCAACATTGACATCGTTGTCTATTAGGAGGGGTTATTGATTTTATGGTCTTGGTTACACCGTTAGGACTCTATTTTTAGACCTAAATCTCTATTATCGCATAAGTCAAACAATGTATCCTCGTGAAACATTCAAGACAAAATAAAATATAAGAGATACAACTTAGGAAATTAGGAGGATAAGTACGTGATTAGGGCATATGAGTAGTGTTAGCATTAATAACTTATAATGACAATGATCTTGTTGCACGCTTGGCATGGAATTGGGGTGAAAATCGAGGACGATGAAATTATTTCTAACGAAGCATTCACGTGTTCTTATTCTATGAACCTAAACGTCCCATTTTGCGATGAAAATCATACATTATGTCTAAAACGCAAGTAGAAGTAATAGTAGTAGTGTAGCTAGTTTATCGTTCAATAAAGTAAATAAAAATTAATTTTGGAGGTGCTACGATACTTTATTCTAGCATTGCGTGAGGGCACGACAATGGTTTAGTATGGGGGAGTGATGAGACTGCTTTTATACATAGTCTCATCGTCCAAATAGGGCTTAAAATGCATTAAATATCATCAAAATACCCATATAATTGCTTGTGTTTGTTACTTGTGTATTTTAGGTACGGATATTGAGATAATGACAAAAGATCACAAGAATCATGCAAAAACAAACACGGGAAACGAAGCCGCACATTGAACCAAGCCCTAATGACGTTTTCCCAAGAAAACCCTTGAAGACTTGAAGATTTATGAAGAAGGGTCCTCCAATATTGAAGAATTGACACTTTATACCCTTGTATCTTCATAATTACAAGTTTGGTCCCTAAAGTTTGTCAAAATTGCAAAAAGGGCCCTCCACTTTGAAGAATTGGCAATTTTAGCCCCTCAACAAAGCTAAATTGTCAACCATTATCCTACACAAAGTCAAATTTATCATGAATTCCTTCAAAGTACAAGAAATTACAAGTTTGATCCTTTGAAAATCCCAAAATTACCAAAAGGACCCTACACTTTCAACATTTGGCAAGAATGGTCCCTCATAAATGAAGACTTGGCAATTTCAGTCCTCCAAAATGCCAATCATACAAGTTAAGACCATAATCCATCAAGAAAATGCAAAAACAGCCCTTCAAGTATCACAAAATGGCAAGAATTACCCCTGAAAATACTTTGGAAAAGTATTTGGGGCAAAAGTGTGAAAAGTAAAACTTTAATAACAAAGGGATCCGTATTTTTGTGCAATATTTACAAAGTGAAAGAAGAAAAGAAGAAGGTGGGTTAAAGCTGGCCAGACAAGATACTTACCTAGACCACTCACACCATGACACCTGTCCCACTCACTCCTCTCCTCCAATCACATCCCACCAATCCTCCACATCAGCTATCCACTCACCAATTTAAATAACTAATCCTAACAGATTAGTTAAATCTTGGTGCTTAACACATTTTTAAACCCAAATCTGGATCAAATGTCACACTATTTACTCAAGAACAACGATTAGGGCTTTTTTATTAAGCAAAAATTAAGCCCCAATATTATGCAGATTTAGGATTAATGATGTCATAATCAAACCCCAACCTTAATATTGGTCACCACATCACCCCACATGCTGCATGGGAACTCCCCTGCTACGTCTAAGAGGAAGAAGACAAAGAAGAGCCAGTCATCCGATGTCCCATAATGTAGCTTACATTCTAAGCTTCATACAAGCCCTTGGATCCTCTTTTCACTTGCCAACTACCACTAAACAACAAGAAGGAGTCACATGATTCACTAAAATTCAAACAAGCTTCAAGGGCATTTTTGGAAGTTTAAAGCTAGGGTTTACGTTTTCCTTTGCATTTCTAGATACATTGTATTCCTATATAAACGCACTTAGGCTTTACATTTTACCTGCTTTTGGTTTTTCCTTGTTCAACAACTTGTAAATCCTCTTTTCTGTTAATGAAAGTGTGTTGAGTTTTGTTGAAGAAAGACCAAGTGCCACTTTATTCTTAGCTTGTTATTGTTATATGTTAACTGAAATTGAACCAAAAAACGTTTTTTAAACCTTGTGTAAGAAATTACACATTGGATCAAAATTTGATATTTTTCTAAGTTTTCTTGGTACATCTTGGAATTCTTAGGATATAAGCTGATCATAGCATCCTAATTGTGTTATTAAGGTGTTGTGAAGTTCATATCTTGGGGATAATCAAGAGTGGGTACAAGAAGTTGCATTAATCAAGTTTATTTTCCAAAACGTCACCTTTCTGTTTTGATATTGTGCTTCTAACCTTGTTGAATCTTAGCAGGGTTGCTGTTGGAAGCTTGTGCTTGTTCTAGCTAGCACATAAGATCTAACATTCGTGGGTGTGGATGTACATCCATGAGGTTTGTCTTGAAACCTTGAAAATCTAATAAATATTGGATTTTTTGTGGATTTTTGCTCTACTTGTGTTCTTGGTGAATTCTTGGCTTAAATCTGCTTAGTCTTGCATGATAATGTTGTTTATATGCTAGATTGATCATTGGGTAAACTGAATCACACTTTTTCTTGTTTAAAATTTGATTTGAAAAGATAAAAGGGTGTTTGGGACTACCTATTTAAGTTTGAATCTTGTTATTGTGTGAAGGAAAGTTTGTGTTTGTGCTTTATATCTGATATATGCTTGGTTGAGAGTGTTTTGCTGCAAGTTTTGGAGTTTGAAACCTTGAATCACATAATCTGCTATAACTTGTTGAATTTAACTGTTTTTTACCTAAGATTTTAGTGAAATCTAGTATTTGTGCATGCTTAGGGTTAAGAGTTGTAAAAACATCATTATTATAACTTACGTGATAGATCTTGAGGTTTGAATCTGGCTTGTTGGTCAAATACATCATCAAAGTGTAAAATTGCATGTTCTTGTGTTCATCAGTAACTTAAGGTGCTTGAATATTGCTTAAAACTTGAAATCATTGCATGAAACCTGTTTAGACTTGTTCATTTGAGTTTATAATAGCTTGTGTATGCATGTGGTTGAGTTTGGCTGGCTGAATATTGCTCTAAGTGCTTATTGAACCTAAACTGCTTATTGTGCTAAGTATGTGACAGATCTAGTGATTGTTTGAATTAACTGTACAAATTGGCTGTTTCTTGTTGTGATTTATTGATTGTTATTGACTCCTTATGATCCAAAGATCATTTGAGTGCCTTTGTGAAATCTGAATCTCCAAAAAAGTCACTTAAGACAAAAAGTCAAACAAGTCAAGCAGTGGAAAAAGTTTCCACTGCTCAACATCCAAAACTAGCCCCTGCTAGTGTTAATTTGTACTCAGCTTATCAATAAGCTATTTTAGCTTATCCAGACCTGCAACAGCTTATTTTTGGTGATAGATCTTCATTATTTGACCCATTTGATTAGACTGGAGCTTATTGGACTTTGACTTTGACTTTTTGCTAGAAAACCAACTTAATTGACTTTTTCATAAGTGCTTATTTGCTTTTTCCAGCTTGTTGAGTCAGCTTATTTGAAAACATTTTGTTGATTTTGCTTAATTAAGTCATTTAAAAGCTTTAGAAACTTGAATCAGCTTTTGGGGTGGCCTAGAACTCAAAAACGACTATTTTGTCGTTTTCTGTAGATTGCTTATTGCATTTTCAGGCTTATTCCTTGGGCTTATTTCAAATTTCTTTTTACAGAAGTCTTATTTAGGACAAAAGAAGCTTGTGTGTCTAATTTGAGCTTATGGCATTAGCTTATAGCTTAATGGGCCAAAAAGCCCATTAAGAATAAGCTGTTTGGTATAAGCTAGCTTATTTCACACTTTTAGCTTTTGGGCCTTTTGAAAAAGTTGTTTAAAATCAAATTTTGAGTCAAGCAGTGCTTTTTGGGCTTATTTGGGCCACTTTTTCATTTTGGGCTTAAATTTGGCCCATTTAGGATCTGTTTTGGGTTCAGCCCATTTTCTAGGCCCATTAAGGGTATTTAGGTAATTTCAAGTTCATTTTTGAGTTGCTTAGGTTAAATTAAGCTAGTTTGCAACTTTTTAGAATTTTTTATGATTTTTTGATTTTTAATAATATTTTAATATTATTTTATTGTTAAAAATTAAAAGTCTGCTTTTCTAAGTTTTTATATTTTTCCTAGGTTCTAAACACTTAATTAGGATTTTTGCAACTTTCCAAATATTTTTAGGGTCTTTCAGTTATTTTCTAGAATTATTTTAAGTTTTAATAGCTTTTAATAGTTTTTAATTGTTTAAAAATAGTTTTTAGTGGTTTTAAAATTTTGAAAAATACTTTTTAGTTTAATTAGGTTATTTTAAAGGTTTACAAGCTTTAAGATCTTGTTTAGGACTTTTTATTAGTTAATATTGATTTTTAGGGCTTTAATTAGCATTAAAAAGTTAATATTTAATTAATTAAAAGGTTTTGGCAAGTTTGGATTTTTGTAAACTCTTAGAATATTTTTGTGGATTTTTTTAGCGATTTTTAGGAATTTTTAGGGTAAAATTTTAATTTTGGTGCTCTTTACGGTTTTACGTGTATACCTTTTTCGTCTTAGTTTAATACGACATCGTAACCGTCATTCTCTTCTTATCCCATTTCTATTTTTCTTTCTCACAAATATAATCACAAAGATAATCCAAATCATTACACTCATAACACACTAGCCTCCTTGAGAACGATCCCCATTTTGGGTCATTTGTACACGATTTTCCTAAATCGTCGTGCTTACCCTAAATTACACTTTGTTTTCCTAAACAAGGTTGTAAAACTCAACTATCACTTATATAGTATGTTTATGACTTCTATGGGTTCTACATTCTTAGTTTAAGGATTTATATCGGTTGATCATATTTTAGGGCTATTTAAGAAAGCTTAAGGTTCTATGCTCTGAAAACTTGTACTTTATGCTTTAATAATTTGTAACTTAGTTCAAGATAAATGTATGATTATATTACGATACTTAGTTGAGTTTTTTAATTTGTTGCAAAAGATTAGAGTCTAATTCATTATAGGTTGGATTTTATATGCTAATCTTAGTTTTAGGTCATTTTCTTGTAATTAGCTTGTGCTTAGTGAATATTAGTGTTTTATGATTATTTACCTTTTCTTTATATGGTGGATTAGAATTAGTGTAAAGTGTTTAATAATAGTACATAGTCATTTTGTGGTTATATTGCTTGAAATATTAGTTTATAAGGGATTTCTAAGGTTTCTATGGGAATTTAAGGTATCTTTATTATATTTGAGTTGTTCTTATTCATATGATTACTTTTAGAACTCAGACTTAATATATACATAGTGTTTACAACATATAGGCATATGTTGATGTGACAATTGTGATAGTGAGATCCATAAGTCAGTCATATAATGTAGTGAAAATGAAAATTTTTTGAGTAAAATCACCTCTTTATTTATGAACACGGATATTACATTAGCCAAAACTACTAGATGTTATACACTTGCTTACCCTTGGTTTTTGCAAATGATTTTTGAGTTGCAAGGGGATTGTGTAAGGGATCATAATAACTTTTATGAGATCCCTGTCCAAAATAAAAAGCTTTTTATCACTCTTAACATAGCTCCCTACCTTTACCTTTAACCCAACCCATGCTTGATATCATTCAAGCTGTTGTTGTGGCTGCCCAACAACCAGAACAACCCAAACCACAGCAGGAACAACCACAACTTTCCCCTGACCATGCTGTTGATATGGCAATTGATGACCCTGAACCACACCCTACAGCCGCTGACATTCACATGTCAGCCGTTGACACAACTGTTTTAGATGCTGACACTTCACATCTTGACCCAAACAGCCCTGAATCCACATCTCTTTCACAATTTAGGGTAACCAAATGCCAAAGGACTACTGGGGTGTCTTCCCCTGGTGCTCCTAGCCTTGTAGCAGAGGAGACCACTACCACAAGGTTGGCTAGTTATGTGGTTATGGCCGAGACTATTTGCACTAGCTTAGATGCAGGTCAAGCCAGTCCCATTGTAAGTATGACCATTCCTATGCCCCATGATGCTTCATTGAGGATTCAGTTCCCAAATATGGTTGAGGGAAGTATGGAACCTTTGACCCTAATGGAATGGACGACTATCTGTGTTAGCTTGCAAAACCAAAACACAGAACTTGTACAAACTATCAAATCTCAAGGCCTTGAACTCAATTCATTGAGGGAGAGGATAGCTGTTTTGGAGCAAAGGAGGAGGTTCATGGTTCAGTCTTTAAGAGATGATAGAGAGGCTTCTTACAAAGGGGAGGATGAGCCTACTGATCCAGTTATTTTGAGTGACAAGAGCTCTAAGGAGGTTCTGTTGGTATTAAAGAGGTGGCTGATACACTCAAAAGTATGAAGGAAGGCAAGGAGTTTGTCCATTCATGATAACACCCACCAGACTTTCTTTTACTAAGTTGTTGCAGGAATAAGAGCAAGTAAGTAAGTCAGTCGCTGACAAGCCTATTCAAGACATTGACACTTCTATTTTAGCCGCTGAAAAACCTGCAGTTATCATTGGTGCATCCCAACCACCTTTGATAATTAAAGAAGCTTCTTCACAGGTACCAACTACTTTACCAATCATTGATCCATTAGAAAAGGGTAAAGTAGTGTTAGTAGAGGTGCCAGTTCCCAAGAAGAGTGCTCAAGAACGATTTGGTCATCAACTAGCGTTTCAAATGCAAGAAGAAGAAAAGACAAAGGCTACAGAAAGGTAGCATCAAGGCTCATATTACAAGTTTAGAGTATGAGAGCATGAGAGAAAGTGATGATGAGGAAGGAGGTAGTTCTAATGATGAGCCTGAGCAACTAGAATATGGTGAGAGAGAAGCTGCTAGAGAAAGGTTGAGAGAGTTGGCATTGATGATTGATTATCAGATGCCTTAGATAGCCAGCTTGTATTACAAGTATGAAGAAATAGCTACGGATGATTCTTTAGTCACTCTTTCAATAAGGATTTGGGGGTTGGAGAATTTGTTGAGAGTTCAAAAGGACTTAAAGGTAATTGAGGCAAATAAGGCCTCTAAGGTAATGGAGAAGTCAAAGACAGCTAGGAGAGAGCTGTACTATATGTTCCTGAGAAGTCACCAAACAGGTTAGACCTATAGGAAATTAAAAGCATTGTCATTTGATCAGTTGGAGTATTTGGCATATCCTATGTGGGTCTATGTTAGTGACCATAACACACATCTTCAACTATCTGTTGAAATACAAGAGTAAATAAAGGAAGAGTTAAAGATAAAGAGGGCATCCAAAGTGCCAAGGCCTGTGAAGAAGGGAGCAAAGTTCATGTTTCGAGAATTTGATCCATTGAATCCAAGATTTAATGAAGGTGTTTTAAAGAAGAACTTGGATCTTTCTCCTTTGGACGTTGGTGACATTGTTGTTGTTGTACCTGTTGACTTAAGAAATCCTGTGAAGATTCAACCACAGGTTTCTAGAAGATCACAAGACATGGGGACAAGGTACATGTGTTCTCTTCACTTATGTCTCTGTTTGGCAGTATAGGTAGGGAAGACTTGGAGACCATTTGAGTTTTGTTGAAGGAGAAGTATGAAGTTGAAGCTCCTTCAACTCTTGGTGGAATAAAGATATGGTCAACATTCAGAAGAATGTTTGATCATAATGAAGGTGATTCAGATTGGTTGGATCTGGATGATTTGACAAGTTTGGAGTGGCGTCTGTTTTTTACTGTTGGTGTGTATCATCTCTGCACTACAAAGTTTTCAGAGTACTTGTTGGTAGATAGAATTTATCCACTAACACAAGATACATTGAAGAAGATGATTAGGACAAAGCGGAAGGTTGACTATTAGTGGCATGGGTGTTGATCATATGAAATTTATTCACTCTCCATTTAAAGAATAGGTTTATTTGTAAGAATCCTCTCTATATTTTGTTTTTATTCAGAAACTTGATGATTAGGGTAAATATCAAGTTTAGGGGAGGATTGTTGGGGATAAAATTAACTAAGTCACTAGCTGCTGACAAAAGGATTCTAGCCACTGACAAGAGTAATCAAGGCGCTGGCAATCAAGACGCTGACAAAGAGAATCCAAGCCACTGTCAAAGTATATTAGCTATTAAGTCAACACATTTTGTTTAAGTTAGGAAGATATATCCGAATATTTTATTTCTTATGTTTATCAGTTTAATATCTTCCTAGAAAAGTTGATACTTAGCTTTATGTTCAAGGCTCCTTGCATCTATAAAAGTAGGCCTTAGGGTTTATTGTTTGACACACTTTCAATACCTTTGTACGTCATTATTAATAATAAAAAGTTGAAACTTTGGTAATCATGTTGTTCTTTGTTCTAAGTATTAATTCCGCATAATACTTAGTTTGTTTCAATCACAAAGTTTCTCTACGTATTATACTTGATCTAATATCATTTAATACAAAGCTAAACCGATCTAAGTTTGGGATCAACAAATTTGTCCATCTGTTGGAGAATGATATGCTGCACTCATGTCTAATTGAGTTCCTAAAGCATTTAACATCGACCTCCAAAACATAGATGTATAGCGACTGCCACGATCTAAAATGATAGATACAGGCACTCCATGTTGAGATATTATTTCCTTAATGTACAATCTCGTAAGAGTTTCCATACCATTAGTTTCTTTAATAGGAATGATACCAGCGGATTTAGTAAGACGATCGACAATAACCCAGATGGTGTCATGTCCATTTAGTTACAAAATCCATCGTTATTCTTTCCCATTCCATATTGGAATCTCAGGTTGTATCAGCCGCCCGGATGGTTTTTGATACGCTGCTTTAACTCTTGCACACGTTCAACACTTACTAATGTATTCTGCTATGATCGCCTTCATGTTAGGCCACCAATAGGGTTTCTTCAGATCTTGATACATCTTGTCGGAACCAGGATGTATAGAATACTTCGATTTATGAGATTCGTGCATAATTAAATCTCGTAAATTACCATAGGTAGGTAACCAAGTACGATTCTTAATAAAACGAATTCCATCTTGACGAACTTCAAATTCTTTATCCATTCCTCGTAACTTCTCAGCTTCTACATTCTCCGCTTTAAGTGCTTCTTCTAGGGCTTCGAGAATTCGGGCAGATAATTTCGGGAAAAGAGTTATCTTTGAAGATCAAACTCGTAACGGTTTAATATGTTCCTTTCGACTCAAAGCATAAGCTACTACATTGGCTTTTCCTGGATAATAACGAATTTCACAATCGTAATCAGCAAGTAATTCTAACCAACGCCGTTGTCTCATATTCAATTCCTTCTGACGAAGAATATATTAAAGACTCTTATGATCAGTAAATACTACACACTTCGTACCATAGAGGTAATGTCTCCAGATTTTAAGAGCAAATATCACCGCTCATAATTCCATATCATGGGTAGTATAATTCTTCTCATTATGTTTAAGTTGCCTTGATGCATAAGAAATAACTTTATTCTTTTGCATAAGAACTGCTCCCATTCCTTTAATAGATGCATCATAGTAAACGATAAAGTCATATTTACCTTTTGGTGATGCTCGAATATGTGCTTCACATAACTTCCGTTTCTATAATTGAAAAACTACTTCTTGATCATTTCCCTAGACAAACAGTTTGTTATTCTGAGTTAATTCAGTAAAGGCTTTAGAAATTTTTGAAAAAACTTTGTTAAATATTTGATAATATCCAGCAATTCTAAGAATTGTCTTATTTCTGTAGGCCTAGTAGGATTAGTCAAATTCTTAACAGCTTCAATCTTTACAGGATCCACACGAATACCTTAGTGATTGATGTATTTTGCATACACCTCATAGCATGTTAATTTAGCATAAATAAATATTTATTTGTCGTTATATATGTACTTTTAGTGTGTTTTGTGATTATGTAGGTTACGCGCGAAATGGAATAAAATGGCCGCTTAATTAATTTTTTGGAGAAAAGATATTGAGAGCGCCGATAAATGAAGAAAAAATATTGAAGAAAAATATTTGAGCGCGTCGTAATATTTTTAATAGTCTTTTATTCGTTCGGGCTTCGTTTGAGCAATTGTTGACGTTCGACTACTTTTAATTGGGCCAAAGTTATTATATCCCAAAAGAAAAAAAAAATGACCTTTGGCCCATGGACCCGTGACATGAACCGACTTTGAAGAGTATATATGTTGATAGAGAGCGAATATATAGAGGATATTAATTTGGTGAAGGACAATTGGTTGCAACGGTGATATAAAAGAAAAGAAAACTTTTGTCCTTTCGGGACTTTATACAGCCGCCATCCAAACAAAAAAAGGAAGAAGGAAAAATTGCTCCAAGGTTTTTGGAGAGCCTTTACAAGAAAAAAATAGAATATGCTCCGAAAAGTAATAAAGAAAATGGAAGTCACACAGCGGGTCGGATATACCGCGATGTCTGGCTAATTTTATTGTAATTCTTTCGGTAACTTTATTTATGGTTTGATCATGACTTTTGTATTATCATATTTATTTTACATTGATTTATGATTTATTTATAATTTATTTTTATTAATTAATATTATGTTTAATTGTTTGTGCAAGACAATTTATTGTTAGTTAACGATTCATAATTATTCTATTTAGTTAAAGAAAAAGATGGTCGTATAATCAACATAAGTTGTACCTAAATAAATTATTAAAACATAATTATTGGTTGGATTAATATAAGATTTATTATCGCGAGTCATTGATAAACATAATAAGTGCCGAAATTAATTCATTCATATTAAGTTGAAATAATTTTTGTAAACGAGCTAAAATGTTTCGATAATCCACAAGTGTGATCAACCATAAATATTGAGATCTGGAACGGATTGCATTTTTCTTTTATTGTTTACATCTTCGTTTATTATATTTTTCTAGCTTAATTATTAGTTTAATAAGTATTTTAATTTTTAATCAGCATTTTTATTATTAAAAGTATTTTAGTCGTTAGATTTCAAAACCAAAATTTTTATTGATCAATGATCACCCCAAAACTTAATTTAAAACCACATATTTCTCGTGGATACGATACCCGCTTACCCTATCTAGTATAAGGTAATTAGGTTTATTTTTTATCGGTACTTTGACGCTGATCAAAATTTGGCGCCGCTACCGGGGAATAGTGAGCTTTTTGTTTAAGTTTTTGTTAATATTTTTTAAATAAAAAAAACAAAAAGATTTTATTTTTCTTGTTTTGTTTGTTTGTTTGTTTTGTTTCTTGTGAGTGTGCAGGTTAGTGTATGCGGACACGTAGATCGGGACGTACATCACTGTTAGCTTACGATCCCGAGGTTGAGAAAAGTGCACGGTTAAGGAGGAAAGCGTTTCGATAGTTTTCTACTAATCTTGATTTTACATGTTTAGTAGAGCTTTTCGCTGAAATATCAGGTGATGACGATGTTAGCGGAGATGATAGCGGAGATACTAGCGGAGAAGAATCCCGACCACGGGGTGTTGATTCTTATTACATGCCGGGGATTTTTGAGGATCCCTCGTGTGACAACCCTATATTTTGGATTTGTCACTTTTGACTGTTTGACTTTGATTATGTGCTTAGTGTGCGTTTACGCGCATCCGTTTATATTTGAGCCTTGGATTGGATGTTAGTCATCGTTCGTGTATTGTGTGGTGCATTATATAATGTTATGATGGGGTTAGTTCATGCTCATTTGTTAACTTGGATGTAACTATGATAGAATGCGGTGCTATTTTAGGATTTTATGTGTACGTATAAGTATTATAGTAAATCGTATTTTTACAATTTAGGGTTTAGCGTTTAGAGGTCTCGGATGAGGTATTTAGTCACGGATGGTTTTAAGTCATTTAGGACTTAGTTATAAAGTTTATTTAATATTTTAAGAATTTTTATAAAACTGTATATTTTACGTATTTTACGGTAACCGCGTAAAATTTGAATAGTTAAAAAGGTTTAGGTGTAATTAATTAATTAAGGGATAAATAAAAAAATATAATTAAGGAAACAATTAGAAAAACGAATTTAATAATAAAAATATAAAAAAATTATTTTTGGTAAAAAAATATACATAGGACGGTGGAAAAATAAGAAAAAAGGGAAAAAAATAAAAAAAGGAAAGTGTTATTTGTATTGGGCTAGGATTCTCATTGTTTTAGTATAAAAACAAATCAAAACACATTATTTTCTCCAGCTTTTTTTTTTGGTCGACGGTTTCTACAAGTTTTTAGGGTTTCATAAAAATTTTCTTGATTCAAGGTATGTGATCAATTTAACTTTAACTTAATTCATGTTTTTATTAATTAATCATGATTGCAATGTTAATTAAACATCATTGAGATGATTAGGGTTTCATTAATTTTCTGGGAAAAGAATAGTAATTAAGATCTATTAATGATTTTAGGGTGCTTGTTTAATAATTTAGGGTAATTAATGATGTTTAGAGGGTTAGTGCATAAAGGCGTAAAACAGTCTGATTTTTAGGGCTGTCTTGTGTCGACTGTTCCGGGCAGTAGGTAGCACCTTTGGTCGAGTTTTTTTTTAAATTAAGTTCAGAGAGTCTACTTTTCAAAAATGTAAGGTTGGTCGAAAATGGTATTCGGGAAGGTCGTCAAACAATTTTTACAAAAACAATACGCTGTTTAGGAATAAATTTGGATTTCGGGAATTTGAGTCAAAACCAAACCAAACGAATGAGATAGCCAAAGATTTTTGATTTGGGAACTCTTTATAATATATATGAAAGTACTGGAGGTTTTCAATAAAAGTTATGGTGTGTAGGTCGGGCTTTTGGTGTCGAACATTTAACATGTACAGAAAATCAGTTTTGGTAAAAATGACTTTTGGCGTAGAGACTAAACGGAAGGGTTAAATGTGTAAGTAGGAAGTAAAATTGGTTTTTGGAGTTCTTAGATCATATAAAAACATAACCCAGTAGGTTTGGAACCAAGTGTGGTGTTAAGTTCACTTCATGTGATCGTTTAGTGACTAGTAAATCGTACCGGGAAAAACTGGATTTTTACGTATAGAATAGCTTGTAGTGGGAGAACTAGATAGTGGGGATTGGGGGATTAGATTCATCTCCTTGATTGTTACTTAACTTGGGTGTTAAGACCTGAGCTAAGGGTGTCGTGTATGATTTTATAGGTTTGCAGGAGTGCTACCTTGCTGTGCTATCAGGTGAGTTCATAGTCCCGTTTTGCTACGTTTTTAAATGTTTTTCCAGTATGGGATGGAGATGACACTTGCAATGTTCTTTAACATGATTTAGTACTATGTTTTAAAATGTGTGGACATAAATGTGCTATTGTGTGACTTGCGTGCTTATGTGTTCTCATATGTGCTTTGATATGTGAATCTTGATTGTGTTATGATTGGGATTGGTACATAGATGTATGGGCGTCTATGGGACCAGTTGTGATGTGTGTGGAGCGTGGGTCATGATCCGTCCTGAGTTCTTGGTTCTGAGTTCTTGGTTTGCAAGGCACGATCTGTCCTGAGTTCTTGGTTCGTGGGGCACGATCCTTCCTGAGTACTTGTGCATCGTCTCTTCGGAGGCAAGATATCTCGACGGGGATATAGTTCATCTTCCACAGGTGGTGTAGGAAAGATCCGGATAGTGTGGTGTGTGTTCTTGTGTGTGTGACGGGATACTTCTTGATTGTTATAGTGTGCTTTGTGAATTGTAGATGTGGCTGGTACTTGGATTGAGTTTTGTTGTGGATGCATGTAGCATGATTATCGCAGTATGGTCCATTTCTATAAATTGTTTTTCTTGAACTTATTTACAGTGAATGTCAAGGTTTCTTATGATGTTCTAGATAACTTAAACCTATGTTCTCACCAACTTTATGTTGACAGATTTTAGTGTCATTTTCAGGTGAGGTAGTTGTGCAAGATGATGTTAGAGGTGGCTAGAGTATAGAGGATGCTAGGATTGCATTAGGAGGAATCCCTTTCCTCTTAGATTTTATTTTGTCTTTTGATTTAGTAAATTGTTTGATACATGTATGCTTGATGTGTGTTATTTGAATGTATTTGGTAAGAGGTAGGCCTGTTACCTACTTACATAGACGCCTACATTATTTGAGATATTGTCATGACATTGTGTCACCTTTTTATGACATTTCTATTTCATTTAGTTAACTCTATAGACACGCTATTGTTGTGATGATATTTATACGTCGCGCCCCATATTTCGCCATGGTGGGGTGTGACAGAATGGTATCAGAGTCAATGGTTATAGAGAATTAGGTTGCCTAGTCGCGTAGCCTAGTCTATAGCTTAAGGGTCCCTGCATATAGGCGTCATAGAAGTATGTGTGCATTTTAAAGTAATTGATGTGTTTGAATGTTATTTTCGCAATATTTGTTAGGTTATGAACTACTATGGTTCATACTTAGCTACATGTTATTTTCTTTTCGAGTTTTGAATAGTGCGGGTTGAACTATAGTCGTATACGCTAGTCATTGTTGGATTCCGTTTAATTACGTTTTCATGTTCTTTATACATTTTGAATTTTGTCTACGGTGGTCCAGCTGGATTACGAGTTTATTTGTTTCATGCATTGGCTACGTTATTTTAATACATGGATTTTGGATCTTATTTTATGTTGTGGTTATGTGCTTATATGAGTTGTAGGACCTATGTGCTTATTTGAGTTGGTAGACCGATATGTTATGTTTAGTATTAATTCTTATAAGTGTCATCATAGGAGGGAGTGAATTAGTGAAAGGGGACTGGTATAAGTATGGTGGCCAACATAGTTATACAAGTACCACGACATCAATGGATTCCTAAGTATGGTTGCATGAAAGAGGGTTAATACATGCTTGTATAGTATATGTTGGATGGACTTGAGTGTATGTACGCGTATGCCTATATATGTATATATCCCTTCTACCTATCGATTGTATTCTTAGGATGGTTTGCTAGCTCGTTTCTCTTTGAGATGTTCAACTTTAGTAGTAGCGCATTTATCGAGTCCTCATTTCACGTGTTTGTTTGTACGGTACTTTTGGTGTAGAAGATATTGAGAGGGTGAAGATTTATTCTGGAATAACGATATCTTTTGTTTTGAGTCTTACATGGTAAAAAAAACTTGCAAATAGTAAAATAAAAATAGTTGTTGGTAGTCGATAAAATGAGGGTAAAGTGTCGAAAACGTGTTTGAAATAAGGTGGAATATAAATTCTTTAACATATAAGCATGACTTATTTATTTTTTTTAAATATTTTGGTTTTGATCACTTAAAGTTATTGTTCTTTAGTTAAAATTTTGTTCTTATTCAGTTAAATATGTTAAAATCATGTAATTAATCATATGATGGGTGAGAGTTTTAATTTTCTTGAATTAAAATAAATTAGGTTTTAAATTTGGTAACTAATGAGGGGTTTTAGAGTTTTAAAAAATCGTTTTTTTTGGTATAAATCGGAGTAGGCAGAAACTGTCGCTAAACTGTCAAAATATGTCGCAAACTGTTAGAAACTGTCGCTAATGCCTAGGCAGATTTTGAGTAAAATCGTTTTGGTTATCAATTATTCGTTTTTAAAGCTTTTTGGGTGATTCAAAAGCCTAAAATTATGTACTCGGAACGTACTTTTCAAATATTTAGAAAGTTTAGTAATTGGAGGTCAGTAGCTTGGTCGAATTAATTGTACAACTGTCGAGTTCAAGATTAATTTTCGGACAACATGGTTTAAACTCGTGTTTTGGAATAGTGGACACTTAGAAGGCTAACATAGGGCTGCTTTGGGATAGGTTTTCAGATGTATCCATTATAGACATTATTACATTAATGAAGAATGTGGGTTCCGGAGTCAATGTTGACACGTGATATTGTGTTGTGTGCTTTAGACAATTGATCGTTTGTGAAGAGACTATAGATTTTTTTCGTCAAATGATTACATAAATGACTAATGTGATACCATGGTTTTAGAACAACTAATATACATTACAGTACCAAATCCATTCTAGGGTAAAATTTGGTTTTGCACAAGGTTTTAATAGTATGTCACCGGTCGTAATACGTCTCGGTTGTCGCTGGGTGCTTCTTGTGTCATTGGTCCGTTTCCATGGTTCGTTAGGTGTCGATACATGTTTTATTTTGAGTATCTTTTGGAGTCTCATGGTTAAGGTTCATGTGTTGTTGGTTGAGATTATTTTAGTATAAACCGAGTTCACGTTTGAACGTGAAGGTTTTATCAGGGATATGTAACCTCGTTTGTTTGCTGAGAATAAGTTTGAGTTTGGGAGTAAATCTCGGGACGAGATTTCTATTAGGAGCGAGTGATGTGACAACCCTAGATTTTGGATTTGTCACTTTTGACTGTTTGACTTTGATTATGTGCTTAGTGTGCGTTTACGAGCATCCGTTTATATTTGAGCCTTGGATTGGATGTTAGTCATCGTTCGTGTATTGCGTGGTGCATTATATAATGTTATGATGGGGTTAGTTCATGCTCATTTGTTCACTTGGATGTAACTATGATAGAATGCGGTGCTATTTTAGGGATTTATGTGTACGTATAAGTATTATAGTAAATCGTATTTTTACGATTTAGGGTTTAGCGTTTAGAGGTCTCGGATGAGGTATTTAGTCACGGGAATAATTTACGGGATGGTTTTAAGTCATTTAGGACTTAGTTATAAATTTTATTTCATATTTTAAGAATTTTCATAAAACTGTATATTTTACGTATTTTATGGTAACCGCGTAAAATTTGAATAGTTAAAAAAGTTTAGGTGTAATTAATTAATTAAGGGACAAATAAAAAATATAATTAAGGAAACAATTAAAAAAAAGAATTTAATAATAAAAATATATAAAAAAATATTTTTGGTAAAAAATTATTTTTGGTAAAAAATATATATAGGACGGTGGAAAAATAAGAAAAAAGGGGAAAAAATAAAAAAAAGGAAAGTGTTATTTGTATTGGGCTAGGATTCTCTTTGTTTTAGTATAAAAACAAATCAAAACACATTATTTTCTCCAGCTTTTTTTTTGGGTCGACGGTTTCTACAAGTTTTTAGGGTTTCATAAAAATTTTCTTGATTCAAGGTATGTGATCAATTTAACTTTAACTTAATTCATGTTTTTATTAATTAATCATGATTGCAATGTTAATTAACCATCATTGAGATGATTAGGGTTTCATTAATTTTCTGGGAAAAAATAGTAATTAAGATCTATTAATGATTTTAGGGTTCTTGTTTAATAATTTAGGGGTAATTAATGATGTTTAGAGGGTTAGTGCATAAAGGCGTAAAATAGTCTGATTTTTAAGGCTGTCTTGTGTCGACTGTTCTGGGCAGTGGGTAGCACCTTTGGTCGAGATTCTTTTTTTTTAAAATTAAGTACAGAGAGTCTGCTTTTCAAAAATGTAAGGTTGGTCGAAAATGGTGTTCGGGAAGGTCGTCAAACAATTTTTACAAAAACAGTGCGCTGTTCAGGAATAAATTTGGATTTCGGGAATTTGAGTCAAAACCAAACCAAACGAATGAGATATCCAAAGATTCTTTATTTGGGAACTCTTTATAATATATATGAAAGTACTAGAGGTTTTCAATAAAAGTTATGGTGTGTAGGTCGGGCTTTTGGTGTCGAACATTTAGCATGTACAGAAAATCGGTTTTGGTAAAAACAACTTTTGGCGTAGAGACTAAACGGAAGGGTTAAATGTGTAAGTAGGAAGTAAAATTGGTTTTTGGAGTTCTTAAATCATATAAAAACATAACTCCAATAGGGTAGGAACCAAGTATGGTGTTAAGTTCACTTCATGTGATCGTTTAGTGACTAGTAAACCGTACCGGGAAAAACTGGATTTTTACGTATAGAATAGCTTGTAGTGGGAGAACTAGATAGTGGGGATTGGGGGATTAGATTCATCTCCTTGATTGTTACTTAACTTGGGTGTTAAGACCTGAGCTAAGGGTGTAGTGTATGATTTTATAGGTTTGCAGGAGTGCTACCTTGTTGTGCTATCAGGTGAGTTCATAGTCCCGTTTTGCTACGTTTTTAAATGTTTTTCCAGTATGGGATGGAAATGACACTTGCAATGTTCTTTAACATGATTTAGTACTATGTTTTAAAATGTGTGGACATAAATGTGTTATTGTGTGACTTGAGTGCTTATGTGTTCTCATATGTGCTTTGATATGTGAATCTTGATTGTGTTATGATTGGGATTGGTACATAGATGTATGGGCGTCTATGGGACCAGTTGTGATGTGTGTGAAGCGTGGGTCACGATCCGTCCTGAGTTCTTGGTTCGTGGGGCACGATTCGTCCTAATTTCTTGGTTCGTGGGGCACGATCCTTCCTGAGTACTTGTGCATCGTCTCTTCGGAGGCAAGATATCTCGACGGGGATATAGTTCATCTTCCACAGGTGGTCTGGGAAAGATCCGGATAGTGTGGTGGGTGTTATTGTGTGTGTTCTTGTGTGTGTGACGGGATACTTCTTGATTGTTATAGTATGCTTTGTGAATTGTAGATGTGATTGGTACTTGGATTGAGTTTTGTTGTGGATGCATGTAGCATGATTATCGCATTATGGTCCATTTCTATAAATTGTTTTTCTTGAACTTATTTACAGCGAATGTCAAGGTTTCTTATGATGTTCTAGATAACTTAAACCTGTGTTCTCACCAACTTTATGTTGACAGATTTTAGTGTCATTTTCAGGTGAGGTAGTTGTGCAAGATGATGTTAGAGGTGGCTAGAGTATAGAGGATCCTAGGAATGCATTAGGAGGAATCCCTTTCCTCTTAGATTTTATTTTGTCTTTTGATTTAGTAAATTGTTTGATACATGTATGCTTGATTTGTGTTATTTGAATGTCTTTGGTAAGAGGTAGGCCTGTTACCTACTTACCTGGACGCCTACATTATTTGAGATATTGTCATGACATTGTGTCACCTTTTTATGACATTTCTATTTCATTTAGTTAACTCTATACACACGCTATTGTTGTGATGATATCCATACGTCGCGCCCCATATTCCGCCATGGTGGGGTGTGATACCTCGCCTATCGTTTATCTGAATCCGGTTAAAGGAAGTAACTTCAAGATCCAGCCGAACCTCATAGCAATCTTGCCAGTGTTTAGAGGTCATGAGGAGCCATACGCACATTTGTGAGAGTTCTTCTCTATTGCTGACACACATCAGGTTAATAACATTACCAAGGATGAGGTAAGACTTCGCCTTTTTCCCTTTTCTCTTAAAGATCAAGCTAAGGACTGGTTCTCATCTCTTGAGCCAGGTAGTATTAACTCATGGTCTGAAATGCAATCTTCTTTTCTTGAGGAATGTATTCTATAAGTAAAACTGCTGCCATTAGGAATAAGATTAAATCCTTTCGTCAAATACCAGGCGAGCAGTTTCATGAAGCATTTAGTAGACTTAAGGAGTTATTAAGAACTTGCCCTCATCATGATGTTCAAAATGGGAGCTTGTCAAAGTCTTCTATGATGGGTTGGATTATAACAACCAACAATTTGTGATGGCCACTAGTGGGGGTATGTTTTTCTCGCGACCTATGGAGGAAGAATATTAATTTTTTGAAGAATTGAGCAAAGGTTCCAAGACCCAAGCTTTAGTGGATCGAAACAACCACCCATCTTCCGCCAATTCTGTGACTAACCAACGTGGAACAAATTCTGAAATTAGCGAGTTAAGTAATAAAGTTGATCTTTTGTTGAGAAATCTAGGAAAAGGTGTTCCAAATGTGTGTAAGGTGTCGCATAGTGGGTGTTCAGTGTGTGGTGATCCGAGTCACTCAGTCGATAACTATCAAAGTTGGGGGGCACCACCAAATTAGGAGGTGAATGGAGTCTATGGAGGTCGTCCACGAAATGACCCATTCTCCGAAAGTTACAATCTTGGATGGCGCAATCACCCCAACTTACGTTGGAAAGATGAAGACAATCGCCCTAATAATGCCCAACAACAACACTATGGTTATAAACCAAGGTATGAGGGTGGTGATTCATCTAACTTCCAACAAAATTCTTACAATCATAGGCCACAACAACAATATCCAAATCAGGGCCAAGGGCAAGATGATAACCGTCTCTTGAACCTTGACCGAAAGTTTGATAGGCTTATGGATGCATTGTCTACCAACAATCAAGAGATCAATAGGAAATTCGAGGTCACCAATCAAAGACACGAGACCACTACCAAATCTATTGCAGCTCTCGAGAAACAACTTGGTAAATTGGCGGATCAATTAAACAAAAGAGATGAGGGAAAGCTACTGAGCTACCCCACCATGAATCCCGCACACAAGAAAAATGGAAATGAGCACATGAATATGGTGACATCTCTTCGAAATGGGAAAATCTACAACAATGACATGGGAATTCCAAGCTCCTCTCATGATGTCGAGGATTGCGTTACTGATGACAAAATTATTGTTGAATGTAAAAATTCTGATTATGATAAGTCTGGTTCTGAGTTGGTAAATGATTTGTTAAATGATTTTCCTAAACCAACAACACAGAATTCTAAAGCTACTGAATCTCCCGAAGTTAGGGAGGCTGGTGTGTCCAGCACACCATACCCTACAGCTTTGGAAAAGTCGGCATCCGCAAGGTTAGCTACAAAAAGGTTCCTCATGCTGAGGATATGTGGGAGACTTTCAAGCAAGTTAAGATCAATCTCCCCCTTATTGATGCTATCAAGAAAATTCCTCCATATGCCAAGTTTTTAAAGGACTTGTGTACTCAGAAGAAGAAGCTGAAGGCGTCTTTGCCTAAAAAGATTGACCTAACTGAGCATGTTAGTGCATTCTTATCTAGCTCCCTTCCTCCTAAATTCAAAGATCCTGGAGCACCGTTGATTTCAGTTGTGGTGGGAAATATTGCCATTAAGAAGGCGCTCCTTGATCTTGGTGCCAGCATCAACATCCTTCCTGCTAGTTTGGTCGATAAGTACGACTTAGGAACTCTTCGTAGGACAGACACCATTATTTCCTTAGCCGATCGATCTACCAAAATTCCTAGAGGTATCTTAGAGGATGTTATTGTGAAAGTTGATGACTTCTATTACGTAGTTGACTTCTTTGATATGGACACCGAGTCACAATACAAGGATGTTCAACCAACTATTATCCTTGGGCTCCCATTCTTAGCCATGATAGATGCTAGAATTAATTGTCGGACTGGTTCCATGGATATTCCATTCGGTAATAAGAAGATAAGATTGAATGTGTTAAATTCTATGAATTCTCCTACGATGAATGAATGTTACCAAGTAGATGTGATCGATGAGGAAGTCCAAAAGCATGCATCCCGTATGTTTAAGGATGATCCTTTTGAATTATATCTAACTAGTGAGAACGAGGAGATTCTTGATGTTGTTGATGTTCAAGAGATTCAAGAGTGTTTGGTCAGTTCTTTGGACCATCAAAAACCACCTTGGTCTTATAAAGTGGAGCCATTGCCTTATACTTTTGACACGGCCACAAAGCCGTCTCTAGAGGTGCCTCCAAATCTTGAACTAAAACCTTTGCCATCCAATCTCAAATATGCTTTTCTAGGTCCGAACAATACTTTACCCGTTATTTTTGCTTCTGATCTTTTTGAATCACAAGAGGAAGCACTTCTAAAATTGCTTTCCAAGTTACAAAGCAGCAGTGGGATGGACAATTGTAGACTTGAAAGGAATCAGTCCTTCATTATGTATGCATCGAATTGTTACGGACCCAGATATTAAGCCACCAAGAGATGCGCAAAGGCATCTGAATCCTAATATGAAAGAGGTAGTGAAGACGGAAGTTCTTAAATGGTTAGATGATGGTATCATCTATCCCATCTCGGATAGTAAATGGGTAAGTCCCACTCAAACGGCGCCTAAAAAGGTCGGAATCACCGTTGTGGAAACCGAGAGTGGGTAAAAAATCACAACCCGACCAGTTACTGGGTGGAGAGTTTGTATAGATTACCGTAAGCTGAATAATGCCAAATCCAAAGATCATTTCCCACTACCCTTCATTGATCAAATAGTTGAGAAGCTTTCTGGTAAGAAGTTATATTTATTCTCGGATGGGTACTCCGGTAATAATCAAATAACCATCCACCCTGATGACCAGGCCAAAACTACGTTTACATGTCCTTATGGGACATTTTCATTTCGAAGAATGCCCTTTGGCCTGTGTAATGCACCCGCTACCTTTCAGTGGTGCATGATGAGTATCTTTTCTGACATGGTTGGAGAATCTGTAGAGATATTTATGGATGATTTTTCCATCTTTGGTCATTCCTTTGAAAGATGCCTTGATCAGCTTGAAAGTGTGTTAAAAAGATGCACTGAAACTAATCTGGTGCTTAGTTGGGAGAAGAGACATTTCATGGCTCGAGAAGGAATTATATTAGGGCATGTTGTGTCTGTAAAAAGGATTTTAGGTTGACCGTGCCAAAGTTCAAGTAATTTCAACCCTTCCTCCTCCCACTACCATCAAAGGTGTGCGATCGTTTCTTTGTCATGCCGGGTTCTATAGGCTATCTATTAAAGATTTTAGTGGTATATCAAAGCCTCTTTGTAATCTACTCTTAAAAGATGCACGATTTGACTTTGATGAATTAATACAATGGTTTGCCAAGTATGAAAAGTTATCGTCTCATCTCGATTCGAATTGAAAAAGGATTAATGTGTGACTCAATTGTTCTTGGTGAAAAGATAAAGAAATATGATTATCTATTTTAAACTAAAAGTAAAATGAAAATGTAAATGTCGTTGAGTAAAAATGGAAGCTCTAAAATTTAAACTAAAAATTAAAACTTAAAAATAAATGACGAGAATTTAAAACTTTAAAAAGTAAAATTTGAAAACTTAATAAAAAAATGCAAAGTTGAAATAATTCTAAGATAAAACATTTAGCATAACACTAAAGAAAATTGGCGGGAAAAATAAAGTTTAAAAACTAATACTGGAAACAAGAACCAAAACCTAAGTCGGGAAACCAGAAACCAAACCTAATTCGGAATGAAGATTCAAACACTAAGTCGGAATAATCAATCCCTAACCTAATCCGGAATCTAGGCCTGCACTTTATTCGGGAAATGAGTTCAACACTCAATTCGGAATGCGAATCATGAACTTAATCCGGAATATGTGTTCCGGATATAATCCGGAATACCCTAATCTCTTCACAATCCAGAATCAGGGATGCAAGGACTAATTCGGAATCCACTTATTAGCACAATCCGGAATACAAACATCCACACACAATTCGGAAAAGGGATTGTGCACTCAAATCGGAATTCGAGTCTTGCAAGTAATCCAGAATAGATGATCTTACATATAATTTGGGAAATAAAGTCTAGTACTTAGTTCGGGAAAAGCAAAATCTATACCTAGTTCGGGTTACTAGGGTTTAGTAATCCGGGTAACTCAAAAATGCAAATAAGCTAAAATAAGCAAACATCAAATAAGCACTTATCTAAAAAACTTAACCAAATCAACTTTTAGAAAAAGCAAATAAGCCAAAATTTAAAACTTTTAAAAACATTAAATAATCAAAATATTTAAAATCAATTTTTTATAAAAATAAACTAATAAGCACTTAATTAAAAATAAAAAAAATAGCAAAATAAGCACTAAACACTATAAGCTATAAAAATCAAACACATCAAAACCAATAATCACAATCAAACATAAACATCAATCAAACGTAGAAATTGATCAACAAACTACATGATTATAAAAATTAAACAATATTAAAAATAAAGAAAGGTAGAATGAGAATGATTAATGAAAAGCTTGATTAAAGATTAAGATTAAACATTCAAATACAAGATTAATGAAAAAGCTTAAAACATGAAAGAAAAGCTAGAGAGAGAAAGTAAAATTAAGCTACTCCTAATTACCTTACAAAATTAAAACTAAAATCTACTAAATTAACTACTACCCCTTAATAAAGTGTTTAAGGACTATATATAGGAGGAGGAAAATGTGTTGATGCTTTCTTCTTTCTCCTCGTCTTTTTGTCTTTTAAATTCTTCGTCTTTCTCGACGTTGTCTCGGGATTTGTCGATATGAAATGAACTCGTCTTCTAATTTTCTTCTTTTATTAGATTTGGTTCTTCGACTTTATTAAACTTCCGTCTTTAGACTTTTTCTTCGATAAATCTTCAGAATAGGCCTTGGACTTCCGTTCTTTTTGCACTCTTGATCTTTTGACTTCGTCTTTTGTCTGTTTCTTCGATAAAAGCCCGTGAAAGCCCATGTTTTCTTCCCTTTTCACATTTTGGTCCTAAATCACAACAAAAACACAAACCACGCATAATTCCGACTTTTATGACATTAAATATACGTTATGGCTTGGTTGTTATTGTAAATAAGTGGTAAAAGGATGGGTGTTTTCACACTTATCAAATCCCCTACACTTGACCATTGCAATGCCCTCATGCAATACATTAATTACAAAGCAAGATTTACATTTTCCATCATAATTAACCCACCTTGGCCTTTATTAAATATAAGACATTAAGGAAACGTAAAAAGATAAATGATAACAAAATATTTGAAGGAAGAAAACAAGTAATGAAATCAAAGACTTACATTAGGGCTTTGGGTTGTCATGAATGTTTATCACTCTCAAGTTTGACGTTCCCTACAGCAAACTTAAAAATGAGATCATTGTTATTATAAGTTAGCAAACTAACACAAACTCATGTGGCTCAATTATTTGCTTAGACTCCCTTATTCCTAGGTGTATCTCTTATATTTTATTATTGTCTTGAATGATCACGCGGATGCATTGTTGACTTATTTCGATAGTTTATTAGGCCTAAAATAAAGTAGGACGATTTAATCAATAGTTATCTAAAGGAAAAAATATTCAAAAACTGCTTCTCGGGACCTTATAAAGTTGATATCTTGGCATAACTCGTTTCACGATTTGAGACCTTAATCGGATCGATATTTGGCATTGACTTCATTCTTCAAATCTTGAGAGACGTTCATGAAATAATGGTCTTCTCTTCATAATAGGAATTTCTTCACTTGAAGTTTTTGAGAGATTCTTCAAACTTGGACCACGACTTCTTCATTTTTCTCCAATCTTTATTTGGATTTTGATATACAACGATCCGCCTCCTTTTAGGACTTGGATCTATTTATCCTCATACCTTGTTAGGGCCTTTTTGGATAGACTTCTCCATGATCTTTAGGGGAGTATTTGCTTTTCGTCGTGTGTCTCGATCCTTCATATTGATTTTTGATAAATGATTCTTCACATCACTTTGGATCTTTAGCAACAAAATGTAGCCCTCGTGCCTTATTAGGGCCTCTTCGGACTCGCCAATCTTCACATCCCGCTTTAATAAGTTATGCCTTGGCTATGGACTCTAATTAATACCGAGCAACTTTTAAACAATCTTGTGCTAGAAGCTAAGTAACTTTTCAAATCGTACAACCTTACTTATTGCAATTATATTTATTAACAAGCGATGGGAGAAAAAGCTCATAATTAACTCACATAAACTCATGAAAGAATACCTTACTTATAATTGACTCTATCATCTCTCGTTCTCCACAATTTAAAATCTCAAGGAATGAGACTCGTGGATGCTTAGCCTATTAAATCAAAGTTTTGGGTTTTCAAGTCATCTATAGGATCTTGCATCTTCTTAGACTTTTTCAAGTTTAGAATTCGCATTTTAAAGTTCCCTTGATAAACGACTTTCTAGGATCAATTATAGGAACATGCGAAAAGTTATTGTTCTTAACCCGTAAGAGTTAAGACTTTCGCGTTTTAAAGTTCCCTATATAAAAGCCTAGCAAAACTTGATTTAAACACGTTAAGGATACTAGCTAGAGTAAACTCAAATAAGTAAACTCGGGTTGAGTCAAAAAATTCATGACGGGCCTAAAATATCAAAGACATCTAAACTTATTAAAACCATTTATTAAAATTTATTCTAATGAAAGAAAATAACGATAACGAAGGAAATACAACAAGGCCAAAATAGATCAAAAATTTTGAAAAATGTCAAAAAATAAATTTTCCGGTTGAAATAAGGACAAATACAAGGAAAAGCCCACTTAACTTCTATAGAAGTCCCCCTACACTTAAGATAAACATTGTCCTCAATGTTTAAACATGTGGGAGTAAACTCCCCTACACTTAGGACATTGTGCATGGTGTTTAAATGTCGCTAAGGAAGAGACAACTAAAGTGATTCCTGTTTTAATATTGAAGAATATAAAATAGTGAATCAAAAGAGTTTAGGATAAAACCGGGAAGACGGGAACACGGAGTCACGGGTCGTCAAAAGTCATCAAGAATGGATCTTTGAAAGCTCGAATCCATGCACATGATAAGAAAGAAAACAACAAACACATACTAGGGTCTCCCCCTACACTTATTATAAAACGGATAAAAAGGATAGATACTCGGGTTACCTCCTGAGAAGCGCTTGTTTTTGTTCACCGAGTCGTGAGCCTGACTTGTCCTTGATTACAATGGTAAGAAGCTTGAAAAACATCCACCGGGATCAAATACTGGTTTTCATCCATCAAGTAGCACAAGCTTAAGGCGAACAAGACAAGCCAAAGAAGAGTAGGCGAGGCTCCCTTAAGTAATTGTTGAGCACGATGGTAGAAAGTAGGATGAAGTGTAAGCATAGCTCCATTGTTTCCAAAAATGTTTCCTTTATTTCATCAGATGGATACTGAGATGGCTTAAAATTGTATTACCCGGATAACACCTTTTCCTTTAGGGGAAAATAAGACTTAGGCTTAGTAGACCTTGAAAAATCGCCCATAAAACGCACAATCTCATCCGCAGAAGGTGGATAGAGAGGTGTCAAGACATTGGTACTACGGATATTGGTGTCTTCCTGTTTCTTCTCCTTTGAAAAGGGTTTCATAATATCCGAAGGAGGATAAAGACCAAAATCAAAGTCCAAAGGAGGAGAATCATTCTCATTGGGGAAGTATGTATTGAGAAAAGTAGCAAAATCTTCCTCAAATGAGTAATCATCCAAAGTAGGATCAAGCATTGTTGGTGGAGGATCTTCATCAAAAGTAGGAGCAAGGTCATCATTTGAAGAATCACTCGAAAGAGTATCAACATCATTAAAATCATCATAAGTTGGCATGTCTTTATACTCTGAAGCAAAATCATCATAATCATCCCCATCGGAACTAGAATCATCATCATAATCATCATAGATAGGTGGAGAATCATAAATTGGTGGGGGGTCCAAATTGGAGAGAGAATCATCAAAATCATCCACATCGTCTTGGAAAAGTGGATTATCATAGCAAGACTCGAAAAGAGGATTGTCATATACAACAAAATCATCAAGCTTTATACTTTCCAGAGTAGTAGTAAGCTCTTCTTGAAGCACATCAATCATTTTCACTGATTCTTTTCCATTTGATTTACTTGTAATCTTCCCCATCTTAAAGACTTGCGCATCATTCCCGACCCTTAAGATTAATTCACCTTCGGCAACATCGACTAAAGCTTTTCCGGTTCTCAAGAATGGCCATCCAAGTATTAACGAAATACGAGGGTCCATTTCATAATCAACAACATCAAAATCGACCGGAAAAGTGAAGGTACCAACTTTAACGAAAACATCTTCGGCAATACCAACGGGGTAAGCGAGAATTCGATTTGCTAGCTCAAGAGTCATCTTTGTTGGTGTAAGGTTGTGTAATGATAACTTTTTCCAAACACTTAATGACATCAAATTAATACTTGCCCCGAGATCGGCTAAGACAGTAAATTCTTCAACTTTGTAAAAAATGAAAGGCAACACAAAACGACCGGGATCTCCAAGTTTTTCCGGAAGTTCTTTAAGAAGGACTGCAGAACAGTTTTCATTTAAGCGTGTGTTGACAAACTCAGCCATCTTTTCCTTCTTATTAAGCAATTCCTTGAATGCTTTCACAAAATTCGGCATTTGGACAAGTGCTTCAACAAGGGTAATGTTGAAGTTCATTTGTGTAATCATCTTCAAAAAGGAAGTAACTTGAGCATCCTCTTTAGTGACTAATTTGCACTTATCTAACCAACAAGGATAAGGGATATTGGGTTTAGGTGGTGTAGGTGTAGAAGGTAAAGGTTGGGATGTTGATGGTTGAGAAGTAGAAGGTTTAGAGGTGGAAGGTGGGGTTGGTGAAGGGTTTTCTTGGGTACTTCTTTCGTAAGAGGTCGAGACGGTAATGGAGAACTAGTACTAGGCATGGAAATAATAGGAATAAATAGAAGTGGAGGAGGTGTAGATGGAGTAACTAGGGAAGGGATAGATGGTCCTACTAGAGTTGCTCCATTACGTGTAGTAATAGCACTCACATTCGCTCAAGGGTTTGTTTCAGTTGTAGAAGGAAGAGCACCTTGGGGACGAAGGGTTTGAAACATTTGAACAAATTTCCTATCCGTCGACTCTTGCATTTCCTTCATGGTTTTCTCATGATTGGTTAATATTTGTAGAATCAAGTCCATGTAGGGATGAGGTAAATTGAACCCTTGTTGTTGAAAACCTTGGTTTGGGTATTGGTTATATGGTTGAAAACCTTGAGCATTGAAACCTTAGTTTTGAAAGCCTTGGTTTTACATTGGATAATTACCTTGGTTTCCATTGTAGCCCCTCACATTTTCATTTTGTTAAGCATTTGCTCTAGGTGGCCCTTGGTTGTTATGGGTAGGTGGGTGAGGTCTTTGTTGAAAACCGGGTGGAGCCAAATGATTTGTCGAGTTGTAATACAAGTGATTAACATCGACATTAGGCTTGAAATGAACTCTCTCGGTGTTGTTGTAAGCGTACACTTCCCCGTGAGATTGATCATAAGCTTTATCACAATTAGCATAAGAGTGTGGCCTACCACAAGTTTCACAAGTAATATTAAGAGCATGGGCATGTTGATTAGGAGGATGATCTCTTAGAACAAGTTGCTTTACAGCTAAAGTAAGTTCCTTAAGATAATTTGTCAACTCACTCTCACTGGCACTAGCCATAGTAGCCCTAACACTCTTGGCTTGGACTTTGGCCTTGTTTTCAATAATAGCCCAAGCCTCATTCATAGTCTTGACAAGAATATTACCCCCCGAAGCACTATTTAGAGAATCTTGGTCACTCAAAGTTAATCCATTATAAAAAGTATTAATTTGATGTACCTTTGTAAAACTGTGTTGTGGACACTTTCTTAAAAGTTCCTTAAAACGATCCCAAGATTCACTAAATGGCTCACCGTAATTTTGTTCAAAGTTAATGATGTCATTCCGCAAAGCGGTAGTATGTGAGGGTGGGAAAAAGTAATTGTGAAACTTGGTCTCAAGGTCCATCCATGTGACAATACTCTAGGGTGGTTCCTTATCAAGCCAAGTCCGAGCTTGTCCCTCGAGGGATAAAGGAAAGAGGAGCAAACGAATTGCTTCTTGTGAAATCCCATTGTCTTTAACAGTATTGGATAAGTGTACGAACTTTTTAATGTGATCGTGCGGATCATCATGAGTGCGACCTAAGAAAGGTGTTGCGGAAACCATTTGAATGAAACCGGACTTGAGCTCGAAGTTGTTGGCGTCAATAGCCGACACGACAATTGCATCATCGTTGCCTTCGACGTGTGATTGCAAGAGCTCGATCATTGGACGGTTCTCCATTGTGTTGACAACGGGAGGCTCTACAACAGGAGGATCAATAGTAGTGGCTTGAATGGATTTCCTTTTGCGTGAACGAGTACCCATACACCTACAAAAGAAAAGAATAGCAAAGAAATAGAAGAAATAAAGTTAACGGGAAAAGAAAATATTTTTGGTGCAAAACTTTAAAAAAGAAATGTGAAAGTCCCTTAATATGACAATTGTTGATAACTATAACTCTTGTTACCACAAAAAACACAATGAAATACTTTTCAAACGCGTAATGCTTTATTAACTATTATAAACAAAGTATTACAAAGTGCTATGAATACACTCGTTGAATGACAACAAGAAATGAACCCTAGAACAAGTAAACTAGATTCGAGACTCAAGTTTACAAGGGAACCAATGAAACGCTGGTAGACAGCTGAGGGCTCAGCGGTTCCAAGGTGATAAAGAACTTAGATAAATTATCCAAGCACAAGGGTTGATTTGATTCTCCTTTCTCACTCCTCTTTATAGTGTACGAGGTTGCTTCCTTAGTGGGAGTAGTTGATACGTGTCTCCTTCAGAATGGAAGAGTACAACATATTAAATGCATGTCCAAATCGAGACATACCTTTAACCAACTTTAGGTGAACAGTTCTACCAACTGTTCACCTTTTGTCCCACTAGGTCGTACTAGGCTTTATCTTGAATCTCTTGTTTTGTCCCGCTCAAAACACTTGGTAGATTCTCCCGCCTAAATTATAAAGGATTTGACAAGCTTTGCTTGTCCCAGAATTCTAGGGTTCTTAAGTGATCTCTGAGCCTTGTCAACTCAGAGATCCTTGAACACCAGCACATTCCTTCTACATCCCAACTATCCATAATCGCTGGTGAGTATCACTTCAGATTGTCTTCGACTTCTCTGACGTTGTCTTTGACTTGAATGTTCCTGGTATGCCAGTTGAGGCTTTGCCTTCCACTGGTCTGGTCTCTGTCGCTGGTCCTCTTAGCGATCAGTAAACACTTAGTCTAATTAAACAAATCTAGACTAGGCCATAGTTAAAACTTTCATTGGCCCAACAGTCTCCCCCTATTTGTTTATAAATTATACTAAGTCTAAAATTATTGTAAGCGAGTACACAGCTTCTTCTTACACATAATTTAACAAACATACCTCAGAGTTTTATTAAACATAAAGAATCTAGTCTATTACAAGAACACCCAGTGGTGTAAACATAAACAAAACAAAAAGGTTCTTCAACGATCAAGGCCTTGATCACAGATTCTCTCGGCTTCAACTTTGTCACTTCTAGAGTTGATGACTAGCTCAACTTCAAACTCAAAATTCTCAGCCAATTTGAAATTCCTTAGGATGCCCTGTTTGAGTCTAATGAGCTGGATGGTTGATGCCAGATGTAGTTCATTCATCCGCTAAAAGCAATACTCACAATTACCGTTCATGAAGACCATACCTGTCTCTGGTTCTGAGTATACTTGGCCCCCTACTGGTTTAGTGATCTCTTTAGGCAGTACCAAGTTTCTGTGCATCCCATCTACAACAATATTCTCACTGACCATCTTCTCCACCAGAGGCCCCATTTGGGTTTTTCTTTTCCTTTGTCCTTGAGAAGGTTGTTGTTGTAAGAGTTGAGGAGGCAGAGGTACCTTCAGCTTCTTTTTCGTATCTCTTACCCAATTCAGCTTTACTTGAATGTTTTTCATCATTTGGGCAGCACCAGGCCCGATCTTCTTTTGGGCAAGAGACAGCATTTCTAACCATTCAGAGAGGCCCATATCTCTGAGTTTAAAGTCACTGAAGACTTTGTAGTTGGTTAGTTGGTTTTATCTGTAAAGGGTCATCACCACTCTTTTGTCTTTGTCAGTGTAACATGCATACTTGGTGATTTGACCGGGTTCAACTCTTTGGTTCACAATTCTTTCATATTCCTTTTGAAGGTTACTCCTTTTAACTTCTAGTTCTTTGAGCTTAACCAACTGAGCTTCCTTTACAGCAGGACAGAGTTTGTTTAGAGCTTCTTTGCTCTTGAGTTCTGCTGCTCTGATGTTTGCAAGCCTTTGGTGTTCCAAGATTTGAGCCATTAGCTGCTCTGGGGTAAGTGGTGGTTCATCAGCGCTCTTAAATTTGTTCAGGTCAGAGTGTTTGGAGAGCTTGGCTTTGGGCCTGCCTTCTTCTTGGAGGGAGTGCAGGGTTATTTCAGGTTTTTCAATGGCAATTCCTTTTCCCTTGTCCTTTACTGCTTCAGTGATGGGGTTGAAGGATCTGAGAGGTTTTGGTGTTTGAATCCCTGTTGAAGGTGTTGGTTGTTTAAGTTATTGCCCCCCCCCCTTAGGTGGAGCGGTGTTTGCTTCTTCTTCAGAGGTGGAGGTTGCTGAATTCTCCCCCTCAGGCATAGCGCTGGTAGTAGCTGTGCCTGATCCAGGTTTGAGGAACTTAACAAATTCTTGATGGAAAAATAAGCAGATTTCTTTAAGTTCCTCTTGTAAAAGCTCCTGAAGAAGTTTTCTTGAAGGCTCAGACGCCTTGGCAATAGCTACAACATTTGCGTTGACAGCTGTTGTGAGGACTGAGGGTATGTATTGCTGAAGGCTCTGGTCTAGAACAGCTGGGAGGTGAGTTTGCAAGGCATTTCCCAGTAGTTGCGGAAGCAATGCAGTCATAGAGGACTCCACAGATGAAGTTAGTGAAGTCTCTAGGGTGGTGGTGAGTTCCTCAACAGCATGGGTGAGTGTTTGCAATTCAGAGAGGATGACATCATTTGTGACTTTGGGCTTGGTTTTACTGATGTCACCCCTCTTGACCCAGAGAACCTCAGCGGCGAGTTCCTGAACATCTTTCATTCGAGGAACGTGGACAGGCTTAAGGTTTTGTAAGTGTTCTAAGTGTTGCTTCGCCCCCAATTCCATGACATTTGGTAAAGTTGGGAAGGGAACTGGGGTTTGTGTACAGAGCCTCTGGTCCAATAGCTGCTTAGCAGCCAGTTCTTTCACATTGGGCATTGATGGGAAGGAGATGGGTTTGAACTCTGATGTAACTTGGTCATCATCAACATCCATATCAGCATAATCTGAAATGGTCAAGTCATCTTCAGTAATGAAGACCTCATCCTCTGGCATGGAATCAATGTCTGACATGGCATTGAGATCTATGTGGGGGGCTTCAGCATTTTCATCACCAGCAATGAAATAGGCATCATCGTTCTGCTGTTCTTCATGAAGATTATGAGCCTGTTATGATATTTGTTAGTAACCAATGTGAAAAAAATTATGAAGTCATAGATCGCCATTCGCTGCCCCTAGGAAAGCTGGGTGTGATTATCCAGCCCCCCCCCCCCTAAGGATTTCTCCTTGGGACTCTTTTAAGTGTGAAACAGTTATGTTGAAGGATCGCCATTCGCTGCCCCTAGGATAGTTGGGTGTGATTATCCAGCTCCCCCATAAGGATACTCCTTGGGACTCTTTTGATTTATGAAAATTATGTGGTGAATGGTCGCCGTTCACTGCCCCTAGGATAGCTGGGTGTGATTATCCAGCTCCCCCTGAAGGATTGCTCCTTGGGACTCTTTTAATTGTGAATTCATGGAAGTTAAAGGTCGCCATTTATCGCTGCCCCTAGGAAGACTGAGGGTGATTATTCAGTCCCCCCAAAAGAATAAATTATTTGGGACTCTTTTAGTTGTGACATATTTGAAGGTAATGGTCGCCTTTTATCGCTGCCCCTAGGAAGACTGAGGGTGATTATTCAGTCCCCCCAAAAGAATAAATTCTTTGGGACTCTTTTCATATGAGGGGACCCAGAGACTACGTGAAGTGCAGAGACTCTGGGTCGGGACCTATAGCATGCTCAAGTTGTTATGGACAAGAGCACAGTCCAGAGGGTGAAGGATCATCGGGGTGCATTATGAGCACAAATGAATCATATCCTTGTGTTAAGACAGAGTGTATAGATAATCCTAAGAGTTCTAGGTGCTGACCCAAACACTCTATAGGTTGAGGTAAACCCTAAGACTTCATCACTCCCTCCTACAGAATGTTGAGAGTGATTGTATGTGAACCTCCAAGAGAATAAAATGGCAAACTAATACCTGAGAGATATCAGCGTTGAGAAGGTTCTTAGTCGTCTCTGTTGACTGGGAGACACTAGACTCAGGTTGTTTGTCAGCGGTGGGATCTTCAACCACATCCTCCAGAGAAGGGGATGGGTTCTTCTTAGTCTTCTTAGTCTTGGAAGGATTAACAAAAGGGGGTTTCAAAGGAAAGGGGTATGTCTTTCCTCTTCTTCTTCTTTTCCTTGGGCACCTTGGGCTGAGAAGAAGACTGCACAGAGGTCTTTAACAGAGACTTGTCAGTTAGTCTTTCAGCATTCACCTCATTGTGAGGGATCAAGGGCTCTCCATCAGCAACCAGTAGCCCAGTGACCTGCATCATGTGCCTGTTGAGAGGCACTTCATCTTCCAAAGGAGTCTTTAGTGAAGCAGCAGTGATGTGATAAGGAGAGAAGGAGAGAATTTCATCATTTGTGTAGCCTTCACCCAGCATATCTTCTAAGAGAAGAGAGAGATATCTTGTGTAGTAGATGGTGGCTAGTCTATTCTTCTTCCCTTTGTTTTCTAGCTTAGCAATGAGGTCAGAGTAAAGTATGTGAGTGATCCCTATATCTTTCCCCCAGATTAAGCTATAAGCAATTGCTTGCTGGGCTCCATTAAGTTGATCATGAGACCCCTGGTTTCCACCCAGACATTTCACAATGTATAGCATCAGCGTCCTCCAGATGGGTGAAAAGTAGTTCACTTTGATCAGTGACTTGTTTTGGAAACCTTGGGTGGTGAAAGGTTTATCATTGTCGTCATGAGGACGAAGGGTAGCCAGAGCCTTATTTACCGTGGCGCTGGCAGGCACAGCGGACATGCCTTCATTGACTGGAAGTCCAATGACTTTGGCAAAGGTGTGAAGATCAAAAGTGAGAGGTTGGGGATGTGTGGAAAGGTTGAAGGTGATGTGTGAAGAGGTTTGATAAACTTCGGTGCTATACCAGAACTCCTTCAAGTATTGGTGGTAGCATGTGGAAGGTACTCTAGTAATGGCTTCAAAAATGGTGGAGTTCTTGAGGAAGGAGAACAATGGTTGGTAGAGGGAATTGTTGTGTTCCAAGAGAGCTACACAATTGTTCAAGGCAATCTTACCAACGTGTATCCCAAAATCTACGTTCGAGGCGACCAGGACGGTGAAAGCAGTGTTTGTTGATGAAGACACCATTGTTGATGTGAGGAAGAAATGGAGGTTTTGGAGAAGATGAATAGTATGTGTGTGTGAAAGTAATGAGTAATGTGAAGTTTGAAAAATGAGTAAAGGGTTTTGATAAAAGGCTTAGCCGTTTTACAATTAAAGCATTTAATGCAAAAAAATTACCTTTTAAGAAAAGTGGGACCCCTTGACTCTCATGTGATTCTTCTGTCCATTGGAAAGCGGGAAAGTTGTTGACAATAAAGGATAATCATTTGAATTAAATATGGGAATATATTAAGTCCCATTAGAATGTAACTACCTCGTTACATTCAGTTCCCTTTAATGCCCAGAGACAGAGATCATGTATCAGATTTGTTTACCAATATTGAGCATACCCAGCTTAGCAACCAACCTAGTAAAACTTGGCTCAGCTAGAGGCTTGGTGAATATATCAGCGAGCTGGTATTCAGTGGGTATAAAATGAAGCTCAATATCACCTTTTAAAATATGGTCTCTGATAAAGTGATACCTGATGTCAATATGCTTAGTTCTGGAATGAAGTACCGGATTATTGGAGATGGATATAGCACTTGTGTTGTCACAGAATATGGGAACCTTTTCATAATTGATCCCATAATCAGCCAGCTAACTTTTCATCCAGAGAACTTGAGCATAACAAGCAGCGGCCGCTACGTATTCAGCTTCAGCTGATGACATGGCCACAGAGTTTTGTTTCTTGGCACTCCAGCATACTAACTTTCCTCCAAGGATTTAACAACTCCCAGAGGTGCTCTTTCTATCAATACATCACCCAGCGTAGTCAGAGTCTGAGTAGGCTTTGAGGTCGAAGCCTGATCCATTAGGATACCAGAGACCCAATGTGGGAGATCCTTTTAAGTACCTGAAAATTCTTTTGACAGCTACAAGGTGGGATTCCTTGGGGTTAGCTTGGTGCCTAGCACAGAGACATGTGGAAAATTGTATGTCTGGTCTGCTTGCTGTGAGGTACATCAGTGACCCAATCATGCCTCTATATAAGGTCTCATTAACAGATACCCTTGAGTCATCAGCTCCCAAGTTGTTGGGAGGAAGCATGGGGCATTTCACTGATGCACAATCAGACAGATCATACTTCTTGAGGAAATCCTTAACATATTTTTCTTGACAAATGGAAATTCCTTTTGAATTTTGTTTAATTTAAAAACCCAAGAAAAAAGTTAATTCCCCCATCATGCTCATTTCATATATTTGGTCATTAGTTTGGCAAACTGTTTGCTCAATGTAATAGTGGTTAAACCAAAAATTATATCATCCACATAAATCTATACTAAAATGACATCACCCTTGGACCTATAAGTGAACAGGGTTTGATCAATGCTACCTCTAACAAATTTATTTTCAAGTAAGAATTTTGATAGGGTTTCATACCAGGCTCTAGGCGCTTGTTTCAGCCTATAGAGTGCTTTGTGAAGTCTGCAGACGTGATCTGGATACTCACTGCTTTCAAACCCTGGGGGTTGATAGACATATACTTCCTCTGCAAGCTTCCCATTTAGGAAATCACTCTTCACATCCATCTGGTATACAGTAAACCCCATATAAGCTGCAAAGGCTAGGAAGATTCTGATTACTTCCAATCTGGCTACTGGTGCAACATTTCATCATAGTCAATCCCCTCAGATTGATTATATCCCAGCACTACAAGCCTAGCCTTGTTTTTGACAATCATGCCAGCTTCATCCCTCTTGTTTCTATAGACCCATTTAGTTCCGACCACTTGCTTCCCAGCTGGAGCTTTTACCAGAGTCTACATCTTGTTCCTCTTGATTTGATTCAACTCATCTTGCATGGCAACAACCCACCCTTCATCTATAAGCACAACAGCCACATTCTTAGGTTCATCCTCAGAGAGAAAATCAGCGAAAAGGCATTCATTAGCTGAGGCGGTTTCCAGAGATCTCAATTTGCCTCTGGTGGTGACTCCCTCAGAGGGTTCACCAAGAATATTCACCAGAAGAATATCTTGGTTCCTACTCCATTTGGATTGAGGATCAGGAGTCTCTGTGGGTTCAGGAGTCATAGCAGGTTTAATGAATGCTGATGGATCTTCACATATTATTTCTTCATCCATAATATCTTCATCAATAGGAGAGATTGGTTCAATGAGATCAACATTCACTGTAGTGGGCGGAGTGATTGGTTCAGCATTTTCAACCTCTGGCGTGATGTCAGAGATTGAATGAGGATCAAATGCATGAACATAAGGAAAGTCCTTGTGACAGGCCTTAGATGATTTCTTGGGATTTGAGAAATCATCCTCGGGATATGATTTAACTTCATTGAAGTCAATGTCACATTCTTCTGTGTTGGTGTGATTGATGACAGCATCTGCTTCATTGAAGGTGACATGGATAGATTCTTCTAGTTCTTGTCTGCGGATGTTGAATACTCTATAAGCTCTGGAGGTGGGAGAGTAGCCAACGAAGAATCCATCATCAGACTTTTCATCAAATTTTCCCAGGTGATCTCTGTAGTTGTGAATGAAAATAGGGCAACCAAAGACATGGAAGTAGCTTACATCAGGGGATCTCTTCCTATACACTTCATAAGTGGTCTTGTTGTGTCTCTTCACTATGATGGATCTGTTTTGTGTATGACAGGCTGTGTTCACAGCTTCACCCCAAAATTGTTTAGGAAGTCTTGATTCACCGAGCATGGTTCTGGCAGCCTCTATGAGGGTTCTGTTTCTTATTTCAGCGACACCATTTTGTTCAGGGGTGCCTGGGTTAGAAAAGTTCTGTGATATTCCCTTTTCATCACAAAAGACTTCCATGGCATGATTCTTGAATTCGGTGCCATTGTCACTTCTGATAGCCTTAACTCTGCAGTCATTGAGGTTCTCTATTTCTCTGATAAAGGAAATTATTCTTTTAGCAGCATCACTCTTTCTTTTGAGAAAGAATACCCATGTGAATCTGGAGAATTCATCTACAATGACTAGTGTATACTTGTTGTGATTAAGGGATTGAGGTTTTACTGGTCCAAATAAGTCCATGTGAAGAAGATGGAGGCACTTATTTATGTAGAATGATTGTTTTGTCTTGAATGAGGCTCTGTGGTGCTTCCCTTTCTCGCAGGCTGAGCAGGGTCTGTCTTTGGTGAAGGTCAGAGAGGGAAGCCCAGCTACTAAATCATTCTTGGCCAGTTTGTTAATTTTTTTGAAGTTGAGATGGGAGAGTCTCTTATGCCGTAGCCAATTTTCACTATCAGATGCTTTGGCATAGAGACAAGTGGTTGTCCCTTCTGGACAAGATGTCATGTCGATGACATACACATCCCTTCTCCTGGGTGCAATTAGAACAACATCATCATTTTGATTGAAGACTGTTCCTTGGGTCTTAGTGAACAGAACTTTGAAGCCAGCATCACAGAGTTGACTAATGTTGATTAAGTTGTGCTTCAGTCCATTGATATAAGCGACCCTTGTGAAGGTTATTCCATTACAATCCACTGAGCCATATCCCTTAGTAGCCCCTGAGGAGTCATCTCCAAAGACTAATTTTGGACCAGACTCCTTTTTATATCTATGCAGATATTGTTTAACCCCTGTCATATGTCTGGAGCACCCACTATCTAGATACCAAACAGATTTCTTCAGATATTCCTGCATAGATATAACAAAGCCAGATTAGTTTCTATGATGAACCCACTTTCCAGTTGGTCCATGCTGTCGCTGACCAGCGACATTGGTCCTTCTATGGTTTCCTCCCCCTCTTTGGTTGCATTCTCTGGGTTCATGACGCATACTTCCACAGATGTCACATCCGGGATAATGCTCGCACTCATCAGAGTGATGGTCGAAGAAGCCGCAGTACTTGCATGGGGGATTTGGCCTGTAACCCTGAGAATTGTCTCTGGGTTTAGGCTCAGCTCTTCTTGAAGGCCTGTGAGGAATTTTTGACCTCATTTGAGTTCTGGTTCTTTGAACCGCAATGACCTCCTCATGCTCTCTAGAAGTGTGTTCAGTAGACTCGCATGTGATACATTTTGGTTTCTTTGAGCAATCCTCAGAGGAATGATTCTTGAAACCGTAATGCTTGCAAGGTCTGAACAAAGCTCTCCCCTTAGAGCTACTAGATCCTTCACCAAGAGAGTTAACAGATGGACTATTAACTCTGGGGTTGATTTGTTCTTTCAACCCCTTTACTTCTTCCATCAAGGTGAGGAGAAGTTGATTGGTGGGTGAAAGCTCTTCAGGGGTAGGAGTGGGTTTGTTGGAGTCCTTGGCCACAAAAACCTTTTTGTTCGCTTTATCAGCGACTTTGAGAATTGCATTCCCAAGGGTTTTGGTTGGAGGTTTTAGGCCAAGAAAGGAATCAGATGGGTTAGCCCCAGCAAGTCTTGGTGGGGCTGGTACCTCTGATTTCTTGTCAAAGTTTTTCTCATCCACAGAGGTGGAAGACGGAGAAGAAACATTTGAAGGGACAAATTTAACATTGGGAACACGTATATGGTTTTTGTATCTACCCTTTTCCCCAATAGCCTGAACCACATCACCAGGTATGGATTCAGCGACTATTTCTTCCACTGTGGATTGAGCCAAATTCCATTTTTCAATGGTTTTCTAAGTTCTGAGTTTTCATCAAATAAAGACTCATTTTCAATGGATAATTTTTTTACTTCATTTTGAAGTTGATTAGCAAGATTCACAAATGGTTTAAGATTTGTTAATTCAGATTGGCAAAGATTTAACTCTGTTTTAAGATTATGAAATTTGTTTAACAGGTTTTTTTCTTTGCTCTTCCACAAAGTGGAGGTCAACCAAGGTATAGTCACTGACATGGTCTCTATCAGGACCTTCAGCCATAGATAACATTCTTTGTACCTTTTTCATGGTGATGTCCACCCATTGACCAGATCTTGCTTCACTTTTACCTACAGCGGGTTCTTCATCAGCGACAGCCATAAAGGCTCTGACGGTAGTGGTACCTTCATCCTCAGATGTGAGGGGTTCATCATCCCAGTCGAATGAGGCAGCAATCAGACCTTTTTCAGTCTTCTTAACATCCTATTTGTTTGCTGCGTCATCAGCTTTCTGGTTAAGTTTTAACAGCTCAGCTTTCAAGGCTTTCTACTTAACTTTGTAGTCCTTCTTCCCCTCTGATTCAGAGTGAGAGGTTTGCCTGAAAAGTATGGTGGAAAACTTCTTCTTGTTGCTGTTGTTGTTGGATGAAGGAAAGCTTGGAGAGGAGTTTTTGTTTGACCAGCAATCCTTCTGATAGTGACCAGTCTTTCCACAAGTGTAGCATGACACCTTGGATTTATCAACCTTTGCAGCTCCAACTCTACCAGATCTCTTGTAGTACCTCTTTTGGTCAGCTAGAAGAGCTCTGTCATGGAACTCAGCATGTAATTCATCAAGAAATTCTTGACTGCTTCTGGTGTCCTCTTTTATGTCAGAGTCGCTGTCCTGAAAGGAATGTTAGCAACAAGAGCTTTTAAACCACTGATATTGGTGGTAAACCTGTCAGTCTCTGATTTGTAAATGGAGTCAATTATCCCTTCTTCATAGTTATATCTACCAAATAGTTGGGCTAAAGTATCATTTTTATAGCATTGTTTGCTCTTAAGGTCTGATTTAGGCTAAGCCATTTTCTAGGTAAACTATTGACAAATGTAGCATTAACCTCAACCTTAGGTAGAACAACTTCATTGTTTCCCAAATCATTCAACAAAATCTTAAGCCTAGTATAAGTTTGTGTAACAGTTTCTGTTTCCAAAGCTTTAAAAGCATTAAACTTAAGTATAAGGGCTTGGATTTTGGTTTCTTTTGTTTCCTCTGGACCTTCATATCCTAGAACTAACTCAGTCCACATCTCCTTAGCAGAGTTGCATTTAATGATGGACTTCATAATGTTCTTAGGTAGGCAAGAGACTATGATACTTTTGAGTCTCTTGTCCTGGTTAGCCAGACGTCTATCCGCTGGAGACCATTGCTTAACAGGCTTCTTAATGGGTCTCTTAGGGGTAGAGGAAACGGCCAGTGGTACATAGGGACCATTTTATAAGATTTCTATCAAGAAGGGTTCTAAGCCATCTAAATATATAAGAAATTCACTTTTCTAACTTGAAAAATCTTCTTCATCGAATGCTGGAACATTGGACACATGTGACCCCCCTCGAACATCAAGTAGTTGGGGAAGGTCATCATCATTATTACAAGTGCTTACAACTGGTGTAGGCATGGTAGTAGATGTGGTGGCCGGTGTGGTGGTCGAAGTTGTACCTAGACTGGTTTGACCAAAGGGTGGAGGAGGTATAGTATCAGCCATATTAAGATCTTGATTCTAAAAACAAGAACAGTTTATGAAAAGTTTTATAAATCAAACCGCTCTGATACCAATTGAAAGTCCCTTAATATGACAATTGTTGATAACTATAACTCTTGTTACCACAAAAAACACAATGAAATACTTTTCAAACGCGTAATGCTTTATTAACTATTATAAACAAAGTATTACAAAGTGCTATGAATACACTCGTTGAATGACAACAAGAAATGAACACTAGAACAAGTAAACTAGATTCAAGACTCAAGTTTACAAGGGAACCAATGAGACGCTGGTAGACAGCTGAGGGATCAGCGGTTCCAAGGTGAGAAAGAACTTAGATAAATTACCCAAGCACAAGGGTTGATTTGATTCTCCTTTCTCATTCCTATTTATAGTGTACGAGGTTGCTTCCTTAGTGGGAGTAGTTGATACGTGTCTCCTTCCGAATAGAAGAGTACAACGTATTAAATGCATGTCCAAATCGAGACATAACTTTAACCAACTTTAGGTGAGCAGTTCTGCAAACTGTTCACCTTTTGTCCCACTAGGTCGTACTAGATTTTATCTTGAATCTCTTGTTTTGTCCCGCTCAAAACACTTGGTATATTCTCCCGCCTAAACTATAAAGGATTGGACAAGCTTTGCTTGTCCCAGACTTCTAGGTTTCTTAAGTGATCGCTGATCATTGTCAACTCAGAGATCCTTGAACACCAGCACATTCCTTCTACATCCTAGCTATCCATAATAGCTGGTGAGTATGACTTCAGATTGTCTTTGATTTCTCTGACGTTGTCTTTGACTTGAATGTTCCTGGTGTCCCAGCTGAGGCTTTGCCTTCCACTGGTCTGGTCTCTGTCGCTGGTCCTCTCAGCGATCAGTAAACACTTAGTCTAATTAAACAAATCTAGACTCGGCCATAGTTAAAACTTTCATTGGCCCAACAAAATGATTTTTATGATTTTTTTTAATTGTTTTTGTATTTTTGAACTTTTTTATTTTTATGGATTTATGAAAAATTTTGAAAATTTGACAAGAAAAATAACGTTAAAAAGTGAACGGATCCCAAAATCCAACGCGTCTCTCACAAAAAACCATTAATCTTCACGAAAAGAGCCGGCAGCGGCGCCATTTAATACAAGGGTTTGCCAAGTATGAAAAGTTATCATCTCATCTCGATTCGAATTGAAAAAGGATTAATGTGTGACTCAATTGTTCTTGGTGAAAAGATAAAGAAATATGATTATCTATTTTAAACTAAAAGTAAAATGAAAATGTAAATGTCGTTGAGTAAAAATGGAAGCTTTAAATTTAAACTAAAAATTAAGACTTAAAAATAAATGACGAGAATTTAAAACTTTAAAAAGTAAAATTTGAAAACTTAATAAAAAAAATGCAAACTTGAAATAATTCTAAGATAAAAGAATTAGCATAACACTAAAGAAAATTAACGGGAAAAATAAAGTTTAAAAACTAATACTGAAAACAAGAACCAAAACCTAAGTCGGGAAACCAGAAACAAAACCTAATTCGGAATGAAGATTCAAACACTAAGTCAGAATAATCAATCCCTAACCTAATCCGGAATCTAGGCATGCACTTTATTCGGGAAATGAGTTCAACACTCAATTCGGAATGCGAATCATGAACTTAATCCGGAATATGTGTTCCGGATATAATCCGGAATACCCTAATCTCTTCACAATCCGGAATCAGGGATGCAAGGACTAATTCTAAATCCACTTATTAGCACAATCCGGAATACAAACATCCACACACAATCCAGAAAAGGGATTGTGCACTCAATTCGGAATTTGAGTCTTGCAAGTAATCCGGATTAGGTGATGTTACATATAATTCGGGAAATGAAGTCTAGTACTTAGTTAGGGAAAATAAAAATCTATACCTAGTTCAGGTTACTATGGTTTAGTAATCCGGGTAACTCAAAGATGCAAATAAGCTAAAATAAGAAAAAATCAAATAAGCACTTATCTAAAAACTTAACCAAATCAACTTTTAGAAAAAAGCAAATAAGCCAAAAATTTAAAACTTTTAAAAACACTAAATAATCAAAATATTTAAAATAACTTTTTATAAAAATAAACTAATAAGCACTTAATTAAAAATAAGAAAAATAGCACAGTAAGCACTAAACACTATAAGCTATAAAAATCAAACACATCAAAACCAATAATCACAATCAAACACAAACATAAATCAAACGAAGAAATTGATCAACAAACTACATAATAATCAAAATTAAACAAGATTAATAATAAAGAAAGGTAGAATGAGAATGATTAATGAAAAGCTTGATTAAAGATTAAGATTAAATATTCAAATACAAGATTAATGAAAAAGCAAAACATGAAAGAAAAGCTGGAGAGAGAAAGTAAAATTAAGCTACTCCTAATTACCTTACAAAATTAAAACTAAAATCTACTAAATTAACTACTACCCCTTAATGAAGTTTTTAAGGACTATATATAGGAGGAGGAAAATGTGTTGATGCTTTCTTCTTTCAGTTCGTCTTTTCATCTTTTAAATTCTTCGTCTTTCTCGACGTTGTCTCGGGATTTGTCGATATGAAATGAACTTGTCTTCTAATTTTCTTCTTTTATTAGATTTGGTTCTTCGACTTTATTAAACTTTCGTCTTTAGACTTTTTCTTCGATAAATCTTCAGAATAGGCCTTGTACTTCCGTTCTTTTGCACTCTTGATCCTTTGACTTTGTCTTTTGTCTTTTTCTTCGATAAAAGCCCGTGAAATCACGTGTTTTCTTCCTTTTTCACATTTTGGTCCTAAATCACAACAAAAACACAAACCACGCATAATTCCGACATTTATGACATTAAATATACGTTATGGCTTGGTTGTTATTGTAATTAAATGGTAAAAGGATGGGTGTTTTCACACCTATCATGAATCATGTCTTAAAGCATTCAATATGCTTAAGCAAAATCTTGTAGAAGCCCCTATTCTTCAATCACCTGATTATTCGAAGCCTTTCGAAATCATGTGTGATGCGAGTGATTATGCCGCTGGGGCGGTTCTAGTACAACGGGTCGATAAGAAACCCGTTGTAATATTTTATGCTAGTAAGACTTTTTCATAAGCTCAAATGAATTATACCACTACTGAAAAAGAGTTGCTAGCCGTGGTTTTTGCTCTTGATAAGTTTAGGTCATATATTTCGGGGCATTCTAAGGTGATAGTATTTTTAGATCATAGTGCCTTAAGACATATGTTGACTAAGAAAGAGACAAAACCGAGGTTGCTTAGGTGGATTTTGCTTTTACAGGAATTTAATCTAGAAATCCAAGATAAAAAGGGTTAGAAAATGTGGTTGTTGACCATTTGTCTAGATATGTCCCTCCGCCGTTCAACCCATCTAACGTGATTAAGGAAAGCTTTCCGGATGAAAGCCTATTTGAGGTTTCTAAGGTTCCTTGGTCACAAATATCGTTAATTACCTTGCGGTTAAAAATCTTCTGGATTTTTGGTCCAAGCAACAAAGAAAATACATCTTCTCTTTGTTGAAGCATTATTTTTGGGAGGATCCGGAGCTATATAAAGTGTGTGTTGACCAAGTTGTTAGGAGATGTGTTACCGACCACGAGCATATGGACATATTGGCCCATTGCCATTCTTATGCATGCGGTGGACACTTTTGTGCTACGAAAACTAGGCATAAAGTCCTATAAAGCGATTTCTTTTGGCCGACTATATTCAAGGATGCCCAGTCTTTAATGAAAGCATGTATTCGTTGCCAACAAGTTGGTGGGATTTCAAGGCGTGATTAAATGTCTATGAATCCCATACTTGTTGTTGAGAACTTTGACGTGTGGGGTATTGATTTTATGGGACCATTCCCTACTTCCCATGGCAATGTGTACATTTTAGTGGCAGTGGATTATGTGTCTAAGTGGGTAGAGGCTGAGGCTACTAGAACCAATGACCATAATATAGTTCTTAAGTTTGTTAAGAAGAATATCTTTTCTAGACATGGAATTCCTAAGGCCATCATTAGTGATAGGGGTTCCCACTTTAAGAACTTTAGATTTGGGAAATTATTGAAACACTATGGAGTTAATCATAGGATAGCTACCCCTTATCACCCACAGACTAGTGGACAGTTGGAAGTATCTAATAGGGAGATTAAGCGAATTTTAGAAAAGACCGTTTGTAGTGATAGGAAAGATTGGTCCTTGAGGTTAGATGATGCCTTGTGGGCATATAGGATGTCTTTTAAGACTCCTATTGGTATGTCACCGTATAAGTTGGTATATGGCAAGGCGTGTCATTTACCGGTTGAGATAGAGCATAGGGCTGAATGGGCGATTAAGACAGTTAATCTGGATTTAGAGAGTGCGGGTAGTTCTAGGAAACTTCAATTATCTGAATTGGATGAGATTAGACGTGATGCTTATGAAAGTTCTAGGATTTATAAGGAGAAAACAAAAGCTTTTCATGATCCACATATCACCAAGAATCTTTCTTGGTTGGTCAAAAAGTTTGGTTATTCAATGCTAGACTTAAGCTTTTTACGGGAAAGTTAAGAAGTAAATGGACGGGTCCATACATTGTGACTCAAGTCTCTCCACACGGAGCCATTGAAATAAAAAATATGGTCGGTGGAGAGCCGTTTAAAGTTAATGGACACCGGTTGAAGCCGTATGTTGAGTTGGAGAGTGAGAATACCGAAACGGTTGATGTGGTTTACTTGGAGCCACTCCAACCGTCTCAATAGCTCATATGAGTTATGTCTTGCTGAAGACGGTAAACTTAGCGCTTCGCGGGAGGCAACCCGTGGTTTGTGGTTTGTAGTGTGTGTATTTTCTTTTGTAATTTATTCTCTTATTTTTGTGTGTGTTTGAAACTTTGTGGGTGTATTCACTACAAACCCTCACGAGACAAAACTCGTCTAGTTAGGCTACCGAGAGGTTTAAAGGCTTGTTGCATACGCTAAATGCAACCGTGATTCCTACGAAAGTTAGTTAGATTTTACTCTTGTGTGAGTTTGTTAAATTGATTTTTAACCAAAATTTCAATTTAAAGTTTTTTGCATTAGGGGCAATGCAATGCTTTAAGTTGAGGGGGGTGGCACATGCGTTACATGTTTTTGTGTGAAATTTTTGTCAAAATGGGTTAAAATGTAATTTTTGGGAAAAATTGAAACAATTTAATCACATTATAAGAGTCATGTGCTAATTAGATGTGGAAATTTCTTCTACATATATGTTTGTTGAGTGTTTGCGGATTCTAAAGATTAGCTTGTGGATGATTTATTGGAGCAAGCTAGAGGATTTGGCCATAATTATCAGGTGCACCCGATTCCGTTGTATAATTTGGTTATTAAATTGATTTGATTGTTTGTATGTAGTTAGGCATATGTATAATTTAGATGATCAAACCACGCTGATTGAATTCCTTCTACTTAGCTTTGCTTAGATCGAGTAGAAAATTTGAATAAAATAATATGAAATATAGTAATGTAATAGTTGGGTTAGGACACTTAGAATTGATCTTATTCGGCTCGCCGCCCGCGCACGGTGGCCTTAGAAAAGATTTGGAGAACTGTCATAATTATTGGTGGTAGTCATATGCTGGGCTTGCCTATCTAATTCGTCACTCGCGCAAGGTGATACTTTAGGTGTTAGCATGGGTCAGACGCCAATTGTTATGATGGATGGCATTGCACTTAGCTGAGACAATTTTATGTGAAATAACCCAATCCTTGTATTGTTGTAATGAAATTAGGAAGATTAGTTTAATTTATTTCATTGATTAATTATACTATGTGATAGATAACACCATCATATGATGTACCAGTAGGCACAAATCATAGATGTTCCCATTTAATTAAAACGGATTAAATTAACTGGTTCTCATGTGCCAATGTGTCTTAATATGCACCTATAGGATAAATATTCAATTTTCTGAATGATTGGTCTTTATATCAACCTTAAAAGGAGTGTATAAAGCGTTCAGGATGACTTGTATAAGAAACAGTCCCTGATGGCTAAAAAAAGAGCTTATGTGTGATGTAAAAAAATGAAAGAAAAAATAAAGGAGGTGAAAGTATATAAGCTAAAGTATAATGGCTTATGATGTGCTCTTGTAGTATAAAAACTCCAATCTTATAAAAGGTGTAAGATATTCTCACCTCTTGTTTTAGATTAATGTTTAGATTGATTATAGGTGTGCATTAGGTACGTTAGGCATATGGTTAATTATATGAAACATAAAGTAAATGGAATCAATGGGAATAGTTATGCTAAGTGTTTAAGAAGGACAAATTTATTGGTAATCATTTTGGATTATTTTTCATGTAGGGTGGTTATTAGTGTAATAGATTGAATTTGATCTTTTTGATGAAATTTCAATAGTATGATTAAAAATTAAGAAATTAACATTCTTTTAGATTTTTTACTTTGGGACAAAGTAAAGGTTAAGTTCAAGGGGGTTTGATTGGTGTATTTTGCATACACCTCATAGCATGTTAATTTAGCATAATTGTATATTTGTTTGTCGTTATATATGTAGTTTTAGTGTGTTTTGTGATTATCTAGGTTACGCGTGAAATGGAATAAAATGATCGCTTAACTAACTTTTTGGAAGCGTCGATAAATGAAGAAAAAATATTGAAGAAAAAGATTTGAGCGCGTCGTAATATTTTTAATATTCTTTTAATCGTTCAGGCTTCGTTTGAGCAATTCTTGACATTCGATTATTTTTAATTGGGCCAAAGTTATTATATCCCAAAAGAAAAAAAAACTTTGGCCCATGGACCCGTGACATAAACTGACTTTGAAGAGTATATATGTTAATAGAGAGCGAATATACAGAGGGTATTAATTTGGTGAAGGACAATTGGTTGCAACGGTGATATAAAAGAAAAGAAAACTTTTGTCCTTTGGGGACTTTATACAGCCGCCATCCAAACAAAAAAAGCAAGAAGCAAAAATTGCTTCAAGGTTTTTGGAGAGCCATTACAAGAAAAAAAAGAATCTGCTCTGAAAAGTAATAAAGAAAATGTAAGTCGCACAGCGGGTCGGATATACCGCGATCTCCGGCTAATTTTATTGTAATTTCTTCCGATAACTTTATTTATGGATTGATCATGACTTTTGGAGTATCGTATTTATTTTACATTGATTTATGATTTATTTATAAATTATTTTTTATTGATTAATATTATGTTTAATTGTTTGTGCAAAACAATTTATTGTTAGTTAACGGTTCATACTTATTCTATTTAGTTAAAGAAAAAGGTGGTCGTATAATCAACATAAGTTGTACCTAGATAAATTATTAAAACATAATTATTGGTTAGATTAATATAAGATTTATTATCACGAGTCATTGATAAACATAATAACTGCCGAAATTAATTAATTCATATTAAGTCGAAATAATCTTTGTAAACGAGCTAAAAAGTTTTGATAATCCATCATTGTGATCAACCATAAATATTGGGAGCTGGAAGGGATTGCATTTTTTTTTTATTATTTACATCTTCGTTTATTATGTTTTTATAGCTTAATTAATTGTTTAATAAGTATTTTAATTTTTAATTAGCATTTTTATTATTAAGAGTATTTTAGTCGTTAGATTTAAAAACTAAAATTTTTATTGATCAGTGATCACCCCAAAACTTAAATTAAAACCACATATTCCTCGTGGATTCGATACCCGCTTACCCTATCTAGTATAAGGTAATTAGGTTTATTTTTTATAGGTACTTAGACGCTGATCACTTAGTTATCAATGACATGTCCTAGAAATTGCACAACATTGATCCAAAATTTACACTTCAAAAACTTAGCTACAACTCCTCCTTCTTAAGTAATTCGAGAATTATGCCAAGATGCTTGGCATGTTCTTTACTTTTACGAGAGTAAATAAGAATATCATCGATAAAAATGATTATAAATTTATCCAAGTAAGGCTTACACACTCTGTTAATGAGAACCATGAACACAGCTGGTACATTGGTTAAACCAAATGGCATTACTTGAAATTCATAATGTCCATATCGCGTCCTACAAGCAGTTTTAGGAATATCGTCTTCCTTAACTCCCAGTTGGTGATATCCTGAACATAAATCTATCTTCGAATACACGTTCGATCCTTGAAGTTGATCAAATAAGTCGTCGATTTTGGGTAATGGGTAACGATTCTTTATAGTAACTTTGTTCAACTCACGATAATCGATACACATTCTAAAAGATCCGTCCTTCTTTTTGACAAAGAAGACTGGAGCTCCCCACAGCGATATACTTGGTCGAATAAAGCCTCGATCAGTTAGTTCTTGAATTTTGACTTAACAACTCTTGCATTTCAGAAGGTGTTAATCGATAAGGCGCTTTAGCAACTGGTGTCGCTCCTAGTATCAAATCAATTTGGAATTTAACTTGACGTACAAGCGGCATCCTGGTAATTCCTCGGGAAATACTTCAGGAATTTCTTTAACTATCGGGATATCTTCTAGTCGCTTCTCGCCTTGCTTCTTCTCCACCACTTGAACTAAGAAAACTTGACCACCTCAGGATACGTACTCATTAATCTTCAGGCACGATATGAGATTTAGTCGAGTTTTACTTTGATCACCATGGACAATCAAAACTTCTTTGTTAATAGGAATATGAACGGTTTTCTCGTCACATAGGATTTTAGCATGGTATTTGGATAACCAGTCCACCCCAATGACAACGTCAAAACTACTGAGCTTAATTGGCATAAGATCGATTTCAAAGGATTGACGTAATAAAGTAATGATACATCCTCGAATAACGGTATTAATGCTAACTATTTTTTTTGGCCATTTCTATATCATACTTAGTATTCATGGAAAGAGTCGGAACATCTAACTTAGCAGCAAGTTTAACATATATGAAACTTCTATCAAATCCTGAGTCAAATATTACTTTAACCAGACGTCGGTTTAGATGAAACATACCCATAATAGTAGTCTGGTCTTGTTGAGCATCGTTTAGCAAATAGGCTTTTCCTCGGCTATTGCTCACCTTACAACACTCATTCGTAACATGCCCCTTCTCTCCGTAGTTATGGCAAATCTTGGTTATTGGTATTTGATTACTTCTAGTAGCAGGTTCTTTACCTCTCTAGTTCCTTGTCTGATGTCCTATTTTACCATAGTCTGACACTTGATAGTGCAATATCCTGTGTGATGTAGAGAACATCTCTGACATAGGGGAAGTACTCCATTATAACCATTGCTCAAAGTTACAACATAAACTTTAGAAATATCAGTTCTTTTGTTCTGTTGTTGATGACTATTTCCTTGGTTATAGTTGCGATAGTTATTCTTGTAGATATTACGATTAGTACGAAAGCTCCTTCTATCATCAAACTTCCTTTTATTATTAACTGTCGTGTGCAAAGGAGCATACCTTATCACTTGGTTCATTAACCACTGAGTAATGGTGAATACTGTGACACCCCCAAATCAAGTTTGCAGTGGAATAGTAATTGGGTGTCACGTAGGTGGATCACAGAACAAATGGCATACAAAGCATTAATCATAATTACATGATTTGAAATACAATTGATACAAATATTGTTTTAGTACAATCTGTTGAAATTTTGAATATCAGTTGTTACAAGTATCCTAGTGAAAACAGATCCCCCAATTATTTTGATGCTCCTAAATGATGTTCAGTCCATGCTCAAATAATCCAGCTTAATTTCCTGAGAAAAACATGCTTAAAACAGTCAACATAAAGTTGGTGAATTCATAGAGTTTTGTAAAATCATAGTTCAGGACTGTAAATTGTCCTACATAGTGTTGCACAAAGTTTGATATAAAAATCAAGTGTAGGATCTCAAATATCCCATATAGTATTTCATAAGGTTTGATAAAAATCAAGTTCAGAAATATCAGTATGTTCCATGTATTAATGTACCAAATAATATAAAGTCAAGTTTTAGAACCGTAAACATCACAAAACTAGTATCGCACAAAGCCAAATACTATAAGGTAATTACATTCCCATATTGCCCGAAACTGAGACTTGACAGTTAAGTCCTCGACAAATGAGGACCCTTCGCCTTATTAAAAGGCACCCAATAATAATAAGTTCTGACATGTGAAACATCTGTTGTCCTGACCGAGGTACAGTGAGCATGACTCACCCAGATGGGGATGGTCAATCCCAAATAGATCTATTTATAACATTCAGGCAATTCAAAAATTCTAAAAGTTTCAGATGCACGGGTCATGCGGGTTCATCTACAATAGGCAAATGTAATTAAGGGTAATAGTTGAGTTTGCGTCTCCTCGATCAACATTTTATTAAGTTAAAACAAGTTATAGCATGTCTCCCCCTCGCAGGTTAGTAAAAACATAAATAGTAGTGAAAGGTAAGGCTATGAACTCACCTGAATAGCAGTGACGGATAAAATCACAGATAGTCCAGATAGTATGCTCACGATACAGTTAATTACCTAAGTAATTTAAATGATCTCAGTATATGCATATACAATGCATAGATGCGTCCAGATAATTAAAGTGCACGCTTATACTTGTTTTTAATATCTTGTCGTTTATTATCCGATTCGTATGTATTTATTTATACATAATAATATACATAGTGAGTCCTTCAAGTTTCAACGATTCACATTAAAAACCTTAAAGTTTATATAAAACTTTAGTTAAATTGCACCAATGTCCTCAAGTTTATAATATTTGCCGAATAAACCCCTAGGTTATAACTTTAAGGAAATGACAGTTTTGGTCCTTAGGGTTTCTATACGTCTCGAATTAAATTAAATGGTCCTTAAACTTTCGAATAATTACTATATTAGTCCTTACAGTTTATTAAATAAATAATATTAATAAAACTTAAGTTAAATTGCTCATGAGCCGTTGGTTTTAACATAATTACCAAAACAGCCCCTAAGGCTTGTTAAACTTTCAGAAGATGGCAAGATTAGTCCTTGTGTTTCAAGTGTTTAATGACATTTTACATGATAAACATTGATCTTTGAAAATCATTTCTGGGTTCGTTAGTTAACCATTTCACAAGCTGAAAACATATTTGTATTCTCGTGTATCCCGTCTACAAGGTTTGTTCTTTAAGTTTTTCATGAAAACGCCTTTAAAGTGGGTAAAAACGGGTTCAAAGTCAATGGGTCAGAATTCAATGTTTTCATCAGCTTTTGTTGAGTTTTTGAAGTGTCTCGGACATATTTTAAAAAGGCTGTAACTTATTCGTTACTTGTCCGTTTTTAGTGTTCTTGGTGTCTACGGAAAGCTAGCCAGGTGATTTACAACTTCCTAGTTGGTGTCGAGGTCCAGATCTGACCCTAACATGCTCGAAAACGCAGCCAAAGTCGGTTGGTCAGCCTATGCAGTGAATGCTGTCAGTTGCTGACAGCTTTTATGTGTTGATCACAAATTTTTAAACTCAGTTTCCCGCTTCGTTATAGCTCCATTTTGGGTGATTCAAAAGGCTACGGAAAGCTGGCTAGGTGATCTACGAGATGCCCCCATAAACAGATCTATAGTCGGGGTGCTACCTGGTCTAAACGGGCTCTAAAGTGGGCTGCTCGGGCTACTATTTCACATGAAATAACGCTTATGTTTAACTCGTTTATCCTAGCAAACGTACTCCGTTTGTGTTCAAATTTGGCAAGTATACTACTTAAGGGATAAGATAAGACGTAGCATTTTCGTTTTAGCCCAGCTCGTGATTTAAGTACACGTTTCCCAAGGTGTCCGAATAACATCAGGAGGTTTAGCTACTAGTATATGTTATGTTATTGAAAAATTGTATCCAAGTTTGTATAGATCTAAGGATCTAGCAGTGGCATATATATGTGTATATGAATCTTTACAAGTTCATAGATTTAGATCTATAGTTGTTCATGGTTTTATTCAAGTGTATGCCATAATATAATTTGAAGAAAGAAATAAAAAGTGGTTATAGATCTTACTTCGATTACATGAAGGATGATGAGAAACAAGTGAACCCGAGATCTACTAGAAAAGTCACGTATGAACCCTAGTACACCAAGTATGCCAGGACCCATTCTTAATCTTGTTAGCTCCTTTTTGCGGCTTGATGCTCAAGTAGGAGTAAATGCTAGAAGCCATGATGATGGAGACAAGGATTTAAGGTAGTAAATGATTTTGAAAATGAATCTTGGTGTATATGCTAGCAAACCATGACCTCAAAATGAAATGAGAGAGAGTTTGTAAATTTTGTGTTGTGTGTGTGTGATAAAACACACGGCTAGGGAGTACATGTATAGGATGGTAGAAGATTTTTGGTAGATTGGAAAGATCTTAGGAGATCATAGGAGATCTAAGGAAGATTACATGAGATATGGGAAGATCTTGTGCTAGATTTAGAGTACAATGCCTTAACTGGCAAAAATAGTATAAGTCCTATTTTTCAACATGTATGCCGAGAGAAAGAGAGATAGAAATGAGATTGTGAAATGTGTGTGAGATACACACGGTTAATATGCAACATGTAGGAGAGATAGAAGATTTTTTGGAGATCTTGGATAGATTATGCAAGATATGAATGATGTCTTGTAAGGTTTTATAAGATATGGTTTTGATTTGGCTAGATTTGTCTAGGCAAAGATGAAACATGGGAATTACGAGGATCCAAAGAAAAGTAAACTTGGTTGTTATGTTTTAAATATAAGTCTAAGATATTGTATTTAGTCGAGTTTGTAGCTTTTGTGTCATTTAGTTGATAATGAACAAGTATTGGTTAATTGTACTAAAAGTTTATGTCTAAATTTTTTATGTATATTGTCTTAGTGCGTAACATTTTTGGATAGTCGTTATTAATTATAATAAATATAATTAGTAATTATTTATGCACACACAATGTGTCTAAAAATAAATAAAAAGAAAATAGCTCTAGGATTAAAATGTCAAGTTTTTAAGTAACATAAGTAAATATATAATATTTACTATATTATGATCTTGCTTGTAAAAGTGGCCGATAAAAATATTATAGGATGAGTGGTAATAATAGTAAAACCGGTGACGTGTCAAAAGCCCAAATTTTAGGGTTTTACAGCACCTACCCGTTATTTTAGCTTTGTCTTCAAAGCTTAAGATGAAGTTACTCGTCTAGGGAACAAGTGATGACACTTTTTCTTGAACGTGTAATCTTGAAAACTCCATTTAAACTTATGGGTGATATTTAAAATATAGTTATTAATCATATGCCTTCGGTGAGTATATTTTAATGCACAAAGTAACTTATCTTTTATGTTTTGATAATTTACACATTTAGTCCTTCTTTTTTAGTAATGTAGCCCTTAGGGCACGAATATTTTCTGTTGAAAATAACTTAGGGCTCAAATTTAGTTTTAAAAGTGGCAAACCTTGTTAAATCAATTAGGGCTTCTTTTAAGTTCATTGAAATCCCTTTTTTATTCCTTAGAGTTTTACAACTCTTGTCTTATTTATTCTAGACTTGAAATATGTTTGGAAAAACAACAAAAAAAGTCCCTGATAGTAAAAAAAATCAAGTTCTAGCCCTAAAGATTTAATAAAAGGTTCATTAAATCATATTCGTGTTTTAATAAGTTCACAAGGTTGAATAAATTATGACAAGCTCGTTTTAGGTCTTTGTTTTACTTAAATGTGCTTCATGGGCCTTATTGGGCCTCGATATGCATAGATAAGGTTCATTAACCTTTTTAATAGTTCTTCAAGAGATTTTTAAGTCTATTAAGCTTCAATAGGCTTATGTGATGTTGGGTCAAAAATAAGTCGATAATCAATAGCACAATGCTATGATCCCAGAGGGATGAACACGAATCTACCTTAGGCTTCTTGATGAGGATGTAATAACGATAAGATATGTTTGGAAAAACCACGAATCAACAGGAATACATTCCATAGCTGGATTAATAAAATAATATAAATAATGAGTCACGTCGAATATATTTAATCCCACTTGTTTATAAATCTTTATTTACATCGATAAGCGTCCTCATCCACGTAAAGTAAAAATGTATAACTTAATGGTTCGGTGACCTATGATTTCTTTATTCAAACGAAAAAGCGTCCTAATTCGTTTATTTCATAGTCCAACCTACTTAAATATTCCCGGAAAGGCTTACCATCAAAACGAATATAATATCTAAGAAAATGGATAGTACTAAGAGAGTTTACAGTCAGTTTATTTATAACTTTCGTCTTCAGACGTCCCATAACATCTTAATATGAAACTATAAATAAACTTCTGGTCTGGTGGCTTATGATCAAGAGACTTATGTTCCATATTTAAACGTCATCTAAATATAGAGTCATACCTTGATTTGGGTCCCACCGCATCATTTTAGCATGCAAACTTATCCAAATAATATCACATAAAATTACCAAAAGCAAAACGTATGAGTGGTCAATAAGTTGTGTTCTGTAAGCAGATGTTCAAATCACGTGCGTTAAAATATGAATCAAACGGGGATCTCGTATATAATATAATTATATATTATAAAAGTTATCTAATAGGTATAAGGAACTATCAGCGTATAAGCTTAAACTGATACAACAATCAGTCATGAGGGATTCGAAAATCTTAGTATAAGATTTTAAGATTTCCTTGAATATTAGTACAATATCGAGTATATTTGTCAATTGATAACTGTCGTACAAGGTTTAAAACAAAATAGAGAGTAAGTTTCAAACACTGGCTAGTAATATTAGCCGTAAACTTTAGTATGATATTCGTAAAGATTTAGTTAGGTACTAAATGATTTTGCTAGATTTCTGAGGACAAAATAGGATTTCTAAAGCTCAAATAAAATGAAGATTAAAAACAGATTTCCAAAGATTAAATAAGATTTATCAAAAAAAGATCTGATTTAGATTTTTCCAAAATTTAATTAGATTTTTCCAAGATAAGATTCTTCAAGAAAAAAAAATTTACTAAATCCTTTAGATTTTTCTACGATTTATAAGAATCTATTTTAAATTTTCCAAGATTTTCCAATATTTTCCAAAATCTCATTTAGATTTTCCAAGATTTTCCAAAATCTATTTTAGATTTTCCAAGATTTATGAAAATCTGTTTAGATTTACCAAGAATTATAAAATCTAATTTATATCTTCCAAAGATTTGGTTAGATTCCAAAATATTTCCCAAAGATTTTCATTTAGATTTTCATTTAGGTATTTCCGAGGGTTTGTTATGTATTTGGTGGTTATAATGCATTGTTCGGGCCATTATACTTTAGAAGTCATTCTATAAATGTTTGAGGAGCGAGGGCACTTTAAATCGTAAACCCAACCACTCAGTCAAAACGTAATATCGAGATGGAACATCTTTAGTATAAATATCCCTACTAATCATGACATTCTTATATGTTTCATTAAATATGTTAAGTATTTTAATTATTTTAATATCTTCATAAAGATATTAAACAGTCGTAATATGTAAAACACGTAAAGGGTTAGTATCTAGTACTATCATAAATATAAATGCATAGGATAATGAATTGCATTTAAATCATATAGTTATGCATGCTCTCTATGCTAAATGCTCTCTAAGTATGTCCCCGTCAAAAACCCAGTTTTTGAAATCTAAGTTTTTGAAAATTTTGTCCGGTTATAGTTCAGTTAATAAAATGAAAATTTTATTTTTGATCTGATTCTCTATAACCATTGCTCTGATACCATTCTGTGACACCCCCAAATCAGATTTGCAGCGGAATAGTAATTGGGTGTCACGTAGGTGGATCACAGAACAAATGGCATACAAAGCATTAATCATAATTACATGATTTGAAATACAATTGATACAAATATTGTTTTAGTACAACCTGTTGAAATTTTGAATATCAGTTGTTACAAGTATCCTAGTGAAAACAGATCCCCCAATTATTATGATGCTCCTAAATGATGCTCAGTCCATGCTCAAATAATTCAGCTTAATTTCCTGAGAAAAACATGCTTAAAACAGTCAACATAAAGTTGGTGAATTCAAAGAGTTTTGTAAAATCATAGTTCAGGACTGTAAATTGTCCTACATAGTGTTGCACAAAGTTTGATATAAAAATCAAGTGTAGGATCTCAAATATCCCATATAGTATTTCATAAGGTTTGATAAAAATCAAGTTCATAAATATCAGTATGTTCCATGTATTAATGTACCAAATAATATAAAGTCAAGTTTTAGAACCACAAACATCACAAAACTAGTATCGCACAAAACCAAATACTATAAGGTAATTACATTCCCATATTTCCCGAAACTGAGACTTGATAGTTAAGTCCTCGACAAATGAGGACCCTTCGCCTTATTAAAAGGCACCCAATAATAATAAGTTCTGACATGTGAAACAACTGTTGTTCTGGCCGAGGCACAGTGAGCATGACTCACCCAGACGGGGATGGTCAATCCCAAATAGATCTATTTATAACATTCAGGTGTGACAACCGCGGTTTTGAGGTTCGTCACTTAGTTTTATTTTGTGCTAGTTACGTGTCTTTACGTGTTTATGTGCTAATTGGTGTCTATAGATTGTGGTTTGGATATCGTTTCCGGTACGGGGTACCTTGTGAGTGAAACGATGTGTGATGATTTAATGTTCATGAGCTCACATGGTAGTGACTATGAAATGAGATGGTGTTATTTAGTGGTTTACGTATACGTATATGTATTATATAAAATCGTATTTTTACGATTTATGGTTTAGCATTTTGAGGTCTCGTATGACGTGTTTAGTCATGTACGTATTTTTCGGGATGGTTTTAAGTCATTTAGGACTTAAATATAAAGTTTATTTCAAATTCCAAGAGTTTTTATAAAACTGTATATTTTAGTGTCTTTTACGGTATACGCGTAAAACTGACTAGTTCTACGGTTTTGAGATTTTAGAAACTTTAGGGGCTGAAATAAATTAAGTAAATTTAAGGAAATATTAGTAAAGTAGTATTTAAAAATAAAAAAAGGGGTGTGGGTCGGTTTGGTAGACGAATCAAAGGGAGGGGGAGAAAAAAAAAGGAAAGTGGGCTTATACTTGGACTAGGATTTTATGCACATACTATATAAGGTTTTCTAATAAATCAAAACCATATTTTTTTTTCTCCTGGAAGCTTAAAACCGACGGCCATATACAGAGAATTAGGGTTTCATCAAAAATTTGGGGGTTTTCATAAATCAAAGGTAAAATCTTTGAACTCTTTTTAATTAAAGTTTTTTAATTCTTTCTCAATCATCTTATGATGGATTTAGGTTAGGATTTAAATTAAAATCTGTATATTAATGATATTATAATGATTAGGTGAATTAGGGCTTGTAATTAGTGGGATTATGAGTAATTAATTAGGTTAATTTAATTAAACCCGTTTTTAAAAACTGGGCAGAATTTAGGGTCAATTGTTTTGATCATATAGGGAGTTCTACAAACTCTTATTTTGCGATCCAAGTATCCCTGGAAAGGTAATTGAAGTAGATTTCAAATGCAAGAAACGAGAACTAAATTGAAGGTGGGAAGTGGGTCAAAAACAGGTTACAACAGTCGGAGGTCAAAACAGTTTTGAAATCAGTCTGTTTTGTTTTTATGTTTTGGGTTGTTTGAGGTACTTAGGGTTGCATTGGGACTTTTAAATGAACATGGGAGTTGGTTTATATATTATAGGAAGTATCTGAATTGGGGATAAGATTGTGGGTTAGGGTAAGATCCCCTAAGCATAAAAAACTTTTTGTATGTTCAAAATCAGTAAAATCTTGATAGACAAAAGTATATATATATATATATATATATATATATATATATATATATATATATATATATATATATATATATATATATATATATATATATATATATATATATATATATCGGGGCCTTAACAGTAACTTTAAGGTTGGGAAAAATGGGAGGTGTTAGCTAACATATGTAAGGGCATAGGGTTTCCTTTACAGAGGTCATGGGTATGGTTAGGTGGGCGTTTGGCGTATAGTCTGGAGACCTAAAAACCGGGACTGTTTTGGGTAAAATGTTAACGGGACGGGTTATGAAGTAAACTAAGTTAAGGGCTTTAAAGAGGGGTGTAATGAGATGCTTAGAGCATATAAATGAGGTATATATATTGGAGAAGGTTAGATGTCCATCATAGGTTGATGAGCCATCTTAGTGTTTGGTTCATGTTTTGATTTTGTGTTTTTGTTTGTTAGCTTTTTGCTAGTGCACGGATTATTGGGAGAAGCTCAATCAGGTGAGTTTCATAGTCCCATGTCTACTAATGATTTTGAATTCCAGATGGGATGGAAGAGACACTGTCTTGTTTTTATAAATTATTTTGTGAATGTTTTGTGTTTGGTGATGGACTTGTGCATACTTATGTGATTAACTGCTAGTTGATTCACGATTGTTTTATGTTTTGACTTGGTACCAAGGGGATGTTGACAAGGCGGGGCCTTGGGGAGGTACATAGATGTGTGGGCATCTATGGGACTAATAGATAATGACAAGGCGGGGCCTTGGGATTGGTACATAGGTGTATGGGCACATATGGGACCATGGTGTTTGGTAAGGCTGGGAGCCTTGGATTTGGTTTTGTTTGTTAAATCTTGAATATCTATACTCCTTATAAAGGAGCAATCCTAATGTTGAAAAGTAAGGAAAAATTAAGACATTTTGCTATCTTTAGAAACATTAGCAAAATTCAATATATTTATACTGCTATAATGAGTGTTTGACATTTTTAATTATGGTATGTATAGGAATTTAACTTCTCACAATTGATTAAAAGAGTATTTTATTTTTTATCACAGGGGTTTAAGATCAATACAAATCTTATTGCCATTTTTAACACATTCTTCTTCTACACTACTCATAAATCAAAACTCATTAATATTATATTCCTCACACAGATAAACATTATTCTCCCTCAACCCTAATTCACATAAACCTTATTCTGCCGCCACCATAATCTTATGACCACCACATCTGCCGAATCCGCCCCATCTCTTGGTGGTTTTGGTGGTTTCAAGGTAGTTGCAATTGGTGATATTGGTTGGGGGTACTGTTGATTGGTTTATGTGGTTTTTGTTGATTAGCTGGTTTAGAGTGGTCCGGCCATTCAGAACCTCCTCCCCGTCTCTATTCCATCTTCATCCACAAAATCATTATCAACCCCCACAATACTGGATCTAGGTGGGTTTTTTATTCGGGTGGTGATAATGATATTAGTGGTTGGTTCGGGTGGTGCACTTCTCCCAATTGAAAGATCATGGTGCACCCATGGAATTATTATTTACGAAGGTAATATGTTTTCAGCCCATTTATGGATGGTTTATGTTAATTTCTTACTTTTATGAATATTTGATATCTGTGTAATATGTTTTTAGGCCATTTATGGGTAAATCAACTAACCCATTTATCTCTAAACGCCATAACATAACTCAAACCTCCATATGAAGGTATGTCTTTTTTAATCATTGGATGTTTATTTCAGTTTTTTATTAAATTGTGTTTACAGATATGTAGATCTTAAGTCTTAACCTTTGTCATATTTTATTTCAGCCATCGTCTGTCGTCACATGTTGTAAGCACCGATTAATGCTATGTAGTTGCCACCGGGAATCACAACCGCTAAGGTTGCTGTCAAAAGTACCCGCCATCATCGAATTTTAAGTTTTGAAGGTATCTTTTTTTAGAATATATACATATTACATATCCGAATTAGTATTGCAGACAATTTTTTAGGCTTCACTGAAGAAGCCGCGTCCTAAGTACTTCCGATACATTTATTATTCTGTATATTTATCATACATTGTGCCCAATTGTGTCCCCAACAGTATCATTTGAACTGCTTGTTAATTTATGTACTTAACGAGTTTGGCAACAATACGTTCGATGCTTCAATTAAATCGAGGAAACTGATTGTATTCGGACGTGTTATTCATTTAGAGAAATATTAACTGTTTTATAAAATGTTCCTTATGATCATGAAATGCAATTATCTCATAGGCTTATTAGCAAATCTCTACTTCTGTAATGTGCAATTGATATCTATCTGGAGTATTGTGGCTGCTAAAATAAGTACACTCCATACATTATACGCTTGATATGATTATGTTGACTTTAGGCGAATACATTCAGTGTTGCTGGGTTATTTGGCGTTGTTTTGTTTGTTGGGGTACTCTGGGTCACACAGTCGTGGCTTAAAGCAGACACGAAAATCTACATGAATAGTGTAAGGTTGTTGCACTCAATAGCGTCATGTATGCTCCATGTCGTTTAGAATTAGTTCATTTTAGCTATAATGAAAATAAAAGCATCGTTTTTTTCCTGGAATACACAAACAAATAAGGATTTTAAATTAAGTAATCCAACACTCCCCTTAATGGACAATGTGATTAGTCATTGTAGTTATAAAGTTATTTTGATTTATTAGAATATATTGTAATTGACATGATTATTGAGATCCGATTGATTGTGCATGATTATATGTCCTAAAAATTGTGAATATAGAATAAGAGGGTGGTTGAGATTGCCTATTTAAATGTTCATGTTCTTATTTTTATGTGAACAAGTAGTTTGTGTCTGGCGGTGTTTCCATCTTTACTTATTTTTACCGTGAAATAATCGATAGCCTCTTAAACAAGAAGATAAGCACCTTAGAGTAAGCAGTCTAAATACCCCTTTACTAGACCATTATTTTGAGTATGACGAGAAGCTTTTTATGATTTTGGTATATATTTATTTATTTAGAATATTATGGTATTTATACGTTGCACACACTAATACGTTGCACACAATGATTTGTGTATACAAACTAAATGAGATGCGCGAATGTTATTATGTGTTGTTTTGATAGAGTACAAATTGCACAGACTACTAAATGTCTAATTGGGTGTTCCTTATATGCATATTAATGATAACTTGAGATTTTACTTACGAATGTCTGCAGTCATGTGGTTTTGAAGAACCGTGCGGATTGAATATGTATTTTTGAGCACCGTCCACAAAAATCGGCATAAGTTAGGTGCCATTGATACTTTCCGGTGCTTTATAACTTTCAAATATCTGATCGGACATTTAGGGATGTTTGGGTTAAGATGATTGTTGATAATTTTTCAATAGTTTGCTATGCTTATTTTATAAGCTTATTCATCCAACAGTCCGAAGTAAAGCTAAGCGCTTTAATTATGTTTCGATTAGCTTTTTTTTCTGGTCAAATAATGTAAGTAAGCTTAACCTCAAACTCTTGAATCACATTCTAGGGGGTGGTTGTATATGAATGTGATGCTTCAATAAGCTATTAAAGAAATGTATATATAGAGATGCAAAAAATGATAACAGCAGGTTAGTAAAATTTCTATAACAAAAAACATTTTTGGGCTTATGGATTTATCTTTCATACACTTGCTTTGGCAATAGTGTTTCTTTCACTTCTCTTAGGAGAGCACAAGCGATGATGAAAAATCAGACCTCTGTTTATAATGGTATAAACGAGGGGTGTTTGGAACATGTAACTGTAGAAATAAAGCGAGTTCGAATCAGCAGGTGCCTTGATAAGATGTTGTTCGATTAGGCTGCTGGAAGGTTTACTGAATTCTTAACCTTATTGAAATATATACAATATCCTATGTTTGGTAAAGAACTATATGTAGGTTTTGGATTGGAACAACACAAGAGATGATGAATAACCAGGCGCATGTTTTAAATTATGGAAACGAGGGGTGTTTGGAACAGGTAAGTGTAGAAATAAAGCGAGTTCGAGTTAGTAGGTCCAAAGGTATGTTATTTTTATTCGGAATTCTTAAATGAGTAACGTTTATCTATCAATAACAAGGAAAAGATAGCAACTCCGTTTCGAATTAAGATGCTATACAATTTTCTAAACTGGTCTTAGAGGAAGTTCTTGAGGTACAACAATTTTTTTTATCAAAACAGGTTTACTGTTGCTATAACTCATGTTCTTTTTTGTTGCTATTTCAGGTGCAAAAAAAATGAATCTAAAGAAAATGAAGTTAATTCATGAATACATACATCTATTAGAAGGGTAGTTTGTCTCTTTTTTCATATTTCGTCTTCTGGTCATCGATATGGTTTTGTGGGTCACAAACGTTAAGTTTTTTTTCATTTATTTTAGTTGGTATTATGTTGGGTGGGCGAAATGTTAAAAGGTTTAATGTTTGATGATATTACTAGCCTGTAATTTAAAGCAACTCCTTTTTGCTCAAATCCTAATCTGAACAAGATGTACAAGTTGTGGAATTAATTATTTTATATAAATATATTGGACCAAGTCCATTTAATAGATTATGCGAAATATCACATGCAAACATGTGCATGACCTTGATGCTTTATACTTGCTTGGTTTTCATAACTTTAGGAGGCTAAATGGGATTATTAGGAGACGGCCTGAGATTCGGCGAGGATCTGGAAACTACACAACTTTTTGTGAAGGATAAAAGGTTGTTCATGTAACAAGGCTGCGTATAATGTTTTTTGTATAATAAAATGAAGCTCAATTGCAATATATAGCAACCAAACCATCTTTTTGAGAAACATGAAACATAATGCGATTAACAATTATCTTAATGGTTCTCAATAGATTTGCACGAGACTTTTCATTGCATTTTAGTCTTACCTTGAAATATCGTATCGTTAATTATTTGCCGTCAGACAATTCCGCAGCTATGCGCGGGTAATCGTCTATTAGTTGTTAATGCATGTTTGTATCACATTGTCCATATGTTCATTTGTTAGTGGTTGTTATTCACAGCTTATGGTTTGATTTTGGTGTTGGAGTCTAAACCTATGACTCTCACCAACTTTATGTTGACGTGTTTTAGTGTCCCTTTCAGGTGAGAATGTGGTTAAGCTTGAGAATAGAAGTGGCTAGTTTTGGAGGCATTAGGATGGCATATAGAAGGAGATCCCCGTTCCTTCTTAGTTTCTTTTGTTTGTTTAATAGTGATACTGTTGACACCTATATGTTTGCTTTGTTTATGTATTTTTTGTCTTGGGTAAGAGGTAGGACTGTTACCTACTTGTCTAGACTCCTGCTTTGTTGAGATATTGTCATGACATTGGTGTCACCATTTTATGACATTTCTTATTTCATTTAGTTATCTCTATAGACACGCCATGTTGTGATGATATCCATACGTCGCGCCCCATATTCCGCCATGGTGGGGTGTGACAGAATGGTATCAGAGACAATGGTTATAGAGAATTAGGTTGCCTAGTCGCGTAGCCTAGTCTATAGCTTAAGGGTCCCTGCATATAGGCGTCATAGGAGTATGTGTGCATTTTATAATAATTGATGTGTTTGGATGTTATTTTTGTGATGTTTGTTAAGTTATGAACTACTATGGTTCATACTTAGCCACATGTTATTTTCTTTTCGGGTTGTGACTAGTGCGAGTTGAACCATAATCGTCCACGCTGGTCATTGTTGTATTTTACTTAAATTGTACATTATAGTACATAATTTGGTACAAGGTAGTTTCTATCTTTTGTTGAGTTATTTTATGTACCTAAAGTATGTTATTTTTTCTTTCGATGTTTAAGTCATGTTCCCTAAGAATCGTGTGGTGGTTCGAGTTACTAGGAGTACATGGGTAGGAAGGATTTTAAGGTGTTTCCATTCTGATGGACGACATGACTTATAATTGATTATGTTTTTGTTTTAGATTTTGTCTATGTTGTTTTAGCTAGAATATGGATTTCTGTATTCCAAGAGTTTGACTATGTAATTTTATTAGTTATAGTTTTTGACCTTATTGTTTATGTGGTTATGTGCTTAGGTGAGTTGATGGATTTATGTGTTATGTGTTGTATTGATTCTTATAAGTGTCATCATAGGAGGGAGTGCATTGGGGAAAGGGTAATTGTATAAGTATGGTGGCCAACATAGTTATACAAGTACCACAACTTCAATGGGTTCCTAAGTATGATTGCATGAAAGAGGGTTAGTACATGCTTGTATATGATGAGATGTGGATTATTGGTATATGTATAGTATATGGGTTTATGTAACGGTTGCCTACGATATGGATATTTTTTAGTGTGTTATTGTTTTGGGTTATAGTCATGTTGTGTGATTATGGGGTCACACGATATGGACTGGTTTTAGTGATGGGTTTTATGCCTTGTGGTAAGATGGTGGTTACTCGTAGAAAAAAAACGAGTGTATGATGCGATTGGTTGATCTGACATGTATGGTAACGAGTATGTTTTGGGTGATTTAATAGGTATATATATGCGGATTTATATATACTACTATGTGTTAAGTTATGGTATATGGTCGTTCACTAGTTATTATAACTTAAACGTACCTTGTGTTTGTTCGTGTTTTATGGTGCTGGAGTTTGATGGAGTTCCAACGACGTTTTGAGTCTTTTGGATGTGTGTATACATTCGGGTATGTATTTTTATTAATGCGAACTACTAAATTTTCTTGCAAATAAGTCTGGCTAATTATAGGAAACGGTTTTGAAAATAATTTGTAAGTGTATGGTATGATATCGTAACTTACATTTTTTTTAGTTGTAGTAGTAAGTTATAAAAAAAAGTTGTCTTGAAAATAATTGGATTAGTCTTCTATGTAACATGTGATAATATATTTTAAAGGGGTAAAGAAATTTTACAATAATTTTCTTAAGTGGAGTTAAAATTTTAGAAGTATTTAACTAGACGGCAAGAGTAAAAAGGGAGATTTTATTATAGTAATGATAATAATAACACCACACCTTGTAAACGTGTAGTAGTTTAGTTATAACCAACCTAAATGAAAAAAAATAGTGTATTTTATAAACATGTATTGGTTTCATAATAACAAGTGAAATAAGTTTAATATGGGTAAACAAGATAATGGTTAGAATAAGATTGTAGTATACCAACTAGTTGATATCTTGATAGAATGATGAAGATAAAGGATGAGTTTATGGTTAATAATGAGTATGATTGGTTTTAGTAGTATGGGAGTTTGGTTCTTATGAGAAGTAACTAATTGGGATGAAAGTTTTAAATTTTCTAACGTATCGAAATTTGGTAATACTAATCGTGACGAGTCTAATTTTTCGTTGTTGGAACACTCCATTGATCTTTCGGATTACATTGTTTTATTTTCAGTTGTTTTGTCTAGGGTTCGTTTTACCCTATATTTTATTTTGGGACACGATTGTTTGGAATTCTTTGGTTACACGTCATGGTTGATTTATTTATACGGTTGTGGGAACGTTGGGATGAGAGGATAGATTTGGGTAGTATTACTTGTGGTTAGATATTAGAATGGAGAAATGTGTTTTGGTTTAAAGGTTGTGTTGAAGGAATGATTAAGATTTGTGGAGTTTGGAAACTTAGATTGGTTACGGGAATAAGAGAGTAAGTAAAGTTAGTTGACTGGTAGTGGGAACGAGAAAGTCATGCTATGAGAAGTTGGTTGAAGTACCATTAGGAGATTGATGAAAGTACTAGCGGATGTGAGGGTAGAGTAGAAAGTTTATACTAATGGAAAGGTTGGGTAAATAACACGTAAGGGATTGGTATAGTTATGGAGGCAAGGTAGTAGTAGACACGTGAAGGAAAACAGGAATGTGAAAGAATGATTGATAGGAGACTGATTAACGGTGAAGTACAACAAGTAAGGAAGAGTGAGCCATTGAGGGGTTGAAGTACTTTTAGAAATATTATGGTAGACGGGTTGAAGTTAGAAGCTACTGGTAGTGTGAAGTTCCTAGGTAACATCATGGAGACGAGAAGGAGTGCGTAAAGAGCTACATCACGAAGCAAGGAGCTGAAAGGACTACGTGTCGGCTGCAAGAAGGATGTAAGAGATTTCGAAGGAGTCACAAAAGTTGCGAGGACTGGAAAGGTGACAAGCACTATGATGGGAAATTTACGTATGGTTCGTGACGAAGAAGGGCAGATCGAGTATCAGAGTGGAGCTACAAAGAGCTAAACCGGTGGATCGTGATGAAATGAATACATGACATGGGAGATTAAGAACTCGTGGAAGTAACAATGGGAGTCGAGTGACTACGCGGATAGAACTTTTGTGGCAATCAATATCGAGGGATGAGAAGTGAAGCTGAGCTGAATAAGTTTTGTGGAGAAGTGATTAGAGAGTCGGTTTTGTGAAGGTGTTATGAAAGATCTTTGGAAGAGACAGCTATGCATTATCCAATGCACTAGTGATTTCCATAGATTTGATGAATGAAGTATGGAATTTTTGTTGGACGGGATAGTGTAGGAATAAGGGAGAACCATGGAAGGAGAGAACCAAGTATTCCTAGAAGATGATGATTGAAAATACCTCATGTTAGGTGCAAGATCAAAGTAGAAGTATGAGATTTGAATAAGAATTCAAAATATGGCTTAGTAGACAAATTGAAACTAATGTGGGTATAAGATGAGAGTGTGATCCGCATGGAATCACATGAAACTCTAGTCTGTCCCTATTAGGAGGGAGTAGGAGAACTGGTTGTGAGAAAAAGAAGAAAACAAGTGAAGCTACTTGGAAAATCTTGGCGTATAGATGACTAGATAGACTTAGTTAGTGGAGCTGGATTGTTATATCTGCCTAGAATGCTAGAGGCATTTGGGGTACTAGACGTAGAGAATGATCTATACAGATCATGAACGTCTCCAACACATATTTAATCATCTTGATTGAACATTTGGAAAAGGTGATGGGTGAAGTTAAGTGATGAAAGAAAATTGCAAGGCCAAGTACCATCTGGGAAAGGCAAGCATGGTTGATGAGATATGGAATAAGAAGAATGAAGTGAAGCTGAGACGAACTTGAACTATATGGATTGTCACACTCGTAAATTTTGAATCTAGTTAATTTACGTGAAACGCGATGGTTCGGGTTAGACTTGTGTGTCTATTGATGCTCCCGATTGTTTACACGTATTTTGTGTACGAATTTGAATTTTATGAATGACGTTAATAAGAATTTTTGCTCAGATAATTGTTAGTTTACCTATGTTACGTGATAAGAACTACTATTATAGAAGCCGACACTTATTTAAATCAATGTAATTTAATTAATTAGTTCGCTACGCAAATTAAATTATCCACCCAATATATTTACGACACATTTAATAGAGTTTCTATTTTCTCTTCAAAACCAAACAATTTAGGAATTACTATTACCTAAACTGTACCTTACATACAACCATTTAACACTTACAATATCTTACAACCCCACCTCAAAAACCGGCCCCCCATGCCTCTTACTCCGAGCCCCCGTCCCATCTTCTTATTTGAATGAACCTTGTACAAATACCCTTCATAAATGGATGTACTTCATGACCCCTCTTTGCTTCTCCAACCCAACGGACACTCACTTTCTCTTCCATATATTCCTAAAGTCTTTAAACTCAAACCTAACATCTTCAAGAATTGTCAAACAATGTACTACATCTCCCTCTCTTTTCTGCCATGAACCGCAGCCCCAACAAAATTTCCCTTCCCCATTCAAACAACAATTTCCCATAATGAACTAAGCTAGTTGATAAGTAACTAAAAGTATTTGAAAGCCTAACTAGATTTAAAGATCTCCTTACTACCAAATTTCCCTATAAATACTAGCTTAAACAACACTAGTGCTCATATTCTTCTCTTCTCCTAATTATTAGAATGGTAACATAGAACAAGAAGGAAATGACACCACAACTTCTAAACCTTGTTATCACATAAAATCCTAGATGTTCCCCACGTTCCATTGCTTTCCTTCAAACGACGGGTTGCAGCAGCGATCTTACGAGCTTTGTTACCTTTCTTTTATGTGTTCAATGAATCCGAGCAGTAGATACGCATTTTGGTTTCATACTAAAGATGTGGTGTTCACAAGACGGTGGTTAGGGCCTGCATTCATTTGGTTCCTATCACATCACTCGTCCGTCTCGTTGTTGTGAGTTCACAGTCTTTATTCTCATTACCTTCCTTAGATCATAGGTATGCATGTATTCCTTTGTAGTATTGTGCTTGAGAAACTTCGATATCAAAAGAAACAACTTTTCATAACCAAAACACACTTACTGGTCTTATTCGCGTGCATGGGAAATCAATATAAAAACTTGGTGTATAAATAATTTGGGTTTACTACCTTTTTACGTAGCGTATTAGCAGAGTTTATAACAAATTTTAGCTCTTAGAAACTTCAATTTTACTATTTTAATATTAAGATGCAATTCATGATTTTATGTACTAGGAATAGTCATGACAGGGCTGACTTTAGTGCCATATTATGACCCGTTTGACTATACCACTGGAACAATATTTGGTTAAGAACTATAGACAACATGGTAGGCTACGCATAGGAAAAAGAACGGGTTAAAACGGATATAAAACGAGTAAGTTACGAAGCTTTGAAAACAAGTGTTTCAACTAATTGTTACATATAACAACAGCAACAGTGAATGCATTTTAATGTTTAAACACGTCGCAACATGACCTTTTTACGACCCACTTTTGACCCTGAAACGACTTTGCCCCTAGACGGTTAAATAACAAAAGTTGTAGACGGCCATGCCGTCTACAAGGGCATACTTTTGGTTCGTTCCAAAAGTCGTTATCGAGAACCGTAGACGAGATTGAAAATGACTCGTTAAACAATTTTCTTTTAAAATGGTTTCATGACCCTTACTTCGAACACGATTTTAACCTATCAAATGACATCGGTTTATAAAACTCAAAACACCTACTTATTGATCACCCGGCTAGCTACTCGACGGTACTTGCGGTTTACTCTGCGAGCCACTATTGAACCCGCTATTCACGCCAAAAAACTGTCGAGATTACCTTGTTTTCGTCAAAATTGAGAAACGAGGGGCTGAAAATGGAATTGACAAATTGATTTGACATGTCTCTTATTTACCCATAATGACATTTTAGTTTCCTTAAAGGAAACATGTTTCTTTTTTTTTAATTTTCTTTAAATTTAATATTTAATTATTTAATATATTTTAATAAAATATATAATATATTTAACATATTTGACCCATTAAACGACTCAACTAAATAAACTGTTCCGACAACGAAATGTTAATATTGCTAAATATATTCCAATTAAATGACTACACTTTTATTAAAATGTTAAACCTTCGCAAGTGTTAAAAATTATAGATTTATTTAAATAAACTCAAGCACATACTAGGGGACTAGATGCTACGTTTATTGTTGTTATTCTTGTATTTCTCCATGTCTACATTGTGCTATTTTAACCGTTGCTATTTCATCAAGGTGAGTTTCATAGCCCTACTTTTTACTTGTTTTATATACTTTTGGGGTGAGAACATTGCTTGTTTTAAACGAATGAACATAAGTGCTAAAACTTGATACGTTTGCCTACATGATGTCTAAGTAGCGATATCCCTAGATGCTTTAGCCCACTATCGTGAACCGTTAATTACTTTGTGTAAGCGCGAATGTTATGGATAGATATATTGGGATTTACCTCCCTATCTAATGTTGGTTGTGTGACCAAATTAGATACACTTACATTTGAGTCGTTACGAATGCTTTGGGATAGGCATTTGCTCGGGCTCTCATTATATCTTGTTGGTTGGTTAACGCTTCGGTGTCACGAGCTTAGGCGTAGGAATACAAACTTATACTATTTTGATTATAGCCATGTTTGGTTATATGCCGGTTGCCTGATTAAATCTTATGGTTCATCACACTATTTAAACTTAAACCTATGAACTCACCAACCTTTGTGTTGACGCTTTAAATAAAATGGTCGTGACTAGTGTTTGGATATTTGGAACAATATTGAAGTCCTTTGAAACGATGTTTTATTATGATCATGTGTAATTCGCTTCCGAACAAATTTTATGATTTTAATTAAATTAAAACGACTTTAAAATAGTCGTTCTTTGTATCTATGTCTTGTGATAGTCATGACCGTCGCACCCTATTGCGTTGCCTTACTCTGATAAGTTGGGGGAGTGACAGATTGGTATCAGAGCTGTAGTTATAGAGAACTAGGTTATTTTATAAACAGATTTTTATAAACGTGAGTCAAAAATTTAATTGTTGGAAAAATAATTCTAGACTATAACTAACTCAAAAATCTCCAAGAACCACTTCACTCCGCGTCTTCGATAAAAGTAAGTTGTAACTTGAATTATTCCATGTGATTTGCTATGTTAGTTTAAACTTGATTTCTACGTGTTATCAACATTAAGTATTTCCTGCCTTGTTTGAATGATCCTTATGTAAGATGTATTTATAGGAATGTGTACTAAGACCATTTTTCTTATATTTTGAAGAAAAATACCTAGCATCCTTGTTTGGATTGTTGTGCTACTAAAATGGTTTGTGCCATGTTTAATCGAACTAAGATGGTTTGTGCCATGTTTATTTGGAGTAAAGCATACACATACTTATGCTATTACGTATTTTGTTAAAAACGGTCCATTGGACTACTATGAACTATTTAAACACTTGTGTGTTTCTATATTACCCTATATCGATATACGCCGAATTAAAAATAACGCCAAAACAGTACTTGAACGCACTGATATTTAGCAATGGTTGATGATAAGTCGTGAGTAAACCCAAAAACCAAGACAATTAATCGAAAATGTTAAGGGATATAACGATACTTAGCAAGGTCTCAAGGCTGTTCTTGTTTGATTGGGTTGCGAGACTAAGTTAAGTGCCAGTCGTTATACAACTTAGGGTTTTTGATGAGTTTTCTTGTGGATGGGTAAAACTCATGAATTTACATCTTGCGTGATTAGTTTGATAGTTAGGGTATAACATATTTGATGAGTTTGTGTAGGTTTAATCAGTGTTAAATTATGTGAGTAATATCTAAAGACGAGTAAATTCACCAAAGATGTTAAGAAGTTTAACGACTAATACTTGACCTCAAGGCTGTTCTTGTTTGATTGGGTTGCGAGGCTTAGTCAAGTGCCAGTTGTAACGCAGCTTAAGATTTTTAGTGAATTTCCTCGAGGATGGATAAGACTTGCATGATCTGACAAGGTGATTACCTCATTGACATTTGACTAGTACGGTACATTAGTACCATTAGTTTGCATGGTGTGCGAACACTAAAATAATGAAAGTCGTCGTCTCTATTTTTATACAACATACGACGATAAACACTCTACACAAAGTATTACTCCTGTAATACCACAGAAAATACTATATGATGAGGAACAAATATAAGCTAGTATCACAAAAATATGAAAGCTATCTAGAAATACGCCGACACGTAAGTCGAATGCATATCAAGGAGAATTTATATAGAAAGAAATTATACAAATAGGATCTAAAAGTTCTAGCCCATTTGTTTGCAACTAAGTTGCTAAGAAGCTATTATAAATTTACAAAGTATGATATAACAACTAATATTAAGGAAGAACTCGGATTATGTCTTTTTTTTAAATTAAAGGGGTTATCGCATGTCAAAAAGTTTGAGAACCCTAGATGTGAATTGTAGTCACTTTTTAGAAATCCTAACAATGCGTGTCAAACATAACAAGTCTACAAAATGATTATGAACACACGACAGATAAAAACAAAATGAAAAACTTTGTGATGAAATTATTGTGATAGAATTAACTAGTTGATTGGATTAAACAAATTGAACAATTTTGGGGTAAAAACAAATTGACCGAAGTGTCTGAGATGTAATTAAACATGATCAAAGATCTCAAAAATTTTGTGATAGAATTGAGTGACTGATGTGGAATATTAAATAAGTTATTTTTATGAAGATCAAGTGACTGGACATCTGTCAATGTCACCACCAACAAAAATTGGGTTATGTAACTTACTTTAAAAACTTTTATTTAATTTTTTTTCAGTTATTTTTATATCTTATGAAGATTTTACTTAAGAAATGGTTTTTATCCTACAATATTTTTATATGTCGGAGAAAAATAAATCAAATAATTTTTTTTAAGAAGGAGTTTTATAGAATATTTTTGGAAAACATTATAAAAAAAATTATTAAAAAAAAATTCTTTGAAGGAACTATCCCCGAGAACTTTATTAGTAAGAATGTTAGAATTTTGATAAAACGTTTTGGAAAAATCAGTAAAGGTATTACTGACAAAAACTACATTATTGATGATGAAATGTTTTGATATAGACTATCATGCAAAGTTTTGGAAAATTGGCGTAACGACCAACTTAATGTATAAAACATCGCAACTAATGTTGAAACATTTTTAGTAAGGACTACCATGTAAAGTTTTGGAAAAATCTATTTTTACGACCAACTTGATTTGGAAGACGCAAACTATTGATAAACTTAACGAGACTTAGTACACCTAAGTATGGAAATTATTTTGTTGGTTGTTAAAAGTGAGCAATAATAACAAATAAAATGAACTATGGACTAATGTGCTGATTCTGAAAGTGAATAATGGTAACGAACAAAATGAACTATGGGCTACCAATATATAAATTACAACCTCAAATAGTTAAATTGTGATGAAAAGGAGGATGCAACCGTTGGTCCCGAGACGTACGTAGCCTGATCAACTACGTATGATCGTGGTCGAACGCGAGTATGCTCATAGTAGTCATCTTAAAAACGAAATATATTAGTACTAGAAAAAATATATTCAAGTTGCCCTATTCGCTAAAGAAAAATTTATTATGTGCTATGGACGACGAACATTTTTATACCGTCATAAGTAAAAGCGGCGAGTACGCAATACGAGTAAACCTAGTATAATTATTTCTTTTCGCCACTATTACATACAAAAGCGTATATGACACAAAATACTGAAAGTGCCACTTGTTTTTGACGACAATTAAACTCAAATAGATTAGAGTTGGATAACCGAAAACAAATTTTAGACGATAAGGAGGAGAACGAAATGTCATTTGAGTAAAATCCAAATTTAACGGATATCCGGAACTCGCCCTAACATAACCCATGTTAAAGAACAATTGGGTCAAGATAAGCGTGCTTTCGTATATAAACGGAATACCGAAACCGACCGGACAAAAATCTATTTAACGATGTTTGAGCATCACACCATACTCGTAAGCTTAAGAAATATTATATACTTTCTTCATAGAAGGAATCCGAACGAACTATGATTTAAAAATATTATAAATGGTGCACCCATTTTCCTCTCCATGAAGAAGGAGATAAACGAGGAAGAACGCAATATAAATTGATTAACTAACGAAATTATCTAATATTGAATGTCACATAAAAAGAAGAAACATCTTAACCACCATGTGTTAGGAAGTTCAGTTGTTCTAGATTTTGAGAAACCGATTCAATAACACTTTGACGCATATGCTATTTATAACTACAAGTAGGCGGTTAATGTGAACGGGATTAATCAAACTATGTGGAACGATTTTCAAATGAGCGAGGTATAGTCATCTAGACAAAAAAAATGACAATACGCAACACTTTAAGATGGAAGTAATACGCGAAACGACGCAAAAATTATTAATGAGAAAACTCACTTAACAAAACCAATATCGTCGAGAAAATTCGACATACAATAAAAGGTTTACTACTATAAGCAATAAGGAATGCTATAGAACCATGTACAAGTCGGAAGAAATTTTCGTTCGTAGTAATTTTAATCTTAGCAACAAACTAAAGAAAAACGAACGCATTGAACACCATGAAAGGAAGATAAAATTTTAATTGACCTCCTGTTTTGATAACGACATCGACGTGCTAGTTTTGAGGACAAAACTCAATTTAAGGGATTACGAATGTCACACTCGTAAATTTTGAATCTAGTTAATTTACGTGAAACGTGATGGTTCGGGTTAGACTTGTGTGTCTATTGATGCTCCCGATTGTTTACGCGTATTTTGTGTACGAATTTGAATTTTATGAATGACGTTCATAAGAATTTTTGCTCAGATAATTGTTAGTTTACCTATGTTACGTGATAAGAACTAATATTATAGAAGCCGACACTTATTTAAATCAATGTAATTTAATTAATTAGTTCGCTACGCAAATTAAATTATCCACCCAATATATTTACGACACATTAAATAGAGTTTCTATTTTCTCTTCAAAACCAAAAAATTTAGGAATTACTATTACCTAAACTGTACCTTACATACAACCATTTAACACTTACAATATCTTACAACTCCACCTCAAAAACCGGCCCCCCATGCCTCTAACGACGAGCCCCCGTCCCATCTTCTTATTTGAATGAACCTTGTACAAATACCCTTCTTAAATGGATGTACTTCATGTCCCCTCTTTGCTTCTCCAACCCAACGGACACTCACTTCCTCTTCCATATATTCCTAAAGTCTTTAAACTCATACCTAACATCTTCAAGAATTGTCAAACAAAGTACTACATCTCCCTCTCTTTTCTGCCATGAACCGCAGCCCCAACAAAATTTCCCTTCCCCATTCAAACAACAATTTCCCATAATGAACTAAGCTAGTTGATAAGCAACTAAAAGTATTTGAAAGCCTAACTAGATTTAAAGATCTCCTTACTATCAAATTTCCCTATAAATACTAGCTTAAACAACACTAGTGCTCATATTCTTCTCTTCTCCTGATTATTAGAATGGTAACATAGAACAAGAAGGAAATGACACCACAACTTCTAAACCTTGTTATCACATAAAATCCTAGATGTTCCCCACGTTCCATTGCTTTCCTTCAAACGACGGGTTGCAGTAGCGATCTTACGAGCTTTGTTACCTTTCTTTTATGTGTTCAATGAATCCGAGCAGTAGATACGCATTTTGGTTTCATCCTCAAGATGTGGTGTTCACAAGACGGTGGTTAGGGCCTGCATTCATTTGGTTCCCATCACATCACTCGTCCGTCTCGTTGTTGTGAGTTCACAGTCTTTATTCTCATTACCTTCCTTAGATCATAGGTATGCATGTATTCCTTTGTAGTATTGTGCTTGAGAAACTTCGATATCAAAAGAAACAACTTTTCATAACCAAAACACACTTACTGGTCTTATTCGAGTGCATGGGAAATCAATATAAAAACTTGGTGTATAAATAATTTGGGTTTACTACCTATTTATGTAGCGTATGAGCAGAGTTTATACCAAATTTTAGCTCTTAGAAACTTCAATTTACTATTTTAATCTTAAGATGCAATTCATGATTTTATGTACTAGGAATAGTCATGACAGGGCTGACTTTAGTGCCATATTATGACCCGTTTGACTATACCACTGGATCAATATTTGGTTAAGAACTATAGACAACATGGTAGGCTACGCATAGGAAAAAGAACGGGTTAAAACGGATATAAAACGAGTAAGTTACGAACCTTTGAAAACAAGTGATTCAACTAATTGTTACATATAACAACAGCAACAGTGAATGCATTTTAATGTTTAAACGAGTCGCAACATGACCTTTTTACGACCCACTTTTGACCCTAAAACGACTTTGCCCCTAGACGGTTAAATAACAAAAGTTGTAGACGGCCATGCCGTCTACAAGGGCATACTTTTGGTTCGATCCAAAAGTCGTTATCGAGAACCGTAGACGAGATCGAAAGTGGCTCGTTAAACACTTTTCTTTTAAAATGGTTTCATGACCCTTACTTCGAACACGATTTTAACCTATCAAACGACATCGGTTTATAAAACTCAAAACACCTACTTATTGATCACCCGGCTAGCTACTCGACGGTACTTGCGGTTTACTCCGCGAGCCACTATTGAACCCGCTATTCACGCCGAAAAACTGTCGAGATTACCTTGTTTTCGTCAAAATTGAGAAACGACGGGCTGAAAATGGAATTGACAAATTGATTTGACATGTCTCTGATTTACCCATAATGACATTTTAGTTTCCTTAAAGGAAACATGTTTCTTTTTTTAATTTTCTTTAAATTTAATATTTAATTATTTAATATATTTTAATAAAATATATAATATAATTAAAATATTTGACCCATTAAACGACTCAACTAAATAAACTGTTCCGACAACGAAATGTTAATATTGCTAAATATATTCCAATTAAATGACTACACTTTTATTATAACGTTAAACCTTCGCAAGTGTTAAAAATTATAGATTTATTTAAATAAACTCAAGCACATACTAGGGGACTAGATGCTACGTTTATTGTTATTATTCTTGTATAGTAATACACATATTATTTAATTTAGGCTACGGATTGTTTCGAGCTATTATTTCTCCATGTCTACGTTGTGCTATTTTAACCGTTGCTATTTCATCAAGGTGAGTTTCATAGCCCCACTTTTTACTTGTTTTATTTACTTTTGGGGTGAGAACATTGCTTGTTTTAAACGGATGAACATAAGTGCTAAAACTTGATACGTTTGCCTACATGATGTCTAAGTAGCGATATCCCTAGATGCTTTAGCCCACTATCGTGAACCGTTAATTACTTTGTGTAAGCGCGAATGTTATGGATAGATCTATTGGGATTGACCTCCCTATCTAATGTTGGTTGTGTGACCAAATTAGATACACTTACATTTGAGTCGTTACGAATGCTTTGGGATAGGCATTGCTCGGGCTCTCATTATATCTTGTTGGTTGGTTAACGCTTCGGTGTCACGAGCTTAGGCGTAGGAATACAAACGTATACTATTTTGATTATATCCATGTTTGGTTATATGCCGGTTGCCTGATTAAATCTTATGGTTCATCACACTATTTAAACTTAAACCTATGAACTAACCAACCTTTGTGTTGACGCTTTAGCAATGTTTTTCTCAGATATCAAGACAGAGGAGTGACGTGGTTATGCTTGGGAGATTTTTAAATAAAATGGTCGGGACTAGTGTTTGGATATTTGGAACAATATTGAAGTCCTTTGAAACGATGTTTTATTATGATCCTGTGTAATTCTCTTCCGAACAAATTTTATGATTTTAATTAAATTAAAACGACTTTAAAATAGTCGTTCTTTGTATCTATGTCTTGTGATATTCATGACCGTCGCACCCTATTGCGTTGCCTTACTCTGATAAGTTGGGGGTGTGACATGGATGACGTATTAGGGTGGTTTGGATGAAGGATGTAGGTTGCACGAGTTGAGTTGTCTAAAGCAGAGAACGCGTCAACATGTATGTTGCGTGGCTTGGACAATCATATGGAGAAAAGGGACGTAGACTATACTTCCTACGTAGATAGGAGTAGCTTAGAAAGGGCAATGTAAGGACGAAATTGGTGAAAGGGATATATAATGGGGTGGAGAAATAAGTACGACGAGAGTTGGGTAATAGTCGATAGACTAACTAATTCATCTCATATTTCAAGAGGAATGAGAAGTCACGTAGTTGAGAAGTTGGAAGGATTGCGTACGGATGTGATGGAATAAAGGGTTTTGCGTAAAAGTTAGCCAATATGTATGGAATGCATTACGAAGGAAATGGCACTGACCTATACTGATTGTTTGGGAGGCTTAGTATCGATAATCGAATGGATGAGGAGTTATAGGTGTGATGTGCCATAGGGACGAAGGGCTTGGTCTAACTGAGACAAGATGAGGAGCAATATGACCTTGAAGGTAGGACATTTTGTAGGTATAAAGGAAGTGTTGGGTATAAAAAAAATCATGAAGAAAAGTGAGAAAGAAGTGTATAGGTGCTACTAATGAGCTATCCAAATTTAATGGAAGTAGTTGTAGCATGAGTTTGGATGGCAGTTGATAGACTAACTGAGATAACCGTCCTTTTGATGATGTGTATAGATCATAAGTTGATTTGGATTGGAAGAACTAATGGATATGTGAAAGACCGTCATAGGTCACTTTGAAAGGAAATTGGAATTTTTGAGTTGTTTGGGGTACGGACTAAATGGAGTTGATGAACATGATTGGATATGAGTATATCCAGCTAACTGGAAAAGGATAGGCAAGTGAGATATTTATACAACCTTAGGAGTTACACTGATGGCATGAGTGATTGATTTAGAGGGAGTTAGGAAACTCTTTAGCGATGGCTGAGTTTTCATATAATGATAGTTATCATACTAGAAGTCGATAAATGCCATTTGAGGCACTATATGAAAGGATAGGGTGAGTTGTCCCCATTAAAGAGGCTACTAATGTGGTAATGGTGTTTGTGGACAGGATGAGAACAACAAGGGATGCTATGTTGAAAAGGAGGAAACCACTAGAGTTTCGTGACAAAGTTATGTGGGAAGTTTCACCCATAGTAACGGGTGGTATGTTTTGGTAAAATGGAAGAGTTGATCTAGAGTTTGTAGGTCCATTTATGATCTTTGGAAAGATCGGACCAGTAGCTTATGAGCATAGAATTACCTGGGGAAAGGAGTGGTATGCATGTTATATTTCGTGTATTAAGATTGGTAAATGTTGTTTGAGAATGTATATTTGCATGTACGGTTATTCGGGATTTGTTTTAATAAGGGTTTGTGTTATCAAATAGTTATTTGTGAGATTTATTGGCTGTGAGGTCAAGAGTTTGGCAATGAATTTAAATATTGTTGGTTAGTATATGTGGTAATTTGAGACTTGCACTAAAGTTCACGTGGAAATGAGAGGAGTTCATTTAGAACAAGTATCCTCAGTTGTTTGCTAATGGTATGTTTGATCCTAAGGAGTAAATCTCGGGACGAGATTTCTATTAGGAGGGAGTGATGTGACAACCGCGGTTTTGAGGTTCGTCACTTAGTTTTATTTTGTGCTAGTTACGTGTCTTTACGTGTTTATGTGCTAATTGGTGTGTATAGATTGTGGTTTGGATATCGTTTCCGGTACGGGGTACCTTGTGAGTGAAACGATGTGTGATGATTTCATGTTCATGAGCTCACATGGTAGTGACTATGAAATGAGATGGTGTTATTTAGTGGTTTACGTATACGTATATGTATTATAGAAAATCGTATTTTTACGATTTACGGTTTAGCATTTTGAGGTCTCGTATGAGGTGTTTAGTCATGTGAGTATTTTTCGGGATGGTTTTAAGTCATTTAGGACTTAAATATAAAGTTTATTTCAAATTCCAAGAGTTTTTATAAAACTGTATATTTTAGTGTCTTTTACGGTATACGCGTAAAACTGACTAGTTCTACGGTTTTGAGATTTTAGAAACTTTAGGGGCTGTAATAAATTAAGTAAATTTAAGGAAATATTAGTAAAGTAGTATTAAAAAAATAAAAAAAGGGGTGTGGGTCGGTTTGGTAGACGAATCAAAGGGAGGGGGAGAAAAAAGGAAAGTGGGCTTATACTTGAACTAGGATTTTATGCACACACTATATAAGGTTTTCTAATAAATCAAAAACATATTTTCTTTTCTCCTGGAAGCTTAAAACCGACGGCCATATACAGAGAATTAGGGTTTCATCAAAAATTTGGGGGTTTTCATAAATCAAAGGTAAAATCTTTAAACCCTTTTTAATTAAAGTGTTTTAATTCTTTCTCAATCATCTTATGATGGATTTAGGTTAGGGTTTAAATTAAAATTTGTATATTAATGATATTATAATGATTAGGTGAATTAGGGCTTGTAAATAGTGGGATTATGGGTAATTAATTAGGTTAATTTAATTAAACCCGTTTTTAAAAACTGGGCAGAATTTAGGGTCAATTGTTTTGATCATATAGGGAATTCTACAAACTCTTATTTTGCAATCCAAGTATCCCTGGAAAGTTAATTGAAGTGGCTTTCAAATGCAAGAAACAAGAACTAAATTGGAGAGGGGAAGTGCGTAAAAAACAGGTTACAACAGTCGGAGGTCAAAACAGTTTTGAAATCAGCCTGTTTTCTTTTTTATGTTTTGGGTTGTTTGGGGTACTTAGGGTTGCATTGAGACTTTCAAACGAACATGGGAGTTGGTTTATATATTATAGGAAGTATCTGCATTGGGGCTAAGATTGTGGGTTAGGGTAAGATCCCCTAAGCATAACAAACTTATTGTATGTTCAAAATCAGTAAAATCTGGATAGACAAAAGTATATATATATATATATATATATATATATATATATATATATATATATATATATATATATATATATATATATATATATATATATATATATATATATATATATATATATATATATATATATATATATATATATATATATATATATATATATATATATATATATATCAGGGCCTTAACAGTAACTTTAAGGTTGGGGAAAATAGGACGTGTTAGCTAACATATGTAAGGGCATAGGGTTCCCTTTACAGAGGTCATGGGTATGGTTAGGTGGACGTTTGGCTTATAGTTTGGAGACCCCGGGACTGTTTTGGGTAAAATGTTAACGAGACGGGTTATGAAGTAAACTAAGTTAAGGGCTTTATAGAGGGGTGTAATGACATGCTTAGAGCATATAAATGAGGTATATATATGGGAGAAGTTAGATGTCCATCATAGGTTGATGAGCCATCTTAGTGTTTGGTTCATGTTTTGATTTTGTGTTTTTGTTTGTTAGCTTTTTGCTAGTGCACGGATTATTGGGAGAAGCTCAATCAGGTGAGTTTCATAGTCCCATGTCTACTAATGATTTTGACTTCCAAATGGGATGGAAGAGACACTGTCTTGTTTTTATAAATTATGCTGTGAATGTTTTGTGTTTGGTGTTGGACTTGTGCATACTTATGTGATTAACTGCTAGTTGATTCATGATTGTTTTATGTTTTGACTTGGTACCAAGGGGATGTTGACAAGGCGGGGCCTTGGGGAGGTACATAGATGTGTGAGCATCTATGGGACCAATGGATAATGACAAGGCGAGGCCTTGGGATTGGTACATAGGTGTATAGGCGCCTATGGGACCATGGTGTTTGGTAAGGCTGGGAGCCTTGGATTTGGTTTGGTTTGTTAAATCTTGAATATTAGTTGTTAATGCATGTTTGTATCAAATTGTCCATATGTTCATTTGTTAGTGGTTGTTATTCACAGCTTATGGTTTGATTTTGGCGTTGGAGTCTAAACCTATGACTCTTACCAACTTTATGTTGACGTGTTTTAGTGTCTCTTTCAGGTGAGAATGTGGTTAAGCTTGAGAATAGAAGTGGCTAGTTTTGGAGGCATTAGGATTGCATATAGAAGGAGATCCCCGTTCCTTCTTAGTTTCTTTTGTTTGTTTAATAGTGATACTGTTGACACCTATATGTTTGCTTTGTTTATGTATTTTTTGTCTTGGGTAAGAGGTAGGACTGTTACCTACTTGCCTAGACTCATGCTTTGTTGAGATATTGTCATGACATTTGTGTCACCATTTTATGACATTTCTTATTTCATTTAGTTATCTTTATAGACACGCCATGTTGTGATGATATCCATACGTCGCGCCCCATATTCCGCCATGGTGAGGTGTGACATCAGGCAATTCAAAAATTCTAACAGTTTCATATGCACGGGTCATGCGGGTTCATCTACAATAGGAAAATGTAATTAAGGGTAACAGTTCAGTTTGCGTCTCCTCGATCAACAGTTTATTAAGTCAAAACAAGTTATAGCATGTCTCCCCCTCGCGGGTTAGTAAAAACATAAATAGTAGTGAAAGGCGAGGCTATGAGCTCACCTGAATAGTAGTGTCCGGATAAAATCACATATATCCAGATAGTATGCTCACGATAAAGTTAATTACCTAAGTAATTTAAATGGTCTCAGTATATGCATAGATGCTTCTAGATAATTAAAGTGCATGCTTATACTTGTTTTTAATATCTTGTCGTTTATTATCCGATTCGTATGTATTTATTTATACAAAATAATATACATAGTGAGTCCTTCAAGTTTCTACGATTCACATTAAAAACCCTAAAGTTTATATAAAACATTAGTTCAATTGCACCAATGTCCTCAAGTTTATAATACTTTCCGAATAAACCCCTAGGTTATAAGTTTAAGGAAATGACGGTTTTGGTCCTTACGGTTTCTATAGGTCTCGAATTAAATTAAATGGTCCTTAAACTTTCAAATAATTACTATATTAGTCCTTATAGTTTATTAAATAAATAATATTAATAAAACTTAAGTTAAATTGCTCATGAGTCCTTGGTTTTAACATAATTACCAAAACAGCCCCTAGGGCTTGTTAAACTTTCAGAAGATGGCAAGATTAGTCCTTGTGTTACAAGTGTTTAATGAAATTTTACATGATAAACATTGATCTTTGAAAATCATTTCCGGGTTCGTTAGTTAACCATTTCACAAGCTGAAAACATATTTGTATTCTCGGGTATCCCGTCTACAAGTTTTTTTCTTTAAGTTTTTCATGAAAACGCCTTTAAAGTGGGTAAAAACGGGTTCAAAGTCAATGGGTCAGAATTCAATGTTTTCATCAGCTTTTGTTGAGTTTTGGAAGTGTCTCGGACAGATTTTAAAAAGGCTGTAACTTATTCGTTACTTGTCCGTTTTTAGTGTTCTTGGTGTCTACGGAAAGCTAGCCAGGTGATTTAAAACTTCCTAGTTGGTGTCGAGGTCCAGATCTGACCCTAACATGCTCGAAAACGCAGCCAAAGTCGGTTGGTCAGCCTATGCAGTGAATGTTGTCAGTTGCTGACAGCTTTTATGTGCTAATCACAGATTTTCAAACTCAGTTTCCCGCTTCGTCATAGCTCCGTTTTGGGTGATTCAAAAGCCTACAGAAAGCTGGCTAGGTGATCTACGAAATGCCCCCATAAACAGATCTATAGTTGGGGTGATACTGGGTCTAAACGGGCTCTAAAGTGGGCTGCTCGGGCTACTATTTCACATGAAGTAACGCTTATGTTTAACTCGTTTATCCTAGCAAACGTACTCCGTTTGTGTTCAAATTTGGCAAGGATACTACTTAAGGGATAAGATAAGACCTAGCATTTTTGTTTTAGCCCAACTCGTGACTTAAGTACACGTTTCCCAAGGTGTCCGAATAACATCAGGAGGTTTAGCTACTAGTACATGTTATGTTATTGAAAAATTGTATCCAAGTTTGTATAGATCTAAGGATCTAGCAGTGGCACATATATGTGTATATGAATCTTTACAAGTTCATAGATTTAGATCTATAGTTGTTCATGATTTTATTCAAGTGTATGCCATAATATAATTTGAAAAAAGAAATAAAAAGTGGTTATAGATCTTACTTCGATTACATGAAGGATGATGAGAAACAAGTGAACCAGAGATCCACTACAAAAGTCACGTATGAACCCTAGTACACCAAGTATGCCGTGACCCATTCTTAATCTTGCTAGCTCCTTTTTGCGGCTTGATGCTCAAGTAGGAGTAAATGCTAAAAGCCATGATGATGGAGACAAGGATTTAAGGTAGTAAATGATTTTGAAAACGAATCTTGGTGTATATGCTAGCAAACCGTAACCTCAAAATGAAATGAGAGAGAGTTTGTCAATTTTGTGTTGTGTGTGTGTGATAAAACACACGGCTAAGGAGTACATGTATAGGATGGTAGAAGATTTTTTGTAGATTAGAAAGATCTTAGGAGATCATTGGAGATCTAAGGAAGATTACATGAGATATGGGAAGATCTTGTGCTAGATTTAGAGTACAATGCCTTAATTGGCAAAAATAGTATAAGTCTTATTTTTCAACATGTATGCCGAGAGAAAGAGAGATAGAAATGAGATTGTGAAATGTGTGTGAGATACACACGGTTAATATGCAACATGTAGGAGAGATAGAAGATTTTTGGAGATCTTGGATAGATTATGGAAGATATGAATGATGTCTTGTAAGGTTTTATAAGATATGGTTTTGATTTGGCTAGATTTGTCTAAGCAAAGATGAAACCTGGGAATTACGAGGATCCAAGGAAAAGTAAACTTGGTTGTTATGTTTTAAGTATAAGTCTAAGATATTGTATTAAGTCGAGTTTGTAGCTTTTGTGTCATTTAGTTGATAATGAACAAGTATTGGTTAATTGTACTAAAAGTTTATGTCTAAAATTTTTATGTATATTGTCTTAGTGCATAACATTTTTGGATAGTCATTATTAATTATAATAGATATAATTAGTAATTATTTATGCACACAAAATGTGTCTAAAAATAAATAAAAAGAAAATAGCTCTAAGATTAAAATGTCAAGTTTTTAAGCAACATAAGTAAATATATAATATTTACTATATTATGATCTTGCTTGTCAAAGGCCGATAAAAATATTATAGGATGAGTGGTAATAAGAGTAAAACCGATGACGTGTCAAAAGCCCAAATTTTGGGGTTTTACAAATACCTCCTCTAAAGTTTAGGGTTTAGAGGCGGTAACATTCCCTTCAATGCTTCTGGGCAATCCTCTTATTAAAGCTTCCATAAGTTTTTCTGTGAGAATATAACATACGACTATCCAAACACGAATAACATGATTGATTAAGGAGATGAAGATAAAACAAAAAAGAAAGATTAGATTAAGATGAGGAATAAAAGAAAACAAAGAGTATGGTGTTTTTCCTAGTGAGAGAAACTAAACATCTTTCTCTCTCTAAAACAAGAAGAATGGAAAACACACCACACATAAATGAGGGGAAAGGGCCTTTTATACTACGACTAACAAGTTTAGGAGGCCTTACTCATTTATGTGTTCAGGACTAATTCCCGTTACATAAACATTGATAACTTGAAACTCTGGACATCATTAAATAGCAATTTCCACGAGCTTCGCAATGATATATTATATGACCATCATTTTAAATACAGATAACAATCTCCCCCTAAGGGCGGTCATGTAATATGTGACTTCACTTCTTTGTTGTTGCAGACTTTGAAACTCGTTGTTGAGAGTTCCTTTAACGTTCCTTTCATGACTTGTGATCTTGGATCCTTGATCTTTTCCTTGACTTTATCTTTGAACTTTGCCATCTTGTGATCTTGTGTCTTTCCCCATACTCATTCTTTTTAGAATTGTTGAAAGTTGACTAACAATCTCCCTTGATCATCAGAGTAGCGGAAGTCTTTGTCATTAGATGTTCTTGAGCTTTCTTTATTTTTTCTTGAGTATGTGGTCTTGAATCACCACTCTTGAAATACCGCCATTGTTTGCATTCCTCCGGTTTCCTGTTATACAATACAGATATTGTACCTGTGATTAGGTAAGTTCAAAGAACTTCATTGACAGGGTTTTCGGTTGTGGTAGCTGTTCTTACTACTTGAAAATCTCGAAAGATAATTCATAGTAAAGAGTGATTCATGCAGTTTCATTCTGCTGATTAAGTCGTCAATTCATTTCCTGGAACAAGTTTGAATCAATAAAGAATCAAACCATTGTTGCTTTCCAGTTGACACAAGTATGATTCATATAGAATCTCACAAGTTACCTACCGCAGTGCTTATTGATGATGACACTGGAAGGATTTCCGTTCGTCACTATAAATACTAAGGAGTGTTACTCTGAATGTTCTGGCAAGATCATAAAGATATTGCGTCGAGACCTGGAACGAGTTTGAATCAAGAAAGAGTCAAACCACTGTTGCTTTACAGTTAACATATGTTCAATTCAAGTGAATCTTACATATGACCTACCGCTGTGTTGTTTGATGTTAACACTAGAAGGATTTCCATTCATCATTGTGAGTATTAAAGAGTATCACTCTCATTGTTTTGGCAATATCACAAGGATAGAGCGTAGGACTCTGTAAATTATCGCATGTGTTCTAATGATGAACGACAATTGATATATGGAATAGTGTCCTAATGAGATTTTCTGATGGATCTCGTTGGCTCTAGACTCTATAAGTGCACATTTATTTGGTGATCGGAGGCTGGAGCAGACTGTCACCTTTTCAATATCTACTATCTCGGAGTGAGAAAGTTGATAGAAATGAGTTGAACTCCGTGAAAATAAAACAAACTTCTTTTGAGAGAAGCTTGAGTATGCTGGAAAGGGTTGTGCATTGCATCACTGGGTCCATGATGCTTTGTCTTCAATACCAGAATCATCTAAGTGATTCTGATAGTAGATGTGCTGACCCGGTTTCTGCCTAAGTTGTACGGAGAGCTGCTTTCTTTATACTCTTTATCCTTACATTTCTTTTTCATTCTTCAACCCCTTCAATGCTTACCAAGACGTCATAACTAGCACCTTGTTTTTGATTGTTCCAGTCCTAGATTAAGTCATTAGTCGGCATTTTTCTCGTACACTCAACTACTCCATCTTTCCTAAGGACTTCTAAATTCTAATGGATTGTCCCTAGGAAGATCCCTCTGGTTCTGGTTGGATCATAGGACGAATACATAAACACCTTTTGACACCAATATCGTCGTGAATTAATGTGTTGAAGGGTATAGATATCATAACTAGAAAAACCAATTGAAAAAGCAGTCAAGGTGTTTATGAATTCAATGTTTACACCTTGAAAGTTTTCTATATCACCAAAACGCTCCCCCTACATATGTGCATCAAAAAAGGAAAGGTTTTTGCACATATTAGAAAGAGAAATCACTTATATCAAAGATCTTATCCAAAAATGAAACATTTTGATCACTATTCTCCCCCTCAAAAATTGCAAGTGTTTGAAATTTTTGAAAACTAGTGATAAAACATGGAGAGAATAATGTATCATGAAAATTTGGAACTTTATGTTTATAAAGTCTTTATACTCCCCCTCGAAAAGAAGTTCTATTTAAAATAGGGGTATATGAGCACACAAGTTTGAGAGAATTTGAAAAATTATGCTCAAAACCCAAGAAAACTTAATTTCCCGTTGTTGAGGAATAATGTACATAAATGAACATTTTTCTTTTGTTCATGAGCTTAAAACTTTGAATGTTTTGATATAAGCCCATGACCGAGAAAAATTAATTTCTCGTTGTGCAGGAGAAGTCATAGACTTTCCTTTCTTTGGGGACCGGGTTATAGTCTGACATGACTATAAGCCATTATGAGAAGAAAATAGAAAAGACATGTTTTGAAAACATTTGAACTCCCATTCGAACTTTATGTACATACCCGTGTCGTTATAGAGCGACATTTCTAAGTACGTCCATATTATCGATGCTGAGAGACATGTCGAAGAAGAATCTTTTTGGTATCTTTAAAAGATTTTTTCATTTCTTAATTCGTTGTTATAGGTTTTATATTTTTGTATTTTGATTTTCTGATAAATATATACAAGGTTACTGCTAATGTGCAAGACGTTCAAGCTCATCGGGAGTGAAACTACGCATACCAAGTCGACGAACCAAGAATTCAAATCTGTCTTGAGAAAGAGCTTTGGTGAAGATGTCGGCCAGTTGGTAGTCTGTCTTGACAAAAAACAATTTGATCATTCCTCTTTCTACGTGCTCCTTTATGAAATGGAATCGGACAGCTATGTGCTTGGTCTTGGAGTGTTGGACCGGGTTGCAAGATATGGCTATGACGGATTGTGAATCACAATAAATAGGAACTTTGTTAAAGTGAAAGCCATAATCCGTTAGTTGTGTTCTCATCCAAAGAACTTGAGCACTACACGCGGATAGAGACACATATTTTTCTTCCGCGATGGACAATGTCGTACAATCTTGATTTCTTGAGGACCAGCTCACTAGCTTCTCTCCTAAGAATTGTGCTCCACCGGAGGTGCTCTTGAATATATCATGACGCCCTGCATGGTCGACATCTGAAAACCCGGTTAGATTAAAACCAGAATCCTTCGTATACGAGAGACCCATGTTAACAGTTCCCCGGAGATAACGAAAGATCCTTTTTACCTCCTTGAGGTGCTTTTCGGTTGGCTTAGCCTGGTACCGAGCACATAAACAAGTAGCATGCACAATGTCCGATCTGCTTGAGGTTAATTATATAAGGGACCCGATCATACTTTGGTATTTCGTAGCATCTACAAATGTCCCTTTCTTATCCAAATCAAGTTTGTGTTTAGTGTCCTTTGGAGTACCAATAGCATTACAGTTTTCCATTCCAAATTTCTTTAGAACTTCGAGCACATATTTGGACTGGTGTATGAAAATAGCATGGGGGTATTGGTTAACTTAAAGACCAATAAAAAACGTCATTTTCCCCATCATCGACATTTCGAAGCGGCTTTTCATAAGGTCGAAAAATAATATGGAATATTTTGGGTTAGTAGAACCAAATATTATATCATCTACATAGACCTGAGCCACCAAGATGTCGTTGCCGTAGTGCTTGATAAACAACGTTCGATCAATGGTTCCTTTGCTGAAGTGATTTTGGAGAAGAAATGATGATAATTCGTTGTACCATGCCCTCGATGCTTGTTTCAAACCATAAATTGACTTTTTCAACTGGTAGACATGGCTTGGATGTTCGGTTTTGATGAAACCTTCAGGTTGACATACATACACATCTTCTCCTAACGGACCATGCAAGAAATCAGTCTTCACATCCATTTGGTACACAGTGAACGATTTGTGTGCAGCGTATGCCAAGAAAATCCTAATAGCTTCCATTCGAGAAACCGGGGTGAAGGACTCTGCGAAATCAATTCCCTCATGCTGTTTATAACCTCTCACAACTAACCGAGTCTTGTTTCTAATGACCTTTTGCTCTTCATCCATCTTGTTTTTGAATAACTATTTCAAGGTAAGGGGACCAATATTGTCCGGACGTGGTACTAATTCCCATACATCAAGCCAGATGAATTGATTGAGCTCTTCTTGCATAGACTCAATCCATGATGCGTCGGTTATTGCTTCTTTAACATTTGTTGGTTCCATTGTACTGACTGATAGTGCATAGATACAAATGTCACCATCGGTACGCAACTGATTTCTGGTTGAGACTGGTCGTGAGAGATTTCCAATCACTTGAACCAAAGGATGATCCTTAGTCCAATTTTGTTCATGTGGAAGTGTATGAGGAACTTGATGCGAGCTCGACGGATCCCAATATGGTATAGAAGGCTGAGTGGTACTTGTGGAAGCCGCAAATTGATTAACAAACTCATGTTCGTTGAGCGTCGCATTGTTTGCATTTTCAGCAACAATTTCATTCTGAAGATGAACATGATTAGGAATTTGCTGAGAATGTTGTTGAGTCGCGTCAACAGTCTGAGAAAGTGGTTGGAATATTTGGAGTCAATATGATTGAGGTTGACGTAGATGGTGCAAAAGAAGATGTCGTTGGTGTGGATGCAATTGGAGGTTCTTGGACTACAGTAGCAGGTGCAGCCGGGGCATTTTGAGTAACACGAAATGACGAAGAACCCTCCATATATTCATCATAAATTGGCCCAAATAATATTTCCATGTCACGTTCTGAAGGTTGTAACGATGATATTGCTGATGGTGTAAATTGAAGCGTGAGTCTTGAACTTACGTGTCTAGAAGTCTTCCCTTGAAGCTCGGGATATGAAATTCTATATTGGGAGTCCATACCCGAGAGTTCATCAAAGGTAACATTCATAGTCTCCATTACCTTTCTTGTCCTTCGATTAGAAACTTTGTAAGCACAAGCAGTTGAAGAAAAACCAATGAAGAATCCAGTATCACCTCTAGGTTCGAGTTTACCAATATCTTCAAGAACATTTTTCGAATAACATAATGCATCTAAGACATGTAGAAACGATATATCCGGTTTTCTTCCATTAATGATCTCATAAGGTGTTTTATTTAATCGGGTGTGAATAATGGAGCGGTTTTGAGTATAACATGCAGTAGCAATGACATCGGCCCAAAGAAATAACGACGCACTAGAGGAGAGGAGCATAGTCCGAGCAGCTTCAACAAGCGTACGATTCCTCCGTTCCACAAATCCATTTTGCTCTGGAGTTCTCACAGCCGAGGTTTGATGAGAAATCCCAACTTCGTCAAAATAAGCTTTGAGTTGCTGATTGGTGAATTCTGTGCCGTTATCCGTTCGTACAATGATGACAGGGGGCTTGCAGTAGCACTGATGTTTTCTTTAAGAAATTAATAATTACACCAGGAGCTTCATATTTTGAAGCAAGAAAATGAACCCATGTGTAACGAGAGTAATCATCCACAATCACTAAGACGTACCGCTTTCCATTAATGCTTTAGATTCTCATTGGGCCACACAAATCCATATGTAGGAGATGTAAACTATTCGTTAAATTTGGAACATTTTTGGGTTTGTGAGGCTTCTTCTTGCTTTTACCTTGCTCACATGATGGACAAAGATGATCTTTTGTATATTTGAACTTTGGAAGACCGGTAACGAGATCATATTTTGCAAGTTGGGTGATGGCATCAAAAATTGAGATGAGATAACCTTTGATGCCATAACAAAGACTTTGTTGAAGTGGTGCGGACCATGAGACAAATTGGAGAAGCATCATGTGGAAACCTAAGTTTCCTCGAATCTTTTAGCTACTAGGCATAGCCATTGGTCATATGATTATACAATCAAAGGGGAAAAGAACAATAACTATGTAACAAGGTGTTTGGACACAAAGACATGAATTAAAACAAATGGATTGTTAATTATATTAATAATAAACAACCACTAGACGTGTATACATTAATCCCACGTCTAGTGCAACACACGCTTTAGGTTTACATTGTATATCAAAGTTATGAATAAACCTAATACCCTTGGTTCCTTTTATAGTGTAAGGATTAGGGTTTACATGAGATATGAATGAATAAACATGTAAATCTTCTATTCAAATAAACATATACATAATATATTCTGCTTACTTATCTAAATAGAAGCTTCCAACGGCTTCTTGTCTACGTTTTTGTCAATGCTTGAATTACATGTGACAACGCTTGGATTGCACTTGACAATGCTTGCTTCTGTCAACGCCTGATTTGTTCTTGACAAGGCCTGGAATACACTTGTCAACGCTTAGACAAATGCCTTCATGTTTTCTTCGTTTTTGAGTTTCTGCCACATCAACTTTTTGACCCAACAATCTTCCCCTAGTTGATGTTGGAAAAACTCTTTGTGTATCACTTGTAAGCTGTACATCATCTTCAAATTGCTTCCCCTCAATTGTAGCATGTATGTCTTCCCCTTTTTGTCACATCAACAGGGAAGTAAACAATGTATGCAATCTTGAAGATTCTCCAAACGTAGGCTCTATGTAATGACCTTGAAGAAAAATAAATAAAATATTCTTGATGTAGAAGTAGAATAACCCAACCTTGTGTCCCATATCTTGTACTATCCACGTGACGTCGAACTTATAAGAAAACTGGAATGTATAAGTAGACCTCGATCTCTTGTCAACATTCTCATCCTTTGTGAGACACTGAGCACGATAATGTAACTCCTTCAAGTGTTATGAAAAGTCTTCGTCACCAAACATTTAGAGCACGAACAAGTTACCTTTAAAGTCCATGACTAGAAGTGCACGACTTTAAGATATGATAGAACACAAACTCGTGAAAATCTTCTTCAAACATCAAAATTACCATAAGAATTCTTCCCCTTAAGCCAACACCTCTTCATAACGAATTATAATGAAATAACATCTTCATACCATATGTAAAAGTTTCGCAACGGATAACTCTTTCACAAGGTTATCCCGATTACATAATCTAAAATATCCATCAAATTCTTCATGAATTGTTGCTAACTTACTTAAAAATCATTGACCCCTTTAAAAATATCCGAGCCATTAATATCAACTTGATATTCTAAATAAAAACGGAGATTCCATGTACCTTCGTGTGTAAATTCCTCCTTTTTGTGTGCTAAAAACATACCAATTTTCTCAAACAGCAGCTATTCTTTTTGTTGTCCAACATATTCCTTTGTCCAAGATATCAACACTGTGTGTTGTCCAATATCGGACAACACTTGTCAGCGTTTGAAAATGTATATATCGGACAACAAGTGTCAGCGCTTCCCAACAACGCTTAACTTATTCCTGTCAGCGCCAACTTTGTACCTGTCAGCGCCTGGCCATCAGCGTCTCATCCATGCCTTGTCAGCGTCACACCAACATCTATCAGCGTCTAAATAACACCCATCAGCGACAAATTGATCTAGGGTTTTATAAACCCTAAATCATGATTTTATGTGAAAAACCATAAACTGCAGTGAACTTTGACATCGAATATCTTCTTCATGAGAGCTCAGATCTAAATCCCTTCGGTGAGATCCTAGACACAAGTGTCAAGAAACTACATATCGAATTTCACGACGATCCAACGGTTAACGAAGGAGAAATCGCGTTTTTACTGTTACTATTCACTGAAAACAGCATATGACCCCTGCTGACTTTGACGCTTAATAACTTTTTCTTGGGGATAGATCTCGACAATCTCTCCAGTGGATACCTAGATATATGTGTGTAGAACACACACAAAAAATTTCGTGGCGATCCAACGGTTCAAAAAAAAGTTATGGCCATCTGAATACTGCTGCGCACACAAAAACGTCCAGAAAAACCCTAGACGGATTTTTCTTCTTTTCACCATACACGAACACCTTGTTGGTCCTAGCATCACGAGCCACGAGGCTCTGATACCAATTGTGGAAACCTAAGTTTCCTCGAATCTTTTAGCTACTAGGCATAGCCATTGTTCATATGATTATACAATCAAAGCGGAAAAGAACAATAACTATGTAACAAGGTGTTTGGACACAAAGACATGAATTAAAACAAATGGATTGTTAATTGTATTAATAATCAACAACCACTAGACGTGTATACATTAATCACACGTCTAGTGCAACACACGCTTTAGGTTTACATTGTATATCAAAGTTATGAATAAACCTAATACCCTTGGTTCCTTTTATAGTGTAAGGATTAGGGTTTACAAGAGATAGGAATGAATAAACATGTAAATCTTCTATTCAAATAAACATATACAAAATATAGTCTGCATACTTATCTAAATAGAAGCTTCCAAAGGCTTCTTGTCTACGTTTCTGTCAATGCTTGAATTGCATGTGACAACGCTTGGATTGCACTTGACAATGCTTGCTTCTGTCAACGCCTGATTTGTTCTTGACAATGCCTGGAATACACTTGTCAACGCTTAGACAAATGCCTTCATGTTTTCTTCATTTTTGAGTTTCTGCCACATCAACTTTTTGACCCAACACAACAGACATTTGAAAAAGATCAATGGTGTAACGGTTGGTGGTACGATTTCCTTTCAACAAATCAATTCCTTCAAGATCCCTTACGAAACATGTATGACTTCTAAAAGCTACCTCCAAATATGAATCACAGAATTGCCCAACCGAGAACAAGTTGTGTCCCAAGCCATCAACAAAAGAGACTCTAGTGATGATTATATTTCCCCAATGAAGATCACCATAGCCTAGAATTGCAGCAACATGATCATTTCCAAATCGAACAGTTCCCATGAATCACCAAACAAAGTTCTTGAGAAGGATTCGATTCTAGTCATATGTTTTGAACAACCCGAGTCCACGCACCAGAGACAAATTCAACAGCATGCCAATGATAAGAGAAGAAAAAATTTGGCAACTGATGAAATAGGTTCCTGTAGGGTTAGATGATAATTAAGCCTTATCACAAACCGACATTTCACTATTAGTATGAGATCTACTAGTGTCAATAACTTTGCCACTACAGTCAATATTTCTACTAGTAGGCAACCATTTAGAGGTGAATCTAGGGCTACTAGGCTTAGCAAGACTTTCTGTGGACCCTACGTGCATACTTTTTGGAACATAAACCTTAGCCTTAGGAGTGTTATGTTTTTCACTCATGGCTTGTCAATTCGGGTGTATCCACCATAATTCAAACCATACATAGTCAAACCACAATTATCATGACTGAAAGTAAAGAGACATTTATTACATTTAGCACAAATAACTTCAAATTTTTCATTCCGAATAGCAAGTTTAAAGTCATTACATTCATATGAATTAAGTTTCTGATTATGATTAAAAAGCGGTAAATTCCTACGATGTTCTTCTACTTCCACATTATTGATCCTAAGGCAACTACTTCTAGAGGCAAAAGGGACCCTATCATTCCTTATATTGCTCGTAGGTTGTGGCCTTCTTCTCTTAGAGTAGTTGTTTATTCCTGTAGAAGAAGATACACGACTGTTAGAATTAGCACTTTTTAAATCGATGACATGTGGTTGAGATATAGTGGTCGGTTTAGTCCTAATGCTTGCTTTACGTTGTTTGCTAGGCACATAGATATCTACCCTAGGTTTAGAGGAAGGAATAACGCGAAACATTCCTGGGGCAATCACATCAGCTTTCGTTCCAGCAACCTTGGGAAATGGTGTTACAGTAATACGAGTAGTTTTCGAGGTTGCTGGTTTCTTAATCATAGTATTCACAATCGTGCTAGGCTCAGAAGTCTTATCTTTTAACAAGGCCTTTAACTTACAGTTTTCAAAGATTTTACCGATTAGTTTCTGATAAACAGACTTAACGTGTTCTACAGCCCGCTTATAAGAAACAACTTCAGATTCTAAATCTGTAATCTTAGCCTTAAGCTTCTTAACATTCCCATCACTAGCATTTTCTAACCCAGAGGAATCCAAATTTTTTCCCTTAACCCCTCCTAACTGAGCCTGCACCGTGCGATAGTTTGTTGCATTTCATTGTGAGTTTTATCGTACGAAATTTTGTCATATTTGCATTCATCACATTTTTTGACAAATTTATTCCAAAGATCGGTAAATTCTTTATCCTTTTTAATGACATAAGATTGCATTTTCTCTTTCGTACGGTCAAGCTCAGTTTGGAGGGTTTCGTTATTTGACACAGAGGTATTTAACGCAGCGGGGCTACTATCAACACTATCACTTGCTTTAGAGAGACGTTCAAGATCGTTCTCCAAAACTTTAATTTTATCAAGAGATTCATCAGCCTCCTTCGCCAAAGATTTAAAGTCTTCAACAAAGTTAGCTGCTTCTTTTAGAAAAGCGTTTTCAAAATTGCTTATCCTGGCATCAACTTGATTAATAATCGGATTAATATCATTTTGAAGAATTTTCTAAACCTCAATCTGAACGGGTGATGTAAAATTTCCTCTAGTAATTTTGGAATTAACAACACGTTTAAGAATGACAAAGTTATCTTTTAGTTCGTTTAGAAATCGTCGTGCAACACTCGGTTTAGGAGGGTCATCCGAAAATTCCTCACTTTGTATCAAAGACAATTCAGTACTAGTTTTAGACCGAACAAAAATTGTTAAAGGATTAATTTTCGGATAATAAACCGGTGTGATTTCTCTATTAAGCTTTTACAAATGTAAGCGACTCTCCTCGGCAATTTCAGCGATTTCTTCCGAATCACACACAACAGGGGATCATGCTTATCGAGCAACATATTACCATTATATAAACTTGGTTGGGTGGCCTGAGCTTGCTTAAGACATTCAGGATTAGGAGGAAGAGGACAGCCTAAAGCCAATTTGTAACGGGTGTGATACATCTCATTCACTTTGGGGACGAGCATGTTAATAGTTTGCATAGATTGACCACGTTTTATTAACAAGTTGTCTAATTCCCTAATCCTATCCTGAGCAATGCAAATATCCTCAAGAAGCCTATCTTCTCGAATTTTGAAATCATGTTTCAGCTTTTTCCTTTCTTCTTTAAGATCAGAAATTATAGATTGTTCATTTAAAAGTTGTTTATTAAGAGAGGTGATTTCATCATTCAATCGCTTATATGTTTTGCACTACTTAAATGTAAAGCATTTAATTTCTTAGTCGTACATTTTTCTTGATAAACAGATGTTTCATGAGCTTGTTCAAGTTCTTTAATTTTATCATGATGAATTTTAAAACCTTTCTCCCTTTCCTTATGTCCCGCAAGCTCAGTGATCAATTTGGCATTAGTTTATCTAAACTTATTATTGGCCACCTTGACAAGATCAATATCCTTAGCAAGCTTATCGAATAATGATTTATAATATGCATGCGTCTCGTCAGGAAGGGTTGTAGGCTGGGCGACTTGATCTACACTAAGGTCCACACATGGCTCATTTGAAATAATATAACTATTATTCGTTTGATTAAAGCTTCCATAAGTTTTTCAATATTAGGCACCATATTAGGACATAATAATGCCAATTCTTGAAATCTTCGGATATAGGCTTTAAAATTATTCTCCTTTACTGCCAGACTATAGAATTCTTCCTCCATCTTTCTAATCTCATTGCCAAGACAATACTTCTTAATCAGCAGATTCTTGAATTCACTCTAGGGAGTCGGATAGGCTTGTTCTATTCCGATTGGTTGAGCATAAGCATCCACCAAGACAAAGCTTCCTCAATCTGCATACCCATAGCAAATTTCACTTTACAATTTTCAGCACACTCACTGTAAACAAATACTGATTCAGTTCTCTCGAACCAGCGATAAGTCTAGCAGCTCCTTCAGATTCTTTATAGTTAAAAGGCTGATAATTCATGAAGTCCTTGTAAGTACATTTCTTTGCCACATGAACTTCTCTTTGGGAAGCATTTCCATTACTTGAACTAGCTATATTGGCAGCTTGTGCTTGCAAAGCTACAGTTACACTCTCAGCAACCAATTCTCTTATTTCTTATGGTGTCATATTTACAGTTGCAGATGTTGTTGATCTCGTATGACCCTCAACATTTACAAAATAAAGCTAGATAAGAATGATATCGTTGTTTAGATATTCATACACTCGAGTACAGAATCAATTTAACATATCATAAGACGACGAAAACTTCTAATTCTTTCGACAAATTTCTAAATGACGATTCATAATACGAATAACGATAGAGGCAAAAATAAAAATGGGACAACAAGAATTTTGAGAACAAAAGCACACTTCTTTATTTGTTAACAACTCGTTGTTCATATTTACACGACAAGCTTCTCTTTTACATTAAGAAAAAATCTGTACATATTTTACAAACTGAAACTAAATTCCTAAGCTTAATTTATCATCTTAATCTCCTCAATCCAATCCAAGATATATCATGAATCAGATTGTTGAGTTGTCTTAAGATCATCGATGAGAGTCTCTAGATTAAGCCCAGTCCTTCTTTCAGTTTAGAGTTCTCGTGATCCAATCTTCCATACTCACTTCATATTGGTGCATTCTTTTGCTCACTTTAATATTATGGCGTCGAGTAACGTCCAATTTATATTCCAACTGACTAAGATGCTCTTGAATTTCCTTCATTCCTTTCATAAGGTTCTTGACACTCCTTTCCATCCTTCTTTTTTTATCATACAACAACGAAAGGGATAAAAATCTTATAAGATGCTCTTATAGTTTTTATAATATAATAATATGAGATATGGTACTAAAGGGATAAAAATCTTACACTCGCGCTAGTGATGGCTGATGAACTTGAAATTAAAAAACTTAGTTATTGTTTAAGAAAAATCTTGATTATCTATAATCGTAAGCTCTTATACCAATCTGTAACACCCCTATTTTTATCATACATCAACGAAAGCTAATCTAGGGTATTAATTTCAAGGTATTATAGTCACAATAATAGAAAAATGCTCAAAGAAACATTTTATGACCAGAGCAAACGGTGTCACGGCGAGGGGCCCTCGCCGGTCTGAGGTGGCATCCTCGCCGGTGCTCGCCGTGACACCGACCCCCCCTTCGCCGCTCCCTATTCGCCAAACTTCAACGAGATGAAAAGGAGAGATTTGTGGGCCCCACCTGCAAATATATCCGTTAGACAACGGTTTAAATTTTTTTTTTATTTTTTTATAACTTTTTTTTTATAAATACCACTTATTTTTATCTTAAGACACATACACACAACAAACACTTTCAATCAAATCTTTTCACAAAAACTTTCAATCAAACATTCAAAAAATGAGTACCTCGTCTGATTATTCCAATCCGTCCAATCTCGAAGATATGGAAGAATACGAAATGGTGATGCAGATTAACAAAGATGAAGAAGATGAAGTTCAGCAGCATAGTAGATACATTTGGCATGAACGTGAAGTCGCCGAACAACGTTGAATGGAGGATTATTTTAGTCCAAATCCGAAATATACGGAGGAAACGTTCAGAAAACGATATCGCATGAGACGGGAACTATTTTTGGAAATAGTTGAAGGTATTGAAACTTATTGTGCAACAAATAATCCTTTACCCAAGCACTTTCACTTTTTTACTATTCGATATGATGCTACGTGTATGAAAAGTATGAGTGTCATCTTGAAATGCACATCCGCCCTTCGCCAATTGGCAAATGCCATAGTGGCGGATGTGGTAGATGAGTACTTGCAAATGGGGAACATTGTGCGCGCGATTGTCTGGACTTTTTTTGTATGTGTGTTATAGATTTGTATCAGCCCGAGTTTTTAAGAAAGCCTAACCCAACTGACGTTCAAAGGTTGTACAACGCACATAATACGATTCATGGGTTTCCGGGGATGCTAGGTAGCCTTGATTGTATGCATTGGGAATGAGTGAATTGTCCCAAAGGGTGGCACGGGCAATTTGGGAGAGGTGATAAAAAACACCCAACCATCATTCTAGAAGCTGTTGCATCATACGATTTGTGGATTTGGCATGCATTTTTCGGGGTTGCAGGTGCGAATAATGATATTACCGTGCTGCATCATTCACCGTTGTTCGACGACCTTTTGGCTGACAACGAACCAGTGGCACCGTATATTGTAAACGGACAGCAATTCGAAAGAGGGTACTACCTTACAGATGGTATTTACCCTCAATGGTCATGTTTTGTTAAGTCATTCAGCCAAGCATGCGATGACAAAATCGCTCTATTTAAACGGCGTCAGGAAAGTGCCCAGAAAGATATTGAAAGGGCATTTGGTGTCCTACAAGGACGATGGGGTATAATTGCTCAACCGGCGCGTGCTTGGACTGTGAACATGCTACGCAGAATCATGTACACGTGCATCATTTTGCATAACATGATTTTGAAGAATCAAAGGTTTGCAATATCCGAAGCAGCTGAAATGTACATCCCTCCTGGGAACCATTTGTTACGGTCATGGGTCGAGCGATGTGCAATCCGTCGCAGGAAACAAAGAGAACTCTGAGATAGAGAAGTACATTCAAGCCTTCAACGGAATCTCATTGAGCATCTCTGGGCACAAGAGCAACCATGAATAATCGTCCGTATTTTATATCGTATTTTTTTTCGTATTGTGTTTTTTTTCGTATTTGTACTTTTTTTAAGTATTTGTATTTTTATTTGAAGTATTTGCAATTTTTAATTTTATGAAATGAATTTTTAATTTGTGTGAAAAATGAAAAAAGAAATAAAATGGTGAGTGGTAGGACCCAAGTGAAAATGAGAGGGACTAGTTGTGAGTGAGGGGGTGTTTAGTTGGTTTTTTGTTTTGGTTAATTGAGATGATGTAACGATTAGGTGGCACAAGTTAAGAGGGGAATCCTCTTCGTGACACCTTTTACTCTAAAAGAACAAATATTTGTAAAATGTAATAATTTCTTTGTATAATAACTTATAAAAATTAGTTCGTGCAAACACGGAGTTCCTTTGAAAAAAATGGCCTTTTCTTGTTCTATCATAAACCAACATCACTCCATACCTACACATTTGTACTATTATGTTTTTGCCTATAAGAGGAGGTGTATGAGTACTCACCACTGTACACGGGTACCGATTGATTAAACAACTTCAACAGTGAAGTGACTTTAGGAAGAAATAAACTTTGAGAGGAAAAAAGAACATTAAATTCAAGACCATAAATAAAATACTAAAATCAAGACTTTAAAAAAGACACTTTTGGAAATAACCATGTTACCTTCACATAACACTAGGTTTTTTTTTCGTATTCTTTCCACCCTGACGTGGACCCGTGATTGGATGTACACCATTACCAAACAATATGAAAATGCATACGGGTGCATATGGCAATACATTACGGAGTAATATATCTGGCAACAAAGCCATATCGAGAGTCACCAGCTTTGACCTCATTTAAACATGTTTTTTAATGCAGCTAGAGTAGTATATGTAAGAGATGCAATCCCATCTATGAAATTCCAAGTATAAGCACAATGTCATCTTCTCAAAGCCTCACAATACTCTTATTCTTATCTCTTGTAACAATTTCTTTTGCTGCTTTAGATCCAAATAAACTACCCAAAAACACTGCTGCCATTCACTTTCCCATTCGAAAAAATGATACTAGTCTTCAATACTACACCACCTTTGAGATTGGACAGTCACATACCATGGTTGATGCATTAATTGATCTTGGGGCTGAATCTGTTTGGTTTGATTGCAGGTCATACGTTTCATCTACGTATAAACGAGCATCATGTGGTTCAAACAGATGTCAGAATGCCAAGGGGTCTGTATGTGTAGGGTGCAACTCAACTCCTAGACCAGGGTGTTCCAACAACACCTGCGGTGTCTTTGCTTACAACCCCTTCCGAGAATATTTGACCGCTCAAGAACTTGGTGAGGATACAATGTGGGCAACATCAACAGATGGACGCTTTGTTTTGACATTTTACGAGGCACCAAAATTCCAGTTCTCTTGCGCAGACGCTGATATTATACAAGGCTTACCAGGTGATGATACAATAGGTTTGGCTGGGCTCGCAAGAACTCAAGTTTCATTGGCTTCTCAAATATCATCTTCATTCAACATAGCTCCAAAATTTGCTCTTTGTTTGCCATCATCGTCTGAAAATGGACTAGGGGACATATTTGTTGGTGGAGGTCCATATTACATGCCACCTAGTCTTCAAGATCAGTCTTTGTCACTCGTAAGGACCCCACTCGTTGTCAATCCAGTAAGCACCGCTCCAGTTTCTTCTGAGGGATCTCCTTCCGACGAGTATTTCATCAGTGTCCAAGACATTGAAATCAGCGGTAAACGTGTGTCATTTAATTCATCTTTGCTATCTTTCGATAAAAATGGAGTTGGGGGAACCAAGATTAGCACTATTGCACCTTATACCACTTTACATGCATCGATCTATAAGCGTCTGGTTAAGGATTATGTGAAGGCAGCGGATCTGAAGAAAATCAAAAGGGTAACATCTGTTGCCCCATTTGGAGCATGCTTTGATTCAAGGACCGCTCCAAAGACCACAACTGGACCAGGGGTTCCAGATATCGACATAGTTTTGCCAGGGAATGCGGTATTGGTTAGATTGAAACTGTCTGGTTCAAACTTAATGGTGGAAGTTAAGAAGAATGTGATCTGCCTTGCCATTATTGATGGAGGAGCTGAGCCGAGAACATCTATTGTCTTAGGTGGGCATCAACTAGAGAATCGTCTTCTAGAGTTCGATTTAAGTACATCAAGACTTGGCTTCACCCCCTCTCTTCTGCTTTCGAACACAAGCTGCTCCCATTTCAGGCTATTTTAAACTAATATCCATGGACTTTATTTCCCTTCCAAATTTCTGGATTTCGAGATCAGCGTGATTTTTTATAGCATGTGTTATCTTAACTTGTTTTTTGTATTCCAAGAATCATGTATGGCGTCAAGAGAGAATCATAATTAATAGACATTTCTAAAGATATGCAGAATCTTGGTGCCATAATTAGCGCATGCTTCCATAAACCATTAACAATTACGTAAGGTTTTCAAATCCTTGTAAATGTGCTTGAGTTTAGTCTTGATATGGTTTTAATTACCAACATATCTGTAGAATAATATCAATCAAGCCATTTATCTGCAAATGTTCTAACTTAAATTAATTTTTGACATTTAACAAATTGCAATGAAGTTATGTTATCTGATTAATCGGTATCCACGGAGGATACACGTGAATACAGTGAATTATTAGTATATTTTAGTGTTAGTGGTAGTTCAAAAAAAAATAGTGTTAGTGGATTTTCAAGAAAGTTTTAAATTGATATCTGAAAAACTTCGACCGAGAGAATCATTTTGAATAGAAAAATTAAGTAATGCACACATGCTAAATATACACGATAAAACAAATATTGTGCGCTTAATTAGTTCACCTTTTCTTTCTGCTCTTAAACACAGGCACCTTCATTTCAGGCTATTAGTTCGGAATTTCTGCTGGTTCAAGATATGTTAATGACTAAATGTTGAAGCGATATACACGGGGAAGCATGAACTAACGATTACAAAATATCTACTCTTCTGACTTATTTGCAAGGTGCATATTGATGGAAAATTGATTATTTTTTTTTTAACCGTGATTTCTAACTCATTGGCCGATTAATCCACAGGGTTTGAGCCTACCGTCACACAGACTTAAACCAGGTAAAGCCCTCCATTTTCAAGAGGTTGGCGTGGCCACTTCAAATTTGTTTGCACCTAGCAGGAATTGAAACTTGAGACCTCACACACTTTGGAGTGATAGCCACAAATCATTTTGCCACTAGCAAGGTTGCACCGAAACGGGAACGGAACGGGGATACGGGAACGATACGGGAACGGGAATCGGCAAAAATAAAGAAATCAAGATACGGGATCGGCATGGATACGGCAATAAAAATATATAAAAAAATAAATATATCATAGAAAATTCAAAATAAATATTAATTGATGTAAATTCTAAATTTCAAATTACCGACGTCGATTGATTGGTGAATCGTTGATGTTGAATAATATGATATTGTCGTTATGTATTTATACTAATTAGCAGCCCATACAAACCCTACAAAAAAAACAGGCCAATAAATGGGCTAAACATGCAGATCCGTTCCAGAATCGGTCAAGATTCGATCCCATGATTTGGGAGTCGGTCAAGATTCGATCCTCAGCTGAATCGCCAGCGATCCCGCTCCCGAGGCGATCCCAAACGGGCACGGCACCCTTAGAGGCAATCCCGTGCTTCATAGGCCACTAGGCCACCCTTGGTTGGTTTTGCGCCAACACCTACGTGCGCGCGCAGGGGGTGCATATTTCATGATTTCTGGGCTAAAATGAGTATTGAGCTTCTGAACTTGTGCGAGCCCACGCGACCTGCGGACACGAATGTAGCTCTGAAAGTTCGCCTGTAGGCTATTTCTTTGCTGCCAAATTCGAGTTTGGTTTCCAGAATATATTCTGTATATCTATTTAAGGAATAGATTTAGACTTTGTATATAAGTTATAACAGTATATATTGTGTATATAGAATATATGAAAATCGTGTGTTTCTTTTAATTGATTTGCATGTCATTTTATTTTAGGAGCAAATATTTTGTCTTGGTGACAAGGCATGAATTGGTTATAAAAGAAATTCTCCTTATTCGGTTTTAGACACAGCAAAAACGTATCTCCATTACTTCAATATTTCAGCAGTTTTTCCGATCAGAAACGAAGAAGGCTTCCGTGATCTTTCAGGCAAGTTTTTCTAGTCCGGTTGTACAACATCTTTGGACGTTGTACCATGGGAAAAAGAAAACAAATCTATTTTAAGAGAATCGTGTTAAACACGACCCTCGTCTCCTTCTATATTGCTTTCATTAATTTTGTTCTTCAGTTTTTGTCATTTAATATTCTTTTAATTCACATCTGTAATTCGTTTTGTATTAATAAAAGTATACATTTTTCCGTACACATATAATTAGGTTACAGACATTTTTGCATTACAATTCAAGAATTAGTTTATAATCATTAAGGCGAGTCATTGGTGCTAATGGAGCTTGCTAATAGTACTAGTTAAAGGCATGTTCCATGATTACATATGTTTCTTAATTAGTAAATTGTCATGATTGTAATCGTTTTTGAAATCTTCATCAAGAATGAAAATGAAATGAAATGAAAATAAGAAAGAAAGAAACTGCGTGAAATTGTGTGATTATCTCATTGATTGAATTGATGAAAATGTAATAGAATTTTAAATATATACAAAGGAGGTAAAGAATAATCTTACAAACTATTTACAACATTAGTCCATACAAACTATTTTCCTGAAATCTCTTGAACACTCCTCTTTAAGTGGAGAGTTAAAATCTTGAGAAACTCCAACTTTGATAGAAGTTTATTGTGTTGATACACAGTAACAACATTGGTGAAAACATCAGCCAGTTGTGATTTAGTGTGAAAATAAGAAGGTTTGATAACTCCTCCTTTAAGTTGATCCCTCACATAGTGACAATCAACCTCTTATGATGTATAGTCCCTAGTCGGGTCATGAGCCTGACCCACGGGTACTACCCGTATCCAATCCATCACGTGTGGGCTAAACAGACAGCGCCTAGGACCCACAAGGCCCATTAGGCCATTGTCGCACACGACTTCATGATATCCGCACTTTGACCGCACGTGGTGGAGTCAAACAGAATCATAATTCAATAAGGACTATAATTCTCCTAAGACAAAGGGATTTACACTCTCTTTATTTAATTGATAAGGATCTCGGTGTATATGGTAGTTATCCCTTACTTAGGACTAAAGGATCGAGAAGCCCAACTAGAGTTTCACCAAGTATAAGAGGAACCCTTTGGTTCAACCAAAGGGACGATTAACACAATCCCTAAACCCTCACCGATTATCTCAACTAAACCGATTACTTATTCTCACGCCAGAGTCTAATCGTGGAAAATTATCCCACGGTAAGCCTAACGGTGTTTGTTCTTTAGTGTGAAGGGTCTTCGTGTAAGAGCCTGAGTCCTTAATACCCGAATTAAGCCTAATTCGGGTCAGGCGTGGTCCATCTAACTTTTGTATCAACAACCTCAATGTGCTTAGTTCTAGCATGAAATACAAGATTTGCAGCTATGTACAAAGCTTCATGATTATCACAAAACAAGTCAACAAAATTTAGATCCTTAATTCCAAGATCTTTGAGTAAACTAACCAACCTAGTAACCTCACAACATGTCAATTCCATAGCCCTATACTAAGCTTCAGTAAAAGATCTAGAGACCACAACTTCTTTTTTAGGCTTCCAACTAATTGATGAATCTCCCAAAAAAATACAATATCTAGTAGTAGACCTTCTTGTCATAGGACAACTTGTCCAATCTAAATCACAATAAGCCTTAAGCTACACAACTGAATTTCTTGCCAACAAAATACCTTTACCAAGAGAATTTAGCAAATACCTCAACAAATGTTTCACAACTTAAGTTAGAGATTGCATAAACTGACTCAATAATTTCATAGTGTAACAAATTTTTGGTCTTGTAACTATCAAGTAAACTGACTTTCCAATGAATTTCCTGTACACTTCTGGATTAGGTAAATGCGAACCTATATCAGCTTGCAGTTTAAGATTTGGATCCATTTGAAGTTTATAAGGTTTGTTATGTAGAACTCCCCTTTCTTTATGAAGCTCTTTGGTGTACTTATGTTGCGAGATAAAGATACCTTCTAAGCCAAACAAATAATTCAAGTCACCCAAGTATTTCATGTGAAAAATAGAATTCAACTAAGACTTGAGCTTTCTTATCTCAGATGAATCATTTCTAGTGATAAGAAGATCATCCATATAAACTAACACATCTGTGAGATTAAACCCTTCACTCCTTACAAACAAAGAATAGTCTGTCTTGGACCGAGTATATCCTATATTAATCAAAGCAGAAGACAATTTAGAAAACCACTATCCCGGTTCTTGTTTTAGCCCATACAATGAATTCTTTAGTCTGCACACCACATTTGACCCAAGCTTTGCATCAGCAGAAACACTCTTTCCTTTTCTAATTTCCTTTTCCATCGTTACCAACAGGTGGTTTCGTGTATTCTTCTTCAACTAATTTTCCATGAAGAAAAGCATCAGAAACATCCATTTTACATGTTTCTCAGTCATTTACAACTGCAATAGCTAACAAAGATCTTATTGTTACCTTTTTGTAACAAGTGCAAAGGTCTCTTGATAGTCAGTACATGGCCTTTGTCTATTACCTTGAACCTTCAATCTTGCCTATTGTCTTTCTAAAGTTCCATCAGCCTTGAGTTTAGTCTTATGTAACCAATGTGATGCATTAACCTTTTTTTCTTCTGGCAAGACAACAAGCTCACAAGTGCCATTTTCATCTAAGGATTTCAGCTCTAAATCCATTGCATTACACCAACCAGGATCAACAACAACATCATTGAAGCTATTAGTATCCTTTAGAGTCAACGAAGCAGTTACAAAATCTTGAAAATCAGGTAGAAAGGGTGTTTGGTTTACCACATTAGCTTTAGGCGTATGAGTGAGAACAAAATATTTGAATTTATTAGGCAAGGTTGTGGTTCTACTTGATTTTCTAGCGGGTTAAACAACATAATGACTTTGAGATGATTGAGAATGATTTTGTGAAGAATCTAAAGATGTCTTAGGAACAATTTTAGGTGGTGCTTCAATATTAGTATTCACTTCTATAGAAATAGGTACTTCATTAGCCACCACAAACTCATCAAACACTTCTTCAAAATTAGAATTATGATGAAATTGACAAGGAAAAGTAGTTGGTAAAGGTTGTAGAAATTATTGAATACTATTGGACTCATATGGAAACACTATTTCATGAAAAACTACATATCTTGAGACAAATGTGTAGTGAGTTAACAAGTTGTAAAAGTTGTAACTTTATGATGTGGAGGATAACCAAGAAAAACACAAGCAACACCTCTAGGATCAAACATATCAGCTACTCTTGAAGGATTGTTGAGCATTTCCAAACACCCAAACACTCCTAAAGTATCATAGACAGGCTTCTTCTTGAGCAGAACTTCATAAGGAGTAGCATTACCAATAATATAAGAAGGAATTTTGTTTAGCAAATAGGTTGTAGTAACTACATAATCACCCCATAACATGAGAGGTATCTTAGAATGAAACATAAATGCCCTAGTTGTGTCCTAAATATGTATGTTTTCTCTCTACTCTTCCATTTTGTTGTGGCATATCAACATAAGATGTCTGATACACAATTCCCAAACTTTCTAAATAAGGTCCAAATTATCTTTTCAAAATCTATAATGCATTATCAGATCTCACAACCTTAACTTGCTTCTCAAATTGAGTATTCACAAACTTGAGAAAATATTTAGAGCCATAAAAGAGTCTAATTTCTATTCCAACAAATAAAAAATAAATCATAGTACCTCTACTACAATCATCAACTATAGTGAGAAAGTACCTAAACTTAACATTAGTTAGAACTTTATAAGGACATGCCTATGTGAATCATCTCAAATATGTCATTACTCTGTAAATCACTTAAAGAGTATGTCAACTTAGTAAATTTAGCCATAGGAAAAGTTAAACAAGTATCTAAATGAGATCTAGATAATGAAACATGGAAAGCATTCATAGCTTTGAGTTTACTGTCAGATACAAGATACAAGACCTAATCTATGATGCCACAAACCATAACTATTCTATGCTCCTTTATTCTTAAATTTCAAACAACTAAAAGCAGACAAAGAATTTTTTTGTAAAGAAGACTGAACCAACTTTGAAAAAACTGAATCCACTTTACCACGTTAACAAGACGATAAAGTACTTCCTTCTTATTACCCAGTCTTGCCACCTTCCTTGTTGTTAAGTCTTGAACAACACAGAACTTTGGGTAAAAAGAAACAAGAAATTGACTATCTTCAGTCAATTTAAGCATAGACAACAAACTAAATTTAAAAGATGGCACTACTAACACATCTTTTAGTACAATGTCATTATTTAATTTCACTTTTCCTACATGTGAAATAATTGAAGTCTCACCATTTGGCATTTTAATTTGTGGTTTATAGTCAATTGATAAGGGTGAAAAACACTCTCTGACTCAGGTGTCCTATGATCAGAGGCACTAGTATCATAAATTTAATCATCTAACACTTCTAACTTATCCAATTGACTACTTAAACAAGCCATACGTGCAACAAACTGATGGTCAATCTCTTCGACAGTAGCATTGAACATACTCATTTATTGCACATTCTTCGTCAACTGTTCAAATTGTTATGGAATAAAACCAATGTTCCCACTCTCTACATGAGCAGCTATTCTTGGTACAAAATTAGCCCATCCTTGAGCCTGAACTGGTCTTGTCTGCATGACTTGTTGGGAATTACCTTTGAACTTAACATGCAATAGTGGATAACCAACCTTCTCCTAACATCTGTCTGGTGGATGCCACTTATAACCATAGGTAGAACATTTTTTCTTTACCACAATACCCTTACTTAATAAAGCAGATGATACATAACTACTAGATGATGCTTTAAACAACAATCTTTGTGATTCCTCTTGCTGCATCATAGAACAAGAAACTTCAACATTAGACAAAGGGTTAATCATCAAGATTTAACTTCTTTGATGACTAAACTGCCTACTCAACCCATTCAAGAACTGAAATAACCGTTGATCGTCCTTTTGCTTATTCAAAGCAGTTAGAAAGACAGACACTTCTGGTGTAGCAACAGTGATAATAGGCAAGATATTGATATTATCCAATTCTTCCCAAACACACTTCATCTTTGTATGACACTCACCCACATAACAATTGCCTTAAAGAATTTCATAAGTGTCCTTATCCAACTTATACTTTCTTGAACCATCACTCAAAGAAAACCTTTTCTCTAATTGTTGCCATATTTTACTTGTAGTCCCCACAAACATGATAGATCTTGCAATTGATTCACTCACATCACCCATTAATCAACATATTACCATATTATAACATGTATCCCAAACGCTTAAAGATTATGATCTATTCAAGAACGTGCTACAGTACCCTTTACAAACCCCTACTTTCTTTTGGTAGATAAACCAATCTCAAGAGCTCTTTTACAAGCCCTGTAATTTTGCGCATTAGTCAATTTCTCAAGAACAATTAACAAACTATGACCATCACTAGGATGTAGATACAAAAAGTTTTGAAATAGAGCAAGAGGAGTGACATCATTATTTCCAGGTGTTTTCATTGTTAAAGAATCAAGAACTTAACAAACAGAGTTAACAAAATGCCGAAACACAAGAATTAGATCTGTTACAACATGAAACACATGTTATTGTAACATAAATAAAAGATTAACAAACAAGTAAAAAGAATATCAAAACTCTATTAATGGTTGCTTTGATACCATGTGAAGTTTTAGAATTTAAGAATGAAAATGAAATGAAATGAAAGAAAGAAAGAAACTGTATGAAATTCTATGATTATCTCATTGATTGAATTGGTGAAAATGTAACAAAGTTTTAAATAAATACAAGGGATGGAAAGAATAATCTAACAAAATATTTACAACATTAGTCCCTATATTTGTTTTTGTTTCATGAATTAACCCTTATCTCAAGCACATATACATCGACAAAAACTCAAACAAAAGACAAGTTATATTTGTATGCAGAAACGCGGAAAGGATCTAAACCTATGAGATCGTCGTATCAGATTACTGGTAATATACGAACTATGAGGAATGATTTATGTACTATACATCAAAATACTAGTGACATTGTGCTTAAAGCTTAAAAATCAAATTGAAATTTAACTTTTTAAGTCACTGACATATGTCTATGGCTCTTCCAGTGCTAATCAGACACAAATGGGTGTTTGAGACGCTAATGGTTATATGTGGGATACATACCATTAAAACAAAACCCATTCTAGTAGTGTTCTTATAAGATACGACTTATATCTTGTTTGATTATTTCTCAACATTAATAAGCATGATTATTTAGTTTAATTCTTTGTGATCAAAATACAAATAGAACAAACATAAAAATTAGATATTAAGATATTATTTAGTACATATAAAGGGAGAGCTAATATTACAACTAATAAAGTAACATGGAGTTTAACATATTAATAGTACTGATTAAGTTGAGAGTAAGCTTTAGCTATGTTACAAGCCCGTAGTAACTAGTCTTTATCTTATATTACATGATAGAGATTGATAAAAAAACGATATGGATAGTCCTCCAAAATCATTTGTAAGGTTATTATGATGTCAATCACTATACACCAATTTATTAAAATGTTTTTATTTTTTATTTTATTAGATTTTGAAGTAAGAACAATGCGTATGATTTATTTACTTCAAGAACTTATGTTTCTTTGTTATGAGTATTACGATAAGCGCAAGAAGCAAACCTGTCCAACTTTAATAAATGAGATTAAAGCCCATGATGTCCAATTCATAGTCAAACCCTGTCAGTTTAGGAAGCCATTTCATTTGGATAACTCTAGGTGATCTCTGGTTAGACACCTACGAGACCTTACTTTGCATTGATTTTACTTACATCTAACAGAACTTGTTGAGCTTCGATTTCATGAGCTTAGAGCAATCGTAATTACATAATTTTATATATGACGTTGTATGTATGTTATAATGTTTATATATACTTGAAATATAGCGGACCACCATTAACTATTCAACTAAACTTATGAATTCACTATGTGTATGTTGACGTTTAAGCATGTTTATCTGAGGTCCTTGATACTTTGGTATGCTACATATGCTTAAAGACCATGGTCGTGTCCAATGCTAAGAATCCTGCATGGATTTTTATCTTACTTAGTAGTTGATTGTATTGAAACCTAGTATTTGCTTCCGCATTGAGTTAAACATTTGGAATTATTTAAACGCTTTTATTTTTAGGGCAATTTCATATTTCGCTTACTTTTTTTGAAATTTCATATATACTCAAACATACATTAAAAATATTATATATTATTCATTCTATACTTGTATTTTGGGTATATATGAAATTAAACACAAAAGTAGATATATGAAATTATTCTTCATTTTTAAATTAAATCAACGGTGTACTTTTAAAACAACTCATATTTAGGTCGTTCTCTTTCTTCTTGTACTCTTGTGTTTTACATACGACTCTCGAAACTTGCCATCTGATGCGTATATTTTGGGGTGTTACATTGTAGGTATAGAAAAATCAGGATGTGATATAGGCATTTATTCTTCATCTTTTTCATAAACTAGCTAAAAAGTAAATCTTTTGAAATGAAACTTACCCTCTTTAAAGATCACATCTCTGCCATAAAACACTTTCTTTGTCTGCAAATCATAGAGCTTATAACCCTTTTGTCAAGGAGGATAACATATTAGTACATACGTTTCCCTTGGTTTCAAACTTATCCTTATGGGGCTTAGCTATATATGGAAACATAACATAAGAAACCTACAGTTATGAGAGGTTTTCCTAAGATGGAAAAATGCTATGTAACATTTCAAAATGATTCTTCCAATATAGGATCTTCATAGGCATATTATGAATCAAATAGGTGGAATTAAGGTAACAATCTCCCGAGAACTTATTTGTTGAATTGGCATGTAGCTTAATAGCTCTTATAGTATCTAATAAATGTATTGTAAAACCCGTAAATAAAATCTTCGAATATTAAATACGCGTAGTCTGAAATTTAAATTTAATTAAACGTTAACATTAAATACCCAGTCTCAGTTTTATTTAAATATTACAATAAAATAATTATTCATAAAATAATTTTAAGTTTTAGAAAACATTACGTATGTATCGTATGTATTATTATTATACAAAAAAGAGTATTATGTTTCAGAAAATTTAAAACACGAGAAATATACAAAAGTACACGATAAAATATTAAGTCGAAAACAAATGAAACATATGTTTACAATAAGGGTGGCGGTTTTTAGTAGAAACAAGGGAAACAATACGGGCTTTGAGCCCGGCCAATTGTACACACAAACACAGGAAACACCAAAAGGAGTTATTCACTTGCATTTTTACAAAACAGAAAAACAAAACTAGGGTTGGGTAACCCTTTGTTGTGCCGCCGACTAAAGAACACAAACAAGGGAGATTCATGCTAAAGTTTCAATAGTGATTCGCGTTGATCATCATTTCTTTACCAATCTATTAACGGTATCAACATTCTTCTTTTAATTCCGTGTTATATCACGAATCAGTGTATATATAATCTAAACTATTGGGTTTTTAACAGTTAAACATGAAATAATAATCAAGGGTGTCGTGTTTTGGGGGATTCAGGAAAAATTGAGACCAATTGGTCTCTGTGGCTGTTGTTGCTGGCCAGTCGTGACCCACACAGGGGCGGTGTGGTGTTTGTTCATCAGCCACAGCCAACACAAACCCCAAACAGGGGTAATAGATCATTAAGGGGGTGTTTGGAATCAATATTAGTGGGTTAAATAACTCAACACGAGGTGTTTGTTTGAACTAGTGGGAACCACTACATTAGTAGTGGAACATAAACAAAAAACAGTGGGAACTTTAACATGAAAACAGTGGTAACAATGGGAGCAGTGGGAACCAATTCACAAGCTGTAGCAACTGGCACTAGGCCAGTGGCTACTGCTGGGTGATGTCAGTAGCAGGGGGAGCCACGACGTGTCGTGGTGGGCCCGGTTTATTTTACCAGAGACATGGGTGTCTCGGGGAAGGCTTTTAGCATGGGTTTTTGGGATAACTAGTAATTATAAACGCGAGGAAATTAATTATATTAATTAAATCATTTTATAAGGAGTTTTATAAATAGATTTATTAAATTGTTGATTTATTAATTTAATTAGTTAAATTAAATCGATATTGTTTTATCTTTTTAATTATTTTAAAACGTGTGATTTAATTAATATTTTAAAAGAAACAAATTTAGAAACCTTTCTAATTTAGAAACTTTCTATTTGTAGCTGGTTACTAATTATAGTAATATTATAATATCGGGATACACATTATTCCGTTATCAGTAGTACAGGAATACATTAACCACTAATATTATAGAACCATCAGATTTATTAATTTATACACAAACAGTAATACAAAAATAAATAATTAAACTAAGAACAGTTAAGATCGGTAAAATAAACAGATATCAGTCAACTTATTCGCGCCCTTTTATTCATGTAGCTCACGTGAAATCAGAGTAGACCTTATGTCAGTTGATCTCAGTCGATTACTGGAGACGAGGTACGGATTTTCCGTCCTTTAGTAAGGACTTCTATCTATGCATGATTAGAATTCCCCGTCTGCAGCCAAATGTTTTCCCAGTATATGTTATAAGTTTTATCAGTAATCATTTTAATAACTAAGTTAAATTGCCTGAGCTTTATGTACAAGCATGACCAGTTATATACTAGTTACGGAGGTACCGTAACCATGACATTAGAGGCACCGGTGTCATGACTCCTCTATGGGGGAGTGATATCTCGCAGCGTCCCATTTATTTCAGCTTGGCCATTTTATCAGTATTATCAGCACTGCGTATGGGTGCATCCTAGGCTACCAGTTTACAGCTTATCAGGTGAATGTGGTTGTGCTCTACATCCTTCACAAAGTTGATCCCTCCACCGAGCACATTATTTAGAGGTCACCCCTCTACAACATGACGAGGTCACCCCTCCATGTATTCATGCAGACGTTGTTACATCACATGACCAACATGACCTCTTGGCATTTAAAATACAGTAATTGCATGTTTTCAGGTATATCAGATAATAATTCAGCTTTACTATTATAAACTAGACTTTTCAGAAACATATACAGTTTTCCACTGCACTTTACTTATTAGTTTCATAGCTTCAGGATTTGTTATCTGTTCATTTCACTACATTCTTATCATGCTTTATATCCGTTCGCTGGGCGTTATGCTCGGCCGTAGTTTCCTTTCATGTTCCAAAAGACAGGTACACAGGGACGCTATTAGGATTTCTGAGAGTGTACGTACATTGGATGGGAGCTATCCAGACTCCTTTACTTTATGTACTTATACATTACTTTGGTTGTTTAGACATCGTTTCGTCCTTTCATTCAGTACTTAATCTTTTATATTTGAGCTTATGTTCGGACTACCGATGTTTGATTCCGGTATTTCTGTTATGGTCAGTTAATGTTTTTTAAGACATTTGCCTTGCATGCTTTGATGACACGCCATAAGTACACGTAACGGTCCACTTATCCAAGTAGGGTGTTACAATTATGGTATCAGAGCGCAAGGTTTGACCTGTAGGCTCTAAAACTTTACATGTGACTAGTGGGTAGTCACTAAGAACTTCATGTATTATGGCGTTGTTATCTTTCATGTTTCTCATGCATTTCATCAGTCGATTTTCTAAATTTTGACTAAGTAAAAGGTTGCTACAGGACTGGCCATATTTAGCCGCATGTGCTTTTCTGCGAATTTTGTTTTGGTGAACCGATCCATAGGCGTTCACCCTTTCCCGTTCAGATTTTATATAGATAAACCGACCTATAGGCGTTCATCCTTACTCATGTCAGATTCATGTTTCAGTCAATTGTCATTTTGTGAACTGACCATAGGCGTTCACCAGTATCCATGTCATATTTCGTTGACTATGCCTTCATGAACTACCTCATGTATATTTCAGATTTATTATTTCATGTTTCTAACAAGTTAATCATGTTATCCTCTTTAAACTTTCAGATGCCACCAGACGCAATAATGAGAATGAGGTTACAGCCGCTGCTATTGCTACAGCTGTTCAAGCAGCTGTGCAAGCCATGCTACCTCAGATTCAGGATGAGATTCGACCTGAGTACCAAAACGGACCTCAACACAATAACAACCCTCCTCCTCCACCACCTGCCACTTTAGCTATCTGGTTAGAGAGGTTTAATAAACAGAAACCCTGATCCTTTGAACAGACAGTTACCTCAACGGACGCAGAGAACTGGATCTCTCATATAGAGAAAATATTTGAGGCCATGGATTATGGGGATGCTTTCAAGGTCAGGCTAGCTATGTACAAGTTGGAGGGACACGCCCTGCATTGGTGGAAGTCTTACAAACTGACCAATGGTGGAGATGATTGGGTACTCACATTGACTTGGACACAGTTCAAGGCGATATTCTATTACTAGTTTTTCCCTCATGCGGAGCAGGAAAAACTGAAGACGGACTTCCACTCCATCCGGCAGAAGGTTGGAGAGGACAGTATGGAATTCATGCAGTGATATCTCAGGTTGGTTGGATTCGTAGGAGCGGCTGCAGGTACTGAGTAGGAGTAGGCGAAACACTTTTGCTGGGCTTTTCACTCTTGGACTGCGGATAGACTTATTAGTGTCACGTTCACTAACGTGTCGCAGGTAGATAATGCAGCTCGTGATGTAGAGATGCTTCTTGAGAGGGATGAGCTCGAGAATGTAGAGCGTCCTGAGAAGAGGTATATCTCATTCAGCAGACTTAAACAATTTAACTCTTAAAATTACTTGTTAATATATATCATGCAATATCCAACTATAATCTTGCAGACACAGAGGAGGGGACTGATCCCAATCGGCTACTCCATAGCAGAACTATAGAAACCACGGTCAGTCTTATGACCGTGATCGTTCAGATAGGAGAGGCGGTGGTGATAACTACCGTGGCAGCTCAAATTCATTTGGAAACCACAAGTGATTCTTGAAGTTTCACAGTACCAAAACCTCGTGTAAAAACAAATTCTAACTTTCAGTGTGTCAACAGAGATGCTGGACAGGGGCGTGACCAAAACTACAGAGGTTAGCAGTCTGCCCGACCAGCAAATTCTGGTAATTTAATTTTCAGCTAAACAACCTTATTCCAGTTATGTCATCATGATCGTGACACTTGTACATCTTCTTAAATCAGGTTCACAGCAAAACAGAGTTACTTCTACGTGTTGGGAATAAATGTATGAGTGTTAGTTCCCCCTTCTGGTTGGTAAGAGTTCCCCCTGCTAGAGTAAGTTCCCCTTGCTGAATAACAAAGGCAGGGGGATTGGTCCCCCTGCCGAAAGTCAAAGACCCCGCTACTAAGATAAACTTGGAAGAGATTATGACGCGTTCCAGTTACTACTCCAAGATAGTTTCTGAGTTTGTTAGTAGTGATCTTGTACGTGAGTCCTTGTGCTATAAAAGGACTCACTAGGTTGTCATGTAAGATACATCTTTCTCTGTTCATTTCATTTCACACTTTAATGTTGTATAACCCTAATACCACTATTGGGTATTCGTATATCCTTGATATATTAAAGTTTAACGTTTGATCTTAATATTTGTTCTTGTGCTAAACACTATATTCCGCATCTTGTTTAGTTACTTTGTATTGCAAAGTTTCTCTAGTGTTAGATTGAATTTATTCTTTCTAACATAACCCTTAAACAATCTAAGGTTTAAGATCTGAGTTTGGGATCAACAAGTGGTATCAGAGCTTGTTGAGAAACTTTGATTAAACCAAGAACAAAACATCTCTCACAACCAACATCAACCATGTCTTCAGATTCTCACTCATCCTTAAACAACAACAACTCTCTCAAACTACCTATTCTGGATCCTGAAAACTTTGAATTATAGGAATTCAGGATTCAACAATATCTCAAGATGGAACACTATGTTCTATGGGAGATAATAGAGTTTGGTGATCAATTCTCCAAAACTATAACAGTTGAAGAAAAAGTTAAGGGAGAGGCTGGTGGTGAAAGCTCCAAGGGTGACAGCAAGAAGAAATCTGCTTCTCTTACTGACAAGGAGATACTAGCAAGAAGGCATGATGTCAGAGCTCACAGTTCTTTGCTGTTGGCTCTACCAGATAGACATCAGCTAAGGTTCAGAAAGTATAAGACGGCTAAAGAACTTTGGGAAGCTATAGGTAAAACATTTGGAGGGAATGAGGCTACAAAGAAGAAGAAAAAGAATCAAATGCTTGACCAATTTGCTTCTTTCAAAGCAATTGGTGATGAAGCAATTGGTGCTATCTACAATAGGCTTCAAGATCTGGTTGCTCAGTTGGAGTTCTTTGACATAGAAGTGACAAGAGAACAGGTGAATACAAGATTCCTCAACAGCCTTCAGAAAGAATGGTTTGTCTACAAAGCCATTTGGCAAAATAGGGATGACATAGATGATAAGAACATTGATGAAATATATAATAACCTGAAAGTTTTTGAGCCAGTAGTCAATGAGATGAAGTCATCAGGAACCATCCCTACTAATTCAAATGGATTTGTTGATTCCCCTGCTAATATAGCCTTCATATCTCACAGTAGTGGAATCTCCAAAGGCAGTGGGATTGAAGTTTCCCCTACTACCCATTCCCTTGCTGCAAGATCTGGATCATCTTATGATGAAGAAAGGCCTGCAACATTCAGTCTTGACACTGCTTGTGCTTTCATAGCATCCCAAGGATCACAAGGATCTACTGTGTTACATGAAGATCTGAATCAAAGCAGTAAGCAAGGACTGGAGGAGATGGACATCATGTGGAACATGGCTCTACTCAGCATGAGGGGCAATAGATTTTACAAGAAGTGTGGGAAGAAGATTTCCATCAATCCTTCTGATGTAGATGGATTTGACAAATCAAAGGTGGAGTGCTACAACTGTGGCAAGAGAGGTCACTGTTGGAAATATGTTTTACGTATTAGAAAGGTTCGGTCACTCCAACAATAGACATAGTAGAAGCTCATAGTTTAGTTTATTTTACATTTATTAAACAAAGCCCAAACCGAGCCCAAGTGTTGTATGGGTCGGCGACCCAATATGTAAACCAAGCCCACTTTGTGGACTTGGTATAAAAGCCCTCTCCTTTGATGGAGAGAGTGTGGTTTCATTAATATTACACATAGTTCCATTACTTTCTCTCTCTCGAGTGTGTGTGAAATCTACCATCTTTCTATCTCTTTCTCTCTCTAGAATATACATAGATTTACAATATCTAACAAATGGTATCAAGAGCCATGGGATGATTGTATTGTTTATGTGTTTGTGTTCTTGATTTTGTGTTTATTTTGATCCTAAATCAATTGATCCAAAACTTTTTTTGTGTTTTTATGGTTTAATCTTGATACAAATCATCTACATAGTTGTGGTAGAGATTTAGTGTTGTTATTTTGGTTAAAATCACAAAATTTTTGGGTGTTTGGATCAATTTTTAGCATAAAAATTCGTTCGTGGTTTGAGATCAGAGAAACAAGAGAAGAAGTCGGCTAAAGCAGTTAAGTTTCAGATAAGGGTTTTGTTATTCCTAAAAAGTAAGTTTCGGAAAGGGTTTTTGATTTATTCCGAATAAGTGTTTTTCGGAAAAGGGTTTTGAATTCCGAAGAAATTTTATCTGAAAGAGTATTACGAAAAAGTGGTTTTATCCGAAGAAGTATTCCGTAAAAGTGGTTTTGTCCGAAGAAGCAGCATTCCGAAAAAGGCAAGTTTATCCGAATTTGATATGTTTTTCCGAAATACCTGTTTTTCCCGAAAATACATTTTTATCCGAAAACTTAAGCTTTATCCGAAAACACCATTTATTCCGAAGAAAGCCGTTTATTCCGAAGAAAGCTATTTATTCCGAAGAAAGCCATTTATTCCGAAGAAATCCATTTATTCCGAGAACAGGTACTTTATCCGAAGATGTTCATTTTTTCTGAAAACTTTGCAATATTCCGAAAATCCTGCCATTATCCGAAAAAGGTCATTTATCCGAAAATTTGCAGTTTATCCGAATTAGTTCCGTTATCCGAATTCTTGGATTTATCCGAATTAGTGTATTTATCCGAAGACTTGTACTTTACCCGAATTAGGGCACTTTATCCGAAAAGCTTGCAACTTATCCGAATACCTTATTTTTTCCGAAGTTCCCACTTATTCTGAATATCCTAAGTTTTTCATCCAGAAAATTTTCGAACTCGTGAGTTTTTTAGTTTGCTTTGGAATTTTTGGTTTATCGTGAACATATCTTAGGGGATTTTAACATTGTTTCTCGACTTCATCACACGAAATCAAACACATTTACTTTCTCTCATTGTTCGATCCAAAGTTGTAAATCTTCTATTATCGAAATGGAGTACACATCTCTCACGGATAAGTCCATCCTCTCGGGTACAGATAATCGTCCACCAATGTTAGTGAAGACTATGTACGAGGATTGGGATTCCCGAATGGAACTTTATATGTTGAACAAATAAAATGGACATCTCATTTGGGCATCGGTGCTCAATGGACCATTAGTTTATGGTACTGTGACGGAAGGTTCTGTTACTCGTTCTCGCACAACGGGTGAATTAACTGGAGATGATAAGATTCAAGATAAGTGTGATAAACAAGCTACAAATATCATTCTACAAGCTCTTCCTCCAGATGTCTACAAACTCGTCAGTAAACATAAAGTTGCCAAAGAGTTATGGGATAGATTCGTGTTTTAATGCAATGCACCTCGTTAACTAGACAAGAACGAGAGTGTAAGCTATATGATATGTTTGATAAGTTTGTCTATGTTCCCGGGAAGACTCTCAATGATTACTACTTGAGATTTAATTTATTGTTGAATGAGCTCAACATTTATGGCATGGCAATTCCGACATTTCAGTTAAACACCAAGTATTTGAATACTCTTCCTTCTGAATGGAGCACGTACGTGACGACTGTTAAATTGGCTAAGGATTTGCATCAAACCAACGTGGATCAACTTCAAGCTTTTCTTCAACAACACGAAGGCCATGTGATTGAGGCTCGGTTGTCAACACCACAAGTTCGTGATCCACTTGCCATGTATGCTTCTCAACAAAATGACCCCCCAAAACATGGCTTACACTTATCAACAACCATCATACTTGCAGCAGCAACCACAACACACCTATCAGCAACCACATCAACCATCTTATCAATCACTAATGATGCCACAGCAAACATTTCAACAAAGTGTTCTTCAACAGCCTTATCTACAGCAACCAACACATCAGGCATCACCATCACAAGCTATGACTTCTCCAATGGGCTATACTCCTCAACAAGTATATTTTCCAACTGAAGCACCACAAACACAAGCCTTCTACTCCAATGAACTTCCACCACTTCAAGCACCGGTCTTTACTCCAAATGATACACCTACTGATGTCTTAAACAATCTCACTGCCTACTTGTCAAAACTTGTTGCAACTAGAGGATTTACAGCAACGAACAATCAGCTCTGCACTTCTTCAAATCTTCGCCAACAAGCCACTATTCAAGATGGACAAGTGACGGTCCAATCCATTCAGGGAAGGCAAAATTCATAAGGACCCACTACAAGGACCGTGAACGCTCAAGCTGTGAATTCTCAAGCTAGTGGAAATGGAAGCACTGTTGGTCCTCAAAAGGTTGTGACTTGCTACAATTGTCGAGGACAAGGTCATATGGCCAGGTAATGCATTCAGCCGAAAAGGAGAAGGGATGCAACGTGGTTTCGTGAGAAGATGTATTTGGTCGATGCTCAGTCTAAGGGAAAGATTTTGGATACAAAGGAGTTTGCATTTCTTGCAGACCCAGGGGCAGCAGATAATGAAGGCATTGTAGTTGTTTCTACTTCTAATGTAGTATATCAAGCGGATGATCTTGATGCATATGATTCGGATTGTGATGACATTCACACACCCTAAACTTCTCTCATTGCTAATATCTCTCACTACGGTTCTAATGTCGTTAGTGAGGTACCAACCACATCTAATACATCTAATACTGTTCATGATTATCCACATCAAGTTGAGCATGAGAATGACAACCTCAAACAGCATTCGGGAATTAGTAACTCAAATGATTTGGTATCCAAACCAACAAATTTGAGTGAACCTCAACCAAATGCTACGACGGGTATGGAATCTTATGATCAACATGATTTGGTTATGGTGCCTAAACATATTATTGATGACATGAATGTGGCCGTCCTACAAACCGTAGATTTAAATTCCAATCTAACCGCTGATCTTGCGCTGTATAAGGAAAAGGTCAAAACTTTTGAAATGGTCCCTCAAGCAGAGAAAATAAATTATTCTGAATTTGACCAATTTTGTTTTGAAAATATTGAACACTTAAAAGAAATAGAATCATTAAAAGCTAATCTTTCCAATGAATTAAAAGAAAAGGAGTCGGTTGTAAATGATTTTCAGAAACTTAAACTGGATTTCGAAACTCTCGAGTCTAAAAAGTTTGAATCAGAAATTAATGCTACCAAACTTCTTAAATTCAAGGAACAACCGCTTTTAAAACTATACGCTTCCACAGAAAAGGTTCATTTTTTAACTAAGTCGTTTAAAGAACTAGAACTTAAGCGTCTTCAAGATTTACCACCTAATCTCGGTTATGCAAAACAAGCTCAGGAATATATTCCTTGTCTTTATGATGTAACCCTAATTTGCAAATCGAAAGAAGCACCTTATGTTCGTAGTACTGAGGAGACACAGTCACTTGCGGAAGAAACTCGATCTAAAATGCTTTCAAAATTCCATAAGCTTGATTATGTTCAACATAAAAAAGATCAATTTAATAAAAAGACACGTATTCGATTACAAAAGGAATTATCTCAATTATCAACTGTTGTGCCCCAAAGGTTGTCAAATGAAAACCTTCCTAGTACGTCTCCTACACTTGTCAAAAAGGATTTAACTAAGTTAATTCCATCGACAAGTAAGTTGTCAGACAGCTTAGATGCATTGCACCAAAACTTTGCCGATTTTGACAAGGTCATTAAGAAACGTACGACGGCTTCGGCCATAACGGAAGGTGAATGTAATTTTGAGCAGACTAGAGCTGCGTTTCGAGACGAAATTTTTCCGTTTGTAAACAATATTAAAGCTTGTTTTAGCAATATTGATCAAGATTTGGTTTTGGAAATTGATGAAGTTAAACGTGTTTTCAATGAAATGGATGATGCTTATGAAAACGGTTTAATTGAAATAGAACGAATTTCACGTCAAAATGATCAGCTTCTTAATCAAGTGATGTCGCATGATATTGTTTCCGTATGTGTGAATAATAGTGTTGATAATGTTGTGTATAATGTTGAATATGTGGATAATGTGGTAGCTAGTACTTGTCACAAATCTGACGCTGAATTTTTAAAGCTTCAAGATTCTTATACTTTGCTTTTAAAACGTTTTGATGAGATTCAAAAACATGGTATTTCACTTGAATTTGAAAATCAATCTATAAAGGAGATTTTTGAAACACCACAGTGTCAGCCAAGTGACAAGGTTGCTAAAGTATTGCCAATAGACATAGAGAAATCTAAGGAGATTAACTGTGTGCAAGTACTTGAGGCCGCTGAGATTTTTAAACTTGATCTAGATAATCGAGTTTCCAAGATTTTATCCAAAGTTGATAACTTAAAACAGAAAAATACACGACTCTTCGATTCAGTAAAGCCCGCATGTGCTAATAACACTGCACAGAATCAATCATTGATTTAACGATTGAATCGAAAGTCGGTGGAAATATTTGATTTGAGGGAACAAATTTGTGATAAAAATCTGACTTTGGTTGAGTTAAAGGAAACACTTCGTACCCTAAAAGGTAAGAATGTTGTGGATAACGCAACCACCGTCTCAGCATTGTCCTCTAGTACGATCAAAAGGAACCTTATCGTCGTCACAACATTTAACAAGGGCCCAAGGACTAAACCATCTCAAACATTGGTCACTAAAGATAAGTCAAAATCAAAAACAGCTTCTAATATTCCCGTGTTGCTTTCTATAGGAGTAAACACCACTACCAAGGCACATGAAGAATGATAGGATCTTGCCCTCATCTAGTAGTCAAGTGAAAAAGAAAGTAGAAGCCCACCCTAGGAATGTTATTTCTGTTTTAAATAAAAAGAATCATGTAGCTAAACCTAAAGGCTCTGCGGTTGTGCAGTGTTCTAAGCCTATTTTGAATTCTAATTTGAAATGTTGGATTTGTAATGAATGTCTGTTTTCTAGTCGTCATGATTCTTGCCTAATTGACCATGTGAATGAGATGAATGCCCGTAAAAATGGTTTAGAATGGAAACCGACTGGGAAAGTGTTACCCCAAGTTTGCAAGATGTGGCGTCCCACTGGTAGAACTTTCACTATAGTAGGAAATGTGTGCCCTTTAACTAGGATCACTCCCACTACAGCGAAGAAAGCGTGCCCTTTAACTAGGAGTACCAAGGCTACCAAAACACAAGCGTGTCCTTTAACTAGGAACACCGACACTACTGTAGGAATCAAGTGCCCTTTAAATAGGTCTACTCCCACTGTAGTGCCCACTAATAATCCAAAACCTAAGAAAGTTGGAAAAATAAACCTGTTATTGGTAAAACTTACATTAGAAAAAGCTAGAAACCTAAGGATAACTCAAATGTTAGCAATTTTGATAATTCTGTATCTGTATCTGTTAACACTCCGGAACAAATAGTTTCCAATGCATTGTCTACTGTTGTTGATGAAAACAGGTGGTCCAAATTGTTCTTTGGTATTTGGACTCTAGTTGCTCTAAGCATATGACCGGAGATCGCTCTCAGCTCAGAAATTTCGTCAGCAAGTTTCTTGATACGGTTCGATTTAGAAATGATCATATTTCAAAGATAATGGGTTATGATGAATATCATATTGGGAATGTTATTATTTCAAGAGTGTATTATGTGGAAGGATTCGGTCACAACTTATTTTTTGTGGGACAATTTTGTGATTCAAACCTAGAAGTTGCTTTTCGCGAGCATACCTGCTTCATTCGTAATTTGGAAGGGGTAGATTTATTGAAAGGTACTCGAGGGAATAATTTGTATACTTTGTCTCTACAAGATATGATGACCGCTTCTCCCGTATGTCTTTTCTCCAAAGCATCGAAGACTAAGTCATGGTTATGGCATCGACGATTATCTCATCTTAACTTTGACGCTATTAATCATTTGGGGAAAAACGAACTTGTTCGTGGTCTTCCTAAACTTACATTTTACAAGGATCATTTGTGTTTCGCGTGTATAATTGGGAAAAGCACTAAGAAATCATACAAACCCAAGACTGAAGACACCAACCAAGAGAAACTTTATTTGTTGCATATGGATCTTTGTGGGCCAATGCGTGTTGAAAGTCTTGGTGGTAAAAAGTACATCCTCGTCATGGTGGATGATTACTCTTGGTTTACATGGGTGAAATTTCTTGCAACAAAATATGAGGCACCTAAAATTATCATCGAATTTCTCAAGATGATTCATGTGCGTCTCAACGCTACTGTCCGACGCATTCGTATAGATAATGGAACCGAATTTGTGAATCAAACCTTGCGTAAGTATTATGAAGAAGTTGGTATATCTCATGAAACATCTGTTGCTCGCACTCCACAACAAAGCGGTGTCGTTGAACGGCGAAATTGCACACTTATGGAAGTTGCTCGAACGATGTTAATTTACGCAAAGGCTCCATTATTTTTATGGGAAGAAGCAGTATCTACAGTAGTTTACACCCAAAACCGGTCACTAATTCGAAAACGCCATGGTAAAACACCGTATGAGCTTCTACATGGTAAAGTACCAGATTTATCATATCTTCATGTATTTGGTTCTCTTTGCTATCCAAATAATGATGGTGACAATTTGGAAAAACTTCAACCAAAGGGTGATATTGGTATTTTCATTGGTTTTGCACCCGCAAAGAAAGCATACCGAATCTACAATCGTAATTCTTGCAAGATCCTCAAAACTATGAATGTCGATTTTGATGCGCTGACAGCAATGGCTTCTAAGCAAAGCAGCTTTGAACCCGCACTTCATGAAATGGGACCCATTAACATTAGCTATGGTCTTGTCCCAAATAACCCTTCTTCATCATCATTTACGCCATCTTCTAGGAATGAATAGGATACGCTGTTTCAACCGTTCTTTTATGAATTCTTTACTCCTCCAAGTATTGTTGCTCCAGAACCTGAGGTCATAGCTCCAGTTACCGAAGTTGTAGCTCTAGCAACCGAAGCACAATCAGATACGTCTGCACCTACTATTGGTCAAGATATACCTCATCAAGTAATTCTCAACCAACACCCGAATCAACTACCCATGTCATGCTTGTTGATGATGAAGAGGATGATGATGATCACGATTTGGAATTTGCTCAAATGTATGAACTTCCATTCTTTGGTGTACCAATTCTCGACCATAATCAAGCTGGGTCGTCCGTCTCAGAGGAAGCTCCTACTACGGTCTACTCCAATCCACGAATTCGTGAACATGACAGCAAGTGGACAAAGGATCATCTTATATATTCTATTATTTGTGACCCTATTCGTCCAGTACCCACACGAATTTAGCTACAAGAAAGCGCAATGTTTTGTCATTTTGATGCTTTTCTCAATGAAGTTGAACCTAAGACGTGGCAACAAGCATTTACCCAATCTTGTTGGATAGAAGCTATGCAAGAAGAACTTAATGAATTTATACGTCTTGATGTATGGGAACTTTTCCCATGCCCGGATCAAGTGCAGTTACTCACTTTGAAATGGGTTTACAAGGTGAAACTCGACGAGTTAGGCGGAATATTGAAGAATAAAGCTCGACTAGTAGCTCGTGGATACAAGAAGTTATTGGGCATCGACTTTATGGAATCATTTGCACCTGTTGCCCGTTTGGAAGCTATTAGACTATTCCTAGCTTATGCAGGCCATATGAATATGATCGTCTATCAGATGGATGTGAAGACGACATTTCTTAATGGTGAAATCAAGGAACAGGTCTATGTTCAACAGCCGGATGGTTTGTGAATTCTAAATATCCTAATCACGTGTACAAGCTTAAGAAGGCTCTTTATAAGTTGAAGCAAGCTCTACGCGCGTGGTATGATCTATTGTCACAATTCCTCATTACACAAGGCTTCGCTAAAGGCAAGGTGGATCGCACGTTGTTTATTCAGAAACAAGGTAAAGATATGATTATGGTAAAAATATATGTTGATGATATGATATTTGCTGCCTCGACCCAAATCTTATCCGATGAGTTTGGGACACTCTTGTCTTCCAAGTTTAAGATGTCAATGATGGGCAAGGTATCATTCTTCTTAGGTCTTCAGATATCTCAGAGTCCCAGAGGCATCTTTATCAATCAATCCAAGTATGCCCTTGAATCACTAAAGAAGTATAAGATGGAATCTTGTGACCCCGTGGATACCCCAATGGTGGAACGAACTAAGCTAGATGCATATCCACATGGGATTGCCATTGATCCGACACTTTATCGTGGAATGATCGGTACCCTTCTGTATATCACAGCTAGTCGACCTGATCTTCAATTGCTATATGTATGTGTGCTCGGTACCAAACTAGGCCGACTGAGTTACACTTAGCTACTGTTAAACGGATCTTTCGATATCTTAAAGAAACCATTAATCGGGGACTTTGGTACTCAAAGGACTCTTCGGTTGCACTCATGGCATATACAGATGCGGATTACGCGGGTTGTCAAGATACAAGGCATAGCACAAGTGGAACTTTGCAACTACTAGGAGATCGACTAATCAGTTGGGCATCGAAAAGGCAGAAAAGCGCTGCAATTTCAAGTACGGAAGCAGAATACATAGCTATGTCCGTTTGTTGTGCTCAAATTCTTTGGATGAGATCACATATAACCGACTATGGTCTAGGTTTCAACAAAATTCCGATGTACTGCGACAACAAGAGTGCAATTGCCTTATACTGCAACAATGTTCAATTCTCCCGGTCGAAGCATATTGACATTCACTACCACTTTATCAAGGAGCAAGTGGAAATGGAGTGATAGAGCTTTACTTTGTCTGATCTGAGTATCAATTGGCGGATATTTTCACGAAGGCTTTATATCGCGCTCGAATTGAATTTTTGGCCGATAAGCTAGGATTGAGAACTTTCTCGCCCGAGACGCTTAAGGAACTGGCAGATGAAGCGGAAGAATAGTGGTGGTAAACTATTCTCAGTATCCTTGGTGATCATCTGTATATATATTGTTTATATTTTTATCCACAAAAGCAAAATACAAAAATATAAAACCATAAAAATTGAAAAATTCAGAAAAAGTCCAAAAATATTTTTTACTTTATTTTTCAAAGGCATGTCTTTTGGTACGATAATACTTACGGCCTTAGAAATGTTGATTAATATTGACATGGTGCCATAAATAGAGATCGTATAAAAGTTGTAAATATTTCATAAAACATGCCTATATGGCTTGTAGTTATTTAAGACTGCAACCCGTTTTTCATATTAAAGTCAAGTATTTCTTATGAAAGTTGTGGCTAAACAACGAGAATTAATTTTCTCAGGAACGGTTTACTTTATAACCATATAAGGGATTGTGTTTACGTTATAACACAATCTAACACGGATAAATGTACGCATCAGTGCATTTATTTGTTAAAACTAGAGAAATCTTGTTTTTATGAAGCTATCATCTCTACAACCATAACAATCTACAATTGGTATCTACATACTCGACGAGGCGACCACTCAAACGACGACTATAGCTCTTTTAATAGAACATGGGTCAACAATTGAGGGGGAGCAATTGTCAAGCATTCAGAATCTTCGATGTCGAAAGTGTCAAGTTCACTAATTGGTGTCAAGACAACAATACCAATCGTACATGTGGTGTCAAGTGATGACTTCCGATATGACGAGGCGACCAACATTTTCCGACAAGAACCATTTGATCTTATCATATGATGTTCTTACCAATCAGGTCCAACCTTGTCAATTTATTCTAATATGGTGAATCTGTGATCTTTTTACTCATCGGTATCATATCTCAACATTTGGAATCATGAAGATAAAACGGACTTGCATTTTTCTTCCCAAAAACTTTGTTAAAACTTCATTAAATCAGTTGATATCAAAAATATCGGTTGGGTTAATATTTTTAATATGGGGGAGAAAATGTGATTTAATATGAGACTTGATTAATCAAAAGTAGTATGACTTTACGTGATGGCTTTTCCAGACATATGCAAAATGTTTTCGAATATCGTGGCATATGTTAAGGGGGAGCAAAACGGATTTGCACTTCAAAATAGATTTCATGGTGACATATTCTTACCCAAACCCATTTATTTCACGACGATGAAGATTGTGGTGACATAAGGATAGTAGGATAGGTTAAGTCCAATGATTCTTCCAAAACCGGAGGAATCTTCCCAAGGACATTCCATAGCTAGAAATAGAAGTCCTTAGGAAAGATGGGGAAGATTGTGAATGTAGCTGAATGCCGACCAAGTACTTAAGTTAGCACTGGAACAATCACAACAAGGTGTTAGTTATGACATATTGGTAAGCATTGAAGGAGTTGAAGAATGAAAAAGATTTGTAAAGATAAAGGGTGTAAAGAAAGAAGCCCTCCTTACAACTTAGGCAGAAACCGGGTCAATACATATGCTATTGAGATCATTTTAATGATTCTTGATATTGAATAAAGACATCATGGACCCAGTGATGCAATGCACAACCCATCCCAGCTAACTCAGATATGTATTTGTTTTATTCCCACGGAGACAACGCATTATCTATCAATTTATTCACTCCGAATATAAAGATATTGAAAAGGTGGCACTCCTCTCCAGCCTCTGGTCACTAAAATATAAAATGCACGATTGAGTCTAGAGCCATTTGAAATCATCAAATATCTCATTAGGACACACTTTCATAATTCCTTGCTTCTTCACACACTGTGAAAAGTAAGAAAGATCTTAAGAGTTCTATGCAAAATCTTCATGATCTTGCCTGAACATCCGAGTAATACGAAAGTATTTACATTGAAGATGGAAATCCTTCTTGAGCGAATATCAAAAAGCTCATGGTAGGTGACTTGTGCGATTCTTTATGAATCAAACTTGTAATAATTGGAAAGCAACAGTGGTTTAATTCTTAATTGAATTTAAACACGTTCTAGGCCTCTACACAATATCTTCGTGATCTTACCAGAACACTCAGAGTGATACCTTAGTGTTCACAGTGATGAGTGTAAATCCTTCAAGTGTTAACCTCAAATGGCACTTGGTAGGTAACTTGCAAGATTCTATATGAATCAAGCTCGTGACAACTGGAAAGCAACGATGGTGCGATTCTTTAATGAATCAAACTTATTCCAGGAATCAGAATTGACGGCTTCAATCATTTGGATCATTTTATCCAAATGGTTCACTCTTTACGTTCGCAGTCAGATTTGGACGGTCGAGTAAAGAGAACGGGTTTACCCACGAAATCTTGTCAAGGATATTTTTAATTAAATCTACCTGCCACAAGTACGATATTTTATATCGTCCAATGGTCTTCACTGACCGGAGGTAAAATGCTACTGAATTAGAGTGAAATGTTCAAAGCCATTTCATTCGTGTCTACTTATGTTGAGGCATTTGAAGACGGTGGCGTTGCGGTGTCCGGGAAGAATTCGTCCCCACATGCTTATATTTTCTACTACAGCAAATTCAAGAAAGTCTAAAAGTTAAGTCTTCCGCTGTATCAAACTCTAATGCTTTCAAGAATTACAAATGTATAAGTATGTGGGACATGAAATCACGAAGAGGCAAAGATCACAAGTGATTCACAAGATCAAGGAAAAAGATCCATGCTCAAGATTGATATCAAAGATCACATCAACATATTCACCAGAAAAGAAAAAGAAAAGAAAGACGAAGACTACGAGCTCAAGACAAGCATAGTATGCTAGGTTTATTATTATTATTGTAACTCGGGTAATCCCCTTGTACTTTGGAGTGACCTCCCTTAGGGGGAGATTGTTGGAAATACGTTTTACGTATTAGAAAGGTTCGGTCACTCCAACAATAGATATTGTAGAAGCTCGGAGTTTAGTTTATTTTATATTTATTAAACAAAGCCCAAACCGAGCCCATGTGTTGTATGGGTTGGTGGTCGAATATGTAAACCAAGCCCACTTTATGGACTTGGTATAAAAGCCCTCTCCTTTGATGGAGAGGGTGTGGTTTCATTAATATTACACATAGTTCCATTACTTTCTCTCTCTAGAGTGTGTGTGAAATCTACCATCTTTCTATCTCTTTCTCTCTCTAAAGTATACATAGACTTACAATATCTAACAGTCACTTTGCTAGGGAGTGCAGAGGGCAAAAGAATGGAAGCATATATAGGAAGGAGAGCAGAGATGAAGATTCCGGTGCTAAGGCTATGCTAGCCATGCAGGGGATAAATAGAGCAGGTGGATGGGAATAGAGTGCTATGACAGAGAGTGTTGAAAGGAATCAAGCGCTAGTTGCTGAAGAGAAAGAGGAAGATTTTGCTCTTATGGCTATGTCAACATCTAGTTCAGACAATGAGGTATATGATGATTCATATTGTACCAAAGCTTGTAGAAAAAATACTGAGTCATTTAATGATCAAATAAGAAAGTTAAAAGTTGATTACATTAATTGTGATAATGACTTAGATAACTACAAACATGCTTTAGAACAGTTAGAGTCCACCATAAGAGAATATAAACAAAGAGAAAATGATTACAGAGATCATATTGTCGTATTAGAGAGAGATTCGGGAGAAAACGATGATTCCATTAACGAATTAACTGTTGAATTAGAAGTTTTTAAATCTAACAAGAAGATAGATGAACAAACTGTTGGAAAATTTGGAAAAGCTTCTAAAGATCTAACTAAGGCAGTTGAAATTGGACAGTCTCCAAGGGACAAAACATGTTTTGGTGTCAAAAATGAACATGCTACCATTCCACCACCACCTGCTAATATACATGCTCCCATGCCTAGGAAAGATTTGTCTTGGACTGGTCTTTCTTGTTTCAAAAAATAAGAAGATATCGAGTTTAACTTAAATGCCTACATACCAAAGAATCTTGAAACAGAAGAACCTTTAGTGAAAACTGGTGCTGTTAGGGATTTTGAAAAGGAACAAATTGCTTTAAAACAGTGGAAAATAGATAACCCTGTTCTCTTTTCAAGAGAAGGATTGTTTGGAAGTGATTCCAGTTCTAAGAGTAGTTCATCTAGAACCTCTAGCAGATCTGAATCAGGACCAAAGCCCCCTAAAACTATTGTTAAATATGCTAGTATGTATAGGCCCATTAGAGGTAATCAGAGGAATTGGAACAACCAAAAGTCTCATAAATTAGGAGAGGACTTTGTGAAAAACACCAAACCTTGTTTCACTTGTGGCAGTTTTGATCATACTTATCAAGACTGTCAAGCACCAATGGAAATGATGGCTGCAAACCCTTTAAAGGAAATGCAACCAAAAGCCATTCTCTTGAATGCAGGGGAAAAATCTTTTTCCCCTGCTAAGTATGTTGCCCCTGCTTTGAGAAATAAGGTGTCTGATAAGTATGTAGTTCCTACACTAAGAAAGGTGAATGATGCAAGTCCCAAATCTAGTTCTTATATGACCAAACCAGAACCTCATACTGCATATAAATCTGTTTATAGACCCTACCAATATGCAAATAGAGGACAAAACAAAAGATGGGTTCCCTCTGCTAAGCATAGGGATTCCCCTGCTAAGTGTAGGGTATCCCCTGCTGGCAAGGTTTTGCCCTCTAGAAACATGGGAAAATGGGGAAAAGCGGTGAAAGCCTCAGCTCGGTGGGTTTGGGTACCCAAAAGGGGTACTGAATCCAATGGTGTATTTTTAGTTTTTGACAAATTATCTTACATTGATACACAAGGTAGATCCAAGTCTGTAATGGCTTGGGTCCCTAAGAGAAACTAAATTTTTTTTCTTTTTGAAGGTGACAAAGCAGACCAGGAATAATAAATCCTATTGGGATAGTGGATGTTCAAGGAGTATGACTGGACATAAATCCTATCTGTCTAACTTTCTTCCCCTGCATGACAATGATGGTGTCTCATTTGGAGATGGGCATGGAACTATTACAGGGAAATGGACCATTGTTACAAATGGCATGACATTTGATAACGTCTACCTGGTGAAAGAGCTTAAGTACAATCTTTTCAGTGTGTCCCAGATGACTGATAACAAGAATTTTGTCCTTTTTATTGATATTGAATGTCATGTGTTAGGAAAGGAGTTTGTTTTACCACCAAACACTCCCATTGTGCTCAGAACCCCAAGACATAAGAACATGTACACAATTGATTTAAAGGACATCACTCTTCAAAACAATGAGAATTATTTCATTGCCAAAGCATCAGTTGATGAATGCAAGAAATGGCATAGAAGACTTGGTCATCTTAACTACAAGAACATGAACAAGCTGGTCAAGTTTAATCTTGTTCATGACCTTCCTTCCAAGTCCTTTTCTAATGATCATACCTGTGTTGCTTTCCTGAAACGGAAGCAACACAAAGCCTCTTGCAAGTCCAAAACAAGTCTGTCCACCACCAAGCCATTGGAATTGCTACACATGGATCTGTTTGGTCCTACTTCTGTAGCAAGCATCATGAAGAAATGGTACTGCCTAGTGATTACTGATGACTTTTCAAGATTCACATGGACATTCTTCCTATTTGAAAAGAGTGACACAACAGATGTACTCATAGGGTTTATCAATCAAATTGAACTTTCCAAGAGTATGAAGGTGGTGACCATTAGATCAGACAATGGTGGTGAGTTCAGAAACAAGAAGCTGGACACTTTCTACACAAACAAAGGAATAAGGAGGGAATCTAGTATAGCAAGAACACCTCAACAAAATGGAGTAGCAGAAAGAAGAAACATGACACTTATTGAAGCTACAAGGACTATGCTGTCTGATTCCAAGCTTCCAGTTATCTTTTGGGCTGAAGCTGTAGCCACTTCTTGCTACGTTCAAAACAGGGCCTTGGTGGTAAAGGCACACAACAAGACCCCTTATCAGTTGTTCAATGGAAGACCCCCTTTGATTGACTATTTCAGACCATTTGGATGTCATGTGATCATTCTGAACACAATTGACAATTTAGGTAAATTCAATGAAAGGGGGGGGGGGGGGGGGTGATGGGTACTTTATAGGTTATTCATTAAACAACAAGGGATATAGGGTCTTCAACAAGAAGACAAGAAAAGTGACAGAAAATCTCCATGTATACTTTCTTGAAGACAAGCCTGAAGATGTATAAACAGGTCCTGATTGGTTCTTTGATATTGAAGTACTTTCTAAATCAATGAATTATGTGCATGTTTCTTTGTAGAATACTAACATTTCATGTACAAAAGAACCGACTGCTGTGGAGAAGCCACCAATGAGGTACATGACTGTACCCTCATTGTTTCCCATTGATGATGCTGCTACAAAAACAGATGAAGAAGATGACACTTCACAACGGAAGAAAGAGAATCCCACTCATTTCCTCATTCTCACCAATCACTTTTTCTAGCAGTGGAAGCAGAATAATTAGGAATGGAGGTCCAAGTTATTCAGAGTTGCATTCAGCTCACCAGCATCCATCCCTCAGCCATGTAGTATCATTTGGAAGCTCTTTTGAGGATTTTTTTTCCCAATCAAGATAGTACTATAGATCCTGATTTGGAAAAGGATGAAAAAGAGGTTATCATGAGCATGCAGCCTACCTATAGAATCAACAAAGATCACCCCCAATCCTAAATCATAAGTGATCTTGATACTCTCAGACAAACAAGGTATTCAGCAATGGAACACAACTTCATTGCCAGCATTACTAAGAAGTTTAACCATGATAATATGCAATGCTGTCTGTTTAGTGCCTTTTTGTCACAAGAAGAGCCAAAGAAGATCTTTCAGGCTCTCAATGATCTAAGCTGGGTTGAAGCCATGCAAGAAGAACTTCTGCAATTTGACATCCAAGAAGTATGGATTCTGGTAGATTGTCCAAAATAGGCAAGACCCATTGGGACAAAGTGGGTGCTCAGGAACAAAAAGGATGAGAGAGACATTGTAGTCGGAAACAAAGCAAGATTGGTAGCACAGGGATATACTTAGGAAGAAGGTATTGACTATGAAGAAGTCTTTGCTCCAGTTGCCAGAATTGAAGCCATCAGATTATTTCTAGCTTATGCTTCATTCATGGACTTCACAGTATTTCAAATGGATGTTAAGAGTGCGTTTTTATATGACACCATTGATGAAGAAGTCTATGTGATGCAACCTCCAGGGTTTGAAGACCCAGAACACCCAGACAAAGTGTACAAGGTGAAGAAGGCTATGTATGGAATTCATCAAGCTCATAGGGCCTGGTATGGAACTCTCTCTAAATACATGTTGGATAATGGCTTCAACAGGGGGAAAATTGACCATACCCTGTTTATTAAGAAACAGAAGGGTGACTTTCTTTTGGTGCAAGTATATGTGAATGATATCATTTTTGGATCCACAAACTCTCTGCTTAGCAAAGAGTTTGCCAAGTTGATGCAAGACAAGTTTCAAATGAGTGCAATGGGTGAACTAAACTTCTTTTTGGGGTTACAAGTTCAGCAAAGGAAAGATGGGATTTTTATCTAACAAGACAAATATGTTTCTAAGATTGTGAAGAAGTTTGGAATGTGTGAAGGAAAGAAAGTCTCCACTCCCATGGATAAGGAGCGTCCTTGGGGAAAAGATGGCCCAGGGAAGCCTATTGATGTCAGGAACTATAGGTCCATGATTGGATCTCTCATGTACCTTACAACTTCAAGACCTGACATCATGTTTGTAGTCTGCTTGTGTGTAAGATAACAAGTGACACCCATAGAGTGTCATCTGTTTTCTGTGAATAGAATCTTTAGGTATCTGAAGTGTCATCCAACTTTAGGACTTTGGTATCCCAAGGAGTCACCATTTGAGCTAGTGTCCTATTCAGATAGTGATTATGCTTGTGACAACAATGATAGGAAGTCTACAACAGGTGGATGACAGCTTTTGGAAAGCAGACTTATATCTTGGCAGTGTAAAAAGCATACTATTCAGGCCACATCCACTACTGAAGCTAAGTATGTAGAAGCTGATGCATGTTGTGGAAGGGTTCTTTGGGTTCAGTACCAGCTGCTTGATTATGGGTACAATTTTCTTAAAACCAAGATATTCATTGACAATAACAACATAATTTGCATTATTAAAAATTCTGTTTTTCATAGCAAGACTAAACATATTGAAATCAGACATCATTTCATTAGAGATTGTTGTGAAAAAGGATTGATTGTCCCTGAGGCAATTGATACAAAACTTAATGTTGCTGATATTTTGACAAAAGCTTTTGATGTAGGGAGGTTTCAGTACTTGGTTGCAAGTATTGGAATGGCCAATCCCTAAAAATCGATGTCTAAATTGTCTTGTGTAGTCAGGATTGTATTATTGCTGTTGTTGTACACATGTTAGTCACTCTTTCCATTATTCTTCATTCCGTTGCTTTTGAACAAAGATTCCCCTGCTGGGGTGCATTCCCCTTCTAAGGCATTTTTCTCTGCTAAGAGTTTTTCTCTTAAGTTGGGTTTGTTCTTTTTAAAGTGGTTATATGTGGTTTTTAGACTAACAATGCAGAGATCCAAATGGAGCATACTATATTATGGGAGGATCAGGTATATGCTCTATGATTCAGGGAAGGTTAGGTCACACCTTTAGGACTTAGGGTATCCTTAGGATACTCATATATGATTCTTGATCATATCCACTGGTGAGTAGGGGTTTGGGACAATGAAGACTTGCTGCAAAGCCTGTTGGAGTTCTGAAATCTTGAGGCACTGTAATGTGTACTTAAAGTTCTTTATTGAGCAACTTGCTTTCTAATTTAAGATTTTTAGTGCATATTGCCAAGACCAATTATCCATAGCAAGGAAATGGTAGGGATGGAGTCTGAGGTATGCTTATTTTCTTGGGTTGACCAGGTGCAGGATTCCTTATGTGTTAACTTTTTCTGTTTAGAACTTTGCTGAATGGAGGACTCTTGAGTTTCTATGTATCTAACTTGTTTTTACAAGGGTGTGCATTAGAGTAGAGCTATTTAGCATTGATCCACTCAGGATTAGTCTAATACCCTTAGGAAAGTTTCCCCTGCTTTAATTTTTGATACCCCTGCTAATACAAATTTCCCCATCTTTGCAAAACATTCCCCTGTTTGACCGTTGACCGACAATATCGTTGCCCTGCTTATAGCCGTTGGGCCTGCTTGCTAACTTTTTGGTTAGTGAATATTTTATTCTTTTCAAAAGATATTTAAGGCGCTTTATTTGCTGATTTCTAACCTTTTCATTATTATTTCAAATAAATTACTTTCTTATCAAGATTTATTTATGATATTTTTACAATTTGAAAATTTGGTCCAATCACAGCTCTTCAATTCGCCTATATAAACTTAATTCCCTTAACCAGCAGGCCTAACTCACTCTTTCGATCAAATCCCACTAATTTTTCACAAACATAAACCTTTTTACTCTTAAAATGTCTTCCACGACTCTCAAAATTGATGCTAACCATAATCAGATTGCTCTTTTATCACAAGAGCCTGCTGAATTTACTGATGTTGTTGCTTACCTAAAATCTTGCTATTTCAGGTTAGCCCTTGTCATCAATCCTAGAATTTACACCTCACACATTCAACAGTTTTGGTCTAATGCCAAGGTTGAAACAGTGAATGGAGAGGTAACAATTAAAAGCCTGGTTGATGGCCATCCCAAGGTGGTTACACTTGCTCTCATTCGAAACAAATTAGTCTTTGATGATGATGGTGGGGCGGTTTCTTTCAAAGAGGCTGAAAATTTTGAGGGTCTTACAAACTTGAGGTACAACATTTTTGCTAATAAAAAATGTAAATTTGCTAAGGTCAGTTTGCACCCCATTGGATGTTTTTTATTCACACTATTTTACAATGCTTATCATCAAAAACTACAGCTTTTAATGAATTTGGGAGTCAAGTTGCTTCTGCCCTGATTTGCTTGGCAACAGGGAGAAAATATTGTTTTTCTCAAATGATTTTTGAAGGTATGGTAAAAAATGTTACAAGTCATTCAAAATTTTGTATGTATCCAAGGTTTGTTGAAATTTTGTTGGATATGAGGCAAACATGGTAAAATTCGTCACAAGGACTATTTTGAAGCTAACCTCCATACAACCAAACTATTCACCACTCTTGCAGCACCTACCATATAATTTTATGGCAGGGCAGTTCCCCTTACACCAATCATGATGGACCAGATCAGAAGAGAAGTTGTTTCCAAACCAAGAGCAGCCCAAGCCCCTCTTATTGATGCCCCTGCTAGAGATTCCCCTGCCAGTCAACTTCCCCCTGCCAACCCACAACATGAAAGGAGAACCAAAACCAATTTTGCTAGGTCTCCCTTGCCTGGTGAATCTTCAAAAGTAGCAGAGAGGAGAGTCTCCAAAATGTTGGAGCACACTGGGGGTTTGGGTGCCGCTACTGTCTCATCCCCAAGGGATGAGCAGGATAGTGACACCATAAGTAAGTCCTCTCCCTCACTCAGTGATACTCAAAGAGGGGAGCGATCTCCTCCTAGGGTTGAGGGCAGCATGAAACCACTATCCATCTTGGAATTGACGAATATGTACATTAACTTGAAAGAGAAAAATGCACAACTTGTATAAACTGTCAAAAAGCAAGGTCTGATTATCAACAATTTGGAGACCAGACTTGCTACACTTGAGGGGAGAAGAAGACCAAAGCTTATTGTCTCTACAGATGAGGATGCTTCCAAAGAGGAGGAAGTTCCTCAAATAGATGAGTCTACTCAGTGGTATGCATTTCCTAGTGGACAGGATCTAGGACAAGAAAAGGTGGCAAGTGATGAGAAAGGAAGTGATAAGGGGAGTGCCACAAAAGATATTGCCCAAGCCTTGTTTAATATGGGCAATCCGGAAGAAGCCCCTGCTTCTACAAAAGTTTACCCTACTACAATTGATCCCCCTACTGTAAGTCCTTCCCCTGCTAAACCTATTACTCAAACATTTGTTAGGAAGAACAGAAGGCAACCAGCTCAAAAGGGGATAAAAATTGGAGAAGCTACACCCAAATCAAAACCAGCAGTGGATCCAAAAGACAAAGGAAAGGGGAAGATGATTGAATAACCCAAGAGAAAGTACAAACACAAAACGCCTGAACAACTAAGGGATCAAGAGGAACATGATGAACAGGTAGCTCTCAGAATTCAAGAAGAAGAGTTACACATACAAGAACAGAGAATGCAACAAATGAGGCCTAAACAAATGTATAAACAGGTTGAAATCATGCATAGAGAGCTGGATGACAGGGTACCTCATGTTCAAGAATTTCTAGACCAACGGGAAAAGGATTTGGTGAATGCTCCTTTGGAAGACAGGTATGAACTGACTCTTTTGGTCTTCAATTATCAAAAGGAATATCTGGAAAGAAGGATGAGTCAGATTTAGAAGGAAAAGTATTTGAGGTCTGAGAAGGGGAGGCTGGCACACTACAAGGTTATGCTTAAAAGACACAAGAGGTGGACTGATGCTCATTTCAAAGACATGACTTTTGAGGAAATAGAGAGAGCAGTTAGGCCAGTACTAAGGGAGACAAATGTGGATGACTTCATAGGTGTAAACACTCCTGAAGAGGTTGAGTATCTCAGGAGGAAAGATGAGGTGATACAGAAAGCTAGAGAGTCTAGAAAAAGAAAGGTTGAATGAGTGGCAGTGGAAACAACAAAGCAGGTGCAACTTTTCCAGCAGTTGAAAGATCTGTCCTTAATGCACAAAAAGCAGCCAAAAGGATAAAAAGGATGGAAAAGGTTGGTACAGTTACTAAGGAAACTCAGCATCCTTCCAATGAAGAAATAGATAAGCATTTGATTGTGGAAGAGAATGATGAAATTCCACCAAGTGAATTTGGGAAGAAGTACGCCATAGTAGAGTATGTTGTTTATGAACACAAAGGGATGTCTTGGTGGAAGCTTACAAGAGCTGACAATACAGCACAGACCTTTCTAAGGTTAGATCTGTTATTTCAAACTTTAGACAGTGAGGACTTGGATGATCTATGGAAAATTTTAAAGAAGACATTTGCTGCAAATCCTCCTACTTTGGATGGTGTAGAGAAGGACTGGGTGATTTGGGACTACATGCACAAGATGTATGAGCATGAGTTGTTTGATCCTATCTTTGATGTAGTGAATGGGGGAAATATGCTATATTGGAAGTTGTTTACTAATTCTGGGGTTTATGATGTATCCATGGAAGGTGTAAGTATTTATTTGCTTAATCATCGTTATTATCCTTTCACTCAAGAGACCTTGAAGAAGCTGGCACATGCTGATTTAATTGTGGATGCTAAAGCACTTGTTGCTTATGATTTGGTAAGATTAATTCATAGTCAACTTTGGCCAGGAACTTTGTAAGCATCCTCATCAACTAGCATTTATTCAGAAACTTGTCTTTAGGCTAAATCACAAGTTTAGGCGAGGATTGTTGGGAATAAATGTATGAGTGTTAGTTCTGTTGATCTCAAACTTAGATCGATTTAGCTTGTGTAAACGAGATTAAATCAAGTTAAACACGTAGAGAAACTTTGTTGTGTATAAAACAATTTAAGTATTATGCGGAATTAATACTCAAACATGAACACACAAACAATTGTAAAACAAACTTTCACTTGATTGATTAGAACAAACTTGCTTACAATGAAAGTGTTAAACGTATGAAAAACTTATATGAAACAAAACCTAAAGGTCTTCTTTTATAGACATAAGAAGCCTTGTATAAGAGTCTACGTATCAGCTATTCTAGGTAAAGATAAATATTGAAAATACATTGTTGATCCTATCTTTACTAGAAACAAACTAGAAACATAATACGTGTAGACCATATCTTTCTATCAGTGCTTGACTTCAACCTATCAACGCTTGACTTCTTCCTGTCAACGCTTGATCTGTCAACGCTTGTTTTCTTCTTATCAACGCTTGTTTTCTTCTTGTCAGCGTTTAAGTGTACTGGCTACATTTTATTCCCAACAATCCTCCCCTAAACTTGATATTTACTCTAGTAATCAAGTTTCTGAATAAAATTTAAGAACTAGGAGGAATCTTACAAATCTTATCATATTGGTAATAAACATGCCTAATCAAATCTTTGGCCACGTCACTTAAGTAATCAATCTCCAGCTGTGTGGTCTTCATCTTGTCCAAAACTTCTTTGGACATGGGATACTCAGCATCTACAAGAAGATACTCAGCAAACTTTGTAGAGCTCAAATAATACACACCAGCAGCTGAATACAAACGCCATTGAAGTCCACTGATATCATCCTCAAGATCCTTCCAAACATGATCTTCTTCTTCTGGTGCACACATTCTCTTGAATGTTGACCAAATCTTTATTCCATTGACTGAAGTAGGTGCTTTAGTCTCATACTTGGCCAGCAACAACCTCCAAAGGTCTGCCAAGTCTTCCCTACCCATACTTGCAAAGAGAGACATAAGAGTAGTAAATGTGTGTACCTTTTTCCCATATCTGCCAATCATCCAAAACCCACTTGCATCTTGTTAATAGCTAATGATAGGGTTTCTGGCATCAAGAGGTAACACTTGTACCATATCTGAAGCTTTCATGGGTGAGAGCTTAATACTCCTTCTAAGAACAGCTTCACTGGGAACCACTTTATTTAAATCTTTAGGAAACTCAAGTGGAACTCCCTTCTTCAAAGGCCTTGGAACAATCATTGCCTTTTGAATCTCCATCTCTTCTATAAGTTCTTCTTTCCTTTCATCTGAAAGAAGTCTAAGAGTATTCATTTCCTGCACTCTTGCCCAAATGGGATAAGCCTTGTACTCTAATTCTTCAAAGGATAATCCCTGCAATTTCTTGAAGGTCCATCCAGTCCCATGACATCTGAGTAACATGTAGTAAAGCTCCCTTCTATCCCTCTTGAGCAGTGAGAAAACATTGCTAGCCTTATGCTTCAGAATTACCTTGCAGTCTCTTTGAACTCTTAGAAGAATCTCCAATCCCCAAATTTGGTCTGAAATTGTCAAATCTGGATTCTCCATAATCCTATTCTCCCAAGCATGGTACATCTGAGCAACTTCTGGCATATCATAGTCTACTTACATTTTTAACTCTATAAGCTTCTCTCTTGCCAAGTCATCACCATATTCAAGTCTTTCTGGTTGTTCAATTATCATCACACTTGAATCTGAACTCCCTTCATCACTTCCTTCTTGTTCCCCAGTAGTAACAACAAATGGTGATTCTCCAACCTTTTTCATTTCTTGTTCCACAAGTTGTGCAGCCAACCTTGAATCAAGCTCTACTTGTGCTGCATCCTTTGGAAATTCTACTTCTACCATAATTCCTTTACCCTTATCTAATGGATCAATGATGGGTAAAGATGATGATGGTACCTGTGAAGACACTTCTTTGATGAAAGCTAATGACTGGAATACATCAACCATATCTGCAGGTCTGTCAACGCCCAAATTCTGTGTGTCAGCGCCCAACTTACTCTTGTCAGCGCTTGGTGTGTCAGCGTCCAAAGTTTGCTTGTCAACGCTCACCTTACTTGTCTCAGCGCCTCTTGTAAACTGCTCCATCATAGCTGTAAAAGACAAGTTCAAGTTTGTAGGAGTAAGCAAAGATGTATCAAAACCTGGTTGCTTCTTCAATTCAGTGAGGGCTTCCGCAACACCCAAAGATTCTCCATCATGTGAGCCTTTGTCACTCACATGGATCTGCTCATCCTCCCCTTTGGAATATTCCTCCATTCCATGCCTATTGTTAGCATCCTCCAAAATACCAATCCTCTCCCTCAATTGCTTGAGTTCAAGGCCTTGTGTACTAACTGTTTGTACCAGGTCTGCATTTTGCTTTTGCAAGCTAATGCACATAGCTGTCAATTCTATCATTATGTATGGTTCCAATCTGCCCTCCTCTAGAATAGGTATTTGACCTCCCAAAGTAGAGTCATGGGGCATGGATGAGGTCTTAAAGATGTTAGGACTGGCTTGTCCTGCATCTAAGCTAGCACCAATAGTCCCAGCCTCATCCATAGCACCAACCACACTTGTGGTGGTGGTTCTCTCTGCAACATGGCTAGGACCACTAGAGGAGAACACTGCAGTAGTCCTTGGGCGTTTTTGCAACCTATATTCAGGGGGCGTAGAAGATGATGTGTATTGGGTGGTAGTTTGAAGGTTAAGGGGTGTTTGGGTCTTTAAAGGAAAGGTGTCAACGTTTGGTTACTAGTGTCAATGCCAACATTTAATGTGTCAGCGTTGAAGGATTCTTGGTCAATTTCCATGTGTTGAGGGGAAGGCAAAGGTTCTGGTATTGGGTCAAGTTGTGGTTGTGGGTATGGTTGGGGTTGTGCTGCTACAATAACAGCAAGCAAAGCTTGGGTGAGGGGTAATTCACGGTGAGGGGGTGAGTTCATCTTACTAAAAATAGCTTTCTTTACCACAGGGATCTCATAAAAATCATCATGATCCCTTATGTAGTACCTTTGTTCATCAAAAACCATTTGTAAAGATCTGGGATAAGCCAAAGTCATCTTATTCCCCTTGTTTATACACATGCCATCAAAAATTAATTTTGAAAAATTATACTTTTGCCCATTTGTAATGCACACAATTGCACTAGCAATAGATCTGTTAATTTCATGATGTGCAGTACATTTGGGACTCAAACATTGAAGGATGACATGTATGAGGTACTTCCAGGCTGGGGGAAATTCTTGTTTATGATATTTATTTAAGGTACCCTCATGAGGGAAAGGATACCCCAAAGCCCGAAGTCCTTGTTCTATCTCATTAATGGGGAGAGTGGTTATACCATCTGCATCATTAAGATGCCAAGCCTGGCCAACCAAGGCTTTAGTAACCACCCAAGTACGCCCATGAACAATAGCTGTTAATGTAGTCAGATTATTAAGCATTGAGGAACTGACAGTGTTCTAAAACTGTTTAATATGAGTGACATGGATGAGAGGAGCATGAGAAAGTGCATACCTAAGAGGAGATGCATTCAAATACGCCACCATCTGAGTGTATTATGGAAACAAAGTATCATCAGCCTCCAAATAAGCAATCATGTTGTGTTGACTCCTGAATCCCAATACCAAGTCACTTGGTTTAAACTTTGGTGCCATTGTTGAAGAAAGATGTTTGTGAAAGATTGTTGATGAAAGATGAATCATAGGAGAAAAAGTGTTAGACAAGAATATGATAGTACCCTGTTTAAAAATAGGAGTCAAATATATAGGAGAGATAGGCACATGTGATTGGTCAAAAATAAGGCAAGTATTTTCAAAATACAATGATGAAAATATTGAAAAGAAAATAAATTATCTTGTGCATTAATTAAAAGTTATCTACTCCCAAAATTACGGCCCCAAAATTCGTCAAAAATAACAACTGGGTAGGTCCCAATGAGTGTCAACGGTCAAAAATAACCCATCAACGCCCAACGGTTAATTCTTGTCAACGCTTGCAAAAGCCATGTCAGCGTCTAAATTGGTCACAACAACGTTTGGAAAAATATTTGTCAGCGTCCAAAAATAAAAGTATAAAAATGAAAAAGGACCTTAACAAAGTAATTTATCCCAATGAAGATAACCAATAAACTGAAAATTATTATAGGGCGGCAAGCACTGTCCAATTATGCACACTTGCTTATGCAAGATAGACATAACAGTCCTCTAGTGTCCCTTGCTAACCAAAATTCTTAACAATTAAGTTATCTTATAAAATTCCTTGTAACTCCCAGGTAAACCCATTATAAATCATTCCCAAGTCTCCCAACAGACCACATCCAATTCTAGGCCAAAAAGGTCTTGGCAGCATGCATAGTATATCAACTTTGCATGCTACAGTGCCTCATGAGATAGAAAACTAACTCATACTCACCTGCGGAAACAATCTAGAATTATGATACGAGTATTATAAGAATACCCAAAAGTCCTAAAGGTTCCTAAAACCTCCCCTTAAACTGTGATACACAAGTTGCCAAATAATATGCATGTAAATAAAAATTTATGTCAAGATAGGAATTAAATATTCCAACCATCATCCATAAATTGAAACATGCTCCAATGATTCTCCAAGGATCCATAAGCAACTCTGTATCCAATGGTACAATGCTAACAACACCTACACACTTAGATCAAAAACCACAAAACTAACATGTTGCTGACAACGTCACGATAACACTTATCAGCGTTAAGATAACCTTTGTCAGCGTTAGACAAATATAGTGGAAAATCTAACTTTCCAAAAAGACCAATAACAATGCATATCTTGTACATACTTTTACAATAAGACCCTAAAACACATATTAAGTGAGATCGATCGTTCTAATACTTGTTACCAAGTATTGAAACCTTCCAGTATCAAAAGGTTTAGTTAGTAAATCAGACACATTTTCTTCTGTGTCAACCCTATCTGGTTGTATTAAACCCTTTTCAAAAAATCTCTTATAAAATGATGTCTAATTTCTATGTGTTTTGTTTTAGAGTGATGTACAGGATTTTTAATAATGCATAAAGTACTGTTATTATGTACAAAACTCTTGGTATGCATGAAATTATACCCATAATCTAACAGCTGGTTCTGAATCCATAAGACTTGTCCACAACAAGCAGCTGCAGCAACATACTCTGCTTCAGTTGTAGAATTGGCCACCACTATTTGTTTCTTGCATTGCCAAGATATCAACCTACTCCCAAGAAACTGACATCCACCAGTTGTGGATTTTCTATCAAATTTTTCACCACCATAATCATTGTTTGAATATGCCATATGCTCCAATGGTGAATCTTTTGGATACCATAATCCCAAGTCTGGATAACATCTAAGGTATCTAAAGATTCTCTTGACAGCATGAAGATGACACTCTTTGGGAGTCACTTGGTGGCGTGCACATGCACACACAGCAAACATAATGTCAGGTCTTGAGGCTGTGAGATACATCAATGAACCAATCATTGATCCATAGTGCCTGACATCCACATCTTTTCCATCTCCAACTTTTCTCCAAGGGTGTTCTCTATCCATAGGAGTACTAGCCCTTTTCTCATATGGAGAAAAGCCAAACTTCTTCAAGATTTCTGCTACATATTTATCTTGAGAGATGAAGATACCATCTTCTTTCTGTTGAACTTGTAACCCTAGAAAGAAGTTCGTCTCCCCCATTGCACTCATCTTGAATTTTTCTGTCCTAAGCTTGGAAAAGTCTTCACTCATCTTTGGGTTTGATGATCCAAAGATGATATCATCCACATAAACCTGAACAAGTAAGACATCCTTACCAGTCTTCTTTGTAAATAAGGTCTGGTCTATGGTGCCCCTTTTGAATCCATTTTCCACCAGATAGGTGGATAATGTGCCATACCATGCTCTTGGGGCCTGATGAAGTCCATACATAGCTTTCTTGACTCTATACACCTTGTCTGGATTCTCCGAATCTTCAAAACTAGGAGGCTGCATTACATAAACCTCCTCTACAATTGTTCCATAAAGAAAAGCACTCTTCACATCCATTTGATAGATAGTAAAGCCCATGCAGGAAGCATAGGCTAGAAATATCCTTATAGCCTCAATCCTTGCAACTACTTCAAAGACCTCCTCATAGTCTATCCCTTCCTCTTGTGTATATCCTTGAGCCACTAAACGTGCCTTGTTTCTGACCACAATGCCTCTTTCATCTTTCTTGTTTCTAAGAACCCATCTTGTCCTAATAGGTCTGACATGTCTGGGACAATCAACCAACTCCCAAACATCCTATATAGCAAATTGGTGAAGCTCATCCTGTATTGCTTCCACCAAACTTGGTTCTTTGAGAGCATCAAAAATCTTCTTGGGTTCCTGTTGTGACAGAAAACAGGCAAACAAACATGCTTGAACAAGAGGGGTATCAACCTTCTTGTGTATATTGGCAATAAATCCTCCAAGATTTTGATGAGATCTTCTAGTTTGAACAGGAGACATCACATCACCAATAATTAGAGAAGAGGGGTGATCCTTCATTGTAGAAGTAAGAACTCCTCCCTCAAAAAGTCTGTTGTCTTCAATCTCATCTTCCATGTTACCAATATCTTCTTCAGGCTCTCTTCCATCAATATCTGTATGAACCTCTCCATTTCTGCTTGAAGGTTCACCTTGTTCAAAATTGGAAGAGTAAATATGGTCAAAAGAGTTGTCAACGCCTGAACCAAGGTTGTCAGCGTTTGGGCCATCAACGCCTGAAATAGAGTTGTCAACGTTTGAGCCATCAACGCCTGAATTTGTCTTGTCAGCGCCAGATTTTCCTTTGTCAGCGCCTGAAAGACCATGCATGTTGTTAACTGGTGATACTTGGGGACCACCATTTTCCTTTCCAGCAGCAGCAAAAGCATCTGTCTATATGGGAATAGTGACATACTCAAGTATGGGTGATGACTTGTCTGCTTGTGATCCAACCTCTTCATTAACCTGTGTACCTGAAACATCAACAACTGGTTCTTCCACAACACTTGAAGTTACCTTCACAATGTTTGGATTAGTAACAGACATATAATTCAAAGTCCTAGATAGAGGTTCCAAGTCAAATAACCAATTTGGACCACTTTTAGGATCACTAGGTTTACTTTCTAAAAACCTAACATGTACTTTTTCAAGTATACGTTTTTCCTTCTTAATGTAAACCCTATATCCTTTACTCTGCACTGAATAACCCATGAAGTAGCCTTCCTCACCTTTAGCACTAAATTTACCTAAGGCATCACTAGTGTCCAACACAACTACATGACAACCAAGAGGTTTAAGAAAACCAATATTAGGTTTCCTTCCCCAAAGTAACTCATAAGGTGTTTTGTTATGTATCTTGTTGACTAATTCTCTATTCTGAACATAGCAAGCTGTATTCACAGCCTCAGCCCAAAAAGCAAAAATTGAGCATCAGCCAACATAGTCATGGCTGCTTCAATGAGGGTTATATTCTTTCTCTCAGCAACCCCATTTTGCTGTGAGGTTCTGGCTACACTAAACTGTCTAGTAATCCATTTCTTGGCACAAAAATCATCCAATAGCTTATTTCTAAACTCACCACCATTATCACTTCTAAGCATCTTAACTTCATTACCAGTCTTCTTTTTAATTTGGTTAATAAAGTTAATTAAAGTATCAGCAGTGTCACTTTTCAAAGCTAAAAAGAAAGTCCAAGTAAACATAGAAAAATCATTAGTAATGACAAAGCAGTAAGATTTACCATTCAAGCTTTCTATATTAGTTGGACCAAACAGGTCCATATGCAGCAAGTAAAGTGGTTTAGAACTAGAGTGCACCTGTTTAGACTTAAATGAGACCTTTTGTTGTTTGCCTTTAAGGCATGCAACACAAGAGTGGTCATTGTGGAAAGCCTTTTAAGGCAAACCATCAACCAAGCCAAGTCTCACAAGCCTGTTTATATTTTTAAAGTTAATGTGCCCAAGTCTCTTGTGCCATAGATTACTCTCATCAACTGAAGCCTTAGCATAAAGACATGACAAGTTATTATTCATCCTAATCCCATTAAGATTCACATTATAAATGTCCTTATGCCTAGGTGTTCTATAATCAATGAATTTCTCATCTGGTATTTTAAAATCCTTGCTCAACACCAAGCATTCAGTATCAGTGAAAAGAACCTTATTTTTGTTATCACAAACTTGTGATACACTAAAAAGATTGTAGTCAAGTTCTTTTACCTGAAACACGTTTTCAAAACGTAAATTGTTGGTGAGAAGAGTTCCGTTGCCTGTGATAGTTCCATATCCGCCTCCAAAGTAAAATTTATCACCATCCTTAATGGGAGTGAAGTTTGTGAGATAATCTTCCTTCCCAGTCATGTGCCTAGAGCATCCACTATCCCAATAGCCATAATCATTAACCTGTTTTTGAATGCCCTGCACATAAAGAAAACAAATTAGTTTTCTTTGGGAACCCAAGCCTGAGCAGACTTGGATTCATTTGGTTGTTCAACAAGAATAGACTTAGTCCTCATAACAACCCCTTGTTCATCCCTTTTTGGATTAAACACCCAGTTAACCCCAATTGGTTTTGTGATGACCTTTGAAATATAATTAAATCTATTACAGGTCATAGAAATCCCATTAGAATTAGGGTTTTGATCTTGCTTGGGTCTCCATGTCAAGCTAGAAGAAGCTTTAGACCCCTTTCCCTTTGGTTTCAAATATTTACCATTATTTGGTCTGGCAACGTTTCTGTCAGCATTTGATTTGGTCTTGTCAACGCTGAAATTACCCTTATCAGCGTTGAACCTAGGGTTTGCTACAGGAACCCATTGTCTATTAGACCACGTATTGGTCTTCTGAAAAGGTCTTTGTCCATAAGTATTAGACCCTTTTGAAAAGAATGGAGCTGGTCTAAAAATCCAAATTATGTATCGTCAATATCAGAGCCACACCGCTCACAAGTACACCATTGACATGTTTGATAACCATGCCATGGTCTCCCACACCGTACGCAAGACGAATCCATGAGGAATTAAAATTAGAGGGGTTGAGAAAAAGAATTAAACAAATAGAGGGTTAAGAGGAATAGTTTTGGTTGCAAAACTTAGAAAAGAAATGCATTTTATGATTTTTTTTTAATGTTTTTGGATTTTTGAAATTTTTTTTTATTTTAATTAATTTTTTTTTTGAAAATTTTTATGGATTTTTGAAAATTTTTGAGCAAGAAAAATAACGTTCAAAGATGAACGGATCCCAAAATCCAACGCGCCTCTCACAAAAAACCGTTAATCTTCACAAAAAGAGCCAGCAACGGCGCCATTTGAAAGTTGAGATTTTGCTAGGTTAAAAATTCGTTGTGCACGGCGTCTAATCGAATTGATCTCCGGTTGAAAGTGCGACTCAGTTGTTCTTGGTGGAATATAAAGGAAGAAGGTTATCTATTTTTAAACTAAAATGAATGAAAATGTTGTTGCGTAAATGGTAAAAATAAAGTAAAAACAAAAGCGATAAACTAATTAAAACTTAAATAAAAGACTTTAAAAGAAATTAAGAAAAAAGCTTGAAAAGATTAAACTAAAAATAAGACTTTAAAAGAAATTAAGTAAATGACGAAAATATAAAAGCTTTAAAAGTAAATGATGAGAAATTAAAGTTTAACAAAATGTAAATTTAAAAACTTTAAAATAAAATAACTCTGAAAATTAGCTAAGATGAACAAGTAGAAATTAAGCTAAGTAAAAATGGCGGGAAAAATAAATTTAAAAATTAAATTTGAATAAAAACTAATTAATTTCGCAATTCTAGAAAAATATAAAATAATTTTGCAATTAAAACCCAAGATTTCGCAATTATGTCAAAATTGACATAATTCCGCAATTAGCAAAAGACACAATTTCGCAATTGCTAGAAAATGAAAGATTTCGCAATGTTGCACAATGCCGCAATAAATGCACAATGTCGCAATAATTGCACAATGTCGCAATAGTGCACAATGTCGCAATAGTGCACAATGTCGCAATAATGCACAATGTCGCAATAAATGCACAATGTCGTAATAGTGCACAATGTCGCAATAGTGTACAATGTCGCAATAGTGCACAATGTCACAATAGTGCACAATGTCACAATAATTGCAAAATCGAATCAAATTTCGCAATATTTAAAAAGCAAGATTTCGCAATTAAGAAAAAGTTGCGAAATCGAATCAGAAATTCCTAAAAACTAGGAACAAGAAAAGGGACGAAAATAAGCTCTAGAAACTCAACTTTTAAAGAACAATAAGCTAAACAAAACACCAATAAGCTAACTAAAAAGCCTTGATTAAAGATTAAACTTTTAAAAACATCAAAAACAAGCCACAAAAATTAAAAAGATTTAAACTTTATGTAAAAATGTGATGAAAAAGATTATGATTAAGAACACGAAATCAACACGAACAAGGATTATGAAAAGATTAAGATTAAACAATCAAGAAAGGAAGAATGAGATGATTAAAAAGCTAGAATTTAAAAGATTAAAGATTAAAGATTCAAAACAAGATTAAAGATTAAAGCTTTAGAACATGAAATAAAACTAGAGAGAGAAAGTAAAAACTACACTACTCCTAATCTAAACTAACTACTCCTAACATGACTAACCACCCTCCTAATGTGTCATTAGGAGGGTATATATAGGAAGTGAGGAGTGCATGTATTGCTTCCTTCTTTCTTTCTCTTTCTCGTTCTCGTCTTTTAATTCTTTTGTCTTTCTCGACGTCGTCTTGGGATTTGTCGATATAAGTTGAACTTGTCTTATAATTTCTTCAATAATTAGACTTGAGTTCTTCGAATTCATTAAACTTCCGTCTTTAGACTTTTTCTTCGATAAATCTTCAGAATAGGCCTTGGACTTCCGTTCTATTTGCACTCTTGATCTTTTGACTTCGTCTTTTCTCGTTTTCTTAGATAAAAGCCCGTGAAAGCCCGTGTTTTCTTCCTTTTTCATCTTTTGGTCCTAAAACTCAATAAAAACACAAGCCACGCATAATTCCGATATTTACGACATAAAATACACGTTTTGGCTTGGATATTATTAAATTAAGTGGTAAAAGGATGGGTGTTTTCACACCTATCATCTAACAACTTGTGGACTTTGCTGAACAAAAGGTTTAGGTTTGACAGTGTTTGACCTTTTGTCAGCGTTGACCTTGGAAGCGTTGACACACTTATAGGCTAAATGTGAAAAGCTACCACAATTATAACAGGCTTTTCTAGACATAACTCTAGGTCTAGAAGAAAAGAAACCTGTTCCATTATCACTAATTTGGCTTTTTGGTGACCTAGTATTTCTATACATCTCTGCATATTTAAAGCTAGGTTTTTTAAACGTTTGAGCCAAGGTCAACAGTCTTGCCAGTGATTGGGTTTGTTACTTTAATAGGGGTAGACTCATTTGTGCTATCACTAAGCATGCCACCCTTGACAAACAAGGTAGGGTTGGCTTTCTTCCATTGGTCCAAATCAGTCAACTTTTGCCTATATTCTTCTACTGGGGTAAGGGCTCTTGGTGGAGGAATAAATTCCTCTTCTTGGAGTTCTGGTAAACCTGTCCAAGATAAGTCCTTTCTTTGGACACCATAGAAGTCCCCGGCTGGTGGTGGAACACCAGCATACTCTTTCATCCCAATCCCAGTCATATCCCTAGAATCCCTTTGTTTACTAACACATTCTCCTAGGGTTTGTGAGGATTTATCAAATCTCTGAATTTTAAGATCTACATTATCCTTATTCTTGATAGCCTCATCTAACTTAGCCTGTAATTCAGCATTGACCCTCTCCATGATGTTTCTAATATCAGTACTAGCATTTAAATCATGTTTTAAGATATTGATTTTATCTTTTAGGTCAAGCTACATTTTCTTATACTCGGCTACAGTTTTTTTAGTTTAAGTAAGAGCAAGTTGATAGTTAGACAACTTGCATCTCTCATTGCTCACATATGTTGACAATCTTAAAACCTCTTTGTTAAGTCTTTCAGTATTTAAACGACAACCCTTACTACAAAAAGCATCATCATATACCTCATTGCATGATGAAGATGAGGAGTGTGCCATGAGAGCATAGTTAACATGCTCTTCTTCTTCAGCAACCAAAGCTTTATTCTCTTCCTTATCCTTAGCCAAATAGCTCCAATCCCATCCAACACCATCAATTTCTTGCATTGCAACCATGGAATTAGGATCCCGAGCCTTAACAATTTTGCTTGAGGGTTTTCCAGCATCAGATCTTCTTGGAGATCTACATTCTCTCATAAAGTGTCCCATACGATGACAATTATAACACTCAACCTTGGATTTATCAAATCCAACAGTGTCCTTAACATTAAAAGTCATCTTCTTCTTGAATCTTCTATTCCATCTGTTTGCTCTTATACTTGCAAGAGCCATATTCCACTTTATGTCCATCTCCTCCAAATGCTCATCACTTATTTGCTCAAGGTCCTCATAAGTAATCACTGAACCATTGGGCAATGAAGCAATGTATGCACACATAGTATCCAGATCAATACCAGTAGGCTTAACTCTTGGTGAGTCAATTTTGTATGTGTCAACGTCTGAATGTGAGGCGTTGACAGGATATGATCCAGCGTTGACATAGGTTGATCCAGTAACTGGGTGCATGTATGAATCCTTTTGATCAAATTGACCTTCACTATGTGAGAAGAAGGACATGTTTCCATTTGTAGACTTCCTTCCATGATCCAAAAGAGTTTCATTCTCTATCAGCCTCAGTTTATTGTACAAATCATCAAAAGTAGAACTATTGTGAGTGTTATTAGCAATTATAGACCTTGCTTCAATCTTCCATGCATCACCAAGGCTTTTAAGAAAAAAGGCAATAATGTCAACATCACCAATCACTGTCCCCATGAAGGACAGCTTGCTTGTAATGTCAAGAAGTCTGCTTCTCATACTACTTAGCTTCTCATTAGGTATGCAAGAGTTGCTTCTTTTTCTCTTGCACAGTATCAGCATTACCACCATAAACAACTTCAAGAGCTGCCCAAAGATCTTTTACAGACTCATAGCCTCTGTATTTGTGCTGATTTTCTTGTCCCAAGGAGAGTTTCAGAATGCTTAGGGTTTTTATGTCAACCCTTCTCTTTGCTATATCCTCAGTTGAGACAGCTCTACCATCATCAGGTTTTTCTCTTCTATCCTCTTCAGTAGAACCTTGAACAATTGTTCTTGCAGCAATGGCATCTGCAATCTTTTGAGCCTTATTGAATGTGTTTCCATATTCAATAATTTCCCATAGAGTGTAGTCATGGATTTGCAGATATTGCTCAAAATTAAACTTCCACAGCTCAAAATTGTCTGGGTCAAGCATGGGAATCTTGATGTTGTGGTTTGAGGAGGAGGAGGAGTTTACTTCTGGAGTAGACATGATGTTTTTAGGGTTTTGAGAAAATTAGGGTTTTTGGTAATTTAGGGTTCTTGTGTTCTTTAGATCAAAGTTTCTCAACAAGCTCTGATACCACTTGTTGATCCCAAACTTAGATCGATTTAGCTTGTGTAAACGAGATTAAATCAAGTTAAACACGTAGAGAAACTTTGTTGTGTATAAAACAATTTGAGTATTATGCGGAATTAATACTCAAACAAGAACACACAAACAATTGTAAAACAAACTTTCACTTGATTGATTAGAACAAACTTGCTTACAATGAAAGTGTTAAACGTATGAAAAACTTATATGAAACAAAACCTAAAGGTCTTCTTTTATAGACATAAGAAGCCTTGTATAAGAGTCTACGTATCAGCTATTCTAGGTAAAGATAAATATTGAAAATACATTGTTGATCCTATATTTACTAGAAACAAACTAGAAACATAATACGCGTAGACCATATCTTTCTATCAGTGCATGACTTCAACCTATCAACGCTTGACTTCTTCCTGTCAACGCTTGATCTGTCAATGCTTGTTTTCTTCTTATCAACGCTTGTTTTCTTCTTGTCAACGTCCAAGTGTACTGGCTACAATTTATTCCCAACAAGTTCCCCCTGTTGGTTGGTCAGAGTTCCCCCTGCTAGATTAAGTTTCCCCTACTGAATAACAAAGGCAGGGGGATTGGTCCCCCTGCTGAAAGTCAAAGACCGTGCTACTAAGATAAACTTGGAAGAGATTATGACGCGTTTCAGTTACTACTCCAAGATAGTTTCCTAGTTTGTTAGTAGTGATCTTGTACGTGAGTCCTTGTGCTATAAAAGGACTCACTAGGTTGTCATGTAAGATACATCTTTCTATGTTCATTTCATTTCACACTTTAAGGTTGTATAACCCTAATACCACTATTGGGTATCCGTATATCCTTGATATATTAAAGTTTAACGTTTGATCCTAATATTTGTTCTTGTGCTAAACACTATATTCCGCATCTTGTTTAGTTACTTTGTATTGTAAAGTTTCTATAGTGTTAGATTGAATTTATTCTTTCTATCACAACCCTTAAACAAGCTAAGGTTTAAGATCTGAGTTTTGGATCAACACTACGGGGAATTCTAATCCCACTTGCATCACATGTGGGAAGAAACACCCGAGACAGTGTTGCCGTGATTCTAGTGGTTGTTTTAAGTGTGGAAAGAAGGATCACATGATGAGGGATTGCAAAAAAGGGGACAATGCAGGTACCTCAGGCCACACTCCTCAGATTTTACCACCACCACTCCACCACTACCACCAACTACTAGTCGCGTTTATACCACTACTCGAGAGCAAGAAAATAAAACCATAGGTACCATCACTGGCATTTTGTTTATAAACGGACATGCTGCTTGCGTTCTTTTTTATACAGGCGTCACACATTTAGTTATATCTACTTCATTTGTTGCTAGAATAAACATGTCCCCTACACCACTAGATAGTGTGCTAAGTATATCTACACCCATGTGAGACTCTGTATGCATTACTCAGGTGTACAGGGATCTTCCTCTTGAGTTTGATGATAAAATTCGTCCAGTCAGTGCCCTCTCTCTAGATATGTGCGAGTTTGATATTATTCTAGGTATGGATTGGTTGTTAGCTCATCGTGACATTATAGACTGTCATGCTTACCGAGTCATCTGTGGTGATGTCCAGACACCAGAGTTTGTTCACCGTGGTTTTCTGCCAGGAAAACATGTTCAGATTATATCAGCTTTACAAGCCCGTACTTGATTATACCATGGCTGTGAGGGTTTTTTTAGCTACAGTTCATGGCACTGCTTCTGAGACACCTTCACTCCATGATCAGCCAGTTGTGTCAGATTTTCTGGATGTCTTCCCAGAAGAACATCCAGGCATACCTCCCCTGTAAGAGGTGGAGTTCGGTATCGATCTCATTCCAGTTGCAGAACCAGTATCTAAAGATCCTTACCGTATGGCTCATGTTGAGCTTAAGGAACTAAAGATCAGCTTCAGGAACTCCTAGAAAGAGGTTCATTCGTCCAAGCATGTCACCATGGGGCACGCCACTTTTGTTTGTCAAGAAGAAAGATGGTAGTATGCGGCTGTGTATTGACTACCGCGAGCTGAATAAGCTCACTATTCATAATCGTTATCCACTTCCTCGTATAGATTATTTATTCGATCAGTTTCAGGGTGCCAAGCACTTCTCCAAAATTGATTTACGATCAGGTTACCACCAGCTGCGTCTAAAAGAGCAGGACATATCCAAGACTGCTTTTTGCACGAGGTATGGACATTATGAGTTTGTTTTCATGCCATTCGGTCTCACGAATGCGCCAGCAGTATTCATGGACTTGATGAGTCGAGTATTCCACGAGTTCTTAGACAAGTTTGTGATTGTATTCGTTGACGATGTCCTTATTTTATCTAAGTCTAAAGAAGAGCATGAGGATCATCTTCGTACAGTTTTACAGATTCTCCGGCGAGAGAAGCTTTATGCAAAATTTTCTAAGTGCGAGTTCTGGCTGAATAAGGTGGCGTTTCTAGGCCATATTGTTTCTGCAGAAGGGATCACCATTGATCCTGCAAAGGTGGAGGCTATCACTAAATGGCCGAGACCGACATCTGCCAAAAAAGTCCGCAGTTTTCTTGGGTTAGCGGGATATTACCGCAGATTTGTAAAGAATTTCTCGCGTTTGGATTTACCGTCGACCAAACTTATGCGTAAGGGGGAAAATTTAATATGGACTGAGGAGAGAGAAAGGAGTTTCGAGGAACTCAAACATCGTTTAATTTCAGCGCTGATCCTTACTCTCCCATCTGGTACAGGTGGTTATCAGAAATACAGTGACGCTTCAGGGAAAGGTTTGGGCTGTGTACTTATGCAGCATGGGAAAGTCATTGCCTATGCTTCACGACACCTGAAGCCGTATAAAGATAATTATCCCACACATGATCTGGAGCTCGCAGCAGTCGTTTTTGCTCTCAAAATCTGGAGACATTATTTATACGATGAGTCATGTGATATCTTCACCGATCACAAAAGTCTAAAGTATATATTTACACAGAGGGAGCTGAACATGAGACAAAGGTGATGGCTGGAACTGTTGAAAAACTATGACACTAACATTCAATATCACCCAGGTAAAGCGAACGTAGTGGCAGATGCACTTAGCAGAAAGTCAAGAATGATAAATGGCATCAAGGTTCAAGAAGAGATTATTCGGACTTAGATCAGTATGATATTGAGCTCTTAGTACGCGGACAAACAGGTTACTGGGATAGTCTGAGAGTGGAACCGGATTTACTCTCTCGGATTAAAGTTGCACAGAAGGATGATGGTGAAATCTGGGCGATTGTCCAGAATATTGACCAGCAGACTGAATTTCGTATCGATGAGGATGGTAATGTATGGCAGGGTACCAAACTCCGCGTTCCAGAAGAACCTACTCTCAGAGAAGCCTTATTGACTGAGGCTCACAGCTCTCCGTTTTCTATCCATTCAGGTTCCACTAAGATGTACCATGATCTTAAGCAGCATTTCTGGTGGAGCGACATGAAGCAGGATGTCGCCACTTTTGTTTCTAAATGTCTAACCTGCCAGCAGGTTAAGATAGATTATCAGCGTACTAGTGGCCTACTTCAGCCATTAGACATTCCAATGTGGAAATAGAACAAGGTCTCTATGGATTTTGTCATTGGGTTACCGCAGACTCAGAGGAAGCATGAAGCAATCTAGGTCATTGTCGACTGTTAGACCAAGTCATCACACTTCATCCCCATCCGTAAGGATTTCTCAGTCAGTAAATTAGCAGAACTATTCAAGAAGGAGATCGTACGATTATACGATACACCTTCAGATATTATATCAGACAGGGATCCACGATTTACTTCACATTTCTAGGGAGGTCTGCATAAACCTTGGGGAACTAAGCTCAAGCTCAGCACAACCTTTCATCCACAGACAGACGGTCAGTCAGAGCGTACCATCCAGACTTTGGAGGACATGTTACGCGCATGTGCATTAGAATGGACATGTAATTGGGAAGACTATATTTGCTTGGTCGAGTTTGCCTACAACAACAGTTGGCATGCTAGTATTAAGTGTTCTCCTTTTGAGATGTTATACGGCAAGAAATGTCGTGCTCCGATTTGTTGGGATCAGGTTGAAGAACGTTTGATTGAGCGACCAGAATTAATAGAGTTGACCAATGAAAAGGTCGCCATTGCCAGGGCAAAGCTGCAAGAAGCGCGTACTAGCCAGAAAGTTACGCCAACAAGCATCGCAGAGATCTAGCATTTCAGACTGGGGATCGTGTGTTCCTCAAAGTATCTCTAGCACGCGGGGTCAGACGTTTTGGCCTCAAGAGCAAGCTCAACCCTCGCTACATCGGACCGTTCGAAATCCTCGAACGTGTCGGTGAAGTATCATATCGATTGGCATTACCGCCTCAGCTTTCACACGTTCATAGCGTGTTCCATGTATCACTACTCAGAGGATACAACTATCATGACCTTCACAAAGTTAATTATCCACTCGATCAGATTCGGGAGGACCTATCTTATATTGAAGAACCCGAAGCAGTCTTAGATCGCCAGGATCGAGTAATGAGAAGGAAGATTATTCCTTTCGTCAAGATCCGGTGGAGGAACCATTCCAAGCGGGAGGCCATGTGAGACCCCCAAAATCCGACATGGAACAACTAGGCAAGGAGGGAATCACACGTCAAGGTACGAGTAACAATGAGTTATAAATGACACGAAAATGACGCAATAAAAGACACATATATTACATCACAATTTATCAGAGTTTAGAAACTTCGATCCCATAAGTTTTGAAACATAACAAAGTACCATAACATCATAGTTTAAAGTTTTAAGATAACAAAAGATCAGCGGAAGACTTTAACCACGTCATTTATAACAAAAGCATAACATATCACAACACAGATCTTTCCAAGCTGCCAACATCCTGCGGTACCTCGTCCAAGCCCATTAAGTAGTATTACCTGAGATCAAAACATGTAAAACCCGTCAACAAAAAGTTGAGTGATATTCATAGGTTTAGAAAGCTAAGTAATGGAACACAATATACTTTGTAAAACAAGTAATGGGGGGATGACTATGTACATTCTCCATAGTCATGGTATATTATTGCTATTTAGTTCATGAACCGAAGCTTAACTCAAAGTAAGTTCCTCTACGGAGTATTTAGCCTAAATACTCAAGTAAAAACAAATATTAGTGCGTCAAGGTACTTGAGACAGGGATATTCAATCCCGATGGATCCACCTACAACATTCGCGCTTAGTACTCGAATTTAACGATTCATGATCAGGAGAGGAAACTTAAGGCTAAAGACTAAAAGCAATAATATAATTGAAATCATCTGGCAGCATACAGTTCTGGATAGCATACAGTTTAAAAGATTGTGTTCCAACATGTTAATCTCACCCCGTGTTTTGAAACAATAAACAAGTAGCTAGAGGGGCTATGAACTCACCTTAGCTATAAGGTGGAATCAACACGAAACTGGAGGGCTTAGTAGTAACAACGGAAAGTCAAGCAATGTTAAGTCATCCGAGACCTACGATAACGGGACGCGAAAGTTTAGAAGACACGAAATAAATGCTTATAAAAACACTTGAAATAAATGAGTACATAACTAAATTATGACACATAAGAAAAATCATGCAAGGGGTACTTCTAGACTCCATCTAAAAGTATACTTTTATAAATGTTTTCGATAAAAACTGCCGACACATACCAAATGTATGGGCTGATTTACCTCGCTTAGACACGTCAAATGTTTATGGTACTAACTGAGAAGCTCACTTAACATCTATAGAAAGACATATAAAAAGCTCGTCAAAAGTTTTTACTTCTAAGACTCACTGCCCGACACATCTTCGGGTTACAAAATCCGGACAGATTTACGTTAATTTTTCATACAACCGTTTTAACTTATTTAAACGACTCCGTTTACAAAATCGACACTCGGGTTTTAAAGTAAACTCAACCTATAAGGTAAACAACTCATTATCAGTAGGTTACACATTTCAAAACTTCAATTTAGAGTCCCCGAGATTCGATCCAAATATCGACAACAATTTTAGATTGTGTCGATACTCGTCTCCCGATACACGAATAATCAAACTAACGCCATTTCCAACTCGTTTGGAGTTGGAAGCTCTAATTTATATCAAAACGAAGCTAAGAAAAATATCTACATCCCTATCTTATTTGTTTAATAATAAAACAAGATTAAGTTACCCAAAACCTTCCTCAACTTTCTGCCTAAAATTGACACTTTAAAAATCATGTCAAATGATGTTTTTAACAAAATCTAATCAATTTCCCACTCATAAAATCATCCTAATATCATCTTTAAACATCCTAAACCCTTGCATGCATCAAAATCAAAACTTTAGACTTTTAAACATCAAAACCATAGAATTTAAGCATGATCATGCTAAAAACAATGATCAAACACATAATCAACCATGAAATCATCAAAACTTCAAAAGTGGTTGCATGTGTACAAATTTTGTACCAAAAGATGCACCTTTCAACATTAGGAAGTGGTCTTTACTTAGTTTTGGATTGATCAAAATGGAAATTGATGATTTAAGGTGGCTATGGTGGTGTGGGTGGACGGTAGAAACAAGGGGGGAGGGAGAGTGATGTGTTTTTATTTTATTTAAATGTTATGTGTGTTAGTGGAAGTAAATAAAGTGTTTATATATGGTGGTTGAGTGGAGGGACCATTGTGGCAATTTTTGAAAATTTAGGACCACAAAATAAATAGTTTAGTTAAAAAGAGGGAAATGACTATTAGTCAAATTTACGAATATTTACGGGGCTCGAGTTTCGTAAAAATACTTCTCAAAAGTTAAGACGCACTCAAAATAAGATAATTTGGACTCCCGACTCAACTTAACACGACCTTAAAAGAAAACATCGAAAACATCTAACATTAAAACAATCGACATTAAAAATATGAAATACAAGAATTTATTACTGTGCCCGTTATCAGTCTAGACTTAATAAAATGTAAAGATAAATATCTTTAAGTCGAATGATTTAGCCCTCGGTTCTCGTTCCGTTGATTCAAGTAAACGTTTGTAAAAATGCACGTGGGTGATTTTTAAATCAAAATATTTGATTTAAATAAATACGGAATTATAAAATAAAAATAGTTTTATAATTTCGAATAAGTACCAACGATGATTAAAATAATAAATACGAGTAAAATAATTACCAGGAAAATACGAGATCTCACAGTCTTCCCCCCTAAAGGAACTCTGGTCCCTTAGAGTTTAACTGGAGATGGAAGAAGAAGACGTGAACAGATGGGGATACTTAGTCTTGAACTGGTCTTCACTTTCCCAAGTGAACTCAGCACCCCGACGTGAATCCCAACGAACTTTAACGATAGGAATCCAACTACGTTTCAGCTTCTTGACTTGGCGATCCACCATCTCTATTGGTTCTTCAATGAAGTACATTTTCTCGTCCACCCTTATTTCTTCTAACGTTATCTGAACATCTGATTCGGCTAGACATTTCTTAAGATTGGAAACGTGAAATACGTCGTGAACACAACTTAACTCCTGGGGTAACTTCATTCGATAAGCTACCGAACTGATTGTTATAAAATTACGACCTTTAGGAAAAGGAGCGTAAAAGCGGTAAGTATTAAACAAATGATTTTAGGAAAAACCAAGTGTTAATGACCGTTATGATATGAAAGTTCGTTTCCCAAGGAGGTATATGTGTGTGAAAAACTTGTTAAATATTTGAGATTAATAATTGGTTTGGAAGAGGAAGAGAAAAGAGGATGACGAAGACGTGAAATTAATACTACGACGACAAAACTTAAAATCGTAAAACAAGCTAAAATAAAATTAATTCTAAAAATTACCAAAAATTCACCAAAAATCAAAATAAATAAACCAAGAGTTTACCAATGATCAAAACTTTTTCAAACCTTTTAAATAATTAAATATTCAATTTTTAAATGATAATTAAAGCCCTAAAAATCAAATAAATTATCAAAAAGCCCAAATAAAGATTTTTCAATTTGTAAACCTCTAAAATGACCTAAAAAGATTAATAACTATTTTTAGAAATTTTTAAACTAATAAAAACTATTTAAAATGATTTAAAAACTATTAAAACTTAAAATAATTATAAAAATTAATCTAGAAGTGATAAAATTATTCTAAAAGTTGCTAAATTCCTATTTTAATGTATTTAAGCTAAGTAAAATGTAAAAAGTTGAAAAATGTGAAATTTGAAAAATAATAATAAAATAATATTAAAATAATATTAAAAATCTAAAAATTATAAAAAATTCTAAAAACTTGCAAACTAGTTTATTTTAACTTAAGCAAACAGAAAATGAAAGTGAAATGACCAGAATACCCCTATTGGGCCCTCAAATGGGCCAAAACCAAAAACAGTCCACTTAAATGGGCTTTTTAGCCCAAAAAGTCAAACCTGGCCCAATTAACTTGGAAAAGCCTAATCTGACTCAAAATTTGATTCTAAACACAAAACTCTAAAGGCCCAAAAGCTGAAAGTGAGCTTATCACAGCTTATTAAGCAAACAACTTATTCTTATTGGGCTTTTTAGCCCATTAAGCAATAAGCTAATGCCATAAGCTCTAATTTGACACACTACCTTCTTTTGGGATGCTTAAGAGATCTGTAAAAAGAAATTTGAAAAAGCACACTCAATAAGCCATAAATAAGCAAAGTAATATTTCACAAAACGACAAAATAGTCGGGTTTGAGAAATAAGGCACCTCAGGACTTGATTCAACTTGCAAAATGTCACAAATGAACTCAATAAGCCAAAACAATCAACAAAATTCCAATAAGCAACACCAATAAGCCAGAATGAACCAATAAGCACTTTATGAAAAAGTCAATTAAGTTGGTTTTCTAGTCAAACCCTAAAGTCAACCCACCAAATGCTCCAGTATGAACAAATGGGTCAAATAATGAGCACCTATTACAAAATCCAAGTTGTTGCTGGTTAAAATAAGCTATTATAGCTTATTGATAAGCTGAAACCCAATTAACAATAGCAGGGGGAACTTTCAGTAGGAACTGGTTCCCACTGCTTTGACTATTTGACCAAGCTTTTTAGAGAGATTTAGTTGGATTCAATTGGAAACAAGGGCACCCTTTTGATCAGTGAATCACAAGGAGTCAATATCAACAAGAAAATCACAATTTGGTTCACACAATAAGCCAGAATCAATCAAACAGTCACCAGATATTGCACAGACATGTGAAATAAGCAGTTATGCACAAATAAGCAGATTTAGCCTGAATAAGCAAACCAAACTCAACAGGATGCATACACAAGCTATATAAACTATGAATAAGCACAAATAAACTTATATCAAACACTGAATCAAAGTAAATAAGCAGAATCAAGCACAAGCAGTTACTAATAAGAACAAGGTGAATATGCAGAAACTTTTGCTGATCTATTTGACACTAAATTCAATTTCAATGCTTCAAATCTTTTTCCCTGGTGTTATTAGCCTAGTTTAATCACTTGTTAACCCTATTCTATGTTTAGATCTAGGTGTCCCTTAAACCACAGCCAAAAATATCAAGTAAACAAGATTTTTAAGCCCTATTATGAATCTAGGTGTTTCAAACCACAAAAATTGCAGATAAGTGACCAAGTATATCAGATACACATGTACTATCAACCACAAGCACAAAACCAACACTTAACAAACCTCAAAACCTGCTTATGCAGTTAACCCAAACACCCCTTTAAAACCTGTTTTGACAAATTTTCAAAGGATAATCCAGATTCAACCCACAAATCCAACTAACAACATCTCATAAACATCAAACAAAGCCAGATGAAGCAATAATCAACCACAATAACACAGATTCAAGAACAATCAAACAAAAATCACAAATATTCAGAAATTTAAAGAGGAAATGAAAAGGGAGAAGGATGCAAACCTCCAAGACCTACATCCAGGCCTTGGATTGTTTGAGCTGAGGTACTAGCAGAACAAGTACCAGCTTCCAATGCTGCTAAGATGAACAAACCAACAAGTGAGATCAAATAAACAAGACTTTCTGATTTTTGAGACCCAAGCTTTATCACTTAAAACCTTGCCTCAAAAACCTTCAAACATGTAAATTGAACTTAGAATTAGGCTATTCTAACACCAACTTTTAATAAACAAGAACAAGATTTCTCAAAATTCAAAAAATCAAATTTTATTAACTTAAAAAGGGATTACAAAGATTGATAGCCTAAAACTGGAACAAAAGCTCTCTCACAGGTTGAGGAGTCTTTTTATAGGCAAATGCCAAGCTAGCACTATTCACAAACCCTAGAAGTGAATTTCCCTATTTGTCCTTGAGGTCTTCTAGACGATTCTTGGGTATATGCTATCCAAATTGATCCAAAACCGTTTAAAATAGCTTTGGAGTGAAGCAAAGGATGTGGGCTGTTGATCTTGACACGTGGCAGTACTTGGGGAATAAGTTGTCACATGATGGTGAAATGGTTTTGGGTGTGGGGTCACATGGTGAGTGGGAGTGAGTGTTTTAAGGTTGGGAAGGGTTTCTGGGCGTGTGAATCAAGTGTGGGTAAGGGTAATTTCATTTTACCCTTTGTTTTAAGTGGAGTAAAAACTGGGTTCTTAACTGCTACAGTGACACCTTTTGATCCGATTTTGGTAGATTGTGTTTGTGTTTGGCGCAAAAACATTTGAATGTTTCAAATGTGGCAACTTAAGTCCTTGTTTTTTGGCAGATGTGGTATAAAACATTTTTCAGCCCAAATACTTGATTCCCTTTGATAATAACTTTCATAACTTTACACTTTTGGCACCAAACTTTGGAAAAAGGGTTACAAGGGTTGTTTTTGCCATTTTTGGATAATTCAAGGACTGATCTTGGACATTGTTGATCTTCAAAGGTCTTCAATGTAACTTAGGCTTCATGGGGGACCATTGTTGACAAATTAGATTTGATGAGGGACTAATCTTGTCATTTCTTCAAAGTTGAAGGACCTTTTGTGTAATTTTGACAAACTTAAGGGACCAAACTTGTAATTATGATTTCACAAGGGTTTTAAGTGTCATTTCTTCATTAATTGAGGATCAATCTTGCATGTCTTCAAGTAATCAAGGGTATTTGTTGGATAAATCATGAGTTAGGGCCCGGTTCTTTGTACGACTTCGTTTCTCGTGTCCGTTTTTCCTTGTTTCTTGTGATCTTTTGTCTTTTTCACGATATCCATACCTAAAATACACAAGTAAACAAACACAAGCATATATATGGTATTTTATGACATTTTTATGCTTTTAAAGCCCGAAAAGAACGATGAGATCATGTATAAATGCCATCTCATCACGAACCAATACGCTCGACGATCTCGAATGGTCCTACAAAACGTGGCGTAAGTTTTCCTCTTTTACCAAACCTCACAATACCCTTCCATGGAGATACTCGTAACAGCACACAGTCTCCGACTTGAAACTCAAGAGGTCTGCGTCTTTTGTCTGCGTAACTCTTCTGACGACTTCTAGCAGTTTTCAGCCTTTCCCTAATCTGTACAATCTTGTCTGTAGTTTCTAGAACTAATTCAGGCCCTATCAGTTGACTTTCACCTACTTCGTTCCATATCACTGGCGATCTGCACTTGCGTCCGTACAAAGCCTCGAATGGTGAACACTTGACACTTTTATGATAACTATTGTTATAGGAGAATTCGACTAAAGGTATATGAGTGTCCCAGCTACCACCAAAATCCATAACACATGCTCGCAGCATGTCTTCTAGAGTCTGAATAGTGTGTTCACTTTGTCCATCCGTTTCTAGGTGATATGCTGTACTCATTAATACTTGCGTACCCAACGCCTTTTGAAGTGCTTTCCAGAAATGTGACGCAAAACGACCATCCCTATCAGAAATAATCGATATTGGCACTCCGTGCTTTGCAAAAATCTCATCGATGTAGATTCGATCCAATCTATCAGTTTTATAATCCTCACGAATAGGAAGGAAGTGAGCAGATTTGGTTAATCTATCAACAATTACCCAAATTGCATCAAAACCACCACCGCTTCTAGGCAGCTTTGTGACTAAGTCCATTGTAATCTTTTCCCATTTCCATTCTGGGACTTCTGGTTGTTGTAAAAGACCTGAGGGTTTCTGATGTACTGCTTTAATCTTTAAACAAGTCAGACACTTGTTAACGTATTATGCTATGTCCTTTTTCATACCTGGCCACCAGTAAATATCCCTTAAATCGTAGTACATCTTATCTGCACCAGGGTGAATCGAATATCTTGAAGCGTGAGCTTCGTTCATTATTACCTTTCTTAATCCTCCAACTAATGGAATCCATAATCGTCCAACAAAGTAAATTGTTCCATCTTCTTTCCTTTCAAACTGAGCATCTAATCCTCGCAGCAATTCTGCTGGAGCCTTAAAGTCCTCTGCAGATTCTTGCTGTGCTTCTAAAATCTTAGCCTTGAGGCTAGATTGAATGGTTATGCTCATAGCACGCACTCTCCTAGGTTTAAGTCTTTCCTTTCGACTTAGGGCATCAGCTACAACATTAGCCTTTCCTGGGTGATACTTAATTTCACATTCATAGTCGCTAAGAAGTTCTAACCAACGTCTTTGTCGCATGTTCAAGTCCTTTTGGTTAAAGATATACTGGAGACTCTTATGATCAGTGTATATCACACTTTCCGTCCCATAAAGATAATGTCTCCATATTTTCAAGGCGAATACTACTGCACCTACCTCCAAATCGTGAGTAGTATAGTTGTGTTCATGGGTTTTAAGTTGTCTGGAGGCATAAACAATCATTTTTCCTCGCTGCATTAAGACACACCCAAAACCTTGGTGGGATGCATCACAATAAACAACAAAATCATCCGGTCCGTCTGGAAGTGTTAACACTGGAGCATTACACAATTTTTCCTTTAATAAACAAAAGGCTTGCTCTTGCTCTTCATTCCAAATGTATTCCTTATTATTTTTGTGTAAGCAGGGTTAAAGGCTTAGCAATCTTGGAGAAGTTTTCAATGAATCTACGGTAGTATCCGGCTAACCCGAGAAATGAACGGACCTTAGTAGGCGATTTAGGCGATTTCCAATTCTTAACTGCTTCAACTTTACTAGGATCCACGTGTATACCATCCCGATTTACCACGTGTCCTAAAATTTGAACCTCTTTCAACAAAAATTCACACTTAGAGAATTTGGCATACAACTTTTCTTTCTCCAAAAGACTTAAGATGGTTCTAAGATGATTTTCATGATCTTTTTCTGATTTCGAGTAAATGAGGATATTGTCAATAAAGACTATGACAAACTTATCAAGGTAGGGTTTGCAAACACGGTTCATTAGATCCATAAAAACGGCAGGCGCATTGGTAAGACCGAATGGCATAACAGTAAATTCAAAGTGTCCATAACGGGTTCTGAATGCGGTTTTGGAGATTTCACTTTCATGCACTCTTAACTGATGATAACCTGAACGAAGATCTATCTTGGAAAAGCAGCACGCACCTTGCAATTAGTCAAATAAGTCGTCTATACGAGGGAGAGGGTAACGATTCTTGATTGTCATCTTATTCAATTCCCTGTAGTCTATACACATTCTCATTGCACCATCCTTTTTCTTAACAAAGAGCACAAGCGCTCCCCACGGTGAATGATTCGGTCTGATGAAACCTTTCTCTTATAATTCCTTAAGCTGATTCGATAATTCATTCATTTCAGACGGGGCTAGACGATAAGGCAATTTGGCAACAAGCAGTGCACCCGGAATAAGATCGATACGAAATTCAACTTCACGCACAGGAGGTAATCTCGACAAGTCGTATGGGAAAACTCTAGGAAATTCACAAATGATACGAATGTTATCAAGCTTTTTCTGATCAGCCTTGATAGAAAGAAGAGAATTCGGATTGTCATCCGGCTTCTCACCATGAAGTTCTAAGATTTTACCCGAAGAAAGAGGAATACGTAAGATTCGCTTAGAACAAACAATGACAGTGCGATGAGACGCTAACCAATCCATACCAACAATAACATCAAAACTGCCGAGACGCGTCGGTAAAAGGTCAATTAAAAACAAATGACCAAGCAAATCAAGGGTACAGCCACGCAAGACTGTATTGGTACTAACAATCTTACCGTCTGCTAATTCTGCTTCATAACTAGTGTCTAAAGCAGAAGGAGTAATATCAATGAAAGGAGTGAAAGCAGAAGACACGAAACTCTTCTCAGCACCGGAATCGAATAAAACACTAACATAGTGATCGTTAAGAATATATGTACCCGCGACCACCTGAGGATTCTGCTGAGCGTTATTTCCTACATGATACACTCTACCTCGAGCTCCATCGTTCTGCGGATCCTTACCCTTTGGACACCTATTCTGGTAATGACCTTTTTCACCATAGTTATAGCACACCGAGTTGCAGTTTTCTTCCTTATGGCCAATCCTCTTACAAGTTGCACACTTAGGAGGACACACACCAACATGATGCCAATTGCATTTCTCTCACTTAGGCAGAGTCCCAGTATAACCTCGTTTTCCAGCAGGAGTAGCAGGAGCAATAGAACCAACAAAAGTAACAGGAGTAGCAGGAACAGCAGGAGCAGCAGGAACAGCAAGAGCAACAACATACATGGTTGTTGTCTCTTGTCTCTTGTTGGCTTGTCGATTATTGTTCTTGTTGGAGTTTCTATTGTTGCCTCGGTTGTTGTTATGGTTATTTACCTGATTGTTTCCTTTATTATCCTCCCATTTCCGTTTGTTATCAGCATCTAACTTAGCAGCTTTACCTTCTATAGACTGCTCGACCAATTCACGAGCCATGTTCACTACTTCATGTAGGGAAGAGGGTTTTGATGAAGTAATGTGTCCTTTAATCCTTTCAGGAAAGCCCTTGACATACCTTTTGATTTTCTTCTTCTCATCTGGAACTAGTTTAGGACACATTAAGGCCAACTCATGAAACCTATTAGTGTAGGCTTCAATATCATCGTTCTTCATTTGTATGTTCCATAGCTCGTGTTCCATCCGAGCTATCTCAGTCTCAGGGCAGTACTCCGTAGTCATCATTGTTCTAAACTCGCTCCAAGGGATTTGGTTTGCATTATCAAGACCTAAGGTTTTAGTATTTCCATTCCACCAGGTGAGTGATATACCTTCCAAAGTACTAGCAGCATAAATTACCTTATCCTCTTCAGCACACTTGCAAGTTCCAAATACTTGCTCCATCTTTTCAAACCAACGTGTCAAACCAACGACACCTTCGGTCCCTTTGAAGGAGTGGGGTTTTCCAGACATGAAGGTCTTGTGTGAACATCCTTTTATGCTTGAAGAACCTTCAACTTTAATTTGAGTCTCTCGGCTCTTTTCATATTCAGCAACAACTTTCTTTACCCTTTTTGCAATAACTCTCCCCAGAGTAGCCCGGCGGGATCTCCTGGGTCCGTCAACTCTACGAATTCTGGTAGGCGGCATGTTTCTGTCAACAACACAATACAAAATTCAGTGTGAACTTGTATAAATATGCTATTTCAAGATTCATGAAATTGGAGAAAATAGAATAAGAAGAGATTTTAGGTATGCGTAACTGATTGTCAACAAGGAATGCAACACTAAGGAGTGGAATATATATATATAATATTAAGCAAGAGGGGATTTGGATGGAGGTAATACGTATCACAATGAATCCAATGTAATATTTCAAATGAAATCAAGGTATGAAATATTATAACAATAATTAAGGTAAACAATAAGGATTAGAGAGTTACCCGCGCAGATATTGAACAACATTGGCAGAATCTGTGTTTGACACTTGTAAAGCATGAAATATCTTGATATTTAGTTATAGACTAAGTTTTGAAAATGACTCAGTTCTCTATAACCATCGCTCTGATACCAATCTGTGAGACCCCCAAAATCTGACATGTAACAACTAGGCAAGGAGGGAATCACACGTCAAGGTACGAGTAACAATGAGTTATAAATGACACGAAAATGACGCAATAAAAGACACATATATTACATCACAATTTATCAGAGTTTAGAAACCTCGGTCCCATAAGTTTTGAAACATAACAAAGTACCATAACATCATAGTTTAAAGTTTTAAGATAACAAAAGATCAGCGGAAGACTTTAACCACGTCATTTATAACAAAAGCATAACATATCACAACACAGATCTTTCCAAGCTGCCAACTTCCTGCGGTTCCTCGTCCAAGCCCATTAAACAGTATTACCTGAGATTAAAACATGTAAAACCCGTCAATAAAAAGTTGAGTGATATTCATAGGTTGTAAAACCCACATTCTTATAATACGGAAATTTAAATAAAGTATGATATTTGAACATTTTATATGAATTTGAGAGTTTTATGTAAATTTAATAGTAGAGATTTTATTTACTTAATATAATTTAAAGCATAGTTTAATTCTTTCATAAGTATTAAATAAATAAGACTTAGATTATGAAACCTTTTTATCAAATTATATTATAACCTATACTTTAAATAAATACAAAGTATAAATGGACATTCTTGAACTAATGTGAATAAATATTTTAAAACTTAGGTTATCTTTTTTTAAAAAAAAGTACACACTTTGTTAAATGTAAACTTTTTGTAAGACTTGTTAAAATGGGAAAAATGTAAATTTTTGGTATGTTATAATGGTATTAAAATTGAAATGAAACTCCTTCCCCATTTTTGACTAAAACACACGAAATTTTGAAGGTTTTAGGAATGATTTTGATGATTTTTAATGTGTTTTAATGCAAAGATGTAACATATGTTTCAAGGATTGAAAAACCTAGTTAATGTTATTCCTTAATTCAAGCCTTTAACTAAAATAGAATTTTGCTATATAAAGTCACCCCATGGCAGGCCTAAAACACACAACAAACACTTTTCACCTTGCCTAAACTCTACCAAAATCTCCTCTCATCTCCATTGTTAAGAAAACCTTAAAACCTTAAGGTTGTTCTTGATCTTTCTCCTCTCTAGACCTCCATTCTTGTTACTAATCATCCATTCTTGTTATTTTATGTGCATAGTGATTACCATATCATTAAACACATTCCATGTAAGTCCTTATAATCCTATGTCACCTTTATGGCTTTCTTATATTTTGATTTAATGCATAAACATGATTTCTAGGGTTTTGAAACCCTAAAAATGTGTTTTGGTGATTCAATACCTTAAAAACGTTTTTGTATGTTAGATCTTGTTTTAGACCAGCCTAAATATGTTCTAATATAGTTTTATAAAGTTTTTATAAAGATCTAGCTAACCTATGGTGGTCTAGATCATTATACCGGCTCATACGTAATAATAACTAAGGGCTGTCCGGATTTTGGGTGATCTTGTAAGGGCTGTAAAACGGGTTTTATAACATATTTTTAAGAGTTTCAAAATCCTAAAACCATCTACAATGAATCTAGTTTTCATAACAGGTCTTAAAACGTTTTGAAGTGGTTTGAAACTATGGTTACCGTGTCGATCTTTTAAAACAGTCCTTAAAAATCAGAATATGAGTCATCTTGTAAGAGTCATATCTTGAGCCTCGGGATAGCTTTTTGAGTGAATCCGGGGTCTAAAACTATCTACTTCGAATGTATTTTTCAAATATGGACTTTAATCAGTAAGTATGGTTTTGGAAAATGGTTTTACAGTCGGATCTTCTAAAACAGTCCCTAAATGACGGGTTTTGGGAAAGTGTATAATTAGGGTTTTGAATCACCGAATAATGAAACCTTGTAATCTTTTGTTCTAGAACAGTATGTAAGACATATTTTTATGTATCTTTTAGCCTTGGTGACACGGGAATAGGACTTGTTGCTTTGTATACGATTCCGTGACTTGTTTGTGCTTTTAAGGTACGGATATTCGGTTCTTTATTAAAGAACACTCTTTTACTCTTTCTTACACAACTACATTTGATAAATCCATATGCCATTGCTATGTTCTCACATCCTTAGTTTCTGTTTTGATATGATCCAATTCTTTGCCTTGTTATGATTCCGTTATTGTTATGCCTTTATATGTTCCCCATTTGAATACTTATATTTTTCCTAGTTGTTATGCCTTTGAAATGAACCCTTAAGCCCGAGCCATATTTTGTATCTAGTCATGGGGGTACCATGACCATGTCATATGATGCACCGGTGACATGACACTAACTGGGGCGATGTGATTAGATCCCCGGCGTTCCCTTTTGGTGCACATAATTATTATATTATTGTGAGTGCGGGTGCTAGTCATGAGCTAGTGCACGTGCTATTGACATTTGTTTTGCAGGGAGCGTATGGATGCATCCTAGGTATTTGTTTGATATGATATGATTTAATTTAAGGTGATAGGTTTTTGTGTGCATTACACGCCGTCACTTTGGTACATAGGAGTCGCAATCCTAGTACACATCTATGATTATTTGGTTGATTTGGATATGTGATTTGTTATGTGTGCTCGTGGGCTATTCTTGACTTTCATTAACCCTTTTTATTCATCCACTTAATCATCCTTATGATTCATGCATTGTGATACCTTCATTATTGTTATATCTTTTGCCTTAAACCATATTTGTTATATCCGTTCGCTGGGCGTTTTGCTCAGCCGTTTCTTTTTCCATGCGGCAGGTATTAAGCGGGAGACGGGGCATTGAGAGAGTTTGGACTTACCTAGATTCACCCATGTTTTTAATAAATCTTAAGACATTTTATGATTTGATACTTTGCATTTTGGACCCCGTTGTTTTGGGGATTTCTGTTTATTAAGATATTACTTTAAGTATTTTGGATTTAATAAAAGTTTCATTTTAGCCCTTTTAAAATATGATGTATCTGATGTGACACCATAGTAGTAGCACTCTGTCTCTTTTCGGAGCGGGGTGTTACAATTATGGTATCAGAGCGTCTACGACCTAGGATTGACCTGTGAGGATTAGGTAGATTAGGCTTCCATGCGTACTTGATATTGTTATGATATTTTTGATACGTATTTGTTTCCGTGGAATTTGTCTTGTTAGTAGGGAGCTTCGTATTAGGATGTTCCATCTCGATATTACGTCTTGGCTGAGTGGTTGGGTTTACGATTTAAAGTGCCCTCGCTCCCCAAACGTTTATAGAATGGCTTCCTAACTATGATGGCCCGAACAATGACGTCTTCTTCGTACTCTGATATTATCACTTTCTTTGTATATGTGCATTTTATTTTATAAACTTTATTTTTTTTGTCACCACTAATTTGTTTATATCTCAGATGGTGAACCCACGTCAGAATTCTCCCGTCTTTTCCGGTCCTGCGTTTGACGAGGCAGTGCAACGAGCCGTTTCTACACTAATTCCTGGCCTCACTACTGAAATTACCAACCAAATTCGCCAGAATACTGCTAGCGGAAGCAATGACCAAACTCCTACTATGCATACATGGTTGGAAAGGTTTGGCAAGCAAAAACCTCGTTCCTTTAGTGTTGCTTCTAATCCAGTCGATGCTGAGAACTGGATTGCACACATTGAGAAGTTGTTCGAAGTGTTGGATTGTGGAGATCAGTATAAGGCTAGGTTAGCTAGCTACAAGTTAGAGGGTGACGCTCTGAACTGGTGGAAGGCCTACAAGCAGGCCAAGGGAGGTGATGACTATGTGCTAACTATGTCTTGGGCAAACTTTCGAGATGCCTTTTTCTTGCAATACTTCCCTAAGTCAGAGCAACAGAGATACGAGCGGGAATACCACAATATTATGCAGAAGGAGGGAGAGCTTACTGGGGACTTTATGAAGCGGTTCTTGAGGCTGGCAATTTTCTTGGGGACAAAGGCGGGTACACAAGAGGAGCAAGCACAGAGGTTCAAATGGGCTCTCAACGATCAAGTTGGGGACAACCTTGTGAACCTGGATTTCACGGATGTGGCGGCGGTGGCTGATGCTGCAAGGAACTATGAAATTCATCGAGAGAGGTCGGGGCTGAATAAGAGGAACCGTGAGGGGGACCGTATTAGACCGGTGACTCATAACAACAAAAGGGATGGTCAGAAGGGTCATTCAGGACCATCGTGCCAAGCTTGTGGAAGGCTTCATTCTGGAAGGACATGCTATAAGATATCTGGGGCATGTTTTCGTTGTGGGTCGACTGAACATAGGATTAAGGATTGCCCTGGGAAAGATGGAAGCGGTGATGAAGATGAAAAGTCATTAGGTACGATTCCAAGAAATTCTTAGTTTATTTTTCTTTGATATCCCTTCTATTTGTGCAAACACTCTGTGATTCCTTTCCATTAACATTACTTCCGTGCATATTCTGCAAGTGTTATGTGTAAGATGATTTCATCTATCGCCACTTCATCTGTTTCAAATTCATTCGATCCGATTCGTGCGTTTTCGTATTCTTTTTCGATTAATCGTGTTATTCCAATTTCGAGGCCGAAATTTTTCTTTTAGGGAGGAGGAATTGTAGAATCCATAACACTACTTTAATTTCGGGGACGAAATTTTCTTTTTAGAAGGGAAGAATTGTAAAACCCACATTCTTATAATACGGAAATTTAAATAAAGTATGATATTTGAACATTTTATATGAATTTGAGAGTTTTATGTAAGTTTAACAGTAGAGATTTTATTTACTTAATATAATTTAAAGCATAGTTTAATTCTTTCATAAGTATTAAATAAATAAGACTTAGATTATGAAACCTTTTTATCAAATTATATTATAACCTATACTTTAAATAAATACAAAGTATAAATGGACATTCTTGAACTAATGTGAATAAGTATTTTAAAACTTAGGTTATCTTTGTTTAAAAAAAGTACACACTTTGTTAAATGTACACTTTTTTGTAAGACTTGTTAAAATGGGAAAAAGGTAACTTTTTGGTATGTTATAATGGCATTAAAATTGAAATGAAACTTCTTCCCCATTTTTGACTAAAACACACGAAATTTTGAAGGTTTTAGGAATGATTTTGATGATTTTTAATGTGTTTTAATGCAAAGATGTAACATATGTTTCAAGGATTGAAAAACCTAGTTAATGTTATTCCTTAATTCAAGCCTTTAACTAAAATAGAATTTTGCTATATAAAGTCACCCCATGGCAGGCCTAAAACACACAACAAACACTTTTCACCTTACCTAAACTCTACCAAAATCTCCTCTCATCTCCATTGTTAATAAAACCTTAAAACCTTAAGGTTGTTCTTGATCTTTCTCCTCTCTAGACCTCCATTCTTGTTACTAATCATCCATTCTTGTTATTTTATGTGCATAGTGATTACCATATCATTATACACATTCCATGTAAGTCCTTATAATCCTATGTCACCTTTATGGCTTTCTTATATTTTGATTTAATGCATAAACATGATTTCTAGGGTTTTGAAACCCTAAAAATGTGTTTTGGTGATTCAATACCTTAAAAACGTTTTTGTATGTTATATATTGTTTTAGACCAGCCTAAATATGTTCTAATATAGTTTTATAAAGTTTTTATAAAGATCTAGCTAACCTATGGTGGTATAGATCATTATACCGGCTCATACGTAATAATAACTAAGAGCTGTCCGGATTTTGGGTGATCTTGTAAGGGCTGTAAAACAGGTTTTATAACATCTTTTTAAGAGTTTCAAAATCCTAAAACCATCTACAATGAATCTATTTTTCATAACAGGTCTTAAAACGTTTTGAAGTGGTTTGGAACTATGGTTACCGTGTCGATCTTTTAAAACAGTCCTTAAAAATCAGAATATGAGTCATCTTGTAAGAGTCATATCTTGAGCCTCGGGATAGCTTTTTGAGTGAATCCGGGGTCTAAAACTATCTACTTCGAATTTATTTTTCAAATATGGACTTTAATCAGTAAGTATGGTTTTGGAAAATGGTTTTACAGTCGGATCTTCTAAAACAGTTCCTAAATGACGGGTTTTGGGAAAGTGTATAATTAGGGTTTTGAATCACCGAATCATGAAACCTTGTAATCTTTTGTTCTAGAACAGTATGTAAGAAATATTTTTATGTATCTTTTAGCCTTGGTGACACGGGAATAGGACTTTTTGCTTTGTATACGATTTTGTGACTTGTTTGTGCTTTTAAGGTACGGATATTCGGTTCTTTATTAAAGAACACTCCTTTACTCTTTCTTACACAACTCCATTTGATAAATCCATATGCCATTGCTATGTTCTCACATCCTTAGTTGTTGTTTTGATATGATCCAATTCTTTGCCTTGTTATGATTCCGTTATTGTTATGCCTTTATATGTTCCCCATTTGAATACTTATATTTTTCCTAGTTGTTATGCCTTTGAAAAGAACCCTTAAGCCCGAGCCATATTTTGTATCTAGTCATGGGGGTACCATGACCATGTCATACGATGCACCGGTGACATGACACTAACTGGGGCGGTGTGATTAGATCCCCGGCGTTCCCTTTTGGTGCACATAATTATTATATTATTGTGAGTGCGGGTGCTAGTCATGAGCTAGTGCACGTGCTATTGACATTTGTTTTGCAGGGAGCGTATGGATGCATCCTAGGTATTTGTTTGATATGATATGATTTAATTTAAGGTGATAAGTTTGTGTGTGCATTACACGCCGTCACTTTGGTACATAGGAGTCGCAATCCTAGTACACATATATGATTATTTGGTTGATTTGGATATGTGATTTGTTATGTGTGCTCGTGGGCTATTCTTGACTTTCATTAACCCTTTTTATTCATCCACTTAATCATCCTTATGATTCATGCATTGTGATACCTTCATTATTGTTATATCTTTTGCCTTAAACCATATTTGTTATATCCGTTCGCTGGGCGTTTTGCTCAGCCGTTTCTTTTTCCATGCGGCAGGTATTAAGCGGGAGACGGGGCATTGAGAGAGTTTGGACTTACCTAGATTCACCCATGTTTTTAATAAATCTTAAAACATTTTATGATTTGATACTTTGCATTTTGGACCCCGTTGTTTTGGGGATTTCTGTTTATTAAGATATTACTTTAAGTATTTTGGATTTAATAAAAGTTTCATTTTAGCCCTTTTAAAATATGATGTATCTGATGTGACACCATAGTAGTAGCACTTTGTCTCTTTTCGGAGCGGGGTGTTACATAGGTTTAGAAAGCTAAGTAATGGAACACAATATACTTTGTAAAACAAGTAATGGGGGGGGGGGGGGGATGACTATGTACATTCTCCATAGTCATGGTATATTATTGCTATTTAGTTCATGAACCGAAGCTTAACTCAAAGTAAGTTCCTCTAGGGAGTATTTAGCCTAAATACTCAAGTAAAAACAAATATTAGTGCGTCAAGGTACTTTAGACGGGGATAGTCAATCCCGATGGATCCACCTACAACATTCGCGCTTAGTACTCGAAATTAACGATTCATGATCAGGAGAGGAAACTTAAGGCTAAAGACTAAAAGCAATAATATCAATGAAATCATCTGGCAGCATACAGTTCTGGATAGCATACAGTTTAAAAGATCGTGTTCCAACATGTTAATCTCACCCCGTGTTTTGAAACAATGAACAAGTAGAACAATGAACAAGTAGCTAGAGGGGCTATGAACTCACCTTAGCTATAAGGTGGAATCAACACGAAACTGGAGGGCTCAGTAGTAACAACGGAAAGTCAATCAATGTTAAGTCATCCGAGACCTACGATAACGGGACGCGAAAGTTTAGAAGACACGAAATAAATGCTTATAAAAACACTTGAAATAAATGAGTACATAACTAAATTATGACACATAAGAAAAATCATGCAAGGGGTACTTCTAGACTCCATCTAAAAGTATACTTTTATTAGATAATGTTTTCGATAAAAACTGTCGGCACATACCAAATGTACGGGCTAATTTACCTCGCTTAGACACGTCAAATGTTTATGGTACTAACTGAGAAGCTCACTTAACATCTATAGAAAGACATATAAAAATCTCGTCAAAAGTTTTTACTTCTAAGACTCGCTGCCCGACACATCTTCGGGTTACAAAATCCGGACAGATTTACGTTAATTTTTCATACAACCGTTTTAACTTATTTAAACGACTCCGTTTACAAAACCGACACTCGGGTTTTATAGTAAACTCAACCTCTAAGGTAAACACCTCATTATCAGTAGGTTACACATTTCAAAAATTCAATTTAGAGTCCCCGAGATTCGATCCAAATATCGACAACAATTTTAGATTGTGTCGATACTCGTCTCCCGGTACACGAATAATCAAACTAACGCCATTTCCAACTCGTTTGGAGTTGGAAGCTCTAATTTATATCAAATCGAAGCTAAGAAAAATATCTACATCCCTATCTTATTTTTTTAATAATAAAACAAGATTAAGTTACCCAAAACCTTCCTCAACTTTCTGCCTAAAATTGACACTTTAAAAATCTTGTCAAATGATGTTTTCAACAAAATCTAATCAATTTCCCACTCATAAAATCATCCTAATATCATCTTTAAACATCCTAAACCCTTGCATGCATCAAAATCAAAACTTTAGACTTTTAAACATCAAAACCATAGAATTTAAGCACGATCATGCTAAAAACAATGATCAAACACATAATCAACCATGAAATCATCAAAACTTCAAAAGTGGTTGCATGTGTACAAATTTTGTACGAAAAGATGCACCTTTCAAAAATAGGAAGTGGTCTTTACTTAGTTTTGGATTGATCAAAATGGAAATTGATGATTTAAGGTGGCTATGGCGGTATGGGTGGACGGTAGAAACAAGGGGGAGGGAGAGTGATGTGTTTTTTTTATTTAAATGTTATGTGTGTTAGTGGAAGTAAATAAAGTGTTTATATATGGTGGTTGGGTGGAGGGACCATTGTGGCAATTTTTGAAACTTTAGGACCACAAAATAAATAGTTTAGTTAAAAAATAGGAAATGACTATTAGTCAAATTTACGAATATTTACGGGGCTCGGGTTTCGTAAAAGTACTTCTCAAAAGTTAAGACGCACTCGAAATAAGATAATTTGGACTCCCGGCTCAACTTAACATGACCTTAAAAGAAAACATCGAAAACATCGAACATTGAAACAATCGACAGTAAAAATATGAAATACAAGAATTTATTACTGTGCCCGTTATCAGTCTAGACTTAATAAAATGTAAAGATAAATATCTTTAAGTCGAAAGATTTAGCCCTCGGTTCTCGTTCCGTTGATTCAAGTAAACGTTTGTAAAAATGCACGTGGGTGATTTTTAAATCAAAATATTTGATTTAAATAAATATGGAATTATAAAATAAAAATAATTTTATAATTTCGATTAAGTACCAACGATGATTAAAATAATGAATACGAGTAAAATAACTACCAGGAAAATACGAGATCTCACAGGCCACTTGGGAAACAGAGGAGTCTATACGGATTTCTTATCCTCATTTCCAGTTATGATTTAGGTATGTCTTTCAGTTACATGTCTTTCAGCTTTTATGTCTATTAGCTTTCACGTTCTTTCAGCCTATGTATCTTTCAGATTATATAAACTACACCAGCTTAATTTACCTTTAATTTGAGGATGAATTTTCTTTTTAGAGAGGGAGAATTGTAAAACCGCAGCATAATCGCATCCTTAATTCGAGGATGAATTATTTTTTAGAGGGAAGAATTGTAAAACCCGTATTTAAAATCCCCGAATATTAAATACGCGTAGTCTCAGCTTTAACTTTGATTAAACGTTAACATTAAATACGCAGTCTCAGTTTTATTTAAATATTACAAAAAATAATTATTCAGAAAATAATTATTAAGTTTCAGAAAACATTACATATGTATTATTATTATACAAAAAAGAGTATTACGTTTTAGAAAATTTAAAACACGAGAAATATACAAAGTACACGATAAATATTAAGTAGAAAAACAAATGAAACTTATGTATACAATAAGGGTGGCGGCATTTAGTTGAAACAAGGGAAAGAATATGAGCTTTGAGCCCAACCCGTTGTAAACACAAACATAAGAAACACCAAAAGGAGTTATTCACTTGCATTTTTACAAAACAGAAAAACAAAACTAGGGTTAGGTAACCCATGTTGTGCCGCCAGCTAAAGAACAAAAACAAGGGAGATTCGGGCTAAAGTTTCAACAGTGATTCATGTTGATCATCATTTCTTTACCAATCTATTAACAGTATCAACCTTCTTCTTTTAATTTCGTGTTATATCACGAATCAGTGTATAGACAATCTAAACAATTGGTTTTTTAATAGTTAAACATGAAATAATAATCAAGGGTGTCGGGTTTTAGGGGATTCAGGCAAAACCAAGACCAATTGGTCTCGGTGCAGGTTGTTGTTGGCCAGCCGTGACCCACATAGGGGCGGCGTGGTGTTTGTTCATCAGCCACAACCAACACAAACCCCAAACAGGGGTAATAGATTATTAAGGGGGTGTTTGGGATTAATATAAGTGGGTTAAATAACTCAACAGGGGGTGTTTGTTTGAAGCAGTGGGAATCACTGCATTAGCAGTGGGAACCGAAACAAAAAACTGTGGGCAGTTTAACATGAAAACAATGGGAATAATGGGAGCAGTTGGAACCACTACACAAGCAGTAGCAACTGGCACTAGGCCAGTTGCTACTGCTGGGTGACGTCAGTAGCAGGGGGAGCCACGACGTGTCGTGGAGGGCCCGGTTTGTTTAACCCGAGACATGGGTGTCTCGGGGAAGGTTTTTAGCACGGGTTTTCGGGATAACTAGTAATTATAAACGCGATAAAATTAATTATATTTATTAAATCATTTTATAAGGAGTTTTATAAATAGATTTATTAAATTGTTGATTTTATTAATTTAATTAGTAAAATTAAATCGATATTATTTTATCTTTTTAATTATTTTAAAACGTGTGATTTAACTAATATTTTCAAAGAAACAAATTTAGAAACCTTTCTAATTTAGAAACTTTCTATTTGTAACAGGCTACTAATTATAGTAATATTATAATATCGACATTATACCGTTATCAGTAGTACATGAATACATTAACCAGTAATATTATAGAACCATCAGATTTATCAGTTTATACACAAACAGTAATACAAGAATAAATAATTAAACTAAGAACAGTTAAGATCAACAAAATTAACAGATATCAGTCAACTTATTCGCGCCCTTTTATTCATGTAGCTCATGTAAAATCAGAGTAGACCTTATGTCAGTTGATCTCAGTCGGTTACTGGACACGAGGTACGGATTTTCCGTCCTTCAGTAAGGACTTCCTTCTACGTATGATTAGGATTCTCCGTCTGTAGCCAAATGTTTTCCCCAGTATATGTTATAAGTTTTATCAGTATTCATTTTAATAACTAAGTTAAATTGCATGAGATTTATATACAAGCATGACAAGTTATATACTAGTTACGGAGGTACCGTAACCATGACATTAGAGGCACCTGTGTCATGACTCCTCTACGCGGAGGGGGGGGTTGTGATTTCTCGCAGCATCCCATTTATTACAGCTTGGCCATTTTATCAGTATTATCAGCGGGGCGTATGGGTGCATCCATCCTAGGCTATCAGTTTACAGCTTATCAGGTGAAGGTGCTGTGTGCTCTACATCCTTCACATTTGAGTTGATCCCTCCACCCAGCATATTATTTAGAGGTCACCCCTCTACAGCATGACGGGGTCACCCCTCCATGTATTCATGCAGACGTTGTTACAGCACATGACCTATATAAGCTCTTGGTATTTAAAATACAGTAATTGCATGTTTTTAGATATATCAAATAATAATTCAGCTTTACTATTGTAAAGCAGACTTTTCAGAAACATATACAGTTTTCCGCTACACTTTACTTATCAGTTTCATAGCTTCAGTATTTGTTATCTGTTCATTTCAGTACATTCTTATCATGCTTTATATCCGTTCACTGGGCGTTATGCTCAGCCGTAGTTTCCTTTCATGTTCCAAACGGCAGGTCCACATGGACGCTCTTAGGATTTCTGAGAGAGTACGTGCATTGGATGGGAGCTATACAGACTATTTTACTTTATGCACTTATACATTAATTTGGTTGTTTGGACATTGTTTCGTCCATTCTTTCAGTACTTAATCTTTTATATTTGAGCTTATGTTTGGACTACCGATGTTTGATTCCGGTATTTCTATTATGGTCAGTTAATGTTTTTTAAGACATTTGTCTTGCATGCTTTGATGACACACCATAAGTACACGTAACGGTCCACTTATTCAAGTGGGGTGTTACATGTATATGTCTCCTTTCAGCTACTCTATTCTGTTTAGAAGTATAGATCATTGAAATTCTGATGCATAATTCCCAGTGATTTATAACAGCTAGCCAAACATGCCTTACTCATTATCTCCATCACATTACCAGATATTAAAAACTCAGTGATGACATTGTAGTGGTTTTTAATATAAGAAAAAGAAACACGACAACGTGTCATGTATTTGGTCTTTTGTGCGAATTAAGTAAATTCAAGAATATCTAGAGTTATCATCCACTATAATAAGAATACAATGAGCACCATTAAGAGTTAAGCTCTTACAAGGACCCAATAGATTAACATGTATGAGTTCTAATAGCACATTTGTCCTTTGCTTTGAATTAAAAAAATGAATTAATTTTCTGATGTTTGGCAAGCATACATGTATTATAGAAAAATGAGAGACATTTACATCCTTATAATCATGAACATGAATCATTTTAAAAATAGAAGTGTCTCCAAGCCTAGAATGAAACAAACGCCTGCTACATCATTAGATTTATTCTCAACGTACAACTTTATTAACAAATAAGACATGATAGGAAATGAATAAGGGGAAGATTTTTGTGAAGAAAGTTTGCAAATGTAGAGATTGTAGAACCTTCTCCAACAGCTAGAACTTATCTAGTTGAAGGGTCGTGAAATACAAACCAAGTATAAAAAATGACTTTAATATACAAAAACATATTCAATCTGGCCGTAGCAGGGTAAAGGGGAGGTGACGTGTAGACAGATCTTACCTCTACTTTGATGATAAACTCGATTGTAATAAAATGCTTTTAAGAGACCTCCGACCAATTTACATGTGCAAGTGTGATGAAAAAGAAAATATGTTAGAGCATTAAGCAACTTACCCACAGATAACAATTTATCATTGAAATTAGGGACATGAAAGAAATCAGTCGAAGGAAGACTATCATTTATCCCTTTTTTACCCAATTCTGTAACCCATTTGCATATGTCATCATGTAGCTTAATCTTAATAGGCGTCTTAAGAATTCTAATGCGCTGAAATACGTTTAAATATGGAAAAATATGATGTGAAGCGCCAATGTCAACTACCCAATCGATCTCAACATTGGCCAAAATTATCAATTTTTTTTATCATTTCTTAACCCACTGCATTCACCAATTTTTTTTTATCTAAATTCGTCTTAGAACCAGCAACTTCAGGTATTGATCAACATCAGTAGACGCTTGATTTAGAAAATTTATATTTCATCAACAGGCACCTCTGTTCTTTTTTTAAAGAAATAATGTTTAGAACTTAACACTCTGTTCCCGAGTTTAATGAGAAAAGAAGACAGAGTGTGTGAGAGGGGGGGGGGGGAGTGAAGAGGAAATGATTGATATTTTTGTGTTCCTGAGCTGAGGAGAAAGGTAAATAGTATATAACCTTTTTGTATTCATGAGTTGGAAAAAAGAGTGAAAAAGTAAAGAATTTTAGTTAAATTAGAAAAAGTCAATCACTCCTCTTTGCTTTCTTTCCAAATCATCCAAATTGAGAAGAATATTATGAATGAAATTCTAAGGTAATTTACTCTTATTTATTTTCATTTTCTCTCTTAAAAAAACTCAGAAACTTTTTATTATCATCCCAAAACTTCATTTTTCATTCCAAAATTAAACTCTGATATTTTGTAGAAGGAAAATGATATTAACTTATAAGCAGAGGCGGGGTATGATATTATATCGAGTGGTGCACAAATTTTTTCAGGAAGTGCTGCACATGATTTCCTTTATCATAAACAAAAATTTTGCACCGTAAATAATTTTCAATCTAAACTAAAGTAGCACGTACTAGAAAAGCAATAATTTTCGAAAAAGTTTACACTTTATAGCTTCAAATTAGGAGTGACTCATACCACAACTGGCTCTCATCTGAGTCCGTCCCTGCTTAAAGTATCCCTCTGAACATAAGTTTTTCTCCACCTGATGTGAAGCTGTCAGTCGGTGCACACCATCTATATTACTAAACAATTTGGAAATACATATATATGTGCACATGGCAATATATAATATTTGAACTATAATTTATATGAGCGCAAAGGCGCATCGAGTGCCCATGCATCTTTGACCTCATTTATAAATGTTTTATAAATCTCTTTTTTTATTGCAGCGAGTAGATGCAATAACATCAACGAAATCACAATTATAAGCACAAAATGTCATCTTCTCAAAGCCTCAGCATACTCTTATTCTTATCTATTGTAACATTTACTTTTGCTGCTTTAGATCCAAATAAACTACCTAAAAACACTGCCATTCACTTTCCCATTCGAAAAAATGATACTAGTCTTAAATGAAAGTTTATGGACTTTAAAATCGATAGTCGTGTGATAGGATCGAACTCGAGATCACGGGATTGCACACATTACGTGAAGAGTTAATTTATTTATTAAATATATTTATTATATTTATTAAATCAAACTGCAGCTAACGACCGTTAAGTAATTAAAGGTTAAGTTTTAAACGATCGTTATAGAATATTAAAGAAGCTAAAAGAAGGTGTCAGAAAGTTCTGGAAACCCCCTTTTAGCACATGTTATATCCGGCCTAAATAGAGGAGACAAGAGAGAAGGGAAAAGATTTTGTTGCTTTATCTTGTTTAACCTTGGAAGAGAAGTTTTCCAAGGTGTATATAAACAAACCTAAAGCCTCATAATTTTTCACTCCATTCTCTCTTTTCTTTGCTCTAACCGCCGGCCAAACACACCCTTATTAGGGTTCTTCTTTGATTTTCTATAAGCTATTTTAGATCTAGTCCTAGCCCCTCTCTAGGGTTGTTGGGTAGATCTTCCATAGACTTGGAAGGCTCGGTTCTGTTCGTGCTAGACTCACGATTAGCTCATCGTATCACGTGTGTACAAGATCGTGGTGTGATCTTATTTTAGATTACATCCTGGTAGTGTTCTTGATCAATTTTTACCGGTGATCGTTCTGCTAAGGAAAAGGTATGTAACCCTAGCCTTGATTAATTATAATTGTGTTATTTAAAGATCTTGTTAATCTGCTTCCGCTGTATGCTCTTTGATCTATGTTAGGGTTTTTATAATTGTTATGATGATCTTAAACCATCAGTGGCATCGAGAGCCGTTTTAACATGATTATAATTATCAAGATCTAAAGTTTTTTAACTAATAATGATTTGTGTTAAAAATTACATGTTTTTTAGGTTTTATGAAAAATTAGGGTTTTGTTTTTTATTATTATTAAAATCGACTTATGTCGAATTTTTTATAAAAAAAAAAAAAAAAATTTTGTAAACCCTAAAATTACATGGTAATTAACTTTAGATTTATGCATGAATTAATTGTTATGTCATGTGTGGTTACGATCCGTACTAGTTTTAATTGTTAAGAGAATATGGAAGATCCGTAATAAACATGCATGTTTTTTACGGATCATATAATTTTGATTGCTATTTGCTTCATTTGATTCAAAGTTTTAAAATTAGGGAAGACTTTTTATGTTCATAAAAACCCTAGATTTGATGTTCTTTGAATAAATTGTTTGCATGTGACTATTTGATTTAGTTTTTTTTTGTACTACTTGTTTTCATGCGTTTTTTTTTGTATGTTGTAAACAAGGGTAATTTTTTTTAAAGAAAAATAATATGGACTAAATCTTATCAAAATTAATGAATTGTTTTGAGACCTAAATTACATATGATTTGTGTTGATTAGAATTGCAATAGCAACTTAACGGCCTACTCAATTTTGACAAACTATAAAGTGGGTATAACGCACCGCTGGTCAAGTACCCGGTTAAGGAAGGAGGTGCTATGCTTTTACGCTGACCAAATTCCCGGCTCGCCTGTGCGTCAAAATTGGAATTACCTACGGTTGTTATTGGTATAATTCTTTAAGGTTGTTTGGTTTAACCAATACCTCAACTTGCAAATATATGATGAACTTTTAGTCTCACCAAAAAGTTTACTAAACGTTTTATTAAACTTATGCTATGGAGATGTATGCATGCTTCTCCATACATGATTTTGACACCAAAATCTATACCCTAAAAATTTAAGTCATATGCCCTCTAATTGACGAACACTTGAAGTTACAATTGTCGTCATATAAGATATCGGACGATGTTGTAATGGAGAGAAAACTTCATGACTGAATAAGATTGCACATGAAGGTTTTACGTTCTTTATATTAGTCGACTTAATTGAGTTACTCAGTGAGAACTGGAAACTTAAGGCATAAAGGAGGGATAAAACATGTTTACAATGCAAAAGTTTTTGGCAATGTAAATCCCTGACATATCTAGAAATTGCAATATGATTTGGCAATTATTGTTCGACAAGTTACTATGTTGAATACATTTGTCACTAGCAGATCAACTGATGTGATAAATCTATGTCAATATGGATTCTAGTTTTTCAAGGAAATACTATGGTTTTATTACCGGGGTAATTTTATTTTCTTGAATTTTATTATCAAAAATACTAATGTTTGAACTTATTTCTGTAGAAATGGCTCAACCCGAAAACAATCTGACAATAAGCTCGGCGTTCAAAGCATTTTTTGAACGGCCTGAACTTACTGGCCCTAATTTCAATGATTGGTACCGCTCACTAAGAATTGTTCTGAGAGCAGCGGGTACCATCAATATCTTGGAAACTCCTTTTCTGGAGGATCTTGCTGAAGGAGCAACTGATGCGGAAAGGCTTCAACACGCTACTAACATTAAGAAGCACCATGAGGTGGCTGCTGTAATGTTAGGGAGAATGGCTCCATCACTTCAAAGGAAGTATGAGCTATTTCATCCTAAGCAGATGCTTGATGAACTCAAGGCAGTGTATGAAACGCCACAAGCTGTAGAGATCTATGATCTGGTTGATGCTCTACATAGTTGCAAGCAAGCTCCTGGAAAGTCCGTAAGTGCACATTACATGGAGATGAGGGGTTATATGGAACAACTCATCGCACTAGGACAACCCTTCGATCATAATATGGCTATTAACTTGATCAATAGGTCCCTTAATAAGGACTTCGGTGATTTCGTTCGTAACTATAATATGCATTGCACAGGGAAGACAGTTAATGATTTGCATGCAATGCTCATTGACTTTGAAAAGGGTTTGAAAGATAAGGCACCCACTGCTACTCCTCAAGTACTTTATGTACAAAAGGGTAGAGTGTCGAAACCAAAACCGCAAGGGAATAAGAAGCAGAAAGGCAAAGGCAAGGTTGATAAGAGCAAGCAAGTTGCGACTACATCAAAACCGAAGCATAACTTTGCTAAGAAATCTCTGAAAGATGAGACTTGTCACCACTGCAAGATGACTGGACACTGGAAGAGGAATTGCTCTCTCTATCTCCATGAAATGGCAGAACACAAGAAGAAGGCTGAGCAAGCTGCTGCAGCACCATCTTCTGGTAACTTATTTATGATAGAGTTATTTAATCTTTCATACAAATCAAACTCCTGGGTATATGATACGGGATGTGGTATTAATATTTGTAATACCCTGCAGGGATTTGAGTTGAAGAGGAGACTTACCTATGGGGAACAATTTCTGCAAGTGGGCAATGGCGCACAAGCAGCAGTTGAAGCTATAGGAATATTTAAATTAGTTTTACCTTCGGGTTTAGTACTGTCTTTAAATAATTGTCATTATGCACCTACAATTGTTAGGGGTGTTATTTCCTTTTCTAGTATGTTGGATCTTGGATTTACTCACACGATTGATAATAATAGAATTTCTGTTTTCAAAGATGGTTTATTCTATTTTGATGCAATTTCTGTGAATGGTGTTTTTGAAATTAACATGCATGATATAAATCCCAAGAGGAAAAATAATTCTGTTTTTAGCATGAATAAGAAGAGTAAGTTAGACAAGAACTCTTCTTATCTTTGGCATTGTAGACTTGCCCACATTGGGAAGACTCGCATACAAAAGCTTCATCGTGATGGGCTTTTGGAAAGTATCAATGATGAATCATTTGATAAATGTGAATCTTGTATCTCTGGGAAGATGACCAAGAAACCTTTTAATAGCAATATTGAAAGGGCTACTGAACTACTTGGTTTGATACATACTGATGTGTGTGGACCACTTAGACATGTGTCAAGGAAAGGTGCTAGCTACTTCTTGACGTTTACGGATGATTATAGCCGTTATGGTTATGTTTATTTACTTAAGCATAAACATGAGGTATTTGAAACATTCAAAACGTTTAAAGCCGAAGTAGAGTTACAACTGGGAAAGAAGATTAAAGCTCTTCGTTCTGACCGTGGTGGTGAATATTTAAGTCAAGAGTTTAAAGATTATTTAAGTGAGAATGGAATTGTTCAGAAACTTACTTCTCCGTATACTCCACAACAAAATGGTGTATCTGAAAGGAGAAATCGTACATTATTGGATATGGTACGATCTATGTTTAATCTTACAACTTTACCATTATCTTTTTGGGATTATGCTCTTGAAACTGCTGTTCGTATTCTGAATAAGGTTCCCACAAAGAAGGTTGATAAGACACCATATGAACTATGGCATGGCAAGAAGCCATATTTGTCTTATTTGAAAGTCTGGGGTTGTGAGGCGTATGTGAAACGTGACTCTGGAGATAAACTCCAACAATGCTCAGTAAAATGTATCTTTGTAGGTTACCCTAAGGAAACTATGGGTTACTACTTTTATTATCCGGCTGAGAACAAGATAGTTGTGGCTCGGTATGGAAACTTCCTTGAAAATGATCTTGTAAATCAAGAATTCAGTGGGAGAAATTATGATCTTGAAGAAATTCAAGAAGATACATTGCCTTCTGAAAATACTAGCGATGAAATTCCTGTAGAACCAGAAAGTCTGAGTGTTCCACCGGAATTAATTCCTCCACGTAGGTCTCAAAGGACTATACGTGCGCCGGACAAACTATGTCTATACATAGAGGATGATAAGGAGGAAGTAGGGGATCTTGGTGAACCTGCTAACTATCGATCCGCAATGTCTGATCCAGAAAAGTCAAAATGGATAGTTGCGATGAATGAGGAAATGAAATCCATGGAAATCAATGATGTTTGGATTCTTGTGGACGCACCTAAAAATGCTAAAGTAGTGAAAAATAGGTGGATCTATAAGAAGAAAACTGACATGGATGGTGATGTACAATCCTACAAAGCACGTTTAGTGGCTAAAGGTTTTACTCAAACTTTTGGCATAGACTACGAGGAGACGTTTTCTCCTGTAGCAGACTTACGAGCTATTAGGATTCTCATAGCTATAGCAGCATACTATGACTATGAGATATGGCAAATGGATGTTAAAACTGCCTTCTTGAACGGTCGCTTAGATGAAGACATCTATATGCAACAACCGGAAGGGTATGTTGATCCTAAATTTCCAAAACGCGTGTGCAAACTTCAAAGGTCTATTTATGGTTTGAAGCAAGCATCACGTCAATGGAATAAGCGATTTGATGAAGAAATCAAAAAGTTTGGATTTATTCAAAATCGTGATGAGCCATGTGTATACCGCAAAGCTAGTGGGAGTAATGTAGTGTTCCTAATTCTATATGTCGATGACATATTGATCATGGGAAGTAACATTCCAAGACTTAAGGAAGTTAAGGATTATCTTGGTAAATGCTTCTCTATGAAAGATTTGGGAGATGCTGCATATATTCTGGGAATTAAGATCTATCGAGATAGGAGTAGACGGTTAATTGGTCTTAGCCAAGATGCTTATATTGATAAGATATTGAAGAAATATAACATGCATAACTCTAAGAAAGGTTTCTTACCGATGGAGGTTAAGCATGAGTTAAGTCATGAGAAAGATGCATCATCACCTGAAGAGGTGGCTTACATGAAGAAGGTGCCTTATGCTTCGGCTGTAGGATCTATTATGTATGCTGTAAGATGCACAAGGCCCGATGTGGCGTTTGCTCAGAACTTGGTCAGTAGATACCAACAGAATCCAGGGAAGTCCCACTGGACTGCTGTTAAGCATATTTTGAAGTATTTGAGAAGTACGAAAGATATGTTTTTGGTATTCGGGGGTAAACCAGACACAGAATTGAATGTAACAGGATTCTGTGATGCGTCCTAGCAATGTGATAAAGACGATACGAAGTCTCAGACGGGTTACGTGTTTGTCATCAATGGAGGAGCAGTTGACTGGAAGAGCAGTAAGCAGAAAACCATTGCTATGCATGCGACTCAATCTGAGTACATGGCCGCTTCAGAAGCTGCAATGGAAGCTGTTTGGATTAGGAAGTTTATTGGAGATCTTGGAGTGATGCCTTCAATTAAAGAACCTATTGATATATATTGCGACAACTCTGCGGCAATAATATTCGCCAATGACCCTGGAGTCATGAAGGGCGCCAGACACTTTAAACGTAGATATCACTACGTTCGAGAACAAGTGGAAGCTCGAGAAATAAAATTAATAAAAGTTCACACAGATGATAACGTAGCTGATCCTTTTACTAAGGCTTTGTCTAGGCCAAAGGTAGTTAAGCATGCCAAGGCAATTGGGCTGCAACTAGCTAGCGAATTCATGGAATAAATCTGTTGGTTAGTATTTGGATAAAGGATGTAAGACATTATTGAATTGATGAAATAAAGAATGGATTTCGTTTATTTGTCTGTTATTTGATTTTGTATCCTATTTTACATGTTTTAATCCATGAGCATTTTGATGTTTCTAAATGTCCGTTGTCGATTAATAATATGGGAGTATTATTAAATTAAGACAATTCAAAATAGTGACAGAGTATACTTGAAAGTATATTGGTCAATTTTGGATGATATTTGATGGATCAAATATTGGACTTATCCCAACTATGTGATTTTACTTTATGGATCTTTGTCATTAAGTAAATCATAAACAGTTATCCTTAGACCTGAGATGCCAGAAAACTGCATTGAATATAGTACATTTCTGTAAGGTAACCTAACGCTAAACGTAACTGGTAGTCATAAGGGTTATTTTCAGAAGTGTTGCGAAGTTCATGTGTTTTGCTTGTAGTCGAAATGGGATTCGTTTCCTTCAAATTATTATTTGAAGTATAAATACAACTAGGCCCCTCGGGGGAATAGTAAGATGTTTGTGTGGCCACACCCAAATGTGTTTTGGTAATCTTGCTATATCCGTAAACGAGAAACAGAATAGTTAATGAAGGAATGACTAAGATCCATATCCTTATTAACAATATATTTGAAATGAGAGGATAATAATAATGATTATATATCATTAAAAGGTTTTGTCCAGGAAGCCTTACTCGAGTTGTACTAGTGACATTGTTAGTGTAACTAGACGCTAATCAATGTGATCACGACATTCGAATTTTGTCCAAGTGGGAGCTGAAAGTTTATGGACTTTAAAATCGATAGTCGTGTGATAGGATCGAACTCGAGATCACGGGATTGCACACATTACGTGAAGAGTTAATTTATTTATTAAATATATTTATTATATTTATTAAATCAAACTGCAGCTAACGACCGTTAAGTAATTAAAGGTTAAGTTTTAAACGATCGTTATAGAATATTAAAGAAGCTAAAAGAAGGTGTCAGAAAGTTCTGGAAACCCCCTTTTAGCACATGTTATATCCGGCCTAAATAGAGGAGACAAGAGAGAAGGGAAAAGATTTTGTTGCTTTATCTTGTTTAACCTTGGAAGAGAAGTTTTCCAAGGTGTATATAAACAAACCTAAAGCCTCATAATTTTTCACTCCATTCTCTCTTTTCTTTGCTCTAACCGCCGGCCAAACACACCCTTATTAGGGTTCTTCTTTGATTTTCTATAAGCTATTTTAGATCTAGTCCTAGCCCCTCTCTAGGGTTGTTGGGTAGATCTTCCATAGACTTGGAAGGCTCGGTTCTGTTCGTGCTAGACTCACGATTAGCTCATCGTATCACGTGTGTACAAGATCGTGGTGTGATCTTATTTTAGATTACATCCTGGTAGTGTTCTTGATCAATTTTTACCGGTGATCGTTCTGCTAAGGAAAAGGTATGTAACCCTAGCCTTGATTAATTATAATTGTGTTATTTAAAGATCTTGTTAATCTGCTTCCGATGTATGCTCTTTGATCTATGTTAGGGTTTTTATAATTGTTATGATGATCTTAAACCATCATTAAATACTACACCACATTTCAGGTTGGAGCATTGCCTACCGTGGTGGATGCGTTGATTGACCTTGACGCTGAATCAATTTGGGTTGACTGTAGGTCATACGTTTCATCTACGTATAAACGAATATCATGCGGTTCAAACAGATGTCAGAAAACCAAGGGGTCTCTATGTGTAGGGTGCGACTCAACTCCTAGACCAGGGTGTTCCAACAAGACCTGTGCTGTCCTTGCTTTCAACCACTTCCGACTATTCTGGACAGCTCAAGAACTTGGTGAGGATACAATGAGAGTATCATCAACAGATGGACGCTTTGTTTTGAGAGATTATGACGCACCCAAATTCCAATTCACTTGTGCTGGCTCTGGTGGCTCTGATATTACAGAGGGCTTACCTGGTGACCATACAATAGGTTCGGTCGGCCTTGCAAGAACTCAACTTTCATTGGCTTCTCAAATTTCATCTTCATTCAATTTGGCTCCAAAATTTGCTCTTTGTTTACCATCTTCGTCTAAAAATGGACTAGGGGACATATACGTTGGTGGAGGGCCATATTACTTGCCACCTAGTATAAAAGATCAATCTTTTTCACTAGTAAGGACCCCACTCGTTGTAAATCCAGTTAGCACACCTGCAATTTCTCCAGGGGAAGGTCCTTCCAACGAGTATTTCATCAGCGTCCAAGACATTGAAATAAGCGGTAAACGTGTATCGCTTAACTCATCTTTGTTATCTTTGGATAATGGGGTTGGCGGAACAAAGATTAGTACTATAGCACCTTATACCACTTTCCAGGCATCCATTTATGAGCGTCTGATTAAAGATTATGTGAAGGCAGCTGCTGTGAAGAAAATCAAAAGGGTAACATCTGTTTCCCCATTTGGAGCCTGCTTTGATTCAAGGACCGCTCCAAAGACCACAACTGGACCAGGGGTTCCAGATATCGACATAGTTTTGCCAGGGAATGCAGTATTGGTTAGATTAAAACTGTCTGGTTCAAACTTAATGGTGGAAGTTAAGAAGAATGTGATATGCCTTGCAATTATTGATGGAGGAGCTGAGCCGAGAACATCTATTGTCTTAGGTGGGCATCAACTAGAGAATCGTCTTCTAGAGTTCGATTTAAGTACATCAAGACTTGGCTTCACCCCCTCTCTTCTGCTTTCGAACACAAGCTGCTCCCATTTCAGGCTATTTTAAACTAATATCCATGGATTTTATTTCCATTCCAATTTTCTGGATTACCAAATTGGCGTGATTTTTTTATAGCATGTTTCTTAACTTGTTTTTGTATTCCAATAATCATGTATGGCGTAAAATAATTCAAGAGATAATCATAATTAATAGACGTTTCTGAGGACACAGCAGAATCTTGAAGTCATAATTTGTCAGCATTGGGGCATGCTTCCATTTATTTTTGGAAACACTTCTGCAAGACATAAACCATTAACAGTCAATTACTTAATTAAGGGTTTCAAATCCAGTAAAAGTGCTTGAGTTCAACCTTGATATGGTTTTAATTGCCAACATATCTGTACAATATCAGTGAATACATATATCATTCTAACTTAATCCGGATTTTTCTTTTTAACAAATAGCAATGAAGTTATGCCATTTGATTAATCGGTATCCACGGAGGAAACACGTGAATACAGTCAATTATGAGAGTATATTTTAAGGTTAGTGCATTTACAGGAAAAATGTAAAATTGATACTCCGTATGTGAAAGACCTACCGAGAGAATCATTTTGAATTGAAAAATTAAGTAATGCAACATGCTACATATACACGTGAAGTAGAATAAATCAAATATTGTCCACTTAGTTCATCTTTTTTTCTGCTCTTTAACACAGGACACTCTCATTTCATGGTATTAGTGTGGAAATTTTTTTGCAGAGAGGATGTTTCACAGGGGTATACGAATATCACAGGATCGATTTCAACAAGATTGAACAAGAAGGATTCATTAATATTTACAACGTAAAGTGTTACATTGTTTTATCAGACACACGACATACACAATACATATGTCGAGTATATATAGGCCACGAAGAGTTACATGCCAACCATCGTGCCTTTTCCTAATCGGTATGTTTGAACCGATACAACCTTTCATTGTGTCTATTCGGTTTCTAACCGAATTAACTACCCTATAACCGTTTTTCGGTTATTAAGTTTCTAATGTACACAATTGGTCCTTTATGTTACAAGACTTTGACAATTAAGGCCAACATTTCCCCCCCTAATTGTTTAAGTCTTGTTCCTCTAGTCTTCCATCTTGACATCATCTCCGTGCGGTCTTCCTAGGAGTTCCATCTTCCGGCGTACCCACTATTTCAACACTTATCGCCTGCAAAACCCCTGTGGTCTTTCTCCACCCACTTCTCTTGGTCATTCCTGCTTCGATTTCTGTGCTCCCTCATAGTATTTTCCATGCCTATGTACTCCTTTTTTGCCTTGTCCGACAAAACCTCACTGCCCGATGTCGCTTGTTTTCCTTGTCTCGTTCGACAACTTCCAACGCTGTCCGATTTTGTCTTTCTTCTCCAAATCTGCTTCCTTGACAAACAAATACCATGTTTGTTCTTCTTCCGTGTGCTTCGAAGTCCATACGACCTTCGCACAACATCTGCACCGAAACAAAAAATCCTTTGTTTCTGATTTAGGCAACAAACGAATTGTTTGTTCCTGCCTCTTTTCCTTGCTGTTGTGTTTTCTTTGTATCGTTCCAACACTTATCCACAACAACGTCCCAAGCGATGTACTCTCGCGTCTTCCTTTCGACTTTATCTCTTGTATCCGGATTCAAGACAAAGGTTTCCCACTCGTTTATTAACCAAACGGCGTGTTTGTTTTGTTTATCTGTGTTGCGGTACTATCAACAAAACGAAAAAACCTGGCGTTTTCTTCCCGCCTTTTTTCTCTCGATCTTCTTAACAAGACGAGGGTTTTCTTCCCTTTCCCTTCGCTGTTCCAACGAACTTTTATCCCATCAATATCATTTGATGTGAACGTTCCGTTCCTCTCGTTTCTTCGAATCAAACGAGGGTTTCTTCCTGTGTTGCGTTAACAGCAAACACATAACAATCTGCGCGCCTCCTTTCTTCCTGTGTTGCGCTAACAGCAAACACAAATAACCTTCGCGCCTTCTTTCTTCCCTTCGATGTATTCAACGAAGTTTTATCCCATCAATATCGTTTGATGTAAACGTTTGCAACTCCACACAAGTTCGATCGTGCACTATCTCCTTGCGATCTGAGTTATCCACGCGTCGTGTCTGTTTTGAAACAACACGCATGTTACCACCGAGACTCTTCTGTTCCCAGCGTATCCTTGGTGTCTTTTGATCTTTCTGATCAAACGTGAATCAATCTTCTTGTATCTTGTAACCCGCTCGGATACCAATGTTTCACAGGGGTATACGAATATTACAGGATCGATTTCAACAAGATTGAACAAGAAGGATTCATTAATATTTACAACGTAAAGTGTTACATTGTTTTATCAGACACACGACATACACAAAACATATGTCGAGTATATATAGGCCACGAAGAGTTACATGCCAACCATCGTGCCTTTTCCTAATCGGTATGTTTGAACCGATACAACCTTTCATTGTGTCTATTCGGTTACTAACCGAATTAACTACCCTATAACCGATTTTCGGTTATTAAGTTTCTAATGTACACAATTGGTCCTTTATGTTACAAGACTTTGTCAATCTTGTTCTATTAAAAAAAAAAAAAAAAAAAAAAAAAAAAAACTGTTGATTGGGCCCTTTGAAACGCCTAGGCAAACGCCAATCACGTTCCAAAATATGTTTGTAATTAATCATAATCGAACTTCACAGGTTTTGGTTTATGCAGGGTCTTTGGATGCGTGTATAACTGAAAACAAGTAAGAACAACAATATAATAGAACACTGGAATTGAATTTATGAATTGTGATATCATCCAAGTGTAACAATAATCCTATCCTTATATACTTATCTAAACGTTGTATCGTTTAGATAACAACACAACCATTAACTGTATAACTTCCACTTTCATACCGTTTCTATGAAACGTTTTGTTTGGCTGTGGACTTTGACCCGACCCATACTTACACTAATATTCTGTTTTTGACCCACTAATTATCCTATTACAATACATAAGTACCTTTAACAAATACAACGTATTATAAAGTGCAACATTCTCCCTCCTAATACTTGTATTGTTAATCCTGCAGTTCTTCTTGGTTTTCTTCATGCTATGATGACCAAACTGTCATCACTTTCAGTGTCTTCATTTGCTGTCCCTTCTTCCTCGTTGCCATCCGTCTTGATATTTTCCTTCGCGATTCCTGCTTGAGTTTCATTTGGTATCCCTTCTACTTCAGCAATTGTTCATGCAAAATCCTGTGGTGCCTTCCCGCCCACAAATCCTGGCCTTCCCTGCTTCAACCTCTTTGCTTCCTCATAGTATATCTTTTCCATACTAATAAACTCCTTATAGCATTCCTTGATCGCTTCCTTATCATCCATTGTCAAAACCAACATACATGCAACATCATTCCAAAGATTATTGAACTCCACGTTCATATAACCGCCCAAGTCATCAACTAACTTGTATAGGCCTAGCAAATCTATCTCGGTTTCCCCAATAACCGGTGGTAACCGTCCTACTGCTTCTTGTTCTAAGTAGCCCAAGTAAAACCATTCTAACATCTCTAAGAACTTCTTCTTCAACACTTCCTAATTTGTATACACTAATTTATCTATCTTGATTAAATCTAAGAAAGATAAAAACCTTGGAAACGTATTTACCTTCATTGTGTATAACGTTCCGTTCATGCTCATGTAGTGGTCATCTATGTAGTCATATTCGTCATCTGAAACCAACTTGAGATCATCTATCCCTTTCACCAAAGTACAACTCTCCTTCGGGTTTATCGAATCAAAGTACTTCTCCATGTACTCGTTATGTTCTTCAATTACCTTTGAAGATTTCTCACAATCCATACCACTTTCAATTTCCATGTCAACCGTACCCTTTTCATCATCGAACATGTACTTAACCGTACATCTATTTCCATCATGAGTAACCAAAAATCCTTGGTTCTCTAAACGTTCCTTGCTTAAAACGTTCATAGTGATTTCGGGTGTATAATAAACATTCGGTATTATTAACGTACCTTCTTTCGTTTCCACATATGCTTCTCCAACGCCGTAAGAGAATATGAATTTTCTCTCGTCTTCCTCAACGTCTAGCATCTTGAAACCTTCCTTCAATCGCTTGAATAACGATCTAACCGGTGACATATGGTTCTCGTATGCGCTGCCCACATACCATATCTTGTTCCAATTTCTCAAGTCCGATCCTTCTATCATGTAGTCCGTCTTAACATGAACGATTTCTGAATATTTGACTTGCTCTTCAACGTCTTTTGCCTTAGACGTCTCTCCTTTGTTCTTGTTGTTCTTATTGGGACACTTCCAATAAACGTGCCCTCTGATTCTGTAAATGTAACATCTCGCCCGTTTTTCCTTCTTGGTTGCACTGGTGGTGTTCAACCGTTTGAACGCCGCACATATACTTGATGTGTTGAATGCCTCTGCTTCTTCCAAAGTATTCCTGAGAATACCCTTTCCTTTTTCTGATAAGTGTCTTCTTCGATTGTTCTTTGGAACAATCTCTGCCGTTCCATTCGTCAATGAATAACGCATCTCAAAATCATTCGGGTTTAACCGAATCTGCTTCTCCCATGGTTTGAACCGTCGGCTCTGATACCACTGTTGATTGGGCCCTTTGAAATGTGAGACCCCCAAAATCAGGTACGGAACAACTAGGCAGCAAGGGGGCGCCACATCATGGTACAAGAAACAATGAGATATTATTGACAAAAAGTTGACGTAATAAAAATTTATACATTAAATCATAAAGAATCAGAGTTTTTAAACAAAGGTCCCAGATTTTTATAAGCGGAAATCTATAAATTAATTATGTTTTTGTAACTTATAGTTACAAAGAATACATGATAAACTTCTGACAGTTTTTAGATAAACCAAAATTTAAATACACACAGAAATCTCCAAGCTGCGATAATATCCTGCGGGCTCCCATCCAAGCAAAGCTAAGTATTAATACCTGAGATTAAACATGTAAAATCGTCAACATAAAGTTGAGTGATATTCATAGATTTAGCAGTAAAGGTGTGGAACACAAGCATTCATTTGTAAAACAAGTAAATAGAGAAAATGGTTATGATCATTAACCATAGTCCTAAACCAATATTATTGCTGTTTAGTTCATGAACCGAAGCTTAACTCAATGTAAGTTCCTCTAGGGAGTATTCAGCCTAAATACTCAAGTATAAACAAATGTAAGTGCGTCAAGGTAATCGGGACGGGGATTGTCAATCCCGATGGATCCACCCACAACATTCGCGCTTAGCGCAAAGCATACGGGACAATTAACGGTTCATGATCAAGAAAGGAAACTTAAGGCTATTAACTATAAGCAATAATATCAATGAAAACTGTTGAAAAGCATACAAGTCTGAATAGCATACAAGTTCTGGATAGCATACAGTTTTTTTTAAATGGATGTGTTCCACCATGTAAAATCTCACCCCGCGTTTAGAAACAATGTACAAGTAGTAAAAGGGTCTATGAACTCACCTTACCTACGAGGTGAATCAATATGGAACTTGAGGGCTGAGTAGTAATAACAAGCAATCAAGAAACTTTAAGTCATCCAAGACCTACGATGACGGGGCGCGAAAACTTATAAGATACAAAAATAACGTTTAGAAAACGCTTTGGTTACTATTAGTACATAAACCATCTTATAACTCGCAAGGCATTGCAACCTATTGACTCGAATCAATTTTGACTTAAAAACACTACTTACCCACTGTATGATCATGTTTATAAACATTAATAATGCTCATCAAACCAATAAGTAGCAAACACTTGTACATTTGAGTCGAAAATTAACGTTAACAAATTGGCTGCACTAAATTTTCAGAAACATGCTGTAAAGATTGTATCATATCTAGAGTTCTATAATAGCTATAAACTCAAACTTTATGGCCCTGGAAAGATAAAATTATTAACTTTTCAAATCCTTAAGAAACACTATCAAAGCTATTACCAATCAACAGGAAACGCAGTTTTAGTGCAGACTACTCAGATTTGACTTATTTGACAAAATTTGCATAAAACCATTTTGACCATCATTTACATTTTCGTAAAAGATTTTAACTTGAAACCAATTGGAAATGTTCACATTTGACCTATGTTACTGTAATAATTCATAAAAATACCCACTTTGGCTTTTTATACTTTGACCACAAACACAAATTTGGCGCACATGTCGGTATTGACTAGTTTTGATAAAAAGATCATATTTTACTCATCCGGACACTTCCAAAAACCACACAACTCATCAATTGTACTACACAAACAAGGCTATCCAAAAATCAAGAAAATTGCAGGTCTTATTTGCAGAAAAACTTCATGAATGGCTGTAGCAATCTGCTATCATTTTTAACCTCATTTTTTACTCTAAAATTTACTTCTAACATCACGTAAACACTTGCACACCCTAAGCAATGCCTCTACAAGTACACAAGACATATCATGATCATAATAACACCTTGACATCAGTAGAATATGGTCTAAATACAAAAACTCTAATTTCATAATCAAGGTAATTAATTAAATAGAAATTAAAGCAATACAATAGTGGCAAGAGTACCTTAGTACAAGTGTGACGGATATGAGAACCGGGCTGTAGATGGCAATGGGAAATACTCCAAGGGCTACCCGCGACCTACAAGAGTGATCACGACCCTTAAGTATGCGTTTTATAAAAATATAAAACAATTGTATCAAAATATTTTGTAAAAATGTAATATGTATATAACTTGCACAACCAACCGAGTTTAAGTATGGTCATGACCTTCATGACACATAACCTGTATAAAAATGCATAACATAACAGCCTAAGGTCTCAAATCAAGTAACCCAAGTGATTTTCACTTAAAAACACCAACAATTCATTTAACCGTAGGCGTAAAGTCACATTTTCTAGTATAGCTGTTTTGTAAAGGGCATAGCTCCCAATCCATAAGTCTAATAACGATGGGATTTTCTCAACTGGAACGGGTATCTCATGGGGTTTCCATAATGTCCAACCATTCGATCTAAGAGTTTACGGAACTTTTTAAAAGTCCAAAACACTAACAACCTTACCGTAAGCACCTAATAGTCAAATTGCACTAGTCAAACTTGGGGCAAAATAACCCGTTAACCTATAAGGTTTAAGGGTCTGAGATTTCCACCATTGGAAAGCCACAAGACTCTAATTTCGGCCCATACCAACCACGAGTAAATAGCTAATACGAATTGTCGGGAAAATTGCATTCTTTGAAGGATACAAAATCAGAATTTAGGTTTTCGAACTCGGGTTTACCGTTTTGGTCATAAATTACAAACCGTGATAGCAATCTATGCGAGGTCAGCGGCGTTTGTAGGTTATAATGTATACTAACTCAAATTGTGTTAAAAGATCAATTATATGGCCCATGACCTGTAGAAAATAGCTATACAAATCTGTTGGGTCAGATTGAGTTCACAACCGTAAATCGGTCATAACTCACTCATCCGGAGGAGTTGATCGCCCATCGAACTCCCTACTAACATGTAAAAGGGTCAATTAATCCATATAAGTGATAAAAACACAGCCTACAGTGGGAAAATATGTGAGTTTTGAGCTCTCAAACCTGCTGTCCGAATTTTTGTTATTAAAACTACTATGCCTAACCACTCTAATCCCTTCCAAACAATCAAAATTGCATTCTACACTAACTAACATCAATCAAAGCATCTTAATCAATAACATGTATGGTGAAATCAATACTTGGCCAAAACCAAAAAATTATAACAAGGGTTCTAACAAAAATTATCAATGCCTAAACCCTAATAACACAATACAAACCTATTGGAATGATCAAAATCCCAAAACCTCCAAAACCTCCAATTCTCATAATTCTTGATTTTTATAAAATCAAATGCATGGATGATATTTGAGTGAGGTTTTAAGAAGGATTGATTAAGGATGATTTTGGTGTAGTTTAACTGAACAATAATTGAAAATTGTTTTGATGATGGTGATGATCATGGTGTTGTTCGTTCCTCAAAAGAGAGAAAAGGAGGATGTTTTTTTTTTGTTAATAAATTTGTCTAATGTTTTTTTTTGTGAGAGATGCTGGACGAAACAAAGGAAAAGAAGGGGATGAGCTTTTTGGCCCATCTACCAATCTTACATATAATTTAGCCCAAAATGTAATTTAGTTCTAGCCCGACTTAAATTCCTAAAACGCTAATCGTTCCGACTCGGTGCAAGTTATAATACGAAAATGAAATATTTATAGAAACATAGTATTTTGACTTCATAAAGTCTAAATATTTAGCCATCGGTTCTCGTTTCATCGATTCGGGTAAACATTTTGTAAAACGCGCGCGGGTGCTTTTAAATCAACATTTTTTATTTAAATAAATACGGAAAAATAAAATAAAATTTTATAATTCCGAATAAAGTATTATTGATAGGTGTGTAAACACCCATCCTTTTACCACTTAATTCTGGCTAAAACAAGATCAAAACACGTATTTAATATCATTTGTTTGGAATTATGCGTGGTTTTTATGTTTATCGTGTTTTCAGAGCTAACCGGATGAATATTAAAGAAAACATGGGATTGCACGGGTTTTATCAAGGAAAAAGACTAAAGACGAAGTCTATTGTCCAAGAGATGCAAAAGATTTGAAGTCAATGGGCCTATTTGAAGATTTATCGAAGAAAAGGACCAAAGATGGAAGATTTACATATGTCGAAGAAACTCAAGTCTATTTAACGAAGAAATTAAAAGACGAGTTGAATTTAATCGACGAAAAATCCCGAATCAGAATCGAAAACGTCAACTTTTCTGAAAAGACGAGGAGACAAGAAGAAAGGAAGAAAGCCCACTCACCAACCAACCACTAAGGACTATAAAAGGATCTCCTACACACAATTAGGGAGTTAGCTTTTATTTTTTTCTTTCCCCAGTTTTCTTTTTGGTTCGTTCAATCACCAACACCATTAGGGTGTTTGGTGATTTTTAATTTTTCCTTGAATCTTGTAAGTTTTAATCATTACTCTTGTTACCTTTACATTAATCTTTCAATTCCATCTTTTCATTCATCTTGTTCATCTCCATTTTTTATTGCAAGTTCTTAAGTTCTTGTGTGATTGATTTTGATCTTTTAAAAGTTGTTGATTTAGTGTTTTTTATTGGTGGGATTTGTTACTTATGGTATTTAAAGGATTATTGGTTGATTTGGTAAAACCTTTTTGAGTATTTGGATCGATTTGATTGAAAAACGTTTTCCTGCTACTGTTACTGTTCTTCGCACAGACCTGTTTTCCGAATAGGCCCCCTTTTTTCCGAATAGCTGGTTGTTCTTTTTGTTTATTCGGAATAGTTGATATTCCGAATAGGTCATTTCCCTTTTGTCTTATTCGGAATATTGTATATATTCCGAATGGGGTAACTTTCCGAATAGACCATTCTTTCCGAATAGAACTTGTTTTCCGAGTAGGCCATTTTTTTCCGCATAGACAAAGATATTCCGCATTGTCCAACTGTTCGTTTCTTATTCGGAATATCTTGTATATTCCGAATTGAGCTTTTTACTTTTCCTTATTCGGAATGTTTGAACATTCCGAATTGAGTCTGTTATTCCGAGTTGAGATTTTATTCCGCATAGCACATGTTTTTCCGAATAGTGAATTTATTCCGCATAAAATCAGTTTTTCCGCATAGATCTCCACATTCCGAATTGAGCATCATTCCGCATAGGACTATTTTTCCGAGTGGGATATTTTTCAGTAAGAGTAATTTTCCAATAATGTTTGATTTAATTTCTTGTTCAAGTTTTACTTTTTAATTGTTTTAATTGTAAATCTTTATTACTTCATTCTTTTCCCTGTTTTAGTCAAATAGAAAACCAACCCCACCCTTTGTCACCAAAAATAAATCATTCCACTTAGAACCAATATCAATTCGAGAGGATTCCGAGAATTATTTTGAACCTAGTAAAATCTTTGTATCAAATGGCGCCGCTGCCGGCTCTTCTCGTTAAGATCAAAAGTTTTTTGTGAGAACTTGGATTTTGGGATCCGTTCCCCGTGAACGTTACTTTTTCAAAAAAAATTTCAAAAAATCCTAAAAAATATAAAATTTTCAAAAATACAAAAAAAAATTAAAAAACATAAACACCAAAAATATTTTTGCTTTGTTTTTCTTTGTTCGTTCTTTTGCAGGTGTATGCGCACTCGATCCACGTCTTATCAAGAGCCCAAGCCTCTCGATAACTTAGACATGGCTGGTGTACAAAACAACAATAACATACCACCTCCGAACAACAATAATAACAACAACAACCCGCCTTTCAACAACATGAACAATAACAACAACAATGAGCCCCTTCCGGATAATCGCCCGATGATTGAACTGCTGCAAGCTCATGTCGATGGCAACACGGATCCAATTGTCATACCTCCAATTGCCGCCAACAACTTTGAGCTAAAATCAGGCTTTATCCAGATGGTCTCCGCTCAACCATTCTTGGGACGTACCATTGATGATCCACATGACCATATCAAGAGATTCTTGCAACTCACCAACACGGTCAAGTTCAATGGTGTTCCACAAGAGGTTATAAGGTTACAACTTTTTCCCTTTTCTTTAGAGAGAGAAGCCCGGCATTGGCTTGCTAAGGAACCGCCACAGAGTATTCTCTCGTGGACGGATTTGGAAACAAAGTTTATCAATTACTTTTTTCCACCCTCTCGTACTACCGCATTGCGGAATGAAATCATAAATTTTGAACAAAAGTACGATGAGTCGTTCAGTGAATCTTGGGATCGTTTCAAAGATCTTTTAAGAAAATGCCTACAACATGGTTTTACCAAAGTACATCAAATTAATACTTTTTACAATGGTTTAAGCATGAATGACCAAGATTCACTGAACAGTGCCTCGGGGGGTAATCTATTGGCTAAGACTTCCAATGCTGCTTGGGACATCATTGAGAATAAATCTCGTGTACAAACCAAGAGTGTTCGGACCAATGTTGCTAGTGCTAGCACAAGTGACAGCGACAAGCGATTGGACAAAATCACTACGCTTCTTGAATCGCTTGTCACCCACACCGTCAGCAACAACAACAGCAACAACGCCAAAAACGCTCAAGTTAACGCTGTCAGCCAACCTTGTGAGATATGCGGTGGTCCTCACTCTTACACCACTTTTACCGCCACTCAAGACTACCCTGATGAGAATGTAAATGCAGCTTATGGCACCTATCCTCAACCTGCTTATCAAGTTAGACCTCAAGGTGACCGTAATTTGCTTAGCTACCGCTCTAACAATTATCTTTCCCCACCTGGATTTCCCCAAAACAACCCAAACCAACAACAAAACCTCAATCGCCCTCCTCAACAACAACAACAACCTCTACAACCATACATACCTCCTCACAAGCAGCAACAACCACCTCAACGAAACAACCAAGTCTACCAACAACCTGCTTACCAACCACCCGCATACAATGCTCCTCCCAACCAACCCACCGCTCTTCACCAAGAAGTGGAAACTTATATGAGGACTAACGATGTGATAGTGGGAAATCTTCAGAAAGAAGTGCTCAAACTGAGAGCGGACTTGGTCAAGCAAGGAAACGATTTGAGAGCCGACATGAGAAACACGTTGGATAGCCAAACTAATGATCTGAGGAACATGATGGCTGGTTTCTTCCAAGGTAATCAACCCTCTCCTTCGGGTACTCTTCCGAGTAATACCGTTGCAAATCCAAGAGGGGAGATGAAAGCAATTACCACTCGAAGTGGCAAAGGTACCAAGGAACCCGAGCTTCCTATACCTCCACCGGTGGTTGTGACTAAGGAGAACGAGTCACCTGCTCCTATTCCTCATCCTTCTCCTTCCCCAATTTCTCCACCTCTTCCTTCTACCCCTCCTCCACCCAAGGATGTGAGTGATCCTATTCTCCCAAAGCCTTCCTCTTCTTCCAATATACCTTATCCATCTAGGTTGAGGAAAGAGAAGCAAAAGAGCAAGGACGATATTCAGGTTTCTAACTTTCTTAAAATGTTTAAACAACTGAATTTCAATATCTCCTTCGCTGAGGCTCTCGCTCACATGCCCAAATACGTGAAAATGTCTAAAGATCTTCTGAGCGACAAGGAAAAGCTCCTCGATATTGCCAACACCCAACTTAATGAGAATTGCTCTGCAGTGCTCTTAAGGAAATTACCAACTAAGCTTAGTGATCCGGGTCGTTTCCTTATCCCTTGCAATTTCCCGGGAGTAGAGAATTGCATGGCCCTAGCCGATCTAGGTGCCAGTATTAATCTCATGCCTCTAAGTGTATGGAAGCAATTATCTCTCCCAGAGCTAGTCCCTACCAAAATGACTTTGGAATTAGCTAACCGTACGGTTGCTTATCCAGTGGGGATAGCCGAAGACGTCATTGTAGGAGTCGACAAATTCATCTTTCCTGCTGATTTTGTTGTCGTCGACTACGAGATGGACCCCCGTGTGCCACTAATTGTTGGACGTCCATTCCTTAGGACCGGTCGCACTCTTATTGATGTTGAAGCCGGTGAGCTTATCATGAGAGTGGGTGACGATAAAGTAGTCTTCAACATGGGAAAGTTGTCTAAACAGCCTTATTCATATGAGAGTGTTAATTGTATTGACGTTCTTGATGAGGCTTGTGAAGAACACTTTAATGATGCTTGCAAAAGTATTCCTACCTCTCTTCCCAATGTTGAGACTGTGTCCTCTATTGATTCATCGTTGTCTCTATTTGGAGATAGTGATTTATTTTGGAACACTCTTGAAGATACCATGGGAGATGTGCATTCAGCTACTAAAGATTCTCCCACCGATGGGGATGAAGACATAAATTTCTTTGACAATCTTCTCAACGAAGACAATCCTTCTCCTCCATCTCCCACGGTCATTGCTATCGATACTCTGACTTTGAAAACGCCTCCCGTCGAAAATCCTCCGGATTTAGAGCTTAAGGAGTTGCCGCCCCATCTCGAGTATGTATTCCTTGAAGAAGAGAAGAAGTCGCCCGTTATCATCGCTAAGGACCTAAAAGAAGAAGAAAAAGCCCGACTTATCACCGTGTTGAAAGATCACAAGAAGGCTATTCCTTGGAAAATCTCTGATATTCGTGGAATTGATCCTCACTTCTGCACACACAAAATTCTCATGGAGGACGATTTTAAGCCCACTATTCAAAGCCAAAGAAGGGTGAATCCAAAAATCCATGAAGTCATCAAAACAGAGGTTATCAAACTTCTTGATGCGGGTATGATTTACCCTATTTTGGATTCACCATGGGTTAGTCCAATCCATTGTGTGCCCAAGAAGGGCGGAATAACCGTTGTTCCCAATGAACACAACGAGTTGATTTCCACTCGTCTCGTTACTGGATGGAGAGTTTGTATAGACTACCGCAAACTCAATGATGCCACGAGAAAGGATCATTTCCCTCTACCTTTTATGGACCAAATGCTTGAATGTTTAGCGGGTAATGAATATTACTGCTTTCTTGATGGTTTCTCGGGTTATTTCCAAATACCCATCGATCCCCAAGATCAAGAGAAGACTACATTCACTTGTCCCTATGGCACTTTTGCTTACAAAAGAATGCCTTTTGGCTTATGTAATGCGCCCGGGACTTTCCAAAGGTGCATGTTAGCTATCTTCCATGACATGGTTGAACAAACCATGGAAGTCTTCATGGATGATTTCTCGGTCTTCGGGGATTCCTTCTCTTCTTGCCTTGCCAATTTGGAACGTATGCTTAAGCGGTGCGAAGACACTCGCCTTGTTCTAAATTGGGAAAAATGCCATTTTATGGTAAAAGAAGGCATCGTGCTGGGACACAATATTTCTAAAGCCGGTCTTGAAGTCGACCGTGCTAAAGTCGATGTTATCGCAAAGTTGCCTCCACCTTCAACCGTGAAGGGTGTGAGAAGTTTCTTGGGTCATGCGGGCTTCTACCATCGATTCATCAAAGATTTCTCTCAAATCGCTCGCCCGATGACCCACCTCTTGGAAAAAAGATACTCCTTTTATCTTCTCCAAAGAGTGTCTTGAAGCCTTCAACTCGCTTAAGGATAAGCTAACTAAGGCACCCGTCTTGGTTACCCCTAATTGGGAGCTGCCTTTTGAGTTGATGTGCGATGCTAGTGATTTTGCTATTGGAGCGGTTCTAGGACAAAGAGTGAACAAACACTTCCAACCGATCCATTACGCTAGCAAGACAATGACGGGGGCACAATTGCATTATACGACAACAGAAAAAGAGCTTTTAGCTGTTGTCTATGCCTTTGAAAAATTCCGCCCCTATCTTGTCCTTTCTACCACTATTGTGTATACCAATCATTCCGCGCTGAAGTACTTGTTGACAAAGCAAGATTCCAAACCAAGACTTCTTCGCTGGGTTTTGCTGCTCCAGGAATTTAAAATCGAAATTCGCGATAAAAAAGGAGCAGAAAACCTAGCCGCGGACCATCTTAGCAGACTTGAGGATCCTTACCAAGGGGATCATCCGAACAAAGAAATCAATGATTCTTTTCCCTTGGAGACCTTAATGTCTATAAACTCGAAGTCGAATGAAACCCCGGGGTTTGCGGACTTTGCAAACTACTTGGCGGGTGGAATTCTCAAGGAAGGGTTGACGTCTCAACAAAAGAAAAAATTCTTCACCGACATCAAGACTTACTTTTGGGACGACCCCTACCTATTCAAACAATGTGCCGACCTGATTATCCGCCGATGTGTTGACGGACCGGCAGCGTCTGAAATCCTTGATGCTTGCCACAAAGGACCCACCGGTGGTCACTTTGGTCCCAACTACACCGCCAAAAAAGTGTTTGATTCGGGATTTTATTGGCCCTCCATATATCTTGACGCTCACAATATGGTTAAACAATGTGATGTTTGCCACGAGTCTCATTACTTGAGATTTTAAATTGTGGAGGACGAGAAATGATATAGTCAATTATAAGTCGGTATTCTTGCACAAGCTCACTTGGTGTAATTATTTGCCTATTCTCCCATCACTTGCTAATAATTTATCTGCAATAAGTAAGGTCGTACGATTTGAAAAGTTACTTAGCTTCTACCCAAGATCGTTTAAAAGTTGCTCGGTAATGATAAGAGTTCATAGCCAAGGCATAACTTATGAAGCGGGGCGTGAAGATTGGCGAGTCCGAAAAGGCCCTAACAAGGCATGAGGATTCCATTTTATTGCTAAAGATCTAAGGTGATGTGAAAAGCATTATTCCCAAAGTCTATATGAAGGATCAAGACTCACGACGAAAAGCAATCAACTCCCAATAAAGATCATGGAGAAGTCTATCCGAAAAGACCCTAACAAGGTATGAGGATAAATAGATCCAAGTCCGAAAAGGAGGCGGATCGTTGTATCTCAAAATCCCAAATAGAGATTGAAGAAATAATCATGAAGTCGTGGTCAACAAAGTTGGAGTACCTCTCAAAAGTCTCCAAGTGAAGAAACTCTATTATGATGAGAAGACCATTATCTCAAGAACGTCTCTCGAAGATATGAAGTATAAAGTACATGCGAAATATCGGCCCGAGAAAGGTCTCAAATCGTGAACCGAGTTATGCCAAGATATGAACTTTTTGATATCCCGAGAAGCAGTTTTAAAAGATTTTGTCCTTTAGCTAACTATTGATCAAATCGTCCTACTTTGCTTTCAGCCTAAATAAATTATCGAAATAAGTCCAAAAATGCATCTTCATGATCATTCTAAGACAAAAATAAAATATAAGAGATACACCTAGGTATAAGGGAGTTTAAGCATTTAATTAAGCCATGTGTGCAAGTGTTTGAATTGCTAACTTATAATAACAATGATCTCGTTTTTAAGCTTAGTTTGGGGAACGTGAAACTTGAGGGTGATAAATCTTCGCAGCACAAAATCCCTAATGTAAGTCAGTGATCTCTTTGCAAGTTATCTCCATCCTTTTGTTTCCTTTAAAGTTATAACTCCTTTTAGTACTTTAATTTTTGTTTAGTAGTATTTGAATAAGGCCAAGGTTGATTAATTATGAGAAAAGTGTAAAATTGCTTTATCACTAAGCATTGCATGAGGGCATGGCAATGGTTAAGTGTAGGGGATTTGATAGGTGTGTAAACACCCATCCTTTTACCACTTAATTCTGGCTAAAACAAGACCAAAACACGTATTTAATATCATTTGTTTGGAATTATGCGTGGTTTTTATGTTTATCGTGTTTTCATAGCTAACCGGATGAATATTAAAGAAAACATGGGATTGCACGGGTTTTATCAAGGAAAAAGACTAAAGACGAAGTCTATTGTCCAAGAGATTCAAAAGATTTGAAGTCAATGGGCCTATTTGAAGATTTATCGAAGAAAAGGACCAAAGATGGAAGATTTACATATGTCGAAGAAACTCAAGTCTATTTAACGAAGAAATTAAAAGACGAGTTGAATTTAATCGACGACAAATCCTGAATCAGAATCGAAAACGTCAACTTTTCTGAAAAGACGAGGAGACAAGAAGAAAGGGAGAAAGCCCACTCACCAACCAACCACTAAGGACTATAAAAGGATCTCCTACACACAATTAGGGAGTTAGCTTTTATTTTTTTCTTTCCCCAGTTTTCTTTTTGGTTCGTTCAATCACCAACACCATTAGGGTGTTTGGTGATTTTTAATTTTTCCTTGAATCTTGTAAGTTTTAATCATTACTCTTGTTACCTTTACATTAATCTTTCAATTCCATCTTTTCATTCCATCTTGTTCATCTCCATTTTTTATTGCAAGTTCTTAAGTTCTTGTGTGATTGATTTTGATCTTTTAAAAGTTGTTGATTTAGTGTTTTTTATTGGTGGGATTTGTTACTTATGGTATTTAAAGGATTATTGGTTGATTTGGTAAAACCTTTTTGAGTATTTGGATCGATTTGATTGAAAAACGTTTTCCTGCTACTGTTACTGTTCTTCGCACAGACCTGTTTTCCGAATAGGCCCCCTTTTTCCGAATAGCTGGTTGTTCTTTTTGTTTATTCGGAATAGTTGATATTCCGAATAGGTCATTTCCCTTTTGTCTTATTCGGAATATTGTATATATTCCGAATGGGGTAACTTTCCGAATAGACCATTCTTTCCGAATAGAACTTGTTTTCCGAGTAGGCCATTTTTTTCCGCATAGACAAAGATATTCCGCATTGTCCAACTGTTCGTTTCTTATTCGGAATATCTTGTATATTCCGAATTGAGCTTTTTACTTTTCCTTATTCGGAATGTTTGAACATTCCGAATTGAGCCTGTTATTCCGAGTTGAGATTTTATTCCGCATAGCACATGTTTTTCCGAATAGTGAATTTATTCCGCATAAAATCAGTTTTTCCGCATAGATCTCCACATTCCGAATTGAGCATCATTCCGCATAGGACTATTTTTCCGAGTGGGATATTTTTCAGTAAGAGTAATTTTCCAATAATGTTTGATTTAATTTCTTGTTCAAGTTTTACTTTTTAATTGTTTTAAGTGTAAATCTTTATTACTTCATTCTTTTCCCTGTTTTAGTCAAATAGAAAACCAACCCCACCCTTTGTCACCAAAAAACAAATCATTCCACTTAGAACCGAGATCAATTCGAGAGGATTCCGAGAATTATTTTGAACCTAGTAAAATCTTTGTATCAATTATCAATAATAAGAAAAATACTTAAAAATATAATTTATTAAAATTATCAAGATCTCAGGATTTACGTATGAAGAATACAAGAAAATGTAACATGTTGTAAATTTCAAGAAGTATGAATAAAAGAATATAATAATACCGGGAAAATGCGAGTTCTCACAGTCGACCCCCCTAAAGGAACTCTGGTCCCTCAGAGTTCAACTGGAGACGGAAGAAGATGCAAACAAAAGGGGATACCTAGTTTAGAACTTATTCTTCGCTTCCCTAGGTAATTTCTGCACCACGAGTAACCTTAACAAATGGAATCCGACTACGCTTCAGTTTCTTAACTCCTTTTTGAATTTATATCAAACTTAGATCAAAATAGTAACTTTTCGGTATGAAGAAATATAAAGAGATGGAGTGAGCACGAGATTTGCTTAAACGGAGAAGATGCGCTAGAACGAGTTAAGATTGAAAATCGACAAAGAATCGCAAATCGCGCAAACTGTAAAACATGACAATCTAATTACAAGAGGAATAAAAGAGAAAAATGAATTACATACGAACATTAAAATACAAGTTGTCACAATTATCTTTCTAGGATTTGATATTACTTTCCAACTCAGCTTAAGTATTTTCTTGATAAGGATTTCAAAGTAAAAGTAACTCAGTTCAAATAATTATTTCAATCAGCTTAAAAGCTTTTTGATGACTGTATGAAATTATTGTTAAAACTTAGGTATATCGTTATCATTAGATAAAAAAAATCAAATTTACAAATTATTTAGAATCATTGATAGAAATTATAATTTAAATTGATAATTTCATTAGATTGAAATTAAAGTATGATACAATCAAATATTTTAAAAGATGAAGCTTGACACCCTTTTTAAATATTAGTTCATAATCTACCAAAGAGGATGTATAGATTCGACATTTAACTTGGAACAGACATTTTGGTAATTTAAACACTTGATAAAGTGTGTAAAATGTTCTTAAAAATTTATAATAATTTTCAGAAATCCAAGAAGGTGTTTGATGCATCAAATGATAAACCTGTGACATGTTTTGGTTTTCAAAAGGTGACAATATAATAAACGAGTATGAAATGAATAATAATCAACAATTAGTATGCGAGCAATAGCGCGAGAGGATAAACGTAATTTGTACCAATTCTTAACGAACATGATAGAGTAAATACGTCTATGCTAAGAAAATAAGAAACCGAAGGATTTAGCAAGATTAATTCATGAGCGTGGTTGGGGTCACCAACAACGGCTTATTAAGTTCTCGATGGTCGATACACGATCGAAAGAGAAAAGCCACACAATAAATTTTCGAATCAAGAAAAATCTTAAGAAGTCACTTGAGAGGTAATTCCAGTAAAATGAGCAACATTAGCAATGAGAGAGCGAAGTCATCACATGGTTCACATGAATGAATTTCGAGACGATAGAGTCTAACACACATCATGACAAATACACAAAATCATCGTTCACTTTCAATCATAAATCATTATTCGTGTTCGGAGACGTTTAGAAGGTCTACCAAAATAGATAAGAAGGTTGGTCGATGTAGAAGCATAACAACGTTAAATCTTTCAAGTTTGGTATCAATGGTCATTAATTTGACGAGCGGTAAAGGGAACTATATCATAAGAGAATAATGAGGTAATAAGTAGAACAGATATCGTTGAATAAAGAAACATGTACTCGCAGACTCGTAATGTGTTCAAGAAAAGACAAGAAAATATATGCTTATATCATGAAAGGGTGCTACTCGCATAATATGTAAAAGTTTTCAAAATTTTATTTCATCTAACTTTTTCAGAAACACATGTAAAAAGTTGGTTATGGTTAAAATATTTAAGGTGACTACTGATTTAGCCTCGCATGGCTCCTTCTAAATTATGCATAGGTGATCAGGCCATGCATAATTTAGGACTAGCAATGCGATTGTCAGTTTCGTCAAACTAGTATTACATGTCATATATTTAAAATATGAATATAATGCCATTTGTAAAATAGAATTTAATATGATTTATGAAACTTTTCGCAAGTAAATAATTGGCTAGATGTTTAAATCAACAATTTTGATGTTACATGAATTCTTTATAAGACCAACGTAAAATAATTTGTGAAAATACCTCGTAAAACAATATTACTTAACGTTATAAAGTAACATTCAAGTATTTTATAAAGTCAAAGTAGAACGATTTGTAAAATGATTTGCAAACAATACGAGTTTGAGTTTATATGGTGACATTATAGCAATGTATAAATAGCAAGTGGGTTACACGAAGGTAGTAAAGGGTAATTAATACGAAATCAATGAAATGGTTACAATGTAATAAGGTTTCAAAATCTTTAGCCAGAATCATCATGAGACACATGTCAAAATGATAACGAAAGATATGAAAATGAGAACTTCAAATCTTGACCCAAATCAGTGGTGCGATAAGAGAAAAAAAAAGATAAAATGAAATGACAAATGAGTCATGTATAAAAGAAAGGATAAAGAATCCATATGCGTGCACATAGTAAAAATTCGGCATAAATATGCTTTTAAGAAAGTAGAATATAAGTTTTCGAATAATACAACTAACCCGAAAAGTTTATATATTTGGAAAGTTTCTATATAAGGAAAGTTTTCGATCAAAAGTTTAGGAATTTAACAGGTTAATAGTGGCGCATAAAAATGCACGACTTTTTCGAAAAAAAACTCGTTTATTAAATGTGTTATCAGAAAAACACTCCATATCAAAGTTCACGATATATGTACGTATAACCCGCACTCAAAGTTACTATTTTTAAACGTCTTCAAACGCAATCAATGTTTGCTAGTTGTAAAATATCATTTGTTAAGTTTTTACAAGCTCAAACGAACTCAAAAACGCCTAAAAACCATATTTTAAAATTCTATCAGCTTTGACTTTTTTTAGTCAAGTTTGTCTTTTAGGTCTGATCCGATCAATTAACCCGTATAATGACATTTTCAAGACTTGGAGTCTAAAGCAATTTAGTGTAAAAAAAATGTTTCGAACAACTTTCTATTTCTACTCAAGATCTGAAACCGAATGTAAATTGACCAAAATGCCCATGCATGTTTTGCGCATGTTTTACTATATATCTTAAAACACAGGTTTTTATTTTTAAGATTTGACCCGTTTATAGTAGTTTTCGGACTTGGTTACCTAGGCGGTAAAGGTAAAACGGCATTTAAAAAAAAAAACTTTTTAGTTTTACTCGAGACTCGAAACGGACCAGAAATAGGCGAAAACGCCTTCGCATCAGACCTCGCATCAGACCTGTCAACAAAATGATATTTTTAGAAAATGCAGACTTTATTAGATAAAAGACCCATAAATATTCAGTTTCGACACTAGTTCCCTCGCGTTAGAAGTAAAACGACATTTCAGACAACTTTCGTGTTTCGGCCGAAGGCCGAAACGGATCAGAAATGACGGTTCTTCCCCCCTGCAGTTCTGCATCAGCAATAATTTCCATATACGCAGAAAATAAGTTCTTAAATTTTACAAATTTCAAATGAGCGTAACTTGCTCGTTTTTAAGAGTTACGGTTCGAATTTTTATGTCTAAACGAATATCTCAACAAGTATAAACATATTTTTAAGTCTGAACTTTATAAAAATATTTTCTCGACACCGTTAAATTACCTGTAGATTTTCTGCAGAAAGTATATTTTTCGACACCTTGAAATTTAAGCAAACTTCATAACGACCCGTAATTTATATACACACATGACTTGTGGATACCATAAAGACGAAAGAGAATAGATTATACAATTAAGCATATAGAGAAAAACATAGAATAAAAATGGTTTAAGAATACCAACGGTAATCTAACAAAACAAAAATGGCGTATGACATCCGTGTCTTCGATTTCAAGATGCAATGCAGGAAGGTCTCTTGGTGGCGTGATTTTCCAAAATCATAAGACATATCGAGAAAGAAATGGAACATTAATAAGTTGCACTCCCAGAGTGGGAAGGTTTAATGAAAGGGAAAGATACAAGTTCATAGAAGTAAACTCGTATTCCAAACAAGCACCACGTTATATCATAGGATATGAATTACAAGACGACGATGGTGTTTCCAAGATACAAACGAACGTTGTAAATCGAAGTCGAAACGTAGAATGGTCAACGAAATAATATTTAATCGATATACGAGTACCGTGTAAGATGGTGACGTAAAAGTCACTCACGGTTACGAAAACTCACGATATTATTCAGCACGGATTTTAAAGAATGCTTTGAGATGTGAGACTCACACGATGTCCTTTAGTATTTTTCGGAGACACGTTGAGCTACACAAATGGTCTACAGACTAATTTTCAAGGCATCCAATCACAGATGGTCGGAAAACAATTTGGATATCTAAATAGATATCTTAAAGAGGTTTAACCGTGGAACTAACGCACAGGGTAGTAAAATGGAAAATCGGAAGTTTCATTGAAAGCAACACTTCTTAATCCCAAACAATGGTATTACAAGAATACGCACAACTTGTAACAGTGAGTCGAGAAAAGCAAGCGGTTCAAAACAAACGAGCATACGAAGTATCATGCATAGATGAAATAGAAACAGTACTCACAAAAGTGAGTATTAAAAGTCGGCGGCATACACACTCCGAATACAAGTATGTAATGCCATAACAATTTAAAGTTATGGTAACAAGATCAATTCATAAGAATAAGAATTCAAGAAATACAGTAAGGGCAAATGTAATCACAGTAATATCCAATGATAATTCATTAAGCACAAAGGCTGTGAAAAGAGATAGTAATTATCGTCGTTACGGTAATGTAATATTTCAAAATGTAATCAGGAAATGAAATACTACAGCGATAATTAAAGTAAATAATAAGGATTAGAGAGTTACTCGCGCGGATATCGAACAGCAATGGCAGATTCTGTGTTTGACACTTCGAAACATGAAATATTTGTACTTTTTGGTTATAGACTAAGTTTTGAAAAAAAAACTCAATTCCCTATAACCATCGCTCTGATACCAATCTGTGAGACCCCCAAAATCAGGTACGGAACAACTAGGCAGCAAGGGGGCGCCACGTCATGGTACAAGAAACAATGAGATATTATTGACATAAAGTTGACGTAATAAAAATTTATACATTAAATCATAAAGAATCAGAGTTTTTAAACAAAGGTCCCAGATTTTTATAAGCGGAAATCTATAAATTAATTATGTTTTTGTAACTTATAGTTACAAATAATACATGATAAACTTCTGACAGTTTTTAGATAAACCAAAATTTAAGTACACACAGAAATCTCCAAGCTGCGATAATATCCTGCGGGCTCCCATCCAAGCAAAGCTAAGTATTAATACCTGAGATTAAACATGTAAAATCGTCAACATAAAGTTGAGTGATATTCATAGGTTTAGCAGTAAAGGTGTGGAACACAAGCATTCATTTGTAAAACAAGTAAATAGAGAAAATGGTTATGATCATTAACCATAGTCCTAAACCAATATTATTGCTGTTTAGTTCATGAACCGAAGCTTAACTCAATGTAAGTTCCTCTAGGGAGTATTCAGCCTAAATACTCAAGTATAAACAAATGTAAGTGCGTCAAGGTAATCGGGACGGGGATTGTCAATCCCGATGGATCCACCCACAACATTCGCGCTTAGCGCAAAGCATACGGGACAATTAACGGTTCATGATCAAGAAAGGAAACTTAAGGCTATTAACTATAAGCAATAATATCAATGAAAACTGTTGAAAAGCATACAAGTCTGAATAGCATACAAGTTCTGGATAGCATACAGTTTTTTTTAAATGGATGTGTTCCACCATGTAAAATCTCACCCCGCGTTTAGAAACAATGTACAAGTAGTAAAAGGGGCTATGAACTCACCTTAGCTACGAGGTGAATCAATATGGAACTTGAGGGCTGAGTAGTAATAACAAGCAATCAAGAAACTTTAAGTCATCCAAGACCTACGATGACGGGGCGCGAAAACTTATAAGATACAAAAATAACGTTTAGAAAACGCTTTGGTTACTATTAGTACATAAACCATCTTATAACTCGCAAGGCATTGCAACCTATTGACTCGAATCAATTTTGACTTAAAAACACTACTTACCCACTGTATGATCATGTTTATAAACATTAATAATGCTCATCAAACCAATAAGTAGCAAACACTTGTACATTTGAGTCGAAAATTAACGTTAACAAATTGGCTGCACTAAATTTTCAGAAACATGCTGTAAAGATTGTATCATATCTAGAGTTCTATAATAGCTATAAAATCAAACTTTATGGCCCTGGAAAGATAAAATTATTACCTTTTCAAATCTTTAAGAAACACTATCAAAGCTATTACCAATCAACGGGAAATGCAGTTTTAGTGCAGATTACTCAGATTTGACTTTTTTGACAAAATTTGCATAAAACCATTTTGACCATCATTTACATTCCGTAAAAGATTTTAACTTGAAACCAATTGGAAATGTTCAAATTTGACCTATGTTACTGTAATAATTCATAAAAATACCCACTTTGGCTTTTTATACTTTGACCCCAAACACAAATTTGGCGCACATGTCGGTATTGACTAGTTTTGATAAAAAGATCATATTTTACTCATCCGGACACTTCCAAAAACCACCCAACTCATCAATTGTACTACACAAACAAGGCTATCCAAAAATCAAGAAAATTGCAGGTCTTATTTGCAGAAAAACTTCATGAATGGCTGTAGCAATCTGCTATCATTCTTAACCTCATTTTTTACTCTAAAATTTACTTCTAACATCACGTAAACACTTGCACACCCTAAGCAATGCCTCTACAAGTACACAAGACATATCATGATCATAATAATACCTTGACATCAGTAGAATATGGTCTAAATACAAAAACTCCAATTTCATAATCAAGGTATTTAATTAAATAGAAATTAAAGCAATACAATAGTGGCAAGAGTACCGTAGTACAAGTGTGACGGATATGAGAACCGGGCTGTAGATGGCAATGGGAAATACTCCAAGGGCTACCCGCGACCTACAAGAGTGATCACGACCCTTAAGTATGCGTTTTATAAAAATATAAAACAATTGTATCAAAATATTTTGTAAAAATGTAATATGTATATAACTTGCACAACCAACCGAGTTTAAGTATGGTCATGACCTTCATGACACATAACCTGTATAAAAATGCATAACATAACAGCCTAAGGTCTCAAATTAAGTAACCCAAGTGATTTTCACCTAAAAACACCAACAATTCATTTAACCGTAGGCGTAAAGTCACATTTTCTGGTATAGCTGTTTTGTAAAGGGCATAGCTCCCAATCCATAAGTCTAATAACGATGGGATTTTCTCAACTGGAACGGGTATCTCATGGGGTTTCCATAATGTCCAACCATTCAATCTAAGAGTTTACGAAACTTTTTAAAAGTCCAAAACACTAACAGCCTTACCATAAGCACCTAATAGTCAAAATGCACTAGTCAAACTTGGGGCAAAATAACCTGTTAACCTATAAGGTTTAAGGGTCTGAGATTTCCACTATTGGAAAGCCACAAGACTCTAATTTCGGCCCATACCAACAACGAGTAAATAGCTAATACGAATTGTCGGGAAAATTGCATTCTTTGAAGGATACGAAATCAGAATTTAGGTTTTCGAACTCGGGTTTACCGTTTTGGTCATAAATTACAAACCGTGATAGCAATCTATGCGAGGTCAGCGGCGTTTGTTAGGTTATAATGTATACTAACTCAAATTGTGTTAAAAGATCAATTATATGGCCCATGACCTGTAGAAAATAGCTATACAAATCTGTTGGGTCAGATTGGGTTCACAACCGTAAATCGGTCATAACTCACTCATCCGGAGGAGTTGATCGCCCATACAACTCGCTACTAACATGTAAAAGGGTCAATTAATCCATCTAAGTGATAAAAACACAGCCTACAGTGGGAAAATATGTGAGTTTTGAGCTCTCAAACCTGCTGTCCGAATTTTGGTTATTAAAACTACTATGCCTAACCACTTTAATCCCTTCCAAACAATCAAAATTGCATTCTATACTAACTAACATCAATCAAAGCATCTTAATCAATAAAATGTATGGTGAAATCAATACTTGGCCAAAACCAAAAAATTATAACAAGGGTTCTAACAAAAATTATCAATGCCTAAACCCTAATAACACAATACAAACCTATTGGAATGATCAAAATCCCAAAACCTCCAAAACCTCCAATTCTCATAATTCTTGATTTTTATAAAATCAAATGCATGGATGATATTTGAGTGAGGTTTTAACAAGGATTGATTAAGGATGATTTTGGTGTAGTTTAATTGAATAATAATTGAAAATTGTTTTGATGATGGTGATGATCATGGTGTTGTTCGTTCCTCAAAAGAGATAAAAGGGGGATGTTTTTTTTTGTTAATTATCTGATGTTTTTTTTTGTGAGAGATGCTGGACGAAACAAAGGAAAAGAAGGGGATGGGCTTTTTGGCCCATCTACCAATCTTACATATAATTTAGCCCAAAATGTAATTTAGTTCTAGCCCGACTTAAATTCCTAAAACGCTAATCGTTCCGACTCGGTGCAAGTTATAATACGAAAATGAAATATTTATAGAAACATAGTATTTTGACTTCATAAAGTCTAAATATTTAGCCATCGGTTCTCGTTTCGTCGATTCGGGTAAACATTTTGTAAAACGCGCGGGTGCTTTTAAATCAAAATTTTTTATTTAAATAAATACGGAAAAATAAAATAAAATTTTATAATTCCGAATAAAGTATTATCAATAATAAGAAAAATACTTAAAAATATAATTTATTAAAATTATCAAGATCTTAGGATTTACGTATGAAGAATACAAGAAAATGTAACATGTTGTAAATTTCAAGAAGTATGAATAAAAGAATATAATAATACCGGGAAAATACGAGTTCTCACATGAAACGCCTAGGCAAACGCCAATCACGTTCCAAAATATGTTTGTAATTAATCATAATCGAACTTCACAGGTTTTGGTTTATGCAGGGTGTTTGGATGCGTGTATAACCGAAAACAAGTAAGAACAACAATATAATAGAACACTGGAATTGAATTTATGAATTGTGATATCATCCAAGTGTTACAATAATCCTATCCTTATATACTTATCTAAACGTTGTATCGTTTAGATAACAACACAACCATTAACTGTATAACTGCCACTTTCATACCGTTTCTATGAAACGTTTTGTTTGGCTGTGGACTTTGACCCGACCCATACTTACACTAATATTCTGTTTTTGACCCACTAATTATCCTATTACAATACATAAGTACCTTTAACAAATACAACGTATTATAAAGTGCAACAAAGGATCTCTTTTAACTTATTCGCAAGGTTCATACTACCTCCGTCCCATATTGAATATTCTAAGTTTTCGTTATTGAATTTTGACTATAAATATTTATACTTATGTTATATAATACTTGATAAACGTTATATTAATAGATTTGGTTTTCAAAAGTATTTTAAATAATATAATTTTTATAAAGTATTGCGTAGTATATAACACAAGTAAAGATATTTTTGGTCAAATTTAGATAAGAAAGACTAAAAATAGTCAAAAATTGACACTTATTATGGGACGCAGCGAGTATTAGTTTACCGACATTTTTGCATTACAGTTCAAGAATTAGTTAATGATCATTAACGCTAGCCGTTGGTGCTAACAGGGCTTGGCACTAGTTAAAGACATAAAGGCACGTTACGTGATTACACATGTGTCTTAATTAGTAAATTATCTTGATTGTAATTGTCTTTGAAATCATCATGCATCTTATATGTACATGCACAGAAACTAAAACAAAAGACAAGTGGCATTCGTAAACAGAAACCTAGGAAAGGATCTAAACCCTTGATGATCATAGATACGTACTTGGTATTCCTTATCAGGAGATCCCCATATCAGATTACATGTAATATAAGAACTATCAAAAGACTCGTGACATTGTGGCTTAAAGCTTAAAAATCGCACAAATGTTTCAGGTTTAAAATATAAATTTTAATCATCCACATCTTTCTATGGCACTTCCAGTGATAATCAGACACAAATGGGTGTTTGAGACGCTAATGGTTGTTCTGTCACGTCTTCAATCTTTATATATGTGGGACACGTACCACTAAAACAAAACCATTTCTAGTAGTGTTCCTATAAGTAGTACAACATAAGTCTAGTTTGATAATTTCCCAACATTTAAGCATGATTAGTTTGTTTAATTCTGAGTTAATAACACAAATAGAGCAAACTTGACAATTTAAATATAAAAATATTATTTAGTGTATATATATCAAGGGAGAACGAATATTACAACTTATAAAGTAACAGGGAATTTAACATATTAAAAGTACTAATTAAGTACGGAGTAATTGATCAGGTGTATTCTTTTCTTTTTTTGAATGGCGATAAAGTGTATTCTTTAGTTATGTTACAAGCCGGTAGTAACTAGTACGTACCATATGTTACAAGATAGACGTTGAAATAAAGGAGATCGATGTATATATACTATACCAAGCTTCATGCAAATTCAGCAATACGACGGTACTCACCAAGGGCCCATATGGGAAAAATATTTCGATATGACGAGTAATTGAGTGTACAGTTCTTCATGAATACTCCTGTAATTTCCTGTAATTGAAAGAACAAATAGTGTTAATGATGGAAAACTAGAAACTCTAAAATACTAAATTTACATATTTTAATTCAAAAATACTATACAAAACCATCAATACAGAACCTGTTGAGGGAAGTCCCCTTCTTCCATTTGTGAGTTGATGAGATGTCGTATTCCACGATCTATCGGAGCATGATCAATTTCAGCCTATACATGTAACAAACAGCTATATTTAGTGATATCAATCATTATACACTAATTTATCAAAATATTTTTCTTTTTTATTTTATTAGATTTTGAAGTGAGAACAATGTGTATGCTTTATTTACTTCAAGAACTTCTGTTTTTTGGTTATGAGTATAAAAATAAGCGTAAGGAACAAACCTGTCCAGCTTTAATAAGTGAGATTAAAGCCCATGATGTCTGCACTAGATTTGATCGATTTCCATCCAAATTCGTATATTCCTAACGAAGCAAAAATAAGAGGATGAGAACAATTGTCAAGAAAATCATACGAAATTATTTATCATTGGAATTTTACTTTATTTGCACTCGAAAGATAACTCTCGCCCCATCCACCATCAGGAAGTTGCTTTGATATCAGAAATTCACAAGCTTTTTGAAGAGTTAGACTGTTTTGATAATTCTTCCCACACGCTGCTAATGCATCTACTGCAAACCATGTACCATAGGTGTAACATATTCCCCAGCAACCATACCTGAACATATTTCAGGATTCCAAATGATAATTCATTCATCTGTCGCAAAGTTAACACACGGATACAAGTGTACATATCAAATGAGTTGTATTTTTAGTGCAATAACATCGTTCATATCATGCATGTTATGTTATGACACACTGTGTTTCTTTACATCAAAATGTTTTAGACTACTCGTGGTAGCAGAAAACATACCATGAACCATCGTTGTTCTGTGTCTCTTCTATGTACTTCACGGCTCTTGAAATGCAATTTTCGATCTCCTTTGTTCTATGGCCAGGGTGCAACTTCTTGAAGAGTGTCAAAGCTTGGACTGCAGATGAAGTGCATTCCACATACCTAGAAAAACATAAATTGTTGAACTCTTCATGGTAAAATTAAGAAACAAATAAAAATGATAAGCGTTACTAGTTCCACAAGGTTAAGATGCAAATCTTACTCTCGCTCAATCAACACATCTTCAAAAAATTCTGTCGGGTTGAACTTCTGAAATTTATAATAAACGTGCAATGAAGACATTAAAAACGTTTTATGTCAATCTTTTAAGCGATGGTTTTAGCTAATATGTACCTCCAACCAAGAATATGCCCTTTGTGGTTCCCAAGCAGGAAATCCACCATTTCTGCTCTGAAATAAATTAAAAAGGAACATTGCATCAGCATACAAGAATACAAATCGAAACTAAAAATCGTGAAAGCCAGTATTTACGTAACAATATATCTTAATTGGGGGCATACTTGTAATGATAGAATTACATTGACCGCGTCGTAGAGGTGCGCTGTTTCAATTTTTTCCCCAACAAGTTCTGGGCTCATTTGCGAATATAATAAGGCAACCTACACAAGAATAAATTAGATATGAACATCTTGTTGGAAAATAGTAATAGTATATAATCAACAAGGATTAACGCTTGTGGTACCAAGTGTATCCTACCAACCGAGGGTTGTGGGATCAATTCACATCATAGTCTTGTGTATGATTTTTTCTCATACAACAAAAAATAAGAATAATACAATCAAATACAAACCTTTAAGCCTTCAGCTGTACAATCTGAGACTTGCCAACCATGGTCATGCATTGAAAATGTCCATGCACCTTTAGAAGTATGCCGGTACATCTTTTTGAAAACTCCAGGTGGGTTTTGGCGAACCTGAAAGTACGAATATGCAGATTTGTTTGGGTTTATTGCTCTATAAAAGTTAATTTCTACTTGGATTTACTATTATGTACCTGCGATGATTTTACAAAGTCGTGTGCTTTTCTAAGAGTGGGTCCATATTCTTCACCTAGGTTACTTGACATAATCGCTTGAATAGCAAATGCTGCATCCCACATTTGACTCCCGAAACTCTTGAAAAAAAATTCTACATTTAACATGGATATAGCGGAGAAGTGGATGCAAAAGGTGTTAGTGATGTACCTGCATTTTCATCCCATCTTCAGCAACCCACAAGTAGTCAGGAATTCGGGCCAAATGACGCTTATATGCATCCCCATTTGGATCTTCCACCCAAGTTGCAATCAAGCATAACACCTTGAGGAATGAATGCCACATGTTATAAACTTATAATTAGAAGAAGTAAGTTATGATCTGGAGACTTCGCCTTAGGTTAGCATTTTTTCTCACCGTTTTTCTTTGTTTTCTTTTTTCTTTTTGGAGGTACTTCTTAAAGTTCTGAATGTTTGTTAGCATGTTTTGTCTTTGGATAGATTTTGGTCTCTTTGTGGGTGTTGTTGTTGGTCTTGTTTGAATTATTTGATGTTTTTATTTCTCTGTTTTGATAAGATATTCTTTATTGTTTAAAAAGTTAAACTTTAAAGATCACTTATGGAAAATAAATCAGATACCTTTTCCACACATCCAATGCAAAGATATCTACTGCTCTGATCTTCATAGTGAACATGCTCCATTGCAACCTTTAGCGCCTTTTCTCGTAGCATAGAGAATGGCCAACGTGTCAAAATAGGTTCTGCAACATTATGAAGAACACCCCATACCATATCTTGTACAAGAGGATGTGGGTAGTAGAGATCCTCCTGAAATACATAATCCATAGATGTTGTAAGAATGGCGAGGTTTTAACAATGAAGAGAGTTGAAGGCTTTTAAAAGATATGTTACGAACCTTTGCACAAGTATTACGTGCTCTGTTCCAATTAATTATGGGATAAGGCTCGGTATAAATCTCTTGCCTTAGTGCTTGAACCAAACTAGTTATTCTTCCCACGAACCTTTTTCCGTATAAGTATGACATTGGCATGTAAACTAAGCGACAATAGCACAACATTTTTCCTGTACGTGTGTGCTTTTATGATATTATTAGATGGATTCTATCATAACAACTATTTAATTTATCATACTATTAGGTCCTCAGAGGTAATGAAGCTAACCTGGATGGACCGGAAAAATATTAGGGAGGAGCCAAAATTCCGGTGGCATAGGGTTGCATCCTCCCCATTCATATACTCCAAGAACCTACAAAAGGTAGATTTTATTTTTCGTATGCATTTCAACAAGCATCCATAAAGCACTTAGTATACATAAATGTTTGCATATATGATAACTAGCGTGTAACAAGAATAATTGCTGAAACAGACCGTGAGCCAAAACTTTCCCCATGAAGGAGTCCCGACTGCACCACCATGGTCAAGGATCCATTTACGGCCTTTAATTACCGCCATGTCCTCTGTACCACTATCAGCTTCTTCTCTGAGTAATCTCAAAGTAATGTAACTAAGTACTGACCCAAACATCGTGCTATGACCCTCGATATGTAATCCCCAACCTCCATCTTCATTCTGTAATTATAAATTTTGTATGACCATGAAGGCTGTTAACTATCATAATATGAACTACTAGTAAAAAACAATACTAGTTATGAAACATTTTGAATACCTGATGGTTGTATATGTAGCGTTTAATTTCTAGCTGATGTGCAGGTGTTAGAGCTACGTTCATGGCGCCTGTTACATACAGTGCTATCACCTGTTCATAGACATATTGCCAAATCGCGTAAAAATTACATCTTCTCACAAAATTTCATGCAGATCGAATTAACACTGCTAACGCAAATATGAGTTTGAGTACATAGAAAAGTTACCAGTGGAGGGAGGAAGAACATAGGGCCAGCCGATTCAGCAGGCCAGTGACCATCATGGGCTTGAATAGTGGAGTAGAAGCTAATGGCTCTTCTTAGTGTAGTTGTGACTGCTTCTTTTGTTACTTCTTCGGTTTCTTCCAGTTTTATTGCTTTTGGTATCTCTTGTATCTGGTTCTCCTTTCTGAGCTGTGAGTTCAAGAAAACATAGGAGAAAGAGTCTTAAAATGTTAACTATTGGACTACATCATAATTTGAATAAATTCTAACTCAAAATGATCCGTTTTAAAAAACAAACAAAAAAACAAAAAAACTATAACTTCACATTCGGCTAGAAAGAAAAAATCATGTAATTACGTGCTATTTGACATCATGATTTGTGTGATAAGTATATTAATGGAAACATGGCAAACACAAACACGGGCATCGATAACGCGGAACCGCTAGATCGCGAGTTGTATCGAGCACAAGTAGCGAACACGAGAGACTACAAAGAACCGACAATAGTATATGCACACGGAATACCCCAACTACCCCTTTATTAATAACCCTAATAAAGATTACATTGGGAAGAAGAATTCAATGAACTATGATCCCCCTCATCCCTATTTATAGAGATGAGGGGGTAGGCACCTTCCTAATACAAGTTTATTCCTAATCTATATTACAAAGTACACTTAAGTCCCTAAACTATATTTAAGTTTACTCCTAAATTCCAACAATTTCCACCTTAGGAGTAACACTTAAACATAACCGATACTCAACACCCTTTACCGGTATTGGAACCTCGAACCGGGAACCACCTTGTCGACCAGGCATTGTACTTCTGTAATTTTACTAGATTAGCTTCCATAAACTCCTTCACGTTCTTCTTCTCAGCAACATTACCCTTCACACCCTCTTGACCAGGTACTCCGGTTACCATAATGTTTGCCCCCACCTTTATACCAAGGTGTACCTTTTCCTGCTCATTTACCAAGCAGCACGTGTTTGTCTTTTCTTCAGGTTGTTTGTCCTTCAACCGTCTTTGAGCCACTGCAGCATGATCGTTACTAACCTGAAAAACCTCAGCTTCACGACCCTTTTGAGCTCCATGCAGTTCCACCTCAAACCGAACACGTTTTTCAACATGTACTCCATGGACTCCTGTTTTAACACCAGGACCAAGTTGTTTGAACCCAACTTGTTTATGACCAAGTTGTTTGTACCCAACTTGTTTCGAACCTCCATGCTTTTGTACATTAAACCCATCAAAATTTTTGATGTCAAACCTTGTTATAGAACTAGCCATTCTTCTTTATCCCTTTGTTAATTTGTTAAAACTTGTGAAAAACCTCACAATCACAAACCGACAAAGTCCCTTCGATAATTCGATAAACCTTGTGATATAGTAAACCTCACAATCACGAATTACGAAGTCCCCTTGTATAAAGAAAAACCTTGTTTTATCGATATAACCCTAAGAGAAACCTTCTTAGAAATCGATCAAACCAAGTAACCCTTCAAAAGAACACCCTTTCTTACTCAAATATCGATTGAGCCTTGAAAATTAACCTATCCAACAAATCGACAACCCTTGAATCAAGAAAGTACTCGACTCCTTTTGAAGTAACCCTTGTCGTACTTTTAATTTTGCAAAACCGATTTCTAATATCATAAGAAATCTTGCAACCTCGACAAGTCTTGAATCTTCTTTAACCTTGCTACAAACCTTGTCAAGTTGTTTTTTAACCAACTTTACCGACAAGCGTCGCAAGCCGTGTGCAATATACCCGTTGTTGCTAAAACCTTTTCTTGCAAATCGAATTTATTAGAAAACCTCTAAAACCCTCGATCAAGAACAAGCAACCCGATCGTAAACTTGAATACCCAAGCAAACCACGATCAAACTTGAACCACAAGAAAAACCCTTCTTGCAAATCGAATTTATTAGAGAACCCTAAACCCTCGATTCCGAACAAGCAAACCCGACCGCTAACTTGAAAACCCCCAAGCAAACCACGATCAAACTTGAACCACAAGAAAATACCCTTCTTGCAAATCGAATTTATTAGTAACCCTACAACCTCGATTCAGAATAAGCAACCTCGATCGCCAACTTAAAACCAAGCGAACCACGATCGAAACTTGTCCCACAAGAGAATAAAACCGCAACAACAACCCTTCAACTTAAATCGTTTATAACAACAACGATAATGCAAAGTCGAACTTTTTATTCGAAGTACGAAACCTTTTTTTTCTTTCACGCTAAACCCATTTATCAACTTTGTAGTATTATACCTACCATTTGATTTAAATAAATCAAACAAAAGTCACGTGGGTTTTAACATGAAAAGAAAAACAAACAATCGATTTACTTTGTATGTTAAAAAACTTCACGTGATATTAAAACAAAATAACCAATCATGCAATTTGTTTTATCTCCTTCACGTGGGCTTTACCTCTCGATCGACCGATCAACGCTACTCAAAAACGATTTGAAAATCGTAACAAACCTCGATACCTTTCACCTCGTAACTTCGATCTAGCACTCGAACCTCAAAGACCACGAAACCCGCAGCTCTGATACCACTTGTTGGATTCGATAACCCCAACAACCCTGAAGATCGATACGCGGAACCCTAGAACCCAAGAAGATCGCAGAGTTGCAACACCGGTCTTCTATTCTTTCTTGTTATCGATCTTTAATCAATAAAGTTAACGTTCGGTTACCTTGTAGTGTGTCATTCGTCTGGGTTTGGTGTTGCAACTCTGCGATCTTCTTGGGTTCTAGGGTTCCGCGAATCGATCTTCAGGGTTGTTGGGGTTATCGAATCCAACATATTAATGGAAACATGGCAAACACAAACACGGGCATCGACGCAAATGGTCCATAGTATTTATCCCATGATTAACAGGGTTACCAAATACCCATATATCCCGAGATAAGCTTGAAATAGGTTATAGGTGAGATGTCAAGGCAGTTTAATTAACTCTCATCCCCTCCCATGGTTAACAACAGAATTGTATAAGAGATCTACTTACTTTTTATTACCTATTGCTTGTTTTTTTAGAAAGACAAATATCCAGTCACCTATACACTACCACCGAATATCGTACACATTTCTAAACCGAGAGTCGAATACTTTTTAGTGGATTGGCCACTCATATATCCTATGCCAGGCATTTTAGTTAATCTTGATTAGTAAGACATGTCAGTATAAATGACTAGGTTTGTCAGTACCCCAAACGTACACTGGCTTGTTAGCAATCTTTGTTTTTGAAATTCATATAGCTTCTTTAATTTCAAAAGTGTCTGATTGTTTCAGTTGTAGTGTCTTTGAGGTTCTCAGTTACATACTAATTACATCCATGTTAGTAGAACAGTGAGGCTTTTGGGTGTATTTATGTAAATAGGTTCAAATGGATGGTAGATGGAGGTAGTGTATAGTCTCTACATACACAGGTGAATATGGCATACACCGTTCCGGGGCGGAGGGACATGAAGGAGTATGGGGGGTTGTGCCCACAACGTTTTCTATGAATCTTCTATATATTATGCAACTGTCTTTCATTTCTGGCTTTCATCGGTCATGCTTTCGGCACCATTTTCATAATTGCCTTAACGCATTCAATTCTGTGGTTATTTCATGTGAGTATCGCATCTATTTCACTATCAATGTGTTTGGGCCCACATTTAAGGTTTTCTTCTCCATGCATGTTTTCTACTTGTATTATATTCATTACAAGTATTTATAGCTATAATTATTTGTTTGCTGAAAAAATATTGTTGCAGTTTCTTTTGCGACCATACAAGCTGCTTGGCCTTATTAATTTATTATCGTGGCTCCGCCATTGTTCGATCTATATGCTTTTAACATACTTAGACCTGTTTTTATCGTTTGCACCCGTCTTAATGAGTGCGAGCGGGTAAAAAAGACCTGTGATTTTCAGAAAGAATCTATATAAGAAGGTCTAGTAGCTTTATTTGTAGTAGTGTATCATTACTCACTGAAAGTCAAGATCATTTGATAATTCAAAGAAAAATAATATAATCACTTTAAGGTTGATCGATCAATATTGTAAGAAGAATCATTGTCACGGATTTGTCTATATAGCTATTTAAGATGTGATGTAACTCACAACCATGCATATTTATAGTAGCATAGAGCGGTGCGGACCTAAGATTTGTTGTCTGGTATTGCACAATATCTTTTTAGAGGATGTTGCGCCACAAAAAAATAAATAAATAAATTGGACGTGGAACATGCTAAAAAAAATATATTTTTGAAGAAATTACATTTTGTAGTCTTAATCGAGTGTGGTCTCGGCTCCCATGTGGGTCGGTCTTTGGAAACAGAGTACCAAATTGGTCATGGTACAGTTACCGCTTAATAAATGCATAATGCCCACATTCTTTCGGTTGTGCGTACTTGTGACTGATGAGTGGGTTCTTTAATTTCATTATTGCCTTATTACAAATCTGAGCTTAGTTTATTTCAAATAAATATTTATAGCAATTGGTCGAGCTTGGGTGGATTATAGTTGTAGAGCTCGAGGTCGAGGTTGAACTCTTTGTTAATAAGATTGATTATTAACTTTTATCTATAAAGTATAACAAATTGTATATGACATCCTTAATTATATGACATTTTAGAGCACAGTTTAATTTGTTCGGTTGGTTTTGACCCAGAACCAAAACGAGACAAAAGAAAATCTAATATTTAGGAACTACTGTACTATATGAGCCACTCAGTTTGGGTTTCATAAGGTTTCAACAATCTAATTAAGTATGTAACACAAAAGCTTGTTTAAAATTGTGAGTCTATTTACTCAGATGCCTGTGAGGGAGCTTTCTATTAGAATTCTACAAGTTCGAGCCTAACAGCTCACGACCATATTAGCTTCCATCCGTATGTAAAATAACTGTTAAAGGTGATTTTTAAAGATCGTAAAAACTATGTAAAAACTCTAGGAAGGATGTTTTAACAATTAGGTTTATAAGATAAAAATTTATACAGTAATATATATGATAACACAATTTCTTCAAAAGAAACTTACTTGAATGCGCATTAACAAGTCAGCACTCTGTTTGAACTGAAACCGATGAAGTTTGAAGTTAAGACGAACCCTCTCTATCTCGGCTCGTTCCTCTTCTGTCCCTGCATCCGGATCAAACTCCCAGTGCTGACGACCAACATGGTTGTTGGTAGTGGTCAGCCACTTTTCACCATCTCCTTCTGCTTCTGCTATCTTCAGCTTCCACATTTCTCCTACTTCAAAATTAGGCAATAGTTAGTGATCACCAACACCATGCACTAAATTTACTTGTCTTTTGAAACGAAAACCCTTGTTATTGCTTTCTTATACCCACCAGTCACACAATTCACAGACACTTATTTATATCTATGCATGCACAAATTATACATAATGCATAGATGAGTATGGTTTTACGATGTTAAACTGGTAAATAAACGTTGCCGATATTAGCTATGATTTGAACCATAATACATTTATACCTTTATATGGATAGTTAGTGAGCCGAGGGCTGAACCTTGGGGGGTATAACATGGAACGTATGGTTTATATAGAATAGAGGTTTAAATGAGGTATGGGTGGATGGTGTTGTAAACGTAGACACGTAGGCATTGAAAGAACGAGGACCACTATGTAATTGCAAAATTAGTGAAAATCGATCGGTGTATACTGTGTAGTACGAAAATACATATACTAAACGGGCAGTGGTGAGTATTAATGACTCCAACTTTTAACGGCATTAGAGCATTGTGAGCAACGGGGTTCATGAAGGTTTATATATATCATAACAATTATTAAAAACCCTAATATGGATTAAAGCATATACAACGGAAGCAAATTAACAAGATAATTAATTTAACACAATTATAATTAATCAAGATTAGGGTTACATACATTTATCCTAGCAAGATCTACAAGTCGACGGAACGGTCACCGGTAGAGATAGATCACGAACACCACCAGGATATAGTCTAAAGCAAGACTACACCACGATCTTGTACACACGTAATGCGGCGAGTTAATCGTGAGTCTAGCACGAACAAAACCGAGCTTCCAAGTCTATGGAGGATCTACCCAAACCCTAGAGAGGGGCTAGGACTAGATCTACAATAGCTTAATTGAAGAACAAAGAAGAACCCTAATATGGGTGTTTGGCCGCCGGTTTTATAGCAAGAGAAAGGAGAAGAATGGTGAAAAATTATGAAGGCCTTGGTTTGTTTATATACACCTTGGAAAAACTTTTCCTCTAATGTTAAATAAATTAAGATAACAAAATCTTTTCCCTTCCCTTTGTCTCTCTCTTTGGCCGGATATCAACAAGCCCACAAGGGGGTTTCCGGAACTTTTCCGACACCTTCTTTTAGCTTCTATTTGATTCTATAACGGTCGTTTAATACTTAACTTTTAATTACTTAACGATCGTTAGTTTAAGCTATGGTTTGATTTAATAAATATAATAAATATATTTAATAAATAAATTAACCCTTTACGTAATGTGTGCAATCCCGTGATATCGAGTTCGATCCTATCACACGACTATCGATTTTAAGTCCATAAACTTTCAGCTCCCACTTGGACAAAATTCTAATATCGTGATCAAATTGATTAGCATCTAGTTACACTAACAATTTCACTAGTACAACTCGAGTACGGTTTCCTAGACAAAACCTTTTAACGATATATAATCATTTCAAATACATCGTTAATAAGGATATGGATCTCAGTCATTCCTTCATTAACTATTCTGTTTCTCGTTTATGGATATAGCAAGATTACCAAAACACATATGGGTCTGGCCACACAAACATCTTACTACTCCCCCGAGGGGCCCAGCTGTATTTATACTTCAAAATAATTTGAAGGAAACAAATCCCATTTTGACTACAAGCAAACACATGAACTTTGCAACACTTCTGAAAATAACCCTTATAGCTACCAGTTACGTTTAGCGTTAGGTTACCTTACAGAAATGCATTACATTCAATGCAGTTTTCTGGTATCTCAGGTCTAAGGATAACTATTTATGATTTACTTAATGACAAAGATTCATAAAGTAAAATCATATAGTTGGGATAAGTCCAATATTTGATCCATCAAATATCATCCAAAATTGACCAATATACTTTCAAGTATACTCTGTCACCATTTTGAATTGTCTTAGTTTAATAATACTCCCATATTATTAATCGACAACGGGCATTTAGAAACATCATAATGCTCATGGATTAAAAACATGTAAAATAGGATACAAAATCAAATAACAGAAAAATAAACGAAATCTAATCTTTATTTCATCCATTTAATAATGTCTTACATCCTTTATCCAAATACTAATCAACCGATTTATTGCATGAATTCGCTAGTTAGTGGCAGCCCAATTGCCTTGGCATGCTTAACTACCTTTGGCCTAGATAAATCCTTAGTAAAAGGATCAGCTACGTTATCATCTGTGTGAACTTTTATTATTTTTATTTCTCGAGCTTCCACTTGTTCTGGAACGTAGTGATATCTACGTTGAAAGCGTCTGGCGCCTTTCATAACTCCAGGGTCATTGACGAATATTATTGCAGCAGAATTGTCGCAATATATATCAATAGGTTCTTTAATTGAAGGCATCACTCCAAGATCTCCATTAAACTTCCTAATCCAAACAGCTTCCATTGCATCTTTTGAAGCATCCATGTACTCCGATTGAGTCACATGCATAGCAATGGTTTTCTGCAAACTGCTCTTCCAGTCAACTGCTCCTCCATTGATGACAAACACGTAACCCGTCTGAGACTTCGTATCGTCTTTATCACATTGCCAGGACGTATCACAGAACCCTGTTACATTCAATTATGTGTCTGGTTTACCCCCGAATACCAAAAACATATCTTTTGTACTTCTCAAATACTTTAGAATATGCTTAACAGCAGTCCAATGGAACTTTCCTGGATTCTGTTGGTATCTACTGACCAAGTTTTGAGAAAACGCCACATCAGGCCTTGTGCATCTTACAACATACATAATAGATCCTACAGCCGAAGCATAAGGCACCTTTCGCATGTAAGCCACCTCTTCGGGTGTTGATGCATCTTTCTCATGACTTAACTCATGCTTAACCTCCATTGGTTGAAAACCTTTCTTAGAGTTACGCATGTTGTACTTCTTCAATATCTTATCTATATAAGCATCTTGACTAAGACCAATTAACCGTCTACTTCTATCTCGATAGATTTTAATTCCCAGAATATATGCAGCATCTCCCAAATCCTTCATAGAAAAACATTTACCAAGATAATCCTTAACTTCCTTAAGTCTTGGAATGTTACTTCCCATGATTAATATGTCATCGACATATAAAATTAGGACCACTACATTACTCCCACTAGCTTTGCGATATACACAGGGCTCATCACGATTTTGAATAAATCCAAACTTTTTGATTTCTTCATCAAATCGCCTATTCCATTGACGTGATGCTTGCTTCAAACCATAAATAGATCTTTGAAGTTTGCACACGCGCTTTGGATATTTAGGATCAACATACCCTTCCGGTTGTTGCATATAGATGTCTTCATCTAAGCGACCGTTCAAGAAGGCAGTTTTAACATCCATTTGCCATATCTCATAGTCATAGTATGCTGCTATAGCTATGAGAATCCTAATTGTTGGGAATTATTTGTTAAGTGTCAAGTACCGTTAGTGTATTTGAAGTACTGTTAGTGTTATATAAGTACCGTTAGTGTTAACGCGGTACATAGTAAGTACTGCTACTTATAAAGTAAGTACTGCTATGAAGATTAGGACGAATATATCTTTGTATAAGATATGTCATAGTTATAGTTAGAGTATATCTTATGTGATATACCTAAATTGAGTCAAGTACTGCTGAACCTACAAGTACATCTCCACCTATCAAAACCAATTATGTGAGGAAGAATAGAAAGGAGAAAGTAAGTTCAAGAGAGGAAGAGACTGCTCAAAGGATGAATATAGGAGTTGAAACTCAAGGAATTGCTCAGACTGAAAATGTACAAGCAGTACATACACAGTCAACAGTACATACTGAGGAAACGGTACATATAAGCTTGGAAGAAGGTTCAACAGAACTTGAAGGAATTTCCAAGAGTGTTAAAAGGAAAAGATCAAAAAAGCTAAAGAAGAAAGCTAAGAGAGCTAAAACTACAGCAGAAGATAGTGATGATGATGAGAGCTTAAGGAAGTACTTGAAGATTGTAAACTTTGAAGATTAATGTTTTGATACAAAGATTTTTGGAAAAAGAGCATCCATTGTTAGGTGGATTTACTCTACAGATCAAGGACTTGAAGCTCATGGGATTCAGAGATCTGATGGCACAAAAAGGATATTCAGACGTTTGGAAGATATCCTTCACATACTTGACAGACAAGATATCCAAGATCTTGTAAGGTTAGTTGAAGATGCCAGTGCATGTAAAACTGAAGTATCACTATTATATAGGGAGTTTATCTTTATGTATGAGCCACACAAATGTGATCAAGAAATGTTGAAGGAATTAGAGAATCAGGTTCCTAGTTACTGGAGATATTACAGGTCATGTGGATTGCATATTTTGGATGTAGATGATGTTACATATTATATGCTGCAAGAGAAGACTTATCCCTTCAAAAGAAAATTGTTGGAAAGGATGTTAGAACAACAATTGGAAGTTACAGAAGAATCTGCTGATGCTTTGGAGTTGATCAGAATGGTTAAACAACAAATCAAGGATTTGAAAGATGAGGAAGAAGCTGAGAAAGAATCTTAAGTGTTTGACTTTCAGTCACACTTCATAAATGGTTCTCAGTTCACCATGTCTAACACACATAAGAACTGGCTAGTCCATAAGCAAACGGTTTATGGTAAAGACTTATCAAATCCGTTGAAAGCTGATAGTTTGCTAAAAACTATATGGTTCTAACTCACCTTGTTTCGAGACAAAGAGTTAGCTAGTCCTAGACAAACGGTACTAGGTAAAGACTTTAACAAATCCATTGATGGTTGACAATTTACCAAAAGTTATAAGGTTTTCATTACACCTTATTCTTTGTGAATAAAGTATTGGCTATTCTAAAGTGTACGGCTAACTGGTAAAGAATTTATCAAATCCGTTGATAGTTGGTAATTTGCTAAAAATCATGAAGCCAATACAGATTGGTGTTTTGTTGTTAACTGTTTTATTTCAGGTATGAAGATTGCAGACAAAGAAGTATTAAAAGATATAATACTTAGAAGGTTTTGTTATCATCAAATCAAGTGGAAGATTTATGATCAAGAGTTCAAGGACTAAACTCAAGAAGACAAATACTGATGCTGCAAAGATGAATGAATGTTTAGAAGACACAAGAAGATCATAGTTTGAAGACAAAGATGATGCTCATAATGTTTGAAGATTATCTTATCAGAAGAAGATCTACATATGAAGTGTTTGGCTACATTCAGTTGGATGCAAATACAAATTACCAAGTTCAATCCAAGGATGAAGGAAAGACTAAAGACATGTATTTCTAATACATCCAGTACAAAAGAAACAAGAAGACAACAAGTTATCATTTCTTGTTTAGGGGAGGATTGTTGGGAATTATTTGTTAAGTGTCAAGTACCGTTAGTGTATCTGAAGTACTGTTAGTGTTATGTAAGTACCGTTAGTGTTAACGCGGTAGTAAGTACTGCTACTTATAAAGTAAGTATTGCTATGAAGATTAGGACGAATATATCTATGTATAAGATATGTCATAGTTATAGTTAGAGTATATCTTATGTGATATACCTAAATAGTTAGAATATTGATAATATATCGTCTGTGATATAGTTATCTTTATAGAATATTCTAAGGTTTCTAGAGTTCCTTACTCTATAAAAGGAACATAGGTACAATGTCTTTCATGTACCTCATACAAGTCGATTAATAAGAGAATCAAATAGTTAAAAGTAATTCTGTTCTTCTGTGCTTTATAAGTTAGATTCCGCATAACTTATTTAGTGTTTAGTAAGAGTGCTCAAAGTATTTTAGTTTGATTACAAACTATTATACTAATTCTTAACAGAATATAGATCCAACCAAAAGGATCAACACTAATAGCTCGTAAGTCTGCTACAGGAGAAAATGTCTCCTCGTAGTCTACGCCAAAAGTTTGAGTAAAACCTTTAGTTACTAAACGTGCTTTATAGGATTGTATTTCACCATCCATGTCGGTTTTCTTCTTGTAGATCCACCTATTTTTGACTTTTCTGGATCAGCACTGCTGATCGATAGTTAGCAGGTTCACCAAGATCCCCTACTTCCTCCTCATCATCCTCTATGTAAAGACATAGTTTGTCTGGCACACGTATGGTTCTTTGAGACCTACGTGGAGGAATTAATTCTGGTGGAACTCCCAGACTTTCTAGTTCTACAGAAATTTCTTCGCTAGTATTTTCAGAAGGTAATGTATCTTCTTGAATTTCTTCAAGATCATAATCTCTCCCACTGATTTCTTGATTTACAAGATCACTTTCAAGGACGTCCCCATACAGAGCCACAACTACTTTGTTCTCAGCCGGATAATAAAAGTAGTAACCCATAGTTTCCTTAGGGTAACCTACAAAGATACATTTTACTGAGCGTTGTTGGAGTTTATCTCTAGAGTCACGTTTCACATACGCCTCACAACCCCAGATTTTCAAATAAGACAAATATGGCTTCTTGCCATGCCATAGTTCATATGGTGTCTTATCAACCTTCTTTGTGGGAACCATATTCAAAATACGAACAACAGATTCAAGAGCATAATCCCAAAAGGATAATGGTAAAGTTGTAAGATTAAACATAGATCGTACCATATCTAATAATGTATGATTTCTCCTTTCAGATACACCATTTTTTTGTGGAGTATATGGAGAAGTAAGTTTCTGAACAATTCCGTTCTCACTTAAATAATCTTTAAACTCTTGACTTAGATATTCACCACCTCGATCAGAACAAAGAGCTTTAATCTTTTTTCCTAGTTGTAACTATACTTCTGCTTTAAACGTTTTGAATGTTTCAAACACCTCATGTTTATGCTTAAGTAACTAAACATAACCATAACGGCTATAATCATCTGTAAACGTTAAGAAGTAGCTAGCACCTTTCCTTGACACATGTCTAAGTGGTCCACACACATCAGTATGTATCAAACCAAGTAGTTCAGTAGCCCTTTCATTATTGCTATTAAAAAGTTTCTTGGTCATCTTTCCAGAGATACAAGATTCGCATTTATCAAATGATTCCATATTGATATTTTCCAAAAGACCATCACATTGAAGCTTTTGTATGCGAGTCTTCCTAATATGGAAAAGTCTACAATGCCAAAGATAAGAAGAGTTCTTGTCTAACTTTCTCTTCTTATTCATGTTAAAAACAGAATTATTTTTCTTCTTGAAATTATTATCATGCATGTTAATTTCAAAAACACCATTCACAGTAATTGCATCAAAATAGAATAAACCATCTTTGAAAACAGAAATTCTATTATTATCAATTGTGTGATTAAATCCAAGATCCAACATACAAGAAAAGGAAATGACACCCCTAACAATTGAAGGTGCATAATGAGAATTATTTAAAAACAATACTAAACCCGAAGGTAAAACTAATTTAAATATTCCTATAGCTTCAACCGCTGCTTGTGCGCCATTGCCCACTTGCAAAAATTGTTCCCCATAGGAAAGCTTCCTCTTCAACTCAAATCCCTCCAGGGTATTACAAATATTAATACCACATCCCGTATCATATACTAAGGAGTTTGATTTGTACGTAAGATTAAATAACTCTATCATAAATAAGTTACCTGAAGATGCTGCAGCAGCTAGCTCGGCCTTCTTCTTATGTTCTTGCAATTCATGGAGGTAGAGAGAGCAATTCCTCTTCCAGTGTCCAGTCATTTTGCAGTGGTGACAAGTCTCATCTTTCTGAGATTGAGTCTTCTTGACAAAGTTCTGCTTTGGTTTTGATGGAGTCGCAACTTGTTTGCTCTTATCAACCTTGCCTTTGCCTTTCTGCTTCTTATTCACTTATGGTTTTGGTTTAGTCACTCTACCCTTTTGCACATAAAGTACTTGAGGAGTAGCAGTGGATGCCTTATCTTTCAACCCAATTTCAAAGTCAATGAGCATTGCATGTAGATCATTAACCGTCTTCCTCGTGCAATGCATATTATAGTTACGAACGAAATCATTGAAGTCCTTATTAAGGGACCTATTGATCAAGTTAATAGCCATATTATGATCATAGGGTTGTCCTAGTGCGATGAGTTGTTCCATATAACCCCTCATTTCCATATAATGGGCACTTACGGACTTTCCAGGAGCTTGCTTGCAACTATGTAGAGCATCAACCAAATCATAGATCTCTACAGCTTGTGGCGTTTCATACACAGCCTTGAGTTCATCAAGCATTCGCTGAGGTGAAAATAGCTCATACTTCCTTTGAAGTGATGAAGCCATTCTCCCTAACATTACAGCAGCCACCTCATGGTGCTTCTTAACGTTAGCAGCGTGTTGAAGCCTTTCCGCATCAGATGCTCCTTCAGCAAGATCCTCTGGAAAATGAGTAGTCAAGATATCAATAGTACCGGCTGCTCTCAGAACAATTCTTAGTGAGCGATACCAGTCATTGAAATTAGGGCCAGTAAGTTCAGGCCGTTCAAAGAAAGCTTTGAATGCCGAGCTTATTGTCAGATTGTTTTCGGGTTGAGCCATTTCTACAGAAATAAGTTCAAACATTAGTATTTTTGAAAATACAATTCAAGAAAATAAAATTACCCCGGTAATAAAACCAGAGTATTTTCCTTGAAAAACTAGAATCCATATTGAAATAGATTCATCACATCAGTTGATCTGCTAGTGACAAATGTATTCAACACAGTAACTTGTCGAACAATAATTGACAAACAAATTTTTAATTTCTAGATATGTTAGGGATTTACATTTCCAAAATCATTTGCATTGTAAACATGTTTCATCCCTACTTTACGCCTTAAGTTTCCAGTTCTTACTGAGTAACTTAATTAAGTCGACTAATCTAAAGAACGTAAAACCTTCATGTGCAATCTTATTCAGTCATGAAGTTTTCTCTCCATTACAACATCGTCCAATATCTTATATGACGACAATTGTAACTTCAAGTGTTCGTCAATTAGATGGCATATGACTTAAATTTTAGGGTATAGATTTTGGTGTCAAAATCATGTATGGAGAAGCATGCATACATCTCCATAACATAAGTTTAATAAAAACGTTTAGAAAACTTTTTGGCGAGACTAAAATTTCATCATATATTTTCAAGTTGAGGAATTGGTTAAACAAAAAAAGATTTTACACACAACTAAATTCATACCGTACTTTTTCTAGAACGAAGCTAAAGCACAAAGCAATAACCTTATTCATTGTGTTTCGGATGTGAATTAATGCAGTTAAATCAACCTTAAAGAATTAAACAAATAACAACCGTAGGTAATTCCAATTTTGACGCACAGGCGAGCCCGGAATTTGGTCAGCGCTGAAGCATAACACCTCCTTCCTTAACCGGGTACTTGACCAGCGGTGCGTTATACCCACTTTATAGTTTGCCAAAATTAAGTAGGCCGTTAAGTTGCTATTGCAATTCTAATCAACGCAAATCATATGTAATTTAGATCTCAAAACAATTCATTAATTTTGATAAGATTTAGTCCATATTATTTTTCTTAAAAAAACTACCCTTGTTTACAACATACAATATAAAAACGCATGAAAACAAGTAGTACAAAAAAAACTAAATCAAATAGCCACATGCATAACAATTTATTCAAAGAACATCAAATCTAGGGTTTTTATAAACATAAAAAGTCTTCCCCTAATTTTAAAACTTTGAATCAAATAAAGCAAATAGCAATCAAAATTATATGATCCGTACAAAAACAAGCATGTTTATTACGGATCTCCCACATTTTCTTAACAATTAAAAAACTACGGATCGTAACCATACATGACATAACAATTAATTCAGGCCAAACATCTAAAGTTAATTACCATGTAATTTTAGGGTTTACAAAAAAAAATTTTAAAAATATTCAGCCACGTCCGATTTTAAAAACAATAAAAAACAAAAACCCTAATTTCTATAAAACCTAAAAACAACATGTAATTTTTAACACAAATCAATATTAGTTAAAAAAACTTTAGATCTTGATTATTATAATCATGTTAAAACGGCTCTCGATGCCACTGAAGGTTTATATATATCATAACAATTATTAAAAACCCTAATATGGATCAAAGCACATACAGCGGAAGAAAATTAACAAGATCATTAATTTAACACAATTATAATTAATCAAGATTAGGGTTACATACCTTTATCCTAGAAAGATCTACAAGTCGACGAAACGGTCACCGGTAGAGATAGATCACGAACACCACCAGGATATAGTCTAAAGCAAGACTACACCACGATCTTGTACACACGTAATACGACGAGTTAATCGTGAGTCTAGCACGAAGAAAACCGAGCTTCCAAGTATATGGAGGATCTACCCAACAACCCTAGAGAGGGGCTAGGACTAGATGTACAATAGCTTAATTGAAGAACAAAGATGAACTCTAATATGGGTGTTTGGCCGCCGGTTTTAAAGCAAGAGAAAGGAGAAGAATGGTGAAAAAATTATGAAGGCCTTGGTTTGTTTATATACACCTTGGAAAAACTTTTCCTCCAAGGTTAAACAAATTAAGGTAACAAAATCTTTTCCCTTCCCTTTGTCTCTCTCTTTCGCCGGATATCAACAAGCCCACAAGGGGGTTTCTGGAACTTTTCCGACACCTTCTTTTAGCTTCTATTTTATTCTATAACGGTCGTTTAATACTTAACTTTTAATTACTTAACGATCATTAGTTTAAGCTTTGATTTGATTTAATAAATATATTTAATAAATAAACTAACCATTTACGTAATGTGTGCAATCCCGTGATCTCGAGTTCGATCCTATCACACGACTATCGATTTTAAGTCCATAAACTTTCAGTTCAATCACTCGTAACAAACAAAAAGTGTTTAGCCAGTAGGCACCAGAAACTGTGATGCCAACGAAAAAAAATTTCTTTAGAGATTTAAAAAAAAAGATACATAATATAATTTTTGTTCATTTATATGAAAATACATACATTGTTCTTTTCATTTTTTCATTTAGGATTAACGGTACAAACAAAAAAAAACTAACGATGTACGCAAAATACTCACAAAAGTTAATTGTGTAAACAATTTTAGTTTCAAGGTTTACAAAAATTAGAAAAAAAAAATCATCATCTTCTTCCTCCTCCTTGATGCAACCTGCAATATAAGACACACACACACACACACAAATACACCCATAAACATATGAAAGGGGACTAAGCGCTCTACCGATGCAGTGGGAAGCGTTCCACCTTAGAGTAAAGCAGTAGTGGACGAAGCGAGAATGTAGTAACACAAACTTTGGTGAGAATACAAAGCCTAAGGGCTCCTCCACAAGATTCGTCTACTGAGGGTGAGTCATGGCCTAAGATCATGGCAAAAGGAGCAGTCGATGGATAACAGGTGAATATTCTTGTACTACCTTTGTGTGTCCTGAAGGATGGAAGAGGCTAGCCAAAAAAGATGGTTATAAGTTCAAGGACTTAAGAAGAGGATAGAGAAAATGCCACGAGCCAATGTTCGAGTACCACTAGCTGAAGTAACCAATGTCATACTCCCAGGAAAAAGCTTGAAAGGCCATCTACAAAAGGGTACATGTACCCGAAATCGACACTAGTTGGGTAGAGAAATCGACACTGGTTAGGGAGAGAATTGCGGGCTGCGAGACAACTCTCTCTAAGGAACTCGGCTAATAGCCATGTCACTTCGGGAGAAGTATGCCTCCTCAAAAAGGGTCTCACTATCTCAATCGCCACTTTAACATATGCCTATATGTTGTAAAAAATATGTATATATCAAGTCTCAGTTTTATAAATAATCATATGTATATATATGAATAAGAACATTCCAAGTATAATAAAAAATACCTTAAATTACCAAAGAGCCTTAGAAACCCTAGAATTTCCTTTATAAACCAATGTTTCAAGCAATGTAACCACATAATATCTATGTACAAATATCAAATACAATGTACTAGTTATAATCTATCATATAAAGAAGAGATAATTGATCATAAAACACTAACTATAAGTAATCTAAAGCTAATTACAAGTATAAGACCTAGTAACCTGGATTAGCACCTAAAATCTATTTCACGTTGAAGTAGAGTCTAATCTTTTGCAACGAATTATAAAACTCAACTAAGTATCATATTAAGATCATACATTTATCTCAAGTCAAGTTACAAACTAATAAAGCACAATGTACAAGTTATTAAAGCATATAACTATAAGCTAATCTAATTATACCTTAGTTATGATTACCTTTTACAAACCCTTAAACTAAGTGTGTAGAATCATTAGAAGTCATGAACATACTATATAAGACCTATAATAAGTTTACATTATGATATAAACATTTATTACCTAAGATAGAAAGTCATTAGGCTTAATTACCAAAAAAACCCTCATATTAAGGATTTTACATAAATCAATACCTAGTCTTTTAGGACAAGTACACCAAAACTCATATCATTACACTAAGGTTATAACATTATCTTAGAATAATGTACAGTACCCTAAAGCACAAGGTACAAGATTTTAATGCATGACTTGTAAATTAGGTCAAAATAGGTATTTTCACCCTTTAGACATGTTTACTTAGAATAACCTATTAAACCAAGTGTGGAACCACTTTGGATACGTAAAACACAATATTTAAGACCTAAATTAAGTTTACATCAGTATCTAAGTAATGGATAATGGCTTTTACAAAGATTTAACCCTAGATCATTGGAAACCATAACCCGCCTAGGTTTTCTTCCCAATTTCACTTCAAACTTTTGTTAAACTTCAAACCAATGACCCAAACCTTATAAATGAAATGTGTGAACCATAATTACACCTTAATCCATCACCAATCACATTCCTATATCCTTAAATATCAAAATTACAAAGTATAAATTTACAAGCCCTAGATTTTAAACCCAGTTTAGTTTTTCCCTCCAAACCCTTGTTTAAACTTATTCCCTCCCAAATTAAAACCTAGAATAAGATATTTAGGATATTTTTAGATATTTTGGAGTGCCTACAAGGAGGTGCATCACCTACTTGAAGGCTACAGATTACCATTCTCATCCTAACCTTACGGTGACCTATTTTGAGCCACATACCTTAGATATTTTGTTACTAGCCTCCAAAAACTTACATAGACCTTCTATAGCTTCCCTAGTCACTTACCTATCTATGTACACGTTCATGGCTAAAACTTGGAGCCTAAGGGTTGAAATGGGTATAAATAGGGGCAAACTACACAAGGAAGAACTTGCACCCTGTTTTCTTTGTATCTCCATACCCATTAAAAAATACACTTCTACAAAAGTTCTAGGAATCTTAGAAGACTAGAAACCAGGTCTAGAAATAATCCATTGAAGCTCTTGAAGCTTTGATAGCAAGTAGTGTTCATAAGAAGTCAAAAGGAGTCATTTTGGAGCTACCTAGGTAATCTATATGTTAACTAAGCTTTGATCTTAATGTTTTCTTAGACTTGTTATAATGTTAATAAGATGTTAGTAAACTAATCTAAAAATAATTAGATCATATGATCACTTAAAATGGAAGTTAAAAGCTAAAGATGTCTTAAAATCCTAGTTTTGTAATTTACATGATATAATGACTTAAAATCCATTTTAAAAGCTATAATTATGGATAAATGTTGTTATAATGATTATAAAAGTTTTCATAAACTTTGTTTTAAGTTCCTAGATCATTTGGTACATTTTTTAGGTTGTTATGTGATTTTTAACAAGTATAGGGACTAAAACTGTTATTTTTGAAACTATAAACATTTTGGGCCAAAAGTGTCATTTTGTAAAACTTAAAATTATAAGGATATATATTGAAAAGTTTGAAACCCTAAGGCTAATATTTAAAGGTTTAAAATGTAAATATTAAAACTATATACTTTAGCGGTTAAAAGTGTAATTATGCCAAACTATAACCAAAAGGACTATTTTTGCCAATTTTAAAAGTAAAAAGTAGATAAATTATAAATATGAGATAATATAAAAGGTATCATGTTAGTAGGGAACTTTGTACAAAGATGTTCCATCTCGATATTACGTTCTGACTGAGTGGTTGGGTTTACGATTTAAAGTGCACACGCTCCTCAAACGTTTATAGAATGGATTTTGAGTATAATGGCCCGAACAATGATGCTATAATTCCAAAATATATAAATCAAAGAAAAGATATACAAAGTACCATATAAAGAAATTGAACTCAGAGGTTACGACTTGATGTATATACATATTTGTGTGTCAACTCAAATCCGTGAGAAGTTGATAATAGTAGAATAAGTCAAGATTCAATAGGCTAAGGTGAGTTCATAGCCTCACTTTTAAAAGTTTATAAATGATTTGAAAACCCATAAGGAGGATATATGCTAAAACTAGAATACAAGTGTTTTTGTATCCTGCCTGATATGATTATTGACACTACGTTTACTCCTTGCCATTAAGTCTCTTTTCAATCGTAGACCACTAATCATTTCTAGAAAATGAGCGCTAATATTGTGAATAGTACCAAAAAGGTACACGGACTTAAATGGTTCCGCCAAATACCATTTTTTTATTATCTGGGCAAGTCACACTTGTTGGAATGCTGACAGGTTCCTACCTAGGCTAAACAGCTATACTTTATTTTGCTAAACTCAGGATAGTCCGACAAACTACCTGCATAAGGGAAATTTGTTGGTTTTTTTGAAAATGTCTAGTCGCGGGGTCATGAGCTAGTGCAATAAGAATCGATGAATTTGTAAATTTGGGTGTATAACACTGTAGCTCTAGAGTCATACTTGTATTGAAATATTGTTTAAACCTATGAATTCACTCAACCTTTGTGTTGACTTTTAAGCATATATTTCAAGAGAATAAAGACTGACGGGCTGTGGATGGTGGTATCTTAAAAAGTTATCATTCTAATAAATAAAACTAGATCTCTGGGAAACATGTGATGTACAGTGTATGTACAGTTGTTTTGTTAACTCTGATAAATAAATGAATGATAATGTAAGTTTTTAATAAAATGACTCTTTGAGTATTTTCTATTGTAGTGACTATGATACCTTGAAAGTAATACCCCGGATTAGCTTCCGCTGCTATATGATAAAAAAGGGGGTTTACATCCAGCTTCGCCCTCTCCTCTTCATTGGATATTTTTTCTAAGGCTTCAACAAGGGCCTTATCCTTTTCTTCCAACACCCATGCATGTTAGGCTTTAGGAGATTTCACTTGCAGGGATAACTCGTGGAACCTTTTCCTAAGACGCGACACGAGGGTCACATTGTTCACAGAGGCATAGTTAACCTCATCAGCCAGCGCGACGTCGTTCAGGTTGTTCAGCAGGCGCGCCCTCCAGGGGGTGAGGTTATCCAAAAAGCTAGCACAATCAAATGAACTAGACAAATATGAAGATCTTGGCACACACCAGCCTGGGACGAATACATCTTCATCCTTACTACCACCTTCACCTATCAAAGGTGCAACCTTTTCCGCTAGGCGACGCTGTAAAAGGGCTTGACATGGTGGTAGCAGGGGTAGGGTTCTCGACATCATGACACCAAAAAACAACGGGTTTAGATGCTTATACAATAAGTTCTTAGGCAATAGTAGCCTCTGCGGAAATATTTACCTTTGATCGGTGGCTGCGGGAGGAATCTTGGGGGAGAATCAAGGAAATTCTCTCCAGATCTTTCCTCTGACCTGCGCTCCGGTGTGGCATCCTTCTCCAACTCAGGCACGATGGCGGATGACTGTCCAACCTCGACACGAGCAGACTTTCTTGACGATGACGGGGATTCTCTGAGCCGTTTTCTTGTTAAAGCAGAAGTGGCTTCTTCTTTGGTCTCGTATTCTTTCGCGGCCAACTCAGCATTCTAAGTAATGTTTAGAGATGAAAGGCTGACGCTGCTTTCTTAAGGACGTGGTTGTTGTTGCGCTGCTACGATTTGAAGAGGAACGGGGCTGGGGATTTCTCTGGCTTGGGAAGATGACGATTCTTGTATATCCATCTCCATTGTCCGACCTGCCGCAGCTACACTCACTGGCACCTCATTTACGTTTAGCGGCCGCGATAGTACGGTAAGATCCAGTGTAGCACGGTTCCTGACTATATCAAGGATATACATCTCTACGAAAACAAGAAAAAAATTGAATTAGTCAAATATCAAGTATTGGGGTACATACAAGGTCATACGAGGCGGAGAGATGATCACTAACCCTGGCCGTTGTGATAATTGAATTGGGGAATCTCGTTCTCACCCATGATTCGCGCGTGGCTTAAGCCAACCAAATACAATAACGCCTCAGCATAGGCCTGGATAAGTATGCGGTTTGTCTCTATTACTTGGGCATCGGCTTCGCTGTATGAACCAAGGTCAGGTCTCTGATCTCTTCTGAGCGTCGCTTGGGTGACAAAGGGAAAATCAAATGGAAAAATTATGCTATCAATCCAGAAGAACTTGGTGTTCCTTTGCTTAAGGTAGTCCAATTTTTCTAAGTAGCATTGGGGCCCGCCTGCGCGTTTGGAGAACGATACCCATCCGTTGGCGCAAGCAGGTGAATAGAAGGCACGAAATAAGTCAAAAATAGGATCTATTCCCTAAGGAATGGCAGTTTGTTTCGAAGTTTGAAATTTTGGCTGCGCCAATACAGTACAGCTGTGATATGTAGATCTCATGGTGCACAAGGACACTTATGGGAAACGGGACAGGGGATGCCGATTATTGGCAAACTCAAAGAATTTTGTTTATGCTCCCACTTTCCCATTAGGGAACTGTTCTATATTTGCCCTAAGAGCAGGTAATTCTGCGTGACGATACGAGGGGATGAAATAGTCGGATGTAAATTGGAGTAGTTCGGGTTCTGTGTTGATAGATATAATTTCCGAAAGTCGGTTTACCATTATGATAGATTAGTAGCAAAGAAGAATCAAGATCGTGTTGAGGATTACCTTTCTTTTCTGGCTCAATCTGCGCTAATGATAGAAGATTCTTTAATGGCGGCTGAGGTGTATTTTTACTATGTAGACTCACAATGAAAAGGAGGTTGAGTATACATACTCTTAGGGTTACTGTTCCTCGAGTTAGATGATCGCCACGTGTAGCCCACTTGTAATATCTAACGGCGGAAGATGAATCGGTAGGTTGATGTGGCAAACGCTTTTTCCAAAATTTGAGGTAGTAGGTAAAAGGGGGGATGAATGTGTGATTTTTTGGCGGGAGAATTTGAATCTTCGTTGGTACACTTCGCAACATTCATTCTACCAAAGATAGTTTTTTATAATACGACTCAGTTGTTTATAGTCTAGTAGCTGCGGCACGCCGTGGGGGGACATGATGATGTATCCAGCCCGAACCACGGGTAATACTCGTATCCATTACGTATGGATCACAAACAGACAACGCAGAGGCCCACGAGGACCAATAAGGCACTGTCGCACGCGGTTCTATCTCAACCGTGTCCTCGCCGTACGCGAACAGGATCAAGCAGAATTGTAATCCAAATCCGGTTATGATTCGCCTAAGTTAAGAAGATATACACCATCCTTATTCATTCGATAAGGATCCAGTTATATTTGGTATTTACCCCTTGCTTAGGCCGCAAGAATAAGGAAGCCCAACTAGGGTTTCACAGGGTATAAAAAGGAACCCCAGATGTTCCACAAAGGTACGATATTCACAATACTCTAAAACCTCACCAATCGTCTCAAATCGATTACTTACTCTCACACCGGAGTCTAATCATGGGACACGCGCCCACGGTAAGCCTAACGGTGTTTGTTATTTAGTGTGCATGGTCTTCAAACAAGTTCACTTGGTGCAAGAGCCGGAGTCCTCAAACACCCAAGTTAAGCCTAATTCGGGTCAATCACGGTCCATCTAACTTTTGTATCAACATATATATCTTTTCATATAAGCATGCGTCTATTCTTAACTTTTCCTTTCTTGAATTGATGAGTATCTTAAACAAGGAAGAACCAAACTATAATTAGTCTTTAATATGCAGCTTTCACATTAATAACCAATGTGAATCTAAGAGGAAACTAACGTGAAAGAGCAATACTTGCATCCAAGCCTATAAGAAAACTGGATAAATACGCACGAAACTTTGCTATATTCATTCATTTAATTTCAACCGAAAAAATAAACAAACGACAACACTTAAACAAACAATTTTTTTTGTTTATGTTCGTTTATTAAAAAAAATTAGTTTTTCATGTTCATTTTTTTCTATCATTATTAAATTAAACGAACCACGGATGAACATAACGATCGAACTTAAATGACCTTACACAAAAAGCTATAAATTTGATTAAATTTTGCATAATGTTTTGTTTTATGCGTGTTGTTTTGTTTTGACATGCCAATTTTAAAAGCATACAATTAAAAGCTATGATATACGAACATTAACAAATCTATGAATATAAACAAACATTAATGAATGAACGAGAGGGGCGTCCCGTGAGTTTCGGAGGCCATAGGCGAAAACAACAAAGAGGCCCTATGAAACTTGTAAACTAAAGAGAAATCTCTTATAACTTGAATTATATGGTTCGTAAATGTTTAATATTATATGTGTTCATGTGGGAAACTATTGAAAATGTGACCTTTTTTAGTGGAGGCCCTGTGCGGCAACACCTATTACACACTCTTCTGAAACTCCTCTGACGAACGAACATGACTTTTTTCCATGTTCTAATTAAACTAGTGGAATATAATGTTCATGTGCGTTCATTTAATAAATAAACGAACATAAACGTACTTTTTATCGAACGGTTCATAAGATGTTTACTGAACGCTCAGTTCGTTTACAACCCTACTTACATCTTCTTTGATAAGGTGATATGCATCTCTTTAGTATAATAATCTAAAATTTGAGAGTTATTTGCATTAGACGCAATAGAAAAATAAAAGCAATAATAGTTACTTCCTTCGTCTCATTTTATTGGCCTAATTATTATTTTATTTTGTCCTAAAATTTTGTCCACTTTCTTATTAAAATCTTTATATTTTAATAAAATTACAATTTTACCAATCTCATTTATTTTTGTAAAGAAAGTAATATCTACATTTATTACATTTAAGAAGATAAATTTGTCATTTTATTAAATAAATGTCTAGATTCATTCAACATATCTTAAATGCCACTAGATCGCGTAGCAAAGTTGGACTTTTACTAGGAAACAGATAAAAGACCACTAGATTACGGCATATTCTTGATACACAACATGGAGGCTTATATGGGTAATCTTTATACATATTATAAGCTTTTTGGGATTTTCATCAGTGAAACATTACAACACCCAATACTTGCTTCCTCTGGGTGTTGGAATCTTCTCGGGATCGATATCGATATCAACATAAAGGACAAACCAATTAGTGGTGTTGTAGTATCATCAACAAGATCCACATTTTGTTCCTGTTCAATTAAAAGACTAGATTCATTATTCTCTTCTAGCACAACAATTGTCTCTACGTATGTAACAACATTATCAGATTTCGTATGTTGAATGACATCCATGTTGACATATTGTTATTCAATAACAACCATGTCTTAAAGGTTCGTTACTTGGTTAAAAAAATTAAAGGTTCGATTTGTTTAAAATTTTTTGTACAAGTTTGATTTTTATTAGGGTTGTTGGTAGCAAAAATTATGTTCAATTGTTGAAAGCAAATTAGGTTTTAAAGATGTGACTTCTTTTTTTGATATGATTTTTTTAAAAAATTGCGTACAATCTACACGATTGATCATATATGTGTAAATTTGAAAAAAAAGAAATAGTTCCAACGATTAAGGTAACCTTGAATAATTTCTATAAATTGATGTAAAATCAAAATTACATTTAGGTCCTTATGTATTTTAATTTAATAAATTAAAGTAAATTAATTATCTAAAATCTGATTGGCCCATTATGGTTCTGGCGCTTCTGTTATTAAACATGGTTCTGACAATAAAGCTCCTCTATACATATAAATTTACCCCATTGTGTTGCGTTTTTCAAGATCATTATGGCTGACACCTATACTTTAAACACAAAACCGCGAGTGATGGTGTTGTCTTGGTGTTCTTGGGTTGCATTTTTACCCTTTTTTCCCGCATCGTGGGATCTTAACATACTGTAGCTCCTTGCTATGTTACTGAACAATTAGTTCCGTGTACGCAGTTTTTTCTTTATTAACATTCGTAGTTCCAAATGTAATTTTATTTTCAATAAACCATGCATCTCTTTCCAACAAGATTGCATCTATTTTTATTTTATGATAAAAAAATTAATCATTTCAAATGCATATATCTTTTTTCATATAAGCATGCGTCTATTCTTAACTTTTCGTTGCTTGAATTGATGAGCATCTTAAATAAGGAAGAACCAAACTATAATTCGTCTACAATATGCACCTTTCACATTAATAACTAACGTGAAATTAAAAGGAAATCAACGTGAAATTAAGAGCAATACTTGCATCCAAGCCTATAAGAAAACTAGATAAACACGCACGAGACTATGTTCAAACGGAAAAATAAACAAACGGCAACACTTAAACAAACAATTTTTTTTGTTTATGTTCGTTTTATTAAAAAAATAAGTTTTTCATGTTCATTTTTTCGTTCATTATGAAATTAAATGAACCGTAGATGAACATAATGATCGAACTAAAATGAACTTATACAAAAAGGCATAAAAATTGATTAAATTTTGCATAATAAGTTGTTTTATGCGTGTTGTTTTTTTAACATACCAATTTTAAAAGTATACAATTAAAAGTTATGATATACGAACATTAACAAATCAATGAACATTAACGAACTTTGATGAACGAACATAAACGAACGAGAGGGGCGTCCCGTGATTTTCGGTGGTCCTAGGCGAGAACAACAAAGAGGCCCTATGAAACTTGTAAACTAAATAGAAATCGCTTATAACTTGAAGTATATGGTTCGTAAATGTTTTATATTATATGTGGTTATGCGTGAAACTTTTTTAGTAGAGGCCTTGTGCGGCAGCACCTATTACACACTCTTCTGAGACTCCTCTGACAAATGAACATGACTTTTGTCAATGTTCGTTAATTTAACTAAACTAGTGTAATATAATGTTCATATGCGTTCATCTAACAAATAAACGAACATAAACGTACTTTTTACCGAACGGTTCATAAAGTTTTTACCGAACGCTCAGTTCGTTCTTGGTTTGCATTTTTATCCTTTTCCCGCATCGTGGGATCTTAACATACTTTAGCTCCTTTATATGTTACTGAACAAACAGTTGCGTTGTTTACGCAGTTTTTTATTAACATTACTAGTTTATTATGCATCTCTTTTCTAAATGTAACTTCTTTTTCGTTAAACCATGCATCTCTTTTTAATAAGATTGTATCTATTTTTATTTTATGATATAAAATTAATAGTTTTAAATGCATATATATTTTTTCATATAAGCATGCGTCTATTCTTGAATTTTCCTTACTTGAATTGATGAGTATCTTAAATAAGGAAGAACCAAACTATAATTAGTCTACAATATATATGTACCTTTCACATTAATAACCAACGTGAAATTAAGAGCAATATTTGCATCAAGCCTATTAGAAAACTGAATAAACACTCACGAAACTTTGTTCATATTCATTCATTTAATTTTAACCGGAAAAATAAACAAACGATAACACTTAAACAACAAAAAAAATTGATGTTCGTTTATTAAAAAATTAGTTTTCATGTTCTTTTTTTTCATTCATTAGGAAATTAAACGAACCTCAGACGAACATAACGGTCGAACTTAAATGAACTTATGCAAAAAGTCATAAAATTTGATTAAATTTTGCATAATATTTTGTTTTATGCGTGTTGTTTTGTTTTAACATACAAATTATAAAAGAATAAAACTAAAGACTATGATATATGAACATTAACAAATCTATGAACATAAAAGAACATAAAGGAACGAGAGGGTCGTTTTGTGATTTTCAGTGGTCCTAAGCGAGAACAATAAAGAGGCCCTATGAAACTTGTAAAGTAAAGAGAAATCGCTTATAATTTGAATGATATGCTTCGTAAATGTTTAATATTATATGTGTTTATGTGCAAAACTATTGAAAATGTGGCATTTTTTAGTGGAGGCCCTGTGTGGCAGCACCTATTACACACTCTTCTGAGACTCCTCTGACGAACGAACGTGACTTTTGTCCATTTTTGTTAATTTAATTAAACTAGTGAAAAATAATATTTATGTGCATTCATTTAATAAATAAACGAATATAAACGTACTTATTATCGAATGGTTCATAAAATATTTACCGAACACTCAATTTATTTGCAATCGTGCTTACATCTTTTTTAATAAGGTAACATGCATCTCTTAAGTATAATAATCTAAGATTTAAGAGTTAGTTTCATGAGACGCAATAGAAAAATAAATGCAATAGTAGTTACTTCTTCCGTCTCATTTTAATTGACTTCATTACTATTTTAGTTTGTTTTAAAATTTTGTCCACTTTCTTAATTAAGATGTTTATATTTTAATAAGCGAGTAAAATGCATAAATGCTCCCTGTGGTATTTCAAATTTGCATGTTTTCTCCTCAACTTTGCGAAAGTGCAGGCAGCCTCCCCAACGACGGGGTTAAGTAGTAAGGAACCTCACTGGTCGTTACCTTCGTTAAGTGGAAATATTTCTTTAGGTTACATTTGTCTTTTCTTCTATTAAATATTATAAACCCAACTTGAATCCATTTGTGTTACCCTCTTCCATTTGTACTACTAGTAAAAGAATAAGCAAAGTGATATATAATCTGGTCATTCAAACTGCTTATATAATCTACATTATCTTATAAGCAAAAAAGCATAAGCAATTCCAAACTAACTTATCAACCTAATCTAATAATCTCAAATCCTAATTTTTAAACGAGAAAAAATCCTTATAATTACACAAACAAATATCAACAAAATCCAACATGCATAAACACAACCATAATTCATGATTCACAGATCATGAAGTAAATGGTAACTTACGCGCTAAAAAGTAGGAAACACAAAAATACAAAGACCCCACCCAATAGTTCTCAGTTTAAATTCTTCAATCAGATCTTGTATACTATCCCTACCTTTCATATCTAAAAACTAAACCCTAATTCTCACTTCACAAATCTTATTTCAACTAAAAAAACAAGTGTTTTTAGTCAAATCAACTTCTGGGTATGATTCCTCCATTGTCGTGAACACCAGCAACTATAGGTCTCCAAGCTTCCACATGCTCTTCCTTCCATATCCCAGGGGTATTTGGAAATCTTTATATAAGAAAATATATATACAAACAGTAAAGGTATATTGATCAATTGTAAATATAATGATGATCTTATTTTGAATCATATATTTAAAAGTACCCTTAAGCAGTTTCTAAAAAACTCTAGATGCTTCATTTATAAAGAGTCCACCTTTGGTTGTTCTTTGAATATAATACAAAATGGCAATGTGGTTGTGCTGTGAAATTGTAGGATCTTAGTCGTGCCAAAACAACCCTGCAGTTGTAGTTAAGTTTGTGGCTTCCTTAAATATGATCCTCTGTTTGTGTTTAATAAACTACATGAAAAATGGCTTTTAGGGACTAAATGTTTTCGGGACTACATAAAGTAGTCCTTAAAACCCCGCTAGAAGACAAAACTTCCATTTTCTTTGTTTCATCTTTGAACAAAATTTTTGGAGACTACATATTTATGTCTAGGGACTATATGTATTCCCTAATAGTTTGCTACACGACAAAATAGGAATCATAAAAATTTTAAAGTTTGACTAATATCTATCGGGACTACTCGTAGTCCCTATAAGTTTATTGACGAAAACATGATAGTCGAAGTCAAAAGATAAAATGAGTGCGAAATGTTTTGGGACTACATGTAGTCCCTATAGGTTTCATCACAAAATTTTTTTTGCCTTATTCTAAATTTTTTAAGTTTTTTGGCGGGAAGTTTTGGAGCCCAACCTTTTGAGGCCACATGTAGTCCCTATAGGTTTCGTCATAAAAAACAAATTAGCCATAATCTAAAAATTTTAGGTCTTGGTGGTGGGAATTTTAGGCGCCCATCTTTTTGGGACCACATGTAGTCCATATAAGTTTCATCACAAACATATTTTAGTCATAATCTAAATTTTTTAAGTCTTGCTCGTGGGAATTTTAGGCGCCCAATTTTTCGGGACCATATGTAGTCCCTATAAGTTTTGTCAAAAAAAATATTAAAAAAAAGTATTTTAAAATAATATATAATTATTATTTATAAAATAAAGTGTCACCATATAATTATTATTTAAACAATATATAGAAAAAATTAAACACTATCGTGATGACTGTTAATTCGGCAACTGACGTGTCATTTTATTTTCGCGTTACTCTTCTAACGTTTATATACTATGAAATGAGGCTTTCGTAAAACAAACATTTATTTATTCAAAAATATTATATATAACCCTTGTAAAAACACATGGGAGACTTACAAACAGAAGCGCCTAAACATAACTGCGTTTGACACGGGCACTTAAACATGCATATTACAACGATAATAGACCCATACACACGAAAACAGACACATCACAAACTAATTCAAACTCATGTCTCCCATGCCATCGTAACGGTCGTGTAGTAGTGCAGTTGAATCAATTGTGTCATCTCGGGATGCCTATAAAGTTTAATTGTTTTCTTAAGTACCTTTATCTTTCCAATCAAGTGCACGTATTTTGCACATGTTGAAGAGCTTGGATAAGAAATCGGAGTCATTAAAGGTCTCAAAGAAGAGCTTGGAGAAGAAACCGGAGTCGCTGAAGGTCTCGAAGAAGAGCTTGGAGAAGAACTTGGAGTCATTGAAGCTCCAAGAGAACTGACTAGTAGTGTGACTCATCACGATAAGTTAACATTCATCACGATGAGTTAACATTCATCACGATAAGTTAACGTTCATCACGATAAGTTAACAATCATCACGATGAGTTAACATTCATCAAGATAAGTTAACATTCATCACGATAAGTTAACATTCATCACGATGAGTTTACATTCATCACGATGAGTTAAAACATCTGATTAACATATCATGAATAACAATATCACCTCGACTCATCCGATGAGTTAACATTCATCATGATAAGTTAACATCCATCACGGTGACTTAACATTCATCACGATGACTTAGCTCGTCCGATTAACGTATCATGTATAGTAATATCACCTCGACTCATCCGATGAGTTAACATTCATCGCGATTTCTTGACATTCATCTGATTAATGTATCATGTATAACAATATCACTTCGACTCATCCGATGAGTTAACATTCATCACGATAAGTTAACATTTATCACGATAAGTTAGCATTGAGTTAACATTCATCACGATATCACATCAACTCGTCAGTTTAACATATCATTTATACCGATATTATTTCGATTCATATGTTTAATGTATCGTCTATACCGATATAACCTCAACTCGTTTGTTTAACATCTTATTTATAATTGTAACACCTCAAAAATCGGTCAACATAATCGGTAAAGCTCGGGGGCTGTTACGTCATAACACCAAAGTACAATAGTCATTTTACAAATCTATAAAATTTGTGATTGTTACACTAATGGTATCACTTAACACATTTGATTAATGTATCATGTATAGCGATATCACCTTGACTCATTCGATTAACATCTCATGTATACCGATATCATTGCGACTCATATCCTTAATGTATCGTCTATACCGGTATCACCTCGACTCCTCCGTTTAACATCTTATGTATATTGATATCTTTCAACACATCCAATTAATATATCATGTATAATAATCTCACCTCGACTCATCCGATGAGTTAACATTCATCACGATGAGTTAACATTCATCACGATGAGTTAACTTTCGTCACAATAAATTAAAATTCATCGCATCACAATGAGTTAACATTTATCACGATAAGTTAAAATTCATCACGATAAGTATTTTCTTTCATCTATTGACTTTTTGATGTCAAATGGCCTTCGATACGCTTTCTTATTGTCGAGTGGTTTCCTTACGAGCCTTCCTCGCCTTTTGAAGAAATTCTTGAAGTCACAAACGATCATGACATATTCTTCGTCATCACTATCGGACTCTTCATGATCACTAGATTCAAGTCGAGCTTTTAATGCTAGTGACCTTTGTTTTCCTGTCTTCCCTTTGATTATTTTAGAGTCTTTTCCCATCATAATTTCATATACCTTGAGGTTCTCGATGAGTTCGTCTAGTGATAGGATTGATAGATCTTTAGATTTTTCAATTGTCGTGACTTTAGCTCGCCATTTTGGATAGAGAGCCCTTAGAGATTTTCTAACCAAGTTCTTGTTGGAAAAAGATTTTCTGACTTTTTTTGCCTCATAAATGTTTGTCCAAGATCACAAGTAAGTATCATATCTATCATAGTTTGACTTTTTATATGTTGGAAATACGTTTTTACGTATTTAGGAAGGATGCATCACGCCGGTTCAACCGTATAACATCTTATCTATAACGATATCAACTCGACTCATATGTTTAACGACTCATGTTTATTAATATCATCTCGACTTATCCGTTAAAATCTCATGTATACGATTATAACTTTTTAAACAGATAACACTAACAACGTTCATTTATTTATATAACATTGTTTAAACAAACCGAATCGTAAGCTCGATATGAAAAGGACTAACAACGTTCCTTTTACAAGAATATTGTTATAGTTTAACATCATTCGATTTATTTACCGATCAATTTAGTTACTAACATGTATCGTATTTTTTCAATTTTTTCTTGGGTTAACTCCATATATTATTAACTTACTTTTCAACTTTTACATATCTTCGTAACGAACTTCATATATTACTAATATCGTCATTAAAGTTTTAAAATTATTCTAATATAGGCAATATGACCGCTTGATGTCGGTCAAAATGCTGATCATTTTTCTAGTCTTAACCGACACCAAACGATCATATTACCTATATTGGAATAAATTTGAAAGTTTAATGACAATATTAGTAATATCTGAAGCTCATTACCTAGATGTGTAAAAGTTGAAAAGTAAGTTAAATATATAGATTTAACCCTTATATATTATATAATTAAAAATATGAAAAAGTTAGAAAATGTTTTTAGTGACTACATGTAGTCCCTTTAAGTTATAACGTAGTCCCTATTAGTTTCGCTCCAACATTTGATGAAAACTTAAAAAATTCGCACTAACATTTCGCGAAAATTTAAAAATCCCGCTTAAGACTCGGTTGACCTTGACCGTATCTGTAGGGACCATATGTAGTCCCCGGTATGTCTAATGTAGTCCCAAGAGTTAGTACCACAAAGCAAAAAAGTAGATAAACACTATATCTTTATCTCTTCAAAGTGTCACCTCCACCCATTTCTCATCTTATGTTGATGCCATCGCCTACCACCCGCTACTTCCTTTTCCCACCACCAGCACTCTCCCGTGTTCTCCATCTACAACAGTTGCTACCTTCGCCTGTAATTGTAATGGGTTTTTATTACAAATTATGTTGGGTAAGCACACTTGACCATGTTCAAATTAATTTCTATGTATTCGTTTAGTTACATAACTTGTCGACGTATAGTCGGTAAAGGGCCTGACCCAACAGGCCCGTGACCCAGGAGGCCCGCGACCCAAGAGGCCCACGACCCAACAAGCCCGTGGCCCATACCTTACTTATCCTTCAAGAAACCCTAGCACTATATAAACAGGGGTAGGGGACTCATTCTACGGCATCAGGTTATCTCTCTTAACCACACTTCTTATACTATTACAATCAAATACTAACTTGACCATCGGAGGTGGACCCCGGGGCTCCAGCCTCGTGTCCACGTCTAACCGGTTTTCTATTGTTTGCATCATTACTCAGGACCAGGGAAGAAGATGAACAGCCCAAGAGAGTCATTGAACCGACCCAGCCAAACTATGCTTCAACAAGTTGGCGCCATCCGTGGGACCATGATACTATATGCTTCGTGTTCTCATATTGCGAAAAATGCAAAAATTAGTTTCGAAAGTAGGTAATCCTAAAACCTATGTATTTTTTTTCTCTACATTCTGCCATGCGTAACAATTTAGTTTTCTAGATCCAGCAATACTACTCCGATCCATTATCAATATACTCATGTATTAATACTATTAGTATATGGTACTTTACCATATGTGATTTTGATTATTGATACCACCACCGTGCGAAGAATTGGTAACTTAAACCTTTTTTTTATTCTTATTTTTTAATCACATCCTGCTACATGCTAGGATCCTGAGTGTTCTCTACTACAATGCGGTAAAAATAAAATTAAGGATACACCCTAAGCGAACATAATATGTCATTGGCTAATTAATGGTTAAGATATTTATTGTGGGATAATATTTTTTATAAACTATTTTCGATCGTATGTCGCTTTATGATATTGTCAATCAGATCCAGTTATGATAGTGGGCGAATCTTTCTTTTGGAAAATTTGTGTCGCCTTACTTTGTAAACTAATGGTACAAAAATACATAGGTCTAAAACCTCCATCCTTTAAAGCTGAAAGTCCCTTAATATGACAATTGTTGATAAACTATAACTCTTGTAACCACGAAACACAATGAAATACTTTTCAAACGCGTAATGCTTTATTAAGTATTATAAACAAAGTATTACAAAGTGCTATGAATACACTCGTTGAATGACAACAAGAAATGAACCCATAGAACAAGTAAACTAGATTCAAGACTCAAGTTTACAAGGGAACCAATGAGACGCTGGTAGACAGCTGAGGGCTCAGCGGTTCCAAGGTGAGAAAGAACTTAGATAAACTATCCAAGCACAAGGGTTGATTTAATTCTTCTTTCTCACTCCTATTTATAGTGTACGAGGTTGCTTCCTTAGTGGGAGTAGTTGATACGTGTCACCTTCTGAATGGAAGAGTACAATGTATTAAATGCATGTCCAAATCGAGACATACCTTTAAACAAATTTAGGTGAACAGTTCTGCCAACTGTTCACCTTTTGTCCCACTAGGTCGTACTAGGCTTTATCTTGAATCTCTTGTTTTGTCCCGCTCAAAACACTTGGTAGATTCTCCCGCCTAAACTATAAAAGAATTGGACAAGCTTTGCTTGTCCCAGACTTCTAGGGTTCTTAAGTGATCTCTGAGTGTTGTCAACTCAGAGATCCTTGAACACCAACACATTCCTTCAACATCCCAGCTATCCATAATCGCTGGTGAGTATGACTTCAGATTGTCTTCGACTTCTCTGACGTTGTCTTTGACTTGAATATTCCTGGTGTGCCAGCTGAGGCTTTGCCTTCCACTGGTCTGGTCTCTGTCGCTGGTCCTCTCAGCGATCGGTAAACACTTAGTCTAATTAAACAAATCTAGACTGGGTCATAGTTAAAACTTTCATTGGCCCAACAATCTCCTCCTATTTGTTTATAAATTATACTAAGTCTAAAATTATTGTAAGTGAGTACACAGCTTCTTCTTACACATAATTTAACAAACATACCTCAAAGTTTTATTAAACATAAAGAACCTAGTCTATTACAAGAACACCCAGTGGTGTAAACATAAACAAAAATAAAAAGGTTGGTTCTCTCTGTAAGGGTCATCACCACTCTTTTGTCTTTGTCAGTGTAACATGCATACTTGGTGATTTGACCAGGTTCAGCTCTTTGGTTTACAAGTCTTTCATATTCCTTTTGAAGGTTGCTCCTTTTAACTTCCAATTCTTTGAGCTTAACCAACTGAGCTTCCTTTACAGCAGGAGAGAGTTTGTTCAGAGCTTCTTTGCTCTTGAGTTCAGCTGCTCTAATGCTTGCAAGCCTTTGATGTTCCAAGATTTGAGCCTTTGCCTGCTCTGGGGTAAGTGGTGGTTCATCAGCGCTCTTAAATTTGTTCAGGTCAGAGTGTTTGGAGAGCTTGGCTGTAGATCCGCCTTCTTCTTGGAGGGACTGCAGGATTATTTCAGGTTGTTCAATGGCAATTCCTTTTCCCCTGTCCTTTACTGCTTCAGTGCTGGGGTTGAAGGATCTGAGAGGTTTTGGTGTAGGAATCCCTGTTGAAGGTGTTGGTTGTTTAAGTGACTGCTCCCCCTTAGGTGGAGCGGTGTCTGCTTCTTCTTCAGAGGTGGAGGTTGCTGAATTCTCCCCCTCGGGCATAGCGCCGGTAGTAGCTGTGCCTGATCTAGGCTTGAGGAACTTAACAAATTCTTGATGAACAAATAAGCAGATTTCTTTAAGTTCCTCTTGTAACAGCTCTTGAAGAAGTTTTCTTGAAGGCTGAGATGCCTTGGCTATAGCTGCAACATTTGCTTTGACAGCTGATGTGAGGACAGATGGTATGTATTGCTGGAGGCTCTGGTCTAGAACAGCTGGGAGGTGAGCTTGCAAGGCATTTCCCAGTAGTTGTGGAAGCAATGCAGTCATAGAGGACTCCACAGATGAAGCTAGTGAAGTCTCTAGTGTGGTAGTGAGTTACTCAGCAGCATGGGTGAGTGTTTGCAATTCAGAGAGGATGACATCATTTGTGACTTTGGGCTTGGTTTTACTGATGTCACCCCTCTTAACCCAGAGAACCTCAACGGCGAGTTCCTGAACATCCTTCATTCGAGGAACATGGACAGGCTTGAGGTTTTGTAAGTGTTCTAAGTGTTGCTTGGCCCCTAATTCCATGACATTTGGTAAGGTTGGGAAGGGAACTGGGGTTGGTGTATAGAGCTTCTGGTCCAATAGCCGCTTAGCAGCCAGTTCTTGCACATTGGGCATTGATGGGAAGGCGATGGGTTTTAACTCTGATGTAACTTGGTCATCATCAGCATCCATATCAGCATAATCTGAAATGGTCAAGTCCTCTTCAATAATGAAGACCTCATCCTCTGGCACGGAATCAATGTCTGACATGGCATCGAGATCTATGTGGGGGCTTCAACATTTTCATCACCAGCAATGGAATAGGCATCATCATTCTGCTGTTCTTCATGAAGATTATGAGCCTGTTATGATATTTGTCAGTAACCAATTGTTAAAAAATATGAAGTTATAGATCGCCATTCGCTGCCCCTAGGAAAGCTGGGTGTGATTATCCAGCCCCCCCTAAGGATTTCTCCTTGGGACTCTTTTAAGTGTGAAACGGTTATGTTGAAGGGTCGCCATTCGCTGCCCCTAGGATAGCTGGGTGTGATTATCCAGCTCCCCCATAAGGATTACTCCTTGGGACTCTTTTGATTTGTGAAAATTATGTGGTGAATGGTCGCCGTTCGCTGCCCCTAGGATAGCTGGGTGTGATTATCCAACTCCCCCTGAAGGATTGCTCCTTGGGACTCTTTTAATTGTGTATTCATGGAAGTTAAAGGTCGCCATTTATCGCTGCCCCTAGGAAGACTGAGGGTGATTATTCAGTCCCCCCAAAATAATAAATTCTTTGGGACTCTTTTAGTTGTGACATATTTGAAGGTAATGGTCGCCTTTTATCGCTGCCCCAAGGAAGACTGAGGGTGATTATTTAGTCCCCCCAAAAGAATAAATCTTTGGGACTCTTTTCATATGAGGGGACCCAGAGACTATGTGAAGTACAGAGACTCTTGGTCGGGACCTATAGCATGCTCAAGTTGTTATGGACAAGAGCACAGTCCAGAGGGTGAAGGGTCATCGGGGTGCGTTATGAGCACAAATGAATCATATCCTTGTGTTAAGACAGAGTGTACAAATAATCCTAAGAGTTCTAGGTCCTGACACAGACACTCTATGGGTTGAGGCAAACCCTAAGACTTCATCACTCTCTCCTACAGAATGTTGAGAGTGATTGTATGTGAACCTCCAAGAGAATAAAATGGCAAACTAATACCTGAGAGATATCAGCATTGAGAAGGTTCTTAGTCGTCTCTGTTGACTGGGAGACGCTAGACTCAGGTTGTTTGTCAGCGGTGGGCTCTTCAACCACATCCTCCAGAGAAAGGGATGAGTTCTTCTTAGTCTTCTTGGTCTTGGAAGGATTAACAGAAGGGGTTTCAGAGGAAATGGGGATGTCTTTCCTCTTCTTCTTCTTTTCCTTGGGCACCTTGGGCTGAGAAGAAGACTGCACAGAGGTCTTTAACAGAGACTTGTCAGTTATTCTTTCAGCATTCACCTCATTGTGAGGGATCAAGGGCTCTCCATCAGCAACCAGTAGCCCAGCGACCTGCATCATGTGCCTGCTAAGAGTCACTTCATCTTCCAAAGAAGTCTTTAGTGAAGCAGCAGTGATGTGATAAGGAGAGAAGGAGAGAAGTTCATCATTTGTGTAGCCTTCACCCAGCATATCTTCTAAGAGAAGAGAGAGATATCTTGTGTAGCAGATGGTGACTAGTCTGTTCTTCTTCCCTTTGTTTTCTAGCTTAGCAATGAGGTCAGATTAAAGTATGTGAGTGATCCTTATATCTTTCCCCCAGATTAAGCTGTAAGCAATTGCTTGCTGGGCTCTATTAAGTTCATCATGAGACCCCAGGTTTCCACCCAGACATTTCACAATGTATAGCATCAACGTCCTCCAGATGGGTGAAAATTAGTTCACTTTGATCAGTGATTTGTTCTAGAAACCTTGGGTGGTGAAAGGTTTATCATTGTCGTCATGAGGACGAAGGGTAGCCAGAGCCTTCTTTACCGTGGCGCTGGCAGGCACAGCGGACATGCCTTTATTGACTGGAAGTCCAATGACTTTGGCAAAGGTGTAAAGATCAAAAGTGAGAGGTTGGGGATGTGTGGAAAGGTTGAAGGTGATGTGTGAAGAGGTTTTATCAACTTCGGCGCTATACCAGAACTCCTTCAAGTATTGGTGGTAGCATCTGGAAGGTACTCTGGTTATGGCTTCAAAAATGGTGGAGTTCTTGAGGAAGGAGAACAAAGGTTGGTAGAGGGAATTGTTGTGTTCCAAGAGAGCTACACAATTGTTCAAGGAAATCTTACCATCGTGTATCCCAAAATCAACGTTCGAGGCGGCCAGGACGGTGAAAGCAATGTTTATTGATGAAGACGCCATTGTTGATGTGAGGAAGAAATGAAGGTTTTGGAGAAGATGAATAGTGTGAGTGTGTGAAAGTAATGATTAATGTGAGATTTGAAAAATGAGTCAAGGGTTTTGATAAAAGGTTTAGCCGTTTTACAATTAAAGCATTTAATGTAAAAAATTACCTTTTAAGAAAAGTGGGACCCCTTGACTCTTCATGTGATTTTTCTGTCCCTTGGAAAGCGGGAAAGTTGTTGACAATAATGGTTAATCATTTGAATTAAATATGGGAATACATTAAGTCCCATTGGAATGTAACTACCTCGTTACATTCAATTCCCTTTAATGCCCAGAGACAGAGATCAGAGATCATTTATCAGATTTGTTTACCAATATTGAGCATACCCAACTCAGCAACCAACCTAGTAAAACTTGGCTCAGCCAGAGGCTTGGTGAATATATCAGCGAGTTGGTATTCAGTGGGTATAAAATGAAGCTCAATATCACCTTTTAAAATATGGTCTCTGATAAAGTGATACCTGATGTCAATATGCTTAGTTCTGGAATGAAGTACCGGATTATTTAAGATGCCTATAGAACTTGCGTTATCACAGAATATGGGAACCTATTCATAAATGATCCCATAATCAGCCAGCTGACTTTTCATCCAGAGAACTTGAGCACAACAACCAGCGGCCGCTACGTATTCAACTTCAGCTGATGACATGGCCACAGAGTTTTGTTTCTTGGCACTCCAGCATACTAACTTTCCTACAAGGATTTGACAACTCCCAGAGGTGCACTTTCTATCAAGACAGCACCCAGCATAGTTAGAGTCTGAGTAGGCTTTGAGGCCGAAGCCTGAACCATTAGGATACCAGAGACCCAATGTGGGAGATCCTTTTAGGTACCTGAAAATTCTTTTGACAGCTACAAGGTGGGATTCCTTGGAGTTAGCTTAGTACCTAGCACAGAGACATGTGGCAAATTGTATGTCTGGTTTGCTTGCTGTGAGGTACATCAGTGACCCAATCATGCCTCTATATAAGGTCTCATTAACAGAGACCCCTGAGTCATCAGCTCCCAAGTTATTGGGAGGAAGCATGGGGCATTTCACTGATGCACAATCAGACAGATCGTACTTTTTGAGCAAATCCTTAACATATTTTTCTTGACAAATGGAAATTCCTTTTGAATTTTGTTTAATTTGATAACCCAATAAAAAAGTTAATTCCCCCATCATGCTCATTTCATATTTCTTGGTCATTAGTTTGGCAAACTGTTTGCTCAATGTAATATTGGTTGAACCAAAAATTATATCACCCACATAAATCTGTACTAAAATGACATCACCCTTGGACCTATAAGTGAACAGGGTTTGATCAATGGTACCTCTAACAAATTTATTTTCAAGTAAGAATTTTGATAGGGTTTCATACCAGGCTCTAGGCGCTTGTTTCAGCCCATAGAGTGCTTTGTGAAGTCTACAGACGTGATCATGATACTCACTGCTTTCAAACCCTGGGGTTGATAGACATATACTTCCTCTGCAAGCTTCCCATTTAGGAAAGCACTTTTCACATCCATCTGGTATATAGTAAACCCCATATAAGCTGCAAAGGCTAGGAAGATTTTGATAGCTTCCAATCTGGCTACTGGTACAAATGTTTCATCATAGTCAATCCCCTCAGATTGATTATATCCCAGCACCACAAGCCTAGCCTTGTTTTTGACAATCATGCCAGCTTCATCCCTCTTGTTTCTGTAGACCCATTTAGTTCCAACCACTTGCTTCCTAGCTGGAGCTTTTACCAGAGTCCACACATTGTTCCTCTTGATATGATTCAACTCATATTGCATGGCAACAACCCACCCTTCATCTAGAAGCGCAGCAACCACATTCTTAGGTTCATCCTCAGAGAGAAAATCAGCGAAAAGGCATTCATTCGCTGAGGTGGTTTCCAGAGATCTCAATTTCCCTCTGGTGGTGACTCCCTCAAACGGTTCACCAAGAATATTCACCAGAAGAATATCTTGGTTCCTACTCCATTTGGATTGAGGAGCAGGAGTCTCTATGGGTTCAGGAGTCACAGCAGGTTCAATGAATGCTGAGGGATCTTCACATATTATTTCTTCATCCATAATCTCTTCATCAAGAAGAGAGATTGGTTCTATGAGATCAGCATTCACTATAGTAGGTGGAGTGATTGGTTCAGCATTTTCAACCACTGGAGTGATGTCAGAGATTAAATGAGGATCAAATGCATGAACATAAGGGAAGTCCTTGTGACAGCCCTTAGATGGTTCCTTGGGATTTGAGAAATCATCCTCTGGATATGATTTAACTTCATTGAAGTCAATGTCACATTCTTCTGAGTTGGTGTGGTTGATGACAACATTTTCTTCATTGAAGGCGACATGGATAGATTCTTCTAGTTCTTGTCTGCGGATGTTGAATACTCTATAAGCTCTGGAGGTGGGAGAGTAGCCAACGAAGAATCCATCATCAGACTTTTCATCAAATTTTCCCAGGTGATCTCTGTAGTTGTGAATGAAAACAAGGAAACAAAATACATGGAAGTAGCTTACATCAGGGGCTCTCTTCCTATATACTTCATAAGAGGTCTTGCCGTGTCTCTTCACAATAATGGATGTGTTTTGTGTATGACAGGCTATGTTCACAGCTTCACCCCAAAATTGTTTAGGAAGTCTTGATTCGTTGAGCATAGTTCTAGCAGCCTCTATGAGGGTTCTGTTTCTTCTTTCAGCGACACCATTTTGTTCAGGGGTGCCTAGGTTAGAAAAGTTTTGTGATATTCCCTTTTCATCACAAAAGGCTTCCATGGCATGATTCTTGAATTCAGTGCCATTGTCACTTCTGATAGCCTTAACTCTGCAGTCATTGAGATTCTCTATTTCTTTGATGAAGGACATTATTCTTTCAGCAGCATCACTCTTTCTTTTGAGAAAGAATACCCATGTGAATATGGAGAATTCATCTACAATGACTAGTGTATACTTGTTATGATTAAGGGATGAGGTTTTACTGGTCCAAATAAGTCCATGTGAAGAACATGGAGGCACTTATTTATGGAGAATGATTGTTTTGTCTTGAATAAGGCTCTATGGTGCTTCCCTTTCTCGCAGGCTGAGCAGGGTCTGTCTTTGGTCAGAGAGGGAAGCCCGGCTACTGAATCATTCTTGGCCAGTTTGTTAATGTTTTTGAAGTTGAGATGGGTGAGTCTCTTATGCCATAGCCAATTTTCACTATCAGATGCTTTGGCATAGAGACAAGTGTTTGTCCCTTCTGGACAAGATGTCATGTCGATGACATACACATCCCTTCTCCTGGGTGCAATTAGAACAACATCATCATTTTAATTGAAGATTGTTCCTTAGGTCTTAGTTAACAGAACTTTGAAGCCAGCATCACAGAGTTGACTAATGATGATTAAGTTGTGCTTCAGTCCATTGACATAAGCGACCCTTGTGAAGGTTATTCCATTACAATCCACTGAGCCATAACCCTCAGTAGCCCCTGAGGAGTCATCTCCAAAGACTACTTTTGGACCAGACTCCTTTTCATATCTATGCAGATATTGTTTAACCCCTTTCATGTGTCTGGAGCACCCACTATCCAGATACCAAAAAAAATTCTTCAGATATTCCTGCATAGATATAACAAAGCCAGATTAGTTTCTATGATGAACCCACTTTCCAATGGGTCCATGCGGTCGCTGACCAGCGACATTGGTCCTTCTCTGGTTTCCTCCCCCTCTTTGGTTGCAGTCCCTGGGTTCATGACGCATGCTTCCACAGATGTCACATCCGGGATAATGCTCGCACTCATCAGAGTGATGGTCAAAGAAGCCGCAGTACTTGCAGGGGGGATTAGGTCTGTAACCCTGAAGTTATCTCTGGATTTAGGCTCAGCCTTTCTTGAGGGTCGATGAGGAGTTTTTGATCTCATTTGAGTTCTGGTTCTTTGAACCGCAATGACTTCCTCATGCTCTCTAGAAGTATGTTCAGTAGACTCGCATGTGATACATTTTGGTTTCTTAGTGCAATCCTCAAATGAATGATTCTTAAAACCGCAATGCTTGCAAGGTCTGAACAAAGCTCTCCCCTTGGAGCTACTAGATCCTTCACCAAGAGAGTTAACAGAAGGACTATTAACTCTGGGGTTGATTTGTTCTTTCAACCCCTTTACTTCTTCCATCAAGGTGAGGAGAAGTTGCTTGGTGGGTGAAAGCTCTTCAGGGGGAGGAGTGGGTTTGTTGGAGTCCTTGGCCACAAAAACCTTTTTGTTCGCTTTATCAACGACTTTGAGAATTGAATTCCCAGGGGTTTTAGTTGGAGGTTTTGGGCCAAGCAAGGAATCAAATGGGTTAGCACCAGCGAGTCTTGGTGGGGCTGGTACCTCTGATTTCTTGTCAGAGTTTTTCTCATCTACGGAGGTGAAAATAGAGAAGAAACATCTGAAGGGACAAATTTGACATTGGGAACAAGTATATGGTTTTTGTATCTACCCTTTCCCCCAATAGCCTGAACCACATCACCAGGTATGGATTCAGCGACTATTTCTTCCACTGTGGATTGAGCCAAATTCCATTTTTCAATGGTTTTTCTAAGTTCAGAGTTTTCATCAGACAAAGACTCATTTTCAATGGATAATTTGCTCACTTCATTTTGAAGTTGATTAGCAAGATTCACAAATGGTTTAAGATTTGTTAATTCAGATTGGAAAATATTTAACTCTGTTTTAAGACTATAAAATTTGTTTAACAGGTTTTTTCTTTGCTCTTCCACAAAATGGAGGTCAACCAATGTATAGTCACTGACATGGTCTCCATCAGGACCTTCAGCCATAGATAACATTCTTTGTACCCTTTTCATGGTGATGTCCACCCATTGACCAGATCTTGCTTCACTTTTACCCACAACGGGTTCTTCATCAGCGACAGCCATAAAGGCTCTGACGGTAGTGGTACTTCATCCTCAGATGTGAGGGGTTCATCATCCCAGTCGAATGAGGCAGCAATCAGACCTTTTTCAGTCTTCTTAACATCCTTTTTCTTTGCTGCATCGTCAGCTTTCTGGTTGAGTTTTAGCAGCTCAGCATTCAAGGCTTTGTATTTAACTTTGTAGTCCTTCTTCCCCTCTGAGTCAGAGTGAGAGGTTTGCTTGAAAGGTAAGGTGGAAAACTTCTTCTTGTTGCTGTTGTTGCTGGATGAAAGGAAGTTTGGAGAGGAGGTTTTGTTTGACCAACAATCCTTCTGATAGTGACCAGTCTTTCCACAAGTGTATCATGACACCTTGGATTTATCAACCTTTGCCGCTCCAACTCTACCAGATCTCTTGTAGTACATCTTTTGATCAGCTAGAAGAGCTCTGTCATGGAACTCAACATGTAATTCATCAAGAAACTCTTGACAACTTCTGGTGTCCTCTTCTATGTTAGAGTCGCTGTCCTGAAAGGAATAGTTAGCAACAAGAGCTTTTGAACAAGTGATATTGGTGGTAAACCTTTCAGTCTCTGATTTGTAAATGAAGTCAATTAGCCCTTCTTCATAGTTATATCTACCAAACAATTGGGCTAAAGTATCATTCTTTATAGCATTATTAGCTCTTAAGGTCTGATTTAGGCTAAGCCATTTTATAGGTAAACTATTGACAAAAGTAGCATTAACCTCAACCTTAGGTAGAACAACTCCATTGTTTCCCAAATCATTTAACAAAATCTTAAGCCTAGTATAAGTTTGTGCAACAGTTTCTGTTTCCAAAGCTTTAAAAGCATTAAACTTAAGTCTAAGGGCTTGGATTTTGGTTTCTTTTGTTTCCTCTGGACCTTCATACCCTAGAACTAATTCAGTCCACATCTCCTTAGCAGAGTTGCATTTCATGATGGACTTCATAATGTTCTTGGGTAGGCAAGAGACTATGATACTTTTGAGTCTCTTGTCCTAGTTAGCCAGACGTCTATCCGCTGGAGACCATTGCTTAACAGGCTTCTTAATGGGTCTCTCAGGGGTAGAGGAAACGGCCAGTGGTACATAGGGACCATTTTCTAACATTTCTATCAAGAAGGGTTCTAAGCCATCTAAATATATAAGAAATTCACTTTTCCAACTTGAAAATCCTCTTCATCGAAT